>JAYESD010000004.1:119329282-120616205 GCA_036927565.1 Tuctoria greenei
AAGGTGTTGTGGTTATCGGAACTAACAAGAGTCAAGTTGAGGACTTGTGCTCGGAAGTATTGGTTGTTTATTCATATGTAGGTGTTGCTTGAGTTCAAGACATGGCTGGTGACGGGATCCATTGAACTAGTCTTAGGGAGAAGATGAGGTTCAACAACCATGTTCAGGAGGAATTATGGTTGAGTTGATCCGGAGGTCGTGCAACATGTTTGAATCAAGAACAATGCATATGAAGGTATCATGGACGTCGTTGGAAGATATTTGCACGTATGCAAGGAGTGCATGGACGTGGCTACATGGTTCCGAGGCGTGATGAAGATATGTGGACGTAAAGAATTGGTCGGAAAGGTCCAACTGACTAGGTTATGGACTCAGGATGTGGTTGAGTCGTGTTTGATTCAAATATGGAAAGTTTTGAGTTGGTTATGATAGGATTTCATGTGGGTCACGAATTTGAGTTGTTTTAGGAATGTGGGATACGTTCCTAAGGTGTTTGGAAGTCTTAAGATTGCTTCTATCTGCGTATAGAAGAGTCTTGAGCAGTTATGGAAAGTTTCGATTCATGAATTGAGTAGGGTTAGAGTCCTAGTAAAGTTTGGGTTGGTCTAAGGGCAGGTTATATAAGCAAGAGAGGCTAGTGCTCATTGTAGACGACTTTGGGGCTGTTCCTTGTATGTTTTGATCAATAAAACTCATAGTCTAAAGGAAATTTTGTGCTTTGTTCGTCCGACTTGTTTTCTTCAAGTCTTTCTCGTCGAGTTTTTGCACAACACTATCTTGCTTCGGTGATTTTATCATAACTCGAGTTTTACAGATCGGATTAATGTGATTCTTTTTGGGTTGTCTTCACAACTTGATTTTCTATCATCTTTCAAAATTTCACGGTAATTGGATTTGTGTTTCTGATCTACACGAGTTTCTTTGCAGTGTTCCATAACTGTTTTTCTCGGGTAGGACAGATTGATCTTTGTTCGATCTTTCGATCATAACTTGAGTTTCTCTCGATGGATTTTCATGATTCTTGTTGTGACATCTTTATGAATTGATTCTCTACAATCTATACTATTTTTGTCAGAGTTGAACATGTTTAGATTAGTCGCACACACGGTTTCTTTAACAGATTGGTTTTCTGTCAAGTGGTGTTTTCGTTGCTTCTGCTGAAAAGTTTTAATCTACCATTCATCCCCCTTATGGTAGCTTTACACGTGATCTTCGATCCTACATGTTTAGCTAAGCGCATGATGAAAGTATCTAACTTATGTTTTTATATTCATAATATACTGTTCGTACTAACACGTATTGATAGGAGCACGAGACGAGGGTGCTGCCGACCCATGCTGAGGTCTAGAAGAGAGGTCACAGGGACCTTCTCAGTCTCAAGGGTGCAGTCAGGCTGTAGCCGAGCGGTTGGTAAGTTTAGAAATCATTCATATTAAATAGAACTATATGGATTATTGAACTTACACGATTTTTTTTTCAGGCTAGGTACGAGGAGGAGGCTAGGAGGATACAAGGCAGAGGTTTCAATTGGGAACATGAACAGATCGATCCTCAAGCCGCGTATGCAAGCAGAGGTGGAAAAGCCCATGGAAGGTGAGTTCATAAGTCATTTTATCGTTTTCAATTCAAAATAACCAATATATTTCAATTTTGTATTATTAATTCTTTTTTATAGGCTCGCCATATTCGACGGAGTTGTCGACTCGAGAGCGGCAAGACCTGCGAGAGGTAGCTCCACACAGGCTTCGTCGATGGGCCCGAGTCGCTATGTCTCTATCGGAGTGTTGTTCCAGAAATTCTCCCGGTACTACTGTTGGTAGCCCGCGGAGTTTGTAGTTCGGTATTGGGCGCGTAGAGATTCAGAACACGATGGCAAGTAGACATGAGGATTTATGTGGTTTGAGCCGCCTGAGCATAATACCCTACTCCACGAGGTGTGTAGTTGTTGTATTGAGCTTCTGAGCGCTCGTGAGTGTGTGTCAAGGCTAAGTCTCCGAGTATGGGAGAGGTCTGTAAGAATCGTCTATGTGTATCGTCGACTAGTCTTTTTATAGTACAAGGACAGGTCGTTACACCGTTAGCCTGGCCCGACATGTGGCCCTGGCGGTTACTGATGCTTAATACACAATTAATGAGGTTAATTACCCTTAATAGCATGGTAAAGGGTCTTGACAGTGCCGTTACTGGTATTAAGCACCTTCCGATCGCGTGTCATTAATATGGTATTAATAACACTTAATCGGGTCTTGAAGTCTTTGATTGCCCCTTGAAGGCCCGAGCCGTTGGGGGTCTTCCTGTCTTGCTCGTTGAAGTTCAGGGTCTGGCGGCTAAACACGTGGAAGCTCCGGAGCTTGCTGTCTGGGATGGGTAGGTCCGGTGAAGATGTACATGTGTCGGTACCGGAGCTTACCTCTCTCGGGGGTTAGGTCCGGAGGTGCTGCGCAGGTATTTAGTCCGAAGCTTTCCCATGTGTGGGACGTAGCTCCGGTTGCTGTATACACGTGGCAGCACCAGGACTAACCATAGAAGGGAGGCAGGTCCGGTCCTGTATGAGAAGTGGGGCCTTCAGAGATCTTCAACTCAGATAGGTGAAGTTCCTTTGGTTTTTTTGAAGTCCCAAGGGGTATACGATATGCAGGGTAACGACAGTGGCCCCCTAGGCCCACCTCTGGGAGAGACCTATTGGAGGAAATCTCTCTGCTGGAGGTGGGTCCATCCTTCGGTTTTTGAGCCGTGTCTTAAAGGGTCTTCAGATGTGCTGTTGGCGGTAGTTTGTAGTTAAACCAATGCCGCGTGGCACATCCAAGATGCGGCAGGTGAGATCTGAGCATGCGGATCTCACGCAATTGAAGGTCGCCGATTCCTGATACAAAAACCGTATCGGTTCTGCGCGCCCTGTTAGGCCGCCGCCCTCGAGCTTCCCGCCTTTTATGATGACAATCGTTTGCATGGGGTAAGGACCTCGACTTGATCGTCGGGGTGGCCCCGAGCCCCCTTGTCATTGGCAGGGTGCAGTTTTTGAACTGTATCGTCGGCTCCTCTGCGGTTTCCATCCAAGCATTGCGGGGGCTTACTTAAGAAGGAAAATGCGCACCGTTTGGGGATCCTTTACGCTTTCATTCGAACTTGCGCTCAAATCCGCCAAACTTTCGCTTGCTTTTCCTCTCTCGCAATGTTGTGCCGCGATGAAGTTGGGACTCCCTAAGAGCCGCATCGGGAGCAAGAAGGAGTTGTCTAGGGTCCGGACCTGCATGGGATGGTCCAGTGACTCCTTCGACAACGACATTCGCTGCGGCAAGCTTCCTTTCGAGAAGGAGCGAGCCGGAGATATGGTGTACTTCCTTGGGTACGCCATGGCGGGTTTGATCCCGCCTTTCTCCACTTTCTTTCTGATGCTGATTGATTTCTATGGTCTGCAACTCCACCATCTGGGCCTCCACTCAATCTTGCTAGTGGCGACTTTCGTCCACTTTTGCGAGATGTGGGTGGGTGTGCCCCCTTACGTGGAGTTGTTCCGGACCTTCTTCACTGTCCACCCGATCGGGAAGAGTGATGAGTTCATTGGCTTCTACTACTTTATAAAGCGGAAAAACTCTCCCCTCAAGTAATTGAGGTCCTTCCCTTTCGGCAAGTGGGACGACTGGAAGAAAGACTGGGTGGTCATCACCGTTGAGGGACACGAGAGGCTTGAGCTGCCTGAAGGCCTTCCTCACGTTGACACCAACACTTGGAGTGATGTGCTGGAGCTGTCGAGGGAGTACAGGCCCATCCTGGACAGAATCCAGGAATGTGTCGAAGGTGGGGTGACCCTGCAGATGGTCTTTGGCAACTTCTTGACAAACAGGTGGGCCCCCCCTAAGGGCTAGGAGCCAGCCTGCCTGGGCCTTCAACAGTGAGATGGGCACCAACCGCATTGAGGTCGGCTTGGACACCAACTTGACCGGTGAAGCCATGAAGACCCATCTCAAGAAGTTCCAGCCTGGGAACATCGGCCCTGGCGACGTGTCTCCACCGGCGGCCTTCCTACCTCTGAATATGATACCAGAGGAGTGCAGAGAGCTCCGGAGGAAGATGCCGCTGTTGGACGACTTGGGCCTGGTGGAGAGGCGATCAACCTCTGGGGTGGCAATCCCTGGAGCTTCTGAAGGCGGCTCCGCTTCCGCCCCAAAGCCAAGAACTGAAGTCGTAGGCAAGGGCAAGGAGTTGGCCGAGCCCTCGAGCCGCAAGAGGAAGTTGAAGCATGCCGACCGGAGGTCTGTCAGACCTGCTCCTTCCATGATGGCTCCTTCTCCCTAGCGGAGGAGGTCTTCGGTGGCGGCAACCACCCCAGCATCGGCATCTCCCCGGGGTGCTAGCTTCAGCCATGTGGCTCCGGTACCAGGGCCTGCTGAGGGCTCCAGTTTCGGGCGTCCTTCTCAGTTCAGGGGGTCTCAACCGAGGCAACGCCGACGGTAGCAGCAAGCTCTGGGGAACCTTTTGGAGCTACCATGACAGTGGCGACAGGGTCCCCCCCCGAGCGTCCGGGGAAGAGATTCCACGCTAGCTGGAGCAGAAGCCTTCCGAGGTAAATTTGGTTTTTTACCTCAGTTGGTTGTTTTTTTGTTGTAACTGCATTTCAAGTGTCTTCGTCCTTCATCCACAGGGTACCCAAGAAAGGGGCTGAAGCTCCGGTTCCTGCAGTAGTAGCTGAGGCTGTGCAGGCGGAGGCTCCGGCTCCAATCCTCGCGCCGCCTCAAGAGGTGGCTGAGGCTGCGACAACTCCGGCACCGACTGTCGTGGTCCTGGACCTCGACTCATCACCAGAAGCTCCTGTGGTGGCGCCGGACCATGGGAATGAAGATGTACCAGCGGCACCAGCCCCGGAGGTTGAAGCTCGGGGTTTGGATGCTGAGATGATGGACGCTCCAGCCTCAGAGCCGAAGGTATCTGCAGTCCCGGCCCTAGAGCCAGACATTGTTGAAGCCCCGACAGTGGAGCCGATTTTTGACGAAGCCCCGGCAGTAGAGTCAGGTGTTGATGAAGCCCCGACGGTAGAGCCGGTGGTTGATGAAGTTCTGGCGCTTGTGCCGATCGTCGAAGAAGTTCTGGCGCCTAAGCCAGTTGTTGCAGAAGTGCCAGCGCCTGAGCCCATGACGGTCGAAGCGCCAGCGCCTGAGCTGGCGATGGAGGAGGCGCCAGCGTCGGAGCCGGAAGTGGCTTCAGCTCCGGCCGAATCTTCAACGCCTGCCTCGGAGGTGGTGGTCCCAGAGGTGCTCGCGCCTGAGCCAGGGTGCCAAGATGAAGCCGTCGGCCCCCCGCCTGAGGGACCAATTGTTTATGACCTGGCGGCAGGACCTTCAGAGCCAACTCCGGAGGTCGAAACTTCTGTTGTAGGACCTTCCTCGGCGGAGATCGGGGTTATCCCAGAGGACGATCCTAATGCCGTGGAGGCACAGGGGACCACTCTTGTAGAGTGGGACCCGATTTTTGTTGTAGAGAACCCGCTGGAGCCAGCGGAGAGGACCCCGGTAGGTCCGGAGCTGATCCCTCTGTCATTGTCTATCGACAACGCCTGCTCCAGTCTTCATCAAGTGCAGCTGGCTTTCTACCACGACAACAAGGCCCTCGAGGAGGAGCGCCAAACCCTTAGGAGGTGGCGCAACCGGCTCCAATTCGAGACCAAGCTGGCGTAAACCAGGCTGGCTGACGAGAGGGAGTGGGTGAAGAAGGAGAAGGCCCGGATGGAGTACTGGAGCCAGCTGCTGGACGAAAGGGAAAGCATGATACGATCCCTTGACAAACAGTCCTGGGCCATCTACGAACAGGCCGTAGCTGCTAATAATGCAGCGGGTGATCGCCAAGAGAAGCTCCACGCCATCCACGACAGCCTCATCAAGCGCCGGGAGGCTCTTGGGGAGCGGGAGAGAAAGCTCGAAGATGAAGAGCAAAAACTCCTGGAGCTGCGGGATGACCTCGTGAAGAGGGAGGAAGAGCTTACTCAGAGGCTGACTCTAGGTGACAAGAGTCTCGCGAAGCGCACCAAGAAGCTGGAGGAGCGCTGCGAGAAAGAGGAGAGGAAGGCCTGGCAGCGAGGACAGGACCTCCACAAGAGGGAGGATGAAATTGCTGCCAGGGAGAAGAAGGTGTGGGGGCGGGAGAAGGACCTGGTCGACCGCCAAAACAAGATCCACCTCAGGGAGGAGGATCTCAATAAGCTCGAAAGGTAGGTTGCTGAAAAGATTCAGCAGAACGCCAAAGAGGTTGAGCGCCTTGCCCAGGAGAATTCAGAGCTTGCGGTGACCAGAAGATCCTTGGAGGATATGCGAGGCTCGAGGGCTGTGGAGTCCCAACAAGTTTGGGACTTCTTGGGCAAAGCCAACGACGAGCTGACGCTGATGGGTTTTAGTCCCGTGCGTCCGGATGATCCGGAGCTGGAGCTGGATCAGGATTTGCAAGCATTGAGTTCGGCAGGCAACAAGCTCACCAAGATGGGTGATGTCATCGCGGACCAGCTGGAAACCGAGGGACAATCCCTGGCTAAGAACGTCGCAGAATTCATGCTAACGTGCTATAGAAGCCAGGACCCTCACTTCCCAATGGACCCGGTGCTTGAAGGCCCCATCGACGGAGAGGGAGAAGCCGCCAGAGCCAGCGTGTCGGAGGTTGCCCAGAAGGTCGCCTCGTTCTTCCATAGGGTCTAGGACTCTCTCTTTGTAGCTCCCGCTTGTACCCTCTCTTCTTTTTCTCCAATTTTGTAATCTCTTGTCTCCAGATGAATGAAAATCCAAGTTTTTTGTGAATTTCATTTTTTGTCTTCAACACCTTTGTCCCACTTGGCCCCCTAGTAGATGTACACAATTTGATTGTGAACATGTACCAAGAGGATGTATCACTTTGTTGAAGACTTGCGCGCTTGAAACTTGTAGAGCGTAGGTCTGAAGTCGCCGATAGTAGGGGCCCCCTGAGGTTGTCTGAGCTTAGTAGCTCCGGTAGTGACCACTGTCAACACGTGTTGTGTCGACAGCAGACTCTGCTGGGGAGTCTTCTCACCATCTTTTCTTCACGTTGATGGTTGGCCCCTGGCTTTACCGGAACTTAGTAGCTCCAGCGACACTCTCTATCAATGTTTGAAACATCAACAAGCCGCCTTAAGGAGTGTCGGAGCTTTGGTAGCTCCGGCTCCATTCACCATCATCATGAGATCTTTATTTTTCCAGCACACTGAAGTCAATAAAAAACAGTAAAATCCATTTCCTATCTATAACTCAATTGCGACTTACTATTCTCGAGAAAGTTTTAGGTCAAACACAATTCAAAATACAATTAAGTGCACTGACTTGCTTTCTCCAGGTCCGATCGTTTCTGGACTCGCCTTACTTCGGCCTGCCGGGGTGTAGTAGAGTGGTGTACTTAGGGTGCATGACCAGGCTAAGTCGATAGCATACTCCGGCCCTAGATTGGCTTGGTGGCATTCAGACAAGTAGACCATTAACAATGCTTAGACCCGGAAGAATTGACAATGCGACTTGAATTATATATGAACTGGTCGATCTAAAGTTTCTTAAGAATTGCACAACTTTGTTATAGTTAAGAAAGAGAAAAATAAAAAATATTGAGCATGTACAAAATAAATGCACGTGGAGTCTGTTTTCACACAATGATGTCTTCCATTATAGGCCAGGGTATAGGGGAAACAAGTACACTCTTAGGGTACGGAATTAGGCTAAGTGTGTTTCGTTTCTCGTTTGACCCAAGGTAGCTAGCTACACTTTTAGTTCTGAGACTATGACAAGTGTTGCCTGAACTTTGCGGACCTTCCGGGGAAGGTCCGGCTGTTCTCCCGGAGGAGCTACCCGACTTTGTACAAGAATCTATAAAATACATCACATGTAACTACAGACTCACCTCCGTGATATTAAGTGTAGAACTTACGGAGGTGCTCAATGTTCCAAGGATTAGGGAGAGGTGTCCCATCCTCGGTTGCAAAGCGAACGCATCCGGGACGGGATACTTTGATCACTCAGAAGGGTCCTTCCCAGCTGTGGGAGAGTTTCTTTAACCCTTCTCTGGATTGTATTCTCCGTAGCACCAGATCGCCTTCCTCGAGGTGTCGGCCGTGAACATGCCTTTAGTGACAGCGCCGAAGAGCTTTGTGGTATTGGGCATTCCGAAAAGCTGCTCAGCACCTTCCCTCTTCCAGGAGGTCAAGGTCTTCACGCAGGAGCTGGTCTTGCATGGCATCATTGAAGTTGCGGACCCGGAGCGATCCCAAGGTGATTACCGAAGGAAGGACTGCTTCAGCTCTGTACATCGGTAAGAAGGGTGTCTCTCTAGTTGACCGGTTTGGAGTTGTCCTGTTGGCCCACAGTGTGGGCGGAAGCTCTTCGATCCAATTGGCTCCAGGTTTTTTCAGGCGCTTATATGTGTGTGTCTTGAGTCCTTTTAGGATTTCTACATTTGCTCTCTCAGCTTGGCCATTGCTTGCCGGGTGAGCTACAGAAGCGTAGCTAACCTGAATGCCGAGGTCTTTGCAATATCCTTGGAATGTAGAGCTTGTGAACTGGGTCCCATTATCAGTTATGATCTTGTTTGGAACTCCAAATCTTCTTACGATGGACTGCAAGGAGTTGATAGCTGATTGCTTGTTTATTGTCACAACTGGAGTTGCTTCCGGCCATTTGGTGAATTTGTCAATGGCAACGTACAGGAACTTGTAACCTCCGATGGCTCTTGGGAAAGGTCCCAAGATATCCATCCCCCACACAGCGAAAGACCATGTAGGAGGTATCATTTGTAGAGGCTGAGCTAGTGTGTGAATTTGCTTTGCATGGAACTGGCATGCTTAACATTTCTTCACTAGCTCAGTTGCATCCTGGAGCGCTGTAGGCCAGTAGAAGCCATGCCGGATGGCTTTACCGACCAGCGTGCGGGAAGACGTGTGGTTCCCACACTTGCCTCCATGGATTTCTGCAAGGAGCTTGCAGCCTTCTTCCCTTGTAATGCACCGCATTAGGACGCCGTTGGCACCATGCCGGTAGAGATCCCTTCTACCAGTGTGTATCTTTTAGCCAATCTGACTATCCGGTCAGCGGATACATTATCTTCAGGAAGGAAATTGTCTTTCAAGTAGCTCCGAATCTCCGAGATCCATGCATCGGAGCTAACTTGAGGATTTGAGTCTTGCATGCTGGGTTGATCGGAGCTTCTGGCAGCACCTACAACCCTTGATGGACGTCATGGTAATAGGGCCATCGGGACCGCTAGCTTCGAGGTGCTGGTCTTGCACCCTTCTCTCAGTTCGGCGGGCTGAGCTGTAGGTTTAGACAACCTCCAAACAAAGGTTCCGTCGGGAGCCGAAGTTCCAGTTGAAGCTTTCATCTAGAGTTCGTCGGCTTCAGCGTTGTTCAGATGCTGGACATGGCAAATATCCAGGATGTCGAAGTCCTTCTGAAGCTTCTGGACTTCAAGTAGGTATGCAGCTAGTTGAGGGTTATTGCAGCAACATTCACCTTTGACTTGTTTTACAACAAGCTGTTAATCACCCTTTACCAACAGCTGCTTGACACCATACGATAGTGCCACCTTGAGCCCATAGATTAGTGTTTCATACTCTGCCATGTTGTTGGTCGCCTTAAAGTCAAGGTGCACCATGTATTTAACCTTCTCCCCAGTCGGAGCGAGGAGAAGGACTCTAGCTCTGGCCCCCTGCTTTTGCACGGAGCTGTCGAAGTAGAGAGTCCAGTGAGGCTCAGTGAAGACCGGAACCTTGGTTTCTGACTTCTGCTCACTGGAGCCCCTAGGATTCGATGGAGAGGGGGTCCATTCCTCCACGAAGTCCGCCAATGCTTGACTCTTGATCGCTTGTCTTGGGACGAATTTGAGGTCAAACTCGGCAAATTCTACTGCCCCCTTTGCAATGTTCCCAGTGGAATTTGGGTTATGCAAGATTGCACGTAGTGGATAAGAGATTACCACTGAAATCTTGTGAGCTTGGAAGTAGTGGTGAAGCTTCCTAGAGGCAATGAGAACTCCGTAGAGCAGCTTATGCACCTCCAGGTACCGAGTCTTGGCGTCATGGAGTACTTCACTGATGAAGTGCACTGGGCGTTGGACTGTCCGGACCTTCCCGAAGGGGCCCGGAGCTTCCTTCTCATCAACCCGGACCCTCCCGGAGGGGTCCAGACCTTGTTTGGGGACCTCCGAGTTCCTGCTGGAGGAACCCAGAGCTTCTTCTGCAGCGACCCAGAGCTTCCCGGAGGGGTCCAGATCTTGTTGCACAGCAACAATGACTTCTCCACTTGAAGGAGGTGGCTCCTTTGGCATCTCGCCTTGAGGATCCGGGTCTGGGAGGGTGATCAAGCTCTGCCCGGAGGTCATGAGTTGAAAGCCTAGTTACCGTATGAGTGTGTCGCGCCCCGGAAGGTAGCAAAGTAACTTGCTGAGATGCAACACGCCTCTTATTTTTGGAAGCGTGCAGACCAAGTCTGCCCGACAATGTCCGATGCTGCGATGAGGCCCGCCTCAAAGGGGGAGGTCCTTGGTTGCTTATGCAATCGGCTGCTGCTGCAACCAAATGTTCCACGTCAGCCCTCCACTGCTCCATTGCACCCTGAGATGCACCCGGAAGTGGTGGGCGTTGGAGAAGAGCATGCGCTGCATGGAGCGCGTGTTCAGGGTTGTTGTTATTCGCCGATGCGGTGATCGATGCGGATGCACCGTCACGCTGCCCAGCTTGATTTGCTGGTGGAGGCGGTGGCGGTGGAGGCATGACTCCTGCTGGAGTCATGGCACCTGCTGGTTGTTACATGTTGGAGGGATTGCCCCCAGTAGGTTGAACAGCAGGATTGTCGTTGGATGATCTAGCAGCTAAGTTCACCATCCTTGAAATCTCGGGCGTGCCCCTACCTGGCGCGCCAACTGTCGGTGTTTGGATCCGGTAGATCTCCCGATACTACTATTGGCAGATCGCGGAGTTGTAGTTCGGTAATGGGCGTGCAGAGATTCAAGAAGGTGAATGACAAGTGGACATAGAGATTTATGTGGTTCGGGCCGCCTTAGCGTAATACCCTACTCCACGGGGTGTGTTGGTGTTGTATTGAGCGTGTGAGTCTAGAAGAAGCTCCAGAAGAAGAAGCTTGCCTAGTTCAGGGAGTCCAGAAGAGGTCTGGAGAGGTCCCTTGTGTATCGTTGACCAGTCCTTTTATAGTACAAGGACTGGTCATTACACCGTTAGCCTGGCCCGACATGTGCCCTCGGCAGTTACACATGCTTGATACACAATTAATGTGGTTAATTACCCTTAATAGCCCGTAACAGGCTTTAATAGTGCTGTTACCAGTATTAAGGGCCATCCAATCGTGTGTCATTAATATAGCATTAATGACACTTAATCGGGTCTTGAAGTCTTTGATTGCTCCTTGAAATTTCGGAGCTGTTGGGGGTCCACCAGCCTGATTGTTGAAGTTGAAGGTCCGGCGGTTCAGCCATGTGGCAGCTCTGGAGCTTTCCGCCGTGGACGGGTAGGTCCGGTGCTGTTGGACACGTGTCGGCACCAGAGCTTCCCTCTGTCCGGGGTTAGGTCTGGGGATGCCATACTGGTATCTAGTCCAGAGCTTTCCCATGTGTGGGCGATTGCTTCGGTCTTATGATACACGTGGCGGCCCTGGGACTAACCTTGTCAGGGAAGCATGTCGGGTTATGCCTGACATGTGGGGCCTTCAGAGGTCTTCAAATGTGGTAGATGGATTTTCCTTGTGATCTTTGCAATCTCAAGGGGTATCCAGTACGTACGGTACCAACAATGATGGTCGGAAATTTTACTTTCCAACATGCAGGTGTGAAAATTCAAACTTGCTAAATGCAAATGCAAAGATCGATGGGAAATTCAAATATGCAATTGGGAAATCAAATATGAAGATAACTACCAATTAACCTATTGCCGATGACTCACCGAATTTTTGATGTCCGATGAGTGGGACTTACCTCTGTCCTGTTTGGTTCGATGATTTGTTATCCAATCCCGGAGTTGACAATTTGGACAACTTCTCTTAATTGACATTCAAAATCTCATTTGGCATGTCAGTTGGACATGTGAACCGTATGATGGTCCTAGCCTCTACGTCATCTTGATGAAGACTTGTTGATGTAGTGACGGCTTTCTCCCTCTTGAGGATATTCTTCTTACGAGCATGGTAAGGCTTGTCCTTCTTTTGGGGTGCCACTTCGACCTTCTTGACATTCTTTGGAGTTAACCCATACTTTGATCTTAGATCAATGGTTTCCTTGGGCATGATGACATGTGCACTCCACAGTTAAATAAGAAATGCTTCATACAAAATGTCACTTGCCTTAGCTTGCATGGGCTTGATCGAAGTGTAGGAATCCCAACAAGCGATTGTAGCATATCTTGGATGTTGAATGCTCTTTAATTTTCTTGTCCTAGGCCAAGGGCTTCATGTAGTCTTGATTTCTTGTCAGTCACAACCATTGGAGTTGTGTTGGAAAGGAAGAATCTCCAAGGGTCTTAGGGAAATTATTCCCCAAGTGGGCCATATTGACATGGATTTTCACAAATCATGTGAATATGCGTGGCTTGGATCATATAAGCACTTCTCCATTGGCTTGATCTTCATGTTACTTCAATGGGAGGTGTAGTTCCATAACTAGCATGTCCACCTTTTTAAGTGGTGTGCATGCCAAGCTTAAGGAACTAGAGCACTTTTCAATCCATCCCTTGAGTAGAGACGATATTCCCATCCACGATGAATGAGAATAGGACTCCTTCAAGTCCAACACAAAGGTGGTCAGATGAGGAGCCAACTATCCACCCAATGGTGGAGGAAAACAAGAAGAACTATTCCCCCCCCCCCCCACCCCCAAGCTTGGGGATGGATGACTTTGGCTTCTACTGGAAGCTGAAATTCTTCCACGAAAGACAATTGTGTTGCCTAGCGGACATTCGTTGAGGTACGCCTTGAATCATCTTGCAGTTGAGTACTGGCGTCCTCGTTGGCCATCCCATGAAATGGGTTAGACAACACTAACCTGTTTTCATCACAAAAGGAGAAAACAAACAAGGGTTATCCTGTCTAATAACAATTAGTACCTATAGCTTAATCACAAGTGATAGCTATCCTTTACATCCTTTGCCTTCCCCGACAATGGCGCCAGAAATGCTTGTTGACGACTCCTGGGAAACACTAACAAATCATCCCCGACAACGTCGCCAGAAATGCTTGTTGACGTTTCTTACATTACAGATCATCTCTCGAAAGAGATTGTGACGCCCGGTTTCGAAAATGAACCAAGTGGGACGCATATGTGTGCCCAGGATGTTCAACACATATACACAGTGTATCACAAATGATATAAAGAATATTAACACAACACAAGTTAATTAAGTACCTTTATTACAATATTCAAATAATCCTCTAATTAAAAACTCTAATGATCAATATTGAACTATAACTGCTGCAAAATAATCTAATTAAGCAACTAAGCAAACTAAGAAAACTGAGCATAGGGGAATGCGTGGCTCTAATCAGCACCACAGGCAAGTTGACGGCAACACACAACCTAGTACTCCGCATTATCGTCGGGATACTTCCAAACATCACCTAAAACTGTTGGTGGGGGAATTGCAATGGTGAATACATGTCATACTCAGCAAGTGTGGGAAAATAATGACATGTAGCTTAGATAAGGAATGATAATAAATAACGGCTAGTTGCTGAAAAGTACATTTAAAACGGGTGAAGAGCATCCTACAATGTCTATGTGAAGTAATCCCACCATATCCCAAGTAATTACCAATTATGAGTCCAACATCTTCAATTACCATTATATCACATCCATTATTCATTATCCATCCATATACCATATTCTTACCATCCTCATTAACCATATCCAATTATTACCATCCAATCCATTATCATATCCAATACCGAACCATATCCCAACCATAACCAACCATAATAACAGTTCCACTCTAATCATGGAAGTTGTCCAGGTGCTCATAACCGAAGCACAGCTATCATGATAGTTTTTAACACTCTGCAGAGGTTGTATCACTTTACCCACATGTTTGTGATTTCATCACCTTTCGGTGACTAAGAACCTCCATTATGCCGTCTCACGCTTCCTTTGGTGTGTGGCCAAGAGATCACAAAATAACTTTTACAAGGGACTACTAGTATGTACGGACCGACTAAGGTTTCACCAGCAGGCTTGAATCTCCATTCTCCCACCCACGGCCCCCCTAATCTGTCATGCGGTTCCCAGGGTAGCCCTCCTCGATTCCCATTCCCCGCACCGTCCAATAGTCCATACAGTACCAGCAGCACACCTAATTATTATGCTACGCCGCACCCATACTTGGTCTTGTGGTGGCACTGTTGTCCTGGCTTATTCTGGCATGAACCAGTCCTTAGATCTAAGGCAAGCAAAACCACCATAACGTCCAACCCAATCCACATACCATGCTTGCTTGGATCTCCTAAGACCCATGTTACCAATTATCCATATTCATCAATTCTCATCATATATGTGCTCATTAATTCACAGTTAATCCATTTGGTTATTTTCCCAACCGAATTAATTAGACTGAAGTAAAAGGATAAAAATGCCCTTCCTGACACTCTACAACATGTCCCAAGTCACAAGGATGGTCAAACAAGACTAGTAAACTCCTATCTTGGGTTTCCCATCAATTTGACAGAAGCATGTAGTTTTGCGAACAAAACATTTAAAAACAGGATCAAAATGATCAAGGACACTTGCCTTGCTCCTGAGGTTGATTACTGTCAAAAGCTTCGATGTTCTAGTGGTGGAGGTCCTCGACAGCACCCTCTAGAGCAACACCTTCCGTTCTGCGCGATAGACATACAAAAAAAAATTAAAGTTAATAAATGTTCATATATTACTCAATATGTCATGACATGCATGATTAATGCAATTATGTGGTAAAATTGTTAATCAGTTGCTACTAATGTTTACTAACTAGTTACAATAGTTTTTAACAAGTTTGAACAGGTTTTGAGTTGATTTGAGTCAAATTGAAATTAATTCAGCAACTTCAAATTCAGGTGGCCGGACAAGTCCGCAGGCAATCGGACTAGTCCGCCCTAGACCAGAAAGTCGATCGGACTAGTCCGCACTGAACCTGACAAGTCCTCTTGGCTAGGGTTTTTGGTGAGTTTCAAATTAGAGCATAGTTTGAGTTGAGTTATGGGACCATGATTGACGTAGAAAGATGATCTAAGGTATTACTGTGAATTCAACAACTCAAGGGTCGAGAATTCAATGAAACTCGAGATCTTGACATCTAGATCCAAAGAAGATGTAGAATTGGTGGAGAATTAACGATGTCGTCGATGAATTGATGAAGATCGATCTTGCTTGATCCTTCTCCTCCCTCCTTCTCTTCTCCTGGCTGCGATGATCTTCTCTTGACGGCGGCCTTCAGGAATTAGGATTGGGGTTTCTCGATTGTGACAAAGGAATGAAAAGTTGGGATGGTGCGGTGTTTATTTAGAGGTGGAGGTGGTAGGGTTTGATAGATTTTGCATTCAAGGTGGTGGAGGCCGTGTAGGGGTCCCACATGGGCTCCACAGGGGTTAGGCACGAAGTTCTTGGGCCAAAATTAATGTAAATACCCAATAGCATGTCGTGGAGGAAAAGATTGAATCCGAGTCGGGCACACCGGACAAGTTCTCTAGGGGGTCAGACAAGTCCATTGGAAGTCAGAATGTTGAATGGATAAGTCCAATATAAATCTGGACAAGTCTGCTCGCCGGCAAATCAAAGTTCCAGAGAGTTGAACTGACAAGTCTGGTTCTAGGCCAGACAAGTCTGGGGTATGACTTAGGAAAACATCAGAAACATTCTCGCACTAGTCCGTAGCAATAACGAAAAAGTATGGAAAGAAAACAGAGAGCAAAACCGTACTAGTCCGGTGTCCAAACCGGCCAAGTTTGCTCTACCCAGGGAGAACAACAGAGAGTTAGACGGACTAGTCCGTGGTCCAAATACGGACCAGACCGCACTACAATAGGTCTTTATTTGCTTGTATCATTATAATTTATTTTAAACTTATTCCTTTTGTGTCGCTTAATGCTAAACATGTATAAGAATATATGCAGTGCATAATGGATGAAAATGAGGGTGTTACAAATTTACCTTGCTTAAAATGAATATCGCCCTCCAGATTCGACGTAGAAGAGAAGAGATAGGGAAATTCTTTCTTGATCTCATTTTCTAGCTCCCAAGTTGCTTCTGATTCTGCATGATGCTTCCATTGTACTTTGCTCCATCGAATCACATTGTTCCTTGTGACTCTCTACTTGGTTTCCAAGATTTTGACCGGTTGCTTCGCATAAGTCAAATCTGCTTTCAATTCCAATTCTTCCATTGGCACTTGTTTTTCGGTACCCTTAAGCACTTCTTGAGCTGAGAAACGTGGAACACATCATGAACATCAGCATGATATGTTAGCATCTCCAACTTATATGTCACGTCTCCACGTTTGCCCAAAATCTTGAATGGCCCAATACAGTGAGGTGCCAACTTGCCTCTGACATAGGTGACACTTTGAGGTATACGAAGTCTCCCACTTCAAAGTATGTTTCTTCGCCTATTATCCGCATAGCCTTTTTGTCTTGTTTGAGCAGCCCTCAAATTCTTGCGGATTATATGAACTTATTTTTTAGCCTCTTGGAACACATCCGCTCCAAACACTTGGTCCTCTCCTATCTCATTCCAGAACAAGGGTGTCCTACACTTGTTTCCATGTAGTGCTTCATATGGTGACATCTTCAAACTAGTTGGTAAATGTTATTGTAGGAAAACTCAGCATATGGTAAGCTCTTGTCCCAACTGCGTCCATGCTTCAAAGCATAGGCCCTCAACATTTCTTCCAATAATTGATTTGTCCTCTGAGTTCTTCCATCCATTTGAGGGTGATATGCAGAGCTGAAATTTAAGCTTGTACCCATAGCTTCATGCAGTTTCTGCCAGAACCTTGAGGTAAATTGAGAACCTCTGTCAGACACTATTTTCTTGGTTACTCTGTGTCGACACAAAATTTTCTCCATGTACAACTCAACTAACTGTGCAACAGTATACTTGGTCTTGACATGAATGAAATGAGCTTATTTGGTCAAACGATCCACGATAACCAACATTGAGTCATAGTCGGACAGGGTTCGAGGTATTCCAACTGTGAAGCCAATTCCGATTTCTTCCCACTTCCATTTTGGAATCTTCAATGGCCGCAATAATCCAGTTGGCCTTTGATGTTCAGCCTTCACTCGTTGGCACACATCACACAAAGCAAGTCCTTGAACACATTGCTGAACACGTTGTTGAACATGTCGCTGAATATGTTGCATTTTGTCCTTCAATGTTTACTGTGACTCATTAATTTCAAGGTTGACTCCCTCATCATTTGTCAATTGCACAGCTTTGGTGGCACACTGAATTACTCCTTATGCTTCTGTAGCCAATCCACCCCCCTTAGAACACCGATGTCCTCGTCGGTCAACTCCCAAGCTAGGAACATCCTCTCTTGTCCAATCCGTGTGAATCCAAATCAATGAGGTTAGCAAGGAATTCTAGCCCCCTTATTTTAAGACATAATTTTGGACATACTATCTTTGTTCTCATTTTCCATATTGATTCGTCTAAGATCGTGAACCTTCTAGCTATGTCCATCTTCCATTGAAGGGGCGAAATGTTGGGATGGTGGGTTGTTTATATAGAGGTGGAGGTGGTAGGAACTGATGGATTCTGAGTTCAAGGTGGTGGAGGCCGCGTAGGGATCCCACATGGGCTCCACAGGGGTTTGGCACAACATTCTTGGGCCCAATTAAGGTAAATACCCAATAGCAAGTCGTGGAGGAAAAGATTGAGTCCGAGTCGAGCACACCGGACAAGTCTGCTAGGGGGTCGACTAGTCCGTTGGAATTCAGAATCTTGAACGGATAAGTCCAGTATCAAGCCAAAGATGTCTGCTCGCAGGCAAATCGAAGTTCCAGAGAGTTGAACGGTCAAGTCCAGTTCTAGGCCAGACAAGTTCGGGGTATGACTTAGAACAACATCAGAAACATTCTCAGACTAGTTCATAGAATTAACGGAAAAGTCCGGAAAGACAACAGAGAGCAAAACTGGACTAGTCCGATGTCCAAACCAGACAAATCCACTCTACCTAGAGAGAACAACAGAGAGTTAGACGGACTAGTCCGGGGTCCAAATTCGGATAAGTCCGCACTACAACAGGTTTTTAATTGCTTGCATGATTATAATTTTTTAAACTTATTCCTTTTGTGATGCTTAATGCTAAACATGTATTAGAATGCACGCATTGCATGATGGATGAAAATGAGGGTGTTACAAACCTATCCCCCTTAAAATGAATCTCGCCCTCGAGATTCAATGTAGAAGAGAAGAGATAGGGAAATTCTTTCTTGATCTCATCTTCCAGCTTCCAAGTTGCTTCCGATCCTGCATGATGCTTCCATTGTACTTTGCACCATCGAATCAAATTGTTACTTGTGACTCTCTCCTTGATTTCCAAGATTTTGACCGGTTGCTCGACATAAGTCAAATCTGCTTCCAATTCTAATTTTTCCATTGGCAATTGTTCTTCCGGTACACTTAAGCACTTCTTGAGCTGAGAAACGTGGAACACATCATGAGCATCAGCAAGATGTTCTGGAATCTCCAACTTATATGCCACTTCTCCACGTTTGCCCAAAATCTTGAATGGCCCAATACAGTGAGGTGCCAACTTGCCTTTGACATTAAACCGCTTATGACCTCGCATAGGTGACACTTTGAGGTATACGAAGTCTCCCACTTCAAAGGCTAAGTTTCTTCGCCTATTATCCGCATAGCCCTTTTGTCTTGTTTGAGCAGCCCTCAAAATCTGAACTAGCCTTTTAGCCTCTTGCAACACATCTGGTCCAAACACTTGGTTCTCTCTTATCTCATTCCAGAACAAGGATGTCCTACACTTCCTTCCATATAGTACTTCATATGGCCATCTTCAATCTGGTTGGTAACTGTTATTGTAGGAAAACTTAGCATATGACAAGCTCTTGTCGCAACTGCATCCATGCTTCATAGCACAAGCCCTCAACTTATCTTACAATATTTGATTTGTCCTCTCAGTTTGTCCATCCGTTTGAGGGTGATATGCAGAACTGAAATTTAACCTTGTAGCCATAGCTTCATGCAACTTCTGCCAGAACCTTGAGGTATATTGAGAACCTCTGTCAGACACTATTCTCTTGGGCACTCCATGTCGGCACAAAGTTTTCTCCATGTACAACTCAACTAACTGTGCAGCGGTATACTTGGTCTTGACAGGAATGAAATGAGCTGATATGGTCAAACGCTCATCAATAACCCACATTGAGTCATAGTCGGTCTGGGTTCGAGGTAATCCATCTGTGAAGCCCATTTCGATTTCTTCTCGCTTTCATTCTGTAATCTTCAATGGCTGCAATAATCCAGCTGGCCTTTGATGTTCAGCCTTAACTCGATGGCACACATCACTCAAAGCAAGTCCTTGAACACATTGTCGTACACATTGCTGAATATGTTGCATTTTGTCCTCTGATGTTTACTGTGACACATTAATTTCAAGGTTGACTCCCACATCATTTGTCAGTTGCACGGTCTTGGTGGCACACTGAATTACTCGATCGTGCTTCTATAGCCAATCCACCCCCCTTAGAACACTGACATCCTCGTCGGTCAACTCCCAGGCCAGGAACATCCTCTCTTGTCCAATTTGTGTGAATCCAAATCAATGGGGTTAGCGAGGAATTCTACCCCCCTTATTTTAAGACTTACTTTTGGACATACTATCTTTGTTTTCATCTTCAATATAGCTCAGTCTAAGATGGTGAACCTTCTAGCTATGTCCATCTTCCATTGAAGGGACGAAAAGTTGGAATGGTGGGCTGTTTATATAGAGGTGGAGGTGGTAGGGTTTGATGGATTTCGAGTTCAAGGTGGTGGAGGCCATGTAGGATTCCCACATGGGATCCACAGGGGTTGGGAACGATGTTCTTGGGCCCAATTAAGTTAAATACCAAATAGCAAGTCTTGGAGGAAAAAATTGAGTCTGAGTCGGGCACACCGAACAAGTCCGCTAGGGGGCTGGACTAGTCCATTGGAAGCCAGAAAGTTGAATGTATAAGTCCGGTATCAAGCCAGACAAGTCCGCTCGTAGGCGAATCAAAGTTTAGGAGAGTTGACTGGACAAGTCTAGTTCTAGGCTGGACAAGTCTGGTTCTAGGCCAGACAAGTCCGAGGTATGACATAAAAAACATCAGAAACATTCTCGGCCTAGTCCATAGAATTAACATAAAAGTCCAGAATGACAACAGAGAGGAAAACTGGACTAGTTCGAGGTCCAAACTGAACAAGTCCGACCTACCCAGGGAGAACAACCGAGAGTTAGACTGTGGGGACCGGAGTCCACACATCCGAGGATTTCATTGGGTGGTGTTGTGCGATGCGACACCCAACAGTATACAAGAACAGAAGGAGAATAAAACACAAGACAAAGTCTTTTATTTATCTTACAGCGGAAGTTGTACAATACTAGCAGAAGGAAAGAAATATGTATATATCATAGCTACGCTCTCAGCACTAGCTATGCAAAAACAAAGTCATCTATGCCCTGGATGCTTCGCACAACAACACGCAAGTCACGACAGCGTGCAGGGTTCCCACTCGGCTGTACACCCTGGAGGGGGTGTAGCCTCATCATCGAACACTTCATCAATTGTATAACCTGCAAAAACTCATTAACTGCAAACGTGAGCATAAGGCTCAGCAAGACTAACCCGTCTCACTAGACATATGCAAGGGGGACACTAAACATAAGTAAGGTGAAGCAAAAAACGACTCGCCTACAATTGGATCCTTATAATCAAGTTTTAAGTCGCAAATGACATTCTCCAAGCACGGCACATCATGGGTTCCACAATCAAACAAGAAACGCTTTGCCGATGATATGACATGCTCAGAGCACATAATGCTATTACAGCTAAAGTATGGGGAAACTGTAAACTTTTAATTGCACTATCTCTAAATCATACAAGGTTGCAAAGCAATTATAATTCAATACAATATATTTCTCTTACTTCTTCAGTATTTACTACGTCACGGCGCAGTGAACAAGTGGTACTCTATTACCGCGAGGGACGTTGATTGCAATCAGGAGACACCTGGACAACACGACACATATGTCGTTCGGAAGTGTCAGCGAGTACACCTGTACCTACATAACACTTCAGTACTAGGCGTATATGGCCACCATTCACAAGAAACCCGAACGTTGAGCCCGTCTCACCTCCGCAAACAGAAGGTCTCCGCATGGAACACCTCATGTGTCCGGCGACCGATTTACACCTTACTGTCCTCAACCCACCCCTATCGATGGTGAGTTAATGGGCCTCGACACCCCAGTTATCGAGTTACGTCAGTTTATTGGATTCCATATGTCCATTATGTCGCCGGTACAATTCAAGCTTGTCCGAAGGGGCCGCATAAAGACGGGCCTTAGTCGACACAGGCAGGGCTATGCGACCAAGACTCAATTCTCACCGCTTCCTATCCATCCCCTGCCCGGTCTTAGTTTTATTATATTAAGCCATTAACCAATCCTGTGAGATATGTCCTACATTTCTCGCGAGTAGATTCCAACTACTCGACTTCTATCGGATTTCCTATACATTAGCAAAGCAGTTACTACAGGTCAATCTGTAACTTGTTCCAACCAATCCCTGGGATTTTTGGGTCATGCAAGTGGAGTATCAATCATCCTAAACGTAATGCACAATTCATATACTACTCATCATAGTGATAAAGCAAAATTTTATAAATGACTTAAATGCAAACCGGGGCTTGCCTGGTTGCATGTCAGAGTCGGGGTTAATCTCTGGAAGGTGCTCTTCCAAGGCTTCTGGTTCCTCCTCGACTTCGGTTACTATACGATATGCATGTAACACGTATATAAATGACTTTGAAAAATAATTATTACCAAGACCATAATTTAATCCATGGTGATCATTATATGATAGGGACCTTAATTGGCTTTGGAACTTTGATGGTAGATACTAGGGAATATGATCAAAGCTCTTGCAAAGAACGGGAGATGATCAAAGTATATTGTCATCTCTAAAATTATGGCAAGTATTAAACTTCCAAGAATTTTAGAGAAGAATCTGTAGCTTGAACATAGCTGCTAGTTGATAATCATGATAGAGGAAGTTGTCCTGGTTCTAGCAAAAAACAATTCATAAATTTCTAAGCTTTGGTGAAGGAGTTATTGAATTTCTAAGTTGGCAAGAATTTCTGGAATTATTTATATTTAAATTTTAGCTTTTAAATAAATATTCAGTTTGTAACTGAATTAGGACTACTATATTAGGTCAATTAAATCCAAGATTTTTACAGGAACTAGTATATGACAAAAGGAAGGTTCAATCCAAATTTGGGACATAATAAAGCAACTGAACATCTGCAAAACTCAATAACTAAAAAAGGTAATTGAACTATACAGAGGTTTAAACAGGTGCAATGGCTCCCAAACTTTTTCTGCTAGTCAAGAACAGGACAATGCATTCTATGTGAATTTTGGAGATTTTTCCAGTGGCAAGTTCGTCTGGAAAAATTGCATTTGCATCTGGAGAGATTGTTTTATACAGAATTTAACTGTGCGTTTCACAGCAACTAATTGGTACTGATAGAAACTGGAGCTCAAGGGCTTTCAAACAAAATTTGTTTGAATATTTTTGGAGCTTCCTACAGAAAGTTATGGATTTTCTAAGCTGGAGCCAAATCTGGAATTAATTTCTAAATTGGAATTAAACCGTGGGCTCCACCGCTTTAAAATGCACCAATGACATTTAAACCACACGGGGACTACAAAGATACAGCATGTAGCCACAACAGATCCCGGGGCCACATCTGATCCGACGGGTTACAAGACGCTGACACGCAGGCCCGCCGCGTCGTCTTCCTCCTCCCGACGCGGGCGGCGCGCGGGGCTCCCGCGGCGCCGCGCTCCGGCGAGCTTCGCCGGATCTGCATTCTTGGCCACTGCAGCACCTAAATTTTGGCGCCACACCTTAATTTCACACGCTAAGCACGATGGTAGGGTCGGGGAGGCTCGCCGACGATCGGAATCAGTGGCGCATCGGCGGCGGCGACAGCTAGGGTTCTAGCCATGTCGGAACCTTCGCTCCGTGGCTAAACTCTTCTAAAAATGCTGGGAAAGACTCCTGGAATCACTAGAAAGGTTTTTGGAAGGTGAGATGGTCGTGCAACGGTCAGCAAAACCATCATCGACGGTGACCGAAGCAACTTCGTAACGGCGGAGGGGAGAACTCGTGATTCTCGAGCTACGGTTGATTATTTTTGGTGATTCCAGTTTGAGAGGATGCACAAAGAAGTGTAGAAGCAATTTTCTAGCAATTGTGGAGAGTGATCAAGTGTGGAACTCGAATTGAAAGAATAACCGAGCGAGTTCATAAGCTGCGGTCGAAAGTAAAACTTAGCTAACTTGCTCGATACTCGCATAAACAAGGAGTGGCTTCCACCGACATGTAGAGCATGTCCTGGCACACCAGTTTGCTATAGGAGTCGAAGCGCGAAACTGCATGTAGCGGCCTGGCACCGTGGAGCAGAGACGGCGTGTGGTGAACACGACAGCGAGCTTCGGTGTCGCTTCGAAATACCGGCCAAAACCTCAACGAACAGTCGACAGGAGTGAACCAAAGGGTAGACGAGAGAGTGGGGAACAACCTTGCCGTTGAGAGCTTGGCGCGAGAGGCCTCCGGTTCGCCGGCAATGGGTGCGCGGCGCCGGCGGTTGGAAACTTGCGCGCGGGATGAAAACGGCGTAGCTCGTCGGCTCAGCGTGAGGGAAGGCGATAAGGGCGACTGTGGAGTGATAAGGAGGAGCCAGGGCGCTATTTATAGAGCTCAAACGGCGGTGGCTTGCTGCTGTCACGCTGGGCATGCACGCCGTCGCGGTGTCGCCCGGTGAAGGAAAGCAGAGGCGGTGAATCGGTTTCATCGTCTGACCTGTGGGCCCCACCTCTCTCCCTTATCACCTCCTCGAAATTCCAGCTAAAACATTGTCCAAAAATTCCCAAAATTTACAAGTAGTCTAAGAAAAATATGGGGAATCCAATTCGGCAATCAGATTTCAATTTGGACATAGTTTGCATCAACTGCAAATTCAAATTTGAATTTAAATATGGGTATAAACCTTATTGAATTAAATAGTATCTGAGGTCCAAAAATCTTCAAACTTTGAAACCAAGTTCCCTGAACCATAAAAGGCCTTAGGAAAAAATAGGGATTGATTTGGGCAAAGTTTAGTGTAAAGATAAATTTGATGTTGACGCGAAATGAATCCTTTGTACGTGTCCAAACAATTGGAAGATGTACTTCAAAAATCTTGAAAATTTTCTGAGAAGCTATTTAGATATTTAAGAGTCCAAGGAAAAATTTGGAGCCTTGGATTTGAATCTTTTTGGCAGGGCCTAATATGCATAGCAACATAATCAAATTACATTTGTTTTGATTTTTTATATTGCTGCCATATAATTTGCCCTAGCCATTGCAATCAATAACTTCCCAACTTTGTAGAAAGGTTTATTTAAAATGTTCTAGGGTTAGGGTGAAGTCCAGTCCTCATGTTAATAAGATTAAAACATGAGTAGAAAGAAAACTTTTTAGTGAGGTCAAGTTTATGTGCACAATTATGTTGACCTCCATTATGTTTGATAAACCACTTGTAGTTGAACTTCACAAAAAATGAAAAAGTGGGATTTTACATTCCTCCCCCCTTAAAAAGAATCTCATCCCGAGATTACAAAGGAAGGACAAAAGATAAAGATCTACTGAACATGTGCCGCTAACAAGTCCGGATAGTTCGTTTTAAGATATTCCTCGCTTTCCCACATGGCTTCTTCAGCACTGTGGTTGCTCCACAAGACTTTGGAAACGCAAAGTGCGCCTTCTAATTGTGCGAGTTTTCTTATCAACGATCTGGATTGGATGTTCGGAATACGTAAGATCTGGTTGGAGAGTTTCCAAATCCTCAATACGTATATTCGCTGGGCTTTGAGACATTTCCGCAACTGAGAAATGTGAAACACATTGTGGACCACTGCCAGAGACGGCGATAACTCCAATTGATATGCCACAGGTCCGCACCTTTTGATTATTGCGAACGGCCCAATAAAACATGGAGCTAGCTTCCCTCTTACTCCGAATCGATGAATTCCTTTCATCGGGGATACCCGGATATAAACTTGATCTCCAACCTTGAAGTGAAGAGGTCGACGTCGTTTGTCCGCATAGTTCTTCTGACGAGACTGAGCGGCTTTGAGATTAGCTTGAATAAGACGTACTTGTTCTTTGGCTTCATTTATTATGTCGATGCCATATACCACTCGTTCACCAGATTCGCACCAGTTCAAGGGTGTGCGGCACTTCCGGCCATAAGGAGCTTCATATGGCGCCATCTAAATGCTAGCCTGGTAACCGTTGTTGTACCAGAATTCCGCCAATGGTAGATGATCATCCCAATTCCTACCATGGTGGATGGCACAGGCACGAAGCATATCCTCTAGCACTTGATTCACCCGTTCAGTTTGTCCATCAGTCTTAGGATGATAAGCCGAGCTTCGAATCAGTTTGGTACCCAATGCATCGTGGAGATGCTCCCAAAAGCGAGCAACAAAAATAGATCCACGATCTGAAACGATAGTACGGGGTACTCCATGTAGACACAATATTCTGGAGATATAAAGTTCTGCATACCGCTTTACATCATACTTGACACTAACCAATATGAAATGAGCTGATTTGGTCAACCGGTCTATGACCACCCAGATTGAGTCGTGCTTATGGAAAATGGGAGTCAACCCAACAATGAAATCCATGCTGATATCCTCCCATTTCCAAGCCGGTATGCTTAAAGGTTGAAGCTGCCCAGCTGCCTTCATATGGTCGGCCTTAACTCGTTGACACGTATCACATTCGGATACGTATTTTGCTACTTCTCTCTTCATCCAAGTCCACTAGAACTTTTCTCAAGACTTGGTACATTTTGTTACTCCTCGAATGAATGGAATACTTGGATAAATGAGCTTCATGCAGTATCTTCTTCCGAAGTTCCATGTTTCGGGGTACCACTATGCGGTTTTTAAACCAGAGGGTACCGTCATCGTCACATCAGAAACACTTCATCTCCCCCTTCTCCATTATTTGTCGAATGTGCGACATCCCTTTATCCTCTTTCTGAGCTGCCATAATATCCTCCCTGATAGTTGGAATGAGAGCTAGGTTGTAAAGTGCCCCATATGGAACCAAGTAGAGACTCAGTTCTTCTTCTCCCATTGAGGTAATGGAAAGATTGTTGACATGGGACTTGCGGCTCAGAGCATCCGCGACTACATTCGCCTTACCGGGATGGTGGTGGATTTCAATCTCATAATCCTTGATTAATTCCAACCATCTATGCTGTCGCATATTTAGGTCCTTCTGGGTGAAGATGTACTTCAAACTCTTGTGATCGGTGTAAAGATGTACTAGATTACCTAGTAGATAATGTCTCCACATATTCAAGGCTAGTACCACAACAGCGAGTTCTAGATCATGAGTTGGATAGTGCTGCTCATGATTCCGAAGCCACCATGATCCATAAGCGATCACTCGTCTGTCCTGCATCAACACACAACCCAAACCAATTCCTGATGCATCACAATATACGTCAAAAGATTTGGTTGTGTCCGGTTGAGCTAATACTGGTGTCGTTGTGAGGTGTTTTACCAATGCCTGAAAACCTCCCTCACATGCCTCAGTCCATACATACTTCGTCCCCTTCTTCAGAAGTTCTGTCATTGGTTTAGCTATCTTGGAGAAACTGGGAATGAACCTCCGGTAATACCAAGCCAAACCTAGGAAACTTCGAACTTCATGTACAGACTTTGGAGACTCCCATTTGAGTACTTGCTTTATCTTGCTTGGATCAACTGCAATCCCTTCTGCTGATATGATGTGCCCTAAAAATGGCACTTGGCTGATCCAGAATTCACACTTGCTGAACTTAGCATATAGATGGTGGTCCCGTAATCATTGAAGCACGATACGCAAGTGTTGAGCATGTTCTTCTTCGGATTTTGAATACACAAGTATGTCGTCAATGAAGACCACGACAAACTTGTCCAATTCCGGCATGAACACCGAGTTCATGAGATACATGAAATGAGCCGGTGCATTGGTCAATCCGAAGGACATAACAAGGTATTCATACAGTCCATACCTCGTCGAGAATGCTGTCTTTGGTATGTCTTCTGGTCAGATTATAATCTGATGATAACCAGAACGAAGATCCATCTTCGAAAATACTTTAGCACCCACTAGTTGATCGAAAAGAATATCAATGCGTGGTAGTGGATACTTGTTCTTGATAGTGACAACATTGAGTGGACGATAGTACACACACAGTCTCAAGGTCTTATCATTCTTTTCTACGAACAATGCAGAACAACCCCATGGTGATGAACTTGGATGAATGAAACCCTTGTTCTCAAGTTCTGTTAACTGCTCCTTAAGTTCTACAAGTTCCTTGGGTGCCATCTTGTAGGGTTGTCTTGAGATTGGCACTGTTCCCGGTACAAGTTCAATCTTGAACTCTATATCTCTTTCTGGGGGCATACCAGGAAGATCTTCGGGAAACACGTCCGGGTATTCACATACTACCGGAATATCCTTAAGTTTCATAACCTCGGTATTGTGAGTAGATGAATTCAGTAGAATGGCTCTCTTAAGATTGAGTACTTCAGAGGGATGAAGTGGAGAATTTAGATATATTTTTCGAGGAACGAGATGTAGAATAGCACCATGGTATTGTAACCATGCCATTCCCAAGATGACATCTAACTTCTGATTCTCTAATATAAGAAGTGAAGTAAGATATATGGTTCCATCTAGGTTAAGTGGTATCCCAGGAACCAACTCATTTGTTATTGTTTTTCCTGCCGGAGTGCTAATCACATACGGAGTTTTTGTGGAGATTATAGGCA
Source organism: Tuctoria greenei (assembly GCA_036927565.1). Classification (NCBI taxonomy): domain Eukaryota; kingdom Viridiplantae; phylum Streptophyta; class Magnoliopsida; order Poales; family Poaceae; genus Tuctoria; species Tuctoria greenei. Next base: position 119,357,379 of record JAYESD010000004.1, read on the forward strand.
ATTGACTTTTAATGACAAAAGACTTGCTAATGACATTGTGTGAAGCTCCGGAGTCAAAGAGTATTACTACGGGATGGTCAAAAATAGAGAATGTACCCGCGAGTACGGGTGTGCCTTTCGGAACGTCCTCAATGGCGATGTGGTGGACGTTGCCGAGTCTGGGAACTGGCCTCTTGGGCTGGTTGTGGGGTTGGTTGGCGCCCTGGTATGATGATTGTCCTCCGCCCTGCCTACTCTGCGGGCAGTCCTTGGCGATGTGCCCCGTGCGTCCACACGTGAAACACGTGTACGGGGTTTGGCCGGTACGAATGGGAGGGCGGAATCTCGGTGCATGCGGTGGAGGTGGAAGTGCACGTGGGATCATCCCCTGCTGTTGTTGCGGTCTGAAACCGGAGTTGCCGAACTGGTGACCACTAAACATTGGTGGTCGTGATGGTGGTCGCCACCTCTGGCCGGATGGTGATCGATACACCATTCGGTACTTCTGAGAAGCACCACCCCCGCTGCCCTGTGGAGCACTCCTCTTATTCTTGTCTGAGGACAGCTCTCGAGTAGCATCCTCTTGCATGATCGCGGTGTTAACAATGTCGTTGAAGCTGCCGCGATTGAACAGGACAAGCTTTTCCTTCATCTTGGGGTTCAACCCCCAATAGAAGCACTCTCGCTTCCTGTCTTCCGTGTTCACTTGGTCCTGTGCATACTGGGCTAAGTGGTTGAAGGTCTTGGAGTACTCGTAAGCGCTCCTTCCTCCCTGCTTCGGCTCCAAGAACTCTTGAAGCTTCCACCTCATAATCCCGGGAGGGATATGGTAGGCGCGGAACGCCTCCCGGAATTCTGCCCAGCTCACGACATAGCCTGCGGGGCGTGCGGCGAGGTAGTTTGCCCACCACGCACCAGCAGAACCCTGTAGTTGTTGAGTTGCAAATAGAGTCTTCTGTTGTTCGGTTATCTCGAGTAAACCGAAATTCCCTTCAATGGTGCGGAGCCAGTTGTCCGCCTCCAAAGGGTCGTCGGCCTCTCTGATGACCGGCGGATGTGTCGATGTGAAATCTGAGTAGGAACTCGGATATGACTGACGTGGCCCCTCAGCATGTTGCCCCCCTTGACGGGACGAGTGTTGTACAAGGGTCCACAACAACTCAGTTTGCTCGTCGCGCGAGCCGAGTACTTCTGCGAGAACCACCGCGAGACTTCTGGGAAGTGTAGGTGGAGGTGGTGGAGGTGGTTGCGTCTGGGGCGTATTCTGCCCCGGGGGTGGTGTGTCATCCCCCTGCCCTCCACTTGAACCTCCCACTTCCGAGGTTTTACGTGTATGCACCATGCAGCAATACAACGATTTAAACCATAAGTCTCATTGCCTCATGTTCATCCTTCCATATAAATAGTAATGCGGTAGACCACGGTAGATAATATACAACATCAACATATATTGATAAAGTATAAGCTTTATACAAGATATATTATCTCTGACCAAGTTTACAGTAGTAAACTCCAAAATGATGGACTCCCACTATGGAAATACATCTCTACTATACTTGGTCCCCATGAGATGTCGTACATATCTTTTCATTGTAGACATAAACACCACTACTCTTAATATGACACAAACATGGTCACAAAAGAAAAACATGAGCAACTATTAAACTATATGTTGCCTCATGTCGGCAGAAGTGCTGCCACATCTGACTTCAATACGTCCTACTCGACGTATTCAAGTTCCTCGGGATCTTCTTCTTCTTCTTCGTCATCCTCAGGATTAGGCACCACGGGTACAGGTGCTGAAGTAGAAGCTACTACATCACCCATTATCGATGCTTTTGTGGCAGCCAATGCTTGTACATCAGCTTGCACCATAAACATCCTAAAGCCGTCAAGTTCGTGTTGGGCCTGTTCACAGCTGGCTTTCCAGTCCTGAGCCTCCGCCCTGGACCGATCTCGATCTTTAGTCATCGTGCTCAACTGAGTACCCAGCTGCTGCACATCAACTAAGCTTGCTTCTAACTATGTTTCCCTCTCTTGAGTTGCTCCACGAGCCTCTGATAGGTCTTGAGCAATTAACTCATACTGCTCTTCTTTGAAACGGAGACGCCGGTTGAGAGGAGCGATCGAGGTTCTAAGAGATTTATTTTCACGCTCAAAATGATCCCCTCGAATCATGGTTTCCCTCAGATTATCCACAAGCTCCCTAATGCACACCTTTTGGGTGCCATTTTTGCGTTGTGATGACGATGCATACACCGCTAAGGCCGTCACCGATGTCCCCCCACGGAGGTCATAATCGGCGATCAATCGGTTAGCCCACTCTTCAGCAGCCCTACCGCTGACCGGAAAGAACTCATATGGAGTACCCACTAGCTGATGATGGTGAAGTTTGCAAAACCTCCCCATAGCAACACTTGCGGCGAAGCTCCAAGTTTCTTCCAACAGAACACCCCTTGTTTTGATAGAAAAGGGGGCCCATCTATTGCTTGGTGGACCAGCAGGCACGTCGACATAGATGACACACCTTTTTACCCTGTTGTCAACGAATTCTTTTCTCCAATAGCTAGGCGCCTCCTCATATCCGCACTGGCTTAACAGCATGACAAACAAATCCGGAAAGAAGCCTTGACCAGTGCATGTCGTGTGCGCCCAACCGTTAGGTAATTGGATCATCTCTGCTGCCATCTTCCTGTAGAAACACCACAGTTTCATACTGGATTTGTCAGAATCAAAGGTGGAGTTGAATACCAAAGTTGTATTATACTTTCCAAGCTTTCCAGATTGTACTCATACAGTTACATGTGAGCTAGGAATTAGAATCTATGCAGGTTGTATGTTGACCCATATTTTCTGGAAATTTTGACAGAACATCCCCTGTATAGTAGTGATGTCCATGATTTATACAGGGATATCATGACAATATTGTGAGGTAATGACAAAATAAACTTTGTATAACATCAAGTTAACAATCCAGAAGTAAAAGAGTTACCACCTGAAAAGTTTGTTATACACGTATTGCGCGCGAATTCACAAATAGGTGCAAGGAACAGTTCTGGACTGCCAGAACCAAGTTTGCGACAAATGGAATTAGACACTGTTATACCCAGATTCAGATCATGAATGCCAAATAAAGTTGATAGAGGACTTACTAAGATTTCCAGAAATGTATATATGTGACTATGTCACTAATATGGAATAAAAGTTATAACTAACCAAACCAAACAGTTGAACTGACTGGTTTGCACCAGTAGTCCTGCAGTCCACTGTTTTGACTTCCAAATTTGATTTGACTCAAATTCAAATTTGGAAAAACTCTAAACATCAAACCTGTAGATATGCCTCTTCCCTTTCCAGAAATATGTCACAGTAAGGCAGAAGATGCTTCTACAGTGAGTTAGGGCCATATTTCTGTAACTGGTTCAATGGTTGGGTTATCTGGAGCAGTTTTAGTATACTCCAAATTTCAACGGATTATCAAACTTTTCTGCCCTGATGGTCAACAGAAAAGTTGTAGAGGCCTTCACGAAATTTCCATCCATATATGATACTCTCATGTTATCTATACGATAACCAAGATTACAACCCGGCGAAGTCGAGACAACTTCTGCCAGAAATCAAGAATCTTGATTCTATCTACCCTATCGAGTCGGAGTCCCTTTTTACGGAGTCCAAACCTACCAGCATCTGATATTTGGACTTTCCAAAATATTATGCATTCATTCTGTCATTAGGGATGGTCTAGTATCATGTTTGATACTGACGGTACTACATATCTCACCAAAGAAAATTCTATCCGATATATCCGGTTACGTCTATAGGTGGTTCCTATATCTTTCTCTCACAAACGGCTTCTACACGGTCTTCTACCATAGTTAATGCTGCAAAAGACAAACAATCCCCTTTCACACTTTCACACCTCAAGGGTGGTATGGGGAAGCACGACAGGCAGTCACAATAATACATATGAAAGTAAATGCATACGACTCTGGTGTGAGTCGCCCTCGAGCGAGGTCATGTCTCGAGGTACATGGCTGTAAATACGTCTGTACAGTAAAGACTCCCGTACGATCCGGCTTATACACGCTCGGGCATATGTGTTTCGCATGCTCCCATAGAACATGAATGGTTCTAGAGAGACATGCTATCGGGTTATACACCACCCGACGGGGGCTCCCACTAACTTTGAAGCACGATGGGGTACCGCGTGTCATAGGTTCTCATAAACATTGAAAGCTTCAAAGACTTCTATTAACTTCCCGTGCCAAGCCACAGAAATTTCACATACCACTCCTCGTATGCTGAGATTACCGAGATTGATCCGCTCTCGGTGGCGTACCTTACCTCTTACCTGACGTCGGGGCATCGTTACAGAATATAATAACACATAGTTAGTTTACCACCTTTATATCTTATACTAATAATACTCCTTATAAGAGCATATAGCTAATTCCTCACTCAGATCCTAATTTTTCTTGAAAATATGTTCTTTTCAAGTACACTGTTCCCAATGATGCTCTTATACCATGTCCGTGGGGACCGGAGTCCACACATCCGATGATCTCATTGGGTGGTGTCGTGCGATGCGACACCCAATAGTATACAAGAACAGAACGAGAATAAAACACAAGACAAGGTCTTTTATTTATCTTACAGCGGAAGTTTTACAATACTAGCGGAAGGAAAGAAATATGTATATATCATAGCTACGCTCTCAGCACTAGCTATGCAAAATCAAAGTCATCCATGCTCTAGATGCTTCGCACTAGCAACACGCATGTCACGGTGGCGTGCAGGGTTCCCACTCGGCTGTACACCCTGGAGGGGGTGTAGCCTCATCATCAAACCCTTCATCAATTGTATAACCTGCAAAAACTCGTTAACTGCAAATGTGAGCATAAGGCTCAGCAAGACTAACCCGTCTCACTAGACATATGCTAGGGGCCACTAAACATAGGTAAGGTGAAGCAAAAACAACTCGCCTACAATTGGATCCTTATAATCAAGTTTTAAGAAGCAAATGACATTCTCCAAGCACGACACATCATGGGTTCCACAATCTGTAACTCGTTCCAACAAATCCCTGGGATTTTTGGGTCATGCAAGTGGAGTATCAATCATCCTAAACGTAATGCACAATTCATATACTACTCATCATAGTGGTAAAGCAAAATTTTATAAACGACTTAAATGCAAACCGGGGCTTGCCTGGTGGCAGGTCAGAGTCAGGGTTACTCTCTGGATGGTGCTCTTCCAAGGCTTCTGGTTCCTCCTCGACTTCGGTTACTATACGATGTGCATATAACACGTATATAAATGACTTTGAAAAATAATTATTACCAAGACCATAATTTAATCCATGGTGATCATTATATGATAGGGACCTCAATTGGCTTTGGAACTTTGATGGTAGATACTAGGGAATATGATCAAAGCTCTTGCAAAGAACAGGAGATGATCAAAGTATATTGTTGTCTCTAAAATTATGGCAAGTATTAAACTTCCAAGAATTTTAAAGAAGAAACTGTAGCTTTAACATAGCTGCCAATTGATAATCATGATAGAGCAAGTTGTCCTAGTTCTAGCAAAATTTGTTTCATAGATTTCTAAGCTTTGGTGAAGGAGTTATTGAATTTCAAATTTGGCAAGAATTTCTGGAATTATTTATATTTAAATTTTAGCTTTTAAATAAATATTCAGTTTGTAACTGAATTACGACTATGATATTAGGTCAATTAAATCCAAGATTTTTACAGGAACTAGTATATGACAAAAGGAAGGTTCAGTCCAAATTTGGGACATAATAAAGCAACTGAACATCTATAAAAATTTAATAACTGAAAAAGGTAATTGAACTATACAGAGGTTTCAACAGGTGCAATGGCTCCCAAACTTTTTCTGGTATTCACGAATAGGACAATGCATTCTATGTGAATTTTGGGGATTTTTCCAGTGGAAGTTCATCTGTAAAAATTCCATTTGCATCTGGAAATATTGTTTTATATTAGCACCTAATTGGTACTGATAGAAACTAGAGCTCAAGGGCTTTCAAACAAAATTTGTTTGATTATTTTTGGAGCTTCCTACAGAAAGTTATGGATTTTCTAAGTTGGAGCCAAATCTGGAATTATTTCTAAATTGGAATTAAACCGTGGGCTCCACCGTTTTAAAATGGACCAATGACATTTAAACCACACGGGGACCACAGAGATACAGCGCGTAGCCACAGCAGATCCCGGGGCCACATCTGATCCGACGGGTTACAAGACGCTGACACGCGGGGTCTGCCGCATCGTCTTCCTCCTCCCGAAGCGGGCGGCGCGCAGGGCTCCCGCGGCGGCGCGCTCCGGCGAGCTTAGCCGGATCTGCGTTCCCGGCCACCGCAGCACCTAAATTTTGGCGCCCCACCTTAATTTCACGCGCTGAGCACGATGGTAGGGTCGGGGTGGCTCGCCGACGATCGGAATCAGTGGCGCATCGGCGGCGGCGACAGCTAGGGTTTCGGCCATGTCGGAACCTTTGCTCTGTGGCTAAACTCTTCTAAAAATGCTGGGAAAGACTCTTGGAACCACTAGGAAGGTGTTGGGAAGGTGAGATGGTCGTGCAATGGTCGGCAAAACCATCATCGACGGTGACCGAAGCAACTTCTTAACGGCGGAGGGGAGAACTTGTGATTCTCGAGCTACGGTTGATTATTTATTGTGATTCTAGTTCGAGAGGGTGCGCAAAGAAGTGTAGAAGCTATTTTCTAGCAATTGTGGAGTGTGATCAAGTGTGGAACTCGAATTGAAAGAATAACCGAGCGAGTTCATAAGCTGCGGCTGAAAGTAAAACTTAGCTAACTTGCTTGATACTCGCGTAAACAAGGAGCGGCTTCCACCAATGTGTAGAGCGTGTCCTGGCGCACCAGTTTGCTATAGGAGTCAAAGTGCGAAACTGCGTGTAGTGGCCTGGCACCGTGGAGCAGAGACGGCGTGTGGTGAACACGAAGGCGAGCTTCGGTGTCGCTTCGAAATACCGGCTAAAACCTCAATGAACGGTCGACATAAGTGAACCAGAGGGTAGACGAGAGAGTGGGGAACAACCTTGCCGTTGAGAGCTTGGCGCGAGAGGCATCCGGTTGGCGGGCAACGGGCGCGCGGCGCCGGCGGTCGGAAACTTGCGCAAGGGATGAAAACGGCGTAGCTCGTCGGCTCAGCGTGAGGGAAGGCGATAAGGGCGACTGTGGAGTGATAAGGAGGAGCCATGGCGCTATTTATAGAGCTCAAACGGCGGTGGCTTGCTGCTGTCGCGCTGGGCATGCAGGCCGTCGTGGTGTCGCCCGGTGAAGGAAAGCAGAGGCGGTGAATCGGTTTCACCGTCTGACCTGTGGGCCCCACCTCTCTCCCTTATCCCCTCCTCCAAATTCCAGCTAAAACATTGTCCGAAATTCCCAAAATTTACAGGTAGGCTAAGAAAAATATGGGGAATCCAATTCTGCAATCAGATTTCAATTTGGACATAGTTTGCATCAACTGCAAATTCAAATTTGAATTTAAATATGGGTATAAACCTTATTGAATTAAATAGTATATGAGGTCCAAAAATCTCCAAATATGGGCACAATTATGTTGACCTCCATTATGTTTGATAAACCACTTGTAGTTGAACTTCACAAAAAATGAAAAAGTGGGATTTTACATAGACGGACTAGTCCGAGGTCCAAATCTGGACAAGTCTGCACTACAATAGGTTTTTATTTGCTTGCATGATTATAATTTATTTAAACTTATTCTTTTCGTGTTGCTTAATGCTAAACATATATAAGAATGTATGTAGTGCATGATGGATGAAAATGAGGGTGTTGCAAATATGGGGTCCGCAAGCGCACGGAAATTGTCGGTAGCTTTTCACCCAAGAGTATTCCCAAGGGTATCATATTTATCCAAAAGTAAGGCAATGGAGTAATGTAAACACTACTCTTATGATCAAGCTATAGGATACTAATCAATTATCAGGACAGGGGTAAGTTGATAATATATGGGTAGTGTGACACACACTTAAGCAATCAATTCAAAGGGTAGATGGGTCCTAATGGAGATTAGACTAAGAGTTGGGGAGTTACTCCTACAATGCTTCTAATATACATATACATAGCCTAGGTTACATACTAATGAGCATGTCAATGGTGAATACTTCTGCTAAGTTGGTCAACATATTGGGCACAAGGTAAATCCTAGCCATACTAGGATAACAAAAGCCTATGGCATAGCCAAACGTGGAGGATTACAATGGACAGATAGGACTGTCACCACCTACTGCCTACCTCTCCAATCCGTGGGTCTATGAGACATCCAACGCTACTTACTATACTAGCACCATGCTATCATACTAAGTAAATGAGTTAGAGGCTCGAGTACAAGTGCCTCTCTAAGGTAATGACTAATGTCGAAGTGTTTGATACGACACTTTCCCCGTACCCGCTGAGAAGCAGCCCGCAGAGGTTCTTTTGTGGTTAGGGCACGCAAAGATCAAGATCAAGATGATGACCTTAGAGATTTACATGGTTCGGGCCGCCTGAGCGTAACACCCTACTCCACGGGGTTTTGTGTAGTTGTATTGAGTGAGTACGTTCGCTAGGATCAGGTCGAATCAGATCTGCCTCTATCCTTACATTTATGCGGTGCATCCCTTTTATAGTTCTAAGGACTTACCGTTACAAAGCTGGCCTGGCTCGACATGTGGCCCTAGCGTGCTTAATGACCTAATACACTGTCTAAAGAGTGTTAAGTACAATTAATAGTGTGGTAACGTGCCTTCATGGCAGCGTTACCCCTATTAACGGTGCACTGATCATGTGTCATTAATATAGCATTAATGAAACATTATCAGACCTTATAACTGCCGCTTTAACCATCCTTGAATGTCTGTAATGGACATGATCGGCTTGTATTTCTGTTGATGACGAAGGTCCGGAGGCTCCACACGTGGTAGATCTGGAGCTTTCCCTTGCGGGGGGGGGGGGGGGGGGGGGGGGGGGTAGGTCGGTGGTTGTTGTACACGTGTCGGTACTGGAGCTCCTCTCTGACGGGGGCTAGGTCTGGGGCTGATGTACACGTGTAGTCGCCGGAGCTTCCCTTTATTGGGAATTTTGTTCCGGTCTTATTTTACACCTATTAACCCGGTAGCCAACCATGTGAGGGAAGCGGGTCCGGTGTAATGTGACATGTGGGACATACAAGGGACTTCAAATCTGACGGGTGGAACTTTCAAGCGCTTCTTGCGGTATTGTGGGGTACCCAGTACGTAGGGTACCAACAGTGGCCCCTAGGCCCACCTTTGGAAGAACCCCTTTGGGTTATGTTGTTCTACCAAAGGTGGGGCCGTTCTCGATTCCCATGCTACGATTTTCAAAAGTCCTCTGATGCGCCATTAGAGTGATGGTCCAGGAGTGAACCTTCGACACGTGGCTTGTTATGAATACGGCAGATGATATCTTTGAGTGCGGATCTCACGCAATTGATGGTCGTCGGTTCCCAATACAAAAACCGTATCGGTTCCGCGCTCCCTGTCAGAGCACCAACTTTGGGTTTCCCGCCGTTCATCATGGCAACGGTTGGCCTTGCGTAAGGACCTCGATCTCTTTGTCGGGGTGGCCCAGGCCCACTCATCATTGACGGGGTAAATTTTTGAAGAGTGCTTTAGCTCTCACTGCGGATTCCATCCAAGCGTCGCGGAGGCTTACATAAGAAGGAAAGTGCGCACGGTTCGAGCACTCTTTACGCCTTCGATCTCTTTGTGCTCAGAGCCTCCCAAACTCCACCTAACTTTCCTTCCTTTGCACCGCTTTGTCGCGATGGAGTCGGGTCTCCCCAAGAGCCGCCTCAAGAGCGATGATGATCTGAAGAAGGTCCGGACTTACATGGGGTGGTCCAGCGACTCCTTCAATCATTTGGTCCGCGCCGGCAAGCTCCCGTTCAATAAGGAGCACGATGGCGATATGGTGTACTTCACAGCGTACACCATGGTGGGACTCATTCCACCTTTCTCTTCATTCCTCTTGATGCTGCTAGACTTTTATGGTCTGCAGTTGTACCACCTTGGCCCCCACTCTCTTCTTCTCGTGGTGACATTCGTCCACTTCTGCGAGATGTGGGTGGGTATCCCCCCCTGCGTTGAGCTTTTCCGCACCTTCTTCACCATCCACACCACCGGCAAGGGGTCCGAGTTTCTTGGCTTCTACTATTTTGTGAAGCGCAAGAACTTCCCCTACAAATACTTGAAATCATTTCCTTCTAGCATGTGGGACGACTGGAAGAAGGATTGGATCATCGTTGCAGCAGAGGAGCACGAGAAATTGGATCTACCCGAAGGTCTCCCCAATGTTGACACTGACGCTTGGAGTGTAGTTCCAGTGCTGTCAGATGTCTTCAACCCTGTTTTGACCAGGATCCGCGAGTGTGTGGAAGGTGGAGTGACCCCCCAGATGGTCTTCTGCAACTTCCTGGGCAACAGGTGGGCTCCGCTAAAGAAGAGGGAGAAGCTCGCGTGGGCCCTCAACAGCGTAATGGATGAAAACCGGATTGAAATCGGATCCAACTTGGATGATGAATCCTTTGAGTTTCATTTGAAGAAATTCTAGCATGGGATTAACGTCAACGGCGATGACTTAGCTCCGCCAGCAGCCTTCCTCCCCTTGAACATGGAGGCGCAGTTTAGTAGGGAGCTCCGGAGGAGCATGCCGGTGCTTGACGACCTTGGCGAAATAGAGAGGCGTCCGACCACCGGATTGGCAATTCTCGGAGCTTCTGAGAGTGGTCCTGCCCCCGCCCCGAGCCAAAAGACTAAAGACGTCAGCAAGGGCAAGGGCAAAGAGCCAGCTGAGCCCTCCAGCCGGAAGTAGAAGTTCAAGCACGCTGATGGGAGGTCCGTCAGACCTGCTCCTTCCACGACGGCTGCTTCTCCCCGGAGGGGGAGGTCTTCTGTAGTTACCCCTGCTCTGGTGCAAACATCTTCAAGAGGCATAAGCTCCGAGCAGGCGACCCCGGCCTCAGTGCCGACTAGATGTTCCTGGTCTGGGAGTTCTTCCCGGCGAAGAGAAGCTCCGGTCGAAAGGACTTTTGCGGTTGCGAGTGTTTCTCAACTGAGGTCGGAAGCAGTTGTCTCACTAGATTTGGTGGGCTCTAGCTCCGGGCCTCAGAAGAAGCAGTTCTGAGGTGACTGGGGTGGTAGCATCCTGAGGTAAGCATTGATTGCTCACCCTGAAATGCTAGTCTTGTTTTTGATGTGTTCCTAATCTTCTCTTCGCTTTGTTTCTAGGGTGTCGAAGAAAGGACCAGGAGCTTCAACGCTTGTTGCAACTGCTGGGGCTGCACCTGCCGAAGCTCCAGTTTCGAGTGCTGAGCCTCCTTGTCCAGCTGAGGTGGAAGTCGCGGCAGCTCCGACGCCAGCTGTAGTGAACTTGGACTCAGAGTCCTCACCCGAAGCTCCTACAGTAGCACCGGACCACAAGAGAGAAGTTGAAGATGTACCCCTGGCGGTGGAGGCTCATGCTCCAGCACTAGCGATGCCAAAAGTTCTGGCTTTCGAGCTGGAAGTTGCTGAAGCCCAGGCGACTGAGCCAGAAGTAGTCGGCTATTGAGCTGGAAACCACCCAAGCTTCGGCCCTTGTGTCGGAAATGGATGAAGATCCGGCGGCTGAACCGGAAGTGGTAGAGGGATCGGCTGCTGAGCTGGAGGTGGTTGGAGGTCTGGCGGCTGAGCCTGAGTTGGTCGTTGTGCCGAGGCCCGAGCCGGCAGCGGTCGAGGCTCCAGTTGAAGCTCCAGCTGCTGCTCCAGAGGTGATGGTCCCAGAGGTACCTGGGCCAGAGCCAAAGCAGCCCGAAGAAAGGGCGGCAGGTCCCCTGACTTTAGAGCCGTCGACTGAAGGCCGGAAGCAGCGCCTTCATCTGCTCCAGGGGTGGATGTTCCCCCAGTGGGTTCTTCTACTGCTGTTGAAGGGCTACAGGAGAGCGGCCCTAGCGCTGCAGGAGTTCAAGGGACCACTATTGTAGAGTGGGACCCATTTTTGTGATGGAGAACCCTTTCGAGCCTGCGGAAATGGTCCCAGCAGGCCCATAACCTATCCCTTTGGCATTGTCCATAGACAACGCCTGCTCAAGTCTCCAGCAGGTCCAGCTTGCCTTTGATCATGAGAGCAAAGCCTTGGAGGAGGAGCGCAACACCTTGAGGCGTTGGCGCAACAGGCTCCATTTTGAGACCAGGCTTGCTCAGACGAGGCTGGCTGACCAGAAGGAATGGATCAAGGGGGAGAAGTCCCGGTTAGAATACTGAGATAAGTTGATGGAAGAGAAGGAGGCCGCCATCTGGGCGCTCGATGCTTACTCCAGGGAAATCTTGGAGCAAGCCAAGGAGAGACATGACGCTGCCGACGAGCGTCACAAAAAGCTTGCTGAATTGAATGAAACTCTACTGAAGCGTCGAGTGGACCTGGAACGAGGCAGGAAAAACTCCTGGGGCAGTAGGAGGATGTGGTGAGGAGAGAAGCGGATTTCACCAAGAAGTTTACTCTGGGTGAGAAAAATTTGGCAGATCGCAGCAAAAAGCTAGATCTATGGAAGGACGAAGAAAGGAAGAAGAACTGGAAGGTGGGGCAAGAGCTCTCGAAAAGAGAGTCTGACGTTGCCGCTACGGAGGAGAGAGTTAAAGGCAGGGAGAAAGACCTTACTGAAAGGTGGAACCGCATTTACCTCTGGGATATGGAGCTGGCCGACCGGGAAAAGCAAGTTGCTGAGAGCATGCAACAGCATGCTAAGTTGGCTGAGCGCCTTGCCTGTGAAGGTTCGGAGCTTGCGGCTGCCAGGAAGTTGCTAGAGGAGCCGCAGAGCCTGAAGGAGACCGAAGCTATTCAAGTGTGGGACTTCTTAGGGCGGGCAAATGGTGCGCTGCTGACACCACTGGGTTTCAATCCAGTACGTCCGGGCAACCCGGAGCTGGATCTGGACCGAGCGCTGGTGGCCCTTAACGGTGCTGGCGTCAAACTTGACGCAATGGGCAACATCATCGTTGATCAGCTGGAGACGAAGGGTAAAACTCTGGCTACAAACGTCGCAGAATACATGTTGACATGCTATGTAAGCCTGGATCCCCAATTCCTACTGGACCCGGTGCTCGAAGGTCCCGTCGCTGAAGAGGAAGATGCCTCCAAAGCCAGCGTCCAAGAAGTTGCCCAAAAAGTAGCTTCATTCTTCCGCAGGTCTTAGGTCCTCCAGTAGCTAGAGCTTTCTTCCTATTGCCTTTTGCTATACTTTCCCCATTTTGTAATCCAGTATCTCAAATTAATGAAATCCTCCTTTCTGCCTAATATTTCACTTTGTCTTCAATATACTGTGTCATATCTCGTTGGACCACTAGTACATGTGTACAATTGAAATGTGTACATGTACCGAAGGTTGTGGCAGTATGTTACCGACTTGAATGCTTCGCACTTGTAGATTTTAGGTCCCTTGTCTTCCATTCTGATGCATCAAAGACAGGCCCCCTGGTTTGGTCGGAACTTGGAGCTCCGGTGTCAACATATTAGACGTTGATGGAGGACCCATCTTGGGAGATGTCGGAACTTAATAGCTCCAGCGTCGTCCACCATCATTATGAATTTTTGCTTTTCCTCCACATTAAAGGCAAGAGAAAAAGTAAATTTGTCCTCTTGTCTATAAATTGGTTGTGACTTATTGTTCTTATTTGAACTTTGAGTCCGAAGAAACTCAGCATGATAATGAGAGTTTTGATAAAATCTTTTTAGATCCGCATTCCTTTTTAGTACTCACCCTACTGAGGCTTGTCGGGGTGTAGTTAGAGTAGCATACTTAGGGTGCAAAACCAAGCTAAGTTGATAGCGCACTCCAGACCTATGTTGGCTTGGCGTTCAGGCAAGTAGACTTTGTTGCAATGTTAAAATCCAAACAGACTATCAATAAGGCTTATAATGCATGTGAACTACTTGGAAGAAAGCTCAAAAAGATTTGCACAACTTCACTATAGACAAGTGAGGTAAAAATATTTTGATATATTGAGCCTTGTACAAAAAGTAGATGCACATGGCGTTTGTTTTCACACGACAATACCTTTTGTTATAGGTCTGAATTACAGGGAGACAAGGACACACATAGTGTGCTGGACCATGCTAAATGTGCTATACATCTTGTACTAGCCCAAAGCAAGTAGTTACACTTTTAGTGCTGTGATTGTTTCAAGTGTTACATGAACTTCCCGAACCCTCCCGGAGGGGTCCAGATGTTCTCCCGAGAGACTTGCTCGTCTCTGTATGATGACTCTACAACATGCATTGTGTGTAATTACAGACTCACCTCCCTGATTCTAAGAATAAAACATACGGAGGTGGTCAATGTTCCAAGGATTTGGGAGTAGGGTCCTATCCTTTGTTGCCAAGCAAACGCATCCTGGTCGGGATATTTCAATGACTCGGAAGGGACCCTCCCAACTGGGGGAAAGTTTGTTCATCCCTTCATGACTTAGTATCTTCCGAAGCACCAGGTCACCTTCTTCAAGATGTCGATCACGCACATGCCTTTGATGATAGCGCCAGAGCGCTTGGCGATAACGTGCATTTCGAACAGCTGCTTGGCTCCCTCCCTCGTCAACAAGGTCAAGGTCTTCACGCCGGAGCTGGTCCTGCGTGGCTTCATCGAAGGTCCAGACCCAGAGGGACCCCAAGGTGATCTCCGGAGGAAGGACCGCTTCAGCTCCGTACACCAGGAAGAATGGAGTCTTCCCAGTTAACCAGTTAGGTGTTGTCCTATTCGCCCATAATGTGGACGGAAGGTCTTCAATCCAGTTAGCTCCGTGCTTTTTCAAGCGCTCATATGTGCGCGTCTTGAGTCCTTTTAGGATTTCTGCATTTGCTCTCTCGGCATAGCCATTGCTTGCTGGATGAGCTACTAAGGCATAACTAAGTTGAACACTGAGGTCTTCGCAATATTCTTAGAATGCAGCACTTGTAAATTTAGTTCCGTTGTCAGTTATGACTTTGTTTGGAACTCCAAATCTGCATATAATAGACTTCAAGAACTTGATTGATGATTGTTTGTTGATTGTTACTACTGGAGTTGCTTCGGGCCACTTGGTGAACTTTTCGATGGCGACATATAGGAACTTGTAACCTCCGACAGTGTTTAAGAAAGGTCCCAAGATGTCCATTCCCCACACATCGAATGGCCATGTAGGAGGTATCATTTGTAGTGATTGAGCTGGTGTGTGAATCTATTTGGCGTGAAACTGACACGCTTCACATTTTTTCACTAGCTCAACCACATCCTGGAGTGCTGTAGGCCAGTAAAAGCCATGCTGGAAGGCTTTACCGACCAGCATGCGAGAAGATGCATTGTTCCCGCACTCGCCTCCATGGATTTCTGCAAGGATTTCGCGGCCTTCTTTCCTTGCAATACACCTCATTAGGATGCCATTGGCACCGTGTTGGTAGAGATCCCCTTCTATCAACGTGTATCTTTTAGCCAATTCGACAATCAACATCAGCGGATGCACTATCCTCAGGAAGGATATTGTATTTCAAGTAGCTCCAGATCTCCGAGATCAATGCATTGGAGCTAACTTGAGCTTCTGAGTCTTGCGTGCTGGGTTGCTTGGAGCTTTCGACAGCACCTACGACCCTTGGTGGATGCCATGGTAGCAGAGCAACTGGGACCGCCAGCTTCAAGGTGCTGGTCTCGCCTCCTTCGCTCAGTTTGATAGGCTAAGCTGTTGGTTTTGACAACCACCAAACAAAGATTCCACCAGGAACCGGAGCTCCGGTTGAGGCTTTCGTCGAGGGTTCATCGGCTTCAGCATTATGAAGACGCTGAATATGATGGAGATCCAGGACTTCGAATTCTTTCTAAAGCCTCAGAACTTCAAGGAGGTAAGCAGCTAATTGAGAATTGTTGCAGGAGCATTCACCTTTCAATTGTTTGATGATGAATTGTGAATCCCCATACACCAACAGCTGTTTTACACCATAAGATAGTGCCACCTTGAGTCCATAGGTGAGGGCTTCATACTCCGCCATATTGTTGGTTGCCTTGAAATCAAGGTGTACCATGTAGTTGATCTTTTATCCGGTCGAAGCCAGAAGAAGGATTCCAGCTCCGACCCCCTACTTCTGCACAGAGAAATCAAAGTAGAGGGTCCAGTGAGGCTCAGTGAATACCGGAACTTTAAGCTCTGGTTTCTGCTCACTGTGGCCCTCCGGGTTTGATGGACAGGGGGTCCACTTTGCCACAAGGTCAGCCAAGTCTTGACTTTTAATTGCTTGTCTCGACATGAATTTTAGATCGAATTCTGCGAGCTCCGCTGCCCACTTTGCAGTATTCACAGTAGAATTAGGGTTTTTCAAAATTGCACATAGTGGAAAAGAAGTTACCACTAATATTTTGTGGGCTTGGAAGTA
Organism: Tuctoria greenei; assembly: GCA_036927565.1. Taxonomy (NCBI): domain Eukaryota; kingdom Viridiplantae; phylum Streptophyta; class Magnoliopsida; order Poales; family Poaceae; genus Tuctoria; species Tuctoria greenei. The sequence continues at coordinate 119,373,799 of JAYESD010000004.1, forward strand.
ATGACGAAGCTTCCTAGAGGCGATAAGGACTGCATAGAGCAGTTTATACACCTCAAGATATCGAGTCTTGGCGTCGTGGTGTACATCACTGATGAAGTACACTGGGTGTTAGACTGTCTGGACCCCCCTGGTGGGGCTCGCAGTTTCCTCCTCATCAACCTGGACCCTCTCAGAGGGGCCCATACCTTCTTCTAGAATTTCGTGCACCATGCTGAAGGAACCCGGAGCTTCTTCTGGAGAGACCTAGACCTTCCCAGAGGGGTCTGGATTTTCTTGTTCAGCAGCAGCTACTCCTTTGTTTGAAGAAGGTTGATCCTACAACATCTTTCCTTGAGGATCCGTGCCTGAGGGTTGGTATCCAAACTCGCCTTCAGGTAGCTTTGGACTCTCCCGGAGGGGTCTAGACACCTGAATTGGGGATGGCTCCGGTCTTTCTACGACCAGGACCATACTGACACCCTCTGTAGTTGCCGAAATGTAAAGAAGTAGGGGCTCACCAGGATTAGGATCTACCAATATTGGTAGTGTGGTGAGGAGCTGCTTCAGCTCTTGAAATGCCTTTTTTACTTCTTCAGACCAATGAAATGGTCCAGACATCATCAAGAGATTGAGGAAGGGTAGCGCCCGTTCTGCCAGTCTTGATATAAACCAGCTGAGCGCAACTAGACATCCAATCAACTTTTGGACATGTTTAATGCGAGCTGGGGGCCGCATTTCTTCTATAGCCTTGATCTTCGCCAGATTTGCTTCGATTCCTCAACGAGTCACCAAAAACCCCAGAAGCTTTCCGGAGCTAACCCCGAAGACACACTTGTCGGGGTTCAGCTTGGTGCGCATAGTGTGCAGCTTGTCGAATATGTCTTGTAAGTTGTCGAGGAGTGACTCCTTGTTTTTTGATTTTCACGACGATGTCATCAACATACACCTCCACCAAGTCTCTAGTTAGCTCAACAAATGTTTTGTACATGGCTCGCACAAATGTTGAAGCAGCATTTTTAAGACCGAATGGCATGGTAGTATAATAATACAATCCATCTACTGTTATGAAGGCAGTGTGCTCCTCATCCTTAGACATTTGGTTTTGATGATACCCAGAATATGCATCTAAGAAACACAGTAGTTCACACCCAAAGGTGGAGTCCACTATCTGATCTATTCTAAGTAGTGTAAATGGATCTTTTGGACATGCCTTATTTAAGGTGGTGTAGTCGATACACATCCGAAGATTCCCACCGTCCTTAGGTACGACAACTAGGTTTGCGCGCAATTTTGGATGGAAGACTTCGTGGATAAATCAAGCTTCAAGCAGCTTCTTGATTTTTTTTCGGATGAATTTTTGTCGCTCGATTGATTGTTTCTGAGGCTTCTGTTGTACGGGCCGTGCGTCTGGGTAAATCTTCAGATTGTGCTCAATCACCTCCCTAGCGAACCCAATCATTTGTGACGGTTGCCAGGAAAACACATCGACATTAGCCTAGATAAAAGTGATGAGCATGAGTTCCTATTTGTTGTTCAGACCCCCCGATATACGGGTTGTATCAGCAACATCGGAACCAATTTGGACGACTTTGACGGGTATGTCAGCGTCGTCGCTTGGTTGCAAACGAGGCGCGGAGGTAGAGCCTTTGTGACGAATGCTTGGAGGATTCGCAACTGGCTCTTTACTGGATGCTTCCTCTTGCACTGTGGTAAGTGCATAGAGTTCTTCTAGTGCAGTAACTCCTGCAGTACGATCTCCGCGGATCTGGAGAATGCCCGTGGGTGTTGGCATCTTCAACACCAAATAACCATAATGGGCAGCAACCATAAACTTGTATAAAGCTGGCCTACCCAAAATGGCATTGAAAGGTAGACTGATCTGCGCTACGCCGAAGATCAATTTTTTGGTTCTGTAGTTCTCCCGAGTCCCGAAGGTCACTAGGAGTGTAATGGAACCAAGAGGAGTAATGGTTCCCAGACCTACTTCGGAGAAAGGTCGGGATGGGCGAAGGTCCGAGGGCCGGAGCTGAAGCTTAACGAAAGCTTTGAAGTTTATGAGGTTTAGCCCAGAACCTCCGTCCACCATGACATGGTGGATTTGGATATTGTTAATGGTGGGTGACACCATCAACGGTAGTTGACCAGCCCCGATCATGTTTTGGCGGCAGTTTGAAGCATCGAAAATGATGGGTGTATCCATCCACTTTCGATGTGGTTCTGCCTTAGCAGTGGGAGCTAACATGGCCATGTCCCACCGCATTGTCTTGAGGTTGCGGCGAGAGGTGATGTCCCATGAACCACCATAGATTGTGTTAAAGGTCTTCCGACGTTCGTTGTCAGAGGTGTCGGAGTCGTTGTCGATAGTGTTGTAAACAGCTTTCAAGACCTTTTTAGGGTCCTGGAAACCTAGCTCCTCCTCAGTCGGAGCTTTGTTAACTTTTTGTTTTCCTTCCCTTTGACGGAAAGGAGCTTCTTCCTGGTGCTTGTTATAACGCTCGGCAAGGTTTTGGACCTCCCGGCACTCTTCCAAGTTGTGTCAGTTCGTTTTGTAGATTGGACACCATGCTTTGGAACTATCGTCGTCCTCTGATGAAGGTCGAGGTCGCTTCTCGGGCCGTGGCCTCTAGCTTCCAGGAGCCGCATCAGCAGCAGCTTAAGCGCCAGCCGGCGGCTTCTTTTGGACGTTGGGCTTCTTCTTCTTGTTGCCACTACTGGAGGTACCGGCTTCAGTTTTGCAGGACTTCTGGTTGGCCTTCGGAGCTGGCTTGGAATGCATTTCACGGCCCTCCGCAGCTCTGGCACATTTGTGAGCTAGACTGAAGAGTTCCGTGACGCTGATAACTTCTTTAGTGGCCAACTTTTCTAGCATATTCTTATCTTGAACACCCTGTCTGAATGCAACAATAACAAAGGAGCTCAAGATTGAAGGAATGGTATTTCGTACCTAAGATAACCGCTGGATGAAGGATCATAGCGATTCCCCCGATGTTTGCTATATGGCAAACAGCTCAAGTTCAGTGTCGGGTCGGGTGTAGGAGCTCCCGAAGTTGGCAGTGAATTGCTGGCATAGCTTTGCCCAACTATTAATGGAGTTAGGTGGAAGACTCATGAACCAGGACCTTGAAGTCCTAGTTAAGGCCACTGGGAAGTAATCAACCATCACAGCCTCATCACCTTCCGCTGCTAGTATGGCAGTAGAGTAGATTTGAAGAAATTCGGCGGGGTTGACAGTCCCGTCGAATTTCTCCGGTAAGTGGGGCCGAAACTTCTATGGCCACCTAACCATACGTAAGTGCATGGTAGGGCAGAACAGCCTCCTCCTACTCCCTAAGGAGCAGGGTTGTCCCGAGCTTCTCGTCTCTCGCGAGTGCGCTCAATGTGGACATGGCCATCTTATTGCTAGTAACGGCGATTCAGTTCCCACCGCAGGTCATGAGTCGGAATCCTGTTAATCGTGTGGGTGCATCGTGTCCTGGGTGGCAACGAAGTCGCCTGCTGAGATGCTACATTTCTCCTCTGTTCTGAGACTTGCGGACCAAGTCGGCCGGACATGGTCCGTCGTTGTGAAGGTGCTCGCCCCGAAGGGGGAGAACCTTGATTGCTGATGCATGCTGCCGCTGCTGTGACTAGATGGTCAACATCAACCCTCCATTGCTCCATAAAACCCTGGGGCGCACCTGGAGGCGGTGGGCATTGTAGAAGAGCTCGCGCAGCAATGAGCGCGTGCTCGAGGTTGTTTTTTGTCAATGCAGTGATCGACGTAGATGCTCCATCTTGTTGACGAGCATTGTTTGCTGGAATATATGGTGGTTGTGGTGCCACAGCGCCTGCTGGAACAACGGCACCTGCTGGTTATTGGACATTAGAGGGACTGCCTCTCGCAGGTGGTCCAGCGTGGTCGCCATTGGAAGATCCAGCAGCTAAATTCACCATCTTGTGATCTTGGGATTGCCCTCCCCCTTCCTACCTGGCGTGCCAGATGTCGAAGTGTTTGATACGACACTTCCCCCGAACCTGCTGAGGAGCAGCCCGCGGAGGTTCGTTTGTGGTTGGGGCATGCAAAGATCAAGATCAAGATGATGACCTCAGAGATTTACGTGGTTCGGGCCGCCTGAGCGTAACACCCTACTCCACGGGGTTTGTGTAATTGTATTGAGCGAGTTCGTTCTCTAGGATCAGGTAGAATTAGATCTGCCTCTATCCTTACATTCGTGCAGTGCAGCCCTTTTATAGTTCCAAGGACTGACCGTCAAAAAGTTGGTCCGGCCCGACATGTGGCCCTGGCTTGCTTAATGACCTAATACACTTTCTAAAGAGTATTAAGTATAATTAATAGTGTGGCCACGTGCCTTCATGGCAGCTACACTAATTAACGGTGCACTGATCGTGTGTCATTAATATAGCATTAATGACACATTATTAGACCTTGTAACTGCCGCTTTAACAGTTCTTGAATGTCTGTAATGGACATGATCGGCTTGTATTTCTGTTGATGACGAAGGTCCGGAGGCTCCACATGTGACAGATCCGGAGCTTTCCCTTGCGGGAGGGTAGGTCTGGGGTTGCTGTACACGTGTCCGTACCGGAGCTCCTCTCTGACGGGGGCTAGGTCCGGGGCTGTTGTACACGTGTAGTCGCCGGAGCTTCCCTTGGTTGGGAATTTTGTTTCGGTATTATTTTACTCGTGTTAACCCGGGAGCCAACCATGTGAGGGGAGCGGGTCCTGTGTAATGTGACATGTGGGACCTACAAGGGCCGTCAACTCTAACGGGTGGAACTTTCTTCCACTTCTTGCGGTATCGTGGGGTACCCGATACGTAGGGTACCGACAACTAACCTAAACATCGTTGAACCAATGTTGAGACATAGCATAAGTTATTCATATTAACATGATCACATCATAACTAATTAGACTATAGTGGGGGTTTGTAGTGTTTATGATGATAGGTTAGGAGTGATATAGCATAATAATAAACACTACTCCTACAACATACATGGAATCCACAATCAAACAAGAAATGCTTTATCCAAGTATATGAATAAAAGAAGACTATACATAATATCTTTATTATGCATAAAGTCACAAATATAAGAAAAGGTACATGAGCCATACCTTACCCAACCTGGACTTGATACTAGAGGCTCTCCTCTCTATATCCTAACTCCACTAAGGACTTGGAGAACTAGTGTATACAATAGAATGATGCTCAATTGGTGTGTGTTGAAGTGAGGGGTGAGGGGTCCTATTTGTAGGTGGAGAAGGGTCGGTTCCCGCAACAAAAGCGCGCGAATCAGTGACCACTAACTTCTTCAAGCCTGGAGGAGCCAACACGTGGAAGCTGACCAAGTTTGGTGCTAGAGCCACGTCAGTCGACTAGGGGGGTTGGCCGACCTGGTCTTCCCACCGTTTCACATGTGCTTTCTCCAAGACACTACCAAGTTGGTCCCATCCCTTGATATGGGTGCTACACTGTTGGATGGCCTCAGATACTTCTGTTTGTGGGCCATTTGATCCATGTGATTCCACATGTCGGTGCTTGATTGGCTGGGATGATATTTTATAGGATCCATCCCCTTGTTTCACTCCAATTCCGTATAAAATTCCTGCATGCACCAATTTCTCCAGGTACAAGTAGAAATAGGTTAAATAGAAAGGGATGCGTGCAAGAAATGATATTTCCTTCACACAATTTAGTTATATTGACAGGTGAAATTGGTATATAACAGTCGCTAACAAACACCAATTTTATGTCAAATTCAGCAAGTGCCAGTTTTGGTTAAGGCAGGTGTCATTTTTGGGACATATCATCTCCAAAGGAGGAGTATCAGTTGACCTAGGAAAAGTGAGGGATGTGCTAAAGTGGAAACCGCCACAAAAAGTGAAAGAATTTAGGAGGTTCCTTGGAATGGCTAGATATTACTGACGGTTCATCAAGGATTTCTACAAAATAGCCAAGTCCATGACGATGTTATTAATGAAGGGAAAAGCATTCCAATGGACTCAAGCTTGTCAAAATAGCTTTGAGGAGTTAAAGAAAAGGTGAACAATAGCACCTGTGCTGGTATTGTCGAATGTCAGCAAAAGTTTTGACATCTACTGCGATGCATCAAGAAAAGGGCATGGATATGTTCTCATGCAAGAAGGTCAAGTAGTAGGCTATGCATCAAGGCAATTGAGGAAACATGAGCAGAATTATCCTATGCATGATCTTGAACTTGCATCCGTAGTGCATGCCTTGAAATTTGGAGACATTACATTCTTGGTCATAGGTGTGAGTTTTACACAGACTAGAAGACACTCAAGTACATATTCACGCAAACGGACATGAATTTGAGGCAAATAAGATGGTTGGATCTCATCAAGGAATATGATGTGGGAATAAACTATCACCCGGGGAAGGCTAGTGCAGTGGCCAATGCTTTGAGTCGGGAAGGAGTAAGCCACCAAATCACGGTTCGAGAATTGCCATCCGAGATATACAAGGAGTTTGATCGGTTGAGTCTTGGATATGTGAATTAGATGGGTATAATGGAGTTAAATCCGACATTGGATCATGAAATTCGAGAAGGTCAAACAAAGGATGAGGAAATAAAGGAAAGACTCAAGAAGGGAGAGAATTCAGATTTGATGAGGATGACCATGGCACTCTATGGTTTGGGAAATGGATTGTTGTGCGTGATGTGAAGCATCTCCAGGAGACTATATTAAAGGAGGCGCATGACTCAGTTTACTCCATCCATCCCGGTTGTACAAAGATGTACAACGACTTGAAGACATGTTATTGGTGGGATGGAATGAAAAAGGACATAGTTGAATATTTTGCTTTGTGTGTTGTATGCCAACTGGTCATTGCTGAACATAAAAGGCCAGCCAGATTATTGCAGCCATTGAAGATTCAGGAATGGAAGTGGAAATAAGTTTGTATGGATTTCATAGTTTGTTTACCTCGCACCTCAGCAGGATATAATTCAATATGGGTTATTGTGGATCGGTTGATGAAATCATCTCATTTCATTCCCATCAAGACTACTTATAGTGGAGCAAAGTTGGCAAAATTGTATATGGGAAGAATAGTGTGCATACACAGAGTACCGAAGAAAATAGTGCCCGATAGAGGTTCCCAATTTACCTCAAGGTTCTGGCAAACGCTGCACAAGTCTATGTGAACTCAATTGAATTTTAGTTACGCATATCACTCTCAAACGCATGGAGAAACCGAGAGAACAAATGAAATATTGAAAGACATGCTAAGAGCCTGTGCGCTAAAGTTGGGAGGAAGTTGGGACAAAAGTCTGCCTTATGCTGAATTTTCGTACATAAACAATTATCAAGCAAGTTTGAAAATGTCACCATATGAAGCATTCTACAAAAGAAGTTGTATAACACCCTTGTTTTGGAATGAGACAGGGGAAACCCAAGTATTTGGGCCTGATGTAATACAAGATACCGAAAAGCAAGTTCAAACAATCCTCTAGAATTTGAGGGCTGCTCAATCAAGACAAAAATGCTATACGGATAATAGGCGAAGAAACCTAGCTTTTGAAGTGGGAGACTTCTTATATCTCAAATTATCACCTATGCGAGGTCACAGGCGCTTTAACGTCAAAGGCAAGTTGGCACCTCGCTATATTGGACCATTAAAGATTTTGGACAAACATGGAGAAGTAGCATATAATTGGAGATGCTAGCACATCTCTCTTATGTTGATGATGTGTTTTATGTTTTGCAGCTCAAGAAGTGCTTAAGAGTACCGAAAGAACAAGTGCAATGGAAGAAATGCAATTAGAGGCAGATTTGACTTATGCGGAGCTGAAAGTGCATCTAGGCATCCCCGTGGGTTTTGGATGATTGATGATGACAATTAAGAGTCTAATGAGCTAAGTTGATCTTTAGCACAGATACAATGATTGAAATGAGATGAAACCCTTCAAAAAGGAAAAGGATATAACGGGCATCAAAGACTCAAGAGTAGAAATTAGGGTTTCTATGACGTTGAGCTTATACGAGCCGTGTCATGTGAGAGGGTGGATGTATCATGTGCATTGAGATCGTTCTAAGGGGCTCAAAGTGGTGACTGAGAGAAACACCCAAGTGAGAAGCCAAAAATGAGAAGAGACCCTAGGAGGCCGGACTAGTCCGGCCAGGCAGACCACTTCGTTTTGAGATGGACCAAATGTTTTTGGAGTGTTTCTTAGTGAATTTTGAGCTATGTCCCAGAAGATCGGACTTGTCCATTTTTGGATGAACCAAAGCTCTCTGGAAATGTTCGCACTTGTCTGTATGGGTACGGACTAGTCCGTTTGAGACTTAGTGAGATTAACCGAGAGAAACCCTAGAGGGTTGGACTAGTCCGCCCCCTGTGGCCGGACTAGTTCGGGCCTACCCAGATGAGTCTGTTTTGGGACAGACTAAACCCTTCTGTCCTACTTTGGACTAGTTCCTTTTGGACGGGACTAGTCTGTTGTTTAGCGACCGTTTGAATTTAAAAATTTGGCGGGTAGCGTGACGATCGTCGCTCAGTGTGGCAGTCGTCGGGACCTGACCAGAGGTCAGTGGTCCCATTGGGCCGGACTAGTCTGGGGTCAATGGCCGGATTAGTCCGCCCTTCTGCTGAGGTGAGCGGAAGGGGCTCGAGTCCCATATAAAAAGGGGACCCTCGACCTCATTTGAACAAGTCTGGAACCCTAGCGCCGCCACAAGTTACCAAGAGCCTTCCAAAGCCTTCTACTCGTCCTACTAGCCCTCTATGACTAAATCATGAAGAGATTAAGGTTTGGGGAGGAGACTGAAGGAAGAACATTGCGCTTGGGATCTCGGTTTGATCTCTTTAACATTGTGATTGTGTTTTGTTGCTTGTGTGAGTTGATCTTTGTGTGCTCCTCATTGTATTGATTCGTGGGAGCCTCAACTTGTGAGCAGCCCCATCAAACTTGGTGATTACCCATTGATATAGTGGAAACCAAGCTGGCCATCTTGGTGGCTTGGTGAGAGAAGGGTCAAGTGAGACTCGGTCCATGTGTGTACTTCTCAACGTGTATGTAGTGTTCTTCGTGGAGCTGAAACATGGGATAATCTTGTCTCACTTGTCTTTACATTTTCTGATCACTAGTATTGCTATTAGGGTTCATATTGCCTTTCACTATTGATCTTTGTTGAAATCTTGTGATCTAAGTGCTTAAATCTTCCAATCTTAGTTGTACTGTGTTAATACACATTGTTTACATCTTGGATGAACTTAAATTTTACAAATAACTTGTTGGAACCAAGTTTTTAGGTTTTCACCCTGTGCTGAGCAGAATAGTCCGGCCCTATCCAGACAAGTCCGACCTCAAGAGTTTAATCTCGTTTGATTAATCCATTTCAGGTTTTATTGCCTATTCACCCCCCCTCTAGGCGACTTTCAATTGGTATCAGAGCAGACTTCTCGAAAAGAGCCTAACAACTCAGAGAAGAAATGGTCGGAAGGGGTGACAACGAAGTTCCGGTGGTTGTCGATGACACCAAGATGAAGAACATAGATGTTCTTCAAGATGATCCAAATGACGACGAAGAAGTTCGGATGCTCAAGGAACGGCTTCGTGAGAAGATCAATGTGCCCAAGAAGGAGATCAAGCCAATTGCTCTGATCAACATGGACAATGGGAGTAGTTTACAAGACTACTCCCAGTATCCTTACAATTATGAGCAACTTATCGTGAGCAATCATTATTTGTCTATTCCCATTGGCAAACCTCCTCAGTTTGATGGAAATTATTAATCTATGTGGAAGCATAATATGAAGATGCACCTCATTTCCTTAAACCCTAGCTTGTGGCAAATTGTTATGACTAGTGTTCATTTTCCAAAGAATGAGGAAGACATCACTCCGGAACAAGCCGTTCTTCTCCATCACAACGCCCAAGCCGTTGGAGTGATTACCTCCTCATTGACTTGAGAGGAGTTCAATCGCATAGAAGGGTTGGAGTTTGCCAAGGAGATATGGGATACCCTCAAGACGGTGCATGAAGGCAACCGTGTGATTAGGGAGGCGAAGATTGAGATGATTGAAGGAGAGCTTGTGAGGTTCACCATCATTGATGGTGAGTCCCCCCAAGACATGTATGACCGCCTCAAGACTCCCATCAACAAGAGTCGGTCTTATGGAAGCACTCGGTGGACCGACCATGAGGTGGTAAATAGGATGATTCAAGCATTCATGTCTCGAAATGTCACTCTTTGCTCACTAATTCGTGATAGTCCGGGTTTTCATAAGATGACTCCCGAAGAAGTGCTTGGAAGAATTATCAACCATGGAATGATGGAACAAGAAGCTATGTTCTACAATGATCTACAAAAGTTCTACTCCTCCAAGAAAAGAGATGTCGCGTTATAGGCAACATCCTCAATATCACAAGAAAAGGAAGAGAGTGATGAAGAGAGCCCTGACACAGATGAAGAAGAGGCACTCTTCATCAACAACTTCAAGAGGATGTTTAGAAGATGGAGGGGGAGCTACTAAAATGAAAGAAAGAGCAAAGACAAGCTCAAGAAAAGATCAAAGAGGGATTGCTACAATTGTGGAGAGTATAGCCACTTCACTGTGGATTTTCCACATGAAGAAAAGAAGAAGAAGGAGGGCATGTCCAATGAGAAGAAGTACTTCAAGAAGAAGAAGAAATCCAGACATGCCGACCTTGGAAAGGAGTGGGATTCAAATGAGGAATCCTCCTCCGATGAAGAAGAGAAGATATCAACTATTGCTATGAAGAAGATAACAACGGAGAACAAGCTCTTCCCAAACTTGGAGACTTCAAGGGCAACTTGTATCATGGCAAAAAGGGAAGAAAGAAGGTTAAATCTAAATCATCTTCTTCAATTTCTTCTCATGATGATTTTGATGGTAGTAGTGAAAATGATCATATGCTTAAGGACATGAGTAAAAGTACTTTGAAAAGATTGAGATTGTTGATGGAGGAAATATTTGAGAAGGAAAAGCTCATCAACTGTCAAGAGGACATGCTCATCCAACAAAAAGAGAGATTTCAAGAGGTTGAGGAGCTCTTGGAGCTTGAAAGAGAAAGAAGCAAGGAACTTGAGCGTGAACTCGCTTTGAGCAAGGAAACTTGCTCAAACCTTGAGAACACTATAATTGTGCTAAACGATGAACTTTTTAGTTTGACACGAGCTAATAAGGTCCTTGAGACACAAGTGAAGTCTCTCAAAGTCAATGCACCTTCTTACTCTACAAGCTCATCTTCCACAAATGTTAAATCTGAAGCATCTCAACCTTGTAAATGCTCAAACTTGATCATAAAGCTTAAAGATGAGCTTAAGTTGGCACAAAACAATCAAGAACCAAAGGGTGGCATCTTTGACAAGGAGAAAGTGGCATATGCACGTGGTGCAAACACCAACACAAGAAATCCCCTTGTCAAGGATGGTCTTGGTTATTCTAGGGAGATGAGGCAAAACGACAAAACTCCCAAAAATGGTAAAGACTTGATTTTTTTGTCAAAGGAGGCTCATACAACAATAAAGGGAAGAACATTGCTACTTCACCCAAAATGCCTTAGAAAGAACCTCATCCATTGTTCCATGATTTTGATGCATCATATGTTCTATTGAGGAACAAGTTTGGAAAGGCCTATGTTAGGTATGTCGGGCCACACCGCAATTGTCCCAAACCTTGTGTGTGGGTGCCCAAGTGCCTTTTGACTAACATAAAAGGACCCAACTATGCTTGGGTACCTAAATCCAAGGCTTAAAGCTTTATTGTAGGCATACTCCTCCGGAGGAACCAAATGGGTTATTGATAGCGGGTGTACTAATCAAATGACCGGAGAGAGGAAGATGTTTGTGGAGTATAAGTTAAATGAAGATCCAAGTGAAGGAATCTATTTTTGGGACAATAGCCAAGGAAAAATCCTTGGCGCCGGTAAAATTGCTATATCCCCTAATCACACTCTTTCAAAAGTTTTACATGTTGATTCACTTGATTATAACCTCTTGTCCATATCACAACTATGTGACAAAGGTTATAATTGATTATTCACTAATGAGGGTGTGACCGTCACAAGGAGAAGCAATGACTCAATTGCCTTTAAGGGTGTACTCAAGGGAAAGTTATATCTTGTGGATTTTTCCGCGGATAAAGCCCAACTTGATACATGCTTAATTGCAAAAACTAACATGGGATGGTTGTGGCATAGAAGGCTAGCCCATGTTGGGATGAGGAATTTGCAAAACCTCATTAAGGGCGAGCACATCCGTGGTTTAAATAATGTTGTGTTTGAAAAAGATAGACCATGTAGCGCATGCCAAGCTGGAAAACAAGTTGGAGCACCACCTCCATCCAAGAACATTATGACAACATCAAGACCATTGGAGCTCCTAAACATGGATCTCTTCGGTCCAATTGCCTACATAAGTATTGGCGGTAACAAATATGGTCTTGTTATTGTTGATGATTTTCACGGTTCACTTGGGTATTCTTTTTGCGTGATAAGAGTGAGACTCAAGGTTTCCTCAAGAGGTACTTGAAGAGAGCTCAAAATGAGTTCTCCTTAAGTATCCAGATCATAAGGAGTCACAATGGCACCGAATTCAAGAACACTCAAGATGGAGAATTTTTGTATGAGGAATGCATCAAGCATGAGGTCTCAGCCCCCTACTCCCCTCAACAAAATCGGGTGGCCGAGAGGAAAGATACAACCTTAATTGAGATGTCAAGAACCATGCTTGATGAGTACAAGATGTCGGACGGGTTTTGGGCGGAAGCCGTCAATGCCGCTTGCATGCCATAAATCGGTTTTATCTTCACCGCATACTCAAGAAGACGTCTTACGAGCTCCTAACCGGTAACTAGCCAAACATTTCCTACTTTCGTGTTTCTGGGAGCAAATGCTACATTTTTAACAAGAAGCCTTGGACTTCGAAGTTCGCTTCTAAGTCCGATGAAGGTTTCTTACTTGGTTATCACTCAAACACTTACGCCTATCGTGTCTTTAACAAATCCTCTGAAATTGTTGAAGTAGCATGTGACGTAGTGTTTGATGAGACTAATGGCTCCCATGTGGAGCAAGTTGATCGTCATGTGCTAGATCAAGAAGAAGCTCCACATGTGGTAATAGGAAGGGTGGTAGTTGGACATATATGACCACAAGAACAACCTCAAGATGCAAGTGACCATCCTACACATCAAGCAAGCTCCTCCTCAAATGATCAATATCGAGTCTCCCAAGATGTGCTCCAATAAGATGAAAATAGGGGCATCAATCAAGGGGGAGACAATGAGAATGAGGAAGACCAAGATGATGACTCAAGACCTCAAGCGCCTCACCCAATAGTGCATCAAAGCATCCAACATGATCATCCCGTTGACAATATACTTGGAGACATCTCCAAGGGGGTAACTACTCGATCTCGTGTTACAAACTTTTGTGAACATTACTCTTTTGTTTCTTCCTTGGAGCCCCACAAGGTTGAAGAAGCACTACGAGATCCGGATTGGGTGATGGCCATGCAAGAAGAGCTCAACAACTTTGAAAGAAATCAAGTATAGGAGCTTGTGAAGAGGCCTAGTGCGAATGTTGTAGGCACCAAGTGGGTGTTCTGCAACAAACAAGATGAGAACGGGGTGGTTACATGGAACAAGGCAGACTTGTGGCCAAAGGGTATTCACAAGTCGAAGGTTTGGATTTCGAAGAAACCTTTGCTCCCGTGGCTAGGCTTGAATCAATTCGTATATTACTTGCCTTTGCTACTCACCGTGATTTTAAGCTATATCAAATGGACGTCAAGAGTGCATTACTCAATGGTCCAATCAAGGAAGAGGTGTATGTGGAGCAACCCCCCAGATTTGAAGGTGAAGAATTCCCAAACCATGTGTACAAATTGCATAAGGCTCTCTATGGACTAAACCAAGTTTCTAGAGCTTGGTATGAGTGCCTTAGATATTTTGTAACTCAAAATGGTTTCAAAATTGGGAAGGCAGATTACAATTTATTCACTAAGCACTTCAATGATGATTTGTTTGTTTGCCAAATATATGTTGATGACATTATATTTTGTTCTACTAACAAAGCTTTTCGTGATGAGTTTTCTAAGATAATTACGGAAATATTTGAGATGTCCATGATGGGGGAGTTGAAGTTCTTCCTAGGTTTTCAAGTGAAGCAACTCATGGAAGGCATGTTTATTAGTCAAACCAAGTACACACAAGATATACTCAAGAAGTTTGACATGGACAAGGCTAAACCCATCAAGACTCCTATGGCAACCAATGGGCATCTCGATCTCAATGAAGATGGTCCAAGTGTGGACCAAAAGGTCTATCGTTCCATGTTAGGCTCATTGCTTTACTTTTGTGTATCTAGGCCCGATACAATGCTTAGTGTGTTTATGTGCGCTAGATTTGAAGCTGCTCATAAGGTGTGTCATTTGACCGCCGTTAAGAGAATTCTTAGATATTTGGTTCACACACCAACCCTAGGACTTGGTACCCCAAAGGCTCTAAGTTTAACCTCATTGGATATTCTGATGCGGACTATGCGAGGTGCAAAGTTGATAGGAAGAGTACATCGGGAACTTGAAAGTTCCTTGGTAGATCTCTAGTGTCTTGGTCCTCAAATAAACATAACTCCATTGCTCTTTCCACAGCCCAAGCGGAGTATGTTGCCGCCGGAAGTTGTTGTGCACAACTTCTTTGGATGCAACAAAGTCTTAGGGACTATGGCATAAACTTGTGCCATATTCCCCTCCTATGTGACAATGAGAATGCCATCAAAATAGCCCATAATCCAGTCGAACACTAAAGGACCAAACACATTGATATTCGACACCAATTCTTGAGATATCACTCCATCAAAAGAGACATCGCAATTTCACATGTGAGAACCGATAAACAATTGGCCGATATATTCACCAAAGCCTTATATGAGAAAAGATATTGTGAACTAAGGTGTGAGCTTAATATCTTGGATTCTCGAAATGTCGCTTGAATCTTGCACATCTGACTGTCGCATTCAAAATTCACACATGCTTGCAAAAAAACTGATCCTCCTCAATTTTCTACAAATTATTTTGAAATTATTGAATCCTTGTGAACCATGATCATAGTTTGATTGTTGACTGGATACTGATCATGTTTACAAAGATCTTTTGTGAAATATAGTCTAAAAGGGTCAAATCTCCACTGAAGACTCAATATATAGGAATTTTCAGCCTTAGGACCGGACTAGTCCGCCCTGTGACCGGACTAGTCCGGTGGCTCAGGTTGTCCGAACCAAGTCTGTTGGCCAGACAAGTCCATGTCCCTGACCGGACTAGTCCAGCCCTTGGGGACTTAACCTCCCCATGGAGCCCCCGACCTATCCACTTCCATTCAAACCCTCTCTCTCCAAAAGAACGCACGAAAACCGCCCCCAAACGGCGATTTTCGATTCCAACCAACAAATCTCGTCTCCAATACATGGATTGAAGCCCTAAGGTGCTAGGGAACTATTCCCCAAGCATCGGAGGCCGATTCCTCATCCACATTTTATCGATTTGAAGATTTGAAGAGGTGTTCTTGACCTAACCCCAAAACCCTTGAAATTCAATTCTTTTGGGTCTATTGATAGAAACTTCTTCGCAAATGTTGTTGTGCACATCATTGTGATCATGTACCTCCATTTTTTGATAGGATCCATAGTTTTTAAAAAATTTCTCTAGATTAGCGTTCTTGCTGTGTGAACCGGAAAAGTCCGACCGAGGGGCGGACAAGTACGATTTGCTACGGACTAGTCCAGCCCTTGGGCGGACAAGTCCGGGTTAAACAAAGAAAACCCTAACCTAGGTTGATTTTGTGAATTCTACCACTACCCCTTAACTTCCTTTGACTCATACACATTCCCTTGCTTCTCTTATCAGTAACTATGTCGGATTCTTAGTATGTTCTACTTTCCGACTACGAGGGCGAAGCGGGAAGGCAAGCTTGCTACTACCGAATGCGCGAGGAGGACCAAATTGTCATGGCATATCTCGACTCTCAGGCTAAAGCAACAAGATCCAAGAAGACACAACGAGAAGCTCGCAACCCTGCTGCAGCCGAGGCAGCCACAAGGAAAAAGAGACTTGTGACATTGGGGGATCAAGCTAGAGCCCAGGACGTGAGGACCTCCAAGGATAAGAGAAAGGCCCCAGCTGATGTTGCACCTAAGAAGACGGTGATTGTTGCCAAGAAGCCTGCAAGCAAGGCTAAGAAGGGATCCTCTCAGCTCGTAGGCCCCTTGAGGATGTCCTCTCCTGCACGAAACCCAAACCGTGCAACTGCCTTTAATGCCAACATTTTCAAAGACAAAGGGGCTGAGAAAGCAAGAAAGCTCTGGAAGATCAATGTCTATCAGCGGGAGATGAGCACAATGGATCCCCGCTTCTGGTGTGACTTCCACTGGGACTACTACAAGACCGTCTACATGTCCAAGCAAACACTGATCACCGATGCTCAGTGGATCGATTGGGACTATATGGACCAGAAGGATCATGTGGCCTTCAATGTTGTGATTGAGGCCATAGAGCGCCATGGTCTGAAAAAAATCATGGCCTTTCATTATGATTGGAATGTGGAAGTTATTACTCAATTCTATTCCACTATTTACTTCCACACTGATGGGGATAGGAGGATCACCTGGATGACCCATGGAGAGCAATATTCCACCACCTACTCGGAGTTTGCTCAGCTACTTGACCTAGAGGATCAACTGGACAATGAAATCATTATCTCCCACTTGAGGTCAGTTGATCGCGATACCCTGGAGTACATGTATCCTAGCCATGTACCCTTTGAGGCGGGGCACATAAGGAACATCAAGCCCTTCTACAGTGTCCTCAACAGTGTGCTCCAGAAGACCATTGCCCCCAAGGATGGAGATGTGGGGATTATTCAAGGAAATCTGAGGCACTTGCTGGTACTCATTGATGGAGATGTCCACTTCAATGTGGTTGACTACATCTTCGACGACATCCTCAACATCTCCCATACTCCAACCAATCATGTGGATATGCTCCATACATCATGTACATGATCAAGAAGGTCTCCGTACTCAACTTCAAGAAAGACATCACTCACCGGAGGCTTCGACCTCAACTCCCTCCTCCAGAGCCTACTGCCCCTAGGATGGAGAATGCAGATCCTCCCGCTTCTTCCTCTCACTTTGTGCCATCTCCTCCGCCACCTCCGCCTTCATCACAATGCGGGAGTGGATTCTTCAAGTGCTTCAAAGCTCTTTTCTCCTCCTGCTGGAAGATGGAAATTCGGCAATGTCACATGGAGCGTCGTAACGAGAAGTATCTCAAGGCGATGTGCGACAAGATGGATATCCCTATGTCTCTCGCTGAGGAGAGTGATGGTGAGCTCACTTCATTTCCGGAGTTCACCGCCGAGGAGCTTGCTCAATTTGGTGAAGATGGTACTTCCACCGCGGCCCTGTCCGATGATGATGCTAATATTGATCCGGAGGCCACGAAGAGCGAATAGCGGGCACCAAGGCGGAGACAATGACGACGACGCCAATGATGATGACGAGTAGACCTAAGCACTCTTCTTTTGCTCTTTTTCTTTTTGGTGTCTTGATGCCAAAGGGGGAGAGATTGGTGGATGTGGCTCTTAGAGAGATGGAGAGTTCTACATAGTTAATTGGGGGAAAGATTGACTTAGTTATTTGGGGAGAGTTTGATCCAAGATTGGACTTATGTTTTTGTGTTTACAATTCTCTTTGAAATAGTTGTTAGACTTAATTCGTATCAATTGTGATGTTATTCTTGAGTTACATGCTTATCTTGCATATTTGTTGCATTATCACAATTTATAAGCACACCACTTAGGCACCCCACCATAACATGTATATCTATGAGACCTCTCTCAATTAATCTTACTCATGATGCATACATTGAGGAGGAGACACTGATACAAATACATGTTATGAAAACAAATTATTATCCTTTTTGTTGAAGTCTTAATGTGTTGTCATCAATTACCAAAAAGGGGGAGATTGAAAGTGCATCTAGGCATCCCCGTGGTTTTGGATGTTTGATGATGACAATTAAGAGTGTAATGAGCTAAGTTTATCTTAAGCACAGGTACAATGATTGAAATGAGATGAAACCCTTCAAAAAAGAAAAAGGATACAATGGGCGTCAAAGGTTCAATAGTAGAAATTAGGGTTTCTATGAAGTTGAGCTTACATGAGCTGTGTCATGTGCGAGGGTGGATGTATCATGTGCATGAGATCATTCTAAGTGGCTCAAAGTGGTGATTGAGAGAAACACCCAAGTGAGAAGCCAGAAATGAGATGAAACCCTAGGAGGCCGGACTAGTCCGGGCCTCAAGGACAGACTAGTACGGCCATGCAGACCAGTCTGTTTTGAGAATGACCAAACGCCTCTGGAGTTTTTCTTAGTGAATTTGGATCTACGTCCCAGAAGACCAGACTTGTCCGTTTTTGGACGGACCAAAGCTCTCTGGAAAGGTTCGGACTTGTTAGTATGGGTATAGACTAGTACATTTGAGACTTAGTGAGATTAACCAAGAGAAACCCTAGCGGGCCGGACTAGTTCGCGCCTTGTGGCCGGACTAGTCCGCGCCAACCAAGACGAGTCTGTTTTGGGATGGACTAAACCCTTCTGTCCTACTTCGAAATAGTCCATTTTGGACCGAACTAGTCCATTCTTTAGTGATCGTTTGAATTTGGAAATTTGGTGGGTAGCATAATGATCGTCGCTCAGTGTGGCAGTTGTCAGGACCTGACGAGAGGTCAGTGGTCCCATTGTGCCGGACTAGTCCGGGGTTAGTGGCCGGACTAGTCCGCCCTTCTGCTGAGGTCAGCAGAAGGGGCTCGGGACCCCTATAAAAAGGGTACTCCCTGCCTCATTTGAACAAGTCTGGAACCCTAGCGCCACCACAAGTGACCATGAGCCTTCCAAAGCCTTCTACTCCTCCTACTAGCCCTCTGAAGAGATTAAGGTTTGGGGAGGAGAGTGAAGGAAGATCATCGCGCTTGGGCTCTTGGTTTGATCTCTTTGCACATTGTGATTGTGTTTTGTGGCGTGTGTAAGTTGAGCTTCATGTGCTCCTCATTGTATTGATTTGTGGGAGCCTCAAATTGTGAGCAGCCCAATCAAACTTGGTGACTACCCATTGATATAGTGGAAACCAAGCCGGCCATCGTGGTGGCTTTGTGAGAGAAGGGTCTAGTGAGACCCAGTCCTTGTGTGGACTTCTCAACGTGGATGTAGTCTTCTTCGTGGAGCTGAACCACGGGATAAATCTTGTCTCACTTGTCTTTTACCTTCTGTGATCACTAGTATTGCTATTAGGGTTCTTATTGTTCATATTGCCTTTCACTTTTGATCTTTGTTGAAATCTCATGATCTAAGTTTTTAAATCTTCCAATCTTAGTTGTACTAAGTTACTACACATTGATTACATCTTGGTTGAACTTAAATTCCCCAAATAACTTGTCGAAACCAAGTTTTTAGGTTTTCATCCTGTGTTGAGCAGGCTAGTCCAGTCTGTCCAAACAACTTCGGCCTCAGGAGTCTAATCTCGTTTGATTAAGCCATTTCAGGTTTTATTACCTATTCACCCCCCCCTCTAGGCGACTTTCAGGAGCAACCTCTAAAAAATCTTGGAAACAAAGGAGAGTGTCACAATGAACAAGGTGATTCGATGGTTCAAAGCATTTTAAGGGGGGTAGGATTGTAACATCCTCATTTTCATCCATTATGCATTGCATGCATTCTTATACATGTTTAACATTAAGTGACACAAAAAGGAATAAGTTTAAAATAAAATAGAACCAAAATAGCAGTTTAAAACTTGTGTAAGTTCGGACTTGTCCGGTTTGGTCACTGTTGTCTTCCGGACTTATCAGCTTTCTGCCCCAGATAGTCCCAAAATGCTTCTGATGTTGTCCGGACTTGTCCGTTCTCGAGTACCGACTAGTCCGATCTTTGCTACTTGAATCTTTCGGAGTTGTCGACTAATTCCCCAATTTGTTCTGTAGTTTGAAAATTAGACAAACCCCCGGACTTGTCTGGCCTCCAACCGGACTTGACCATTGTGCTTTTTGATCCTTTTAGGACTTGTCTAGATATGCACCAGACTTGGCCTTTCAACTTCCCGTCTCATATCGGACTTGTTTGACCTCTATATGGACTAGTCCGGTGTGCCCGACTCTGAGTCAATTTTTCCTCCTCGACGGGCCTTTGGGTAACTACCTTCATTGGGCCCAAGAACATCGTGCCTGACCCTTGTGGAGCCCATGTGGGACCCCACCAAGGCCCCCAACGCCTTAGACTTGAATTCCAACCAAACCCTACCTTCCCCACCCCATATAAACACCCTGACACCCACCCTTTCATCTCTTTGCCACAATTGAAGGGAACCCCTAACCCCAGTTCGTTAGAGCCGCCATCAACGAGAGAGGAGCTCGTAGCCAGCGAAGGAGGAGGAAGATAGGAGGATCAAGCAAGATTGATCTTTGTCAATTCATCGAAATTATTGTCAGTTCTCTACCAATACTTCGTCTATTTGGATCTAGACATCAAGTTCTCGAGTTCCATCGAATCATCGACCTCTGAAACCTAGGATTCACGATTAATATCTTAGATCCATATTTTCTACGTAAAATATGGTTCCACATTAATTTTGACTATACTCTAGTTGAAATATTACCAAAACCCTAGCCATAGCGGACTTGTCCAGTCCATGGCGAACTAGCCCAATCAACTTTCTGGACCAGAGCGAACATGTCCGGCCCTACTGTGGACTAGTCTGGTATCCTGTTTTGAAAATTCATGGATCTTCCTTAATAATCTCCTAAATTACTTAAAACTTTTTTAACATGTAAAACATAATTACAACTAGTTATTAAACAATGACAATAACTTGATAACATGCATTACCCCATAATTGCATTATTCATGCATGTCTTGACATATTAGGTACTATATGAGCATTTATTAATTGTAATGTTTCTTTTGTATGTTTGTTCTGCGGAATAGAAGGTGTTGCTCTATAGGGTGCTGTCGAGGACCTTCAGCACCAGAACATCGATGCTTTTGACCCTAATCAGTCTCTAGAGCAAGGCAAGTGTCTCTGAACATTTTGATCCTGTTTTTA
Source organism: Tuctoria greenei (assembly GCA_036927565.1). Taxonomy (NCBI): domain Eukaryota; kingdom Viridiplantae; phylum Streptophyta; class Magnoliopsida; order Poales; family Poaceae; genus Tuctoria; species Tuctoria greenei. The sequence continues at coordinate 119,394,918 of JAYESD010000004.1, forward strand.
AATGTTTTGTTTGGAAAACTGCATGCTTCTGTCAAATTGATGGGAAACCCAAAAATAGGTATTTACTAGACTTGTTTAACCATCCTTGTCGCTTGGGATGCATTATAGAGAGTGGGGAAGGGTATTTTACCTTTTTGCTTTGCTCTAATTAATTGGTACGGGAAAACAACCAAATGGCTTAACTATGAACTAATAAGATTGATTATGGTGGGAATTGATGAATGCGGTTAATTGGTAAGCATGGGACTTGGGAGATCTAAGCAAGCCTAGTTTATGGACTGGGTTGGATGTTATGGTGGTTTCTCTTGCTTTAGACATAAGAATGGTTCATGGAGCGACAACCCAAGTTTTAAAGTGCCACCACAGGGCCAAGTATGGCTGCGGCTTAGTCAATTAATTAGGTGTATTGCCGACATTGTTCGGATTATTTTGTGGGAGTGGGGAATGGGAGTCGGTTGGGTTTGCAATAGCGGCGGGACTGCCCTGGGATCCGAACGGCACAACCGGGGGTCCTTGGTTGGATGTGCCCAGTTGGAGGCATCACCACCCTTGAAACCATAGTGGGTTTGAATATGCTCGTAGTCCCTTTGTAAAGGCTATTTTGTGATCTCTTGGCCATGCACCAATGGAAGTGTGTAATATGACCGACGGGTCATGGGCATGATGGAGGTTCCTTAGTCACCGAAAAGGGACAAAATCACAAAATTGTTAGTAAAGCGGTACAACCTCTACATAGTGTTAAAAACTATCATGATAGTCGTGCTCCCGTTTATGAGCGACCTGGATCCTCACATGATTACAGTGGAATTTGGGAAATTGGAAGGGTTTGTTTATGGTTATGGATTGAATGGTGATAAATGGACATGGTTAATGATGATTTTAAGAATATGGCATATGGATGGATAATGAATGATGGATATGAGTTATTATGTTTATTTGGGATATGATGGGATTAATTCACATAGACATCTTAGTATGCTTTTTCATATGTTTTAAATGTACTTTTCAACCATTATTTATTATCATTCCTTGTGTAAGCTGCATGTCATTATTTTCCCACACTTGCTGAGTACAACATGTGCTCACCCTTGCAATTCTCCCACCAATAGTTTTAGGTGATGTTTGGGAATATCCTAAGGATAATGTGGAGTACTATGTTGTGTGCTGCCATCGACTTGCCAGTGCATTGCTTGGAGCCTCACTATATCCCACTTGCTTAGTTTCTTAGCTTAATGCTTAGATTATTTTTGCTGCATTAGGTTCAGAATTATTAGTATTCATGATCATTAAAGTTGTAAATTGAGGATTATTTGAGTATTGTAATAAAAGTACTTATTTAGTTAATTTGTGCTGTGGTAATTTTCTGTGTATCATTTGTGAAACACTCGTGTATGTGTGTTGAATGTCCTGGGCACACATATGTGTTCACTTGGTTCGTTTTTGGAACCGGGTGTCATAGCATTGCTATCCATTTCTAACTTGTGTGCCACATACATAGACTACATTTGAGCCTTCCCAAGCTCCACCTTCTATTGAGCAGAACAGGTAACCTCTGCTTGCTTTCACACCGGTCACCGTTGGTCACCTACAGTGCTGGTTAGAAACTTCTAAGAGCGGGGTAAGACGCATCCTGCTACTCGATTTTTCCACTCCCACTTCCACTTCAGAGAGCGTAATAATAGGTTTCTTCACGATCCTTTTGTCTCTATTTCTGTTTTATACTAACAGTGATAGGAAAGGAACCTATGGATAAGACCTCTAGTTCTACACCTCCAGATGATAATGAGTGTGTGTCCCATCTGGAACTAAAGGACACGATACGGGCGATGACTGAAGCTTTCAACAATTACCTGACCACTACAACAACACCTTTCAGAGGCTTCATACATGTGTTGCTGGTCTGACCACACGGTTGGACGAGATGGAGGCTGGTCTTCCCCAACAAGCTACACCCTCTATCATCCTTGATGTTGAAGCACATGCTCACAACGACACAGATGATGACTTCAATAACGGCGAGGTTGATGCATACCAACGCCGTTGCCTTTGACGAAATCGTCAAGGTATGGGAGGTGGACCTTGTCCTCATCCTCCTGAACAAGATAATGATTCTTACGCTAAGATTAAGTTTTCTATTCCACCGTTTTATGGATCTTATGATGCTGAGATCTACATGGATTGGGAGATGACAGTAGAAATAAAATTTAGCTCTCATCTTGTTCCCGAGCGACATAGAGATAGACAAGCCACTAGTGAGTCTAAAGATTTTGCTATCATTTGGTGGAATGAACTTGTCAATACGCGTAATGCCCCACATACATGGGCTGTGTTAAAAGAAGAGATGCGCACTAGGTTTGTTCCTCCTTCATATAGACATGATCTTCTTACGAAATTGCAACACTTTGATCAGGGTGACATGACTGTCCAATAGTACTACCAAGAGTTGCAGAAAGGTATGCTTCGTTGTGGGGTAGTTGAGGATCAGGAAGACCAAATTGTTAAGTTTTATGGGGCTTGCATCATGAGATCCAGGACATAGTTGATTACAAGAAATATCATTTTGTCCGACATTTATTTCAACATGCTATGTTAGCAGAAAAGAAGTGCAGGGTCGCCAACAGCAGCAGTGGAACAACAACTTGACACAGCGACAGCTTTCGGTGCATCCAAAGCAGCTCCCTCCTCAAGCATACGTGCGTCTACACCACCCTCCACCGGTGTTGTACACAGCATCGCACCTTATACATCACGGGGGCAGGATAACAACAAGTCCAAGATGCCTCTAGGTGTTGCAGCAAATGATGAGATCAAGCACATTATCATTGCACATACAAGCATGGAATGATGTTTATTTGTTTGGGATCGTGACTCGAGTGAATGTGCATGCATATTTTATGAAGAACATGGAGATGGTGCACTATGTCGTCCACCACCTTGGCCTCCTCCTTTCATGCATACAAGAAGATTTGATGGCGTTGCACATATGGACCCACATATGAGAGAAGAAGAACATGAGTCGAGGACGACACCAATTCAAGAAGGGGAGGATGATGAGGACATCACTCCTATGGATCTAAACAACACTCCATTGAACATACAAGATGCAATCAATAGAATTCACACACAACAATTAATTTCAGAGGTGAGCTCGTTTTTATATGTTTCATTATATATTTTTGAGAATAGATTGCTACCTAATAATTTAATTGTGATAAGGATACATGGAGTGATTCAAGGAGTAACTGGAGGAAGTTTTACGGGCATGGAGGACCAGAGGATACATTCAAAGAAGATGGAAACGTCCCAACCTCAAAATCGTGTCCAACTCGGAGTCCAGGAGCAGTACGCACTAAAACGGACGACCAGAACGCATACGAACTCCGTTTTGGACGTTCTACATATGCACGGAAAGAATAGAGGATAAACTTTCCAATGGAGCTGGTTCCATGTCAAAATTCGATCAGAGTCGACGGTAACCGTCGAAACAAAATCGAGTTCAGAATCTATCAAGGTGTTGTGTCACCGTATTGGACCATTGGGCCTTGTATCAAGTCTAAGTCCATTATTTTCGTATCTTAGGGTTAGGTCACGACCCCAACACCCCCTTTTACGTCGTCTCGCCTATACATACTCCATTATAGTGGCCATGAACAATTGGGTTTTGCTTGGATTAATAATATCGTCGTTCTACGATTTGTGAAACCCCAACTTCGCGATTTCAGATCGTGTCTTCTATGTTCTTGCTTGTGTTCTTGGTTACACTTTGAGGGATTAGCCTTCTTTGCGAGGTCAATCATGTTCAGCATGGTTGATAACCAGCGGAGCTGTGGTATAGTGATTGCAGGGGTTTTTCGTGTTCTACTCGAGAGCCTCGGATCATCAACGTCGAGATCTCCATCAATCAACTTATCCATTACATATCTGAAGATCGGGACTAAAACTTTCTCATCAATTGGTATCAGATTTCCTGGTTGCCCATTAGGTATTTCATCTATCCATTATATTAGTTTTGTGTTTTATACCTAGAGTCCACAAAAAAGCCACAAAAAACTTGCAGTTTAGTAGATCTGTTCATTACTTTGTCCAAACCACAATTGAGTCTTTGCAACTTTGTTGATTTTGTGTCCATTGCTGAGTCATATTGCTGGTATATAAATTGTTTTTGGTATTAATTGAGTTTTGCATTGTGTCAATTCATCTTTTTGAATCGCGTCATCACGTCTAGATTAGATTCATCTCTGTCCAGTTCGGTATTTTTAAAATATCCCAAACATAAAAACTTGGAATTCTTATTTCTTATACTCTCTAGAAAGCTTAAGAAGTTCTCTACAGCTTTTGTATTCATAGGTTTTCCATAAAATGGATTTATCATGCTCAAAAGTGCATTAGATCTGAATCTGTTCTTGACCTAGAATTTCTGATCAGTCTGTGTTTCGGGGGCAATATCTCCTATTGTACTTGTCCAAAATAGTTCTGACATATATCAAGGTTAAAGAGGAGAGATATATCTACAATCCTGCTGTCGAAAGTTTTTATATTTGGAGCCTCTAAGTATGCCTATTTGTCCTTGGACGATTGAGCAAAAAATCTGTGACAGACCCATGAGATATCTTTGATTGCTTTTATTGTGTTCTTCTTTTGCAGCACATTCTGAAAAAAAAGGAAGAAACAATAAAAAGGCAAGTGAAAAACAAGATACAAAAGCCGCACAAAAAAAGTAAAAAAAACAACAAAAAAACAGAAGTGCTTGCATTCTTTGTATCATCTTGTTTTGTCTATGTCTTTGTAGCTTGAACTACTAGGAACACATTTAGGCCAGCAACTTTGACAAGTACTTTGGACACCTATTCAACTTTACTATGTGATTTCATTGTTGCTAATCCTTGCTACATATAAAGCGCCATCCAAGCTAAGCTTTACTCTGAGCAGAATTGATACACCTTTACAATCATCCCATGCTTCATTGGTTTCATCATACCGGCCACCGTTTGCCACCTGCAGTGTCGGTAAGAACACTTGTAAGAGCGTGGTAAGACGCTTGAGAGTGTGTGATTCTACTTCCACTTTTCCATTATACTTTGTAGTTGATAAGGATAACATATTTTTTTGTTGTCTTCTGTTTGCTACTAACATTGTCAGGTAAAAGCAAGAATCATGCATTATATGATGAGATGATTGACATGATGAAGACGACGATGAAGTTTCTCACTTAAAATGAAACATCAACCAAGGGTTCACATGACGTTTAGACCACCTTTACAACACCTTCAACAATAAGTAATTACATTCACCCATCTTTTCCTTCTTTTGATGGTCTTTGTTATGATGAATATATTGCTTGAGAAATAGAGTTGGATAAATTTTTTGGACAATGTCATATGTGTGAGAGGAGAAAAATTAGAAAGGTTGCGAGAGCATTAGTAGATTGTGCATTAACTTGGTTGAACAACTTAAGTGATTTAGAAAAACAACGAACATGGAAAGATATGAAAAAGTCTTATGCGAGAAACTTTTGCCAATATATTTAATTGCAAAGATAAAATAAATGAACTTGAGAAGAATTTTCTTGTTGTACCTCCTCCTATGCCTAACCTTTTGCAGGAACATGAACAAATAAATGTAGAAAATTCAAAAGAGAATGAGGTGTTCAACATCTCTTGTGAAAATTCGGATCTTTCAATTCCTATTTACCCACAGTTACTGTTGAATCTGAGAATGAAGGTAATGTACCTCGCACTACACTTATCAATATTGAGAAGTTTTTGAATGTTTCAAATGTTTCCCTCAATCATTCTATTGGAGAGCAACAATTTGAGGAGCCTTTTCTGAAAACTCATTTACCACTAGTTGATTTTCCTACTGATCCTTACAACAAAAATGCATTTTGTGCTGATAATTATATTGTACCTATGCTAGAACAAGTGAATGAATTTGACACTTTATCACCCACTTTTGCTGAAATTAAGCATTTCATTCCAATTACATGTGAAAGAGATGAGCTGAAATTGTTGTCTTCTCTAAATACTTTGGGTTATATTGAATTTGATAATCTTTGTGATCTAGACACTCTAGAGAGAAGAATATTTTTGAAAACTGAATTATCTTTGTTGACAAGAAATAATGTTCATGCAATAGGAAAATATATACATAGTGGTGAATTTATGGTGCATAAAGTTTACATATGCTCAAATGAGAAATCCCATTTTGTGCTGCAACAACATGGTGAAATGAATGGATGCACTAATGAATGTGGCCAAGAGGGGGGTGAATAGGCCGTTTTGAAAATTGTCGGATCCTGCAACACTTAACAACCAGTTCAAAACCAGAGAAATCAGACTAGTCCGGTAAAGTATGGACTAGTCTGGTGTATACGGACTAGATTGATTAGGTTTGATCGATTAACTTTGTTCTTCGATATATGCAGCGGAAGTATATGATTAAACAAAGTGTCACAAGGTTATGAATCAGGTTATATCATAATTCAAACTTATACTTGATATTTCAACGTAAAGTAATCAAGATCAATTTGTAACCCTAGATTGATATGAAGTAAGGACAATGAGCACAAAAAGAACGCAAGAGATTTATCCCGTGGTTCGGTTCCCACAGAGGCAACCTACGTCCACGTTGAGGAACCCACAAAAGGACCGGGTTTTCTCCAACCCTACCCTTGTCGGATTGCCACGAAGGCCAATCCTCTTCCACTTATCTCAAAAGGGTGAATAACTGAATTAAAGGGGCTTTCTCACACGTTGAGAGCTCCCTTGGATTACAACACAAAATACCACTAAGGACACACTCACAAGATTACAAATAAATCGTAGGAGTGTGTTAGAGAATCGAACCAAGAGCTCACTATGGTGTTGAATGTGTCTCTCCAATGAACTAGAGTGAATCCTCAAAGGATTGATCTTTGTTGCACTAAATTTCGTGGAGAGATGTGGTTTTTGAGGCTCTTGGGAGGTGTGACGGCGCTAGGGTTCGAGAGAGTGTAAAATATGGCCGTACAACTCTATTTATATGGGTTTCTAAAAGTGACCATTAGGTTTCAGAAAGATCGGACTAGTCCGTGGTGGTCACCGAACTAGTCCGGTGTGCTGTGAGTATCAAACCCTATGTGTCCCGAAATATCGGACTAGTCCGGCTAGGAGCGGACTTGTCCGATTTCACCACTGGAAATCTTCGAACTAGTCCGATAGTCATCGGACTTGTACGGACATGAGAAGTCGTAAGTGTATAAGATGACAAGTCCGCACTTAGGGGACTTGTCCAATTTAGTTCAGAGGGTATTTCGGACTAGTCCGTGTAAATATCGGACTTGTCCGATTTGGATCAGAAAGAATATCGGACTAGTCCGGTTGTTATCGGACTTGTCCGATTTTGTGTGACTTGTGAAGTGTTTTGAGGACTGGTCCACACTGGGGATGACTAGTCCGATTCATCCTCATGAACCTTAACTATGAGACAAATGGAGTTTATCAATGCAAAACTAGCCTAACAGCAATTTAATACATCAAGGACACTTGAAGTAGGAGACAGAAGCTAGGCTATTCAACCAACAATGAAGAAAATGGAAATTTCTAGGGTTTGGGGGAAAATTTACCGAAAAATCACTTGAATCTCGGATAAGAGGGGGTTGAAGGGCGGACAAGTCCGTGGTCTTCAATCCCTAAGCGAAGGAGGTTGATTTCCACCCAAACATGGAGATTTTTGATGGAGAAATCGTCGAATCGCCCTAGGAAGCTCGAGCGTGGAGAGAGAAAGCTTGAGGCAAGTTTGGGGGTGAGGAAGATTAGGGTTTGGTGGCGGCTAGGGTTATGGACACGAAAAATTGGACAAGTCCGAAAATGATCGAACTAGTACGAACTTTTCCAGAGACTATATCGGACTAGTCCGTGGTTACCAGGGAAGAAATGCTTACCCCATTCATATATATTCAAAGGTACATATTAAGAAAATAAGGAAGCAAATCAAATAATATAATCATGATGAATATGATCAGTAAGCATACAACAATCAATCAATGATCATAATTCACCAAGATCTAGTAAATGACATTGTTTTTCGGAAAAATTGAGAAAGATGATTTTCGCAACACAATAAATGAATTTTGAAGAAAGCATTCAGGTATACAAGATTTCAAGCCACACTGCGAGCATCGAGGATATTAAGTTCATTTCGGAGCTCGCAAAAGCATTTTTCATCAAGTGGCTTGGTGAATATATCGGCTAGTTGCTTTTTGCTATTGACATGTGAAATGGCTATATCTCCCTTCATTGAATGGTATCTCAAAAAATGATGTCGGATGTCTATGTGTTTGGTCCTCGACTGCTCAACGGGATTATGTGCAATTTTAATGGCACTCTCATTATCACGTAGGAGTGGAATGCGGTTCATATTGTAACTATAATCTCTTAGAGTTTGTCGCATCCAAAGGAGTTGTGCACAACAACTCCCGGCTGCAACATACTCCGCTTGGGCCGTGGATAGGGCAATGGAGTTTTTTTTCTTGGAGGACCAAGAAACTAGGGATCTCCCTAGGAATTTGCATGTACCGGAGGTACTTTTTTCTATCTACCTTGCATCCAACATAATCTGCATCGGAGTAGCCAATGAGATTGAATTTGGAACCTATGGGATACCAAAGGCCTAGTTTGGGTGTATGAACTAAATACCGCAAGATTCTCTTAACGGCTGTCAAATGACACTCTTTTGGGTTGGCTTGAAACCTTGCACACAAGCATACACTCAACATAATGTCTATCCTAGATGCACGTAAATAGAGTAAAGATCCAATAATGGAGCGATATACCTTTTGCTCGACGTTTGGTCCATCTTCATTGAGATCCAAGTGGCCATTCGTTGCCATGGGAGTCTTTATGGGCTTCACCTTGTCCATTACAAACTTCTTGAGTATGTCTTGAGTGTACTTGGTTTGGCTTATGAACGTCCCTTCCTTTTGTTGTCTCACTTGGAATCCCCATAAGTACTTTAGCTCTCCCATCATTGACATCTCAAACGTATCTGTCATAATTTTACTAAATTCCTCATAAAAAGATTTGTTAGTTGAACCAAAGATTATATCATCAACATAAATTTGACAAACAAAGAGATCATTGCCAATGTTCTTTGTAAACAATGTATAATCCACTTTACCGATCTTAAAACCATTTTCAATTAAGAAATCTCTAAGACACTCATATCAAGCTCTAGGAGCTTGTTTGAGGCCGTAGAGAGCCTTACGCAATTTAAATACGTGGTCGGGGAACTCTTCATCTTCAAACCCGGGGGGGGGGGGGGGGTTTGCTCCAAATACACCTCCTCCTTGATTGGTCCATTGAGGAAGGCGCTTTTCACATCCATTTGATAGAGCTTGAAATCATGGTGAGTAGCATATGCAAGTAATATTCTAATAGACTGAAGTCTAGCTACGGGAGCAAAGGTCTTATCGAAATCCAATCCTCCGACTTGTGAATACCCTTTCGCCACAAGTCGTGCCTTGTTCCTTTTCATCACCCCGTGTTTGTCTTGTTTGTTGCAGAAGACCCATTTGGTGCCGACAACATTGGACTTGGGTTTTTTGACTAGTTCCCACACCTCATTCCGCTTGAAATTGTTGAGTTCTTCTTGCATGGCCACTACCCAATCCGGATCCTATAATGCATCCTCAATCCTGCGCGGTTCCAAAAAGGACACAAACGAGTAATGCTCACAAAAACTAGCTATGCGAGATCAAGTAGTTACTCCCTTTTTAATGTCACCGATGATGTTGTCGATTGGGTGATCCCTTTGGACGCATTAGTGCACTCTTGGGTGTGGCACTTGCTGTCTTGAATCTTCATGATCATCTTCTTCTCCCCCTAAATGGTTGACCTCATTGACTTGTTGATCATTTTGGTCTTCTTGAGGTTGATCTTGTATGGAAGCTCCCCCTTGATCATTGGCCTCCTCTTGTGGTTCATTTTCTTCATGCATATATAGAGGTGGCTCTTGTGGTCGAACTTCGCCTAATGTCATTCTTCTCAATGCTTGACAAGGAGCTTCTTCTCTATCTAGCACACATGGATCAACTTGCTCCTTTTGGGAGCCATTAGTTTCATCTAACACTACGTCACGTGCTACTTCAACAAGTCCGAAGGTCTTGTTGAAGACACGATATGCATAAGTGTTCAAATCATAACCAAGCAAGAAACCTTGATCGGACTTCGAAGCGAACATTGACATCCTAGGCTTCTTGTTCAGAATATAGCATTTGGAACCGAAAACTCAAAAATATAAAATATTAGGCTTGTTACTGGTGAGTAGCTCATAGGATGTCTTTTTGAGTAGTCGATAGAGATAGTCAATTTATGGCGTGGCAAGTGGTTTTGACCGCTTCCGCCCAAAATCGAACCGAGGTCTTGTACTCATCGAGCATTGTTCTAGCCATATCTATGAGGGTTCGGTTCTTCCTTTCGGCAACTCCATTTTGTTAAGGGGAGTAAGGAGCTGAAAACTCATGATGTATGCCTTTTTCATCTAGGTACTCCTAAACTTGTGTGTTCTTGAACTCTGTGCCGTTGTCGCTTCAAATGTTCTTGATTGTCAATGAAAACTCATTTTGAGCTCGCTTGAAAATTTTCTTCAAGATTCCTTGTGTTTCTGCCTTATCATGTAAAAAGAAAACCCATGTGAAGCGAGAAAAATCATCAACAACTACTAAACCTTATTTTTACCGCCGATGCTTATGTAAGCAATTGAACGGAATAAGTCCATGTGAAGTAGCTCGAGCGGTCTTGTTGTAGTCATGATGTTCTTAGCGGGATGGGGTGCTCCAACTTGCTTCCCGGCTTGGCACGCGCTACCGGGCCTGTCTTTCTCAAAAACAACATCCTTCAAATCTCGGATGTGATCGCCCTTGAGGAGTTTTTGAAGGTTCCTCATACCAACATACGCTAGCCGTCTATGCCACAGCCAACCCATGTTGGTATTTGCAATCAAGCATGTGTCAAGTTCGGCTTTATCTTTGTTGAAGTCAACAAGGCAAAGCTTTCCCTTTAACATACCATTGAATGCAATGGAACCATCACTCCTTCTAGACACGGTCACACCCTCGTTAGTGAACAAACAATTATAACCTTTGTCACATAATTGAGATATAGACAACAGGTTATAATCTAAGTAATCAACATGTAATACATGAGAAAGAGTGTGTTTAGATGATATGGCAATTTTACCTATACCGAGCACCTTTCCTTGGCTATTGTCTCCAAAATAGATGTCCTCGCTTGGATCCTCATTTGCTTCATACTCAACGAACATCCTTCTTTCTCCGATCATATGGTTGGTGCAGCCACTGTCTAGCACCCATTTTGATCCACCGGAGGAATAGGCCTAAAAAAACAAATCATGCCTTGGTTTTAGGTACCCAAGCCTTCTTGGGTCCTTTTAGGTTAGTCACAAGGGATTTGGGCACCCACACATGAGACTTTGTGTTCCCATGGTGTGGCCCAACATAATGAGCATAAATATTACCAATATTAATTCTCATTAACACATAAGTTGCGTCAAAAGTTTTGAATAGCAACTGCGATTGTTTATAAACAGGACTAGTCTCGAAGATCGGACTTGTCTGGAGTACTGGACTTGTCCGGATCCCGACCGGACTAGTCTGGTGATCATGCGTGTTGGATGTGTTAACTTTGAATTTTCCAGTTTGAAAGGGTCTTCCCTTTACAAAGGCATTTCTCTCCTTGTTATTCTTATGGCTTCTAGCATGTTGCTTTTCACCATAAGAGTAACCAATGCCATATTTGACATTTGGAGGTCTTGTGACCAAGTATGCACTATGTGCATATTTGATCTTCTCCTTGTCGAATATGCCATTTCGTGAAGGATGCTTGTCATTGGTAGAGGTTGACTTGTCTTCCAAGCTGGGGTCAACTTTACAACATGTACAAATAGAAGCAGTTTCAGTTTTAAGGGGTTGAGAAGGTGAGCTTGAAGAGGATGAAGGGTCAATTTGCTTGAGTGACTCAACTTGAACTTCAAGGATCTTGTTAACCTTGATTAGGTTAGCAAGTTCGTCCTTGATTGTAGAATTTGAGTCACTTAACTCCAAGCAAGCTTTCTTGCTTGAAGCTAACTCAAGATCTAGTGACTTGCTTCGCTCCTTTTCAAGTTGTAGAAGCTTGTCAAGTTTGACATATTCCTCCTTTTGGGAGATAATCATGTCTTCTTGATGATGTATCAACTTCTCCTTCTCAACAAGTTGATCAAGTATAAATTTCATTTTCATGGCTGTTTTCTTATCTAATCCAATGAGCATATCTTCATTATCACTATTAATTTATTTGTCACTAGAATAGGAATGCACGGAAGAGGATCTGGTAGTTACCTTGCGTTTACCTTCCTTTGCCACGAGGAAAGTGTCATTCCCCTTTCGTGCGCCAAGAGTGGGGAAGAGAGTGGACTTCATGGATGTCTTTTTGATGGCTATGCGAGCCATCTCCTCTTCTTCTTCGGATGAGGACTCATCATTTGATTCCCATTCTTTCCCAAGATTCGCTTGTTCAGCTTGCTTCTTCTTCTTGAAGAACTTCTTGGGTTGAGGCTTCACTTATTTGGTCTTCTTCTTATTCTCTTCATATGGGCAGTCAACTATAATGTGGCTATACTCGCCACAATTATAGCATGCCCGCCTCAACTTCGATTTTGATTTTTCCTTGTACTTCCCTTCACTCGATTTAGCCCCTTGTCTCTTCTTCATTATTCTCTTGAATTTCTTCATGAATAGTATCATGTCATCTTCATCCAAGTCACTGCTCTCATCATAACCGTCTTCTTCTAGTTGAGCTTCTCGAGCTTCTTTAGACAAGGGCTTAAGGGTGGACTTTATAGCGACCCCTTTCTTCTTTGCCGAGGTGAGATCGACAATTTCCTTAACATGTTTGACTTGTTTTTCCATCATCTAAAAGTTGATGATTTTACCAAGTAGCTCATCTGGGGACATCTTCTTGTATTCGGGGCTTTCTCGTATCATCGAGCACAAGGTGACATTGCGAGGCATGAAGGCTCTAAGGATGAGCTTCACTATCTCGTGGTCATTCCACTTCTTGCTTCTGTATGCTCGCACCTTGTTGATGAGCATCTTTAATCGGTTGTACATGTCTTGTGGCGACTCATCTTCTTCGATTGCGAACCTTCCCAGCTTGCCTTCAGTCATCTCGATGTTCGCTTCTCGCACATGACGATCGCCTTCTTGTGCGGTTTGCAATGTATCTCATATCTCCATTGCGATCTCGAGTCCATCTACCTTTGTTTACTCATCCCGACTGAGTGATGAAGTAATGACTACAACAGCTTGTGCATTTCGATGGATCGCTTGCTCTTGGCTAGGTGTGAGTTCCTCATCATCATCAGGGGTATCTATTCCTGTGCATACTATGTGCCACAAATTTGGATTGAGAGAAATAAAATGCATTTTCATGTTTTGCCTCCACATTGAGTAGTCATTGCCGTCAAATGTGGGGCTTTTCCAAGTGGAATAGATAGATAATGATTGTTGTTAGAATTTAGGCGATCATAATTAAAAGGATATCGGGAGTAGTCGGTGTGACTACTCCCCTTCTTTTTCTTCTCATCTTCGATTTTCACCTTTCCCTTGGAAAGGGTTTTCTTCCTTAGAAGTGCCTTGAGTTCCAGTATCTCCTCATCGTCATTCTCGAAGTCTTGAATGGATTCGAGGAGCTTCTCCAATTTCTGGTTCTTGTCTTCTTCAACCTTCTCTTGGTTGATGCTCTTGTGTACGTCCTTCATGTCCGACATGATCTCTTCGAGCGGTTAGTCTCCTTTTGAAGAACCTTGCTCTGATACCAATTGAATGTTGTCTAGAGGGGGTGAATAGGCCTTTTTGAATTTTGTCGGATCCCGCAACACTTAACAACCATATCAAATCTCGAGATATCGGACTAGTCCAGTCAAGTGCGGACTAGTCCGGTGTGTACCTACTAGGTTAATCAAATTTGATCGATTAACTTGATCCTAGGATGTAAGCAGCAGAATTATACTTGTAATTTAGGTGTTACACAACTATGAACTAGGGTGTATCACAATTTAGTCTTAAACTCAATGTTTCAACATAAAGTGAGGACGATTGATCAAAACCATAGATATATATATGAAATGTAAGAACGATGGGAGCAAAGAAAGAACACAATGATTTTATCCCGTGGTTCGGTTCCCACAGAGGCAACCTACGTCCATGTTGAGGAGTCCACAAAAGGACCGGGTCTTCTCCAACCCTACCCTTGTTGGATCGCCACGGAGGCCAATCCTCTTCACTAATCACAAAGGGAAATAACCAAATTCAAGGGGCCTTCTCACAAGTTGAGGGCTCCCTAAGATTACAACAAGAACACCACCAAGAACACACTTGAAAGATCACAATAAAGACCACAGGAGTGTGTTATGGAAACAAACCAAGAGCTCAATGAGTGATGAACCGTGTCTCTCCAATGATCCAATGTGTATCCTCAAGGGATTGATCTTTGTTGCATTTGTATTCGTGGAGAGATGTGTTTTTAAGGCTCTTGGGAGGTGTGACGGCGCAGGGGGTCGAGAGAGTTTTAAGATGGGTCGTGAACACCTATTTATATGGAGTTCCCAAAATTTACCGTTAGGGTTTAGATATCGAACTAGTCTGGTGTGCTGTGTGTAGCAAACCCTAGGTGTCCCGAAATATCGGACTTGTCCGGCTGAGAGCGGACTTGTCCGATTTTGGTTCTGGAAATCTTCGGACTAGTCCAAAAAATTGAAACCCTATGTGAATTGGGGACAAGTGCGCACTTGGAGGATTTATCCGATTTGGGTCAGAGGGTTTTTCGGACTAGTCCATGCTAATATAGGACTTGTCCGATTTTGTGAAACTTGTGAAGTGTTTGGAGGACTAGTCCGCACTGAGGAGGACTAGTCCAATTCTAGTCAGAGAGATATCGGACTAGTCCATGGTGTTATCGGACTTGTCCGATCTTGTGCAGAAATATATCAGACTAGTCTAGTGTCAGTTGGACTAGTCCGATCTTATATCAACTTGTGCAATATGTGTGATTATTTTTGCTTTAGCTCTCGGGTTGTGTTTCCTTAACACACTCCATACACAATGATCTACTACACTTGTTTCTTGAGCTATTTTTCCGCATTGTTCCTCTCCTTTCTTTTTGGCACTTTGCTCATTTTATCGTTAGAACATGTGCTCATCTCAACAAAGTGGTTAGGTTCTCATTTGCTTGTCATTAATCATCCAAAACCCAGAAGGGATTCCTAGATGCACTTTCATGAACCTTCTTTGTTTTTCCATTTTATGGGAAAACATGGTAGTGTATGTCTGGTTTCCGCTTGCCGGAAAACTTTGTTGAAAATCTCGAATCTCTTCTGAGAGATCGACCTCGTGTCATTATTCCTCAGAAGCTTCGAACGAAAAAGCAAGCCAGCACAACTACACCAACAACTGAAACATAAATGGCCCAGAAGACTCTTCATGAGTTTTTGGCTCCCTCTGCTAACAATGTGCCTGTTAGACCCACTATTAATACAGGAGACGTAAACTTCAAAATCAAGACTGGCCTGATAACTATGGTGCAAGCCAACCCATTTTATGGGAAGGCTAATAAGGATGCAAGTGCTGACCTACAATAGTTCCTTGAGGTCTGCAACACTTTTAAGATCAAGGACGTATCTCCTGATGGTGTCCGTCTTAGGCTGTTTCCGTTCTCTCTTCATGAAAGAGCCAAACAGTGGTTCTACGCGTATCCAAGTTCTGTAGATACTTGCGAGAAATGTTCTACGACATTCCTTGTCAAGTTGTTCCCGTTGGGCAAGACCAACGCCCTACATGGAAGAATTTCCAGCTTCCAACAAGATGCCAAGGATTCTATTCCTGAGGCTTTGGAGAGGCTGCAAGAGTATATCCTAGCCTGCCCCCACCATGGGATGGATGATTGGCTAACTATCAAAAACTTATATAACAAGCTGATCCGTTCCGCCCGTGAACATGTTGATGCTACTGCTGGAGGTGCCTTCTTCTCAAAGAGGTGCCCAAAGCCAAAGATTTGATTGAAAAGATGGTGTCAAACATGGGATGGAGCAACAAGCGTCTCCATACACGCCAGTGAGGCATGCACACATTGAAGGAGGTGGACATGATCGCTGCCAAATTGGACCTTCTTATGAAGAAGATTGATGGACAAGGCAATGGTGAGGTATGAGGCAATGCCTATGCCTTAGACTCTCACATCACTTGTGAAGTCTGTGGCAACACGGGCCATATGGGCAACGATTGTCTAGAAACCCATGAGGATGCCCTATACCTAGCCAACATTGGAAGCAACAATGGCTATTGTCCAGGAGGTCAATGGTGGGGCCAACCACACCCATTCTTTCAAGTATGGTACAACAACAATGGCAATAATGGAAATCAACCCAACTTGAGAGAACTTGCCATTAGCTAGCTGAAGACCAATGATGGTCTATCCAAGAAGCAGTCGGCTAATTACAAGACCCTAGAGAGCATCAATGCCAAGATTGAAGGACTATCCTCAACCTTCAAGAATCAATTTAGTTTCAATAAAATGTTGGAGACTCAGTTGGCTCAACTGGCAGCTGCTGTTCCTCCAATGGAGAATGGCAAGATGCCAGGATAGCACGAGCCTCCCATGGAAAGTGCCAACATGTTTTCTCTACAAGGAGGCAACTGGCTGAAGGATCCTGGATGTCCTACAATCTCATGATCAGTTGGGGCACACCACTTTGACAAGGCAAGCATGAGTGTGATGCCCAAGGTGTTTTTCGACCAACTGAACTTCACGAAGCTTACTCCAACATCAATGCAGCTCCAACTAGCAGATTTCTCAGTCCATTATCTGGCGGGTATTGTCGAAGATGTCCCAGTGAACATCTGGAAGTATGGAGGATTTTGTGGTGCTCGACATGGAGTTTGAAAAGAATATGCCGTTCATTCTTGGGCGCCAGTTCCTAAGCATCGCGAAGGCTTGCATAGATGTGGGAGATGGAGAAATCCACTTCCATATCAATGGCAAGGAGGAGAAGTTTAACTTTCACCCAGAGTTGCAGCAATACTCCATAATCCATATCAAGAATGGGACGAATGTTAAACACATTCAAGAGGTCGAAATACACATCCAAAGGTGGACCCGCTCATTGCATTCATGAGGAATTCGATCTATGCGGAAAACTCATCTTATCATCAACACAGACACGCCAAGAAGACATAGAAGTTTGGGCCTCCCCAAAGGCCCAAATACACCAAGCCGCCAAAGAAGGTATGGCAGAAGAAGCAAGACAAGCCGTCTGAGCCCATCCCTCTAGGTCCGTATGTCAAGATGAAGGAGGAGGAATGTCCATCTCATCAAACCGTGGTGAGACCTAGCCAATAGGTTAAATTGGTAGTTATTTTTTTCTTTTTTTTTATTTTCTCTTTATTTGATTTTCCCCATTTAGTTTGATTTTCCCCACTGCATATTTGGTTTTCTTTGTAAGTTGAGAATCTTTTATTCTCAACTATCATTTTTATTATTTTTCACAAAAAAAATTGTTGGGTTTTGAAAAAAGAGTTTTTATTTGAAAAAAAAAATTCTAAGCTGCAAAATTGGTATTTCACCAACGTGCTAAGTCCATAGCCGTTGGGGAGCCACCTGCCAAAAGGGGGAACAGGGGGGCCTATCTGTCTGGTCGACCGACCCCCTGTTCGGCCGACTAGGGGAAAGAGCCATTTTGGCTCTCTCTCCTCCAACGTCTACATTTGGCTCCCTAGTGGCCGTTGGGGATTGCACACTATAAAAGGTGGTCGTGAGGACCACTTCTCTTCACACTACACCTCATTTCATACATCCCCAAGGTCACTCTTGCTCACACTGTTTTTCTTGCTCTTCATTGAATTGTTCTTGATCAATTCCCAACACTAAAAGATATTCTTTTGTTTGCATTTGCAATTTGCTCTCAAGCTTCTCGAGGGAAAATTCGTCGGGGTTTTCCTTTCGATAACATCACATCTTTTGAGTTTTTTCCTTGTTGTGTTCTTGCTTGTTGTGGCCTTGAATGGAATGAAAATTTTGGAAAGAGAAAGGAGGCTGCAAGCTCATGCCATGGTGGAGACTCAAGTGCACGCCCCTCTTCCGTTGCTACATCAAGTTCACGGAGGAGGAGTGTAGAAGAGGACACTCCCATGGGTGAGAGGAGCAACCCACACCAACTTCTTCACGATGACGACCTCAACATCCAAAGTGAAGTTAAAGATCAAGCACGCAAGCTCCTCAAAGATTGTGAATTTTCTCACATGAAAGCTTATGATCTGGATTTGATCTCCAAAATAGGGTAACTATAAGCCGTACAAGGAGAGCGGACATGCCACCGACAACTTGCGCGGTCCATGAGTACGAAGAGGAAGAGAACCCAACGGGTGATGCACCCGAATGGACTCAACCTCCTTCATATGAGACCGAAGGTCCGTCTTGACATGGATGGCCAAATGCTACATGGGAAACACCCCTATCCACTTCAAGCTCTAGCAGCTTGCCTCCAACATCTATGAGAAGATGCCATTCCACTTTGGCTAGAAGTCAACATGACTATAGCAAAGGAATGATTGACCTCTCTAGACGTATATAGGAGCTTGAAGTAAGGATGGGTGACATCTACAACACTCTCCAAGGGCATGTCCAAGGTACCCAAGATTGGCATCAACACATGGATGCTCAATTCACCAACTTCAACTCCATAGTACAACAACAACAAGATGATCTCGCAGCATACTTCCGTCATAAAGGGTTCAACCCTCAACACGAAGGTGAGTGAAGAACAAGCTTGGGGGATGTGAGGACTGGGTCCACACATTCCAGGAATCGCAGAGAGTGGTGTCGTGCGATGCAGCACCCAACAGCACACACGAAAAGAATATGACAAAATACAAAGGTTTATTTATAGAAATGGTGGAAGACTTTTACAATACTTAATGTACAACGGATGTAATACTCATAGCTAAACTCTCAACCTAACTATGCAAAAGTGCAGCCGTCAAGTCCGGGGACGCTACACACTAGCAACACATATTAAATCACGGCGGCGCGCAAGTCTCCCACTCGGCGGTATACCCAGACAGGGGCATCACCTCATCTTCGGGCCCTTCCTCATACGTCTCACCTGTAAACAACTTAATATAGCAACCATGAGCACGAAGGCTCAACATGACCTACCCTTCTCACCTAAACATGGAACTCTATATGCAAAATATACGTAATATAGGACAACATTTTACAGTAAAAGATTTTCCTAATTGTTAGTCCTTACTTTCAGCTTTTAACAGCAAATTAAGGCTTCATGAATCTGAAATTTAGTGAGCAACCTGTTCTAAACATACAAGTATCAATACATTATTAATCCATAAAGCATGATTCAATAATATTAAGCTCCAAATTATTAACTACATCACGACTCAGTGAACGGTACTCAATAATTGCGAAGGATGGCGACTCGAATCAATATACACCTGCAGGGATAGCCGAATAGCACAACACATACACCCACACTCGGAGCTGCGAAGGCACACTCCACTGATGTTGTATGCGGCAACCTTTCACCCGCTACCTAAACGCTGAACCGATCCCACTGCTACGAGCAGGAGGCCCCCACACAGAGTATGTCGTACCCGCTGGCAGGTTTACACCTTGCTGCTCTCAACCCGCACCTAAAAGGTGGTGGGGTATGCCTCGATGCAAAGGTGGACAAGTTACATCGGTTTACGGGGTCCCATATATCCAATATGCCCTTGGTACATTCAAACTTGCTCAACAAGGCCGCACAGGGATCAGTCCTTGACCGACACAGACACACCTACAGCTCACAGGCACCTATGTCCTGCTGCTCCTACTGCATGCCAGGTCTCATATTTAACCAAATGGTGAACCTCTCACTCGACCAATTCCGTGTGAACCCAATTCCTGAACTCGCAAGTAGATTCCTACTACTCGACTTCTACCGAAGCAACTATAACATTAAGCATAGCATGGACATATCGAGGACTTAACCAACTACCCTTCTCTCATGGGTTCTCTGGTCATGCATGTGGAAAACTCCATGAAAACTTAGACTTAATGCACATTCACGCTAACCCATATAGTGTGATACAAATCAAAGTTTAAAATGCTATTAAATGCAAACTGGGGCTTGCCTGACTGTGAGTCAGATTCAAAGTTAGTCCCCGGGACGATGCTGTCCAAGGCCTCCGGCCCCTTCTTGATTTCGGTCACTATATGATATGCAATATATAAAGTACATGAGTGATAGTGAAACTATATGAAAGATCTTATAAACACTGATCAGGTAAGAAAATGATTTTAATTGGCTTTGGCATTTTTACAGTGGATACTATGTTCTATGAGGAAGAACTGGACCAAGAATTGGAGATGCTGAAGTAAGCTTGATGTCTCTAAAATTCCAACAAGTAAAATCATTCTCTGAAATTTGCTATTGAATCTGGAGATTTTTCATGGTTAAAAGTGGATGATATTGGTAGAGGAGGTTTTGCAGGTTCTAGGAAAATTTGTTTCATATTTGTCTGAGCGTCCTACAAGGAGAAATTAATTCTACAAGTTCCGGAAAATTCTGGAATTGTTCATTTCTTAATTTTCAAACAACATAGAGATTTGGAACATTGTTTTGTGCAGTAAATGAAGCCCAATGAACTTGAAATTTTTACTGGAGATCAAGTGTATTATAATTAAGATTACGACTAAATTGAGAATTTTCCAATTAGCCTAACCGAAGTAATGAACTTCGCAAGCACTTAGCTCAAAGGAATAAATTATGAAAATTCTGGGACTTTCATGTACAACAAATTGCACCACTGCACAATAAGGATTAATATGTGTCTACTATTATTTATTGGGAATTATTTGAGCAAGTCTACTATGAGTAACTGAATTTAGAAGTTTGATTCAAATTGTGTGAAATATTTATGTGTATTAATGGACAGCAGAGAGGAAATTTGAAGTTGGGAATGTTATACAGGTTTAATTGCTACACAATATTTACAATACGCGAGGAATACCCAACTTAAAGTTCCGGCAAAATTTGGTGAATTTCAAATAAAGGGATCAGCTGTGAAAATTCCAGGAGTGTTTGGAGTAATTGAATTTTATAGAAATGAAATAGATTTTCATGGTTAAACATTTGCACTTCTAGAAACTAGAAATTAAGACCTTCAAATTTTTTTTTATAATTTTTGGAGCATTGTACATGGAGTTATCTATTTTTGAAGTTGGGTCAATTTTCTGGAATTTGGAAAACAGATTGAAACACTGCCAGTGGGCCCTACTGGTCAGGTTCATCCGCAACCTCGCATCAGGTCGCCATAAAACAGGGGAAACAAATGGCACCCGCACATTCCCACTTCCATGCTCAACAAAATTTTGATCTTTTTGTGGGGATCGACTCCAGGGCGCAAAGAACACCTTTGGGGCACCTTGGTGATGGCCGGCGGCGAGCAGGACCTCGCCGGCGAAGGCAATCGCGGCAGCCTTGGCAGGGCCCACATTGATCTCGCAGGGGGATGCACCAAATAATGCGCTGCGATGTCCAGGAGCATCGTGGGGCTCCAAGGAACAAGATATTGGACGCCAATCGGGGAGAAAACGGACGGAAGATGGTCGTCGATGGTGAATCCGAACTGTTTCTAATGGCGATGGGGAAAAGTTGTAGCCTGGATCGATTACTCAATCAAACATGATAATTCTTGATCTAGGCGAAGCGCCTGTACCTCTAGAGCAACAAAGCTCACATCCACGATGAATACTTGCACGTAGAAAGGGAATTTAAGGGATGACCTAGCTAAGTTCATAGAAAGAACTCATCGGAAGAAATAGAAATACGGGGGCTATGGTGCATGGAATGGGCTGAAATTTTACGAGCACGTTTTAAAGATATTTGCTCACCATTTTACTTCAAGGACTGAGGTGATAAAAAGCTTGTATCACTGGGCCATCGAGGGAGCAAAGGGCGGCCACGGAAAAACAGCACACAGTGGTCGGCCAATCGCCTTGTCCACTGTTAGGGAGGCTCAAACTGCACGAGGGATTGATCATACAGGTGCGCAAGACGTTGGTGAGGAAGTAGGGACAGAGAAAAATGATCAAACCTGAGTACCTCGGCTCAATTTTGACTGGCAGGGAAGAACTTGGGTGGGGAGCAAAAATGGCGCCTGGAACTTCAACAGGGGAAAAGTGCTCGACTCAGGGGTCTGGAGGGGGATAAGGAGGAGCCTTGGGAGAGCTTTATGCAGCTGGAGGTGACCTCAAGCAACCAGGTAGGCAAGTAGCTCTGTGGCAATTTGCATGCCATGAGGTGTCGCCTCGAAAGAAAGAACAGGACACTTCTTAGAATGACAGGTGGGTCCCATTTGTTCTCCGTCATCCACATCCCTGCTCTATCAATTCTACAACCTAATTCAGTCTAAAGTTTTTCTAGATTAATTATGGAGAATTTGATTCTGAATTCAGATTGTTGATTTGACAAAGTTTCATTTGAATTCAAACTTGAATTTGAGATGAATTCAATGTAGCTATTGAATTAAATAGCAAACTTGCTTCAAAAATTATGAAACTTTGCAGGGAGGCTATTTGAAAATTTGGAATCCAATGGTCAACTAAAATCGTCATGTTAACTTCATTTGAACAGTAGCTAAATTGTTTTTTTTTTTAATTCCCTCATGTAGGGTTTGAATCGATTTGATTTTTGCACTTACCATTTTGATTTCTTTTTCTTCTCCTCGTTTCTGTTAAATCAAAGTTGAGTTCAAAGTTTGAAAATTAGGGCTTTTACATCCCTCCCCCCTTAAAAGAATCTCGTCCCGAGATTACAAATAAAAGCGATTGAAATAAAAAGATTTCCGGATATGAGATGAAAGCAAGTCCAGATAGTTTGATCGGAGATAGTTCTCGCTTTTCCGTGTCGCTTCCTCAGCGGAATGGTTACTCCACAAGACATTGTAGAAGTATAAAGTACGATTTATTGTGGTGTGAGTTCTTTTATCGACGATCCAGATTGGATGCTTGTACGATTACTCAAGTCTGATGAATCATGCGATTGGCATTATGAACGATCAAGTTGTCCATCACTCAAGATTATTTAGACACTACTAAGGTGTTTGAATGGAGATACATATTCTATCTCGAAGTTCTTTATTAATTATGTTTTATGGTGCATCACAAGTTGGATGATGTTGTGAATATTCAATGCTATCCTGGGCAAGATGCATAAGGTATGTTGCATTCACTTTAATGATTTGAGCAAAAATAGGTAAAACAATTCAAACGTGATGAGACATATCTCAAGATTCACAAGGCATGAGGAACCTGGTCGTGGAAGGTGTTAGACAAAGATTACACCCCGCATAACTTGACTAAGGTTGTTGAACACAAGTTAACAAGATGATAAGAACAGGTGAAACTCAACCCAATTGAACATAGCCACTACGGTTGAGCTGAAGCATTATACTTGTCGATGAGGTAGCACTCCTTGACACTTTCTAACCACAAGTTAGAAACAGAATTGTAGTTTAATAACAAAGGTCAGGTTTGTCATCTCGAAGTGTTCTTACTAACGACCTCCATTCGTTAGTGAGTGTGGTTGGTTTGCCTTCTTAAGTGGTAAAAGAATAACTTTGAAGAGTACGTAACAACCTCCACTTCGGTAGGCGATAAAGATAACGTACGGTGATGGTCCAACCACTGATACAACCATTATAATATATCAAGGTCATATCACACTAAAAGTTTGTCGACTAATCCATCAAAGAAAAGTTGATGGTAAAATGCAGCCTTCCCAAATAGGTGATCTAGTAGACACAACATTTTCACCATGCTCCATGTGCATACTGTTGTGATGACCTTACCATCAAAATCAATACTCTTATCTGACTTTTTCTGCAGAAAACTTTGATGGAGATCATACTAGCCGTTTTCTCAAAATGATACAGAGGCTAAAGCTACTATTATTCTAAAAGGTGAGCCAGTGAGGTATTCCAACTTTGCCCACCCGAAAACAAGATTCTCCGTCGATGTCCTCCGGTACAAATGATGTTTGGTAATCAAACACCATGGTTAAATGGAGGGCACTCACCCTCCCCCCCCCCCCCCCCCCCCCGCCCATAAGTTTTGGTCTAGGAGCTCGGAAGCTCCCTTTGAACTTCTATCGGGAAGGTGAAGTGCAACGATGGTCTCATACCCTTGAGACATGCCGTTGTCGACCAATGGAAATGATGGTGAAATTATTCATCCTCATTAACTTTTGTGTTAACGGTAACTAGCCTCCAATAACAAGGTAAATTGTGACGGACAAAACTGCTTTGCTGAAGTTTTCCACTTTCGAAAAGATGGTGTACACACACCCGTTAGTAAGGAGTTATCAGCGACACAAGTCAAATAGCTTTGACCACTTGTTCATACTCCCCCGAAAGAAATGAGGATCACGAAATGGAAACTATTCTTCCTGTGTCACACTTAAGGAGAAGCAATCCGAAAAACATGGCATGATTATTTCATTAAGCAAGTTTAATAATCACTTAAGGCTTTACTCGTGTATCACCTCCAGAATTTTTTGCTTCACTGACTAAGAACTCACATAAATCTGTAGCAACTGTATAACAGTTGAAATTGAGAAGGTGACATTTGTGGGAGTTTAATCAGAACTTTTGTTGACTATGGAAAAATGAAAGATAACGCATGTGGCATCACATGGTTATAGTTTTGCCGTTAAATAACAATGAATCCCTGTTAGGGCTGTTGGAAAGTTGGTTGAGGCATCAACATTTCCGAACCAGCAAATCTGTATAGACTAACTTGACGGGAATATTCAAGTTAACTCAAGGTCAAACAAAATATGCTTGTGAAAAGAGGAGCGTCAAATCTCTTCAACGTGCGTACATATGCACCCTAATGCCAATTATGCCAAAAGAAATAGCCTTAGAAAAGATGAGTAAATCTGGTGGATGACTGTGGATAGAAGAATCTGGGCTTGTGTGGATGCATAAAAGTTTTAACAACCCATGTTCAGCACTGTCCAAGACAATACTAGTGGAACTGGTCACAACACTGGCAGATTGGACCAGTTTCAAAATAACTTAATTTTGATCATGCTACCAGCATTTTCATGCCTTGAGCAAAAAACAAAAGGTGATGTTAACTCGGGCATCTTTGCAACGAGTATTCATTCGCCCCCATATCAATTCTGGATAAAATATATGAAAGTTCAAAGTGGACAGACCTGCTGGAAAATTTTCAGCAGCTATCCACATTGATTCACTTATTTCATACAATTCCGATTCAAATCTTACAAAACTCATAACTACAAAGTTGTAATATAAGTCATTTACTTTTCGGAGACATATCACTCAACTCTTTGTATGTTGTGCAATGTAAGTTATGATCAAAACACTACAAAGTACGGAAATACATTTTTGTGTTCTGCAGTTTGGAACAGTTTGTGTTCCATTGATCATTTCACTTGTTTATATTAGAAAACTGGTCATGGAGTGAAACAAAGGCCATATACAACCTCAATAACTGCACTCGGCACAGTGGGTTGGACATTAGAAGTGACACGAGAAATTTAAATCAAGTTGATTTGAATTGCAACATTCAAAATCTGGTATTACTGTCCAGATTCTGATCCAGTTGACCAGTCTGGAGAGATTAAAATGTTTCGACCAGTTAGAGGTAAAGTCAGGACTTGACTTCAACTAAAATATTGTAGTACTCTCAAAGATCTTTCCATAATTTGTTTATTTTCCTCCATGTAATTTCTGTATCAGGAGATATGACTTTTGCAAGTTGACAGTGTTTTTGGAAAAATTTTAACAGCACCTCCTCTGTTTAAGGCTGATTTTGTCCACATTTTTCCAGATACAAAATATGCAAAAATACTAAATTACAACATTGTTGCATACATCCTCAGGATTACATAATTTTTTTACATTAAGTCATTCGCCGATTCTACTAAGAGATAGGATAAAGACAGTGACACGATACAGAAACTGTTCAGTCTCTGTCCAGATTTGACAGAGTTTGGACATTTGAATTTTTCATTAGTTTACAGGGGGATTCTGATCTGGAGTTGAACATAAGAGTTTTAGAGGCTCTCTAGAATTTCCAACCATATATGTAAGACTCTCAGTGGTTACTCCTACAAAGATTTATGCTATTCCAAAGATAAACATTTTGCTGCCAGATTCTCAGTTTGAATTAGGAACCTGGCAGTTTAAGTGAAATTGAAATTTTCAAGTTTTAAATCATGAAATCTTCCTTGGATATGCAAATGAAAATTGTGGATGACTTCCTCAAGTTACCAAACCATATGCCTGCTTACCGCAGCGACCACATGATTAATTGTCAATCTGACCAGCACGCTCCAAAACAGAGATTACAAATTCAAACTTAATCCTAAGTTGGAAATTTTTACTTGTTGTCAAGTTACACCTCCGGTACGGATATCGTTGTCGACGTGCCTGATGAAACTCGAATGAAATGCCGGTACTACGCCATCACCAAAGAATATCATAAGCCAGTATTCCGGCATACGTCTCAACGGGCACCCATTAATTTTGAAGCATGCTAGGGTACCGAGTGTCATATGTTCTCAGAAACATGGAGAGTTTCAGAGACTCGTATTAACTTTCCGTGCTAAGCCAGGGAAACAATCACATGCTACCTCTCACACGGTGAGCATACCGATATTGATCCACTTGCAGTGGCGTACCTTACCTCTTACCTGACGTCAGAGCGTCATTACAGAATATAACAACACATAAGTTAGCTTGCCACCTTAAGTAACTAATAGTATAATAGACCTTACGTGGGCATAGTAACTAATCCTCACTTGACTACTTCTAAGTTTTCAAAATAGGCTCTTCCGAGCGTGCTATTCCCAATGCCGCTCTGATACCAGGCTGTGAGGATCGGGTCCACACATTCCAAGAATCGCAGAGAGTGGTGACGTGCGATGGGGCACCGAACAGCACACAGGAAAAGAATATGACAAAATACAAAGTTTTATTTATAGAAATAGCAGAAGTCTTTTATAATACTTAATGTACAGCGGAAGTAATACACATAGCTAAACTTTCAGCCTAGCTATGCAAAAGTACAGTCGTCCAGCCCGGGGACGCTACACACTATCAACACACGATAAATCATGGCAGCGTGCAGGGCTCCTACTCGGCAGTATACCCCGACGGGGGCATCGCCTCATCTTCAGGACCTTCCTCATACATCTCACCTACAAACAACTTAATATAGCAACCATGAGAACGAAGGCTTAGGAAGACTTACCCGTATCACCTAAACATGGAACTCTATATGCAAGATATACGTAATATAGTACAACAGTTTGCAATAAAAGACTCACCTAAATGTTAGTCCTTACTCTTAGCTTTAAGCAGCAAATTAAGGCTTCATGAATTTGAAATTTAGTGAGCAACCTGTTCTAATCATAGATGTATCAATACATTATTAATCCATAAAGCATGATTCAATATTATTCAGCTCCAAATAATTAACTACATCACGACTCAGTAAACTAGCGGTACTCGATATCTGTGAGGGACGGCGACTCGAATCGATATACACCTGTAGGGATACCCGAATAGCACGACACATACACCCACACTCGGAGCTGCGAAAGCACACTGCACTGATGTTGTATGCAGCATCCTTTTACCCGCTACCTACACGTCGAACCGCTCCCACCGCTACGAGCAGGAGGGCCCCACCCGGAGTACGTCGTACCCGCTTGTAGGTTTACAACTTGCTGCTCTCAACCCGTACCTATAAGGCAGTGGAGTATGCCTCGATGCTAAGGTGGACAGGTTACATCAGTTTACTGGATCCCATATATCCAGTATGCCTTCGGTACATTCAAACTTGCTCAACAATGCCGCAAATGGATCGGTCCTTGACCGACACATGCACGGCTGCAGCTCACAGGCCCCTATGTCATCCTGCTCCTATTCCATGCCTGGTCTCGTATTTAACCAAATGGTGATCCTCTCACTCGACCAATCCCGTGTGAACCAAATTCCTGAACTTGCAAGTAGATTCCTAAGTAACTATAACATTAAGTGTAGCATTGACATATCGAGGACTTAACCAACTACCCTTCTCTAATGGATCTCTGGTCATGCATGTGGAAAACTCCAAGAAAACTTAGACTTAATGCACATACATGCTAACCCATAGAGTGTGATACAAATCAAAGTTTAAAAAGCTGTTAAATGCGAACCGGGGTTTGTCTGACTGCAAGTCAGATTCAAAGATAGTCTCCAGGATGATGCTTTCCAAGGCCTATCGCTCCTCCTTGATCTTGGTCACTATATGATATGCAATATATAAAGTACATGAGTGATAGTGAAACTATATGAAAGATCTTATAAACACTGACCAGGAAAGAAAATGATTTTAGTTGTCTTTGGGATTTTTACAGTGAATACTACGTTCTATGAGGAAGAACTGGACCAAGAATTGGAGATGCTCAAGGAAGCTTGATGTCTCTAAAATTCGAACAAGTAAAAGCCTTCTCTAAAATTTGGTATTAAATCTTTAGTTTTCTCATGGCTAACAGGTGATGATATTGCTATAGTAAGCTTTATTGGTTCTAGGTAAAAAATTTCATATTTTTCTGAGCTTCCTACAGGGAGAAATTAATTTTAGAAGTTTGGGGAAATCTTGGAACTCTTTCTGTACATTTCTCAATTTTCAAACTACATAGAGATTTAGAACACTGTTTGGTCCTCTAAATGAAGCCCAATTAACTTGAAATTTTTACTGGAAATTAAGTTTATTATAATGAAGGCTCTGACCAAAATTGGGAATTTTCCAATTAGCAGAACAGGAGTAATAAACTTCCCAAGCAGTTAGCTCAAATGAACTATTTATGAAAATTCTGGGAATTTGATGTACAAAAAATTGCACCACTGCAAAATAAGGATCAATATGAGTCTACCAGAATTTATTGGGAATGATTTGAGCAAGTCTACTAGGAGTAATTAAATTTAGAAGTTTGATTCAAATTCTGTGAAGTATTTCTGTGTATTAATGAACAGCAGAGAGGAAATTTGAAGTTGGGAATGCTATACAGGTTTAATTGCTACAAAATACTCACAAGATGTGAGGAATACCCAACTTGAGGTTCTGGCAAAATTTGGTGAATTTCAGCTGTGAAAATTCCAAAAGTGTTTGGAGTAAATGAATTTTACAGAGATCAAAATAGCTTTTCATGGTTAAACATTTGCTCTCCTGGAAAATAGATATTAAGGCCTCCTAAACAAAATATGTTTGATAATTTTCGGAGTATCCTACAGGGAGTTATCTATTTTTGAAGTTGGGTCAATTTTCTGGAATTTGGAAAACAGATTGAAACAATGCCAGTGGGCCCCACTGGTAAGGTTCATCTTCAACCTCGCGTCAGGTCGCCCCAAAATAGGGTAACAAATGGCGCCCACACGTACCCACTTCCATGCTCAACCAAACTCCGATCTTTTTGTGGGGATCGACTCCAGGGCGCAAAGAACATCTTTGAAGCACCTTGGTGACAGCCAGCGGCGAGCAGAACCTCGCTGGCGACGGCAACCGCGGCGGCCTTGGCAGGGCCAACGTTGATCTCACAGGGGGTGCACCAAATGATGCGCTGCGATGTACAGGGGCATCATGGTGCTCCGAGGAACAAGATATTGAACGCCAATCGGGGAGAAAACGGCCGGTAGATGGTCGTCGACGGTGAATCCGAACTGTTTCTAATGGCGATGCGGAAAAGTTGTAGGCTGGATCGATTACTCGATGAAACTTTATAATTCTTGATCTAGGTGAAGCACCTGTACCTCTAGAGCAACAAAGCTCACAGCCACGATGAATACTTGCAAGTAGAAAGGGAATTTAAGGGATGACCTAGCTAAGTTCAAAGAAAGAACTCATGCGAAGAAATAGAAATATGAGCGATATGGTCCATGGAATGGGCTGAAATTTTACGAGCAGGATCTACAGATATTTGCTCACCTTTTTCCTTCAAGGACCTAGGTGAGAAAAAGCTTGTATCGCTGGGTCGTCGAGGGAGCAGAGGACGGCCATGGAAAAACAGAGCACGGCGGCCGGCAAATCGCCTTGTCCTTAGTTGGGGAGGCTAAAACTGCACGAGGAATTGATCATACAGGTGTGCAAGATGTTGGTGGGGAAGTAATGATGAAGAAAAATGATCAAACCCAAGTACCGTGGCTCAATTTTGGCTGGACAGTGAAGAACTCGGGTAGGGAGCAAAAATGGCGCCTGGAACATCAACAGAGGAAAAGTGCTCGACTCAGGGGTTTGGAGGGGGATAAGGAGGAGCCTTGGGAGTGCTTTATGCAGCTGGAGGCAACCTCAAGCAATCAGGTAGGCAAGTAGCTCTGTGGCAATTTGCATGCCATGAGCTGTCACCTGGGAAGAAAGAACATGGCACTTCTTAGAATGAAAGGTGGGTCCCACTTACTCTCCCTCATCCACATCCCTGCTCAATCAATTCTAGCACCTAATTCAGTCTAAAAATTTGCTAGATATTTGTGGGAAGTCTAGATTAATTATGGAGAATTTGATTCTGAATTGAGATTCTTGATTTGACAAAGTTTTATTTGAATTCAAACTTGAATTTGAATTTGAGATGAATTCAATGTAGCTATTGAATTAAATAGCAAACTTGCTTCAAAAATTATGAAAGTTTGCAGGGAGGCTATTTGAAATATTTGGAATCCAATGGTGAACACAAATCTTCATGTTAACTTCATTTGAGCAGTAGCTAAATTTATTTTTGAATTCCCTCATGTAGGGTTTGAATTCTTTTGATTCTTGCACTTACCATATTGATTTCTTTTTCTTCTGCTCATTTCCGTTAAATCAAAGCTGAGTTCATAGTTTGAAAATTAGGGATTTTACAGGGGAGGACCCCCACTTGAGGTAAATTGTATCAACC
This sequence comes from Tuctoria greenei, assembly GCA_036927565.1. NCBI lineage: Eukaryota > Viridiplantae > Streptophyta > Magnoliopsida > Poales > Poaceae > Tuctoria > Tuctoria greenei. Next base: position 119,425,956 of record JAYESD010000004.1, read on the forward strand.
CCTTGCATATTTTTAAAAACAATATAGGATAGGTTTTATTTTCAAATAAAATAAATGATGTGCGGTAAAAATGACCTGGTATTCACATAGATTAAATGATTAATAGTTGCTCTGTTTTAATTTTACTAAGTCCCTAGTTTGCTACTTACTGCTGTTTAACATATTGCTCTTATTGGATAAAATTGCTTTTGCCTTGATTTGGAAATTGTGGGTAGCAAAAGCTTAATCCTTTCTATGTTGTTGTGAGATATGATATAGTGATAGGGCTGCTATTCCTAGTTTGATAGTGAAACTTAGATTTTTGGAGAAATTCTAAAAAGATTTAAGTTATCCTCATTTGATTGGAAATACCTACCAAAGCCATATGATACATTACATGGATAAACCTTATGCATATGCTATTTGTTTTACATTGAGCTTTGTCAAAACTAGTATAGACCTATGTGACATTTCATTCATTACTTTTTGAATTAAAGACTTTACTTGCACATGCTATACTTCTACACTAGAAGTAAGCAAATTTCCATCACACCACCATTTCACAGTGAAAAGAGAAACTCCATATCATTCATGCTTACTACTCTCTCCAAAAATCATTGCATAAAAAGGGAGTAGAAGACATGGCTAAAAGAAAAAGAAAAAGAAAATGCATGCTTACATCATAAGCATGAGAAAAAAAGGAGAAAAAAAGAAAGTCACCATGTTTCGTACCTGCGAAATAAGAGAGTCCACTCAAAAAGGAGTCATCTCAAGATCCACATCCACTCCATTCGGTCACACATGCACAAGTCATGAATCGAATTGTTTTGAATTGATTTCTCTTAAGGCTTACTCTTCTGACTTAGCAATATTATGTGTTGCAAATATGCCTACTATATTCCCTACCAAGCTCCACATACATGCCTTATGTAGAGGTAGGATGACTTTAGGCAAAATGCCTTGGTGAGTATATATTTCCACTTAACACAATGAAGAGACTTGAGAGAATCAAATTGAGATACATAAAATCTAAATTGAACTCTTCGTAATTTGAGTGGAACATGACTTCTAGGGTATGTGTGCTCCATTTTTTGTTCTATCTTTCAACCACCTGTGAATAGAAGATGGCACAGGCCCCATAATGACTTAAAATGGGTGAAGTACCACACCAATTTTTGCAATACTAGGTAGAGTATTTTGTTGTGCACATGATACTTTTGAAAAATAGAACATAGTAGCAACTCCTGATCATCAACATAAAGTCTTGACTTTGCTCGAGACGAGCTAAGGATAAGCTTGGGAGAGTTTGTTGACGGCTGTTATATACCAATTCACCTGTCAAGATCTCAATTATGTGAAGGAATTGTCATTTCTTGTACACGTCGCCTTTCTATTTAACCTATTTCCACTTAACCTTGGAGAAGTTGGTACATGCAGGAGTTTTATGCAGAAATGATGTGAAACAAGGGGATGGATCCTATTAAATATTATTACAGCCAATCAAGCAACGACACGTGGTACCACATGGATCAAATGGCCCACAAACAGTTGTATCCGAGGCCATCCAAAAGTGTAGCACCCATATAAAGGAATGGGACCCACCTAGGAAAGACCTTGAGGAAGGACAACCCCGATTGGGCCAAAACCAGGTCGGCAGACCCCCCCCCCCCCCCCCCTAGTTGGCCGACTAGGTCTTGCCGCCAAACACGGTCAAATGCCATGTGTTGGCTCCTCCTGGCTTGAAGAGGTCATGGGCGACTGATTCGCACGCTTTTGGTGGCGGGAACCAACCCTTCTCCAAGCTATAAATAGGACCCCTAACTTCAACACACACCACTTGAGTATTCTTCCTTTGTATCCACTACTCTCCATAGGTTTAGAGGAGTATAGGCTGTAGAGAGGAGAGTCTCTATTCCATATCCAACTAGGAGAGGAGTAGAACGAGTCTATTCCCAATTGGGCAAGGTATGTCTCCCATATTCCTATTTGTATTTGTGACTTTATTCATAATAAAGATGATGTCTTTAGTCTTCTGTTGTTCATTTAGTTAGATGAAGCGTTTCTTGTTTGATTGTGGATTCCATGTATGTGGCAGGAATAGTAATTATGATTGTGCTGTACCATTCATATTACATGATCATAAACACTATAAACCTCCACTATAGTGTAATTAGCTATGATATGAGTATATTAATATGAATCACTTATGTTATGAATAGACATTGGTTCAACGATGATTTAGTTCATTGCCTTAGGATGGCTTGTGCCTAGGCTCTTAAGGTAATTACTTAATACGCTAGCATGGTACTAGGATAGAGAGTAGCGTTGAATGTCTCGTAGACCCACGGATTGAAGAAGTAGGCAGTAGGTGGTGACAGCCCAATCTTTCCTTCGTAATCCTCCACGTTTGGCTATGCCACAGGCTCTTGGCGGGATTCGCCTATTGTGGCTAGGGGTAAACCCGTGCCCGATGTGTTAATCAACTTAGCATGAGAATTCATAATTAATATAATCATTGGTAACTAACTTAGGCTATGTATATGTGCGTTAGAAGCATAATAGAAGTGTCTATCTAACTCTTAGCCTAGTTCCTCTATTACCTCATTTATCCCCTTAGAATATAATGCTCTTGTATGTGTCACATGACCTCAATTACCCTTTATCCATCCTTGCTAGAACCCTGCTGTCGGTACCCTAGAAACCGTACACCCCTTGAGGTTACAAAGATATCAAGGAAAAGTCACCCACTTGATTTGAAGACCTTCGGAGGCCCACATGTCAGATGTAACCGGACCCGCTTCTCCAACATTGTTAATCCCAGGGTCGCCACGTGTACTATCAAACCGGAGCTACCGCCCACAAGGGGGAAGCTCCAGGCCATGTACCGAAATGGCACCTCCGAACTTAACCCCAGACCAAGAGAAGCTCCGGACCTGACACGTGTCAGGTAGCTCCGGAGCTTCCTGTTTCTCACAGTATGCTCCGGAGCTGCCACGTGTCCACTCATCGAAGATTTAGCCTCTGACCTCCGGAAGACTTCATAACGGCTCCGGATCTTCAAAGGGGAATCAAGGACTTCAAGACCCGATTAAGTGTCATTAATACCATATTAATGACACAAGTTCGGATGATCATAATTACTAGTAACGGTGCTGTCAAAGCCCATTACCCGGTCATTAAGGGTAATTAAACTTGTTGAATGAATATCAATACTGGTAACCGCCGGGGCCACATGTCGGGCCAGGCTAACTTGTAATGGCCTGCCCTTGTACTATAAAAGGACAGGCCGACGACGGACCCTGGACATTTAGTGACGCTACACACGCGCCATAGACACTCGTCACAAGTTCATTCAGCTAATACAACTCCAACACACCCGTGGAGTAGGGTATTACGCTCAGGCGGCCCGAACCACATAAACTCCTATGTCTCCTGCGTCATTTACTATTCACCTTCTCGAATCTCCCCGCGCCCACACCAAACATCAAACTCCTTTAACACTTTAGTAGTGTCGGGAGATCTGCCGGTTCCAAACCACTGACAGTTGGCGCGCCAGGTAGGGGCGCCTGAGATTTTGAGAATGGTGAACTCAGCTGCTGGATCATCCAACGGTCAACCTGCTGCCCAGACTGTTGGGGGCAATCCCTCCAATATGCAGCCACCAGCAGGAGCCTCAGCACCAGCAGGAGTCACACTGCCACCACCACCGCCTTCACCAGCAAATCAAGCTGGGCAACGCGATGGTGCACCGGTGTCAATCACTGCGTCGGCAAATCATGACAACCCGGAACACGCGCTCCATGCAGCGCGTGCTCTTCCCCAATGCCCACCACCTCCGGATGCATCCCGGGATGCACTGGAGCAGTGGAGGGCCGATGTGTAGCATTTGGTTGCAGCAGCAGCCGAACACCTCAGCAACCAGGGTCCTCCTCCTTCAGGACGAGCCCCGTCGCAGTGGCGGACTTTGTCTGGTAGACTTGGTCCGCATGTTTCCAATAGCAGGAGACGTGCTGCGTCACAACAAGTGACATCATTGCCCTCCGGGGCACGACGCACTCACACGGTATCCAGGCTTTCGACTCATGACCTCCGGGCGGAGCTTGATCGCCGATACCGCCAGCAGGACGGCTGAGTCCATATTGAGCGTGCTCGTTAAAGACGGGAAGCTCAGGACCTTTCTGCTCCTAAAGGAGTGGGAGGAGGCTGTTCAGCCCTGGCCATGCATCTGCATATGGTCAGGTGGCCACCAAAGTTCCGGCCTCACCTGCCGGAAAAATTCGACGGGACTGTCAATCCCACCGAATTTCTTTAGATCTACTCCACTGCAATCTTGGCAGCTGGAGGAAACGAGGCTGTGATGGCCAATTATTTTCCAGTGGCCTTAACTGGGACCGCCAGATCCTGGTTTATGAGCCTTCCACCCAACTCTATCAACAGTTGGGAGGAGCTGTACCGGCAGTTCACCGCCAACTTCAGGAGTTCATACACCCGACCAGGCACTGAACTGGACCTTTTTGCAGTCGTGCAAAAAGGGGGAGAATCCCTGCGATCATTCATCCAGAGGTTCTCTCAGGTACGAAATATTATCCCTTCTATCTCTAGCGCCCCTGTCATTGTGGCATTGAGGCAGGGTGTACAAGACAAGAAGATGTTGGAGAAACTGACGATCAAGGAGATCACCAGTGTCATAGAACTCTTCAGCTTGGCTGACAAATGTGCCAGAGCTGTGGAGGGCCGTGAGATGCACTCCAAACCAACCCCGGAGGGCCACAAGAAATCCTCCAAAGAAGAAGCCGCTACCTCCGGTGGTGGTAAGAAGAAAAAGAAGACCAACGGCAAGAAGAAGCCGTCGGCCGGCACATCCAACGTTGCAGCTGCTGCAACTCCGGGTGGCCGGGGGCCACGCCCCGAGAAGCGACCTCAACCGTCTTCTGAAGACGGTGGCAAACCCAAAGTGTGGTGTCCCATTCACAAAACGGGCAGCCACAGTTTGGAAGACTGTCGGGAGGTCCAAAACCTGGCCGAGTGCTACAACAAGCGTCGGGAAGAATCTCCTTTCCGACAGAGGGAAGGAAAGCAAAAAGTCGACGAAGCTCTGGCTGAAGAGGAGTTAGGATTTCAGGATCCCAAAAAGGTCATGAAGGTCGTTTACACCTCCGTCGACGATGATTCTGACGTCTCTGATAACAAGCGTCAAAAGACCATGAACACCATTTTTGGTGGATCACGGGACATCACCTCCCGCCGCGTCATCAAGACTATGCGTCGGGATATGGCCGCTGTAGCTCCTGCAGTCAGGACAGAACCTCATCGGAAGTGGATGGACACAACCATCACTTTTGATGCTTCGGACTGCCCTCGGAGCATGGTTGGAGCAGGACAGTTACCTTTGATGGTATCTCCTACCATCAACAACATCTAGCTCCACCACGTCATGGTAGACGGAGGTTCGAGGCTTAACCTCATAAGCTTCGAAGCTTTTACTAAGCTTCAACTCCGAACTTCGGATCTCCACCCCTCTCGACCTTTCTCCGGAGTAGGTCCGGGGGCCATTACCCCACATGGAGCTATTACTCTCCCCGTTACCTTCGGGACACGGGAGAAGCACCGCACCGAGAAGTTAGTCTTCGACGTCGCTCAGATCAACTTACCCTTCAATGCCATCTTGGGTAGGCCTGCCCTGTACAAATTCATGGCAGCTGCCCATTATGGCTATCTGGTATTGAAGATGCCAACGCCAGTAGGCGTTCTCCGGATCTGCGGAGATTGTACTGCCGGAGTAACTGCTCTGGAAGAACTCCATGCACTCACCACGGCGCAAGAGGAGGATTCCAGGCAGGAGCAAGCTCCAAAACCCCCGAGCATTCGTCAACGAGGCTCGACTTCTGCACCTCATGTGCAGCCAAGCGGCGACACCGACATTCCCGTCAAAGTCGTCCAAATTGGTTCTGATGCCGCTCAGACCACCCGTATATCAGGGGGATTGAACGACAAATAGGAACTCGCGCTCATCACTTTCCTCCGGGCTAACGTCGACGTGTTTGCTTGGCAACCGTCACAAATGCCTGGGATCCCCAGGGAAGTGATTGAGCACAATCTGAAGATCTACTCCGATGCCCGGCCTGTGCATCAGAAGCCTCGGAAGCAATCCGTAGAGCGACAGAACTTCATCCGACAAGAAGTGAAGAAGTTACTCGAAGCTGGATTCATCCGAGAAGTCTTCCATCCAAAATGGCTGGCAAATCTAGTCGTTGTGCCCAAGGCCGGCGGGAAGCTTCAGATGTGCATCGACTACACCACACTAAATAAGGCTTGTCCAAAAGATCCATTCCCACTACCTAGAATAGATCAGATAGTGGATTCCACCTCCGGGTTGAATTACTGTGTTTCCTAGACGCATATTCCAGGTATCATCGAATCAGGATGTCTAGGGAAGATGAAGAGCATGCCTCATTCATCACCGTAGATGGATTGTATTGTTATACAGCCGTGCCCTTTGGTCTCAAGAATGCAGCTTCAACTTTTGTACGAGCTATGTAGAAAACTTTTGAAGAACTCATTAGAGACATAGTGGAAGTGTACGTCGATGACATCGTGGTCAAGGTCAGGGACAAGGAGTTACTCCTTGACACCTTGCATGCTGTCTTCGACAAGTTGCGGGCCACCCGTACAAAGCTAAACCCAGACAAGTGTGTCTTCGGGGTTAGCTCCGGAAAACTTCTTGGTTTCCTGGTAAGTCACCGGGGCATAGAAGCTAATCCAGCGAAGATTAAGGCCATTGAAGACATGCGGCCACCAACCCGCATCAAAGATGTCCAAAAGTTGACTGGATGTCTAGCAGCCCTCACCCGGTTCATTTCAAGACTGGCGGAACGGGCACTCCCCTTCTTCAAGTTATTGAGGAAGTCCGGGCCATTTCAATGGTCCGAAGAAGCAGAGAAGACATTCCAGGAACTGAAACAGTTCCTCACCACCCTACCAATTCTGGTAGCTCCGAACCCTGGTGAGCCTTTGTTGCTTTATATTTCAGCTACTGACGAAGTCGTCAGTATGGTTCTGGTTGCAGAGAGACTAGAACTACCCCATACTCAGGAATCCAGACCCTTTCGGGAGGGTCCAGAGGTTCCTGAAAGAGAGTTTGGGTCCCAGCTCCCAGATTCGAATCCACAAGAAACTACTTCAGAAGATCCAGACCACTCCGGGAGGGTCCAGGTCACTTCAGAAGAAGCTCCGGGTTCCTCCAGCAAGAACCCGGAGGTCCCCGAAGAAAATCCGGATTCCTCCGGTAGTATCCGGGCCAGTGAAGAGGAAGCTCCGGACCCCTCCGGGAGGGTCCGGACCATTCAGCGCCTAGTGTACTTCATTAGCGAAGTACTACATGATGCTAAGACTCGATACCTAGAGGTGCATAAGCTGCTCTATGCAGTTCTTATTGCCTCCAGGAAGCTTCGCCATTACTTCCATGCTCACAAAGTCTCAGTGGTGACCTATTACCCACTTCGAGCAATTTTGCATAATCCCAATTCAACTGGGAATATTGCAAAGTGGGCAGCAGAATTGGCTGAATTTGATCTTGAATTTATTTCAAGGCAAGCAGTCAAGAGTCAAGCATTGGTAGATTTTGTGGCAGAATGGACTCCCTCTCCATCAAACCCTGGGGGCCCCAGTGAGCAGAAGACGGAGCATCAAGCTCCAACCTTCACCGATCCTCACTGGACCCTCTACTTTGACGGCTCCATGCAAAAGCAAGGGGCCGGAGCTGGAATCCTTCTCCTTGCACCGACCGGGGAGAAGGTGAAATACATGGTACACCTTGACTTCAAGGCGACCAACAACATGGCAGAGTACGAAGCGCTCATCTACAGACTAAAGGTGGCACTGTCATATGGTGTCAAGCAACTGCTGGTCAAGGGAGATTCACAGCTCATCATTAAGGAGGTGAAAGGTGAATGTTCCTGCAATAATCTCCAGTTAGCTGCTTACCTCCTTGAAGTCCAGAGGCTTCAGAAGGACTTCGAAGTCCTAGATCTCAACCATGTCCAACGTGCCCATAACGCTGAAGCTGACGAACTCTCGACGAAAGCGTCAACCGGAGCTCCGGCTCCTGACGGAATTTTTGTCCGGAGGATGTCAAAGCCAACAGCTCAGCCTGCCGAACTGAGTGAAGGGGGCGAGATCAGCATCCCGAAGCTGACGGTCCCGATGACCCTGTTACCATGGCAGCCATCAAGGGCCGTAGGTGCTGCCGGAAGCCGAGCAACCCAACACGCAAGACTCAAATGCTCAAGTTAGTTCCGATGCATGGATCTCGGAGATCCGGAACTACTTGAAAGACAACATCCTTCCTGACAATGATGTATCCGCTGACCGGGTAGTCAGATTGGCTAAAAGATACACTTTGGTAGAAGGGGATCTCTACCGTCGCGGTGCCAACGGCATCCTAATGCGGTGCATCACAAGGGAAGAAGGCTGCGAGCTCCTCGCAGAAATCCATGGAGGCAAGTGTGGGAACCACGCGTCTTCCCGCACGCTGGTCGGTAAAGCCTTTCGGCATGGCTTCTACTGGCCTACAGCACTCCAGGATGCAACTGAGCTGGTGAAAAAAAATGCAAAGCATGTCAATTTCATGCAAAGCAAATTCACACACCGGCTCAACCCTTACAAATGATACCTCCTACATGGCCTTTCGCTGTGTGGGGGATGGACATCGTGGGACCTTCCCAAGAGCCGTCGGAGGTTACAAGTTCCTGTACGTCGCCATTGATAAGTTTACCAAGTGGCCGAAAGCAACTCCAGTTGTGACAATCAACAAGCAATCTGCTATCAACTTTTTGCAGTCCATTGTATGCAGATTTGGAGTTCCAAACAAAATCATCACTGATAATGGGACCCTATTCACAAGCTCTGCATTTCAAGGATATTGCGAAGACCTCGGCATTCAAGTTTGCTACGCCTCTGTAGCTCACCCAGCCAGCAATGGCCATGCCGAGAGAGCAAATGCTGAAATCCTTAAAGGACTCAAAACGCGCACCTATGAGCGCTTGAAAAAACATGGTGCAAACTGGATCGAAGAGCTTCCGCCCACTTTATGTGCCAACAGGACATTTCCAAACCGGTCAACCGGAGAGACACCCTTTCTGGTGTACGGAGCTGAAGCAATCCTTCCTCCGGAAATCACCTTGGGTTCACTCTAGGTCCGGACCTTCAACGAAGCCGCGCAGGACCAGCTCCGGCGCGAAGACCTAGACCTCCTTGAGGAGGGAAGGTGCCAAGCAGCTGTTCGAAATGCCCGATATCGCCAAGCCCTTCGGCGCTATCATCAGCGGCATGTACACAACCGACAGCTCGAGGAAGGCGACCTGGTGCTACGGAGAATACAATCCAGAGAAGGGTTAAACAAACTCTCCCCCGGCTGGGAGGGACCCTTCCGAGTGATTAAAGTATCCCATCCCGGAAACGTTCGCTTGGCTACCTAGGATGGGACACCTCTCCCAAATCCTTGGAACATCGAGCACCTCTGTAAGTTCTACACTTAATACCACGGAGGTGAGTCTTGAGTAACTTGAGATGTATGTTATAGAGTCATTGTACAGAGTCGGGTAGTTCCTCCGGGAGAGCAGCCGGACCTTTCCCGAAAGGTCCGCAAAGTTCATGCAACACTTGTCACAGTCTCCGGACTAAAAGTGTGGCTAACTACCCTGGGTCAAACGAGAAATGAAACACGCTTAGCCTGGTTCCGTAGCCTAAGAGTGTACTTGTTTCCCCTGTACCCCGGACCTATAATGAAAGGCATCTTCATGTGAAACAGACTTCACGTGCATTTATTTTGTACAGGCTCAACATTTTTTATTTTTCTCTTTCTTGTCTATAACGAAGATGTGCAGTTCTTAAGAAATTTTAGTTCGACCGGTTTATATACAATACGAGTTGTATTATCAATTCTTTTGGATTCAAATATTGTTCCTGGCCAACTCGCCTTAAAGCCGCCAAGCCAATCTAGGGCTGGAGTGTGCTATCGACTTAGCCTGGTCAAGCACCCTAAGTACGCCACTCTACCTGCACCCCGGCAGGCCGAAGTAAGGCGAGTCCAAATACAATTGAATCCGGAAGAAAAGGAAATGCATTCGATTGTGTCTAGAATCGTGTTTGACCTAAAACTTTCTTGAGAATCGTAAGCCGCGACGAAGTTATAGACGAGAAACAAATTTTACTATTTTTCTTGACTTCAGTGTGCAGGAAAAATAAAATACACGTTGATGGAGAAAAACCGGAGCTAACAAAGCTTCGACTCCCCTAGGTGGTTTATAATCGGAGTTACGCATTGAAAACAAGCATCTCCGGAGTAATCAAGCTCCAGTAAAGCTAGGGGAGCCAGCCGTCGACGCTGAATAAAAGATGGTGAGAAGACCCCGCAAGCGGAGTCTGCTGCCAACAAACTAAGTGTTGGCAAAGGTCACTGCCGGAGCTACTAAGCTCCGACACCCCGGAGGACTAACTATCGATGCTCTACACGTTGATAGAGACTATTGCCGGAGCTACTAAGCTCCAGCAATAGACAATGCCGGAGCTTCTAAGCTCCGACAACATCAGGGGGCCTTCACTATCGAAGACTTCGAACCTAAATTCTACAAGTTCGGAGCAAATGAGTCTTCAACAAAACGTAATATCCTCTTGGTACATGTTCACAATCAAATTGTGTACATCTACCAGGGGGCCAAGTGAAGACGAAAGTGTTGAAGACAAAAAGTGACAAAAAGTGAAATTCACAAAAAGTTGGGGATTTCATTCATCTAGAGACAAGGAATTACATCTGGAGACAAGGGATTACAAAATTTAGGAAGAAGAAGAGAAAATACAAGTGAGAACTACAGAGATGGTCCTAGACCCTATCGAAGAATTGGGCGACCTTCTGGGCAACCTCCGATACGTTGGCTCGGGTAGCTTCGCCTTCTCCTTCGACGGGACCTTCAAGCATCGGGTCCAGAGGAAATTGGGAGTTCTGGCTGGTGTAGCACGTCAGCACGTACTCTGCGACGTTCTTCGCCAGGGATTGCCCCTCAACCTCCAATTGGCCCGCGATGACATCGCCCACTTTGGAGAGCTTGCTGCCTGCCGAGCTCAATGCCTGCAGCGCTAGGTCCGGCTCCGGCTGCGGATCATCCGGGCGCACGGGGCTGAAACCCATCGGTGTCAGCGCGTCATTGGCCTTGCCTAGGAGCTCCCAAATCTGTAGGGAGTCCGCAGTCCTCAAGCCCTTCATTTCCTCCAGGGATCTTCTGGCTGCCACTAGTTCGGAATTCTCACGGGCGAGGCACTCAACTTCTTTGGCGTTCTGCTGAATCTTCTCAGCAACCCGCTTTTCGAGTTTTCCGAGCTCCTCCTCCCGGAGGTGGATCTTGTTCCGGCGGTCGACCAAGTCCTTCTCTCTACCCCTCACTTTCTTTTCCCTGGCAGTAAGGGCACACTCTTGTTCGTAGAGTTCCTGCCCTCGCACCCAGACCTTCTCCTCTTCCTCATGGCAGCGCTCTTCCAATTTTTTGGCGCGCTCCTCGAGGCCCTGGTCCGCCAGAGCCACCTTCTCGGCGAGCTCCTCCTCCCTCCTCAGGATGTCATCCCGCAGCTCTAGGAGTTTCTGCTCTTCATCCTCGAGCCGTTTCTCCCTCTCCTCAAGTGCCTCCAGGCGCTTGATGAGTGTAGTGTTAATGGCCTCAAGCCTTTCGTGGCATTCATCGGCCGCACTATTGGCTGCTTTGGCTTGATCGTAGATCTCCCGGGATTGAGCGTCGAGGGTGCGAGTCAAACTCTCCCTGTCATCCAGTAACTTGCCCTAGTACTCCAGGCAGATCTTCTCCCGCTTGATCCACTCTTTGTCATCCGCTAGCCTCGACTGCGCCAGCTTGGTCTCGAAGTAGAGCCGGTTACGCCACCGCCTAAGGGTTTGGCGCTCCTCTTCAAGAGCCTTGCTATCGTAGAAGAAGGCCAGTTGGACTTGACGCAAACTGGAACATGCATTGTCAATAGACAATGACAACGGGATAGGTTCCAGACCTGCTGGGGTCTCCTCCGCTGGTTCCCGCGGGTTTTCAGATACAAAAATTGGGTCCCACTCCACAACAGTGGTCCCCTGAGTCTCCATGGCACTAGGGCCATCCTCCGGGATGGCCTCAGTCGCCATCGAGGAAGGCCCCGCCACCAGGTCTTCGTTCACCTCCTCGGGCAGGGGGCCAGCGACTTCGCTTGGGTCCTCCGGTTCGGCCGCAGGTACCTCTGACGTCGTCACTTCTGGAGCAGGAGCCGCTGCTTGCTCCGGCCTTGGCACCTCCTCCGATGGGGGCTCGAGCTCCGTCACCTCTTCAACAACCGGCTCGGGAGCCGGAAGATCTTCAACATTGACCGGCCCTATGACCGGAGCTTCAACAATGACCGGCTCTGCGGCCGATGCTTCGGAGGTAGCCGGCCCAACTGCCGGAACTTCCTCAGCTTCCGGCACGCACGCCGGGGCTTCAATCACCTCCGGCTTAACCGCCGGGGCTTCGACAATTTCCGGCTCAGAGGCCGGAATTACTGCTTCCTCCGGCTCAGCAGCCGGAACTTCCGTCATTTCAGCACCAGGGCCCGAAGCTTCAACCTCCGGGACAGGTGCCGCTGGCGCATCTTCTCTCCCGTGGTCCGGCGCTACCACGAGAACTTCTGGGGATGAGTCGAGGTCCATGACCACGACAGCCGGCGCCGGAGCTGTCGCAGCTTCAGCCACCACTTGGGGCGGCACTGGGACAGGAGCAGAAGCTTTCGCCCTCATAGCTTCAGTTGCTGTTGCTGAGGGTGGAGCCTCACTCCTCTTCTTGGGAACGCTGCAAATGATGGACAAAGAAACTTAAAAAAAGGCAATCACTACAGCAAAACAATTGTCCAAGGTAAAGATTAAAAATTACCTTGGGAGGCTTCCGCACCAGCTTGCGCGGAATCTTTTTCCCGGGCGTTCCGGGCTGGTCATAGCCGGCGTGGAAGCTCCGGAAGGCCCCCCGGAACTCGTCGCGGCCGCGGGTGTTTCCCGGGTCGAGGCCCCCCTCGATCAGGAAGAACCCCCGGACCTAGAGGCCTCCACCGACCCAGGTGCTGGAGTCGCGTGCCCGGAGCTAACACCCAAGGAGGACCCCACTGTGGGAACAGTCTCTCGCCGGGAGGACCCCACTACGGTAACAGTCGCCGCAGTTGTGGAAGACCTTCCCCTCCGGGGAGAAGGAGCTGATGCAGAAGTAGCGGGCCTGACGGACCTTCCGTCGGCATACTGCAGCTTCCTCTTCTGGCTCACGGGTTCATCCGCCAGCTCCTTGCCCTTGCCGACGACCTCTTCCCTCGGCTTCGGAGCTGGTTCGGAGCCACCTTCGGACACTCCAGGGATCGCCACCCTGGTAGTTGATCTTCTCTCGACGACACCAAGGTCGTCAAGCATGGGCATCTTCCGCTGGAGCTCCCTACTGAACTCAACTTCCATGTTCAGAGGAAGAAAAGCCGATGGCGGAGTCAAGTCGTCACCCTCGACGTCGATGCCGTGCTGTAACTTCTTGAGGTGGAACTCCAAGGTTTTTGCCACCATGTTGGACTTCGCCCCGGTCTTGACCCAGTCGTCATCCATCACGCTGTTGAGGGCCCAAGCGAGTTTCTCCCTCTTCTTCAGCGGTGCCCACCTGTTGACCAGGAAGATACAAAACACCGCTTGAGGGGTTAATCCCCCCTCCACGCATCGGCGAATCCTGGTCAGAACAGGGTCGAAGGCGTCCGCCAGCACCGGAGCTTCACTCCAGATCGTTGTGTCAATGCTGGGGAGGCCTTCGGGCAGCTCCAGCCTCTCGTGCTCCTCCACCCAGATGACTATCCAGTCCTTCTTCCAGTCATCCCACTTCCTAGAGGGGAATGACCGGAGGTACTTGAATGGGCACTTCTTGCGCTTCACGAAGTAGTAGAAGCCAAGGTACTCATTGCTCCTACCGGTGGTGTGGACGGTGAAGAAGGTCCGGAAGAGTTTGATGCAGGGGGGATGCCCACCCACATCACACAGAAGTGGACGAAGATAGACACGAGGAGAATGGAGTGAGGGCCAAGGTGATATAGCTGCAGACCATAAAAGTCCAGCAGCATCAAGAAAAAGGAAGAAAAAGGTGGGATCAACCCCACCATGGCGTACGAGGAGAAGTACACCATTTCGCCGGAGTGCCCCTTCTCAAACGAGAGCTCTCCACCGGCGCGGACCGAGTGGTTGAAGAAGTCCGAGGACCACCCCATGAGGGCCCGGACCTTCTTCAGGTCGCCGTCGGTCTTCAAGCGACTCTCGCGGAGACCCAACTCCATCGCGGCACGGCTAGGCAAGAGAAGAAAAGCGAAGCACAAGTTGGGAGTTTGAGCGCAAGATCAGATGGGAGGCGTGAAGAACTCCCGAAGGTGCGTGCTTTCCTTCTTAAGTAAGCCCTCGCAACGCTTGGATGGAAACCGCAAGGAAGTCGAAGATACCATTCAAAAACTCCACCCAGCCGATGACAAGGGGGCCCGGGACCACCCATACGATCAATTCGAGGTTCTTACCCAGGCGAACGGTTGTCATCAAGAGGCGGGAAACCCGAAGGTGGCAGCCTGACAAGGCGCGCGGAACCGATACGGTTTTCGTATCGGGAACCGACGACCTTCAATTGCGTGAGATCCGCACGCCAAAGATCTCATCTGCCGCACGCGGGACACGCCACGTGGCGAGGATTTAACTCCAAACCCTCGCCAACGGCACCTCTGAAGACCTTTGAAGACTCAGTTCAAAAGTTGTGAGGATGGACCCACCTCCAGCGGAATGACTTCACCCCAGTGGTCTTCTCCGGAGGTAGGTCCAGGGGGCCACTGTCGGTACCCTAGAAACCGTACACCCCTTGAGGTTACAAAGATATCAAGGAAAAGTCACCCACTTGATTTGAAGACCTTCGGAGGCCCACATGTCAGATGTAACCGGACCCGCTTCTCCAACATGGTTAATCCCAGGGTCGCCACGTGTACTATCAAACCGGAGCTACCGCCCACAAGGGGGAAGCTGCGGGCCATGTACGGAAATGGCACCTCCGGACTTAACCCCAGACCGAGAGAAGCTCCGGACCTGACACGTGTCAGGTAGCTCCGGAGCTTCCTGTTTCCCACAGTATGCTCCGGAGCTGCCACGTGTCCACCCATCGGAGCTTCAGCCTCTGACCTCCGAAAGACTTCATAACGGCTCCGGATCTTCAAAGGGGAATCAAGGACTTCAAGACCCGATTAAGTGTCATTAATACCATATTAATGACACAAGTTCGGATGATATTAATTACTAGTAATGGTGCTGTCAAAGCTCATTACCCGGTCATTAAGGGTAATTAAATTTGTTGAATGAATATCAATACTAGTAACCGCCGGGGCCACATGTCGGGCCAGGCTAACTTGTAACGGCCTGCCCTTGTACTATAAAAGGACAGGACGACGACGGACCCTGGACATTCAGTGATGCTACACACGCGCCATAGACACTCGTCACAAGTTCATTCAGCTAATACAACTCCAACACACCCGTGGAGTAGGGTATTACGCTCAGGCTGCCCGAACCACGTAAACTCCTGTGTCTCCTGCATCATTTACTATTCACCTTCTCAAATCTCCGCGCGCCCACACCGAACATCATACTCCTCTAACACTTTAGTAGTGTCGGGAGATCTGCCGGTTCCAAACCACCGACACCTGCCTAGGCCAACCTAGCCTTTCCACTTGATGATTGCTTTACTTCCATCTAGCCTTCCTTTGGGAAAATATAAATGACACCGTTTGGGAATGCTCCTTAAACGGGAAATGCTACATCGATAGTTTTCGTGCGCTTGCGGACGTTCATATGAGATTTAAAACATACCAACAAGCATTTCTGGAACCACTGCTGGATATGAATTGTTAGTAGCGTGTAGGAAATATCAACAACGGTGCTGAAGAGGTTCTTGGTACATCTGCGACCAAAAACTATAGGACTTTGATTGTGCAGCGAGCTTTGAGTGCCATGGTTGGAGAGGACGACAACCGCCAATGTCACAACCTTTTCAACATGTTTCTCGTCGTCAAGGACTAACGTGTACATACCATCATTTATGGTGGTAGCTGCAGCAATTTGGTGAATGATGAGGTGGTTGTTGACGTTTCTTACATCAAAGATAAAAATCCGCAAGTGCACGGAAACTGTCGTGTAGCACTTCCTCTTATAAGAGTATTCCAAGGGTATCAAATCCAAGGAACGTGTGTGTAATCTTATGAACTAATTCACCCAAGGACACAAAGTTGTTTTGTAGGCAAGGAAGAGAAAGGAATTCAAAGTATTGATTCCAAGTCAAAAGAATTTGCAGTAGCTGCTTGCTTCGGGCACGGGTTTACCCCTAGTAACACTAGGCGACTCCCGCCAAGAGCCTATGGCATAGCCGAACGTGGAGGATTACAAAGGACAGATAGGACTGTCAACACCTACTGCCTACTTCTTCAATTTGTGGGTATACGAGATATTCACTGGTGATTTCTAACCTAAGCATCACGCTTACGTTCTAAATCACAACTCTAGTTGTTTTGAACATAAAGCTACAACTAGAGGATCTAATAATTTAAAGCAATGAACCCACAAGTATCTACTTGTGCAAACTACTATGAACTGAGAATCAAACGTGAATTGAATCAACATGGGTTACTTGATTTGAATAACACCTTTGTAGGGGTACAAGTGTAGAAGAGGAACTTGACAAGCCCAAGCCTCCTTCCCACAAACTCTTCACCACACTCTCCTTGTACATGGCAGCCACTAGGACTACTCTAAACCTAGGAGTGATATTCTATTCTCAACTTTTGTTATGTGTGTGAAGTGAGGTGTAGGGTTCTATTTATAGGGGGAGAAGGGTCAGTCCCTGCCACAAAATGCGCCCGAATCAGTCACCCATGACTTCTTCAAGTCGGGAGGAGCCAAAACATGGCATTTGACAACAATTGGCGCCATGAACTAGTCGGCCGAATAGGCAGGTCGGCCGACCTTGTCTCAGCCCCGTTGGTGCTATGCTTCCTCCAGGTCTCTGCCAGGTGGGTTCCATCCCCTTATGTGATAGCCTCGGATACTTCTGTTTGTGGGCCATTTGATCCATGTGATAGCACATGGCATCTCTTGATTTGTCGAAACCCAATTTTATGGATTACTCCCTGCATGTCTTGGTATTTTGGGTTTAGATTCATCTACATAAAAATAAACACCAACACTTGTGGAATTGGTTAGTTTTTAACCCTACCACTACATTGTTTTTTTTTGTTTTGTGCACATTATAAGGTGAATTGGTGGTCTAAATATGGCACTTAAGGACCGTCAACAAACTCCCCCACCCTTAGTCCTTTGCTTGTCCTCGAGTGAAGGCAAGAAAAACAACTAATTTGCTGCCATAAATTTGGTTATAAGTTAGAAAAAGGAAATACTAGATATTTCAACTCATACCTCAATTCATGAATTCCCTTTGTGGAGTGTGGCTAACACATCAATTTTGGGTGTTTGAAGATTGGAATGGTTGGGATGTATTTCTCTTGGATCTCCTCCTGCCAAAATTATCTAACGATTTGCTACATTCGGAAAGTCAAAGGAACAATTGCCCTTATCTATCATTTGGAATCTCTCAAGTCTCTCAAAGTGTTATTATCCTCACCGTGGCATATTGTTCTGATTTGTCCCTCTACTTAATATGGCTATATTTGGAGCTTGGTAGGGATAAATGTGGCACACATTGCAATTCATGTATTACTAAGCCAAAAACTTGATCCTATGAGAGACGTAAGCAGCAAACACTTTGTCAAAGGAAATCCTTGTGCACGTGAATGGAATGGATACATACGGACTCCATGATTTTCTCTCTTTAAGGATGAAACATGGCTACCGTCTTTTTTTTAATTCCGTAGCCATGTCTTCTACTCATTTTTATTTTTCTAGAGAGATTTTGATGACCAAAATGGATGGAGTTTCTTTATTGGATGGATGAATGGTGGATGCAAATTCTCAATGTGAGAAATTTTTGCATGAATAGGGTGCACAAAAATTTCTAAGTCAAAAGTTCATGCATGTCACTCAGTTGTGTCATGAGTTTGACAAAGTTCAATGAAAGGCAAAGTGGCATATGCATGTGGTTTCCAAGACCTTGTATCATATGGCCGTGGTGGGTATGTAATTCTCCAATGAGAGAGTCGGACAAAGTTCAAGACTCCAAATTTTGCAAACATTTAAAATCAATTTTAAGCAAGGAGATATCTCCTCAAGTAACTCATTTACCATATCACACTAGTCATATATTAGATGACATGTTTTCCTATTATTCTTGTGGGAATCATAAAAAAGGACAATAAATTGAAATATAGAGTATTCAAAATTTTAGCTCAAGCAAACTTTGACTACGAGGTTTTATATGATAATTTTTGAGTTGAATTTGCTTCAAATATTCAGTATTAAATATCAAATCAACTCAAACAGTAACGTAGCATGCATATTTCGGGGTGGCAGATCCGAACCGAATTTGTGAAGCAAAATGAAGCCGTGTGGGGCCCACATAGGTCGGCCGAGCCCCTTCCGGCCTCGCTGTTGCTCTGTTACCATATCACACTAGTCGTATAATCGGTTGCGACGTGTTTTGAGATGCAACGCTAATTTTTTCCATCGGGATTTCGTGAATTTGTGGTACCTCCCCCACACTTGTTCACTGAATTCTTTATACACACAAAATGAACTAAATATGGAACTTTACTGGGTTAGATGAACCTGTAAGTTCCTTTTATTGAACTCAAATATGGGGATGCTTACATTATTTAACCTAAACTTAATGAAATAAAAATTTTGGAATAGAACTAAACGAAACTAGTAAGCGTCCTATGCGGTCGGGACATCTACACTAAGGAGCGTTGTAGATGTCAGGCTTCTTAACAGCATTGCATATATGCCACAGCTTGGCGCTCATGCCACGACGAACACCATCAATCTCCTCTTTGAGAGTTATGAGCTCATCCTTTAGTTCTAACCTGTTGATGCGCCCATTCAGCCACTACGTCTGATAGCTTCTTGTTCTCCAAACGGAGAGAAGCTAACTACTTAGAACGTTGTGCCACTTTTGGGGCACGAGGAGATTTCCTGTCGTTGTCCTCAAATTGGCTAGGTGGCCCTCTGATAGCAGGCGGCGAGAGGTGATGCCTAATATTGGAGGCTGACGAGCCCGTCAATTCATCCATCGCCAAATTATCCACTTGCTTGAAAAAGCCTTTTGCATAGCCTCCGTCAGGCTGGCGCACCCCGTGGATAATGAGGCAGTGTCCCACACGCTCAGGTGAGGTACGTGTAGGTGACTTGTAGTGGTGGCTTACTACATCACTGTCCTTGGTCTTCAGTGTGTACATGATCTCCTCGGCATGTTGTAGCATTGGGAGAGACTTGTCTTTTTTAGGAAAAAGATGGGTCTTGATTGACTTGAGGGCAGTCGGAGTCTGACGATGTGCAGGTGTCGTCGACTTCATGGGCGTCCTCAGAGGGTAAAGCGATCGCGCAGCACCACGAGGTGTGGTGCTACGCCCACGCGAAGTCTTCGTCGGTGGCGGGATCATGGCGAGGGGCAGGGCATCCAATGTCATGACGGACTCCAAAGTGAGGGGGGACTTTTTATTGGCCGACGCGATGTCTCCCCTCTGGTTGAAGGTTGAGCTATAGTGGGGATGAGGCACAATTTTCTTGTCGGCCATGACCTGGAACAGGAGATGGATTTTTCTATATTGTGCATGGTGCCCCTCTATGTTCCTGTCAAAAAAATAATCGGGGGAAGTACGATAGCGCCGAGAATCTTGTTGAGATACGTCGGGAGAGTTCACACACGAAAATAGAAGGTTGACACTGCAAGGTGGAGGTCAGCTTACCCTAGGGTTCGCCCGACTCCTTCCTGGCTCCGTATGGGCCAAGTTTTCGTGGGTTGGCTTAATGGGCCCCATAGATGAATAATTGGATGGGCCCATTAATTGGACACGGAGAATTTAGACAGAATTTAAAGAAACCGTGTGAAAATCAATAAGATTTATCACGTCGATTTCTTTTGTTTTGTCTCATCCTCTTGGGATTCAAGTAATAATTTGAGTCGGTGCCCATTCACTTTAAATATATGATCATCATCACCTTGGAGTGTGATTGCTCCATGTGATGATATTTCTACTATAGTGAAGGGTCCTTCCCATTTACTCCTGAGCTTCCCATGTCCAAAGAGTTTAACCCCAGAGTTGAAGTTTGTCTCCAGGTTTGAACTCTTTAGGCGTAATCCTCTTATCGTGTAATATTTTAGTTATGTCCTTGTAGATTTTGGCACTTTGGTACGCCTTATCTCTCCACTCTTCCAACTCAGAGAGTTGCTTCAATCGGTGCTTTCCTGCTTCATGTATTTCCATGTTTCACCACTTGATGGCCCAATACGCTCTATGTTACAACTCTACACGAAGATGACAAGTCTTCCCATAGACAAGTTGGAAAGGAGACAAGCCAATGGGAGTTTCGTAGGCAGTATGGTATGCCCACAATGCATCGGTAGCTTATGCTTCCATCCCGTTTCCATTTCCAAGACAGTCTTTTGCAGAATATTCTTAATTTCTTTATTAGATGTTTCTGCTTGACCACTTGCTCGTGGGTGGTATGGGGTGGCAATGTTATGCTGGACACCAAGCTCCCTCAAAATGTTCCGGAATGTCTTATCTATGAAATGATAACCTCCATCACTTATGCCCATACGGGGAGTGCCAAAGCTTGGGAAAATGATCTCATGGAACATTTTCCTAGCTTGCTTGGAATCAACATTTTTACATGGCAAAGCTTCTACCCATTTTGACAAATAATCTACTGCCACCAGGATATACTTGCAATCATAGGACCTAGGGAAAGGTCCCATGATATCAATACCCCACATAACAAATAATTCCACTTGGAGATTATATGTTAGTGGCATCGCATTGCAAGCTGATATTCATCCATGCTTTTGGAATTTCAACCATATGCGAATGAATTCTTTTGTATCTTCATATATAGAAGGCCAATAGAATCCACTTTGCTAGATCATTGCCTGGTTACGGTAAACACCATAATGGCCACCATAGGGACTAGCATGTCATTTCTGAATAATCTTGGTGCCTTCAATTGATGGGACACACCTTCTAAGAAGGCCATCGGCACAAGCTCGATAGAGGTATATCTCATCCCAAAGGTGTCTACGACTCTCATAGATGAGTTTCTTTTTGTTTTCCCCTGGTGGTACGTATCACATGACCATGAATTTCATGATCTGCATACCAAAGATGAGAGTCAGTCACCTTGAGAAGCATATCATCTCGTAGGAAGTCATTAATAGGAATGTCCATAGTTTGGGCGACTTCCATATGTGAGATACGATCTGTCGTGAAATTTTCTACTCCCTTCATATCCTTGATTTCCAAGTCAATCTCTTGGAGTAGAAGAATCCAACGGATTGGCCTCGGTTTAGCGTCCTTTTTTGTGAGCAAATACTTCAAGGCAGCATTGTATGTATAGACTATGACCTTGGCTCCAACCATATATGACCTAAACTTATTGATAACAAAAACTACTACCAAGAGCTCTTTTTCAGTTGTGGCATAATGGTGTTGAGCTCCTGTTAGAGTTTTGCTAGTGTAGGCTATTGCATGATGCTTTTTATCTTTGGTTTCGCCTAGGACCACTGGCGGATCTAGCCCAAAATCATAGGGGGGGGGGCTGAGCTGCACTTAATTCAAATGTTTCATACATAAATCAAAACTTTGAACTAATATTTTTTCGTTGAAACATTTCATCGAACATGTAATATGCTTGCATTAATATTCAACATTTAACCATTCAAATTAACTTCTTTTTTTTACAAAATTTTTGGAGGGGCTCAAGGGGGACTCCACTATATTTTGGGGAGTAGGGGGTCTCCAGCCCCACTTGACCCCCCTGTGGATCCGCCACTACCAAGGACCGCACCAACAGCAAAATCACTAACATCACACATGATTTCAAATGGCAGCGTCGAATCAGAAGGTTGAATGATTGGATCTGAAATGAGTGCCTTTTTGAGTGTTTCAAATGATTTATGGAATTCATCGTCGAAATCAAAGGGAGCTTCCTTAGCTAGCAGGTTAGTGAGGGGTCTAGTGATTTTGAGAAGTCTTTGATGAATCATCGATAGAACCCCGCATGACCCAAAAAGTTGTGGATTCCCTTAATATTTATAAGAGGTGGAAGTTTTTCAATGACTTCAGTTTTTGCTTTGTCCACCTCCATACTCCTCTCGAACACTAAGTGTCCAAGAATGATGCCTTCACAAACCATGAAATGACACTTTTCCCCATAAGTATGTGGTCCTTCTCTTGGCATCTTTGTAAGACCTTGTCTAAATTTTCCAGACAATGATCAAAAGTTTTCCCATGGACGGAGAAATCGTCCAAGAAAACTTCCATGATCTCCTCAATCATGTTAGAAAAGATAGACATCATGCAAATTTGAAAACAGGCAGGAGCATTGCACAGTCCAAAGGACATACGCCGGTAGGCATACGTTCCATAAGGACACGTGAATGTGGTCTTACTTTCATCATCGGGGTGGATTGGGATTTGATGATATTCTGTATACCCATCAAGGAAACAAAAGTAGGAATGTTTTGCCAACCGCTCTAACATTTCATCGATGAAGGGCAGCGGAAAATGATCCTTCCTTGTAGCTTTATTGAGTTTTCGATAATCAATGCACATACTCCAACCCGTGACGGTTCACTGAGGAATTAATTCATTTTTCTCATTTTGAACGACCGTCATACCTCCCTTCTTGGGCACTACTTGAACTGGGCTTACCCACTCACTATGCGGAACAAGATAGATAATCGCAACATGCAGAAGTTTCAAGACTTCGTTTTTGACAACTTCCCGCATCACATTATTTAATCTCCTTTGGGTTTCCCTTGAGGGAACACTCTCGAGGTCAATGGGAATGCGATGGGTGCATAGCGCTGGACTAATCCCCTTGAGATCCTCTAATGAATAGCCAAAAACTGCTCTATACTTTTCTAACATGACAATGAGTTTGAGTGTCTCATCATCCAAAAGCTTGTCACTTATGATGACAGGAGCTTCAAAATCGCCATTTAGAAAGGCATAACGTAGGTCTGGAGGTAGAATTTTTAACTCCACGGGAGGTTTTGGGAAGAACTCTTCTTTTGGTAATTCAATTGCCTCCTGAAATTCATCCTCCTCTTATATGAAATCTTCTTCTCATTCTATTTCAGGATGAGCTAAGAATTGAAGAGTTCTAACCTCCTCTAATGGTTCATCTTGGATGGGAGATTCCACGAATGCGTTCTTGGAATGCAGGATAAGAATAGAGAGTTTCCTCCCTCTAAGGTTGACATTGAGGTTTCCTTCCAAAGGAATTTCCATGAGAAATTTTTCAATGGGAATCCCAATAATAATGTTGAAATCTTGGATTTCGAACACATGGAAATCTAGGATTGCCTCAATATCATTGTGTCTTATAGACACCTGTTGCAATCTCTGCATCCTTCAAGGATGTTTTTGAAAGAGTCTAGGAAGGATTTACATGTTGGTGCCAATGGCACATCACCAAGAATGGCGAGAGCACAAGAATCAAAAATGAGATTTGCTCTAAAAGTGGGGTTGTATAGGACCTTCATTGGTGTCCCTCTAATGTAACATAGAGTAGTTGCCACAGGTGAGGTCCTCCGAAGATTTTTAGGTGACTGCTCAACTTTCGTAGTCCATTCCCTACTTAGAATAGAGGTTAACTCATTGTCCTGTTGGATGAACACTCCATCAGGTGGGTCAGGTGGAGTTAATGGCAATGATGGTTTCCTATGGCAACAGTACTTCGAGGTATTCCCAAAATCTTCAAATATCTCTTCCTCAAAGTAGAAGGGAAACTCCGAAGGTTGAATTTCTTCTTCCTTCGTAGTATTGGGTCCGAAAGAGGATTCCTCCGGCAAGGTTTGGGATAAGAAAGAGATGGGTTATTCCTTGTCCATGGATTTATCCTCGGATCTTGAAACTACTTCCTCTTGAGGGAGCTCATTAAGACCCATAATGAGGAATAATTTTCTAGAATTCGGTCTAGAAGATCCTTGCCTTCTTCTGGCGTCTTATGGAGGAAAAATCCTCTAGCCGTAATATCAAGATGCAGGGCAGACTCCTTGTTCAATCCCATATAGAAGTGTTGCAAAAGCAACAAATTAGGGATGGACAAATCTGGGCTAGAATTTCTCAAAAGATAAAATCTATCCCAGGCTGCACCTATGGATTCCTTCTTCATCTGCTAGAAGCATAGTACTTCCTTTTGTAAGGACACAATTCGGGCAATTGGAAAGATAGCAAGACAAAATATGTCACTTAAATCATACCAATTTCCGTTTGTCTTCCAAACGTTATGGTCGTACCATTGTTTGGTTTTTTCCTTGAGGGAAAAAGGAAACAACTTCCATTTTAAAGTCTCTTGTGTCATACCCTCGATTAG
Organism: Tuctoria greenei; assembly: GCA_036927565.1. NCBI lineage: Eukaryota > Viridiplantae > Streptophyta > Magnoliopsida > Poales > Poaceae > Tuctoria > Tuctoria greenei. The sequence goes on from JAYESD010000004.1 coordinate 119,450,521, forward strand.
AAGGCATGAACACAATTGTCCGAAGTCTCTTAGATGGTGATAATGTTTTTCACAATCCATTCCCAAGAAGGATTGCTCGCGAACCATGGCTATAAAGCCAGGGTGAAGTTCATAGCTGGTGGAACAAATGGGTTCTGCCGAGGCGATGGATCACATAATTTGCCCTTTGGGGCAGAATATGAAAGAATGTTGGGCTGCTCCATATATGTGGTGGTGGTAAGAAAAGGAAAGATAAGATAAGAATATAGGACCGAGGGTGAACAAGGTTCGAAGATCAACAACAACTGTTTCTTACGTCACAGATAAAAATCCTGAAGCGCACGGAGACTGTCGCGTAACACTTCCCCTTAAGAGAGTATTCCAAGGGTATTGGATCCATGGAACGTGTGTGTAATCTTACGAACCAATTCACCCAAGGATACAAAGTTGTTTTGTTGGCAAGAAAGAGAGAGGAATTCAAAGTATTGATTCTAATTCAAAGGAATTTGCAAAAGCTACTTGCTTTGGTCACGAGTTTACCCCTGGCAACACTAGGCGACTCCCGCCAAGAGCCTATGGCATAGCCGAATGTGGAGGATTAGAAGGGATATATAGGGATGTCACAACCTACTGCCTACCTCTTCAATCCGTGGGTCTACGAGATATTCACTGGTGATTTCTAACATAAGAACCACACTTACGTTCTAAATCACAACTCTAGTTATTTCGAACACAAAGCTACAACTAGAGCCTCTAACAATTTAAAGCAATGAGCCCAAAAGTAAATAGTTGTGCAAACTACTATGAATTGAGAATCAAACTTGAATTGAATTCACAAAGTCTTACTTGATTTGAATAACACCTTTTTAGGATTACAAGTGTAGAAGAGGGACTTGACAAGGCAAAGCTCCTTCTCCCAAACTCTTCACCACACGCTCCTTCTACTTGCCAGCCACTGGGACTACTCTAAACCATTGGAGTGATATTATATTCTCAACTTTTGGTGTATGTGTGAAGTGAGGTGTGGGGTTCTATTTATAGGGGGGAGAAGGGTTGGTTCCCGCCACAAAATGCGCGCGAATCAGTCACCCATGACTTCTTCAAGCCGGGAGGAGCCAACACATGGCGTTTGACCGCAATTGGCGCCATGACCTAGTCGGCCAACTAGGTAGGTCGGTGGACCTGGTCTCAGTCCCGTTGGGGCTATGCTTCCTCCAGGTCCCTGCCAGGTGGGTCCCATCCCCTTATATGATTGCTACACCATTGGATGGCCTCAGATACTTCTGTTTGTGGGCCATTTGATCCATGTGATGACACGTGGTGTCGCTTGATTCGTTGAAACACAATTTTATGGATTACTCCTTGCATGTCTTGGTATTTTGGGCCTAGATTCACCAGCATACAAATAAACACCAACACTTGTGGAATTTGTTAGTTTTTAACCCTACCACTACATTGTTTTTCTATTTTATGCACATTATGAGGCGAATTGACTGTTTAGATATGCCACTTAGGGACCGTCAATAGTGGTCAAGAAGCTTGGCTTGACCACACGGGAGCATCCCCACCCTTATCACAATCAATGGTTTAACAACAATGGTAAGGTAAAGGTAACATAAACATCAAGTATACATTTTCCATTGATTCTTATCATGATTTTGATGATTTTGATGTGGTACCTATGGATGTTTGCTCTCTTTTGTGTGGACATCCTTGGGATTTTGATACTGATGCTACTCACCACGGTCGATCTAATAAGTATACTCATGCATAAGGACAAGAAAATTGTGTTGCTTCCTATGACTCCCAATGAAATTGTGCAATTTGAGCATGAGAAAAAGAATGATGCTAAGCAAAAGGGTGTTTATAATTCTGAAATTCAGTAACCTATTAAGTTGAAAAATCCTATTTTGCTTGCAATTATATCTGATCTTGATGACTTATATTCCTCTAATGGAACTTGCTATGCTTTAGTGTGCAAACATGCTTTATATTCCATTGAGGATGCATCCATTGCTTTGCCACCTGCTCTTGCTAACCTTTTGCAGGAGTATATTGATGTTTTTCCATTAGAGATACCTCCTGGATTACCACCTGTGCAAGGCATTGAGCACGAGGTTGATTTGATTCCATGGGCGAGCTTGCCAAGCCGTGCCCCCTACAGGACCAACCATGACGAGACTAAGGAAATTCAGCGACAAGTCCAAGATCTTGTGGACCGTGGGTACATTCGTTAGAGCCTTAGTTCTTGTTCTGTTCCTATTCTTTCAGTTCCTAAGAAAGATGGCACTTGGCGCATGTGTATTGATTGTAGAGCCATCAGAAACATTACCAGTCGTCATCGCTATCCTATTCCTAGATTGGATGACATGCTTGATGAGTTGAGTGGTTCTGTTATTTTCTCCAAGATTGATTTGCGTAGTGGGTATCATCAGATTCGTATGGCTTTCGGTGATAAATGGAAAATTGCCTTTAAAACTAAATTAGTACTTTATGAATGGTTAGTCATGCCATTTGGTTTAACTAATGCACCCAGCAGGTTCATGAGATTGATGAACGAGGTTTTACGTGCTTTCATAGGTAAATTTGTGGTGGTTTACTTTGATGATATCCTTGTTTACAGCAAGTCATACGATGAGCATCTTGAACATTTGCGTGTTGTTTTTAATGTCTTGCAGGATGCACGCTTATTTAGTAACCTTCAGAAGTGCACCTTTTGCACCGATCATATGTCTTTTCTTGGTTATGTTGTTACTTTGCAGGACATTGAGGTAGACGAGGCAATGATTGTTGCCATGACGAGCTGGCCACTTCCGACTACGATCACTCTTGTTCGAAGTTTTCTTAGTCTCGCAAGTTTCTACCGGCATTTCGTGCAAAATTTCAGCACCATTGCGGCACCACTCCACGAGTTGAAAAAACATGGAGTGCCGTTTCAATGGGGACCAGCACAACAACAAGCTTTTGATGCACTCAAGTCGAAACTCACACAAGCACCATTGCTGCAAGTTACTGATGTTGAGAAGACCTTCGAGCTTGAATGTGATGCGAGCGGAATTGGCACTGGAGGAGTTCTTATTAAAGGAGGTAAACCTGTTGCTTTCTTTAGTGATAAATTGCATGTCCCTTCGCTGAATTATTCTACATATGACAAAGAACTTTATGCTTTAGTGTGTGTACTGCAAACTTGGCAACATTACCTATGTTCTAAAGAATTTGTCATACATTCAGATCATGAGTCTTCGAAGTATACTAAAGGCCAAGCCAATCACTACAAGGATTCCACCCTGTTGCAACGATTGTACTGCAATGAATACTAAATTGTCGCAGTAAGCTTGGTATTTTGCCACGATTCACTAGTTCATGGCATTAGCATCTATCGCCAGGGAATATGATCGTTGCATTAGGATCTGTTGCCACGATTCACTATTTCATGGCATTAGATTCTATCGCCATGGATCTGTTGCCACAATTCACTAGTTAGTGGCATTAGCATCTATCGCCATAGAACACGATATTTGCATTAGGACGTGTTGTCACGATTCACTAATTCGTGGCGTTAGCATCTATTGGCATGGAACACGATCGTTGCATTAGGATCAATTGCCATGATTCACTGGTTTGTGGCATTAGGATCTATTGCCACGACACACAATCATTGCATTAGGATATGATGCCATGAATTACCAGTTAGTGGCGTTAGGATCTATCGCCACAGAACACGATCGTTGCATTAGGATCTATTGGCACAATTCAATAGTTAGTGGCACTAGGATCTATCGCCACGACACACAATCGTTGCATTAGGATCTGATGCCACGAATTACTGGTTTGTGGCGTTAGGATCTATTGCCACGGAACATAATTGTTGCATTAGGAACTTTGGCCACGAATTACCAGTTCATGGCGTTAGGATCTATCGCCACGGAACATAATGGTTACATTAGGAACTTTTGCAATGAATTACCAAATCCTGGTGTTAGGATCTATCCCCACGGAATAGAATCATTTTATAAGGAACTTTTGCCACGAATTAACAGTTTGTGGCTTTAGGATCTATCACCACGGAATACGACCGTTGCATTGGGAACTTTTGCCATGATTCACCTGTTTGTGGCGTTAAGATCTATCGCCACAAAACACAATTGTTGCATTAGGAACTTTTGCCACGATTCACCAGCTCGTGGCGTTAGGATCTATCGCCACAGAACACAATCTTTGCATTGGGAACTTTTGCCACGATTCACTAGTTCGTGGTGTTAGGATCTATCACTACGAAACATAATCATTGCATTAGGAACTTTTGCCACGAATTATCAGTTCGTGGCATTAGGATCTATTGCCACGGAATACGATTGTTGCATTGGGAACTTTTTCAATGATTCACCAGTTCGTGGCGTTAGGATCTATCGCCAAGAAACATAATCGTTTCATTAGGAAATTTTGCCATTATTCACCAGTTCATGGCATTGGGATCAGTCGCCACGGAACAAAATCGTTGCATGAGGATCTTTCGCCACAATTCACCAGTTCGTGGCATTAGGATCTATCATCATCGAACACAATTGTTACATTAGGAACTTTTGCCATGATTCACCAGTTCGTGGCGTTAGGATTCTATCGCCATGGAACACAATCGTTGCATTAGGATCTATTGCCTCGATTCACCAGTTCGTGGTGTTAGGATCTATCGTCATGGAACACAATCGTCAACCTCACGATATATTACAAAACATTGGCCACTGTGTGAACGAATGGATGTGTGGTGTGTTCATCGTGTTTCTCAGGAATCATAAGTACAAATTTATTTATTTTCTGGACAAGTGAATGATTCAGTTATCAAGTGAATGTGCTCTAAGTCTAGTGATGTGTGATATCAACAGTGAATAGAAGCAAAATGTAGAAAATCACGAAGCTAAAAGGAGACATCATAGGGAGGACGCGCTTTTCATATAAGAAATGCACTTTGCTGCTAATTAACCGCATCTCCATTTTGCTTGTACAATCATTACATTAGGATATGTTTCCACGATGGTACTAGTTCGTGGCCTTAGGGTCTATCGCCACGGAACACACTCGTTGCATTTGGATCTGTTGTCAGGAATCACTAGTTCGTTGCATTATGAATTTCTGTAGGAGCGTCATTTCAAATTCTCGGTATCCTCTAAAGAGGTGGGATTATTCAATATTGGCTTGCTTCTAAGCTTGCTGCTAAATAGAAGAGTGGATTCTATCTTTTCAAAAAAAAAACAAATAGTTCACGTACAGCTAGCTCACACAGTACTTATATAAAAAAATCATGATCTTTGCTGTTGCCCCCCTCCCCCAGTATTGGAGGTACAGTAACATCATCGATATATGTATCATCGTCGTCGTTGTCATCTTCATTTTTTCGGAACACTATGTGCCTCAAACTGATCACATGTTCTCATTTGAAGAGCGGAAGCATCGCTGGTTGCTCCTTCAATGTCATTCCTAGCCCATGTGGTCCTATCCTCATTTATGTGTGGTATTTTGATTCAGTAAGTCGTCGATCATCAAATTTTTCAGCCTCCATCGTCTCAGTGACATTATTTCCACTGTCTCCAGGGGCATGGCAAAATGGTTTTGTGGCTTCGTTTTAACAACTGTATCACATTTAGGTTGCTTCGCACTTCGAATGTAAAAAACTTGTTCTGCTTGGATGGCTAGAATGTAAGGCTCATACTTAAATTGTGAAAGAGTAGTGTAACATCTATCATTCCGTATTGATCCATTTTGTAGCCTCTGCTTTTGCTCTGACCAGAACGAGGTCGATCAATCCAGTCACATTCAAATAACAGAACCTCTTGATTTTTTTTTCAAAATCAACAGAAATCATTTTTTTGATTACTCCAAAGCACTCATGATCACCATCCCAAACAACAACACCACCGTTTTGCATCCGTAAATCTTTTTCCACCTTTGCAGTTCGAAAGAAGAAGCCATTAATGAATGATCGACTAAAAATACGTGCCCGACGATCAGGTCCTCCAGATTATGCATACAAATAATCGGTTACTTTACCTTCTTTGTGTAATGCCATAATATGTACACATTAGTATAAAAGCGGTCATCGGTAAACCAACTTCATAACACATATTTGTGCAATATTTCATCAAATAAAAATTGGGTGCCCTGTTGCGCGCAATCGACCGCGAAAACGAGCTTGAGCACGGTGACGTAGCACGCATGAGGGTGGCCGACGATGGCCAGGTTCTCCACGAGGGCTTTGTACCGCCCAGGGTCAGGCCACATCCTCCGGGTCATCTGCTCCAGTGCCACGCGCCTGCCCACAGTGCCATCCCGGCACGCCGCATTCATGGCCTTGTAGGTGGCACGCAGACTGGAGAGGTCATTTAAGGGTCGCAGGGAGCTATCGCATGCCGCGTGATCTCGACCGCAATATTGTGCATGAACGGCAACTCCATAGGATTTGGCATCACTGTGCTGCGAAGGGAACCAATGAGGGTGCATGCGGTGGAGACAAAGAGGAAGCTGGAGTACGTGCAGGGAAGACGGTGGTGTGTCTATAGAGTATGCACAGAGAAGACGATGGAGACATTATATAAAGACACACGCCATCGTCTTCTCCACGCATACTGATGGGTCGCACGCAGTGATGGTTCGGCTTTCGGTAGTGGCGGATTCCACATCCTCTGCAGTACCGCAGGTGCATTAAGGGTGGCCGACATGTGAAACAACAGCCTATGGGACCCATGCCTCTTGCATGCACTGATGGGATGCGCGAAGTAATGGAACTGCTCTGTTTTCAACACTAACACAAGAATAATATCCTGTCATCAATAGAGATAACATACTATGTTTGACAGTAATCTGTGCCAAACATTTCCTGTTTTACAGTTTGCTTCTCCACACTCTTTCACCTTAATTTGTATGTACGTACTACCTATCTTTTTCTAACATTTTTCTCTTCCTTTCTTTTTTCTCTCTGTTCATTGTCTCCACTATTCATTCTAGTCATCGCTAATCGACAAAACTAGCTGTTACATAATCCCCTGTAGACACAAAATAAACAAATCGGCACATCTAGTCCGCAACACTTCCCTTCAAGTAGTGGTAATAACTTCTGGCTGCGTATAGGAGTAGTGGTAATGATTACAACACGTATTGGGGCATAGGACCAGTGTTACGTTGGAGTTCGACCTATCTTTTTCTAACATTTTTCTCGTGCTTTATTTTCTTTTCTATCTGTATGTTGTCTCCACTTTTCTTTCCAGTCGTCGCTACCTGTTGCGTTTTCCTGTTAGTACTGTATACCATTTTACAGACCGCTTTGCAGGCCCCGCTGCAGGCGAACTCCTAGCACCTCTAGCGGCTAAATATCGTACAGGCCACTTTATAGGCCACCAGCGGTGTGGAGTGTCATTCATTAACAGAGAATAAAGATAGAATAGATAGTTTACTAAACACCAGATAGAAAACAAAATAACAGATGGAACAGACGAACAACATTAAGTTCGTTATCATGAAACATTAGTCCCTCCTTCCTATATTACTTGTCGTTAGAACAAGTTTTTTAGTTCATATTTCAACTAGAAAACTTGTCTATTTGTTAACTACAAGTAATATGGGAAGGAGGAAGTACAAAATAAGAAATACAACAACACAAAACAAGAAAAAAATAAAACATCACAAAAACATGAAGAGAAAAACATCACAACAAAATTAATCTGTGTCAAAAGATTTTCTATTTTAAATTTGGTTTCAACTAGAATGTAATCAGATGTTTGGTGCAATCGTGCAATCAACCATATTCAACCATTTGATCGATCTACATTACGGCCGTTGAATCTTTTTATTTAACCCACTCCACTAGGTGGAGGGGTGATGTAATAACCATAAGATGTAGATCCAACAGATGAAAATCTTTGATTACACGGTTGCACGAAAACATTAATTGCATATCGGGCTGTCAACAAGTCAAACTCGAGCGAACTTGTCTTTCTATGCTTGAGTTTCATAAACACCTAGTCAATCTCGAGTCAAGCAATAATTCATGTATATACAATAGAATCTACTGAATTTAGGTTCACAACTAATTAATGGAGTATTAAGGTGGACGATGTTTCACAATATTTGTTTCTATCATATATAAAAATTTTGTCCCATAAAACATTTTTAATAGAAGTATATAGTTTAGTTAATCATACATACATATCATAGATGACAACAATAAATGAGTTTACTCGAGCTTTTCGAGCTTGAACTCATCAAGCTCGCAACCTCAAGCCTGGCTCATTTAGAATTGGCACACTACTTAACTTCATCCTTATACTTTCAATCAAAACTCAGTTTAGTCCTTGAACTTTCAAATGGGTCAATTATTTAGTGCATCAACTTCACACAACCGTTTCATTTTCATCCTTAGTTTTAGATGGACATCCACATTGGCATGCCACATAAGCTATTATGCCATGAGGTCATCTACCCCGGCCACCTCACTTAGAAAAGATAATATATTTTTATCATCTTAAAAAATAACTATCTAATTAATTGGGGTGGACTTACGTCGTTGCATGGGATATACATATTTCTCCATTTTTTTGCAAAACCATCAAGTGATATATCCTATGTCATATTACATATGTAAAAATATTGTACAATATAAAACTTTTAAGCCTATGGAAGAGCAAAAAGAGCAAGCAGAGAGGAAGAGCAAACTTTTAAGCCTAGGGAATAAAATATAGAACGAAGCTACACGGCTGGCCGGGTACACGTACGGTTCGGGCAGGTGTGCTAGTGCACCTTAACCTCCATCGTGTGTCCCCGGTGGTTGTTGGGAAGACCCTTGCAGGCTGACCAGGATCGCCTGATGTAGTGAATTTTACTGCATGCGTGCAGTAAAGACTGCATCCACCATTTGTTTTGTTCCGTCGGCTGTACTTCCTAGCAATTCTCAACTGGGCCCAACAGAGGGGTCCACCTGAATCTTCTCTTCTCCTATTGCCTGCTTGCTTCAATGTGAGACAGTGTTTACTCTTACTGATACATACTTCAACCATCTAAATAAAACAAACTTCGATAATTGAGGACATTAGGGAGGATTTTGAAAAATATTTGGCTATCAATTATTTCATGCATCTGACGACAATGTTTTTCATATATCATATTTGCAAATTAATGGTTGATATAATACCAAAAGTATTATCTATTTTCACATTATTTATTTGCGATGGATAATTAATAAGTAATCCTCATAATCAAAACTTTCCTAACATATGATAAAATTAATATTTTTTCTATAGTCCATGCATTAATATAACATTATTTTGACTGGTTGTTTTACAATAAACATAATCTTTAGCAATTAATCGATCATCAGCATCGTTGAGCATGTGGTAGTTAGGTTTCATTCAGAGGATATTGGGGTTGGGAGAAAAGAGGTGATGATAAGTTGATTTGCACGAATCTCAAAAGTACAATCAATTGTCACCTAAAATAAATCCTATTTTTAGGGGTCTTAAATATTTTATTTTCTCATTAATTTTTTCGGTCTATACGACACTTCATGCTCCAGGCAAAAAAGAAAAAAGATTGTACTTCATGCTGATGCAAACAAGAGGCAATTACAATAAAAACGCTTGAGTTCTTGTCAAGTTTACAAAATGAATGCATCGGAACCCTCCCTAATGTCCTCGATAGTTAATGTGTTTTTGATCCTTTTAATTTGTTATAGAAGTTTGTTTTATTTAGATGTTTGAAGTATGCATCATTATATGCATGCAAACTCTTTCTCATGTTGAAGCAAGCAGGCAAGAGTTTAAGAAACGATTTGAATGTACCCCTTAGTTGGATAGCTTGGAAGTACAGCCGTCAGATCAAAACAAACGGTGGATGCAGTCTTTACTGCACGCATGCAGTAAAATTTTGCTACGGCAGGCGATCCAGGTCCAGGCAGGTATGCTCCGATTCCTGTCCTCCAACTTCATGTAGGCTTCCAATGACGCTGGCAGTTCACCACTAGACTATAGAAAGGACAAGCACGCACACATGTAACAGTCATTGTTGACTGCGTTGGTCTAACATTAACAATCATTGTTTGACTGTGTTGGCCTACATTTAGTCATTAACGCTAGCCTATGAATCTGTGTAGTGTGAAAGGGTTTAGTTTTGGTTTCACACCACACTAGCTAGCCTATATAAAGTGTATCTATGTTCCTTGATGAATACACAACAAACATTCTCCATATAGAATAGTCTAGTAACCATTCTCTAAATAGTATCACGAGGCCAATAATCTTTCCCTGCATGATTCCCCTTTCTTATGCCATGACATCGAGTCCAAAACCAGCAAAGTCTCAGTGATGAGCGACATTCAAGTTTCTTGATGAGAAACTGACAGAGGGGGCGGGCCTCGGCTTGCATGTTTCACAGGAAGGATGTTCCGTCGAGGGTTTGAGGATAAAAGGCACTCACTCCATTCCACAATAATTGTCGTTTTGGACAAGATTTTTAGTTAAATTTGAACTAAAACTGAACTAAAAATCTTGTCCAAAACAACAATGTTATGGAAAGGAGGGAGTATAACATCTAGGCAGCCAGCTTGAGGTTCGAATGAATCTACAAGGATGGCCGGGTACACGCACGGTCCGAGTGTGTTGGTGTACCTTATCCCCTCGTCGTCCGTCCCGGGTGGTGGTTGGGAAGAGCCTTACAGGTATGCTCTGATTCCTGTCCTCCAACTCCATCTAGGTTTCCAATGACGCAGGCGGTTCACCACAAGACAAACCAGCAAAGCCTAGGTGATGAACGACATGCAAGTTTTCTGATAGAAAACTGAATGCGATGGCCTCACCCGAAGTCATCTTTTCATCAAAAAACTTGCATACCGCTCATCATCGCCCCCGGCAGTTAGTTTTTCATCAAAAAACTTGCATGTCGCTCATCACCAAGGCTTTGCTGGTTTGTCTGGTGGCGAACCGCATGCATCATCGGAAACCTAGATGGAGTAGGAGGACAAGAATTAGAACATACTGCAGGGGTCTTCCAACCACCATCGGGTTCGCATGACGGGGTTTAAGGTACACTGGCACACCCGGACCGTACATGTTCCGGTGAAGATGGAACTCAGTAGTCTCAGGTTCACGGATAGAAAAAATGGAAGAAGAAAAAAGATGGCGTGCGTTTTGATCCATGAACCTTGAGACCGCTGACATCCATTTTAATTGGCCAGATCCCGATTCCGCTGATCTCTCCAGCATGCATTCACACTAGCTACTCTTTGGTGGCTGGACCGAGGGTATGTCGTGGCCCACCTGGCATGCCCAGTGGGTGCGCCCCTAGGAAAAGTTGTTGTTGTAAGTGGTGTTTGGTTGAGACAATGAACTCGTGGTCACAAAAATAAGAATTAAAATATAGGAGTATATCATATTCAAAAATCTTCATTACTTTCTTTACTCCGAGCTCGAGCTCGTCAAATTTGTAAACTCCTCCATACATATTGTAACTGCATCAGTTATGTATCCAAGCGCTTTTTGAAAATCCAAACTAGAGGTGCAGACAAAGGTTTTGCACAAGAGAGAAGTTGCGTCGCACCGTGATGACCACCACCGTGACGTCCTCCGGCGAGGCTGTGGAGGACTGGCTCGACGAGGTCCTCTCCATCCACCGTCAGCGCCTTCACAAGCTCGTCGTCGGGCTCGACGTCAAGTGGCCACCTAGCTACTCTGCCGACTAGAACCCCGTTGCCGTTCTGCAGGTCTGCATTAGCCGCCGTCGGTCACCCCAATTAATTGCATTTAGGGTTTCAACGAGTTAAACTCAAGCAAGCTTGTCTTTCTAAGCTTGAGATTAATAAAACACCGAGTCGATCTCAAGTGGAGCCCGGAATTCATGATATAAAGTAGAATCTACTAAATTTAGGATTCACAACTAATGTAATAGGAAGGTGGACGATGTTTCACATTATTTGTTGCTATAATATATAAAAATTGTGTCCCATAAAACATTTTTAATAGAATTATATTGTTTAGTTAATAATACGTACGTACATATAATAGATGACAACAATAAATGAGCTTACTCAAGCTTTCGAGCTTGAGCTCATGAAGCTCGCAAGCTCTTGGCTTGTTTACAATTGGCACAATATCAAACATCATCAACAAACTTTCAAACAAAACTCAGTTTGGTCCTTGAACTTTCAAATGCGTCAATTATTTAGTCCCTCGACTCCACACAACCGTAACAGTTTTATCCTTAGTCTTAGTTGGACATCCACATTGGCATGCCACATAAGCTATTATCCCACATCATCTACCCCGGCCACCTCATATAGAAAAAGATAATATTTTCTTATCATCTTAAAAAAATGCTAGCTAATTAATTGGGGTGGATTTACGTAGTTGCATGGGATATACATATTTCTCCTCCATGTTTTTTTGCAAAACTATCAAGTGATATATCCTATGTGCATATTACATATGTAAAAATATTGTAAAATACAAAACTTTTAAGCCTAGGGAAGAGCAAACAGAGCAAACAGGGAGGATGAGAATGCGCATCTTTGAATTCAATTCGAACCGCTTCGCGTCCCATCACCAATATTGTGCGCGTTGAGAGACGAACAACTAGGCTGCTACTGCGTTATAAGATCACCCGGGCTCGCCATCGTCTTTTCCGCACAGCCATTCTTCCTCTCTTCCCAAAAACGCGCCAATAACACCATGGCTGACAAGAAAACGCCGCCGCCAAGCCCGCCGAAGGACGCCAAAGGGAAGAGTCCCTGACCAGACTCCCTCCGGACAAGGAGTGGGCTCTCAGGAAGATGGCACGTGATGTATTTGACAGTACATTGCGCTCCATGCATCGCCTTGGGCTTGGTCCCCTTCCAGAGTATACTGGAATGGGGACCACAGGCCACTATGTCTTCGGCATGACGCATCTGGCCGGTCGCCTCGACATCCTCTAGGACACGCTGGCGTTCGAGCTCGGCATCGCCGGCCACGACAACCTAGTGGCGGCAATGTACAGGAAACTGGGCTTCCCGTCTCTGCTGCGAGATGTGCCCCCGCCCTGCCAGGAGCCCAAGAAGGATGACGAGGAGGAGGAGGAGAAGGAGGAGGAGGAGGAGGAGGAGGAGGAGGACAAGGAGGTGTAGGTGGAGGAGAAGAAGTAGTATTTTTCTTGTTCTTCATCTAGTTGTTTTTCTTTTCTTGTTTCTAGTTTGTGTTTTTCTTTTTTCTTATTTGTAATATATCGTCTTAAGGTAATGAATTTTATTTTGTTGTTCATTGGTGCGCAAAACTAGTGGACTATTTATCTCTTTTACTTTTTAGAATGGAATATATTTCCACTTCCAACTCTACTGTGCTGGAGATCCAGAAAGTGACTTCCACCTAGTTCATCTGCAGCACCAGGGAGAACCTTCCCCCTCACCCTGTGCCCACTCTTTATGATGAAACCCAACACAGATCCAACATAATGAGCAATCAAACAACAAAGTAAGTAAATCAAAAAAGACGATATAACAGTTTCAGGAGTACCAACTTTAGCCCAGATTAAATGCTCGTGGGAGTCACTGCAAAAGGGCGATGGCAAAAAAGACTTGATTCGGATGGCTTGCAAAAACATAAGTCAGGGTCACCGAAGGTTTTGCCCGATTTGGATTAAGTTTTAGTTATAGACTTCCATATTAATAAGATGTATTGGGTGTTTTACTTTCACTAGTGTGTCGGTTTGAGACTTTTATATTTGATCTTCACAAACTTGGTGTATCAGTGCAGCCGTTGATAGGAGGATTGGTCCCGATCTTCCGAGAGGTATGGTAAACTTGATTGGGTGTAGATCTCGACGTTGATGATCCAAGGCTCCGAACAAATGAAACCCCGCAATTACTATACCACTGCTCCATTGGTTATCACCCGTGTCAGATGAGTGACCTTGCCAGGAAGCCTTATCCCTGCAAGCCCAATCAAGAACACAAGCAAGAACAGAGAAGTTGCAATCAAAACTGAATTGATTACAAAATTGGGATCTCACAACCGATGATCGGCGACACTGTTCAATGACAGATTGTATCTAAGCAAAACCCAACCCTGATGTGGTGACAGCTGCTGTATAAATAGGATTTTAGGGGCGTGCAAGACCCCTGGACACAACCCTAATAGGCTTCAACGCGATACATGGGATAGCAGCCCAAAAGACGGTGGCGCAGCACCGGACAGATTCAGGACGCCCACTTGTTTTGCTGATTCCCGTAAACTTAGAAGGAATTTTGAGGTGGGGCCAGTTCCATTGGAAGCTTTATGAAATCACGGTTCCAACCATATATAGAACGTCCAAATCCGACATTGTATGTCTCCAGGGCGTCAATTTTGGTGAAGGCAGCTCCTGGAACCCAAGGTGGACTCGAAGTCGAGTTGGACTTGGGCTCCTCCTTGGTGTGCACGTCCTATCTCCTCCTCCTTGACTTGTTGGACTCCTCCAAGCCCTTGCTGGTCCTCTCCATTATTCCTAATCAATAAAACATGCATGGAAACAAGCATAAGTTCGGAAAAACAATTGACAAGGTTAGAACGTACCTGGAGATCCAATTGCCACGCACGTGCTCTAGTGAGCGGTCCTTGCGTTGTATGCAAAGGAGAGATGTCCTCGTCGGCCGTACTATCTACTGAGGGAAAGGTCGGTTTAATTATTTCCATTATCTAAAAAAACTTTAGCCGGGATTAATAAAGCGCCGTCCACCGAGCGCTGTCTTCACTCTCGTCATGCATGTTTGACATAAAGAATGTTCCCTCAAGGGTTTGAGGATAGAATACCATCTAGGAACAGCTCACTACGTACGTGGTTCATCAAATTAATCGCATGACTTGCACAGTACAATATAATTTCCATCCATGTTGAACTCATCCTTTTGAAGAAACAACAGTTGTAGGCGCTAGCCGCTACGCGTTCAATTTTTATGAACAAATGAACACACCTGTGAAAACATGTACGCCACATCTGATCCTCAATGTCATCAAATTAACACGATCCTCGACAAGGGGAGCAACGTCTCTCCACGATGTTCTGCCTGGTGTTGCACACACGGCTCTCGCCTTACACCGGCCACGTATCCTGATCCAACCGTACAACTTCAAATAAAGGAGGGCTAGAAGATTGGTGGCAAAATAATACGTATAAGAAAAAGGGAAGATGAAAAAGGATGGTGCGCGTTTTGATACATGAACCGTGAGACTGCTGACTTCCATCTTCATTGACCAGTTCCCGAGTTTGCCAATCTCTCCAGCATGCATTTACACTAGCTACTCTTTGGTGGCTATACCCAGGTTATCCCGTGGCGCACCCGGCATACCCAGTGGGTGCGCCCCTGAGAAAAGTTATTGTTGTTGTATGTGGTGTTTGGTTGAGATATTGCAACTTTTGGTCATAACGATAAGAATTAAAAAGTAGAAAGAGTATATTAGATTCGAAAATCTTCATTACTTTCTATACTCGGGGCTCGGTCCAGTCGAATTTGGAAACTCCTCCGCTCATATCGTAACTACATCAGTTATATATCCATGCCCTTTTCCAAAATCCAAACTAAAGGTGTAGACGAAGGTTTGCACAAGAGAGAAGTTGTGCCGCGTCGTGCTGCCACAGACGACAACCGTAGGGACGACAAGGAGAGAGGACCCAATGGCAGGGACTCTGGTGCACAAAATGACATTTGAGAAAGACGTGATTACCACCACCTTGATGTCCTCCGGCGAGGGAGTGGAGGACTGGCTCGACGAGGTCCTCTCTGTCCACTGTTGGCGCCTTCACAAGCTTGTCGTTGGGCTCGACGTCGAGTGGCGCCCCAACTACTCCGCTGACCAGAACCCCATCGCCGTTTTGCAGCTCTGCGTCAGCTGCCGCTGCCTCATCTTCCAGGTCATCCACGCTCACTACTTCCCCGACGAGCTGGAAGATTTATTTGGCTGTTCCGAATACCGCTCTGGCGACGTGGGCATGGAGGATAACACCGATAGACTTTGGAAGAATTGGAAGCTAAAGGTGGACAAAACGGTGGACCTGGCCGACCTCGCGGTAGAGGAGATCGAACGCCTGAGCCACCGCCGCTCGGGGCTGAAGGACATCGCGAGCGCCATGATGGGCGCCGACATGGAGAAGCCTTACCGGGTGGGGACGAGCAATTGGGACGCGTACAATCTCTCCGGCAAGCAGATCAAGTATGCTTGCATTGACGCCTTCATCTCATTTGAGGTAGGTCGTAAGCTACTCTTTGGCGACTACTGATCTAACCACCGAGTGTACGGATCAGCTGTCGTCGATTGTCCCGACATGGAATTCGCAGGTGCAGCGCTCAAGTTCTAGCTTTTCTGCTTGTGCGGCCAATCCCTCAAAAAATTATTTTTTCTTGAGGAAACATTATATCCTTGGTTCATATCAGTTGTGTGCCCCACTGTTGTTGGGTCCACATGTCATCAGCAGTAATAACTGTCGGGCAGAGGCTTTCATCGCCACTGTCTTGGCATTTAAGTTAATGTTTTAGTAGATTTTGTGATGATTGTTCAAAAAAAAAGAATAATTTTTGTGATGGAAGAATTTGCTGGAGTCTATTTGTCATGTTTCTGAAATTTGAGAAAATTTTAGACAACAGATCATTAGAAGGTAATAATTACTATCATTAGTCACTTATTTTGCAATTAATCATTAACCATTAATTTTATGGGTTAAGAAATTACAAATTAACATAGTCCTTACAATTATAGAATTACAACTACTAGCTCCCTCCATCCCAAATTACTTGTCACTCCTTTTAGTAAAAAAATGAACTAATTAATTAAAGAGCGACAAGTAATTTGATAGATGGAGGGAGTACATAATAATAATTTCAAATAAGTAAGAATCTTACTTCACCCTACTTACGGCCAGTCGGCCGGCGGTGATGCCGCCTCTGCGAGTTCGAGGTCTACCGCCCCGAGCTCCACGCCACCGCTCCCCCGCCAATGTCCGCCTTGCCGTCACGTTAGCGGGCGTGCCGCCGTCTCGGCGCACTGCCTTTGGCCTCCATGCTGCCACCATCGGTAAAATCAGCAGTGCGGGCCGAGGCAAGGGCTTTTAAAAACATGCATGTTATTTCACATGCATTGAGGTATTTCACATGCATGTCAGTTGTCCAGGCATGCTACGCCCCAAACATGATCAACAAGCCTCAAACATGATGATCTCTCAACAAAAAGAGAAAACATGTAACGTCATCAAACACGAGCGAGGTCTTTCACATGGATGTTAGACATACATATGCATGCTACGCCCCAAACATGTATTCGAAGGATAGAATACTACCTCTAGTATCAATTTTTTGACTTTCTTACATCACGGGTACGTATTTGTTAGTTCTTTTGAATGTCTAAAACCACAACTAAAAAAGAACGAAGGTAGTATTTCTTACCATGTATATATATTTCTATATTTATCATATTCTCTACCATGCATGTGTGTGCTCTCAACCTATATGGTAATTTATCTACCACACTAATGAAGAATATTATCCTGACATTAATATGGATCACAAATTTGACACAAGGATGATCCCTCGACGGTACGAGGATAGAATGTGGACTACCATGGTCTAGTAAGCACATAGCACTCACTACGTACGTGGTTCATAAAGTTAATCGATCGCATGCTGCCATTATGTATCGCTGTACTCGTCTTTTGAAGAAACGACAGCCGTAGGCGCTAGCCACTACGTGTTCTGATTTTAGGAACAAAAGAACACACATGTGAAAACACGTATGCCACATCCAATCCTCAACGTCATCAAATTAACATGATCCTAAACAAGGGGGTACAAAAATCCTCACCACGTGATCAAACATGCTTGATCGTGAATCTCTTTCACATGCATTATATTCATGTCCACCATCATATATGACCACGACAATTATCATCGGTTCGATATGGACTCTCGGCTGGCAACGGTGGGATCCTTCAAAAAAGAAAGATATGGACTCTCGGTCGTTTTCCACGCGCGTTCATGTCAATCTTCCACACCTCGTTGAAATCGTTCGCATGAAATGTTACGAACACCGTGGGACGGACCTACAAAGTATGCTAGGTGGGCCATTGCATACACATGGCCTTTTGGGTGTCAAAT
Organism: Tuctoria greenei; assembly: GCA_036927565.1. NCBI lineage: Eukaryota > Viridiplantae > Streptophyta > Magnoliopsida > Poales > Poaceae > Tuctoria > Tuctoria greenei. The sequence continues at coordinate 119,468,630 of JAYESD010000004.1, forward strand.
TAAGAAACTGGCCGATGGGACGCGTCGAGCCGTTTCGAGAGGAGGCAAACTGCGGTTTGGAGTAACTCTGTCGATTCAAAAGCATAGTTCTCGAGGCGTCCGATCATCTCAACTCGCGCGCTTAGACGACGACTTGCTATAAAGTCACACCGTCCTCTTCTTCTCCACCGCACCTCTCGATCGATTTTAGCCTCCAAACTTCTCCTCTTGCTTCTCTGCCGCACCACCGTCGACCACCTCTATCTTTTTGTTCGCACCTCCATCACCACACAAATGGGTAGCCCCGCACCGAAGCGCTCCAGGCCATCGACGTCCTCAAAACCTCCTTCTCCGTTTCCATCGCCGCCAATGCTGAATGAACTGGAGGTGGCGCCTACACCTCACCCACCCCCATCTCTGCTCGAGTCGCCCGCAACTCTTTAGTATGATGAGACTGTCCGCCTCATCGAGAAATACATCAACAAACTCGATGGCAAGCTTAAGGAGGTCACCGGCAACCTGTTTGCCACCGACGTGTCAGCAAAGTGCTCGACAAAATGGTGCAGGATGTATTTGACAATACATCTCACTCCTGTCGCCGTCTGGGACTTGGGACCCTTGCCCACCACACCAGCATGGACTCCGCCGGCTATTGCATCTTCGGGTTAGTCTTTGTTGCCGCTCGTCTCGACTTCCTCTATGAGACGATCTGTGAGGAGGCTGGGGTGGAGTTTCACGAGCATTTGGTGAACACCGTCGGCCAGAAGTTTGATCTGGTGTTGGAGGATGCACAGCCGGCGGATGCGGAGGCGACAGCGGAGGCGGTGGACAAGTCCTCCTTCGAGTAGAGTAGGATTAGTAGTAGTTTTTTATTTTGTTTTCTATGTGTTTTTTCTTGTTTGTAATATATGTGTTTTTTTATGTTAATGAAAAATGTCTTTTATATTCATGAACAATGTGTCCTACAGTACATGCATTAAAGAAAAACTCCTCCTTTTATCGAAAAACATCGCATATGGAAAATTAACACATTAGTAATATTATATCCAATAAATATTAAACACATTAGGATGTAGTATTAAATTTCAAAAATTATTAAAATAGAAGGCTAGACCGTATAACTGTACATTGCACACAAATGATTCAAATACTAATTAATATTATTTCTTTTCTCTTTAACAGCTGTTATCGTGCCCCCCTGGCCTGGCCCTAGGCGGTAGCCTCTCCCGCCTAGGCCCAGAGCCGGGCCTACCTTTAAGACCATCCAGAGTGGTTCATGGTAAAGCTTATTGGACTGTAAATATAGTGTAGATTACTGGAAGTATAGAGGTGTCCGAGTGAAATGCTGGATGTTTATATTATGAAATTATCAACTTAGATGATTCAATAATCTATCCAAGTTTCATCCAACCTACAAAACAAAAAATTGGATCTCCAGTCCATCCAACCAAATGTTAATTTGGATGATCCAATGCATAAAGAAATGGATGATCCTATATCCAATCCAACTTCAACGTCAAACCAATCGCGATTGATGACTGAGCACTTTGTCACATGTCACTAGAGTGTACGCACATACACGGCCTCAGCACTGGGTTTAGGGTGCATTGTGGACTAACCACATGACCCGGCCAAACACTCACGTAATTAGCATACACTTGCAAGAGAAACTACCTGGCCGCATCCTTCGCGTACGAACGGCAACGCTGACCAACCTGTACTTTCTACTACGTACAAAGAATTTTCCTTGTCCATGAGCCAAACAAGCTCTTCTAATGCGGCAACTAATAATCAGCACGTGATCAACGCGCCTCAAACTATATATATATATATATATATATATATATATATATATATATATATATATATATATATATATATATATATATATATATGACGATCTCTTAAAAAAGGAAAAAACACGTAATGTTGTCATCAAACATGATCGCGAGGTTTTCAAGTGCAAGTTGTTACTTGTGCATGCTTGCTACGCCCCAAACATGATCAATGAGCCTCAAACATGACAATATTTCAACAGAAATAGAGAAAACACGCGTAACGTCATATCATACATGATCGTCAATGTCTCTCTCACATGCATGTTATAGTTGTCCATGCATATATATATATGCTATGCCCCGAACATATGATCAACGAGCCTCAAACTATATATATATATATATATATATATATATATATATATATATATATATATATACAAACACACACATATACATATATATATGACAATCTTTTAACAAAAAACAGAGAAAACACATAATAATGTTGTCATCAACAAACATGATCGCGAGGTTTTCAAGTGCATGTTACTTGTCCATGTTTGCTACACCCCAAACAAGATCAACGAGCCTCAAATATGATGATCTTTCAACAAAATTAGAAAACACATAACGTCATCAAACATGCATGATCGAGGTCTTTTGCGTGCCAAACCGAAGAACAAGAACGAGGGTTTGTGATATATATATATATATGTTAATGAATGATTGTGTGGTACGGTGTGTTCATCTTGTTCCTCATAAATGACAATTCATAAGGAAGAATTTGATTATTTTTTGGGCAATTCATTAGAAGGAGGAGGATTTAGGTTTTCTTTTGATGTTTTTCTTTCTTGTGTCTTGTACCTTTTTCTTTTGTTTTGTGACGATCTTTCAACTATATATGATGATCTTTCAACAAAAAGAAAAAACATGTAACATCATGAAACGTGATCGAGGTCTTTTGCGTGACAAACTGAAAAAAACTAGAACATTGCATACCTTGGGCCGGTGGGCCCTTTGCGTGTCAAACTTAAAAACTGGAACTGAAAAATTGAAACATCGCGGGACGAACCTACAAAGTATGTCAGGTGGGCCATTGCATACCCTTGAACCTTTGCGTGTCCAATTAAAAAACTGCCTTTGAAGCTGAGATGGGACGCGTCGAGCCGTTGCGATAACCTAAAGGAGGCAAACCGCGGTTCGGATTAACTCTGACCCACCAATCAGTTCGAAAGCACAGTTTTTGAAGCATCTGATCATCTCAACTCGCGCGCTTAGATGACAACCCGCTATAAAGGCACACCATACTCTTGCGTCTCCGCTGCACCACTCCTTCGATCGTAGCCTCCAAACTCCTCCTCTTGTTTCTCTACCGCACCATCGCCAACCACCTCTCGCTCTTTCTCCGCATCTCCGTCACCGCACAAAAGGGTAGCCCCGCACCAAAGCGCTCCAGGCTGTCGACGTCCTCCAAACCTCCTTCTTCTCCATTTTTGTCGCAGCCAATGCCGGTGGCTTGGCTGGAGGGCCGCCAGCATCTTCTACAAACTGTCGCCTAGAAGCTTCGGACTCAATTGCCGGAGGAGGCAGCAGCAGCGGCGGCAGCGGCGGAGAAGGAGGTGGAGGAGATCTCCTCTGAATCGGAGTAGAGTAGTATTTGTAGTTTTTCTTTTTCTTGTTTTCTATCTGCTTTCGTAGTTCTTGTTTGTAATATATATGTTGTTTTTATGTTAGTGAAAAATGTCTTTTCTGTTCATGAACAATGCATTCTATGTCATATCGAAACACAACTCCTTTCTGAAAAAGGGGCGAGATAACTGATGTTCAATGTCTAGCCAAGAATTTGTTGTGTTGCGACAATCGACGACTCTTGGTTCAAACTCCATTGAGATCGTGGTTGAGGCTGCGTTTCTCCTCTTTTCTGTTCTTTTACTCAATTTTTTCAGTTGTACTCAACGCATGTGAAAATGTATTTTTAGTAGTAGTATATACTACATGTTATCATTTCATTGTGATTAATGTTATAGAGTGTAGATTGTTTGCCATCTTCCTTTCATGGACTTGGGTGTTCTGTATTTACATATCGTTTGCATTAGCACATATACATTTGGCGATTCATATTTTTGTTCGTATTTTTTTGGAACGTCCCACTAGCTTGCAGATTACTGCTTTTAGATTTTGATCTCCATGCATGGAAACAAAGATGAAAGGGAGCTAGCGGTCACACGGCGAGCAAGCAGCTAGGCCATACTGTAATTAAGAAGCGAGCAAGTTGTCTGAAGAAGTCTACCCCTCTAGCTACACGCACCATGTGCAGGAATCGACGCGATATGACATGTAATTAATCACGATTGCATGCATGCACAAGGGCACGGTTAGCATCAAATTCTCCAAGGCCACAAAAAAATTTCGTTCTTCTTGGAGCGCCACAATTGAGATTTTGACAATTCAATTTTCACTCCCTGCGCCTCCAATTTCAGTCCCGCCTACTGTAACCCTATTTCAGCCACTGTGAGTATAAATGGAAACAATGTCCTCTGTTCCCGACACACCGCTGCCCCGCCCTTCCGGTGATCTTAGTACTCCAAATGTGTTGTCTCTCTGTCCTGTGTTTCAAACTTGTATTTCTAAAAAATTCATGTGATTTCATTCCCCACGGTTCTTACAATTTTTTCCCAATGGATCTCGCACTGACGCATCGAAGCTCTTGGTGGTGGTGACTCCTGGGTACAACACCGTGCGACCAAGTTTGACAGGCTCTACCGAACCTCTTCATCGTCGACACCTCCCTACGACATCGCATCCCGGACTCCAGTTTTGTGCTAGGTAAGTTTTACACGATCCATGTTGTCTTTTTATAGAGCTATATTGGCTTGGTTCTACAAGATCCCTAATATGCAAAGATTAAATAAATTAACAAAGAAAAAATGTGGTCTTCTTTTCTACTATATATATATATATATATATATATATATATATATATATATATATATATAGCATATACTACATATGTCCTGAAACAAATGTCGCTCCGATAGCTCATTAAAAACCGGAGGTAGTATGTAATTTATGGATTTATAAGTAAATGACGCACGGGTTATCTAATCAACCACTCTAAATGTTGTACTCTCATTCCTGTTTTATAAATTTGTATTCCTAAGATTTTCAGTTCCCAAGGTTTTTACACGTTTTTCTTTCTTGTGGCTTTCTCAGATCGTATTTTTTTTTCTATTCCTTCATTTCTAATTCATCTGTTCCAAACAAATACTATAGTTCATAGAAACCACACCGTCTGATCGAAAATCCATGTCGGTCATGTAATCTGACGTTATCTCTGTTAGCTGGAATGACTACATACAATGCTCATAACAATAGGAACGAGACATGAAACCGTGATGTCGTCTACAAGCATTCATGGTGGCCAAAAAGCACCTGGTATAACTATAAATGTTTTTACTATCAAAATTAAATGTTTTTTAGAAAACATTAATTCCTTTGCATGGTATGCAGAGAATGTTGCAACACATGATTTTCTGGAACCCTGAGATTCCTCACTCCCCTGTACTACGATGCATGAACCAACAACGGGTATAGATATACAAACAAGAAATACACCTTTCGTCCCAGCGTAACTTTACTTTTGGAGCTTAAAAATGTCCCACTCCAACTCTATCAGTAGCTTCCAACTACCTATATCACATCACATTACTACATGCCTCTCTACCGTGCCATTTGTTTTGGCAGAGTGTGTTAGTTTTTTACTCCTTTTGCATTGAATTTGGAGCATTTTGAGAGAATACATTCTGTCCTTTAAATGTATTGATGATGGGTGTATCATAGTCATTTGCATTCTTTCCTGGGCTCTACTAATTGTTTTAGCATGCCTTTCGATTCTACTTTCGTAGTCTTTATAGTTAACAGTTCATCAGCCGGTGTGATGGCATGATTTTTTGATGCCACCACGCTGTGCTCTCTCGCCGCCGGCCACTTCGGTCTGCACTAGCGCCCACGCCCTGCTGTTGGTCACTTCAGTGTCCTCCCCGACGCATCTCCCTCGCCCACCGCCACGTCCCATCCTTCGCGTTCCATGATGACCCCGCCACTCGCAAATCCCTGGCCATTACTCACCCTACAACCAACATCCTACTCGAGAGTTGCTCCTGGTGACCTCGGCCAAACCGAACCCTCAGTTTGTTAAGCGCCGCAAGCTGGGACTATGCAGTACTGCACCTGAAGTAGCCACCACATACAAGTGGACCCGATGTCTCATGGGCCCACATATTAGTGGTAACTACTGTAGGTGCAGTACTGTAGAGGATTTCAATCCTGCAAGCTGCTTGCCTATCTTGCTTTCGCCACCTGCTAGTGCTGGCATTCATTACTCGCCCTGCATCTAATAATTCTCTTCGAGACGCGCTCCAGCTGATGTTAGCCAGACCGAACCGGCGAACCCTATCTTTGTCAAGTCTAGCGTTGCCAGCTGCATGCCCGCCCCCTTAGTGTTGCCTACTTCGCTGATGGACTGAAAATCCTCTACAGTACCATGAGTGTAGTAGCGCCACTGACATGTGTACCTGATGGCTCATTTTAGGGTATGAACAGCAACAAAGAAGTCATTAATGTACTCCACCAGATCAAAATAGTTGTCATTCAGATAGTCCTATCTAGTTCATTTTTAATTTATTTGTTCCTCTAATCTGACAATTGATATAAACCAGGAGGGAGTAATACAAAACAAAATGCTATTGGGACACAGTCCTCCCACACTCGTATTTACCGCACTCCTCTTGAAGATGGTAAAAACATCAGACCTTTCTTCTTTTCACACTATTTGTACATGATGCTAAACTTCTTCAGGCGATAATTTGCTTTAATTGTTTATCATTAGAATCAATGTAACTGAAGGAATGAAGTTTGCAAGAAGTGTGGCTAAAGGACTTATGGTTGCCAGAATACATTATGCATCCCATGTTAGTAGAACGGAGCATGTGAAGCTACCAATTCAGTTCTGCACTAGGTTGGGTGCTGTGGTTGGTATTAATCAATGGCACTTTGTTGATGATGTGGTTATGTTTACAAAAAAGCATGCATCCCTCAACGGTGGAAGGAAGTGGGCAGAGGTTGGCGGTAGTAACAAGAGGTATATAGTACGAGACATTCTGGTTAGTGTTGTCATACACCCACACAAGTATTTTTTTTCTTGCAATCTCCATCTTGTACATTTACAGCAACTTGTTATACAATGTACAGGATTGCCGGGACATGGAGGACACACCGGAGAGCAAAAGAAAAATTTTGAAAATTGCTAGTGAGCGCTACAAGGGGTGGCACTCGACTTTGCATGCCACCTATAAGAGTTATTCTACCATTGAAGAACGTATACGAAACAAGCCTCCTGACGTACCGGCACCCGAGTGGTTGCACCTAATAGAATTTTTGGGTCCAAGCGATTCAAGGTCAGCTAACTTTTTAATAGCTTCGCATCAGACAAAAACTATTTGATTTTCATTCATTCGTGGAATTAATTCTTAAAATTACTGCAGTCAATAAGTAGGACAATTTCTCAAAATCGAAGAAGACAAAAGGCGAGACACTTGCTTGGCTCTAAATCCTACACCCAACTTAGTTACGAGAAGGTATGAAAATAAATCATGCTTTTACTTTGCGCTGCAATCAATATGTATACCTACATGTTGAATTTTACTTGTATTTTATGTAGCGAGACCCAGAGACCGGAGAAGAACCCAATGACATACAACTGTGAGAGGACAACCATTTGAAGAACAGTGACCGGGCAAACAAGCAGGCATAAGTTGTACATGTGAGAAACACTTCAAACAATCCCCAATTAAATTAATATTTGCAATGTACTTGTGACTTTTCTTTTCTTTTCATATATAGAGCCAGGCACGTGCCTAAGTGGATAACATGGAAGCTAAGCAGGGAGGCCCAATTCCAAATGAGGAGAGAAACCACATCTTCCATTGTTGTTATAGATCCTCAATCGGTTGTGCAGGATCACAGGTTCGGGGGCATGGTTATAGGGCTAACCCCACTTGTCCTGAATGTGAACGTATGCGTATTCAGATAGATGAACACCTCAACAACCAAGTTCAAAACCTAGAAGATAGCAATGCAGGCCTCAATCACCATGTGCAGGAGTTGGAAGGAAGAAATGATAGCTTAACCACCCAGATGGACTGCATACACCAGAAGAATGAAGATTTAAATGTTCAAGTCCAGAACTTACAAGGTCAGATAGCAGCTGATCGTGAACAGAGAGATAAGGAAATGGAGGACATGCGCATCTCAATGGCTGAGTGCGCAGAAGGATGGAGACCACTAATCCACAAAAGGTCCAAGAAAGGAACCACCAAAAGCCACCTACTCCAACAATTAGTCTCTGTCAGCATAGGCAAAATTTTAACATCCAAACACTTCGCAATCGTAATACTTGAATGTTGTTATGCGTGTTGCAATATCAATTGATGGATGTTTATTGTTAAACCCGTGATTCTGTTGTCATTAATTTACTACCTTGTGCATTCAGATTCTACTGCCGTTAATTATAAAACGTGGCATTACGAATTTCTTATCGCGAATGATAAATTGTTGCAATAGGAAGCTATTGCTACGAATTACAAAACGTTGTAGTATAAACATTTGACCACGACTCAAAAAATGTTGCACTGGTGCCACCACGCATAAAATGTTGCATTATAACACTATTACCACAGATGAGAAAATGTTGCATTACACCCCTATCACCACAAATCATTAAACGTAGCATTACAACCGTACTGCGACAAATCAGAAAATGCTGCATTACAAACCTATTGCCACAGATCTAAAAACGTTGTATTAGAAACCTATTACCACAGATCAGGAAATGTTGCATTACGAAACTATTGCCACAATATAAGAAATCGTTGCAAAACCAAACTATTCGCCACGGATGTGAAATCGTTGTAGTACCATACTATTTCCCACTGATCTGAAATCATTGTAATACAGTACTATTAGCCATGAATGTGAAGTAGTTGCAATTACATACTATTACCTAGAATGTGAAATCGTTGCAATACCATGCTATTCGTTGCAATACGTTAAATCGTCGCAATACACTAAATCATTGCAATAACATACTATTTGCCACGAATATGAAATCGTTGCAATACTGTACTATTTGCCACGATTGTGAAATCGTTGCAATACCGTAATATTCGTTGCAATACGTTAAATCGTAGCAATAAGTGATATCGTTGCAATAGCAAACTATTTACCACGATTTGAAATCGTTTCAATACCATACTATTTGCCACGAATGTCAGCGCATCGTAATAACCTATCACCACGGGAATTATTACGATGATTCGTAAACACTATTGCCACACTCTTTTTCATTGCAACAGTAACCTATTGTGACAAAAAATGACCTTTGGCGACAAATTTTTTCGTTGCAGTAAACCAGAATACTTGCAATGAATCCGAACAAACGTCATGCTAAATGGATTGGGTTCATAGAGTCATTTCCTTACATCATTAAACATAATAATGGGAAAGACAATGTGATTGCTGATTCTTTATCTAGACGTTATACCATGCTATCCTAACTTTCTTATAAAATCTTTGGTTTGGAAACCATAAAGAGATTATATGCTATTGATTTGGACTTCAAATATGCCTTTGACGTGGAGGATTACTAAGGACAGATAGGGGTGTCACCCCCTACTGCCTACCCCTTCAATTTGTGGCTGTACGAGATATCCACTAGTGAATTCTAACCTAAGCACCACGCTTAAGTTCTAATTCACAACTTTAATCGTTTCGAATGCAAAGTTACGTTTAGATCCTATAATGAACTAAAGCAGTGAACCTACAAGCAGCTACGAAAGCAAATTACTATGAAATAGAAATAAAACTTGTATTGAATTCATAAAAGTTTCTTACTCAATTCTGGCAGAACTTTCATTGAGGTACATGTCTGGAAGTGGGACTTGACACGCCCAAGCCTCCTCCTTCTAGCTCCTCCTCACTCTCCATCTACTTGGCTGGCCACTTAGGCAGCACTAAACCTTTGGAGTTGAAAACTATTCTCAAACTTGTGGTGTGTGAAGAAGAGTGAGCCTCTCCCACTTATTTATACCCTCCAAAGGTTGGTTTGGTGCCAGAATATGCACGGGAATTAGTCACCATCATTATCACCAAGCCATAGTAGCCAACACGTGATTGCTTTCTGCGTTTGACGCGAATACCAGGTCGGTTAACATGGTGGTTCGGCCGAACTCTCAACGGCTCCTCTCGTGCCAAAACTTTATTGTGACACTGTTATGTGGGCCCCCATCATGGGTATGGGTTATTCCGGTGATTTTTAGTTGGTTTTCTCCTCCGAGTGGGTCCATGAATCTGCGTGCTTGCGCTTAATTGGTCGGAAGGTAACTTTTTTGGATTGCTCCCTGCATTCATGAATTTTTGGGGCTCAATTCACCGGCATGAAAATAAACACTAAGACATGTGACTGTGACTAGTATTAACCCGTACCACTATGTTGCATTCTTAATTTATAATTTTTATGCACTAAATTGATGGTCAAATTTAGCATTTAAGGACCGTCAACAAACTCCAGCACACATAGTCCTTTGCTCGTCCTCGAGTGAAGGCAAGAAGAACTAATTGCTATATAAAATTTTGCTATGAGTATTTAAGAAGTATACAAAGTATTTCAATTCATACCATTCTTCATGAACCCCTTTGTGGTATGACTACTGTTGGTATTTCTTACGAAAACAGAACAATCCGCAAGCGCACAAAAATACCATTCTAGCACTTCCCCCTAAAGAGTATTGCCAAGGGTATCAAATCCTAGGAACGTGTGTAAGACCTAGCTTGTTCTCTCAAGGACACACAATTTGTTTGGTAGGCAAATATTTTAAAGGTATGGTTTGAAGTCTATGTCACATCATTCTATGGCAGCTGCTCGGTCAGGCACGGGTTTACCATTGGCAACGCCAAGACGATTCCCGCCACGACCCTATGGCATAGCCGATCGTGGAGGTTTACTAAGGACAGATAGGGCCGTCACCACCTACTGTCTACCTCTTTGATCCCTAGGTCTACGAGATATCGACCGATGAATTCTAACCTAAGCACCACACTAAAGTTCTAATTCACAACTCTAATCGTTTCGAATGCAAAGCTACTGTAAAACCCCACTTTTATGGCATGTTAAGTTCATATGGGTTTTGTGATCAACTATTTTAGATATCCAATATAATGGTGCACATGAACTATGCCATCCAAAACTTTTCTTGCACTCATTGTTAAATTCTTTTAACATGGGTATTGGACTTCACCATGAATCCAAATTATATTCTATTCACCCTTTTTAAGAATAAGAATTTTTGGATAAGATTTAGTAAGCAATGCAAAATGAAGCCCTAATAAGCTCTAACCCAAATATTCAAATTAAGGGCTCTAAATTTTTCCATGAGCTCCTAAATTCCTCAATAGCATGCTTACAAAGTTTCAAGATTTTAGAAACTCATCTACTATTTTAATTGAGGTGCTTGGCAAATTTGAATCAAATTCAAATCTGAATTTTTAATTCTTCTCCAACTTCTTTAAACATAAGATTTGAGTTCACCATTGTGTTCAGAATAATTCATTTGCCATCTCCACAAAATTTCATGATTTTTGGAGTTGATCTTCTATTTTTAAATGAATTAGTAACTGAACTGTGGGGAGTATCACTGGACAGTGGGCCCCACATGTCAGCTCCTCTTTGAACGGATCAGCTCGACCCCGCCATCTCTGTACCGACGCACCTCCGCTCGACACCGCACGCGCGCATGCAGCTCCAGCGAGCTGCCTGCCTGCTCGCCGCGGCCCTATAAAAGGCCGGCCGAAGCTCCCTTCACTCCTCATCCCCGATCGCAGCTCCACTGCCTCGCGACTTTTCTTCCGCCGCGCGCCATCGCCGCCGCTCGCCACTGCTCCGCGGTGTGCCACCGTTCCGCGCCGTTTCAAGCCAAGCTCCAAAGAGCAAAAAGGTGCGCCTGATCAAACTCTAGCTCATGGTACAAACCATTTCCCTTATCGTTGAAGCTTGAGCGAGTTACTGTTCGTTTCCCCTACGGCCGAAAGTAGATAACTAGCTAAGTTTTCAGGTCGATTCCTTTTCTGCAAGTAATCATCCTTTGCAATTGCTTAGAGATAGTTTCTATAGGCCCTAGCGCTCCTGTCTGAGCAAGAACCATTAAGAATCATCGAGCAACGGCTCTGAATTTCGAGTTTTGCTTGCCGCCGGTGAGAAAACCTCGGTTCACCGTCGAACTCGTGATTCCCGGCAACTCACTCCCCTTCTACGCCCAGATCCTTGAACTCCATCATCCCAGAAAGGTTTTGGAGAAATTCCCAAGTGATTTGAGCTACTCTGGAGCGAGTTCTATGTTGCCCGCGCGCTCATCGCCGCCGCCGCCTTCGCAAGACCTTTTCCGGCGAGCTTCGGGACCCACTGACCTCACCATCGTGCTCAGCGACCCCAAAAACCCCCAGGCGGCAAGTTTCCGCGAGTCTGGTCCGTTGGTTTAGCCGGCGGCGAGCTCACCGGCGAGCCACCGCCGCGGGTGCTGCTCCGCGCGAGCACCGGCCCGAGGTAGACGATGACCCCATTGGGTCCCACCTGCCATTCACTGCGGGATCACGGTGCGGCTGAGATCTAGTGTGGCCGCGCGCTTTAATTCTGTGGACCCCGGTGCTGCCTCAACCAGAATGCGCCACGTGGTCTTTGGGATGTATTTAATTCCAGAAATTTGTCCAAACTTCTAAATTGAATATCTTTCTGTAGAATACTCCAAATTCATTCAAACAAATTTTGTTTGAAAGCCCTTGAGCTCTAGTTTCGCTCAGTACCAATTAGGCTCTGTGAAAATCAATATTTAATTCTGTAGAAATTAATCTTTCCCATGTAAACTGCAATATTTCCAGATGAAGTATTCCCTGGAAAAATCCCCAAAATTCACATAAAAATTACTGTCCTATTCTAGACTACCAGCAAAAATGTGGGAGCCATTGCACCTGTTTTAACCTCTGTATAATTCAATTACCTTTTTCAGTTATTGAATTTTCACAGATATGCAGATGCTTTATTATGCCCCAAATTTGGACTGAGTCTTCCCTTAGTCATACCTTAGCTCCTGTAAAAATCTTGGATTTAATGGACCTCATATTCTAGTCTTAATTCAATTTCAAACTGAATATTGACTTAATGCTTAAAAGTTCAATTACAAGACAATTCCAGAAATTCTTGTCAACTTAGAAACTCAATAAATTCTTCACCAAGGCTTAGAAATTTATGAAACCACTTTTGCTAGGACCAGGACAATTTTCTCTATCTTGATTATCAACTGATGGCTATATTCAAGCTACAGTTTCATCTCTAAAAATTGTGGAAGTTATTTGCTTGCCATAATCTTAGAGACCACACTCTACTTTGATCATCTCCTGTTCTTTGCAAGAACTTCTATAGTATTCCCTAAATACCTAATTCAACGTTCCCAAGCCAAATAACTAATTATCCTATAATGGTCACCATAAATTAAAATCCTGGTCTTGATATTAAATATTTTCAAAGTCATGCATACCGTATTTTATGCATATCGTATAGTAACCGAAGTCGAGGAGGAGTCAGAGGCCTTGGAAGAGCATCTTCCAAATTCTAACTCAGAACCTGACCTGCAACAAGGCAAGCCCCGGTTTGCATTTAAGTCGTTTATAAACTTTTGCTTTATCACTATGATGAGTAGTATATGAATTGTGCATTACGTTTAGGGTGAATGATACTCCACATGCATGACAAAAAATCCCAGGGTTTATTTGGCACGAGTTACAGTTGACCTGTAGTAGCTGCTTCGCAAATGCATAGGAGATACGGTAGAACTCGAGTAGTTGGAATCTACTTGCGAGAGATGTATCTCACAGGATTGGTTGAATAGAAAATGGCTTAATATAATGAAATTGAGACCGGGCAGGGAATGGATAGGAAGCGGCGAGAATTGAGTCTCGGTCGCATAGCCCTGCCTGTGTCGATTAAGGCCCATCCGTATGCAGCCCCTTCAGACAAGCTTGAATTGTACCGGCAATATAATGGACATATGGAATCCAATAAACTGATGTAACTTGATAAATGGGATGTCGAGACCCATTAACTCACCATCGATAGGGGTGGGTTGAGGACAGTAAGGTGTAAATCGGTCGGCGGACACATGAGGTGTTCCGTGTGGAGACCTTCTGTTTGCGGAGGTGAGATGGGCTCAACATTCGAGTTTCTTGTGAAAGGTGGCCATATACGCCTAGTACTGAAGTGTTATGTAGGTACAGGTGTGCTCGCTGACACTTCCGAAGGACGTATGTGTCGTGTTGTCCGGGTGTGTCTTGATTGCAATCACTGTCCCTCGCAGTAATAGAGTACCACTTGTTCACTGAGCGGTGACGTAGTAAATACTAAAGAAGTCAGAAAAGTCATATGGTTTTGAATTATAATTACTTTGCAACCTTGTTTAGTTTAGAGATAGTATAACTAAAGATTTTCAATTTCCCCATACTTTAGCTGTAATAGCATTATGTGTCTCGAGCATGTCATATCATTGGTAAAGCGTTTCTTGTTTGATTGTGAAGCCCATGATGTGCCGTGCTTGGGAAATGTCATTTGCTACTTAAAACTTGATTATAAGGATCAACTTGTAGGCGAGACATTTATGCTTCAACTTACCTATGTTTAGCATCCACCTTGCATATGTCTAGTGAGACGGGTTAGTCTTGCTGAGCCTTATGCTCACGTTTGTAGTTAACGAGTTTTTTGCAGGTTACTCTGTTGAGGGTGGGTTTGACGATGAGGCAACACCCCCTCCAGGGTGTACAGCCGAGTGGGAACCCTGCACGCCGCCATAGTTTGCGTGTTGCTAGTGCAAAGTATCCCAGGCATGGATAACTTTGCTTTTGCATAGCTAGTGCCGAGAGCGTAGCTATGATATATATATATATATATTTCTTTTTCCTATAGTATTGTAAAAACTTCCGCTGTGTATTAAATAAAAGACTTGGTCTTGTACTTTATTCTGGTTCTATTCTTGTATACTGTTGGGTGTCGCATCGCACGACACCACCCAATGAGATCCTCGGATGTGTGGATTCCGGTCCTCACAGCTACGACAAGAGCCTCTAATGAATTAAAGTAGTGAACCCACCAGCAGTTATGAAAGTAAATTACTATGAAATGTAAATCAAACTTGAATTGAATTAACAAAAAATTCTTACTTGATTCCGCTAGAAATTCCACAGAGGTACAAGTTTGGAAGAGGGACTTGATAAGCCCAAGCCTCCTCCTCCTAGCTCCTCCTCACTCTCCTTCTACTTGGTTGGCCACTTGAAGAGCTCTAAACCTTATAAGTGGAGTAATATTCTCAAACTTGTGGTGTGTGGAGAAGTGAGGTAGTGAGGGGGTATTCATACATTAGTCAGTCGGTTTGGCACAACAATTAGCACGTGAATCAGTCGTTACTGCCATCAGCGAGCCACAAGAAGGCAACACATGGAGGATGACCGAGAAGTCCATGGTAAATCCTACAGAGAGAGTAACATTGGAGGAAATTCCAGTTGTTCGTGAATACCCATAAGTGTTTTCTAACGAGTTGTCAGGTATGCCACCGGATCGTGACATCGAGTTCGTCATTAATTTAGTACCTGGAACTGCATCTATAGCAAAAAGGCCATATAGGATGCCTCCTAAGGAATTAGCAAAGCTCAAGAAGCAGATTCAGGAGCAGTTAGAGAAGGGTTTCATACGCCCAAGCTCGTCGCCGTGGGGATCCTATGTGCTTTTCGTAGATAAGAAAGATGGATCCCAAAAAATGTGTGTGGATTACCGGTCTCTCAACGAGGTGACAAATAAGAATAAGTACACGCTGCACTGCACAGAGGCTCCGTTCAACTAAATGAAAGGAGCTAGAATATTCTATAAGATTGATCTTTGATCGGGATATTTCCAAATGAAGATTAGACCATCAGACATACCAAAAATTGCTTTCAGGACACAATATGATCCTATGAGTCCACGGTCATGACATTTGGATTGACTAATGCATCCTG
The DNA here is from genome assembly GCA_036927565.1 of Tuctoria greenei. Lineage (NCBI taxonomy): Eukaryota > Viridiplantae > Streptophyta > Magnoliopsida > Poales > Poaceae > Tuctoria > Tuctoria greenei. The sequence goes on from JAYESD010000004.1 coordinate 119,484,535, forward strand.
TCGGTACCCTGCGTACCGTATACCCCTTGAGACTACAAAAAGACCAAATAAACTTCACTTGTCTGAGTTGAAGACCTGCAAAGGCCCCACGTGTCATACGGGACCGGACCTACCTCCCTTCTATGGTTAGTCCCGGTGCTGCCACGTGTATACTATAACCGGACCTACATCCCACACATGGGATAGCTCCGGGCTAAACACCTGTGCGGCACCCCTGGACCTAACCCTTGATAGAGGGAAGCTCCGGTACCGACACGTGTACATCTACATCGGACATACCCGTCCCAGGCGGAAAGCTCCGAAGTTGCCACGTGTCCAACCCCCAGACCTTCATCCTCAACAATCAGACTGGTAGACCCCCAACGGCTCGGACCTTCAAGGGGCAATCAAAGACTTCAATACTCGATTAAGTGTCATTAATACCATATTAATGACACACGATGGAAAGGCCCTTAATACCAGTAATGGCACTATCAAGACCAGTTACCACGCTATTAAGGATAATCAATATCATTAATTGTGTATTAAGCATCAGTAACCGCCATGGCCACATGTCGGGCCAGGCTAACGGTGTAACGACCAGTCCTTGTACTATAAAAGGAATGGTCGACGACACACAGAGGACTCTTCTCTTGACTCCCCTGACACTCTCGCTCTCTGGAAGCTCTCGACTCTGAGACGCTCAATACAACAACTACACACCCCGTGGAGTAGGGTATTACGCTCAGGCGACCCAAACCACGTAAATCCCTGTGTCTAATTGCCATCGTGTTCTGAGTCTCTGCGCGCCCAATACCGAACTACAAACTGCGCAGGCTACCAACAGTAGTAATGGGAGAATTGCCAGATCAACCCTCTGACAGTTGGCGCGCCAGGTAGGGGCACCCTAGATTCAAACATGGTGAACTCCACTGCTGGATCGTCAAACGGCGACCCTGCTGCGTAACCTGCTGGAGGCAATCCCTCCAACATGCAGCCGCCAGCAGGTGCTGTGGCTCCAGCAGGAGCCATGCCAATGCCGCCACCATCTGCAGCCGCGAATCAAGCTGGACGGCGGGATGGAGCGTCTCTGTCGGTCACGGCATCGGCGAACAACAATCCTGAACACGCGCTCCATGCCGCACGTGCTCTTCTCCAATGCCCACCACCTCCAGGTGCATTGCAGGGTGCAATGGAGCATTGGAGGGCTGATGTGGAACATTTGGTTGCAGCAGCAGCCGATCGCATCAGCAACCAAGGTACTCCCCCCTCAGAGCGGGCCCCATCGCAGCATCGGATCGTGTCGGGCAGACTTGGTTCGCACGCTTCCCAGCATACGAGGCGTGCTGCGTCTCAACAAGCGACGTCACTGCCTCCCGGGGCGCCACACACCCATACGGTAACTAGGCATTCAACTCACGACCTCCGGGCGGAGCTTGATTGCCGTTACCGTCAACAAGATGGCCGCGTCCATATCTAGCGCGCACACGAAAGGCGAGAGGCTCGGGACAGTCCTGCTCCCGAGGGAGTAGGAGGAGGCTGTTCCACCCTAGCCATGCATCTAGGCATGGTTAGATGGCCACAAAAATTCCGGCCTCACCTGCTGGAGAAATTTGACGGGACTGTCAATCCCGCTGAGTTTCTCCAAATTTACTCCACCGCAATCCTTGCGGCCAGAGGCAATGAGGCCGTGATGGCCAACTATTTCCCTGTGGCTTTGACTGGGACCGCCAGGTCCTGGTTCATGAGCCTTACGCCTGACTCCATCAACAGTTCAGCGGAACTGTGCCAATAGTTCACCGCCAATTTCGGGAGTTCATACACCCGGCTAGGCACTGAACTGGACCTTTTTGCTATCAAGTAGAAGGGGGGAGAGTCCCTGCTATACTTCATCCAGAGGTTCTCCCATGTACGAAACACTATTCCTTCTATCTCCAGCACCCCTGTTATTGTGGCATTTAGACAGGGCGTACGAGACAAGAAGATGATAGAGAAGCTGGCGATCAAGGAGATCACCAGCGTCACAGAACTCTTTAGCTTGGTAGACAAGTGCGCCAAAGCTGCGGGAAGCTTCGGATGTGTATCGACTACACTACGGAGGAGTTGATGTGTATCCCAACCACCTCCGGAGGACAACAAAAAATCCTCCAAGGGCAAAGTCACTACTTCCGGGAGTGGTAAAAAGAAGAAAAAATCCAACGGCAAGAAAAAGGCATCAGCCGGCACACCAACTGCTGCAGCTACCGCAGCTCCGGGTGGCCGGGGGCCACGCCCCGAAAAACGACCTCGGTCGTCGTCTGAAGACGGAGGCAGCTCCAAGATGTGGTGTCCTATACACAAGTCAAACAGCCACAACCTGGAAGGTTGCTGGGAGATCCAGAACCTTGTCGAGTGCTACAACAAGCGCCAGGAAGAAGTTTCTTTCCGTCAAAGGGAAGCGAAACAGAAAGTCGACGAAGCTCCAGCTGAAGAGGAGTTAGGCTTTCAGGACCATAAAATAGTCATGAAGGCTGTTTACACCTCCGTCGACGATGACGGCGACGTCTCCAATAGCGAATGTCAGAAAACCATGAACAACATCTTTGGTGGTTCGTGGGACATCACCTCCCGCCGTGTCCTCAAGAATATGCGGCAGGACATGGCCTCAGTAGCTCCTACCACCAGGGCGGAGCCACACCGGAAATGGACGGAAACTGCCATCACTTTTGATTCTTCTGACTGCCCTCGGAATATGATCGGAGCTGGCCAACTCCCATTGATGGTATCTCCTACCATCAACAACATCCAACTCCACAATGTAATGGTGGACGGAGGTTCGGGGCTGAACCTCTTAAGCTTTGAAGCTTTCGTCAAGCTTCAGCTCCGACCTTCAGACCTTCGCCCCTCTCGACCTTTCTCCAAAGTAGGTCCGGGGGCCATAACACCACTCGTTGCAATTACTCTTCTAGTGACCTTCGGGACTCGGGAGAATTACCGCACTGAGAAGTTGGTCCTCGACGTGGCACATATCAGCTTACCCTTCAATGCCATTTTGGGCAGGCCATCCTTATACAAGTTCATGGCTGCTGCTCATTATGGCTACTTGGTGTTGAAAATGCCAACACCAGCCGGTGTTCTCCGGATCCGTGGAGATCACACCGCTGGAGTGATAGGCCTGGAAGAACTTCACGCGCTTGCTACAGCGCAGGAGGATGAATCCGAAAAGGAGCAAGCTCCAAAACCCCCGAGCATTCGTCATCGAGGCTCAACCTCTACACCTCGCGTGCAACCAAGCGGCGACACCGACATTCCCATCAAAGTCGTTCAAATCGGTTCCGACGCCGCTCAGACCACCCGTATATCGGGAGGTCTGAACGACAAATAGGAACTCGCGCTCGTCACTTTCTTCCGGGCTAATGTCGACGTGTTTTCCTGGCAACCATCATAAATGCCTGGGATCCCTACGGAACTGATCGAGCATAATTTAAAGATCTATCCCAATGCTCGGCCTGTACATCAGAAGCCTCGTAAGCAATCTGTAGAGCAACAAAACTTCATACGGCAAGAAGTGAAGAAGTTGCTCAAAGCTGGATTCATCTGAGAAGTCTTCCACCCAAAATGGCTGGCAAACCCAGTCGTTGTACCAAAGGCCAGCGGGAAGCTTCGGATGTGTATCGACTACACTACACTGAATAAGGCATGTCCAAAGGATCCATTCCCACTACCTAGAATAGATCAGATAGTGGATTCCACCTCCGGGTGTGAATTGCTATGCTTCCTAGACGCATATTCTGGGTACCATCAAATCAGAATGTCTAGGGAAGATGAAGAGCATACCTCCTTCATCACAGTAGATGGATTATATTGTTACACTGCTACACCATTCGGTCTCAAAAACGCTGCTACAACATTTGTACGAGCTATGTACAAAATTTTAGGAGAGCTTATTAGAGATGTAGTGGAAGTGTATGTCGATGACATCGTCGTCAAGATCAAGAACAAGGAGTCATTCCTTGACACCTTTCAAGCTGTCTTCGACAAGTTGCGAGTCACTCGCACAAAGCTGAACCCGGACAAGTGTGTCTTTGGGGTTAGCTCCGGAAAACTTCTTGGTTTCTTGGTGAACCACCGTGGAATAGAAGAAAACACGACGAAGATAAAAGCTATTGAACACATGCGGCCACCAGCTCGCATCAAGGACGTCCAGAAGCTGACTGGATGTCTAGCTTCCCTCAGTCGGTTCATCTCAAGACTGGCGGAACGGGCGCTACCCTTCTTCAAGCTATTGAGGAAGTCCGGACCATTCCAATGGTCTGAAGAAGCAGAGAAGGCATTCCATGTGCTGAAGCAGCTCCTCACCACCCTACCAACCTTGGTAGCTCCGAACCCTGGTGAGCCACTCCTGCTTTACATTTCGGCAACTGACAAAGTTGTCAGCATGGTCCTGGTTGCAGAAAGACCAGAACCATCTCCAGTTCATGAATATAGACCCCTTTGGGAAGGTCTGGAGCTACCTGAAGTCGAGTCTGGGTCCCAGCTCCCAGACCCGGATCCTCAAGGCGAGACGCTGGAGGATCCATCTCCTTCAAGTGAAGGAGTCACTACCAGTGAGCAACAAGATCCGGACCCCTCTAGGAAGGTCCGGGTCACTTCAAATGAAGCTTCAGGTTCATCGAACCGGAACCCGGGAGTTCCCGAACAAGGTCCGGACCCCTCCGGGAGGGTTCGGGTAGATGAAGAGGAAGCTTCGGGCCCCTCCGGGAGGGTCCGGACGGTCCGGCGCCCAGTGTACTTCATCAGTGAAGTACTTCATGAAGCCAATACTCTGTACCTGGAGGTGCATAAGCTGCTCTACCCAATTCTTATTGCCTTGAATTCGTCCCAAGACAAGAGATCAAGAGTCAAGCATTGGCGGACTTCGTGGCGGAATGGACCCCCTCTATATCAAATCGTGGGGGCCCCAGTGAGCAGAAGTTGGAACCTAAGGTTCCGGTCTTTACTAAGCCTCACTAGACTCTTTACTTCAACGGCTCCGTGCAGATGCCGGGGGCCGGAGCTGGAGTCCTTCTCCTCGCTCTGACTGGGGAGAAGGTTAAATACATGGTGCACCTTGACTTCAAGGCGACCAATAATATGGCGGAGTATGAAGCACTAATTTATGGACTCAAGGTAGCAATATCATATGGTGTCAAGCAGATGTTGGTAAAGGGTGACTCACAACTTGTTGTAAAACAAGTCAAAGGTGAATGTTGCTGCAACAACCCTCATCTAGCTGCATATCTACTAGAAGTCCAGAGGCTTTAGAAGGACTTTGACGTCCTGGATCTTTGCCATGTCCAGCTTCTCAACAACGCTGAAGCTGACGAACTCTCGACAAAAGCTTCAACCGGAGCTCCGGCTCCCGACGGAACCTTCGTTCAGAGGTTGTCTCAACCTACAGCTCAGCTTGTCGAACTGAGCGAAGGGGGCGAGACCACCACCTCGAAGATGGTGGTCCTGATGGCCCTGTTACCATGGCATTCATCAAGGGTCGTAGGTGCCGCAGAAAGTTCCGAGCAACCCAGCACACAAGACTCAAATCCTCAAGCTAGTTCTGATGCATGGATCTCGGAGATCCGCAGCCACTTGAAAGACAATATCCTTCTTGAAGATAATGTATTCGCTGACCGGATAGTCAGATTGGCTAAAAGATACACACTGGTAGATGGGGATCTCTACCGGCGTGGTGCTAACGGCGTCCTAATGTGGTGCATTACTAGGGAAGAAGGTTGCGAGCTCCTCGCGGAAATCCATGGAGGCGAGTGTGGAAACCACGCGTCTTCCTATACGCTGGTCTGTAAAGCCTTCCGGCATGCCTTCTACTGTCCTACAGCACTCCAGGATGCAACTGAGCTAGGGAAGAAATGTGAAGCATGCCAGTTCCATACAAAGCAAATTCACACACCGGCTCAGCCCTACAAATGATACCCCCCACATGTCCTTTCGCTTTTCGCGGGATGGATATCTTGGGATCTTTCCCAAGAGGCATCGGAGGTCACAAGTTCCTGTACATTGCCATTGACAAATTCACCAAATGGCCAGAAGCAACTCCAGTTGTGACAATAAACAAGCAATCGACTATCAACTTCTTGCAGTCCATCATATGCAGATTTGGAGTCCCAAAATAGATCATAACTGATAATAGGACCCAGTTCACAAGCTCTTCATTTCAAGGATATTGCAAAGACCTCGGCATTCAGGTTAGCTACGCTTCCGTAGCTCACCCGACAAGCAATGGCCAAGCCGAGAGAGTAAATGCAGAAATCCTAAAAGGACTCAAGATGCGCACATATGAGTGCCTGAAAAAATATGGAGCCAATTGGATCGAAGAGCTTCCATCCACACTCTGGGCCAACAGGACAATTCCAAACCGGTCAACTGGAGAGACACCCTTCTTCCTAGTGTATGGGACTGAAGCAGTCCTTCCTCCGGAAATCACCTTGGGGTCGCTCCAGGTCCGGACCTTCTACGATGCCACGCAGGACCAGCTCTGGTGTGAAGACCTTGACCTCCTTGAAGAGGGAAGGTGCCGAGCAGCTGTTCGGAATGCCCGATATCGCCAAGCTCTTCGGCACTATCACCAACAGCATGTTCACAACCGACAGCTCGAGGAAGGTGATCTGATGCTATAGAGAATACAATCCAGAGAAGGGTTAAACAAAATTTCCCGCAGCTAGGAAGGACCCTTCCGAGTGATCAAAGTATCCCGTCCCAGATGCGTTCGCTTGTCAACCGACGATGGGACACCTCTCCCTAACCCTCGGAACATTGAGAACCTCCGTAAGTTCTACGCTTAATATCACAGAGGTGAGTCTGTAATTACATGTGATGTATGTTATACAGTCATTGTACATAGTCGGGTAGCCTCTCCGGGAGAACAGTTGGACCTACCCCGAAAGGTCCGCAAAGTTCATGCAACACTTGTCACAGTCTCAGAACTAAAAGTGTAGCTAGCTACCTTGGGTCAAATAAGAAACGAAACACACTTAGCTTGGTTACGTACCCTAAGAGTGTACTTGTTTCCCCTATACCCCGAACCTATAATGAAAGACATCATTGTGTGAATACAGACTCCACGTGCATTTATTTTGTTTAGGCTCAATATTGTTTATTTTTCTCTTTCTTGTCTATAACAAAGTTGTGCAATTCTTAAGAAACTTTAGCTCTGTACAATTCGAGTTGCATCGTCTATTCTTCTGGGTCAAAACATTGTTAATAGTCTACTCATCTGAATGCCGCCAAGCCAATCTAGGGCCGGAGTGTGCTATCGACTTAGCCTCATCATGCACCCTAAGTACGCCACTCTACCTACACAACGGCAGGCCAAAGTAAGGCGAGTCCAGAAATGATCGGACCTGGAGGAAACAAGCCAGCACACTTGATTGTATTTAGAATTGTGTTCGACCTAAAACATTCTCGTGAATAGTAAGTTGCAGTTGATTTATAGATAGGAAATGGATTTTACTGTTTTCCTTGACTTCAGTGTGCAGGAAAAATAAAGATCCCATGATGATGGTGAATGACCAGATCTACCAAAGCTCTGGCATCCCCTAAGGTGGCTTGTTGTCGATGTTCCAAACATTGATAGCAAGCGCTGATGGAGCTACTAAGCTACGGTAAAGCCAGGGGGCCAGCCGTCAACGTGAACAAAAGATGGTGGGAAGACTCCACAGTGGGGTCTGCTGTCGACACACCGCGTGTTGACAGAGGTCACTGCCAGAGCTACCAAGATCCGACACCCTAGAGGTGTAACCATCGATGCTCTACGCGTTGATGGAGACTGCTGCCGGAGCTACTATGCTCCAACGACCTCGGGGGGCCTCTACTATCGAAGACTTCGGACCTACATTCTACAAGTTCAAAGCACACGAGTCTTCAACAACTATTAAATCCTCTTGGTACATGTTCACAATCAAATTGTTTACATCTATTAGGGGGCAATGTGAGACAAAGACGTTGAAGACAAAAAATGAAATTCATAGAAACTTGGATTTCATTCATCTGGAGACAAGAAATTAAAAAATTAGAGAAAAAGAAGAGAGAATATAAGCGGGAGCTACAAAGAGAGAGTCCTAGACCCTATGGAAGAATGAAGCGACCTTCTGGGCAACCTCTAACACGCTGGCTTGGGAGGCTTCTCCCTCTCCGTCGATGGGGCCTTCAAGCACCGAGTCCAGTGAAAACTGAGGGTCCCGGCTTGTGTAGCACGTCATCACGTATTCAGCAACGTTCTTTGCAAGGGATTGTCCCTTGGTTTGCAGCTGGTCCGTGATGACATTGCCCATCTTGGTGAGCTTGTTGCATGCCGAACTCAACGCATGCAACGCCTGGTCCAGCTCCGGCTCCGGATCATTCGGACTCACGAGACTAAAACCCATTGGCGTCAGCGCGTTGTTGGCTTTGCTCAGGATGTCCCAAACTTGTTGGGACTTCACAAACCTCGAGCCTCGCATCTCCTCCAAGGATCTTCTGGGCGCCACAAGCTCCGAATTCTCACGAGCAAGGCGCTCAACCTCTTTGGCATTCTGCTGAATTTTTTCAGTAACCTGCCTTTTGAGTTTACTGAGCTCCTCCTTCCGGAGGTGGATCTTGTTCCGGCGGTCGACCAGGACCTTCTCACGGCCCCGCACCTTCTTCTCCTTGGCAGCAATATTATCCTCCCTCATGTGGAGGTCCTGTCCTCGCTGCCAGGCCTTCTTCTCCTCTTTCTCGCAGCGCTCATCCAACTTCTTGGTGCGCTCTGTGAGACTCTTGTCACTCAGAGTTAGCCTCTGAGTAAGCTCTTCCTCCCTCTTCACAAGGTCATCCCGCAGCTCCAGGAGTTTTTGCTATTCATCTTCGAGCTTTTTCTCCCGCTCCTCAAGGGCCTCCCGGCGCTTGACGAGGCTGTCGTGGATGGCGCTGAGCTTCTCCCCGCGATCATTCGTCGCGTTATTAGTAGCTACGGCCTCTTCGTGGATGGCCGGGACTTGTTGTCGAGGGATCGCACCATGCTTTCCCTCTTGTCTAGCAGCTTACCCCAATACTCCAACCGGACCTTATCATTCTTCACCCACTCCTTGTCGTCAGCCAGCCTCCACTGCACCAGCTTGGTCTTGAATTGGAGCCGGTTGCGCCACCTCCTATGATTTTGGCGCTCCTCCTCGAGGGCCTTGTTGTCATGGTATAAAGCCAGCTGAACTTGACAAAGACTGGAGCACGCGTTGTCAATAAACAACAATAGAGGGATTGGGTCCGGACCTGACGGAGTCCTCTCCACTGGCTCCAGCAGGTTCTCCGTGACAAAAATTGGGTCCCACTGTACAAGAGCGGTCCCCTGGGCTTACACGGCACTAGGGCTGTCCTCCGGGATAGCCTCGTCACCGCCGAGGAAGGTCCTGCAACAGAAGTTTTGACCTCCGGAGTAGGCTCCGAAGGTCCAGCCGCTAGGTCATCAACAACTGGCCCCTTAGGCGGGGGGCCGACAGCTTCATCTGGGCACCCTGGTTCAGGCTTGGGCACCTCCGGGATCACCACCTCCGGGGCGGGCGCTGAAGGTTCGGTCGGAGCTAAAGCCACTTACGGCTCCAACGCTGACGCCTCTTCCACCTCTTGCTGAGGCACTGGCACTTCGACCATCGTGGGCTCAAGCGTTGGCACCTTTGCAGCAACCGGCTCAGGCGCCGAAACTTCTTCGACGACCAGCTCAGGCGCCAGCACTTCATCAACACCCGACTCTATCGCCAGGGCCTCATCAACCACCGGCTCCACCGCCAGGGTTTCAACAACATCCGGCTCTAGGGATGGGACTTCAGCTACCTCTGGCTCTGAGGCCAGAGCGTCCTTCATCTCAACATCCAAACCCGAAGCTTCAACCTCCGGGGCTGGTGCCGCTAGTACGTCTTCACTCCCGTGGTCTGGCGCTACCACGGGAGCTTCTGGTGATGAGTCGAGGTCCAGGACCATGAAAGCCGGTACCATAGCTGCCGCAGCCTCAGCCACCTCTTGGTGCGGCGCTGGGAATGGAGCCGGAGCTTTCGCCAGCACAACCTCAGCTACTGCTGCAGGAAGCGGAGCTTTAGCCCCTTTCTTGGGATCAGTCCCACCATGGCGTATGCGGAGAAGTACACCATGTCGTCGGCGTGTTCCTTCTCGAACAGAAGCTTGCTGGCGCAGACCGAGTGGTTGAAGAAGTCACTGGACCACCCCATGAGGGCCCGAACCTTCTTCAAATCACTGTCAGTCTTCAGTCGGCTCTTGCGGAAACCCAACTCCATCGCAGCACAGCGGGGCGAGAGATGAAAGGCAAGCAAAAGCTTGGAGGGTTTGAGCGCAAGTTTTGATGAAGGCGTAAAGAATCCCCAAACGATGCGCGCTTTCCTTCTTAAGTAAGCCCCCGCAACGCTTGGATGGAAACTGCAGAGGAGCCGACGATACAATTCAAAAACTTCACCCTGCCAATGACAAGGGGGCCCGGGGCCACCCCGACGATCAAGTCGAGGTCCTTACCCTAGGCGAACGGTTGTCTTCATGAAAGGCGGGAAGCATGAGGGCGGCGGCCTGACAGGGCGCGCGGAACTGATACGATTTTTGCGTCAGGAACCGGTGACCTTCAATTGCGTGAGATCTGCACGCTCAGTTCTCAACTGTCGCATCCTGGATATGGCACGCAACGTTGGTTTAACTACGAACTACCACCAATGGCACATCCAAACACCCTTGAAGACATGGCTCAAAAACCGAAGGATGGACCCACCTCTGGCAGAACGACTTCATCCAAAAGGTCTCTCCCAGAGGTGGGCCCAGGAGGCCACTGTCTGTACCCAACGTACCGTGTACCCATTGGGACTACAAAAAGACCAAATAAACTTCACTTGTCTAAGTTGAAGACCTGCAATGGCCCCACATGTCATATGGGACCGGACCATCCTCCCATCTATGGTTAGTCCCGGTGTTGCCACGTGTATACTGTAACCAGACCTACATCCCACACATGTGAGAGCTCCGGGCTAAACACCTGTGCGGCACCCCTGGACCTAACCCCCGATAGAGGGAAGCTCCGGTACCGACATGTGTACATCTACACCGGACCTACCCGTCCCAAACAGAAAGCTCCGAAGATGCCACGTGTCCAACGGCCTGACCTTCAGCCTCAACATTTAGACTGGTGGACCCCCAACGGCTCAGACCTTCAAGGGGAAATCAAAGACTTCAAGACCCTTTTAAAAGTCATTAATACCATATTGATGACACGCGATCGGAAGGCCCTTAATATCAGTAACGGCACTGTCAAGGCCCGTTACCACGCTATTAAGGGTAATCAATCTCATTAATTGTGTATTAAGCATCAGTAACCGCCAGGGCCATATGTCGGGCCAGGCTAACGGTGTAACGACCAATCCTTGTACTATAAAAGGACTGGTCGATGATACAAAGAGGACTCTTCTCTCGACTCCCCTGACACTCTCGCTCTCTGGAAGCTCTCGACTCTGAGACGCTCAATACAAGAACTACACACCCCGTGGAGTATGGTATTACGCTCAGGCAGACCGAACCACGTAAATCCATTTGTCTAATTGCCATCGTGTTCTGAATCTCTGCGCGCCCAATACCGAACTACAAACTCTGCGGGCTACCAACAGTAGTACTGGGAGAATTGACGGATCAACCCTCTGACACATCCGCATATTTTATGTACCTTATGAATAATTTTTTCATGGAGTATTTGGATAAGTTTGTGGTTGTGTTCATTGATGACATCATGATCGACTCAAAAAGTGAAGAAGAGCACGAAGAGCATCTAAGGCTGACGTTGTAGAAACTGCGAGGGCACAAGTTGTATGCCATGTTCAACAATTGCTAGTTTAGCTTGACGGAGATATCATTCCTAGGCCATGTCATATCCGGAGGAGGTGTGTCAGTTGACCCAAGAAAGGTTAGAGATGTGTTGAAGTGGGAACTGCCGCAGAATGTGAAGGAAATAAGGAGTTTTCTGGGAATGGCGGGATATTACCGTTGGTTCATCATGGACTTTTCCAAGATAGAGAAGCCCATGACTGAACTGTTAATGAAGGAGAAGTCTTTTCGGTGGACTCAAGCTTATTATGAAACTTTTGAGGAGCTAAAGAAGAGGTTAACAACAACACCGATGTTGGTACTACCAGATGTGAGCAAGAGTTTTGATATCTATTGTGACACATCGAGGCAAGGACATGGTTGTGTATTCATGCAAGAAGGTTGAGTAGTAGCTTATGCATCCAGGCAGCTGGAGAAACATGTGCAGAATTATCCTACGCATGATCTTGAACTTGCAGTCGTGGTACATGTGTTTAAGATTTGGAGACATTATGTTCTGGGCCATAGATGTGAGGTTTATACGAATCATAAGGGTATCAAGTACATATTCATGCAAACATATTCGAATTTGAGGCAACGACGATGGTTAGAACTCATTAAGGATTATGATGTGGGAATCAACTATCATACAGGGAAGGTCAACGTAGTGGCCGATGCTTTGACTCAAAAGGGAGCAAGCCACTAGCTCACGGTTCGGGAGTTGCTATCCGAGCTATGCAAGGAGTTTAAACAGTTGAATTTTGGATTTGTGAATGAGATGGGGGCAATGGAAGTGAATCCATCCCGGGAGCAAGAAATAAGAGAAGGTCTAACAAAGGATATGTAAATCCAGGAAATCAGGGAAAGGACCCAAGAAGGGAGAGAGTTAAAATTTGATGAGGATGACCATGATACTTTATGGCTTGGGAAACGGATTGTTGTGACTAATGAGAAATGACTCTGACAGTTGATATAAAAGGAGGCACATGACTCACTTTACTATATCCATCCCGGCTGTACAAAGATGTACATGGATCTGAAGACGTGTTACTGGTGGGGTGGTATGAATAGGGACATAGCCGAATATGTTGCATTATGTGATGTAAGCCAATGAGTCAATTGTGAACATCAAAGACCCGCTGAACTATTGCAGCCTCTGAATATTCCGGAATCGAATTGGGAGGAGGTTAGTATGGATTTCATAGTTTGCTTGCCTCACACTTCAGCAGGTTATGATTCAATATGGGTTATTGTGGATTGGTTGATGAATTCATATCATTTCATTCATATCAGAACTACCTATAGTGGAGCAAAGTTGGCAGAATTGTATATTGGAAGAATAGTGTGTTTACACGAAGTACCAAAAAAATAGTGTCCAATAGAGGTTCTCAATTTACCTCAAGGTTCTGGTGAAAGCTGCACGAGTATATGGGAACTCAATTGAATTTCAGTTCCGCATATCACCTTTAGACGAATGGATAGACCGAGAGAACAAATCAGATATTGGATGATATGCTAAGAGATTGTGCGCTAAAGTACGGAGGAAGTTGGGACAAAAGTCTGTCGTATGCTGAATTTTCCAACAACAACACCTACCAATGATGTTTAAAGATGTCGCTATATGAATCATTGTAAGGGAGAAGGTGTAGAACACCCTTGTTTTGGAATGAGACAGGAGAAACTCAAGTATTTGGACCTGACGTGATCCATGATGCTGAGAAGCAAGTGCAGACAATCCGCGAGAATTTAAGGGCTGCTCAGTCAAGACCAAAGGTTACGTGGATAATAGACGAAGAAGCTTATCTTTTGAGGTTGGAGACTTCGTATATATGAAAGTGTCACCAATGCGAGGTCACAAGCAATTTAATGTCAAGGGCAAGTTGGCACCTCGCTATATTGGACCATTCAAGATATTGGACAAATGGGGAGATGTAGCCTATAAGTTGGAGATGGTAGCACATCTTTCCGACGTTCATAATGTGTTTCATGTTTCTCGTCTTAAGTGTTTGAGGGTCCCGGAAGAGCAAGTACCAATGGAAGAATTGGAGCTTGAGGAGGATTTGACCTATGCCGATCAACCTGTCAAAATTTTGGACACCAAGGAGAGGGTCACAAGAAACAAGGTGATTCGATGGTGCAAAGTGCAATGGAATCATCATACGGAGTTGGAAGCAACTATGGAGCGAGAAGATGAAATCAATAAGGAATTTCCCTATCTCATTTCTTTCACGTGGAATCTCGAGGGAGAGATTCATTTTAAGGGGGGGGGGGTAGGTTTGTAAGACCCTCATTTTCATGCATAATGGATTGCATGCATCCTCATAAAAGTTTAACATAAAGCAACCTTAAAAGGAACAAGATTAAAATGAATTTAGGTCTAATCAGGAATTTAAGTCTGTCATGGTACGAACTTGTCCGGCCTCCAACCCGGACTAGTCCGGTATTCCCCATTTGTTTATCATAATATTCAGTTTCTTCAAACCCCAGACTTGTCCGGGACATTGCACGGACTACTGCGGATTGAGCTTTTGATGTTTTCCGAACTTGTCCGATCTTTAGCGGACTAGTCCGATCTTGTCTAAATTTCAGTTCAGATCAACCTTTCTAGCCAACCCTAGACTTGTCTGGCCTAGTACATCGGACTTGTCCGATTTTGCCTCTGTTCCTAAACGGACTTGTCCGGCCACCCCTACAGACTAGTCGGACCTTCAGAGTCCAATTCAGATTCTATTATTCTTCACGATTGGTTATGGGGTAATTGCCTTTATTGGGCCAAAGAACATCGTGCCCAACCTCAGAGGAGCCCAGGTGGACCCCACCTCAGCCCCTACATGTCCCCCACCGAGTTCTACTTGGAATTTACACAAAAACCCTACTCTCCACCCCTATATAAACAACCCAATACCTTCACACCACTTCAACCCAATTGAAAACTCTCGCTGCCACCTTTTGCCTTGTGTCGTCGTCAAGAAGAAGTCTAGAAGCAAGGAGGAGGAGGAGAAGAGGGAGAAGGATCAATCAAGATTGATATTCGTCAACTTTTTGACATCAATGTTCTTCACCAACAAATTGTCATCAACACCTCTCATCAAGCCCTAGATGTCAAGCTCCAAGCGTTGCCCTCAATTCTTGATCCTTGGATCTCTAGACACACGGTTCACCCTATACATCCAAGTTTACACGTGAATTCAACCCTAAATCCCCGTCGTCCAGAAAACACTATTTCTGCAATTCTGCACAGGGCAAACTAGTCCGACCCAGTAACCGGACTTGTCCAATGTTTGAATCTGTTATTGCTGAATTTAATCCAAATTGACTCAAATCAATTCGAAACTTGTTCAAACTTGTTTTAAACTATAGTAACTAGTCATTAAACATAAATAGTAACTCATTAACAAGTTTTACCTCACATTTGCATTAATCATGCGTATCATGGCATATTGAGTAATATATGAGCATTTATTGATTGTAATGTTTGTTTTGCATGGTTGTCATGCGAAATATAAGGTATCGCTGTAGAGAGTGATTTCAGGGACCTGCAGAACCATAATTTTGAAGCCTTCGATCAAAACAAAGCTCAAGAGCAAGGCAAGTGTCCTTGATCATTTTGATCCATGTTTTTAAATGTTTTGGTTGCAAAATTGCATGCTTTTATCAATTGATGGGCAAACCCAATTATAGGAGTTTACTAGTTTTGTATGACCACCCTTGTCGCTTGAACACAATATAGAGAGTCGGGAAGGGTATTTACCCTTTTTGCTTTGCTATACTCAAATTGGGTTTGGGAAACAATCATATTACATGATTATGAACTATTGAACACATTAATGATTAGAATTGATAATAATGACCCTTTATCATGGTGCCTAGGGATCTAAGCAAGCTGGATTTGTGGAATGGGTTGGACTGTGTTGGTGGTATTGCTTGCTTTAGATCTAAGTATCGGTTCGTGGAGTGACCATCGAGGATTTACAGTGCCACCATAGGGCCAAGTATGTGTGTGGCTTAGCTAACTAATTGGTGTATTGCCAGTTGTAGGATCAAACATCACGTGTAAAGCTACCAGAGGGGGGGTGAATGGTAGATTATAACTCTTTCAGCGGAAGCAATGAAAACCCCTCGGCGGAAAAACGATTTGTGTAAGAAATCGTGTGTGTGGCTAATCTAAACGTGTTTCACCGTTACAAAAGTGATAGATATCAGAGAGAATCATGTCACGAAGATGACACAACAAGAATAACTCAAATCCGTCGAGATAAACTCATCTTACGATTAGAAGATCAAACAAAGGTCAATCTGTTCTAACGAGTAAAAAACAGATCTGCAATACTGCAAAGAAACTCGTGTAGATTAAAAACACAAATCCAATGACCGTGAAATTTGGACAGATGATAAATAATCAAGTTGTGAAGACAACCCAAAAAGAATCACATCGATTGGATCCGTAAAACTCAAGTTATGATAAAACCACCGAAGAAAGGTAGTGTTGTGCAGAAACTCGACGAGAAAAACTTGTCTGGAACAAGTCAGACAAACAAGGCACAAAAATTCCTTTAAACTATGATCTTTGTTTAATAGAACACAAGAGCAACAGCCTAAAAGGCATCTCCACGAGCTCTATCCTCCCTGTCTTATATAACCAGCAAGAAGACCAACTTAACTCAAACGAGGACTCTAATCCTACTCAAATCACGAATCAAAACATTCCATAACTGCTCAAGATCTTCCTATTCGCAGATACAAACAATCTCGAGACTTCCTAACAAACCAGGTATATATCCCACATTCCTAAACCAACTCATCTTCGCGTTCCACATGGAAACTACCATAACCAACTCGATACTTTCCATACCGAGTCATAACCGACTCCGCTGCAGCCGAAGTAATCATCCAATACGATCTGATCCTTCCAACCAGATATTTCCTTCCTTAGCCCATCTTCAGAACCATGTTACCATGTCATGCACAGCATGCATACGTGCGAACACCTTCCTTCGATGTCCAGTAACCTTCATATGCATTGCCCTTAATTCAATCATCTTGCGCGACCTCCTGACCCACTCAACCACAATTCCTCCCGAACTTGGTTGTTGGAACCTCATCTTCTTCCTGAGACTAGTCCAAAGGATCCTATCACCAACCATGACTTGAACTCAAGCAACACCTGCATATGAATAAATAACCAATACTTCCGAGCAAAAGTCCTAAACTTGACTCTCGTTAGTTTTGAAACCACAACACCTTACGTGAGCACCACACATAAGCATGTTGCAAACCATAGCAATAATGATATCAACCATAACCACCAAAACACACTGAAAACTTAGTAAACGAATACTAAGCAAACTCTACAACAGTGTAAAGAAAGTTAGAAACATTTCATAGTAAAAGCAGGAACATTGCAATCAAGCTCTGAATCTTGCCAAAGATAACCGGAGCTTACCAAAGCTAACCGGAGCTTACCAAAGCTGGTACAACCTAGCGCTGGAGCTTACCAAAGCTAGTACAACCTAGCACCGGAGCTTACCAAAACTAGTACAACCTAGCGTCAGAGCTTACCAAAACTAATTGGAACTAGTCATCCAAAAAGCCGGAGCTAGAAAGCATGTCGGAGCTATCAAAAACATACCGGAGCTATCAAAGACATGCCGGAGCTAAAGACAAAGCTCACCAGAGCTACCCAAAAACATGTCAGACCTTGACAAAGCAAGTCACCCCTTGCAGAAGCTCGGAGCTAGAGTCGTACATTGCTAAAATGGCGTTTTGGTAGTATTTTAGAACTTATATTATCAAAGCCAATGTATTCAGTACAAGCCAATGTATTTAGCACATATAGTTCCCACAATCTCCCCCTTGACGAATGCATTGGCAGCACCACTTAAAATTTGAACATTGGCTTATTCTCATAAAAAGTTTTGAAAAAAAAACAATTTCTCCCCTTTTTGAAAATCATATGAGATAGACATAACTTCTCCCCCTAGACATATTTCTCCCCCTTGCATACTTACTTCTCTTAAAAAATTTCACATTTTCTCCCCCCTTTGACAATGTATTCAACAAGGTTCAAAAGAGAAATTTTAATTGTTATGAGCATATTATAACATATCAATATAAAACAAAGCTCATCCAAGTCATACTATCAAGTAACTTACACTATCACATCAATGAAATACATAAAGTAGTGTAAGCCATGCTAGAGATCAAATGTAATTTTCAATTTAAGCAAGTCATGATCTCACAGACTTAACTATTTCAACAACATAAAGCATGACATTCGTTGCCGCATTTTATTGTTTTTCAAAGCGTAAATTTTGATCATATGATATTTGCAAGAGATTATATGCGCATCTGCCTTATTCTAACCAACCAAGCAAGCCTATGTCATTTGACAATTAGAAGCTTAAGGACATGGTTTTAGTCATATACTACTTCTTCCAAGTTCATATCTAAGTGCAATGATAAGCCATCTCAAAAGAAGTAGTGCAGTGCATGCATATTCTCTTTATCTTTTCTCAATTTATATTTGTTCATAAAAACTCAGCATGTGAGTTGATAACATGATTAATTCTTTATGATTAAAAGCACTTGTGAGCATGCAACAAATTCAAAACAGCAAGAAAGTTCGACCATGACCAGATTTAGTATAAGTAATTATTCCAATTACTAGACATGGTAAAAACTACAAAATATATAACACGAGTCATGTAGTAAGAACTTTTAGCATGTAAAGGAATCACAAGGTCATAGATGTATGAAATACTATGCTCATATTATTTTAATTTCAGATTCACATATAGACTTTCCAAGTTTCAAAACTCCCCCTCAATGTAAGCCATGAGGATGCATAACCCCTATTTCACTACGAATGTAACAAAAACGAGTGAAATCCAATGGTTTTGTAAAAATGTCAGCCAATTGTTGTTCGGTATCTACATGGTGAAGCAAAATATTCCCCTTTTCAACATTATCACATAGAAAGAGATACCTAATGTCAATGTGCTTAGTTCTAGAATGTTGCACGGGGTTTTTAACAATACAAATGGCACTAGTGTTATCACAAAATAGTGGAATTCTATCTAGATCAACCCCATAGTCCTTAAGTGTTTGAACAATCCAAAGAATTTGTGAGCAAGCACTAGCAGCAGCTACATATTCAGATTCAACTGTGGATTGTGCAATTGAGTTTTGGTTTCTAACGGACCAAGCAACAAGAGAATTACCAAGAAAATGACAAGTACCAAAAGTACTTTTCCTATCTATCCTACAACCTCTAAAATCAGCATCGAAAAAAGCTTTTAAAGAAATGGTTGAGGAAGACGGAAGAAAAATGCCAAATTCTTGAGTTCAATGTAAGTACCTGAGAATACATTTGATGGCTTGACGATGTGAAGGTCGTGGGGAGGCTTGAAACCGTGCACAAAGACATACACTGAATGGTATGTCCGGTCTTGATCCCATGAGATACAAAAGTGATCCGATCATGGTTCGATATTCTTTTTGATCAACCGGTTCACCATCTTCATCAAGCTCAAGTGTTGAATGTTGTTCCCATTGGTGTCCGAATGGGCTTGCTTTTGTTCATGTTGAAGCACTTGAGAAGGTCCCTTGTATACTTCGTTTGATGCACAAATGTACTTTCCTCGGTTTGCTTGATTTGCAGCCCCCAAAAGTACGTGAGTTCTCCCATCATACTTATCTCAAATTCTTAACTCATCATAGCTGAAAACTTGGACACGAGATCATGAGAAGCACAACAAAGATAATATCATCTACATACACTTGAACGAATAATGAGTCATTGCCATGCTTAAGCACAAAAAGGTTTTATCATCCTTTCCCATGGTAAACCCCTTTTCAAGTAAGAATGTTTTTAACTTATCATACCATGCTCTAGGGGCTTGTTTGAGACGGTACAAGGCTTTGGACAGTTTGTAAACATGATTAATAAAATCTGGATTTTCAAAACCCGGTGGTTGTTTAACATAAACCTCCTCATCTATGTAGCTATTAAGAAAAGTACTTTGAACATCCATTTTATTTAGCTTGAAAACCTTAGATGCAGCAAAAGCTAACAAAATTCTTATGGCTTGTAATCTAGCAACAGGAGCAAAAGTTTCATTAAAATATATACCTTCAACTTGAGTGAAACCTTGAGCAACCAACCTAGCCTTATTCCTAATAACAACCCCATCCTCACTTTGTTTATTTTTAAACACCCATTTAGTTCCAATTAAAGTGTGACCTTGAGCTCGAGGTACAAGTTTCCAAACATTATTTCTTTCAAAATTTTCTAACTCTTCTTGCATGGCAATAATCCAAGATTCATTAGTGAGTGCATGTGATGTATCCTTGGGGTTCAAAAGAAGCAACAAAAGTAGTATGAGCATGAGAATTGGGGTCGAAAAACCTGGATCTTGTAACTCGTTCATGCAAGCTTCCAATTATCTATTGCGGGGGATGATTCTTGTAAATCCGTAGGGGAATAGATGCTCACAAGCTTCTTCTTCATTAGTTTCATCGCAGATTGATGAGCTTGTGGCTTGTGGATGATCAGGACCAGCAGAGGTGGTAGTCGGAGCTTGTTCAATTTTCGGAGCTGGACACATGTCAACTATTGAACTATCATGCAATATCACCAACTCTTCTTCTTCTTCGAAAATACCCTCCCCCTGAGGATATGGATCCGATCGTGCAATATCGGATCTAGTACCTGGGCTAGCTTCATCAAAAGCAACTTCACAAGTCTCCACAATTTTGTTAGTTCCAAGTAACAACACACGATATCCTCTAGTGTGAGATGGGTAACCAAGAAACATGCCATCTTCAGACCTGGCTTCAAATTTATCAAGATTTCCATGTTTCTTAACAAAACATTTGCATCCAAGAACCCTAAAGTGTGAAACACGAGGCCTATGTCCAAACCGAAGTACAAAAGGTGTTTTACCAAACTTAGTGCGCAAGAAAATATGGATTGTAACATAACAAGGTGTTGCAATTGCATCTGCCCAAAATTTTCTAGGAGTTTGATATTCATCAAGCATAGTCCTAGCCATATCAACTAAGGTTCTGTTTTTCCTTTCTACAACACCATTTTGTGGAGGCACATATGGTGAAAAAAATTGATGATCTATTCCATTTTCAGCAGAAAAGTGATCAAAAGATTGTTTTTTAAATTCGGTTCTGTTATCACTTCTAATTGCTTTTAAAGATACATGGTAGTGAATTGATAATCTAAGAAATAAAGTTCTAAAGTGACTAAAAGCCTCATTCCAAGATGCCATAAAGTAAACCCAAGAGTATCTAGAGTAATCATCAACAATCACAAGAACATACCATTTACCTCTGAAGGATTGAACACGTGCCGGTCCAACAGTGTCAATGTGCAAAAGTTGAGCAGGTTCAGCTGACATAGTCATCGTGAGAGGGGCATGTGAACCTGCAACCATCTTAGCATGTCTACACGAAGAGCATACAATATCATTGTCTTCTCTGAGTTTAGCCAAACCACATATGCGATCAAGAGCACTAACATGAGTGAGGTGATCAAAGCCAACGTGACCAAGTCTACGATGCCAGAAGAATAAATCTTTTGAATCATTGGCAACTAGACACCTATGCTCAGAAGTTGACATATCGAAATCAGCTTGAAAAACTCTTCCAAAATGAGACATGTTAAACAAAATCTCACTACTTAAATTTACAAATTTACAACAATTTTTAGAGAAAATTATTTCTAAATTCTCATCAAGCAGTTGAGAAACGGAATGCAAGTTGTATTTCAAGATTTTGACAAGTGCCACATCTTTTAAAGTGTAGTGATTATTTACTCTAACCGATCATTTAGCAATATTAGGAGTTGAAGAATTATTGGAAAAAGTAACATTCTCTACACATGACATACACGAGAGGGAGGATAACCATTCTTTGTCACCGGTCATGTGGCGTGAGCATCCTGAGTCCACAGTCCATATGTTCTCCTTCCTCAAGCATGTAACGTACACAGAAGCACAATATGTTGATGACTCAATACTGGGGTTAGTCAATAAGCATTTGGGAATCCAGTACTGAGCCATGCGACGTCCAGTAGGAACAACACGTGAAAATTGTAACAAAACAGCAGGTTTATGAGTCAAGGGTTGAGGTATTCTGTTCTTAACAACTGATTTAAATGTTGTTATGCTTTTAGCATGAAAACTAGTAGCTTCGGAGGTGAACGCAAAAGTTCCATGAGAAAAAGATGAAGCTCCGGGTACAAAGACTGAAGTTTCGGAGGGAACAACAGAAGGTCTGAGAGCTCTTGGAGCTATCGGAACTACCGGAGCCGCCTTTGCAGATTTTTTACCCGATGGTCCGGACGCTATCTTTTCAAATTTATGACTCATTAAAGCAGGTTGCATGTTTCTAATTTTAGGTTTAGCGTGCATAGCAGATTTATCATGAAAGTTATGAAATCTAGCAGACATTTTATCCTTTTTAATTTGTTTAGCTAGTCTATAACAGAAATCTACGACATGACCATCTTTATCACAGTAAGTACAACAAATTTTAATTTTGTAATCATGTTTAGATGAGCATCCATCAATAGAAATAGAATTAGAAAGCACTCCTGTAGATTTAAAAATCAAATCATTTTGTTTAGGTACGGTTTTGATTAAACCTCTTCCAAATGTTTTTACAACGTGTGGTGGACGTGTTTTAGAATAAGCATGGGAATAAAAACCTAAATCGGTTTTGTCATTGCAAGGTTTAGAAGAATTTAACACCAAGTTTAGATTCTTATTCCCATTACTAAACCGGTACCGTGTCCTATTCATGTCATCAAGCTTTTTAGACAAGTCTAGGCAGTTTTCACAAGAAGTTTTACCCTTAAGTTCGCAGTTAGAACAATTTTTAACTTCATGTGTTTGTAAAGCATTTTTTAGAATGGAAATTTCATTCATTGCATCTTTTAGTTTCTTATCAAGATCATCACATGCAGAACAATGCAAATCATTTGTAGAACAAGAAGCATTTTTTAAGTGTTTAACATTAAAATCCGACATTTTTTTATTCTTTTCAATTTCTTCATCAAGTATATCTAGAGTGGAGGAATGTGCACCTCTTAATGTGGACAATTCCTCATAGATAGTCACATGAGGGACATGAATCATCACTAGGAATCCAGGTTTTCATACGGTTTATTTTAGATTCTAGTGATTCAATTTTAGCACCATTATCCCTATGTTTTTTGTCATTCTTCTTGACAATGATAGTTGCACGAGAAATTGCATCACACATTTCATTACATGTAGAACATACCTCATCGTCGTCACTGTTGTGTTCTACATCCTCCTGACTTGATCTTGATCTTGTTTTGTCCGTCATAAAGCATAAGTTGATCAGACCATCATCTTCATCACTTCCAAAGTCTACATCACTTGAGCTAAGCTCTTGAAGTGCGGTGATGAAGTTGTTTATCATCTTGCGTCCTACGGTACCCTTATTTTTCTTGTTGGAGTTTCCAGAGATGGTCTTGACCATGTTTTGCTTCTCATCATGGGTAGTAGGACCTGGAAGATTAGGGCATTCTGTACGGAGGTGTCCTGTCTTACCACATTCAAAACAACTCAATGGTCCGGAGCTTCCTCTTCTTCTAGTTCTCACATTTTGCAATGCTTTTGAGAATCCAGTAGAGATGAGTGCTAATTCTTCTTCTGGAAATTCCTCAATCTACTCCAAGGTTAGTGAGGATAACAAAGCAAGAGTATTGCAAGATGATGATTGGCCGGAGTTAGGCATATCACGTTGTGAGGCAAATGCGATAGACTTATTTGGATTCTTACATGATAAGATGCCAATTCCATGAGTTTTTAGTTTAGAGTAAAGCACATCTAATGTAAGAGAACTCATGATAGTTGATTCACAAATAGATGTTACTTTCATCTCCCAGATTGACATGTCTAATGCACTAAGAAGTTTCCTAGCATTCTCAGCATCAGAAAAGTTAACATTGACATTACGCAGATTGCTGAGAATTTTATTGAAACGAGCAAAAAGGTCATCGATAGACTCACCGGATTGCATATCAAAACGCATGTACTCTTTTTTGAACATATCTTGTCTCACCTCCTTGATCGTATTGGATCCTTCATTATAGTAACAAAGTGCTCTCCACACATCATATGCCGATCGGAGGTGTGCAACGCGGTCGAAGTCGCTTTGAGTGAGTCCTTGGATGATCAAGTTTCGGGCTTTGTTGTTATTGTCAACTTGCTGTAGGTTCATAGTCGTAACTTGATCGTTTGGTGGCACTTCATAAGGTTTGTATATCCTTTCCAATGTGTCAAAGCCGTGCACCTGGATAAAAGCTTCCACGCGTGCCTTCCAAACCTAAAAATCAATACCAACAAACACACAAGGTTTTACCGAGTATTTCTCCATGCGGATTAGTCAGAAACACGTGCGGATCACAAAGATTAGAGCATTGTGGCTCTGATACTAATTGTAGGATCAAAGATCACGTGTAAAGCTACCAGAGGGGGGTGAATGGTAGATTAAAACTCTTTTAGCAGAAGCAATGAAAACCCCTCAGCAGAAAAATGATTTGTTAAAGAAATCGTGTGTGAGACTAATCTAAACGTGTTTCACCGTGAAAAAAGTGATATATATCAGAGAGATCAAGTCACAAAGACGACACAACAAGAATCACTCAAATCCGTTGAGAGAAACTCAAGTTACGATCGAAAGATCGAACAAAGGTCAATCTGTTCTACCGAGTAAAAAACAGATCTACAATACTGCAAAGAAACTTGTGTAGATCAAAAATCACAAGTCTAATGACCATGAAACTTTGAAAAATGATAGATAATCAAGTTTTGAAGACAACACAAAAAAAAAATCACGTCAATTGGATATGTAAAACTCGCGTTATGATGAAACCACCGAAGAAAGGTAGTGCTGTGCAGAAACTCGACGAGAAAAACTTGTGTGGAACAAGTCAGATGAACAAGGCACAAAGTTCCATTAAACTATGATCCTTATTTAATAGAACACAATAGGAACAGCCCAAATGTCGTCTCCACGAGCTCTGGCCTCCCTTGCTTATATAACCAGCCCGAAGACCAACTCAACTCAAACGAGGACTCTAGTCCTACTCAAATCACGAATCCAAACTTTCCATAACTGCTCAAGATCTTCCTATTCGTAGATAGAAACGATCTCGAGACTTCCTAACAAACGAGGAACATATCCCACATTCCTAAACCAACTCATATTTGTGTCCCACACAGAAACTACCAAAAGCAACTCGATACTTTCCATACCGAGTCATAACCGACTCCACTGCAGCCGAAGTCATCTTCCGATACGATCTAATCCTTCCAACCAGAACTTTCCTTCCTTAGCCCATCTTCGGAACCAAGTTGCCACCTCATGCACCACATGCATATATGCGAACACCTTCCTTCGACGTCCAGTAACCTTCATATGCGCTGCCCTTGATTCAATCATCCTGCGCGACCTCCTGACCCGCTCAACAACAATTCCTCCTAAACTTGGTTGTTGGAACCTCATCTCCTCCTTGAGACTAGTCCAAAGGATCCTCACACCATCCATGACTTGAACTCAAGCAACACATGCACATGAATAAACAACCAATTCTTCCGAGCACAAGTCCTCAACTTGACTCTCATTAGTTCCGAAACCACATCACCTTACGTGAGCACCTCACATAAGCATGTTGCAAACCATAGCAAAAACTATATCAACTATAATCACCAAACCACACCAAAAAGTTAGTAAAAGAATACTAAGCAAACTTTCCAACAATGTAAAGAAAGTTTGAAATTTCACAGTAAAAGCAGGATCATTGGGATCAAGCTCAGAATCTTGCCAAAGCTAACCTGGTGCTTACCAAAGCTAGTACAACCTAGCGCCAGAACTTAACAAAACTAGTCGGAACTAGTCGTCCCAAAAGTCGGTGCTAGAAAACATGTCGGAGCTATCAAAAACATACCGGAGCTATAAAAGACATGCCAAAGCTAAAGACAAAGCTCACCAGAGCAACCCAAAAACATGTTGGACCTTGACAAAGCAAGTCGGACCTATTGTTGGACCTTGCAGAAACTCGGAGATAGATTCGGACCTTGCTAAAATGGTGTTTTGGCATAATTTTAGAACTTATATTATCAAAGCCAATGTATTCAGTACAAGCCAATGTATTCAGCACACGTAGTTCTCACACCAGTACTATTTGGACCATTAGGAAGGCTCGGGGAAGGGGTAGTCGGATGGTTTTGCAGTGATCATGGGACTACCCTGGGATCCGAATGGCTCAAGGGGGGGGGCTTGGTTGGATGTGCTTAGTTGAAGACATCACCACCGGTGAAACCTCAATGGGGTCTAAATATGCTAGTAATCACTCTGTAAAGGCTATTTTGTGATCTCTTGGCCACACACCTAAGGAAGTGTGAGATGGCATAATAGAGGTTCCATAGTCATCGAATGGTGATGAAATCAAAAACTAGTGGGTAAAGTGGTACAACCTCTACTGAGTGTGTTGAAAACTATGATGATAGCCGTGCTCCCGGTTATTAACAACCTGGACCCTCACATGATTAGAGTCATGAACCTTGAACATGGTTTAATGGATGGAATTGAATTGGGAATTGGTAATAGTTCATTAATTGGCTTTGATATATCGAATTGATGAGATTGAGACAAATGAGCAGTTACGAATTGATCATGGATTATTATTGCTGTTATAAGTTACCTAAGTTGAAATTAATGTTATTTGGGTTATACTCGGAAGGACCAAACTTAATGATGATATAATTGCATTTTCAACTATTTTGAATGTACTTTTATACAATCAGCCATTATTCATTATCAATCCTTATTTAAGCTACATGTCATACTTTCCCACACTTACTGAGTACGACATGTGCTCACCCTTGCTATTGCCCAACAAATTCAGATGTAGGCGACAACGTGGAGTACCAGGAGGTCTTTCAGGAGTTCTATGCGTGCGTGTTACCGTCAAGCTTGCCTGTGGAGTTCGAAGTCTTTAGTGTTTAGTGTTTCCGCTGCAGTTGTTTAGAGCTTGTATTCGAGACTATTTGGTTTGTAGTAAGGTACTATTGTTAGTGTTATTATTTGAGAAATGGTTTTATCTGTTTATCGTTTGTCAATAACTTGTGTATGTGTGTTAAACATCATGGGAACACATATGCATTACACTTGGTTCATTTTCGGAACCAGGTGTCACAAAATCACTATTCCTAGGTTGCTACATAACAATTCAACCATTAAGTTATTGCATAAGATACTTAGGCAAAAAATGTCTCAGTCAATTTTTGCAATTCTCATGAAATTTTAGGTACTTTTTTAAATTTATTCCTAAGTAAGGTCATATTTCTTTTTGAAGAATCAAAAAAAGAGTAATGCCAGCACTTACTCTCGTGAAGATGCCTAAGAATTTAATGTTGAAAGGTATAAACCTTCCTTACGAATGTAAGCAAAAATCATTTAATCCTAATGCAATTCAAACGACGGAAAATTTTAACTTGTACCTCAATCGAAGAGCAGTCCTGGTTGAAGGTTGTTGAATGAGAAACTCACAACCATGGATTTTGGTATAGCCTTCATGTTCAATGTCTTTTGCCAAGTTGAGGTTGGAGTTGAATGTGCTTCATCATGTTCCTCCATTAGACAACCATATTGAGCATTCCTCCACCATGAACTCAAAATGGGATCGATGGAGGGATATGCGCTTGATGGGGCCATCCAACCTCTTTACAAATTTTGTCCTAGCTGCACTAAAATCAAGAACAACCAAAACAACTCGAAAACGGGTTACGTTAGCTCAAAAGAATGTTGTACCATTTGTCAATTTGTTTTGCCCAACCTGAAACAACTTGCAAATGCATTGAATTATAAGGGAAATATTTTTAGTTTGAATTAGGAAGATGAATTGAAGTCGTTATGCCCAAGGTTCATATCCAAATAAATTTATTTCCTAATTAAAATTTTTGTTTTATGATGGATGGAAATTTTACTTTCCAACATGCAAATGTAAAAATTCAAACATGCTCAATGCAAATGAAAAGATTGATGGAAAATTCAAATATGCAATTGGGAAATCAAATATGAGATAACTACCAATTAACCTAGCAGCGATGACTCACCGAATTTTTGAAGTCGATGAGTGGGACTTACCTCCGTCCTGTTTGGTTTGATGATTTGTTGTCCTATCTCGGAGTTGACGATGTGGACAACATCTCTTGATTGACATGCGAAATCTCATTTGGTATGCCAGTTAGACATGTGAACCACATGATGGTCCTAGCCTATCCATCATCTTGATGAAGACTTGTTGATGTAGTTACGGCTTTCTCTCTCTTCAGGATATTCTTCTTATGATCATGGTAAGGCTTGTTCTTCTTTTGGGGTGCCACTTCGATCTTCTTGATATTCTTTGGAGTTAACCCATACTTTGATCATAGATCAAAGGTTTCCTTGGGCACGGTGACATGTGGACTCCACAATCAAACAAGAAATGCTTCATCCAAATTGTCACTTCCCTTAGGTTGAATGGCCTTGGTCGAAGTGTAGGAATCCCAACAAGTGATTGTAGGATATCTTGATGTTGAATGCTCTTTAATTTTCTTGTCCTAGGCCAAGGGCTTCATGTAGTATTGTTTTCTTGGCTGGCTATGTACAAGATATACTTCAAGGTAGGCAGTTAAACTTAAATCCCATGAAATCCTCATAGCCTCCTTGATTACAAGGGTAATGTTGATTCCACCCTTGACCTCCTTGTTAGTCATAGCAATTGGAGTTGTGTTTGAATGGAAGGTTCCTCGTGGGTCTTAGGGAAATGATTCCCCAAGTGGCCCATATTGACATGGATTTTCACAAATCATGTGAATATTCATGGCTTGGATCGTCCAAACACTTCTCCATTGGCATGATCGTCATTTTACTTTAATGGGAGGTGTAGTTCCATAACAAGCATGTACACCTTGTTAAGTGGTTTGCATGCCAAGCTAAAGGAACTAGAGCACTCTTCAATCCATGCCTTGAGTATAGACCATATTCTCATACATGATGAATGAGAATAGGACTCCTTCAGCTCCAGCACAAAGGTGGTCATATGAGGAGCCAACTATCCACCCAATGGTGGAGGCAAACCAAGAAGAACTCTTGGGGCCTCCCCCAAGCTTGGGGATGGATGACTTTGGCTTCTACTGGATGCTGAAATTCTTCCGTGAAGGACAATTGTGTTGCCTAGCAGACATTTATTTAAGTACACTTTGAATCATCTTGCAGTTGAGTACTGGCGTCCTCGTTGGTCATCCCAAGAAATGGGTTAGACAACACTACCCTATTTTCACAACAAAAGGAGAAAACAAACAAGTGTAATCCTGTCTAATAACTATTAGTACCTATAACTTAATCACAAGTGATAGCTATCCTTCACTTTCCTATGTCTTCCCCGGCAGCGGTGTAGAAATGCTTGTTGACGGCTCCTAAGAAACACTGACGAATCATCCCCGACAACGGTGCTAGAAATGCTTATTGACGTTTCTTACATCACGGATCATCTCTCGAAGGAGATTGTGACACCCGGTTCCAAAAATGAACCAAGTGTGACGCATATGTGTGCCCAGGATATTCAACACACATACACGAGTGCATCACAAACGATATACAAAAAATTACGCAGCCCAAGTTAATTAAGTACCTTTATTACAATATTCAAATAATCCTCAAATTACAAACTCTAAGGATCATAACTACAGCGCAAATAATCTAATTAAGAAACTAAGAAAACTGAGCATAGGGGAATGCCCGGCTCCAATCAACACCACAGGCAAGTTGACGGCAGCACATAACCTATTACTCCGCATTATCCTCAGGATACTGCTAAACATCACCTGAATCTGTTGGTGGGGGAATTACAACGGTGAGTACATGTCATACTAAGCAAGTGTGGGAAAATAATGACACGTAGCTTAAACAAGGAACGATAATAAATAACGGCTAGTTGCTGAAAAGTACATTTAAAATAGACGAAAAGCATCCTACAATGTGGATGTGAAGTAAACCCATCATATCCCAATTAATTACCAATTATGAGTCCAACACCATTAATTACCATTATATCACATCCACTATTCATTATCCATCCATATACCATATTCTTACCATCCTCATTAACCATATCCAATTATTACCATCCAATCCATAACCATATGTCAACCATAACCATCCCAAATATCAGTTCCACACTAATAATGGAAGTTGTCTAGGTGCTCATAACTAGGAGCACAACTATCATGATAGTTTTTGACACTCTACAGAGGTTGTACCACTTTACGCATATGTTCGTGATTTCATCACCTTCTGGTGACTAAGAACCTCCCTTATGCCGTTTCACACTTCCTTTGGTGTGTGGCCATGAGATCACAAAATTACTTTTATAAAGGGACAACTAGTATGTAAGGACTTACTAAGGTTTCACCAGCAGGCTTGAATCTCTATTCTCCCACCCACACGCCCCTTCATGTGCCATGCGGTCCCAGAGTAGCCCTCGCTGACTCCCATTCCCCGTACCATCCAATGGCCCATACATTATCAGCAGCACACCTAATTATTCAGCTACGGCACACTCATACTTTCCCTTGTGGTGGCACTATTGTCATGGCTTATTCTCGCATGAACTGGTCCATAGATCTAAGGCAAGCAAAACCACAATAACGTCAAACCCAATCCACATACCATGCTTTCTTAGATCTCCCAAGACCCTTCTTACCAATTATCCATATTCATCAATTCTCACCATATACCTGCTCATCAATTTATAGTTAAGCCATTTGGTTGTTTTCCTAGCCCAATTAATTAGATAAAAGTAAAAAAGGTAAAAATGCCCTTCCCGACACTCTACAACATGTCCCAAGTGCCAAGGATGGTCAAACAAGACTACTAAACTCCTATCTTGTGTTTCCCATCAATTTGACACAAGCATGCAGTTTTACAAACAAAACATTTAAAAACAGGATGAAAATGATCAAGGACACTTGCCTTGCTACTAAGCTTCATTAGGGTCAACGGCTTTGATGTTCTGGTGCTGGAGGTCCTTTGCAGCACCCTCTAGAGCAACACCTTCTATTCCGCATGATAGACATACAAAACAAACATTACAATCAATAAATTCTCATATATTACTCAATATGCCATGACATGCATGATTAATGCAATTATGTGGTAAAACTTGTAATAAGTTGCTATTAATGTTTACTATCTAGTTATAATAGTTATTAACAAGTTTGGATAGGTTTCGAGTTGATTTGAGTCAAACTGGAATTAATTCAAAAACTTCGGATTTAGGTGGCTGGACAAGTCCGCATAGGCAACCGAACTAGTCCGCCCTGGACTAGAAAGTCAATTGGACTAGTCCGCACTTGACCGGACAAGTCCGCTTGGCTAGGGTTTTTAGCGAATTTCAAATTAGAGCATAGTTTGAGTTGAATTATGGGACCAAGATTGATGTAGAAAGATGATCTAAGGTAATTATCGTGAATTCAACTACTCAAGGGTCGAGAATTCGATGAAACTCGAGATCATGACATCTAGATCCAAAGAAGATGGAGAATTGGTGGAGAATTAACGATGTCATCGATGAATTGATAAAGATCGATCTTGGTTGATCCTTATCCTCCCTCCTTTTCTTCTCCTGGCTGCGGTGATCTTCTCTTGACGGCGACCTTCACAAATTATTGTTTGGGGTTTCTCAATTGTGACAAAGGGATGAAAAAGTTGGGGTGCTGGAGGACGTGCAGGGGTCCCACACGGGCTCCATAGGGGTTGGGCACGACGTTCTTGGGCCAAATCAAGGTAAATACCCCATAGCAAGTCATGGAGGAAAATATTGAATCCACATCGGGCACACTGTACAAGTCCGCTAGGGGGTCAAACTAGTCTGTCGGAAGTCAGAAAGTTGAACGAATAAGTCCAGTGTCGAGCCGGACATGTCCGCTCGCCGGCTAATCGAGGTTCCAGAGAGTTGAACGGACAAGTCCGGTTCTAGACCGGACAAGTCTACGGTATGACTTAGAAAAACATAAGAAACATTCTCGCAATTGTCCGTAGCATTAATGGAAAAGTCCAGAAAGGCAACAAAGATCAAAACCGAACAAGTCCGGGTCCAAACCGAACAAGTCCGCCCTACACATGGAGAACAACAGAGAGTTAGACAGACTAGTCCGAGGTCCAAATCTGGACAAGTCCGAACTACAGCAAGTTTTTATTTGTTTGCACGATTATAATTTGTTTGAATCTTATTACTCTTGTGTTGCTTAATGCTAAACATGTATAAGAATGTATACAGTGCATGATGGATGAAAATGAGGGTGTTAAAAACCTACCCCTTTTAAAATGAATCTCGCGCTCGATATTCCATGTAGAAGGGAAGAGATAGGAAAATTCTTTATTGATCTCATCTCCCAGGTCCCAAGTTGCTTCCGATTCTGCATGATGTTTCCATTGTACTCCGCACCATGGAGTCACCTTGTTTCTTGTTAATATCTCCTTGGTTTCCAAGATTTTGACCGGTTACTCGGCATAAGGAAAATCTGCTTCTAATACCAATTCTTGCATTAACACTTGTTCTTTCGGTACCCCCAAGCACTTCTTGAGCTAAGAAATGTGGAACACATCATGAACATCAGCAAGATGTGCTGGCATCTCAAACTTATATGCCACTTCTCCACGTTTGCGCAAAATCATGAATGGCCCAAAATAGGAAGGTGCCAACTTGCCCCTGACATTAAACCACTTATGACATCACATAGGTGATACTTTGAGAAATACAAAGTCTCTCACTCCAAAGGATAAGTTTCTTCGCCTATTATCCGCATAGCCCTTTTGTCTTGTTTGAGTGGCCCTCAAATTCTTTCGGATTATCTGAACTTGCTTTTCAGCCTCTTGCAATACATCTGGTCCAAACCCTTGGTTCTCTCATGTCTCATTCCAAAACAAGGGTGTCCTAAACTTACTTCCATATAGTGCTTCATATGGCGACATATTCAAACTGGCTGGGTAATTATTATTGTAGGAAAACTCAGCATACGACAGGATCTTGTCCCAACTGCGTCCATGCTTCGAAGCACAAGCCCTCAACATATCTTCCAATATTAGATTTTTCCTCTCAGTTTGTCCATCCATTTGAGGGTGATATGCAGAGATGAAATTTAACCGTGTACCCATAGATTTATGCAGTTTCTACCAGAAACTTGAGATAAATTGAGAACCGCGGTCAAATACTATTTTCTTGGGTACTCCGTGTCAGCACACAATTTTCTTCATGTACAACTCAGCTCACTGTACAACAGTATACTTGGTCTTGACAGGAATGAAATGAGCTGATTTGGTCAAACGATCTACAATAACCCATATTGAGTCATAACTGGACTAGGTTTAAGGTAATCCAACTATGAAGTCCATTCCGATTTCTTCCCAGTTCCATTCCAGAATCTTCAATGGCTGCAATAACACAGCTGGCCTTTGATGTTCAGCCTTCACTTGTTGGCACACATAACACAAAGCAAGTCCTTGAACACATTATTAAATATGTTGCTGAATATGTTGCTGAATATGTTGCATCATGTCCTCTGATATTTACTGTGACACATTAATTTCAAGGTTGACCCCCTCATCATTTTTCATTTGCACGGTCTTGGTGGCACATTGAAGTACCCCATCGTGCTTCTGTAGGCAATCCACCCCCTTAGAACACCGACATCCTCGTCGGTCAACTCGCAAGCCAGGAACATCCTCTCTTGTCCAATCCTTGTGAATCCAAATCAATGGCGTTAGCGAGGAATTCTACCCCCTTATTTTAAGACATACTTTTGGACATACTATATTTGTTCTCGTCTTCCAAGTAGCTTTGTCTAAGATGGTGAACCTTCTAGCTATGTCCGTCTTCCAAGCCGCATTGTCTTGAGGACACAAAGGAGGTGATGTCCCACGAACCACCAAAGATGGTGTTCATGGTCTTCCGACGCTTGTTATCGGAGACGTTGGAGTCATTGTCAACAGAGGTTTAAAAAACCTTCAAGACCATTTTGGGGTCCTGAAAGCCTAACTCCTCTTCAGCCGGAGCTTCGTCGACTTTTTTTTCCTTCCCTTTGACGTAAAGGAGGTTCTTCCCCGCGCTTATTGTAGCGCTCGGCGAGGTTCTGGACCTCTTGGCAGCCTTCTAGGTTGTGGTTGTTCGTCTTGTGTATGGGACACCACATCTTGGAGCTACCACCGTCTTCAGATGACGGCCGAGGTGATTTCTCGGGGCGTGGCCCCCGGCCACCCAGAGTTGTGGCAGCAGCAGCAGTGGGTGTGCCGGCCGACGGCTTCTTCTTGTCGTTGGACTTTTTCTTCTTCTTACCCCTCTCGGAGGTAGCAGCTTTACCCTTGGAGGACTTTTTGTTGTCCTCCGGAGATGGTTGGGAGTGCATTTCACGGCCCTCCGCAGCTTTGGCACACTTTTCTGCCAAGCTGAAGAGTTCCGTGACGCTGGTGACTTCCTTGGTCACCAACTTCTCTAGCATCTTCTTGTCTCGAACGCCCTGTCTGAATGCTACAATAACAGGAGCGCTTGAGATAGAAGGAATGGTGTTTCGTACTTGGGAGAACCTCTTGATGAAAGATCGCAAGGACTCCCCCCCCTTCTGCTTGACAGCAAAAAGGTCCAGATCTGTGCCTGGTCGGGTATATGAGCTCTCGAAGTTGGCGGTGAACTATTGGCACAACTCCGCCCAACTGTTGATGGAGTCAGGTGGAAGGCTCATGAACCAAGACCTGGCGGTCCCAGTTAAAGCCACATGGAAACAATTGGCCATCACGGCCTCATTTCTCCCAGCCGCAAGGATAGCGGTGGAGAAGATTTGGAGAAATTTGGCGGGATTGACAGTCCCGTCAAATTTCTCTGGCAGGTGAGGCCAGAACTTTTGTGGCCATCTGACCATGCATAGGTGCATAGCCAAGGCAGAACAGCCTCCTCCTACTCCCTCAGAAGAAGGGCTGTCCGAGCCTCTCGCCTCTCGCGAGCACGCTCGATGTGGACACAGTCGTCCTGTTGTCGATAACGATGATCGAGCTTAGCCCGGAGGTCATGAGTTGAAAGCCTCATTATCGTGTGGGTCTGTCGCGCCCTGGAAGGCAGAGGCATCGCCTGCTGAGATGCAGCACGCCTCTTGTGCTGTGAAGCGTGCAGACCGAGTCTACCCGACGAGGTCCAATGCCGCGATTGGGCCCGCCCCAAGGGTGGAGGACCTTGATTGCTGATGCGATCAGCTGCTGCTGCAACCAGATGTTCCAAATCAGCTCTCCACTGCTCCATTGCACCCTGGGATGCTCCTGGAGGCGACGGACATTGGAGGAGAGCATGCGCAACATGAAGCACGTGTTCTGGGTTGTTGTTTGCCGATGCAGTGACTGACGCGGACGCCCCATCTCACTGTCCAGCTTGATTCACCGGTGCAGACGATGGCGGTGGTGGCATGACTCCTACTGGAGCCACAACACCTGATGGTTGCTGCATGTTGGAGGGATTACCTCCAGCAGGTTGCACAGCATGGTTGCCGTTGGACAATCCAGCAGCAGAATTCACCATCTTCGAATCCCAGGTCCCCCTACCTGGGGCGCCAACTGTCGAAGGTTGATTCCGGCAATTCTCCCGGTACTACCGTTGGCAGCACGCAGAGTTTGTAGTTCAGTTGTGGGCGCACGGAAGTTCAGAAGAAGGTGGCGAGTTGACGCAAGGATTTACGTGGTTTGGGCTGCCTGAACGTAATACCCTACTCCACGGGTGTGTGTTGTTGTTGTATTGAGCGTCTGAGCGCTTGAGTGTGAAAGACTAGAGTGCCTTGAGCGTGTACGTGTGCATGTCTGGTGGCCTCCTTTTGTGTATCGCTTGGCCAGTCCTTTTATAGTACAAGGTTGGCCGTTACATCGTTATCCTGGCCCGACATGTGGCTGTGGCGGTTACTGATGCCTAATACACATTTAATGTGCTTAATTACCCTTAGTAGTGTGGTAACGCGCCTTGACAGTGGCGTTACTGGTATTAAGGGTGCTCCGATCCTGTGTCATTATTATAGCATTAATGACACTTAATTGGGTCTTGACGTCTTTAATGTTCCTTGAAGGTCTGAGCCGTTGGAGGTCCACCAATCTGCCTGTTGAGGTTGAAGATCCAGCGGTTGGACGCGTGGCAGCTCCGAAGCTTAATGACTTGGACGAGTAGGTTCGGTGCTGTTGTACACGTGTCGGTACCGGAGCTTCTCTCTACCGGGGGTTAGGTTCGGGGGTGCCACACAGGTATCTAGACCGGAGCTTTCCCATGTATGGAATGTAGCTCCGGTTTTATGATACACGTGGTGGCACTGGGACTAACCATAGAAGGGAGGTAGGTCTGGTTCCGTATGACACGTAGGGCCTTCAAAGGTCTTCAACTCAGACAGGTGAAGTTCCTTTGTGCTCTTTGCAGTCCCACAGGGTATCCGGTACGCAGGGTACTAACAGTAGCTCATCATAAAACAATTCAAAGGTGAATGCTGTTGCAACAACCCCCAGCTGGACGCTTATCTCGCTGAAGTCCAGAAGCTTCAAAAGGACTTTGAAGTCCTGGATCTCCAACATGTTCATCATATTCATAATGCTGAAGCCGATGAACTCTCGACGATGGCTTCAACCAGAGCTTCGGCTCCTGACTGAATCTTCGTCCAGAGATTATCAATACCAATAGCTCAGTCTGCCAAACTAAGCGAAGGGGGCGAGATCAGCACCTCAAAGCTGGCGGTCCAGGTGGCCCTGTTACCATGGCGTCCACCAAGGGTCGTAGGTGCTGTCGGGAGCTCTGAGCAACCCAGCATGCAAGACTCAGAAACTCAAGTTAGCTCCGATGCATGGATCTCGGAGATCTGGAGCTACTTGAAAGACAACGTCCTTCCTAAAGACGGTGTATCCACTGACCAGATCGTCAGGTTTGCTAAAAGATACACACTGGTAGAAGGGGATCTCTACCGGCGTGGTGCCAACGACGTCCTTATGCAGTGCATTGCAAATGAAGAAGGCCGTGAGCTTCTCACAAAAATCCATGGAGGCGAGTGTGGGAACCACGCATCTTCCCGCACGTTGGTTTGTGAAGCCTTCCAGCATGGCTTATACTGGCCTACAACACTCCAGGATGCAGTCGATCTAGTGAAAAAGTGTGAAGCGTGCTAGTTTAACACAAAACAAATTCACACCCCGGCTCAATAACTATAAATGATACCTCCTACATGGCCATTCGCTTTGTGGGGCATGGACATCTTGCGACCATTCCCAAAAGCCGTCAGAGGTTAAGGGTTCTTGTATGTCGCCATCGACAAGTTTACCAAGTGACCGGAAGCTACTCCAGTTGTGATAATCAACAAACAATCACAATCAAGTTTTGAAGTCCATAATATGCAGATTTGTAGTTCTGAACAAAGTCATAACTGACAATGGAACCAAATTTACATGTGCTGCATTTCAAGAATATTGCAAAGACCTCAGCATTCAAGTCAGCTACGCATCAGTAGCTCACCCAGCAAGCAATGGTCAAGCCAAGAGGGTAAATGCAGAAATTTTAAAAGGACTCAAGATGCGCACATATGAGCACCTAAAAAAGCATGGAGCCAACTGGATTGAAGAGCTTCCGCCTACACTTTGGGCGAATAGGACAACACCTAACCGGTTAACTGGGGAGACACCATCCTTCTTGATGTACGGAGCTGAAGCAGTCCTTCCTCCGGAGATCACCATGGGGTCGTTCTGGGTCTGGACCTTCGACGAAGCCACGCAGGACCAGCTCCGACAGGAAGACCTTGACCTCATCGATGAGGGAAGGTGCCAAGCAGCTGTTTGGAATGCACGTTATCGCCAAGCGCTCCGGCGCTATCATCAAAGGCATATGCACAACCGACAGCTCAAGGGAGGTGATCTAGTGCTGCGGAAAATACTAACTCTTGAAGGGATGAACAAACTTTCCTCCAACTGGGAAGGTCCCTTCCAAGTGATCAAAGTACCCTATTCCGGATGCGTTCGCTTGGCAACTGAGGATGGGACTCCGCTTCCAAATCCTTGGAACATTGAGCACCTTCGTAAGTTTTATACTTATAATCACGGAGGTGAGTTTGTAATTACACACAATGTATGTTATAGAGTCAATATATAGAATTGGGTAGGTCCTCCGGGAGGAGCATTCGGACCCCTCCATGAGGGTCCGGGAAGCTTGAGTAACACTTGATACAATCACAAGTGTAACTACCTGCCTTGGGCTAGTACAAGATGTATAACACGCTTAGGATGGTTCTGTACCCTAAGTGTGTCCTTGTCTCCCCTGTAATCAGGACCTATAATGAAAGACATTGTTGCATGAAAACAGACTCTATGTGCATTTATTTTTCTACAAGGCTCAGCATTTTGAATTATTATTTTTATCCTTCGTGTCTATAATGAAGTTGTGCAATTCTTTTTATGTTTTGGTCCAAGTTATTCATATGTGTCACGAGTTATATTGATGATCTCTTGGATCTTAACATTACTGCATATTCTACTTGCATGAACGCTAAAGCAACATAGGTTCAGAGTGCACTATCGACTTAGCTTGGTCCTGCACCATAAGTACGCCACTCTTCCTACACCCCGGCAGGCCTCTGTATGGTGAGTACTAAAAAACATACGGTTCTGGAAAGATTACATCAATATGCTTGTTATCATATTGAATTTCTTCGGATCTAAAACTAAAATAAGAACGATAAGTCACAAACAATTTATAGACAAGAGGGCGAATTTTAATCTTTTTCTTGTCTTTAATGTACAGGAAAAACACAGCGATGGTGGATGCGGAGGCTAGCTCTGTCTCCCGGAGGTGGATGCGGTTCCGCCGTTCCGCCAGGTCCTTCTCCCTTCCCCTTACTTTCCCTTCTCTGTAGGCAACATCAACTTCTCGTTATGAGAGCTACTGCCCCAGTTTCTAGTACTTCTCCTTTTCTTTAGAACACCTTGATCCAACTTCTTAGTGCGATCTGCCAAATTTTGCTCAGCTGGAGTCAATTTATGGGTGAGCCCCTCCTCTCTCTTCAAAATATCCTCCCGCTGTTTCAGGAGCTTCTCTTCTCATGCATCAAGGTTCGCCCGATGCTTCAGGAGGACCTCGTTTAGTTCATTGAGGTTTTCGTGACACTCATTAGCAGCATCACTCCTTTCCTTGGCTTGCTCGAGGATCTCCCGAGAATTAGAGTCGAGCGCCCTTATAGCCACTTTCTTTTCTTCCAGCAGTTTGCTCCAGTATTCCATCTGGGATGTTTCTCTCTTCACCCACTCCTTCTGATCAGCAAGCCTCGTCTGTGATATCTTGGTCCCGAAGTGGAGCCTGTTGAACCAATGCCTCAAAGTGTGGCGCTCCTCTTCAAGGACCTTACTTTCGTAGTCAAAGGAAAGTTGAACTTGTCGGAGGCTCGAGCAGGCATTGTCTATGGACAAGGCCAAGGGGATAGGCTCCAGACCTGCTGGGGACATCTCTACTGGCTCTAGGGGATTATCCATAACAAAAATAGGGTCCCACTCTATGAGTGAGGCACCACGAGCTTTTGCGGCACTAGGGCCACCCACCGGGTGGTCCTCAGCATCCGTTGAGGAAGAGCCCACTAGGGGAACTTTTACCTCTGGAGCTGAAGCCGAAGGTCCTGCCTCTGGGTCTTCAGTTGCTGGCTCAGTAGTTGGAGAGCCTGCCATTGCCTCTTCATAATGTTCCGGTTTTGGCATGGGCACCTCCGGAGCAATTACCTATGGGGCGGTTATTGGAGCTTCGACCGGAACCCCCACAACTGCCGGCTCAAGCACCGGTACAATAGCCACTTCCGGTTCAGTAGCCGGAGCTTCAACCACTTCTGGCTCTAAGGCCGGAGCAATAACCATCTCTGGCTCGGTGGCCGGAGCTTCGATCATC
The DNA here is from genome assembly GCA_036927565.1 of Tuctoria greenei. NCBI lineage: Eukaryota > Viridiplantae > Streptophyta > Magnoliopsida > Poales > Poaceae > Tuctoria > Tuctoria greenei. The sequence goes on from JAYESD010000004.1 coordinate 119,524,358, forward strand.
TCCAGTTCAACGGCCAGGACTTCAATGACTTCCGGCTCAAGGGTCGGAGCTTCTGGCACCATCGACCCCGCAACAACTTCCGGTGCAGGAACTGGAGCTTCGGTAACTTCTGACTCAAACGCCTGAGCTTCCGACATCTCCAACTCCTGCACTAGAGCCTTAGCCTCTGATGCTGTTGCCAGCAGTGCATGTTCAACTTCTTCCCCATTGTCCGGCGCTACCACGGGAGCTTCTGGCAGTGACTCTGAATCTAGATCCACGACAGCTAGTGTCGGAGGTGCCGTGACCTCGGCCACCACTTGAGGAGGCACAAGGGTTGAAGCTGAAGTTTCCATCCGCACTGTTTCAGCGGTTACGACAGAGGCCGGAGCATTAGACCCCGACTTTGACGTTTTGTAGTAAAAACATTGGAAGATTCAAAATATGAAAAAAAATAAGAGTAGCAAATATAGGTGAAAAAGCAAAACTTACCTTGGGAAGCTACCACTCCAATCGGCGCGAAACTTCTTCGCCGAAGGCTCGGAGCCAGAACTCGCCGTGGTTGGCACGGGGGGAGCTCTGGAATGTTACCCGGAGCCTACCATCGTCATTGATGTTGCCCAGCCGAGGTCTCCCTTGGTTGGGAAGAACCTCCGGACCTAGAGCCCCTTGCTGGCACCGGGTCTGGAGTCGACTGTCCGAATCTAGCACCTCTTGAAGACACTTGCACCGGAGGAGGTGTAGCCGCATAAGATCTCCCTTGCCAGGGAGAAGGGGACGTTAAAAATGGAGCAGGCCTGACGTACCTCCCATCAGCGTGCTTCTGCTTTCTCTTCTGGCTAGAAGATTCGGCTGGCTCCTTGCCCTTGCCCTTTCCGATGTTTTCAACCCTCTGGCTCGAAGCAGGCACGGTCAACTCTTCCGAAGCTCTGGGGATTACAACCCTGGAGGTCCGGCGTTTTTTCACCTCACCAAGATCGTCTAGCACCAACATCTTCCTCCGGAGCCCCCTACTGATCTCTGGAATAATGTTTAAAGGCAGGAAAGCAGCTGGCGAAGCTAAGGCGTCGTCATCAATAAGCCCATGTTGAAATTTCTTGAGATAAAGCTTCAAAGCTTCGTCATACAAGTTGGATCTCAAACCGGTTTCAATCCGGTCATCATCCATTATGCTGCTAAAAGCTCAGGCAAGCTTCTCCCTCCTCCTCAGTGGAGCCCACCTGTTCAACAAGAAATTTCCGAACATCATATGGGGGTCACTCCACCTTCCACACACTCTAGTATCCTAGCCAGGACAGGGTTGAATGCATCTGACAGCTTTATAACTACATTCCACGCATCGATGTCGACATTGGGGAGTCCTCGGGGCAGCTCCGACCTGTCATGCTCATCCACTACAATGATGACCCAGTCCTTCTTCCAATCATCCCATTTCCCGGAGGTGAATGACTTCAAGTACTTGAAGTGGCAGTTCTTGCGCTTCACAAAATAGTAGAAGCCAAGCAACTCAGTCCCTTTGCCGGTGGAATGGGTTGTGATGAAGGTTTGGAACAAGTCGACGCACGGAGGCACACCCAACCACATCTCACAAAAGAGGATGAAAGCGGCCACGAGCACAAGGGAGTGCGGGCCGAGGTGATGCAGTCAGAGGCCGTAGAAGTCCAGCAGCATCAAGATGAAGCTCGAGAAAGGTGGGATCAATCCTACCATGGTGTACGCCGAGAAGTACACCATCTCCCCGTGACGCTCCTTCTTGAAGGGGAGCTTGCCGCCACAAACCAAGTGGTTGAAGGAGTCACTAAACCATCCCATGAAGGTCCAGACCTTCATCATATTGTCCATGCTCTAGATGCGGCTCTTGAGAAGACCCAACTCCATTGCAGCAAAGTGGAGCAAAAGAGGAGAAAGCTAGGCAAAGTTTGGGAGGATCTGAGCGCGAGTTTGACCGAAAGCGTAGAGAGTCCTCGGACCGTGCGTGCTTTCCTTCTTAAGTAAGCCTCCACGACGCTTGGAGGGAATCTACAATGAGAGCAAGTTCACACTGGAAAGAACCTACCCCGTCAATGATGAATGGGCCCGGGACCACCCCGACAAAGAGGTCGAGGTTATTACCCCAGGGTAACCACTATCATGGTGGAGGGAGACCCAAAGGCGGCCGCCTGACAAGACACTCGGAACTGATACAGTTTTCGTATTGGGAACTGGCGACCTTCAATTGAGTGAGATTCGCACTCAAAGATCTCATCTGCCGCATTCAAGAGAAGCCACGCGGCGATGGTTTAACCCCTGACCATCAGCCTAACGGTGCATCAGAAGACTTTTGAAGTTGCAGTACGTCAATCGAGTATGGCCCAACCTCTGATAGAATAATTTAACCTTAACGTTTCTCCCAGAGGTGGGCCCAGGGCCACTGTCGGTACCCTACGTATCGGGTATCCCAAGATACCACAAGAAGTGCAAAAGAGTTCCACTTGTCAGGGTTGAAGGCTTCCTCAGCCCCGTGTGTTACACGGCACTGGACCAGCATCCCTTATATGGGTAGCTCTGGGACTGCCACGTGTAATGTAAGACCGGAGCTGAACTCCAAACATAGGGAAGCTCCGCTGTTGACATGTGTATAATGACCCCCGGACCTAACCCCTCATAGAGGGAAGCTCCGGTGCCGCCACGTGAATAATAGCTCCGGAACAATCTCACCGTGAATGGAAGCTCTGGAGCTGCCACGTGTGGACCCTCCGAACCTTACATCAACAGGAATATTGGCGGACCTCCAACAGCACGGACACTCAAAGGATAGTTAAAGCGACAGTTACAAGATCTTATTACGTGTCATTAATGATATATTAATGACACACAATTAGTGGGCTCTTAATAGGGGTAACGCTACCATTGAGGCACGTTATCACACTGTTAATCACTCTTAATACTCGTAGACCATGTATTAGGCTCCTAAATACACTAGGGCCACATGTCGGGTCAGACAAGTGATGCAACGTCCAGTCCTTAGACTATAAAAGGACTATGCCGCACGGTACATGGAAAGAGGCAAGCTCATACGCATACCAACACTACTACAACTCTCAATACAACATACACACATCCCGTGGAGTAGGGTATTACGCTCAGGCGGCCTGAACAACGTAAATCCCTTGTGTCATCATATTGTTTAAGATCTATGTGCGCCCAAACCGATACAAGAATCTCTGCGGGCTACATTTAGTAGTACCGGGGGAAGTGTCATTCGTACGCTTCGACAACACTTGTTCTTCCGGTACCCTTAAGCACTTCTTTAGCGAAGAAATGTGGAACACATCATGAACATCAATAAGATGTGTTGGTATCTCCAACTTATATGCCACTTCTCCACGTTTGCCCAAAATCTTGAATGGCCCAATATAGCGAGGTGCCAACTTTCCTCTAATATTAAACCGCTTATGACCTCACATAGGTGACAATTTGAGGTATACGATGTCTCCCACTTCAAAGGCTAAGTTTGTTGGCCTATTATTTGCATAGCCCATTTGTCTTCTTTGAGTGTCCCTCAAATTCTCGCGGATTATTAGAACTTGCTTTTCAACCTCTTGCAACACATCCGGTCTAAACACTTGGTTCTCTCCTATCTCATTACAAAACAAGGGTGCCCTACACTTTCTTCCATATAGTGCTTCATAAGGCGACATCTTCAAACTGGCTTGGTAAGTGTTATTCTAGGAAAACTCGACATACGGTAAGCTCTTGTTCTAATTGCATCCATGCTTCAAAGCACAAACTCTCAACATATCTTCCAAAATTACATTTGTCCTCTAAGTTTGTCCATTTGTTTGAGGGTGATATGAAGAGCTGAAGTTTAACCTTGTAACCATAGCTTCATGCAGTTTCTGCCAGAACCTTGAGGTAAACTGAGAACCTCAGTCAGACACTATTTTCTTGGGTACTCCGTGTCGGCACACAATTTTCTCCATGTACAACTCAGCTAACTGTGCAGCGGTATACTTGGTCTTGACCGGAACGAAATGAGCTAATTTGGTCAAACGATCCACAATAACCCATATTGAGTCATAGGCGGACTGGTTTCGAGGTAATCCAACTATGAAGTCCATTCCAATTTCTTTCAACTTCCATTCTGTAATCTTCAATGGCTGCAAAAATCCAGATGTTCAGCCTTCGCTAATTGGCACATGACACACAAAGCATGTCCTTGAACACATTGTTGAACACGTTGTTGAATATGTTGCTAAATATGTTATTGAATATGGTGCATGATGTCCTCTGATGTTTATTGTGACGCATTAATTTTAAGGTTGACTCCCTCATAATTTGCCAGTTGCACGGTCTTGGTGGCACACTGAATTACTCCATCGTGATTCTGTAGCCAATCCACCCCCCTTATAACACCGGCGTCCTCGTCAGTCAACTCCCAAGCCAGGAACATCCTCTGTTGTCCAATCCTTGTTAATACAAATCAATGAGGTTAGCGAGGAATTCTACCCCCCTTACTTTAAGACTTACTTTTAGACATACTATCTTTGTTCTCATCTTCCATATGGCTATGTCTAAGATGGTGAACCTTCTAGCTATATCCATCTTCCATTGAAGGGTTGAAAAGTTGGTGTGGTGGGGTGTTTATATATAGGTGGAGGTGGTAGGGTTTGATGGATTTCAAGTTCAATGTGATGGAGGTCATGTAGGGGTCCCACATGGGCTCCACAGGGGTTGGGCACTACGTTCCTGGGCTCAATTAAGGTAAATACCCAAAAGCAAGTCGTGGAAGAAAAGATTGAGTCCGAGTCAAGCACACCGAACAAGTCCGCTAAGGGGCCAGACTAGTTCATTGGAAGTCATAATATTAAATGGTAAGTCTGATATCATGTCGGACAAGTCCGCTCGCAGGCGAATCGAAGTTCAAGAGAGTTGAAAGGACAAGTCCGGTTCTAGGCTAGACAAGTCTGGGGTACGACTTACAAAAACATCAGAAACATTCTCATACTTGTACGTAGCATTAACGGAAAAGTCCGGAAAGACAACAGAGAGCAAACCTGGAATAGTCTGAGGTCCAAACCGGACAAGTCTGCCCTACCCAGTGAGAACAACAGAGAGTTAGACAGACTAGTCAGGGGTCCAAATCCAGATAAGTCCGCACTACAGTAGATTTTTATTTGGTTGCATGATTATAATTTATTTTAAACTTATTTCTTTTGTGTTGCTTAATGCTAAAAATGTATAAGAATGTATGTAGTGCATGATGAATGAAAATGAGGGTGTTACAAAGATGGGGTCCGCAAGCGTACAGAAACTGTCATGTAGCATATCACCCAAGAGTATTCACATGGGTATCGTATTTATCCCAAAGGAAGGCAATGGAGTAAAGTAAACATTACTCTTATGATCAAGCTATGGGATACTAATCAATTATCAGGACAGGGGTAAGTTGATAATATATGGGTAGTGTGACACACACTTAAGCAATCTATTCTAAAGGGTAGATGGGTCCTAATGGAGATTAGACTAAGAGTTGGGGAGTTACTCCTACAACATTAGATATTAATGAGCATGTCAATGGTGAATACTTATGCTATGTTGTTCAACATATCGGGCACGGGTTTAACCCCAGTAATACTAGGACAACATCCGCCAAGAGCATGTGGCACAGCCGAACGTGGATGATTACAAAGGACAAACAGGACTGTCATCACCTACTGCTTACCTCTTCAATCAGTGGGTCTACAAGACATCAATGCTACTTACTATCCTAGCACCATGCTAGCACCATGCTAGCATACTAAGTAAATACCTTAGAGGCTCGAGTACAAGTACCTCTCTAAGGTAATGACTAACCTAAACATCGTTGAACCAATGTTGAGACATAACATAAGTTATTCGTATTAACGTGATAACATCATAACTAATTAGACTATAGTGGGGGTTTGTAGTGTTTATGATGATAGGTTAAGAGTGATATAGCATAATCATAAAGACTATTCCTACCACATACATGGAATCCACAATTAAACAAGAAATTCTTCATCCAAGTATACAAATAAAAGAAGACTAAAGATAATATATTTATCATGCATGAAGTCACAAATATAAGAAAAGGTACTTGGGCCATAACTTTCCCAACTTGGACTTGGGACTAGAGGCTCTCCTCTCTATAGCCTAACTCCACTAAGGACTAAGAGAAATAGTGTATACATTAGAATGATGCTCAAGTAGTTTGTGTTGAAGTGAAGGGTGAGGGTTCCTATTTATAGGTGGACAAGGGTTGGTTCCCTCCACCAAAAGTACGCGAATCAGTGACCACTGATGTTTTCAATCAAGGAGGAGCCAACACATGGAAGCTGACCAAGTTTGGCGCCATGACCAGGTCAGCCGACTGGGGGCGGTCAGCCGACCTGGTCTTTGCACCGTTTCACATGTGCTTTCTCCAAGTCACGGCCATGTGGTTCCAATCCCTTTATATGGGTGCTACACCATTGGATGGCCTCTGATACTTCTGTTTGTGGGCCATTTGATCCATGTGGTGCAACATGTCGGCGCTCGATTGGTTGGGATGATATTTTATAGGATCCACCCCCTTGTTTCACCCCAATTCTGTATAAAATACCTGCATGGACCAATTTCTCCACGTACAAGTGGAAATAGGTTAAATAGAGAGGTGATGTGTGCAAGAAATGATATTTCCTTCACATAATTGAGTTATAGGACGAGTGAAGTTCGTATATAACAGCCGTCAATAAACACCGATTATATGACAAATTCAACAAGTGTTTGTTTTGGTTAAGGGAGGTGTCATTTTTGGGACATATCATCTCCAGAGGAGGAGTGTTGGTTGACCCAGGAAAAGTGAGAGATGTTGCTAAAGTGGGAACTGCCGGAAAACGTGAAGGAAATTAGGAGTTTCCTTGGAATGGGTGGTTATTACCGTCGGTTCATCAATGATTTCTCCAAAATAACCAAGCCCATGAAAGAGTTATTAATGAAGGGAAAAGCATTCCAATGGACTCAAGCTTGTCAAAACAGCATTGAGGAGTTAAAGAATAGGTTAACAAAAGCACTCGTGCTGGTATTGCCGGATGTGAGCAAAAGTTTTGACATCTACTACGACACATCAAGACAAGGGCTTGGATATGTGCTCATGCAAGAAGGTCAAGTGGTAGCCTATGCATTGTGGTAATCGAGGAAACATGAGCATAATTATCCTAAGTATGATCTTGAACTTGCAGACGTACGGCATGCCTTGAAAATTTGGAGACATTACATAATTTGTCATTGGTGTGAGTTTTACACAGACCACGAGAGCCTCAAGTACATATTAACGCAAACGGACTTGAATTTGAGGCAAAGAAGATGGTTGGAACTCATAAAGGATTATGATGTGGGAATAAACTATCACTCGGGGAAGGCTAATGTAGTGGCCGATGCTTTGAGTCAGAAAGGAGTAAGCCACCAACTCATGATTCGGAAATTTCCATCTGAGCTATGCAAGGAGTTTGAACGGTTGAATCTTGGATTTGTGAATGAGATGGATATAATGGAGTTAAATCCGATTTTGGAACAAGAAATTTGAGAAGGTCAAACAAAGGAGGAGGAAATCAAGGAAATTAAGGTAAAGACTCAAGAAGGGAGAGAATTCAGATTTGATATGGATGACCATGGTACACTATGGCTTGGGAAACAGATTGTTGTGCCTATTGTGAAGCATCTCTAGGGGAAGATATTAAAGGAGGCACATGACTCGCTTTACTCCATCCATCACGGCTATACAAGGATGTACAAGGACTTGAAGACATGATATTGGTGGGATGGAATGAAAAAGGGCATAGTTGAATATGTTGCTTTGTGTGATGTATGCCAATGGGTCAAGGATGAACATCAAAGGCTAGCCGGATTATTCCAGTCATTTAATATTCAGGAACGGAAGTGGGAAAAAGTTTGTATGTATTTCATAGTTTGTTTGCCTCGCACCTCAGTAGGATATAATTCAATATGGGTTATTGTGGATCGGTTGATGAAATCAGCTCACTTCATTCCTGTCAAGACAACTTATAGTGGAGCGAAGTTGGCAGAATTGTATATGGGAAGAATAGTGTGCTTACACAGAGTGCCGAAGAAAATAGTGTCCGATAGAGGTTCTCAATTTATCTCAAGGTTCTGGCAAAAGCTGCACGAGTCTATGGGAACTCAGTTGAATTTTAGTTCTGCATATCACCCTCAAACGGATGGACAAACTGAGAGAACCAATGAAATATTGGAAGACATGCTAAGAGCCTGTGCGCTAAAGTTTGGAGGAAGTTGGGACAAAAGTTTGCCGTGTGCTGAATTTTCCTACAACAACAATTATCAAGCAAGTTTGAAAATGTCGCCATATGAAGCATTGTACAGGAGAAGGTGTAGAACACCCTTGTTTTGGATTGAGACAGGGGAAACCCAACTATTTGGACCTGATTTAATACAAGATACAAAAAAGAATGTTCAGACAATCCGCGAGAATTTGAGGGCTGCACAATCAAGACAAAAAGACTATGCGGATAATAGGCGAAGACACTTAGCTTTTGAAGTGGGAGACTTTATATATCTCAATGTATCACCTATGCAAGGTCACAGGCGGTTTAACTTCAAAGGCAAGTTGCCACCTGGCTATACTGGACCATTAAAGATTTTGGACAAACGTGGAAAAGTGGCATATAAGTTGGAGATGCCAGCAATCCTCTCTGATGTTCATGATGCATTTTACGTTTTGTAGGTCAAGAAGTGCTTAAGGGTACTGGAAGAACAAGTGCCAATGGAAGAATTAGAATTAGAGGCAGATTTGACATATGCAGAGCAAATTGTCAAAATTTTGGAAACAAAGGAGAGAGTAAAAAGGAACAAGGTTATTCTATAGTGCAAAGTACAATGGAATCATCATGCAGAATCAAAATAAACTTGGGAGCTAGAAGATGACCTCAAGAGAGAATTTCCCTATCTCTTCTCTTCTACGTCGAATCTCAAGGGCGAGATTCATTTCAAGGGAGGTAGGTTTGTAACACCCTCATTTTCATCCATCATGCATTGCATACATTCTTATACATGTTTAACATTAAGCAACACTAAAAGGAACAAGTTTAAAATGAAATAGAACAAAAATAGCAGTTTAAAACTTGTGTCAATTTGGACATGTCCAGTTTGGACCCCGGACTAGTCCATTCTACTCTCTGTTGTCTTCCAGACTTCTCCGCTTTCTGCCACAGATTAGTCCGAAAATGCTTCTGATGTTGTCTGGACTTGTCCGTTCCCGAGTACAGACTAGTCCAATATTGGCTACTTGAAACTTTCAGAGTTGTCCGATAATTCCCCAATTTGGTCCAGACATTGAAAATTAGACAAACCCTCGGACTTGTACGACCTCCAACTGGACTTTTCCATTGTGCTTTCTGATCCTTTTTGGACTTGTCCGTATCTGCACCGGACTTGGCCGTTCAACTTTCTGTCTCATATCGGACTTGTATGACCACCATAAGGACTAGTCCTGTGTACCCAACTCTGAGTCTATTTTTCCTCCCCGACGGGCTTTTGGGTAACCCCTATGGAGCCCATGTGGGACCCCACCAAGGCCCCCACTGCCTTAGACTCGAATTCCACCCAAACCCTACCATCCCCACCCTATATAAACACCCCAACATCCACCTTTCATCTATTGGCCACAGTTGAAGGGAACCCCTAACCCTAGTTCGTGAGAGCCGCCATCGAGGAGAGAGGAGCTCGTAGCCAGCGGGAGGAGGAGAAAGATAGGAGGATCAAATAAGATTGATCTTTGTCAACTCATCGACATCATCGTCAGTTCTCCTTCCATTCTTCATCTTCTTTCGATCTAGACATCAAGTTCTCGAGTTCCGTCAAATCCTCGACCTTTGAACCCTAGCATTCACGGTAAATATCTTAGATCCATATTTTCTACGTAAAATATGGTACCACATTAATTTTGACTACACTCTAGTTGAAAATTCACCAAAACCCTAGCCGTAGCGGACTTGTCCGGTCCAGTGTGGGCTGGTCCAATACACTCTCTGGTCCAAAGCAGACATGTCCAGCCCTACTACGGACTAGTCCGGTCTCCTGTTTTGAAAATTCCTGGAACTTCCTTAATAATCTCCAAAATGACTTAAAACTTGTTTTAACATGTAAAAGTAAATAACAACTAGTTATTAAAAAACGACAACAACTTGATAACATGCATTACCCCATAATTGCATTATTCATGCATGTCATGACATATTGATCACTATATGAGCATTTATTGATTGTAATGTTTGTTTTGTATGGTTGTTGCGAGGAATAGAAGTGTTGCTCTAGAGGGTGCTTTCGAGGACCTTCAACACCAGAACATCGAAGCTTTTGACACTAATTAGTCTCAAGAGCAAGGCAAGTGTCCTTGAACATTTCGATACTATTTTTAAATGTTTTGTTTGGAAATAGGTATTTACTAGACTTGTTTAACCATCCTTGTCGCTTTGGATGCATTGTATAGAGTCGAGAAGGGTATTTTACCTTTTTGCTTCGCTCTAATCAATTGGGATAAGAAAACAACCAAATGGCTTATCTATGAACTAATGAGCATGTTTATGGTAAGAATTGATGAACGTGGTTAATTGGTAATCATGGGACTTTGGAGATCTAAGCAAGCCTTGTTTGTGGACTGGGTTGGATGTTATGGTGGTTTCGCTTGCTTTAGATCTAAGGACCGATTCATGGAGCGACAACCCAAGTTTTATAGTGCCACCACAGGCCCAAGTATGGGTGCAGCTTAGCCAATTAATTAGATGTATTCCCAACATTATTCATATCATTTAGGGGAGCAGGTAATGGGAGTCGGTTGAGTTTGCAATAGCAGCGGGTCTGCCCAGGGATCCGAACAACACAAGCGGGGGCCCTTGGTTGGATGTGCTCAGTCGGAGGCATCACCACCTTTGAGACCTTAGTGGGTCTGAATATGCTGGTAGTCCCTTTGTAAAGGCTATTTTGTGATCTCTTGGCCATGCACCGATGGAAGAGTGTAATGTGACCGATGGGTCATGGGCATGATGGAGGTTCCTTAGTCATCGAAAGGGGACAAAATTACAAACTCGTGGGTAGAGCGGTACAACCTCTACAAAGTGTTAAAAACTGTCATGATTGTCGTGCTCTCAGTTATGAGCGACCTGGATCCTCAAATGATTAGAGTGGAATTGGAAAATTGAAAGGGTTTGGTTATGGTTATCGATTGAATGGTGATAAATAGACATGGTTAATGATGATGGTAAGAATATGACATATGGATGGATAATGAATGATGGATATGAGTTATTATGTTTATTTGGGATATGATGGTATTAATTCACATAGACATCTTAGTATGTTTTTTCATATGTTTTAAATGTACTTTTCAACCATTATTTTTCATCATTCCTTGTCTAAGCTACATGTCATTATTTTCCCACACTTGGTGAGTACGACATGTGCTCACCCTTGCAATTCTCCCACCAATAGTTTCATATGACATTTGGGAGTATCCTGAGGATAATGCAGAGTACTAGGTTGTGTGCTACCGTCAACTTGCCATTGGATTGCTTGGAGACGCGCTATATCCCATTTGCTTAGTTGCTTAGCTTAATGCTTAGATTATTTCTGCTACATTAGCTTTAGAATTATTAGTATTAATTATCATTAGAGTTGTAATTTGAGGATTATTTGAGTATTGTAATAAAACTACTTATTTAATTAATTTGTGTTGTGGTAATTTTGTGTGTATCATTTGTAAAGCACTCTTGTATGTGTTTCGAATGTCCTGGGCACACATATGCATTCACTTGGTTCATTTTCGGAACCGGGTGTCACAACATTGCTATTCATTTCTAACTTGTGTGTCACATACATATACTGCATTTGAGACTTCCCAAGCTCCACCTTCTCTCGAGCAGAACAGGTAACCTCTGCAATCACACCCACACTCTGCTTGCTTTCACACCGGTCACCATTGGTGACCTGCAGTGCTAGTAAGAAACATGTAGGAGCAGGGTAAGACGCATCTTACTGCTCAATTTCTCCACACCCACTTCCACTTCAAAGAGCGTAGTAATTAATAGGGTCCTTCACGATCCTTTTGTCTTTGTTTCTGTTTTGTACTAAGCATGACAGGAATGAAGCCTATGGATAAGACCTCTGGTTCTACACCTCGGGGATGATAATGAGTGTGTGTCCCATCTGGAACTAAGTGACATGATATGGGCGATGACTGAAGCTTTCAACAATTACCAGACCACTACGACAGCCACCTTTCAGTGGCTGCATACAAGTGTTGCTGGTCTGACCACACAGTTGGACGAGATGGAGTCTTGTCTTCCCCAACACAAGCTACACCCTCTATCATCCTTTATGCTAACACACATGCTCACAACGACACAAAGGATGACTTCAATAACGACGAGGTTGCATAGCGGCGCCGTCGCCTTCGACGAAATCGTCAAGGTATGGGAGGTAGACCTCGTCCTCATGCTCCTGAACAAGATAATGATCCTTATGCTAAGGTTAATTTTCTATTCCACTGTTTTAAGGATCTAGTGATGCTGAGACTTACTTGGATTGGGAGATGACGGTAGAACAAAAATTTAGCTCTCATCTTATTCCTGAGCAACATACAGTTAGACAAGCCACTAGAGAGTTTAAAGATTTTTCTATCAGTTGGTGGACTGAACTTGTCAATACACGTAATGCCCCGCAGACATGGGCTGCGTTAAAAGAATAAATGCACACTAGGTTTGTTACTCCTTCATATAGATGTGATCTTCTTAAGAAATTGCAATGCTTTGATCAGGGTGACATGACTGTCCAATAGTACTACCAAGAGTTTCAAAAAGGTGTGCTTCGTTGTGGGTTAGTTGACGATCAGGAAGACCAAATTGATAGGTTTTATGGAGGATTGCAGCATTAGATCCAGGACATAGTTGATTACAAGGAATATCAATCTATCCAACGTTTATTTCCACTTGTTATGTTAGCAAGAAAAGAAGTGCAGGGTCGCCAAGAGCAATGACAGAACAACACCTTCACGCCACGACAGCTTCCGGTGCCATCCAAAGCTGCTCCCTCCTCGAGCATACGTGCGTCTACCACCCTCCACCGGTGTGGTACGCAGCACCGAGCCTTATACATCACAGGGAAAGGATAACAGCAAGTCACAGACGCCTCCAGGTGTTGCAGCAAAGGCTATTGCACCCAACACTTCCACTAGTCGTACCTCCGACATCAAGTACCACCGCTGCCAGGGACTTGGCTATATGCAACGAGATTGCCACAGCAAACGGACGATCATTGCCACTGCTGATGGTGGGTATGTTAGTGCTTTTGATATTGAAGGTGAAAATATTATTGCAGCTAACATTTCAGGTTCTGATGACGTTGCTGATGAGGTTCTAGGTATATATGCGACCAACAACTATAGGACTTTGATTGTCCAGTGAGCTTTGAGTGCCATGGTTGGATAGGACGACAACCGCCAACGTCACAACCTTTTCAACATGTTTCTCGTCATCAAGGACTACTATGTACATACCGTCATTGACGGTGGTAGCTGCAACAATTTGGTGACTGTTGAGGTGGTCAAGAAGCTTGGCTTGACCTCACGGGAGCATCCTCACCCTTATCACATTCAATGATTTAACAACAATGGTAAGGTAATGGTGACACAAACAGCAAGGATACATTTTTTTCCATTGGTTCTTATCATGATTTTGCTAATTTTGATGTGGTACCTATGGATGCTTGCTCTCTTTTTTCAGGACATCCTTGGTAGTTTGATATTGATGATATTCACCATGGTCGATCTGATAAGTATACTCGCATGCATAAAGGCAAGAAAATTGTGTTGCTTCCTATGACTCCCAATGAAATTGTGCAATTTGAGCATGAGAAAAAGAATACTGCTAAGCAAAAGGGTATTTTAAATTCTGAAATTCAGCAAAATATTAAGTTGAAAAATCTTGTTTTGCTTGCAACTAAATCTGATCTTGATGACTTATATTCCTCCAATGGAACTTGCTATGCTTTAGTGTGCAAGCATGCTTTATATTCCATTTAGGATGCATCCATTGCTTTGCCACCTACATTTGCTAACCTTTTGCAGGAGTATATTGATGTTTTTTTCCATCAGAGATAACCCCTGGATTACCACCTTTGCAAGGCATTGAGCATAAGATTGATTTGATTCCAGGGGCAAGCTTGCCAAACCGTGCCGCCTACAGGACAAAACCTGACGAGACTAAGGAAATTCAGCGACAAGTCCAAGATCTTCTGGACCATGGGTACATTCATGAGAGCCTTAGTCCTTGTTTTGTTCCTGTTCTTTTGGTTTCTAAGAAAGATGGCACTTGGTGCATGTGTCCTGATCGTAGAGCAATCAATAACATTACCATTCGTTATCGCTATCCTATTCCTAGTTTGGATGACATGCTTGATGATTTGAGTTGTTCTATTATTTTCTCCAAGATTGATTTGTGTACTGGGTATCATAAGTTTCGTATGGCTTTAGGTGATGAATGGAAAACTGCCTTTAAAACATAATTAGGACCTTATGAATGATTAGTCATGCCATTTGGTTTAACTAATGCGCCCAGCACGTTCATGAGATTGATGAACGAGGTTTTACATGCTTTCATTGGTAAGTTTGTGCTGGTTTACTTTGATGATATCCTTATTTACAGCAGGTCTTAAGATGAGCATCTTGAACATTTGTGTGATGTTTTTAATGTCTTGCACGATGCACGTTTATTTGGTAACCTTGAGAAGTGCACCTTTTTCACCAATCGTGTGTCTTTTCTTGGTTATGTTGCTACTTTGCAGGGCATTGAGGTGGATGAGACAAAGATCGTTGCCATGACAAGCTGGCCACTTCCGACCACGGTCACTCAGGTTCGATATTTTCTTGGTCTCGCAGGTTTCTACAAACGTTTCGTGCAGAATTTCAGCACCATTGCGGCACCTCTCCACGAGTTGAAATATCATGGAGTGCCATTTTGATGGGGACCAGCACAACAACAAGCTTTTGATGCTCTCAAGTCAAAACTCACACAAGCACCATTGCTGCATGTTCCTGATGTTGAGAAGACCTTCGAGCTTGAATGTGATGCGAGCAGCATTGGCATTGGAGGAGTGCTCATTAATGGAGGTAAACCTGTTGCTTTCTTTAGTGAAAAATTGCATGGCCCTTCACTGAATTATTCTACATATGACAAAGAACTTTATGCTTTAGTGCGTGTCCTGCAAACTTGGCAACATTACCTATGGTCTAAAGAATTTGTCATATATTCAGATCATGAGTCTTTGAAGTACCTCAAAGGACAAGCTAATCCGAACAAACGTCATGCTAAATGGATTGAGTTCGTAGAGTCATTTCCTTACAACATTAAACATAATAAAGGGAAAGACAATGTGATTGCCGATGCTTTATCTAGACGTTATACCATGCTGTTCTAACATTCTCATAAAACCTTTGGTTTGGAACCATAAAGAGATTATATGGTACTGATTTGGACATCAAATATTCCTTTGAAAATTGTAGAGAGGGAAGAACGTGGCAGAAATTCCTGCTGCATGAAGGCCCTCTTTACCGTGCTAACAAGCTGTGTGTTCCAGCTAGCTCCGTTCATCTTTTGTTGTTGCACGACATGCAACAAAGATAAGTCTCGACTTAACCCACAGGGTCTTTATATGCCTCTTCCTGTTCCTAGTGCACCTTGGGAGGATATTTCTATGGACTTTGTTTTAGGATTGCCTAGAACAAAGAGGGGGAGGTATAGTGTCTTTGTGGTTGTTGATCGTTTCTCTAAAATGGCACATTTTATACCCTACCACAAGACCGATAATGCTTCACATGTTGATGATGTGTCCCTTAATGAGGTTGTGCATTTGCATGGTGTTCCCAATACCATTGTTTCTCATAGGGATGCTAAGTTTCTGAGCCACTTTTGGAGAACTTTATGGTATAAATTAAGAATAAAGTTGTTGTTTTCTACTACTTGTCATTCACAAACTGGTGGGCAAACGGAGGTAGTTAATCGTACCTTATATATTATGTTGCGGACTGTTTTGAAAGATAATTTGAGGTTGTGGGAGGAGTGTTGGCCACATATTTAGTTTGCTTATAACAGGTTTATTCACTCCAAAACCAAGTTAAGTCCAGTTATGGTAGTATATGGTTTCAATCCTCTTGCTCCAATTGATTTCCTACCTTTACCGGATTCTGAAATTGTGAAGTTAGATGCTACACAACGTTCTGAATTTATTCTTGAGTCGCGTGAAACTACTCAGTTGCAAATTGAAAAAATGAATGAAAAGTATCGCATTTCTGCCAGTAAAGGTAGGAAGGAGGTAAAATTGGAACACGGTGATTTGGTGTGGGTTCATTTGAGAAAAGACAGGTTCGTGGATTTGAGAAAGTACATGCTCATGCCACGTGCTGCTGGACCTTTTAAGGTTATGGAGAAGATAAATGACAATGCATATAAACTTGAGTTGCCTCCCGAGTTTGGTGTTAGTCCCACAGTTAAAATTTCAGATTTGAAACCATACATGGGTGAGGAAGATGAGCCTGAGTTGAGGATGACTCTAATTCAAGAGGGGAGGATGATGAGGACATTTCTCCTTTGCATACAATACAAGGACCGATCACTAGAGAACATGCGCCACAGTTGGATCTCTAGGTACGTTCTAACCTTGTCAATTGTTTTTCAGAACTTATGCTTGTTTATATGCATGTTTTATTGATTAGGAACAATGGAGAGGACCAAAGAAGGTTGGAGAAGTCCAAGGAGTTGAGGAGGAGGAGATAGGATGTCCACGCCAAGGAGGAGTCCAAGCCCAACTCGACTTCGCCTCCACCATGGATTCCAGAAGCCACCTTCACTAAAATTGACGTCCCGGACACATACGGAATCAGATTTGGACGTTCTATAAATGGTTGGAACCATAATTTAATTAATTTTTCAATGAAACCGGTCCCATCTCAATATCCCTTCTGAGTTGACAGGAATCAGAGAAACAAGTGGACGTCCAAAATCTGTCAGGGTGCTGCATCACCGTCCTTTGGGCCGCTGGCCCATGTATCGTGTGAAAGCACATTAGGGTTGCATCCAGGGGTCTTGCAAACCACTAACTCCTTTTTATTCAGAATCCATCACCACATTAGGATTGGGTTTTGCTAAGATTCAATCTATCATTGAATAGTGTCACTGTTCATCGGTTTGTGAGCCCTCACTTCGTGATCAATCCAGTTTTGATTGCAACTTCTCTGTTCTTGCTTTTGTTCTTGATTGCACTTGCAGGGATAAACCTTTGTGGTGAGGTCATTCGTGTGACACGGATGATAACCAATAGAGCAACGGTGTAGTGATTTTGGGGTGCCATTCATTCGGATCCTTGGATCATCCATGTCGAGATCTCCACCCAATCAAGTTTGCCATACCTCTCAAAAGATCGGGACTCATCTTTCTATCAGTCCTGGCCTCCCTTGTTTTCTTCCCTTTCATGCCCCCGACCCGTCAGATGACCTCCGCCTCAAATAGCTTTGAAACGGATCTCGACCTCAGAGGAAGTATTCGCACATCAACGTTGACAGGTCTTGAATCAGCTTAGCCCTCCGTTTGACGAACGTACAAAGAACTGCCACCCTTGTGAAGCCGTCATCCTTCATCACCCTCACGGTAGAAAAGTACTGCTCCACCAGACGTTGTTCCACCCCTGTGACGCGATGGTCCCAAGAATCCCGCTCCTTAGAGAAAAATATAGTAAAAGACAGAACCTCGGGTTCGATGTTCTGAGCGTGGATCCAAGACTGCCGCTAGCCCTTGAGTCTGCTCAATGCATGGAGCTCGATTCCCTCGCTGGCCGGAGCTCTACACTAGTGCAACCCACAACCAGGAGTCGACCCCTCTCCTTGACTGGCCGCACCCAGAAGAAGGAATCCAAAGTAAGAGGTTGGGGATGCCCAGGAAGACCTCGCATAAGGTAATGAACATATAAATGTGAAGGACATCGAGGGGCGTTAGGTGCAGAATTTCCAGCCCCCATTCTTGCAGGAGTGACTGCAATAAGAGGCTCACGATGACATCATGCAGAAGATGGGCAAACAATGACCTCGTCGTCTCCTTTACCCGCTGTTAAACGACTGACTCTTAGGTTTTTTAACAGGAAGGAAGCCCAAAGTGCAAGAAGGGGGGCGAATGAGGAAATGTCGAGGGGAAGCGGTGATAATAGCCAAGGCCCTTTTACGCTACCTGACATGGAGGTTAAACATGGATAGCCTTGAACTGCGCGAGTGACAGACGTGGGGGTAATCATTTAGGACAAGACCCCACGTCTGTCGCGTTGTGGCGGGCCTGTCAGCTACAATGATCGCGGGCGGTGCCACACACTCCTGGCTCCTCGTAATCAGCGTCGTGCCAATATCTGGTTTCTCTTGCAGCGTTACCAGAATCGTTGGAACTTGGTGGTAACCTAAAAGCTATTGCAGCGACCTACCTCATTCTAATGCGTTCCGATGTCGGATCCCAGTCCTCCTCCTCCTAGCTCCTCCTAACTCTCCATCTACTTGGCTGGCCACTTGGGCAACACTAAACCTTTGGAGTGGACTACTATTCCTAAACCTGTGGTGTGTGAAGAACAGTGAGCCTCTCCCACTTATTTATACCCTCCAAAGGTTAGTTTGGTGCCAGAATATACACGGGAATTAGTCACCAGCCATGAGGAGCCAACACGTTGTGTCTTACCGTGTTTGGCGTGAATACCAGGTCAGACAACCTGGTGGTTCGGCCGAACTCCCAACGGCTCCTCTCGCGCCAAAACTTTATTGTGACACTTTTATGTGGGCCCCCATCATGGGTATGGGTGATTCGGGGGATTTTTAGTTAGTTTTCTCCTCCGAGTGGGTCCATGAATCTGCGTACTTGCGCTTAATTGGTTGGGAGGTAACCTTTTTGATTGCTCCTTGCATTCATGAGTATTTTGGGGCTTAATTCACCTGCATGCAAATAAACACTAACACATGTGGAAATGGCTAGTATTAACCTGTACAACTATGTTGCATTCTCAATTTATAATTTTTATGCACTAAATTGATGGTCAAATGTAGCATTTAAGGATCTTCAGCAAACTCCCCCACACTTAGTCCTTTGCTTGTCCTCGAGTGAAGGCAAGAAGAACTAATTGCTATATAAATTTTTTCTATGAATATTAAAGAAGTATACAAAGTATTTCAATTCATAACTTTGTTCATGAACCCCTTTATTGTGTGACTACTGTTGGTATTTCTCACGAAAATAGAATAATCCGCAAGTGCAAGAAAATACCATTATAGCACTTCCCCTTAAAGAGTATTGCCAAGGGCATCGAATCCAAGGGACGTGTGTAAAACCTTCTAGCTTGTTCTCTCAATGACACACAATTTGCTTGGTAGGCAAAGATTTGAGAGGATTTCAATTGTTTGAAGCCTAAGTCACATTATTCTATGGCAGCTGCTCACTTCAAGCACGGGTTTACCCTTGGCAACACCAGGATGATTACTGCAACGAGCATAAGGCATAACCGATTGTGGAGGATTACTAAGGACAGATAGGTATGTCACCACCTACTGTCTACCTCTTCAATCCCTGAGTCTTCGAGATATCCACATATGAATTATAACCTAAGCACCACACTAAAGTTATAATTCACAACTCTAATTGTTTCGAATGCAAAGCTATGACTAGAGCCTCTAATGAATTAAAGCAGTGAACCACAAGCAGTTATGAAAGTAAATTATTATGAAACAGAAATCAAACTTGAATTGAATTCACAAAAATTTCTTACTTGATCCCGCTAGAACTTCCGTAGAAGTACATGTGTGGAATAGAGACTTGATAAGCCCAAGCCTCCTCCTCCTAGCTCCTCCTCAATCTCCTTCTAATTGGTTGGCCACTTGAGCAGCTCTAAACCTTATGAGTGGAGTACTATGGTCAGACTTGTGGTGTGTGGAGAAGTGAGGGAGTGAAGGGGTATTTATACACGAGTTCAGTCGGTTTGGCCCCACAATTGGAGTGCGAATCAGTCATTATGGCCATCAGTGAGCCAAAAGAAGCCAACACATTTAGGATGACCGAGTTTGGCACCAGGGCCAGGTCAGCCGACTAGGGGGGTCAGCCGACCTCCTCCTGGTCCCCTGTCGAGTGTGCTTCTTCAGGGTGTCTACCAGGTGGGCCCTGACCCCTTTTCCGGGTGCAACACTATTGGATTCCATTGAAAACTTCTCAGAATGAGTCATGGATCAATTTGATGCCAAGTGTTGTCGTCTAATTCATCGAACGATAACTTTTTGGATTACCCCCTACATGCTTGGGTATTTTTGCGGTTTAATTCACCTACATACAAATAGACACAAACACTTGTGCCATTTGTTAGTTTTAACTCCTACCACTATATTGTGTTCTCCATTTTAAAGTTTTTATGTGGTGAATTGACTGTCATATTTAGCATGTAAGACCGTCAACAAACTCTCCCGCACTTTGTCCTTTGCTCTTCCTCGAGTGAAGGCAAGAATAGGTTCAGTGCTAAGATAAATATTGCTATGAAATTAAGGAAGTATACCAGGTATTTTAAATCACACCTTTGCTCTTGAACCCTTTTTGTGATGTGGCTACCACATCATCTTGGGCGTTTGAGAGGTAGAACGATCGAGTGTATCTCACCCGAACTTCCTCCTGCTGAAATGACTTCGAAAATTGCTATATTTCGAATATCAAAAGGGATAATGCATTTTCATCCTCTATTGGATTTTGTCAAGTCACTCAAAGTGTTTGAATCATCACATTGGAATACTTTTGCCACTTTTATCTCTACAACTAAGTATGGATTTTTGTGGATCTTGGTAGGGATAAGTAGTAGCACACTTGCAATTCATATATTACTTGGTAAAAAACGAGATCCATATGAGAAGACAATGCAATAATATTAATGACTACGAAAATTCTTGTGCACTTATTGTGAAGGGTGGATGATGGATAACAAATGATGATGATAAATCCCAATTGATCACTCACTTTTTGTGCAAGGATGAAGCATGGCTACTTATTGGCTCTCTTTTTTTTTTGAATTCTTTTGAGAGCTCTTATAGCCATGCCTTCTACTCCTTTTTATGCATCTTTCTAATGATAGAGGATTTTGCAATAATTTTCATGGAGTATCATTTGGTGGTGGAATGATGAAAATGATGGAATATGGTGGAGTTCACAAGAAATTTCCTAATCAAGATTTTTATGCAAGTCACTCAACAGAGTCAAGAGTTTGACAGCGTTCAATGAAAATGCCAAGTGGCATATGCATGTGGTTTTCAATATTCATATCATATGGCCTTGGTGGGCATTTTAATTTCCAATGAGAGAGGAAGGCAAACCTTAAGACTTTAAAATTAAGCAAAATTCAAAATAAATTTCAAGCAAGGATAGGTTTGTCCATGGGTTCATTTTACTCATCATATCACACCAATCAAAAACTTAGATGACATGTTTTCCTAGATTAATGACATGGGTCCAAAAACATGGTTATGATATCAAAATACAGGATATACTAATCTCAGATTTTGAGCAAATTGCAATGTTTAATTCATCTGAGTTGATTTTAATTTGAATTTTCAAGAATGTGTCAAAATTTTCAACTCAAATTGCAGTGAATCACCAAGAGTAGGGGATAAGAGATTCAAAACGACGTTGTGTCGTGAAACGGGCTCGAGAGGGGCCACCCACAGGTCGGCCGAGCTAGGGGGTCGTCCGACCTCTGGCTGGCTCCCCTCGTGCTCCACTTTGTCATGTTGTATCGTGTGTATGTTTGCAACGTGTCCATGGGTGAAACGCATGATCTAAATGTCGCGAGATCGTGGAGGGATTTCTCCCCCCCACATGTTCCCAGAAACTTTATTAGATACGAAAGAAACTAAAGGAGGAACTTTACCATCGTTAGATTAACCGGTAATTTCATTTTAATAAACAGGAAATTGGGGGTGCTTACATTATGAGATTACAAAACATTGGAAAAATAAAATAAGCAAACTAAGGGGTAAGCACTCAATGGCCTAAAGGGATGTCTAATCATGGTGCTTTATAGTTGTCGGGCATCCCAAAGGCCTCGCACAAGTGCTTGATTTTAGCGCTCATGCCACAACATACACCATCAATCACCTCCTTATGGGCATCAATATCATCTTTTATTTCATCCCTCTCGATGTGTGCTTCGGGCACCGTGCGTGCTAGCCTCTTGTTCTCTAAATGCGGATATTCTATGTCCTTCACTAGTTGCGCTGCATCGGCATGGGCAGAGTTTTCAACACGGCTTTGATATTGGCTCAGAGGCCTTTTATAGCAGGTGGTGAGAGGTGATGCCTCACCCATGAGGTAGACAAGCCTTTTGATTCTTCCAAGGAATAGTTGTCCACACGCTTGTACAGACCTTTTCCATTCAACGTTTTTACGCTTTGGGTTATGAACCGATCGTTTGTAGGCTCCGACGAGGTACGAGTTGGCGACTCGTAGTGGTACTGAATGTGGCCTAGAGGGGGGTGAATAGGCCTTTTGAATTTCCTGCACACTTAATAGAGTCGTCAAAAACTTGATTGACCGGACTAGTCCGGTTGTGTGGGCAGACTAGTCTGGTGTGCTGCTAAATGTGAATTGATTAAGTATTGTTTAGGAAATTAGATTCTTTTAGAAGCGGAAATGAGAACAACAAATTCTTTGATTCAAGATTATTGTATGAATGCACCTGGAAACTTATAAGCAACTTAATTGATGTTTAGTAATCAAGTGATCTAGTGAGCAAAAGGTAATGTAAATGAGGCACAAGAGACGCAAATTTTTACTGAGGTTCGATCTCACCACGAGATCTACGTCCTCGTCGAGGAAGCACACACAGAGCCGGGTCTCCAACCCTTTCCCTCTTCAAGTCACCACACAGGCCGACTTGATTCCAGTATCACGGGTAATCACCGAGTTTGTGGGGCAACCTCACACGTTGAGGGATCCCACGAGAATTACAATGATAGGAGTGATCAAATACACTTGAAAGTATTACAATGCAGAGTATGAGTGTAGAAAGATCAATCCCCAAGAGCTCGCAACGAAGGAACGACGATCTCCCAATCCTGAATCCAAGTGTTCAAATGATTAGACTCTTTTTGCACCTTAGATGTGTGGGGAGATGTGTTTTGGGCTCTTGGGACAAAGTGGCGGACCTAGGGTTTGTGTTTTCAGCAGTATTTGACGTGTATCTACTGTGGAAGGTCGTGAATTCTCTATTTATATGGTTTCCAAAAAGTTACCGTTGAAAAACCCTAATACCGGACTAGTCCGGTGCAAGTCCGGACTTGTCCAGTCACAGTGTAACTCGAAGTTCAGAAAGTCTGGCGGACTAGTCTGGTTGGAAAACGGACTAGTCCGGCCTTTTGTGAAAACAAACTCCAGAAAGTTCATCGGACTAGTCAGGTGGACACAACTAGTCCGGTCTCCAGAGATGGGAGACTCCAGAAAGTTCATTGGACTAGTCCGGTGGACACACGGACTAGTCCGGTCTCCAGAGATGGGAGACTCTAGAAAGTTCATTGGACTAGTCCGGTGGACACACGGACTAGTCCGGTCTCCAAAAATGGGAGACTCCAGAAAGTCTGGCGGACTAGTCCAGTCCATGATCAGACTAGTCCGTTGCACTGTGAAAGTTAGGTTAATTTTAAAACCCTTACCCTTGCGCAAAGTCGTGAGCTCTTGAAGTGTGTCTTTCATACACTCCCTATACATATAAAATCTAATTTGTTCTTCCAAGCTCCATCAAAGTATCCCTCTTTGGACACCACTCCATTTTTCACCTTTTTGTGTGCACCGAGCTATTTCACTTTGTTTGTCCTGCAATCATCTCAATAGTTTCATTAGGATCTCATATGTTTGTCATCAATTAGCCAAAACCCACAAGGGATATCCTAGATGTACTTACAATCTCCCCCTTTTTGGTGATTGATGACAACCATTTGAGATATCACAAATGAGAGTAAAATTTTGATTTTCATAAGGTGTGCACATATGAAAATAACGATAGATCCACAAAAAGCTTATCACATATGCATACACCTTATGGTGGGGTGCCTAACAGGTGTGTCATCAACAATGTGTGATGAGATAAAGATAAACAATAATGAGCATAGAAGTAAGCATTAGAGCAACAATAAGCATCACACATAGGAAAAGAAATAGTGCATTACAAATTTTAAAAAATAAGTACATGTCCTTGATCACAAAACCATAGAACTACTACTAGAGATAGTCTCAAGCTAGTCTCAATCTCTCCCCTTTTGGCATCAAGGCACCAAAAAGGGAAAAATCAAGGGGAATCACTCATCACCGCTCTCTTCTTCAGTTTTGGTCCGATCTTCATCTTCATCACCATCATCATTCACCAGAGCAGGATCTTCCTCTGAGTCCTCGTAGGCGGGCGGTGATCCAACCGGCTCAATCTCAAGCTTGTCACAGATAGCTTTGATGTTGGCATTTACATATTGTTGATGTTTCTTCTGCCTGACTTCGATCTTGCGGCAGAAGGAAAAGATGGAGGAGATCATTTTGAGGACACCACCGGAGGATTCAAGGACAGGTGCAAAGCCAGGAGGAGCAGCTGCAGATCTAGTGGCATTCACATCCCGAGATTGTTTAGACCTCCTCTCAGCTTCGGGGGAGGAAGGGGCAGTTTGTGCTGAGGGAAGGGTGTACTCTGTGGGCATTTGTGGCTTCAACCCTGTATGAGAGACATCCTTGACAAACTCAAGTCCCGTCACTTTCTCAATCATGAACATGATGTATGGGGCATACCCGCAAGACCTATTGGGAGTGATTGAGATGTTCACAATGTCGTTGTAGATGTACTCGAAAACATTAAATGGTCTCCTTCCACTAATGACCTTCATTAGGGTCCTCAAGGTTCCTTGTATAGTCCCCACATCTCCATCTTTCGGGGCTATTGTCTTCCTCAAGATTCTGTTGAGGACCACAAAGAAGGGCTTTAGATATTTGATGTTGGGAGGAGTATAGGGCATCCTTGTGTCATAGTGGAACTTAAGCTCATCCTTCTCCAAGGGTTGCAGATTGTGGATGATAAGATCATGATCCAGAGTGTGTTCAAGGTGAAGAATCCTTGCAAATTCATCATAAGTGACACTATACTTGGAACCATGAGTCATCCAAGTAAGACTGTCTCCATCACCACGAGTAAAGTAGAGCGTTGAGTAAAATTGGGTGATGATCTCATTGTTCTAGTCATTCTCAAAGGAAAGCAGTTCCTTCAAACCGTGCCTATCCAGAGCCTCAACCACCTCACGAAAAGCAGGATACTTCTTCGACTGCAGGTATCCAATATTCACCCATTGACTCTCCACAACAGGATTCTTCATCTTCATGTACACGTGCTTGTAGTAGTCGGCATGGAAGTTGCAACAGAATCTTGGGTCAGAGCATTGCCTAGGTTGATTGTACACATTAATCTTCCTGAAGCTATCGGCTAGCTCACCCCCTTTTTCGGTGAAATCCTCACTAGAAGGTTGCCTGTTGCGGTGACTGAGTGGAAGTGCATCTAGGACTCCCTTGTGGGTTTTGGATGATTTATGACAAGCAATTGGGATCCAAACCTCTTTGTTGAGATGAGTGCAGGTTTTTAATAGAAAAATGATCAAAGTGCCAAAAAGAAGGAAGAATGAGGAGCAAAGTGGAAATGAGCTCAAGGAAGAAGAATAGTAGATCATTGTGTATGGAGTGTGTTAAGAAAGCACATCCCAAGAGCTCAATCACAATTATACACACACATTGCACAAAGTTACACAGGATCGGACTAGTCCGACTGTCACCAGACTAGTTCGATATCCTTTCTGCACAAAATCGGACAAGTCCGATATCCATCGGACTAGTCCGATATCTCTCTGACTAGAATCGGACTAGTCCTCCCAGTGCAGACTAGTCCTCAAATCACTTCACAAGTCACACAAAATCGGACAAGTCCGATCACAACCGGACTAGTCCGATATTCTCTCTGGTCCAAATCGGACAAGTCCTCCTAGTGCGGAAGTGTCATCCAATGCACTAAGGGTTTCACATGTCCGAACAAGTCTGATGACTATCGGACTAGTCCGAAGATTTCCAGTAGCGTAATTGGACAAGTCCGTTCCTAGCCGGACTAGTCCGATATTTCGAGACACTTAGGGTTTGCTACACACAGCACACCGGACTAGTCCGGCTACCACCACGGACTAGTCCAATCTTTGTGAACCCTAACAGTCACTTTTAGAAACCCATATAAATAGAGTTGCACGACCATATTTTACACAGTCTCGAACCCTAGCGCCGTCACACCTCCCAAGAGCCTCAAAAACCACATCTCTCCACGAAATTAAGTGCAACAAAGATCAATCCTTTGAGGATTCACTCTGGTTCATTGGAGAGACACATTCAACACCACATTGAGCTCTTGGTTTGATTCTCTAACACACTCCTGCGATTTAATTGTAATCTTTTGAGTGTGTTCTTGGTGGTATTTCGTGTTGTAATCCAAGGGAGCTCTCAACGTGTGAGAAGGCCCCTTGAAATCAGTTATTCACCCCTTTGAGATTAGTGGAAGAGGATTGGCCTTCGTGGCGATCCGATGAGGGTAGGATTGGAGAAGACCCGGTCCTTTTGTGGACTCCTCAACATGGATGTAGGTTGCCTCTGTGGGAACTGAACCACAGGATAAATCTCTTGTGTTCTTCTTTTGTGTTCATTGTTCTTTACATTATATCAATCCAGGGTTACAATTGATCTTGATTACTTTATGTTGAAATATCAAGTATAAGATTGAATTGTGATATAACCTGATTCATAACCTTGTAACACTTTGTTTAATCGTATATTTCCACTGCATCTATTGAATAAAGTTAATCGATCAAACCTAATCAATCTAGTCTATATACACCGGACTAGTTCACACTTTACCGGACTAGTCCGATTTATCTAGTTTTGAACTGGTTGATTAAGTGTTGCAGGATCCAACAATTTTCAAAAAGGCCTATTCACCCCCATCTAGGCAACATTTAATTGGTATCAGGGCGGGTTCTTCAAAAAAGAGACTAATCGCTCGAAGGAGATCATGTCGGAGATGAAGGACACCCACAAGAGCAACAACCAAGAGAAGGTTGATGGATGAAAAGAACCTCAAGGTGGAGAAGCTCCTCGAAGCCATTCAAGACTTCGAGGACGACGATGAGGAGACGCTGGAGCTAAAGGCGCTCCTAAGAAAGAATACACTTTCCAAAGGGAAAGTAAAAGTTGAAGAGAACAAGAAGGGAAGTAGTCACACCGACTACTCCCGATATCCTTTTAACTATGATCGTCTCAATTCAAATAACAATCATTATTTATCTATCCCACTTGGAAAAGCCCCACACTTCGATGGAAGTGATTACTCAATGTGGAGGTAAAATATGAAAATGCATCTAATTTCCTTCAATCCATGTTTGTGGCATATTTTGTGCACTGGGATAGATATCCCGGACGACGACAAAGAGCTCACCACCAGCCAAGAGTAGGCGATTCCCCGAAATGCTCAAGCCACAGCCGTAATTACCTCTTCACTCAATCGAGATGAGTTCACCAAGGTGGATGGACTCGAAATTGCAAAGGAGATATGGGACACACTACAAACTGCACATGAAGGTGACCGACATGTGCGTGAAGGAAAAATCAAGATGATTGAAGGCGAGTTAGTAAGATTTGTAATTGAAGAAGACGAGTCACCCCAAGACATGTACAATCGATTAAAGACACTCATCAACAAGGTCAGATCATACGGAAGTAAGAAGTGGAATGACCACGAGGTTGTAAAGCTCATACTTAGAGCTTTTATGCCTCGCAACATCACACTATGCTCCATGATCAGAGAAAGCCCTGGATACATAAGGTTGACTCCGAATGATCTGCTTGGAAAGGTCATCAACTTCGAGATGATGGAAAAACAAGAAAAACATGTCAAGGAGATTGCCGACCTCACATCGGCAAAGAAGAAAGGGGTTGCTTTGATGTCCACTCTCAAGCCCCTACCCAAAGAAGCTAGAGAAGCACAACTAGAGGAAGATAGTGACGACAAGAGTAGTGAATTGGATGAAGAAGACATGATATTGTTCATGAAGAAATTCAAGAGAATAATGAAAAAGAGACAAGGTACAAAGTCAAGCAAAGGAAAGTACAAGGAAAGAACGAAGCCAAAGTTGAGGCGGGCATGCTATAATTGTGGTGAGTATAACCACTTTATAGTTGATTCCCATATGAGGAGAACAAGAAGAAGACCAAAGAAGCCAAGCCTCAACCCAAGAAATTCTTCAAGAAGAAGAAGCAAGCCGAACAAGCACACATATGGAAAGAGTGGTACTCAAATGATGAGTCCTCATCGTCTGAAGAAGAAGAGATGGCTAGCATAGCCATTGAGAAGACATCCAAGAAGTCTACCCTTTTCCCTACACTTGGCGCATGGAAGGGAGATGGCACTTGCCTTATGGCAAAGGAAGGTAAACGCAAGGTAACCATTAAACCCCCTTCCGTGCATTCCTATTCTAGCGATGATGAACTCAATAGTGATAATGAGGACATGCTTATTGGACTAGGTAGGAAAACAGCTACTGAAATGAAATTTTTGCTTGATCAACTTGTTGAGAAGGAGAGGTTAATACATCGTCAAGAGGACATGATCATCTCCCAAAAGGAGGAATATGTCGAACTTGACAAACTTCTAGAACTTGAAAAGGAATGAAGCAAATCACTAGAGCTTGAGTTAGCTTCGAGCAAGAAAACTTGTCTGGAGCTAACTGACTCAAATGCTACAATCAAGGACCAACTTGCTGACCTGATAAAGGTTAACAAGATCCTTGAAGTGCAGGTTGAGTCACTCAAGCTGAGTGAACCTTCCTCCTCTTCAAGTTCACCTTCTCGACTAACTAAAACTGATTTTGCTCATGCTTGCACATGTACTAAAAGTGACACCAGTTTGAAGGATAAGCCAACTTCTACAAAGGAAAAACATCCTGCCCAAATTGGCATATTTGACAAGGAGAAGATCAAATATGCACGTAGTTCTACTTGGGCAAAAGACCTCCAAATGTCAAATATGGCATTGGTTATTCTTACGGTGAAAAGCAACATGCTAGAAGCCATAAGAAAAACAAGGAGAGGATTACATTTGTAAACGGAAGGCCCTCTCAAATTGGAAAGTCGCAGATTAAGACAGCAACTACACATGAACACCGGACTAGTCCGGTCGGTGTCCGGACAAGTTTGGTCCTCCGGACAAGTCCGGCCCCCAGACTGGTCCTGTACATAAACAACAACAGCTATTGTTTAAAACTTTTGATGCAACCAATGTGTTAATGAGAAATAATTTTGGCAAGGTTTATGCTCATTATGTTGGGCCACGCCATGGGAACATCAAGTCTCATGTGTGGGTGCCCAAATGCATTGTAACTAACCTCCAAGGAACCAAGCAAGCTGGGTACCTAAAACCAAGGCATGATTTGTTTTTGCAGGCCTATTCCTCTGGTGGATCTAAATGGGTGCTAGACTGTGGCTGCACCAACCATATGGGGGAAAGAAGAATGTTCGTGGAATATGAAGAGAATAAGGACCCAAACGAGGGCAACTACTTTGGAGATAATAGTCAAGGAAGGGTGCTCGGTACCGGTAAAATTGCAATATCCTCTAAACACACACTTTCTAATGTTTTACATGTTGAATCCCTAGACTATAACCTGCTGTCCATATCTCAATTATGCGACAAAGGTTATAATTGGTTGTTCACTAACGAGGGTGTGACCGTTTCTAGGAGGAGTTATGGTTCTGTTGCATTCAAGGGTATGTTAAAGGGAAAGCTCTATCTTGTTGACTTCAACAAGGATAAAGCTGAACTTGACACATGCTTGATTGCAAAGACCAACATGGGTTGGTTGTGGTATAGATGGCTAGCGCATGTTGGTATGAGGAACCTTCAAAAACTCCTCAAAGGCGATCACATCCGAGGTTTAAAGGATGTTTTATTTGAGAAAGACAGGCCATGTAGCGCGTGCCAAGCCGGGAAGCAAGTTGGAGCACCTCACCCCGCCAAAAATGTCATGAATACAACAAGACCACTTGAGCTACTACACATGGACTTATTTGGTCCAATAGCCTACATAAACATCGGTGGTAACAAATATGGTTTAGTTGTCATTGATGATTTTTCTCACTTCACTTGGGTTTTATTTTTGCATGATAAGTCAGAGACACAAGGAACACTCAAGAAGTTCTTCAAGCGAGCTCAAATTGAATTCTCATTGATAATCAAGAATATTCGAAGCGACAACTACACGGAGTTCAAGAACACGCAAGTGGAGGAGTACCTTGATGAAGAAGGCATAAAGCACGAATTTTCAGCACCGTACTCCCCACAACAAAATGGAGTTGCCAAAAGAAAGAATCGAACACTTATAGAGATGGCAAGAACAATGCTCGATGAGTACAAGACATCGGATCGATTTTGGGCGGAAGCGATTAACACCGCTTGCCACATCGTAAATCGACTTTATCTACATCGACTAATCAAGAAGACATCCTATGAGCAACTCACCGGTAACAAACCAAATATTTCATATTTTCGAGTTTTCGGTTCTCCATGTTATATCTTGAACAAGAAGCCTATGACTTCAAAGTTCGCTTCGAAGTCTGATGAAGGTTTCTTGCTTGGTTATGATTCGAACACTTACGCCTATCATGTTTTCAACAAGACCTCCAAACTTGTTGAAGTAGCACGTGACGTAGTGTTCGATGAGACTAATGGCTCCCAAAAGGAGCAAGTTGATCCATGTGAACTAGGTAAAGAAGAAGCTCCTTGTCAAGCATTGAAAAGAATGGCTCTAGGTGAGGTTCGACCACAAGAGCCACCTCCACCCGTACATGAGAAAGATGAACCACAAGAGGAGACCAACGATCAAGGGGGAGCTTCAACACAAGATCAACCACAACAATACGAAGATAATCAACAAGTCAAAGAA
The DNA here is from genome assembly GCA_036927565.1 of Tuctoria greenei. Classification (NCBI taxonomy): domain Eukaryota; kingdom Viridiplantae; phylum Streptophyta; class Magnoliopsida; order Poales; family Poaceae; genus Tuctoria; species Tuctoria greenei. Next base: position 119,555,448 of record JAYESD010000004.1, read on the forward strand.
GGCAATTACTTAGGGGGAGAAGCTGATGATCGTGAAGATACAACTCCTCAAGTGCCACACCCAAGAGTACACCAATGCGTCCAAAGGGATCACCCAATCGACAATATCATCGGTGACATCCAAAAGGGAGTAACCACTAGATCTCGCATAGCTAACTTTTGTGAGCACTATTCGTTTGTATCCTTTTTGGAACCACGTAGGGTTGAAGATGCATTGAATGATCCGGACTGGGTGGTGGCAATGCAAGAAGAATTGAACAACTTCCAGCGGAACAAGGTGTGGGAAAATGTGGCAAGACCCAATGCAAACATCGTCGGCACCAAGTGGGTCTTCCGCAACAAACAAGATGAACACGGGGTGGTGACAAGGAACAAGGAACGGCTTGTGGCCAAAGGGTATTCACAAGTCGAAGGTTTGGATTTCGATGAGACCTTTGCTCCAGTAGCCAGGCTTGAATCTATTAGAATATTACTTGCATATGCAACTCACCATGATTTCAAGTTGTATCAAATGGATGTGAAAAGTGCCTTCCTCAACGGACCAATCAAGGTAGAGGTGTACGTGGAGCAACAACCCGGGTTTGAAGACGAAGAGTTCCCCGACCACGTATTTAAATTGCGTAAGGCTCTTTACGGCCTCAAACAAGCTCCTAGAGCTTGGTATGAGTGTCTTAGAGATTTATTAATTGAAAATGGCTTTAAGATTGGCAAAGTAGATTATACACTATTTACAATGAATTTTGATGATGATCTTTTTATTTGTCAAATTTATGTTGACAATATAATCTTTGGGTCAACTAACCAATCTTTTTGTGAGGAATTTAGTAAAATCATGACAGACAGGTTTGAAATTTCAATGATGGGAGAATTAAAGTACTTCTTGGGATTCCAAGTGCGGCAACAGAAGGAAGGGACATTCCTAAGCAAAACCAAGTACACGCAGGACATACTCAAGAAGTTTGGCATGGACAAGGCGAAGCCCATAAAACCCCCCATGGCAACGAATGGCCACCTAGATCACAATGAAGATGGACCTATCGTCGACCAAAAGGTATATCGCTCCATGATTGGATCTCTACTCTATTTATGTGCATCTAGGCCAGATATTATGTTGAGTGTATGTTTGTGTGCAAGATTTCAAGCCAATCCTAAGGAATGTCACTTGATAGCCGTAAAAAGGATCTTGAGATATTTGGTTCATACACCCAACCTTGGTCTTTGGTACCCTAAAGGCTAAAAATTCAATCTCATTGGTTACTCCGATGTAGATTATGCCGGGTGCAAAGTAGATAGAAAAAGCACTTCCGGTACATGCCAATTCCTAGGGAGATCCTTAGTTTCTTGGTCCTCCAAGAAACAAAATTCCATTGCCCTATCCACAGCCGAAGCGGAGTATGTTGCAGCCGGGAGTTGTTGTGCACAACTCCTTTGGATGTGACAAACTCTAAGGGACTATGGTTACAATATGAACCATATTCCACTCCTTTGTGACAATGAAAGTGCCATCAAAATTGCCCACAACCCAGTTGAGCACTCAAGAACTAAACACATAGACATAAGACATCACTTTTTGAGAGATCATGCCATGAAAGGAGACATAGCCATTTCACATGTTAACACTCAAAAGCAATTGGCCGACATATTCACCAAGCCACTTGATGAAAAGCGTTTTTGTGAACTCTGAAATGAACTAAATATCCTTGATGCTCGGAGTGTGGCTTTAAATGTTGCATACCTGTATGAATTCTTCAAAATATGTTGATTGGATTGTGAAAATCATCTCTCATTTTTCTCCCAAAAACTATGTCAATTACTAGATCTTGGTGAATTACGATCATTGCTTGATTGTTGTATGCTTACTGATCATATTCGTCAAGATTATTTGATTTGTTTTGCCTCTCTATTTTCTAATTATGAACCTTCAAATATATATGAATGGGCTATAAAATTCTTGCCTGGTGACCACAAACTAGTCCGTGGTTGCCCAGACTAGTCCGCCCATGCAGACTAGTCCGTAGAGTGCCAGTTAGGCCGGACTAGTCCGGTAGACAACGGACTAGTTCGATATAGCCCCTGGAAAAGTTCGGACTAGTCCAGTCATCTCCGGACTTGTCCTATGTTTCGTTTCCATAAACCTAGCCGCCGCCAAACCCTAATTTCTTCACCTCCACTCTTGCATCACGCGTTCTCTCTCTTCGTGCTCGAGCTCCCAAGGCGATTTCTTGCTCCCTCCACCAAAAAGCTTCGCATTTGGGGCGCAAATCAAGCTTGTCCACTTGAGGATTGAAGCTAGTGGACTTGTCCGGCCTTCAACACCCTCATCTCCAAGCTTCAAGCAATTTTTCCGGTAATTTTCGCTCAAACCATAGAAATTCCAAATTTCTTCATTGTTGATCAAATAGCCTAGCATATTTCACTATATACATGCCTCCCTGATGTATTACGTGTATGCTACACTTGTTGTGCATTAGGAATCATCTTTTGTCCAGTCTCTTAGGTTTTTGAGGATGAACACCGGGCTAGTCCGGTCCATGCACGGACAAGTCTGGTCCCCCGGACTAGTCCGTGCCTGTGCACTGGACAAGTACGATGTTTCTGAACTCAAAACCTAATTCTTCAATTCCTCAATGCAATTCCTAGCTACCCTTTCACACCTATGCCTTGTGTCATTCATACCACTCATCCTCAAGTCATGTCGAGCTTCGGCAATGATGTCTCCGATTTTGAGTCCGAGATGGACCACGAGGTGGCACCTCGGACCTCGACGGATCTTGGCAAGAAGCGCCAAGAAAGATCGTCCGAGCTAGATCAGTCTCCTCCACACGCTCGGAGGAAAGTGCTATCTAAGAAGCCATCCTCCAAGGTGTCTGCTTCTAGGGCTACCACCTGCGATGGGCCTAGCACGGCAAGTGCCTGCCTAGCAAAAGGCAAGGGCAAAGGAATAGAAACAGGTCCGGTTGGCCCGTTGAAACTTCATGCTCCAAGGGAAGGGGTCCGGGACCCCACTGAAGACAAGTTCAACGGGAAGGGCAGTGACTCGGCGGCCAAATTCAGATGCATCAATTGGTATGGCCGACCGAAGCAAGCTATTGATGGAAGGTTCTAGTGCAACATCCATGTTGATTTCTACAAATCGGTCTATCTCCCACTGAAGACACCAGTTGTGCAAAGTCAGTGGATTGACTGGGCATATATTGAGAAGAAGGGCTGCTCACCGTTCACTGAGGTAGTGAGAGCCATTGAGAGGCGTGGACTGAGAGATCTTTTCGCCTTCAGGAATAACTGGAATAATGAAGTGATTGCACAGTTCTTTGCAACTTGTCACTTCTCTAGTGACGATGAGGAAAGTGTCACTTGGATGACCCATGGATCCAAGTACAGTATTACTCAAGAAGATTTTGCTAACCTACTTAACCTTGACACCACAAGATATGATTGCCTGGTCATAAAAAACATAGGTGTCATTGACAAGGATAGGATGAAGTTCCTATATGAGGCAAACTCAAAGTTCACCCCTCCCTCCACCAAAAACATGAAGCCATTCTTTGTGGTGCTGAACAGAGTTTTGATGAAGACAATTGCTCCCAAGGATGGAGATGCTGGGAGTGTGCAAGGATACCTTCAGACTCTGATGAGGGTCATAAGCAAGGACCGCCTGTTTGATGTGGCGGAATACATTTGGAATGACATGGTGAACATATCTTGCACTCCCTATAGATCTTGCGGATATGGTCCTTATCTAATGTTTTTGATTGAAAGAGTCACCGGTATTGAGTTTGTGAAAGATGTGGAGCATCTCCCTTTGAGGCCTCAAATGCCTCAAAAGCCGAGTGTGCAGGCTGCTCCCTCACCGGCCTCCAGTCTCAAGATCGAGAGAAGATGCTAGGGCTGCCCCTGCTTCTAGTGCAGCCCCTCAAAATGGTTTAGCCAGCAGAATTCTCAAATATCTGACTGCAATCTTTGCCTCGTGCAAAAAAGCCGAAGTGAAGGCCCATAAGCTCAACGAGAAAAGAAAGGAGGACATGAAGTATATCAAGGCAAATGTGAAGCAAATTTGCCAGAAACTGGAGATTGAGCCAATTGGGTCTCCAACAATCTCTGAAGACTCAGATTCTGATTTCAACGAGCTCAGGCCCTTGACCCCCTCCGAGCTTGCCTACTTTGGCGTTGGGGGCTCGAGCAGCTCCACACCTCCTCCTCCTCCTCCTCATCAAGCCGACGATGAAGATGATGAAGATGACGATGAGAGGACTGACAGCGAAGAGTGAAGACCTTAGGACTCTCCTCTCCTTCTTTTTGGTGTCTTGATGCCAAAGGGGGAGAGATTGAGGGGGAGTCTTAGTCTTAGCTGTAGTTTGTGAGGAGAGAGCCCTATGCTATGTTTTTTTAACTCTTTTGTGGCTTTTAAAGTTTTAACAATGATCTTAAGTTAATTATGGTTCTATGATGCAATGATTTGATCCTTTGAGTAGCATTTATGAAAACTGTGATTTTGCTTTAGAATGACATATATGCTTTCTATTGGGTGATTAATGTCAATTATGTCATTCTCAATGTTTCAGTGCACTTAGTTATGCATCCTACCATAAAGAATGCACATATGGACTATGCTTTCACTACTTGATGTATTTTGGACTCATATGTGCATACTTTATGAAAATATCAATTTTTATCATATTTTTTGAAATCTCAATTGGTTGTCATCAATCACCAAAAAGGGGGAGATTGAAAGTGCATCTAGGGCTCCCTTGTGGGTTTTGGATGATTTATGACAAGCAATTGGGATCCTAATCTCTTTGTTGAGATGAGTGCAGGTTTTTAATAGAAAAATGAGCAAAGTGCCAAAAAGAAGGAAGAATGAGGAGCAAAGTGGAAATGAGCTCAAGAAAGAAGAATAGTAGATCATTGTGTATGGAGTGTGTTAAGAAAACACATCCCAAGAGCTCAATCACAATTAAACACACACATTGCACAAAGTTACACAGGACCGGACTAGTCTGACTGTCACTGGACTAGTCCGATATCCTTTCTGCACAAAATCGGACAAGTCCGATATCCATTGGACTAGTCCGATATCTCTCTGACTAGAATCGGACTAGTCCTCCCTAGTGCGGACTAGTCCTCAAATCACTTCACAAGTCACACAAAATCGGACAAGTCCGACCACAACCGAACTATTCCGATATTCTCTCTGGTCCAAATCGGACAAGTCTGATATTTGCACGGACTAGTCCGAAATACCCTCTGAACTAAATCGGACAAGTCCTATAAGTGCAAACTTGTCATCCAATACACTTAGGGTTTCACATGTCCAGACAAGTCCGATGACTATCAGACTAGTCCGAAGATTTCCAGTAGTGAAATCGGACAAGTGCGTTCCTAGCCGAACTAGTCCGATATTTCGGGACACTTAGGGTTTGCTACACACAGCACACTGGACTAGTCCGGTGACCACCACGGACTAGTCCGAGCTTTCTGAACCCTAACGGTCACTTTTAGAAACTCATATAAATAGAGTTGCACCGCCATATTTTACACACTCTCGAACCCTAGCGCCGTCACAACTCCCAAGAGCCTCAAAAACCACATCTCTCCACAAAATTAAGTGCAACAAAGATCTATCCTTTGAGGATTCACTCTAGTTCATTGTTGAGACACATTCAACACCACATTGAGCTCTTGGTTTGATTCTCTAACACACTCCTGCGATTTAACTGTAATCTATTGAGTGTGTTCTTGGTGGTATTTCGTGTTGTAATCCAAGGGAGTTCTCAACCTGTGAGAAGGCCCCTTGAATTCGGCTATTCACCCCTTTGAGATATGTGGAAGAGGATTGGCCTTCGTGGCGATCCGATGAGGGTAGGGTTGGAGAAGACCTGGTCCTTTTGTGGACTCCTCAACGTGGATGTAGGTTGCCTCTGTGGGAACCGAACCACGGGATAAATCTCTTGTGTTCTTCTTTTGTGTTCATTGTTCTTTACATTATATCAATCTAGGGTTACAATTGATCTTGATTGCTTTACGTTGAAATATAAAGTATAATATTGAATTGTGGTATAACCTGATTCATAACCTTGTAACACTTTGTTTAATCCTATATTTCTACTGCATCTATTGAAGAATAAAGTTAATCGATCAAACCTAATCAATCTAGTCCATATACACCGGCCTAGTCCGCACTTTACCGGACTAGTCCGATTTCTCTGGTTTTGAACTGGTTGTTAAGTGTTGCAGGATCCGACAATTTTCAAAAAGGCCTATTCACCCCCCCTCTAGGCAACATTCACTGGGGTTTTTCATCTTGAGGGGCCCAATAAGACCACTAGCAAGTCCCTTCCCTTTATTGAGAGCCCTCTTTGGCCCTGAGGAGCTCTCAGCAGCAGCTTTTCTTTGAGCCTTTTTGACAATGACCTTCCTCTTCTTAGGCAGATTGTCGTCGAAGGGTGGAGAGTGGACATTGACATCATGTCTTTTCTTCATGTATCTCTCCTTGGCTCTCATCACTCTTTCGCTTTGAACTTCTTCATCAATGTGAAAAGAGCTGTCATCTGAGCTTGAAGAAATTGTGCCTAATAAGGAGTTCATGGATTAGATAAGAATGAACCAAGGATCGAAGTCAAATTAGGGATTCAGATGTCAGAGATCGGACTTGTCCGGTTTTAGTGTCCGGACTTGTCCGCATCCGATAGCCAGACTAGTCCGGCGTGGCATAAGAACCCTAATGATTTCCTTGAATTCCAAAACTTCTATCTAAAGATACAAAAGGACAGGAAGGTGATAGGAATACATCTATGAAGCCAATGTACAACCTTGGAATCAAAGGAAACGAGCTAGAACGATAAAAGATGAGATTTTTGTTTTAGGGTGAAATTTACCGAGATTTGAAGATTCGCGATGAGGAAGCAAGAATCTGTCCAGATGAGTCTGGAGGGGATGATCAACTCATCGAGGAGAGGATTTCCCACGGATAAAACTTAGTTTATGAGGGCTCAACTTGAAGGTCTCTTTGGGGGCTAGGGTTGAGGAGAGAAGAGGAGAGGTGAGCGAGACCAAGTGGAGGGAGGTTTAAAAACTTTGATTTTGGGCCGGCCAACAGCTTATATACGCGGCCGACCAGACTAGTCCGGTGCCCTTGGAAAACCTAGGAGTGAGAGTCTGTCCGGACTAGTCCGGTGGTAAACCGGACAAGTCTGTTCTCAACAGACTAGATACATATAGAAATGATTAATAGTGATCCAAGGACAATAGTTTTGCAAATAATCTTGTTAAATACGACCAGTAGATAAGCAACAATGAAAAGTGGTCATAAACAGAAAGATTTCTTCATTAAAACAGTTTTCTTAGAAGAAAAAAGAGATGAGGAGAATTTTTAACAATAAAATGTAATATTTGAAGTTTCAACCAGATATGCAACGTTTCAAGCCACATTTCGAGAGTCAAGTATGTTAAGCTCATTCCTAAGTTCACAAAACCTTTTCTAATCTAAAGGTTTGGTAAAAATATCCGCAAGTTGTTTTTCAGTCCTAACATGTGAAATAGCAATGTCACCTTTTAATGAATGATCTCTAAGAAAGTGATGACGGATATCTATGTGCTTAGTTCTTGAGTGCTCTACAGGGTTGAGTGCAATTTTTATAGCACATTCATTATCACATAGAAGCGGGATATGGCTAAGATTGTAGCCGTAGTCCCTAAGAGTCTGTCGCATCCAAAGTAGTTGTGCGCAACAACTACTGGCTGCAACATACGCTGCTTCCGCTGTGGAAAGAGCAATGGAGTTTTGCTTTTTAGATGACCAAGAAACTAGGGACCTACCGAGAAATTGACAAGTCCCTGATGTGCTCTTTCTATCAACTTTGCATCCTGCATAGTCGGTGTCGGAGTAGCCCATCAAGTTCAACTTGGATCCTTTGGGGTACCAAAGGCCGTAGTTGGGTGTGTGCACAAGATACCTTAGGATTCTTTTTACAGCAATGAAGTGACACTCTTTAGGTGCGGCTTGAAACCTTGCACACAAGCAAACACTAAGCATAATGTCTGGCCTAGATGCACATAAATAAAGTAAGGAGCCGATCATGGACCGATATACCTTCTGGTCCACATTTGGACCATCTTCATTGAGGTCGAGATAACCGTTAATGGCCATGGGTGTCTTGATGGGCTTGGCTTTGTCCATATTGAATTTCTGGAGAATGTCCCGTGTATATTTGGTTTGGCTTATAAATGTACCTTCTCTTAGTTGCTTCACTTGGAATCCCAAGAAGAACTTCAATTCGCCCATCATTGACATCTTGAACCTATCTGTCATAATTTTGGTAAATTCTTCACAGAAAGACTTTTTAGTGGATCCAAAGATAATGTCATCAACATAAATTTGACATACGAATAGATGATCATCACAATGTTTAGTGAAGAGTGTATAGTCAGCTTTACCATTTGAATCTATTTTGAGTCAGAAAATCTCTAAGGCACTCATACCAAGCTCGAGGAGCTTGTTTGACGCCATAGAGAGCCTTACACAGTTAGTAGACATGGTTGGGGTACTTTTGGTTTTTGAATATTGCTGGCTGCTCCACATAAACTTCATCCTTTATCGGGCCATTTAAGAAGGCGCTTTTGACGTCCATTTGATACAGCTTAAAATTATGGTGAGTAGCATATGCCAATAAAATACGAATGGACTCAAGTCTAGCTACAGGAGCGAAAGTTTCATCAAAGTCCAGACCTTCAACCTGAGAATAGCCCTTGGCCACCAATCTCGCTTTGGCCACCAATCTCGCTTTATTTCTTGTTACTACTCCATGCTCATCTTGCTTGTTTCGAAAGACCCACTTGGTTCCAACGATGTTCGCCCTTGGTCCCTCCACCAGCTCCCACACTTCATTTCTTTTGAAGTTGTTCAACTCCTCTTGCATTGCCATCACCCAGTTTGGATCCCTTAAGGCTTCTTCTACCCTGTATGGTTCCAGAAAAGACACAAAAGAATAGTATTCATAGAAATTTGCAAATCGAGATCTAGTAGTTGCTCCCTTAGCAATATCTCCGATGATATTGTTGACAAGATGGTCTCTTTGCACGCTTTGATGTACTCTTGGATGTGGAACTTGTGTAGTTGCTTGTTCTTCATTATCTTCATGTGCATTGTCTCCCCCTATATCATTGCTTCCATGATTGTCTTGATCTTCTTGATCTTCCTCATCTTGATCTTGTGAAAGAGCTCCCCCTTGATCATTGCCTCCGTGTTGAAGTTCATCTTGTGCATTTGAGTCGAATGTTCGCTCTTGTGGTAAGATGTCACCAAGTGCCATTTTATTCAGTGCTTCATATGGAGCTTCCTCTTTATCTAGCATACACTTATCAACGGTAAGAAGCTCATATGGAGTTTTCTTCAGTAGTCGGTTAAGGTACAGCCGATTTGTGGCATGATAAGCGGTGTTCACCGCTTCTGCCCAAAACCGATCTGATGTCTTGTATTCATCCAACATAGTTCTTTCCATTTCAATCAATGTTCTGTTCTTCCTTTTGGCAACTCCGTTTTGTTGAGGGGAGTAGGGTGCCGAGAACTCATGCTTTATCTCTTCTTCATCAAGATACTCTTCAACTTGGAGGTTCTTGAATTCTGTCCCGTTGTCACTTCTGATGTTCTTTATGGTTGATGAGAGTTCGTTATGAGCTCTTTTCAGGAATTTCTTGAGGATTCCCTGAGTTTCTGATTTATCATACAAGAAGAATACCCAGGTAAATCTTGAAAAATCATCAACAATTATTAAACCATATTTGTTTCCGCCGATGATGATGTACGAAATTGGACCAAAGAGATCTATGTGGAGGAGTTCAATCTGTCTTCCGGTAGTCATCACATTCTTGGCGGGGTGCGGTGCTCCGACTTGTTTTCCTGCTTGACAAGCATTGCACGACCTGTCTTTTTAAAAAACCACATCCTTAAGACCACGAATGTGACCACCTTTTAGAAGTTTCTGCAGATTTCTCATCCCAACATGGGCTAACCGTCTATGCCACAGCCATCCCATGTTGGTCTTAGCAACCAAGCAAGTGTTGAGTTTGGCTTTATCTTTGTTGAGGTCAACAAGATAAAGCTTTCCCTTCAACATTCCCTTGAATGCAATCGAGCCATCGCTTCTTCTAAAAACAGTCACACCCACATTAGTGAATAAACAGTTGTAACATTTGCCGCATAGTTGAGATATTGACAAAAGGTTATAATCTAGAGAGTCTACATGTAAAACATTAGATAAGGTGTGTTGAGAGGATATTTCAATGTTACCGCTACCAAGGACCTTTCCTTGGCTGTTGTCTCCAAAGTATATGCCTTCACTTGGATCCTTGTTATACTCGTACTCCACAAACATACCTCTCTCTACGGTCATGTGATTTGTGCATCCACTATCTAGCACCCATTTAGATCCACCAGAGGAGTAAGCCTGCAAAAAGAATTATTCTTTGGTTTTAGGTACCCAAGCTTGCTTGGTTACTCTCAGGTTAGTAACAAGGGTCTTGGGCACCCACACACAAGTTTTCAAGTTCTTGTGGTGTGGCCCCATATATTTAGCAATGACTTTTCCATATTTGGCTTTCATAAGAACGTAGGAAGCATCAAATGTACGAAACAACATTTGTAAATCAGATTCATGGGATTTTTCCTTAACAAAGACAATTCTATTCTTTGCATGATTAGGAGTAGACATGTGTTTGTTCCTGTCAAAGCCAAGGTCATCTTTGACATTAGGAGGTCTAGTGACCATATATGCACTGCGTGCATATTTGATCTTCTCCTTGTCAAAGATGCCGCTTGGAGAAGCATGCATATTATGAGAAGTTGAAGTATTTGAAGTAACATTCTTCTTACTAGAGCAAGTGCAAGTTCCGATTGTTGTCGAACTCATATCTTTGGAGGAAGAGCTCTTGAAGGAAGAGGAGTCACTTTGCTTGAGCGACTCAACTTGCACCTCAAGGATCTTGTTAACTTTTGACAAGTTAGCAAGTTCTTCCTTGATTGCAATATGCAAGTCCTCTAGCTTTGAGTAAGTTTCCTTACTTAAGGCTACCTCAAACTCAAGTGACTCGTTCTTCTCTCTTTCAAGCTCAAGAAGCTTTTCAACTTCTTGATATCTCTTCCTTTCACGGATGAGCATATCTTCTTGTCGGTTAAAAAGTTCCTCCATTTCAAAGATTTCATTCGACAACATTTCCATTTTCTTTAATGCAGTTTTACTTAATCCTCTAAACATTTCTTCATTATCACTAAAGCTATCAAAGTCATCAATAGAGGAATTTAGCGTAGGAGGAGTGAGTCGAACCTTTTTCTTGCCTTCCTTAGCCATAAGGCAAGTGTGGTTGTTCATATCTCGTCCTCCCTTGTTCGGGAAGAGTGTGGCTTTCATAGTAGGTTTGTTGACCGCGATAGTGGCTATCTCTTCTTCTTCATCGGAGGAGGACTCGTCGTTTGAGTCCCACTCCTTGCCAATGTGAGCTTGATGGGCTTGTCTTCTTTTTCTGAAATTTTTCTTTTCTTGAGGTCTTGTTTCCTTCTTCTTCTTGTTTTCTTCGTAAGGACAGTCCACCATGAAGTGACCATACTCTCCGCAGTTGTAGCAAGTGCGTCGAGCCTTGGATTTTCCTTTATCCTTGCTTTTTCCTTCATTTGAATTGTTGTCGTGTCTTCTTTTCATCATGCGCTTGAACTTATTGATAAAGAGTACCATTTCTTCATCATCAAGATCGGTACTCTCGTCGCTTGTATGCCCATCGTCTTGGTCTTCACGAGTTTCTTTGAGTTTGGGTCTGCACCTTGCTTTGAGAGCAACTTCTTTCTTTTTGGAAGAGGTGAGTTCGGCTAAGTCTTTGACGTATTGAGCCTCTTTCTCCATCATTTCATGGTTTATGATCTTCCCCAATAACTCATCTGGAGTCATTTTGTGGAATCTGGGGCTTTCTCTAATCATTGAGCAAAGTGTGACATTTCTTGGCATGAAGGCTCTAATCATTCTTTTGACCACCTCGTGATCCGTCCATTTCTTACTTCCATAGGCACGAATTTTGTTGATGAGTGCCTTCATCCGGTTGTACATGTCTTGAGGTGATTCGCCTTCTTCAATAGCAAATCTCCCCAACTCTCCTTCAAGCATCTCAATTTTAGCTTCACGAACCGACCTATTTACTTTGTGAGCTGTCTTAAGTGTATCCCATATTTCTTTTGCACTTTCTAAACCATCGATCTTGGTGAATTCCTCTCTGCTTAGTGATGATGTGATCACGGCGACGACTTGTGCGTTTCTGTGAATCTTTTGTTCTTGTTCTGGGGTGAGTTCCTCATCCGTGTCGGGTATCTATGCATGTGCAAACAATGTGCCACAGACTAGGATTCAGAGATATTAGATGCATCTTCATGTTGTACTTCCACATGGTGTAGTCACTTCTGTCAAACTGTGGAGGCTTTCCCATAGGAATGTAGAGATAGTGATTATTTGAATTGAGACGGTTGTAGTTGTAAGGATGTCGGGAGTAGTTGTGATGACCACTCCCCGTCGTCTTCTCTTCTTCTTTTCTTTTTTTTCCTAGCAGTTTCTTTCTCAAGAGTGCCTTTAGTTTTTGCACTTCTTCATCATCATGTGGGCTTTCTTTCAATACACTGAAGACTTTAGCTTCTTGTTCCTCCTCATTGATGTTCATCTTCGGGATATCGTTGTTCTTCTCAGAGGCAATTGATCTCTCCGAGATGTGAGTCTCGTTGGCGGAGAACCTTGCTCTGATACCAATTGAATGTGGCCTATAGGGGGGTGAATAGGCTTTTTTGAATTTCCTGCACACTTAATAGAGTCGTTAAAAACTTGATTGACCTGACTAGTCCGGTTGTGTGGGCGGACTAGTCCGGTGTGCTGATAAATGTGAATTGATTAAGTATTGTTTGGGAAATTAGATTCTTTTAGCAGCGGAAATGAGAACAACAGATTCTTTGATTTAAGATTATTGTATGAATGCACGTGGAAACTTATAAGCAACTTAATTGATGTTTAGTAATCAAGTGATCTACTGAGCAAAATGTAAAGTAAATGAGGCACAAGAGACACGAATTTTTACCGAGGTTCGATCTCACCACGAGATCTACGTCCTCGTTTAGGAAGCTCACGTAGAGCCGGGTATCCAACCCTTTCCCTCTTCAAGTCACCACACAGGCTGACTTGTTTCCACTATCACGGGTAATCATCGAGTTTGTGGGGCAACCTCACACGTTGAGGGCTCCCACGAGAATTACAATGAAAGGAGTGATCAAATACACTTGAAAGTATTACAATGTAGAGTATGAGTGTATAAAGATCAAACCCCAAGAGCTCGCAACAAAGGAACGACGATCTCCCAATCCCAAATCCAAGTGTTCAAATGATTTGAATCTTTTTGCACCTTAGATGTGTGGGGAGATGTCTTTTGGGCTCTTGGGACAAAGTGGCGGCACTAGGGTTTGTGTTTTCAGCAGTATTCGACGTCTATCTACTATGGAAGGCCGTGGATTCTCTATTTATATGGTTTCCAAAAAGTTACCGTTGAAAAATCCTGATACCGGACTAGTCCGGTGCAAGTCCGGACATGTCCAGTCACAGTGTAACTCGAAGTACAAAAAGTATGGCGGAATAGTGTGGTTGGAAAACGGACTAGTCTGGCCTTTTGTGAAAACAGACTCCAGAAAGTTCATCGGACTAGTCCGGTGGACACACGGACTAGTCCGGTCTCCAGAGATGGGAGACTCCAGAGAGTTCATCGGACTAGTACGGTGGACACATGGACTAGTCCGGTCTCCAGAGATGGGAGACTCCAAAAAGTTCACCGGACTAGTCCGGTGGACACACGGACTAGTCCAGTCTCCAGAGATGGGAGACTCCAGAAAGTATGGCGGACTAGTCCGGTCCATGATCGGACTAGTCCAGTGCACTGTGAAAGTTAGGTTAATTTTAAAACCCTTACCCCTGCGCAATGTCGTGAGCTCTTGAAGTGTGTCTTTCATACACTCCCTATACATTTAAAATCTAATTTGTTCTTCCAAGCTCCATCAAAGTATCCCTCTTTGGACACCATTCCATTTTTCACCTTTTTGTGTGCACTGAGCTATTTCACTTTGTTTGTTCTGCAATCATCTCAATAGTTTCAATAGGATCTCATATGTTTGTCATCAATTAGCCAAAACCCACAAGGGATATCCTAGATGCACTTACAGGTACCTCAATATGTCGCCGTTCTTTGTTTGAGAGTGCCTGTGTATTTCTTGCCAGGCTGAAGCGTGGGATGAACTTTGTCTTTTGCATGGAAAACAGGAGTCGCAATTGGCTTGAGAGTCACCGTCGTTGGACGTGGTGTAGGAGTATGTGACTTTGTGGGTGGTTTACGCAGTGAAAGCGATCGTGTCATGCTGCGTCGTGTAAGGCTACGTCAAAGGGGCATCCCAAGAGGCGGGATCGTGGCGAGGGGTGCCAAATCCAAAGCCATCACAGCCTTAATGGCCACTGTGGAGACATTGTTGGCCGGTGTAGGTTCCTCGCTGAGGTTGAAGGTGGAGCTGGAGGACGCATGGAGAACAATGATTTTTCCTTTGCCGGCCATGGTTGATGGGATGAGATGGAATATGGGAGAGGATGTTTCATTTCTTGAATGGTGCAGGTTTTCTCTCTGTTTGTGGCTTTTTAATGTTACCGAGGCAGAGATAAGAGCTATCGAACCGAGGGTTCTGTAGCGATAGCGCGGGGGAGAAAACTCACGAAAACAAAACTATAGTGGCGCTAACCAGGAGTCGGCCGACCTAGTGTGGCCCCCATTTTGTCTATTGTTTCGTTGGTTGTATCTGTGGGCCATAAGTATCAGTTTATAATGGGCCCACGTGCTGGACTTCAAGGAATTATGTGGAACTTTGAAGAATGGCATGGAAATTTATTAAATTTACCATGTCAATATCTTTTTCCACATCCTGTTGGGAATCTATGAAGATTTTGAGATGGTACCCATTTACCTTGAATAGATGGCCGTCATCATCTTGGAGCTTGATGGCTACATGAGATGATGTTTCTATTACAGTAAAGGGTCCTTCCCATTTACTTCGTAATTTCCCATGTCCAAAGAATTTTACCCTAGAGTTAAAGAGAACAACTTTATCTCCAAGTTTAAACTCGTTTGGTGTAATCCGTTTTTCGTGCCATCTCTTGGTTGTTTCCTTATAGATCTTGGCACTATGGTACGCCTTATCTCTCCATTCTTCAAGCTCAGAGATTTGCCTCAAACTATGCTTTCCAGCCTTATCAGGATCCATGTTCCACCGTTTTATTGCCCAATGAGCTCTATGCTCCAACTCTAAAGGAAGATGGCAAGTCTTCCCATAAACAAGTTGGAACGGAGACATACAAATGGTTGTCTTGTAGATAGTTTGATATGCCCACAATGCATTGGGTAGCTTTTTCTTCCAGCTCGTTCCCATTTCCAAGACGGTCTTTTGCAAAATATTCTTGATCTGCTTGTTAGATGTTTCTGCTTGTTTGCTTGTTTGTGGTTGATAGGGAGTAGCAATATTATGCTGGACTCCAAGGTCCCTTAGAATTCTCCAGAAGGTCTTATCAATGTAATGAGACCCTCCATCACTTATGATCATTCTCAGAGTGTAAAAGATTTCCTAGCTTGCTTGGAGTCATCATTTTTTCAAGGCAATGCATCTACCCATTTTGACACATAATCGACAACCATCAAAATATACTCCAATCATAGGACTTTGGAAAAGGTCCCATGAAATCAACACCCCACACATTAAATAATTTGAGTAGGATATTATATGTGAGGGGCATGGCATTACGAGTAGTTATTTCTTCATGCTTTTGGCATTTCCAACATCGGTGAATGAATTACTTGGTACCATCATACATTGAAGGCCAATAGAATCCACTTTTCCATATCTTTGCCTTAGTACGGTAAACACCATGATGGCCTCCATAGGGGCCAGCATGGCATTTTCAATGATTTTGGTGCCTTTGATCATTGGGACACACCTTCTAAGAAGGCCATCAGTACATATTCGATAGAGATATGGGTCATCCCACATGTGTCTACGACTCTCATAGATGAGCTTCTTTTTGTTCTCCCTGGTGGCACGTACCCTATGACCATGAAGTTCACGAGGTCCGCGTATCAAGGGTGAGAGTCGGTCACCTTAAGCAACATATCATCATGTAGGAAGCCATTAATGGGTACATCCATGTGTTGTGTGGCTTCCATAAACGAGAGATGATCTGCAACAGAATTCTCTACTCCTTTCTTGTCCTTATTCTCCAAATCAAATTCTTGGAGTAGGAGAATCCATCATATTAGCCTTGATTTAGCGTCCTTTTTCGTGAGCAAAAATTTCAAGGAAGCATGGTCTATGTAGACAATAACCTTGGGTCATATTAAATAGGACCTAAACTTCTGTCAGGAGATCTATTTTCCGTAGTGGCATAATTGAGTTGTGCTCCTGTTAGAGTCTTGCTAGCGTAGGCTATGGAGTGATGCTTCTTATCTTTGGTTTGTCCTAAGACAGCACCAACATCAAAATCGATGGCATCACGCACGATTTCAAATGGCAGCGTCCAATCAGGGGGTTGGATGATTGGAGCCAAAACAAGTGCCATTTTTAGTGTATCAAAGGATTTAAGGCACTTCTCATTGAAATAAAAGGGAGCATCCTTAGCTAATAGGTTTGTGAGGGGTCTAACGATTCTGGAAAAATCCTTGATAAATCGTCGATAGAACCCCTCATGACCTAAAAAGTTGCGGATTCCCTTAATGTTGACTATAGGTGGAAGTTGTTCAAAAAACTTCAATTTTTGCTTTGTCCACCTCTATCGCCTTCTCAGACACTAATTGTCCAAGAACGATGCCTTCACAGACCATAAAGTTGCACTTTTCCCAATTAAGTACCAGGTCCTTCTCTTAGCATCTTTGTAAAAACTTGTCTAAATTCTCCAGACAACTATCGAAAGTTTTTCCATAGACGGAAAAAAATCATCCATAAAAACTTCCATGTGTTCCCAATCATGTCGGAAAAAATAGACAGCATGCACCGCTGAAAAGAAGCGGGTGCATTACGTAGTCCAAAAGACATTCGCGGGTAGGCGTACATCCCATATGGACATGTGAATGTTGCCTTACTTTGTAGGATCGAAGGAGCATGTGAAAAGCTACTAGAGGGGGTGAATAGTAGATTAAATTTTTTCAGCGGAATCTAAAAAAACCCCTCAGTAGAAAATCAACCCAATAAAGAAACCATGTGTGCCATTGTTTCCAATGCGTTCAAAATGTCAAAAAACAGTGTATATAATATATAATCATGTCACGAAGAGATGACAACGAGAATCACAAGAAAACGTCGAGTAAAACTCAAATTATGACCGAAATTCCGAGCAAAGGTCAATCTGTTCTAACAGAGAGCAAACAGATCTGTTATGCTGCAAAGAAACTCGTGTAGCTCAAAAACCGCAAATCTAATTATTGTGAAATTTTCAAATAAGATATAGTATTGAGTTGTGAAGACGATACAAAAAGAATCACGTCAATTGGATCTTTAAAACTCGAGTTACGATCAAAACAATAAAGAAAGGTCGGGCAGCGCAGAAATTCGATGGGAGAGACTTGACGAAAACAAGTCGGGCGAACAAGGCAAAAATGATCCTCTAAACTTCGAATTTTATTGATCAAAAAACAAGAAGAACAGACCCAATGTCTTGCACCGCGAGCTCTGGCCTCCCTTGCTCATATAACCAGGCCTCCCTTGCTCATATAACCAGCCCTTAGGCCAACCCAATCCTGACTAGGACTCCTACTCCTACTCAGTTTCAACCGAAACTTTCTATTACTGCTCAAGACTCTTCCATACACAGATAGAAGCAATCTTAAAATTTCCAAACACTGTAGGAACGTACTAAACATTCCTAAAATAACTCAACTTCGTGACCTACACAAAATCTAACCAAAACAAACTTGAAAGTTTCCATAAATGAACCATAACCACCTCAGCCGCAACCTGAGGCATAATCCAGCCGGTTGGACCTATCTGGCCATATATTTACGTCCATATCTCTTCACCGTGCATTGGAACCATGTTTTAACATCCATGCACCCCTTGCAAATGTACAAACACCATCCAATAACGTCCACGATACCATCATATGCATTGTTCTTGACCCAAACATCCTGCGTGACCTCCCAATCAACTCAACCACAATTTGTCCTGAACTTGGTTGTTGAACCTCATCTTCTCCCTAAGACTAGTTCAATAGATCCTATCACCAACCATGTCTTGACCTCAAGCAACATCCGCAAATGAACACACAACCAATTCTTCCGAGCCCAAGTTGTCGACTTGACTCACATTAGTTCGATAACAACAACACCTTATGCGACCACCTCACATAAGCATGTTGAAAACACAGCAAGATATGATCCACCATGATCAGCCAAATCGCATCAAAAACTTAGTAAAAGAATACTAAGAAAACTTCTCATAAAGCCAAAAAGCAAGTTTGAAACTTTGCAAGTGAAAGACATAGCAGTCACATGATTATTTCAGCACGAAGAAAGTTCGGACAATCCAAAACAAATGACATGCATAAAAAGGTGAAGTTCCGACAGTCCAAAGTTAAAAACATGTGCTTTTAACGTGTGAGATGAGTTCGGACACTGCAAAGTGGGTTTCTCAGATATATTCAAAACTTTGCATACAAAGCCTCACTTTTAACATAATTGCCAATGTATTCTGCACATAGGTCTCACAATCTCCACCTTATGAATGCACTGGCAACACCACTATAAAACCAAACATTGGTTCATTCACATTTCATAAAAAGTTTTTGATAAAAAGAAAATTTCTCCCCCTATGGATGTTATCCCTCTTGAGAAGAACGTGTAAGTCAAAACAAATGCGAGTGTGCAATGCGTGACTAATTTATTCCCCTTTGAGAATGTATTCAACAAGATTAAAAAGAGAAATTTTAATTGTTTTATGAGCATAATATGAGATATACGTATAATAAAGGTCATCCAAGTCATACTATCAGGTAACTTATAATATCACATCAATGAGGTACATAAAGTAGTGTAAGCCATGCTAGAGGTCAAGTGTAACTTTTCAATTTAAGCAAGTCATGATCTAAAAAACTTAACCATTTCAAAAACCTGAAAGCATGACATGTGTTGCTGCATTTTTAATTATTCATTATCATTTAAAACACTATTTTGATCATATGACATTTGCAAGAGATTATATGCCTCATCAACCTTATTGTCTAACCAACCAAGCCAAGCCTATGTCATTTCACAATCAAAAGCTTAAGGACATTGTGACACCCGGTTCTGAAAATTTAACCAAGTGAACACATATGTGTGCCCATGACGTTTATACACATACACGACAAACCCACAAATGATATACAAAAAATTACAACAACACGAACAAGAAAATAAGTACTTTTAATACAATACTGAAATAGTTCTCCAAATTACGAACTCTAATTAGCTTTACTAATAATACTACAGCGGAAATTATCTAAGCATTAAGCAAATGAAGCATACGAGAGAGCATGGCTCCAAACACATCCACAGGTAGTCGACGACAGCACACAACCTAGAACTCATCATTATTCTCGTGGTACTCCCAAACATCACCTGAAACTGTTAGTGGGGGAATTGCAAGGGTGAGCACATGTCACACTCAGCAAGTGTGGGAAAATAATGACATGTAGCTTAAACAATGAATGGTAACAAATAATGGTTATTTGCTGAAATGAATATTTAAAGCATGTAAAAAGCATCCTAAAATGTCGATGTGAATTAATCCCATCATATCCCAAATAATTACCAATTATGAGTCCAACACAATCTTTTACCATCATATCACATCCATCAATTTTTATCAATCCATATACTAGATTCTTACCATCATCATCAACCATGTCCATTTATCACAACCCAAACCATAACCATAACCAAACCATTCCAAATCCCATGTTCCCTCTAATCATGTTGGTCATCTAGGTGCTCATAACCGGGAGCACGACTATTATGATAGTTTTAACACACTGCAGAGGTTGTACCACTTTACCCGCGAGTTCGTGATTCCATCACGGGTCAATGATTAAAAGAAACCTCCCTTATGACGAATACAAAACCTTAGGTGTATGGCCAAGAGATCACAAAATAGCCTTTACAAAGTGATTACCAGCATACTCGGACCCAAAGAGGTTTCACCGGTGGTGATGTCTCCAACTGAGCACATTCAACTAAGGGCCCCCTCCTGTGCTGTTCGAATCCCGGTGTAGTCCACCACTATTGTAAACCCAATCCGACTCCCATTCCCCGAGCACTCCTAATGATCCGAACAATACTGGCAATACACTAATTAATCAGCTAAGTCCCACCCATACATGGACTTGTGGTGGCACTGTAGTCCTAGCTTATTCTCGCAAGGACGGTCCTTAGATCCAAGGCAAGCAAAACCACCATATCTTCCAACCCAATCCACAGACAATGCATGCTTAGATCTCCCAAGTCCCATGTTACCAATTAACCATGTTCATAAATTCTCATCATCCATAAGTTCATTAATTTATAATTAAGCCATTTGGTTGTTTTCCCATCCCAATTAATTAGAGCAAAGCAAAAAGACAAAAATACTTTTCCCGACATTGTACAATATATTCCAAGCGACAAGAATGGTCAAATAACACTAGTAAACACCTATCATGGGTTTCCCATCAATTTGACACAAGAATGTAGTTTTGCAAACAAAACATTTAAAAATGGGATCAAAATGATGACATACACTTGCCTTGCTTTTGAGACTGGTTAGGATCAAAAGCTTCAAAATTTTTGTGCTAGAGGTCCTCGAAGGCACCTTCTAGAGCGCTACCTTCTATTCCGCGCGAAAAACATACAAAACATACATCACAATCAATAAATGCTCATATATTACTAAGTATGTCATGACATGCATGATTGATGCAATTATGTGGTGATGCATGTTATTAGGTAGATATTATTGCTTACTATCTAGTTAAAATTAAGCCTTACATGTTAGAACAAGTTTTAAGTCATTTTAGAGAATATTAAAAAACTTCCTGGAATTTCAAGATTTGGGAAACCGGACTAGTCCGCACCATGGGTTGGACATGTCCGCTCTGTACTAGTCTGCACTGGACCGGACAAGTACGCTAAGACTAGGGTTTAGTGAATTTACAACTAGAGTATAGTTTGAGTTCAGCATGGGACCATAATTGACGTAGAAAGATGGATCTAAGGTATTTATAATGAATCCTAGGGTTCAAGGGTTGATTATTTTATGAAATGCGAGAACTTGGGGTCTAGATCCAATGAAGATGAATAATTGACAAAGAGAAAGTTGACGTCGAAGAATCGATGAAAGGATCGCAACAGCGATGAAGATCTCGCTTGATTCCTTCCTCTCCCACTTCTTCCTTCCATTCCATTCCTTCTTCTACCTTCAACTGCAGGGATTCGTCTAATGTGGCAAAGGGGTAAAGGGTGGGTGGTGGGGTGTTTATATAGGAGGAGAGGTGGTAGGCTTAGGGTGGAATCCATGAATAAGGTGATGAGATCAAGTAGAGGCCTTGGTATGGTCCCTCTTGGGATCCTCAGGGGTTGGGACGACGTTCTTGGTACCAAAGAGGTAAGTTACCCAATAACTTGTCATGGACGAAAAATAGAATCCGAGTCGAAACCCTCCAGACCGGACTATTGTGTAGGAGGCCTTAACAAGTCCGTTCGGAGTTACAATGGAGTTACAAAAAGTTGATCGGACAAGTCCGGTGCTTGGTCGGACGAGTACGGGGCATGTCTAGAAAAACATTAGAAACATTTTCAGACTAGTCCGTAGCAATTAATAGAAAAGTCTAGGAAAACAATAGAGAGTTCAATGGACTAGTCTAGGGTCCAGTCCGGACAAGTCCGCACTGAATCAGGTGTTTATATGCTGGTTTAGTTCTAATTCATTTTAAACTCGTTCTTTTTTATGTTGTTTAATGTTAGACATGTATAAGAATGTTTTCAATGCATGATGGATGAAAAATGATGGTGTTACAGACCTAACCCCTTAAAAAGAATCATGCCCTCGATATTCGACATAGAAGGAAAAAGATAGGGAAATTTTGTCATAAGATCATCTTCTTGCTCCTAAGTTGCTTCCGATTCTGTATGATGCTCGAATCACCTTGTGCCTTGTGACTCTATCCTTGGTTTCCAAATTTTTGACAGGTTGCACAGCATAGGTCATATCTGCCTCTAATTCCAATTCTTCCATTGGTACTCATTCCTCAAGAACTATTAAAACACTTCTTGAGCTGAGAAACATGGAACACATCATGAACATCACAAAGATGCGTTGGCATCTCAAACTTATATGCAACTTCTCCACGTTTGTCCAAAATCTTGGATGGTCCAATATAGATAGGTGCCAACATGCCTTTGACATTAAATTGCTTTTGGCCTCGCATCGGTGACACTTTGAGGTATACGAAGTCTCCTACTTCAAAAGATAAGTTTCTTCGCCTATTATCCGCATAGCTTTTTTGTCTTGACTGAGGAGCACTTAAGTTCTCGCGGATTGCCTGAACTTGCTTTTCAGCTTCTTGTAACATATCAAGCCAAAATATCTGATTTTCTCCTGTCTCAATCCAAGGAAGAGGTGTTCTTCACCTTCTACCATACAATGCTTCAAAAGGTGACATCTTCAAACTGGCTTGGTAGCTATTGTTATATGAGAATTCAACATATGTCAAACTCTTATTCCAACTGCGTCCATGCTTCAAAGCGCAAGCTCTCAACATATCTTCCAATATTTGATTTGTCCTCTTGGTTTGTCCATAGGTTCATGGATTATATGCGGAGCTGAAATTTATCCTTGTACGTATAGCTTCATGCAGTTTCTCCCAGAACCTCGAGGTACATTGAGGACATCGATCGGAGACTATTTTCTTTAGAACTCCATGTCGACATGTATTATTTTGCATGTACAATTCTGCTAGCTTCGCAGTGGTATAGGTTATCCTATCGGGAATGAAATGAGCTGATTTGGTCAACCGATGCACAATAACCCATATGGAGTCATAACCGGACTGGGTGCACGGTAATCAAACTATGAAGTCCATACCAATATCTTCCCACTTCCATTCCGGAATTTTTAAAGGCTGTAATAATCCAGCTGACCTTGGTGTTCAACTTTCACTCGTTTGCACAGATCACATAATGCAACATATGTCGCTATGTCCTTCTTCATTTTGCCCCACCAATAGCACGCTTTCAGATCCTTGTACATTTTCATACGTCTGGGATGAATTGAGTAAAGCAAGTCATGTGTCTCCTTCGATATCATCTCCCAGAGATGCTTCACGTTAGGCACGACAATTCTTTTCCCAAGACATAGAGCGTCATGGTCATCTTTATCAAATCTGAATTCTCTCCCTTCCTGGATCCTTTCCTTGATTCCGTGGATTTCCCCGTCCTTTGTCTGACCTTCTCGGATTTCCTATTCTAGGGTCATATTTAACTCCATAATTCCCATCTCATTTAAAAATCCAAAATTCAACCGTTCAAACTCCTTACTTAGCTTGGATGGCAACTCCCGAACCATTAGTTGGTGGCTTGCTCCTTTTATACTTAAGGCGTCGGCCACTACATTTTCCTTTCTTGTGTGATAGTTTATTCCCACATCGTAATCTTTAATAAGTTCCAACCATCTTCGTGCCTCAAATTCAGATCTATTTGCATGAAAATGTACTTTAGACTCTAGTGATCCGTATAAATCTCACATCTATGACCAATAATGTAATGTCTACAACACTTCAAGGCATGCACTACGGCTGCAAGTTTAAGATCATGCCTAGGATAATTCTGCTCATGTTTCTTTAATTGTCTTGATGCGTAAGCTACCACTTGAACTTCTTGCACAAGCACAAATCCAAGTCCATTCCTTCAAGCATTACAATAAATATCAAAACTTTTCCTCGCATCGGGCAATACTAAGACAGGTGCTGTTGTTAACCTCTTTTTTAGCTCCTCAAAACTATCTTTACAAGCTTGAGTCCATTGGATAGGTTTTCCCTTCATTAATAATTCAATCATGGGCTTCGCTATTTTGGAGAAATCCTTGATAAACCGACGGTAATATCCAGCCATTCCAAAAAAACTCCTAATTTCCTTCACATTTTGCGGCAGCTCCAATTTTAGCACATCTATCACTTTCCCTAGGTCAACCTATACTCCTCCTCCGGAGATGATATGTCCCAAAAATGACACTTCCCTTACCCAAAATTGGCACTTGCTAAATTTGGCATATAATTGGTGCTCCCTTAATTTGTGCAATGTGAGCCTCAAATGCTCCTCATGCTCCTCCTTGCTTCTTGAGTAGATCATAATGTCATCAATGAACACCACGACAAACTTATCCAAGTATTCAATGAAGAACTTAGTCATTAGGTACATAAAGTATGCGGGTGGATTTGTAAATCCAAAGGATATAACGGTGTACTCATAAGATCCATATTGTGTTCAAAAAGCTTTTTTGGGTATATCCGACGGTTTAATCTTCATTTGGAGGTAGCCTGATCTCAAATCAATTTTAGAGAAAACATAGGTGCCCTTCTTCGATGAAACAAATCCTCTATACGGGACAATGTATACTTGTTCTTAATCGTAACCTCACTGAGAGTCCGGTAATCCACACACATCCTTTGGGATCCATCCTTCTTATCCATGAAAAGCACTGGTGCTCCCCATGGTGAAGAGCGTGGGCGAATGAAATCCTTCTCTAGCTTCTTTCGCATTTGCTTCTCGAGCTCCGCTAACTCCTTAGGAGGCATTCTTATATGGGCTCTTGGCTATAGGTGCAATTATAGGTATTAATTCAATAATGAACTCTATGTCATGATCAGGTGGCATACCTGGAAACACATCCAGAAACACATCAGAAAATTCATACAGCACTAGAATCTCCTCTATTGCTGCACTGTCCATTTGATTCAGCTCCACCTGCTTTGGAGCGTGTTGAGATGCTTCGAATTCTATACTGACCCCTTCCTTATTTGTCAACTTCACCGTATTTTTGGCACATTGAATTATCCCATTGTGCTTCCTTAACCAGTGCATACTAAGTATTATGTCCAACCCTTGTGACTCCAAAACACTGAGGTTTGCGATGAAGGATACCCCCTTATTATATGGTTTACTTTTGGACATACTATATTTGTCCTCATCTCCCCTCGAGGAGATTGTTGATATTTTCTAAGCACTACGAACAATTCATTCCTAGCAAGGGTGCCAGAAATGCTTGTTAATAGTTTTAAAATCACAGATGTAAATCCACAAGCGCATGAAATCTATCAATGTAGCATTTACCCTTTTAGAGTATTCCCAAAGGGTGTCATATATATTCTCCCAAAGGAAGGCTAGGTGGAAGCAATGCAATCATGAAATGGAGAGGCTAGATTGGTCTAGGTAGGGTTATAGCAAGGATGGGCAATTGATAGTTTTGAGGTAGTGTGACACATACAAGAGCATTCTATCCTAAAGGGATAAATGTGGTGAAGAGGGACTAGGTATGAGTTAGGTAGATACTCCAACTGTGCTTCTAAGGTAGATACACATAGCCTAAGTTAGTTACTAATGATCATATTAATTATGAATTCTCATGCTAAGTAAATTAACAAATCGAGCACGGGTTTACCCCTAGCAACACTAGGACAACTCCCACCAAGAGCATGTGGCATAGACGAACATGGAGGATTACATAGGACAGATAGGGTTGTCACCACCTACAACCTACCTCTTCAATCCATGGGTCTACGAGACATTCAACGCTACTCATATATCCTATCACCATACTAGCATATTAAGTAATTACCTTAAGAGCCTAGGCACAAACCATACTAAGGCAATGAACTAAATCATCATTGAAACAATGTTAATTGATAGCGTAAGTGATTCATATTAACATAATCATGTCATAAATAATTAGACTATAGTGGGGTTTGTAGTGTTTATGATGATATAATGAGAATGGTATAGCATAATAAAAAATACTACTCCTACCATGCATATATGGAATCCACAATCAAACAAGAAATGCTTCATCCAAGTATATGAACAATAGAAGACTAAGGATAACATCTTTATTGAGAGCAAAATCACAAATACAAATAGGAATATGAGAGCCATACGTTTCCTAATTAGGAATTGGCAAGAGACTCCTTCTACTCCTCTCCTACTTGGACTATGGACTAGAGGCTCTCCTCTCTACAGCGTAAAATCCTCTAAACCTATGGAGAATAGTGTATACAATTGATGAATACTCAAGTGTTGTGTGTGAAATGATGATAGGGGGTCCTTTTTATAGGTGGAGAAGGGTCAGTTCCCACCACCAAAAGCGCGGGAATTAGACTTCATCGTGATTAGA
This sequence comes from Tuctoria greenei, assembly GCA_036927565.1. Taxonomy (NCBI): domain Eukaryota; kingdom Viridiplantae; phylum Streptophyta; class Magnoliopsida; order Poales; family Poaceae; genus Tuctoria; species Tuctoria greenei. Next base: position 119,581,932 of record JAYESD010000004.1, read on the forward strand.
GCACCACAGGGAGTCGACATGTGGAAGCTGACCGAGTTTGACACAACGAAGTGGTCAGCAGAATCCCCTAGTCGACCGAATAGAAAGTTGGACCAATTCCAGTGTGCTTCCTCGGGGTGACTTCCAGGTGGGTCACATTGACTTATATGCGTGATACACTGTTGGATGGTCTCGGATACTTCTATTTGTGGGCCATTTGATCCATTTGGTACCACATGTGATCGCTTGATTGGCTGGGATGGTATTTTATAGGATTGCTCCCCCACTTTTACCTCATTTCCTGCAAAACTTCCCTACATGCATTATTTCTCCAAGGACAAGTGGAAATAGGTCAAATAGAAAGGTGATGTGTGCAATAAATGACAATTTCTTCACATAATTGAGTTATATTGATGGATGAAATTGGTATATAGCAGCCGTCAACAAACTCCCCCAAGCTTATCTTGTGCTCGTCCTGAGCAAAGTCAAGACTTTAGGTTGATCAGGAGTTGCTACAATGTTGTATTTTTCAAAAGTACCATGTCCACAACAAAATACTCTACCTATTATTGCAAAAATTGGCATGGTACTTCACCCATCTCAAGTCATTATGGGGCTTATGCCATCTCCTATTCATGGGTGGTTGAAAGATAGAACAGCAAATAGAGCACACATACCCTAGAAATCAAATTCCACTAAAATCCCGAAGAGTTCAATTTAGATTTTATGTAACTCAATTTTGTTCTCTCGGTCTCTCCTTTATGTGTACTGGAAATATGTCCTCTAAATAAGGCTTTGAATGTGGAGCTTGGTAGGGAATATAGTAGGCATATTTGCAACACATAATTTTGGTAAGTCAAAAAAAATACAAGCCTTATGAGACATTAATTCAAAACAATTTGATTCAAGACTAGTGCATGTGTGATGGAATGGAGGTGGATGTGGATATTGAGATGACTGCTTTTTGAGTGGACTCTCTTATTTTGCAGGGATGAGACATGGCTACTTTTTCTCACTTTTTTCTCATGCTTTTGAAGTAAGCATGCATTCCCTTTTCTTTTTCATTTAGCTGTGTCTTCCACTCCCTTTTTATGCAACAAATTTTTGGAGAGAGTGCTAAGAATGAATGATATGGATTTTCTCTTTTTATTGTGGAATGATGGTATGATGGGAATTTGCTTACTTCTAGTGTAGAAGTATAACATGTGCAAGTGAAGTCTTGAATTCAAAAAATAATGAATTAAATCTCACATAGGTCTATACTAGTCTGACAAAGCTTGATGTGAAGACAAATAGCACATGCATAAGCTCTATCAATGTAATATATCATATGGCTTTGCTACGTATTTCCAATCAAATGAGTGTAACTTAAATCTTCTTAGAATTTTCTCCAGAAATCCAAGTTTCACTTTCAAACTAGGAATAGCAGCCCTATAACTATATCATATCTCACAATAACTGAGAATGGATTAAGCTTTTGCTACCCACAATTTCTAAATCAAGTCAAAAGCAATTTTGGCCAATGAGAGCAATATGTTGGAGAGCAGTAAGTTGTAGACTTGGGACTTAGAAATATTAAAATAGAGCAACTATTCACCATTTCGTCTATGTGAATTCCAAGTCATTCTTACCGCACATCATTAATTTTATTTGAAAACAAATATATCCTACTATACTTTTGCTTTATTTTTTATTTTTTATATGCAAGGTGGATGATGGGTGAATGGAAAACAAATATGCATATAATTTACCTCAAGTGGGGGTCCTCTCCCAAGCATGTTGTTCACTCTACTTCATGATGAAGGTTGAACCCTTGATGACAGAAGTATGCCGCGAGATCAGCATGTTGTTGTTGTAGAGTGGAGTTGAAGTTGGTGAATAGAGCATCCATGTGTTGTTGCCAGCTGTGACACCCAGTTTCGAAAATGAACCAAGCGTAATGCATATGTTTGCCCAGGATGTTTAACACAAATAGACAAGTAATTCACAAATGATAAATAGATTATAACCATGTGTCAAATAATAACACTAATAACAATACCTTATTACAAACCAAATAGTCTTGAACACAACTCTAAATAACTGCAGCGGAAAACACTAAACACTAATGACTCCCACTCCACTGGAAAGCTTGATGGTAACATGCGCGCCTAGTACTCCTCAAAAACCTCCTGGCACTCCACATTGTCGCCTATGTCTGAATTTGTTGGGGGGACAGCAAGGGTGAGCACATGTCGTACTCAGCAAGTGTGGGAAAGTATGACATGTAGCTTAAACAAAGAATAGTAATGAACAATGGCTAATTGCATAAAAGTACGTTCCAAACTATTGAAAATGCAATATTATGATCATTAGGTGTGGTCAATCCCATAAAAACCCAAATGACATCAATTTCAACTTAAATAGCCAAAACCAGCAATAACGATCCATATTCAACAAATAACTACTCATATGTCTCAATTTCACCAATTTTATATACCAAAGTCATTTAGTTAACCAATACCAACTCCCAATTCAATTTCAGCTATGAAACCAAGTTAAAGGTCCATAACTCTAATCATTTGAGGGTCCAGGTTGCTCTTAACCAGGAGCACGGCTATTATGATAGTTTTAGACACACTCTTCAGAGGTTGTACCACTTTACCCACAAGTTCATGATTTCATCACCTTTTGATGACTAAGGAATCTCAATTATGCCGTCTCACACTTCCTTTGGTGTGTGGACAAGAGATCACAAAATAGCCTTTACAAAGTGATTACTAGCCTATTTAGACCCCGCTGAGGTTTCACCGGTAGTGATGTATCCAACTGAGCACATCCAATTAATTAAGGGCCCCCTCTTGAGCCATTAGGATCCCAGGGTGGTCCCACCATCACTACAAACCCATTCGAATACCCCTTCCCCGAGCATGATTAATGGTCCAAATAGTACCGGCAAAACAATAATTAGTCAGCTAAGTCGCGCCCATACTTGGCCCTGTGGTGGCACTGTAAATCCTGGATGGTCGCTCCATGAACCGGTCCTTAGATCTAAAGCAAACAAAACTACCAAAAACAGGCCAACCCATTCCGCTTCACCAACTTGCTTAGATCCCTAATAACACATTAATATAAATACTTATCATTAATGTATCCAATAGTCCACAATTAAGCCATTTGATTGTTTCCCAAACCCACTTTTGCATTGCGAAGAAAAAAGTGTAAAATACCCTTCCCGACTATTAGCATTGTGTTCAAGCGACAAGGGTGGTCATACAAAACTACTAAACTCCTACAATTGGGTTTTCCCGTCGATTTCGACACAAGCATGCAATTTGGCGAACAAAACCTTTAAACAGGATAAATATGGTCAAGGACACTTGCCTCACTCATGAGCTTGATTTGGATCAAAGACTTCGAAACTCTAGTTCTGTAGGTCCTCGAAAGCACTCTCTACGGCAAATCCTTCTATTCCGAGCGACAAACATGCAAAACAAATGATACAATCAAATAATGCTCATATAGTACTCAATATGCCATGATACGCATGATTAATGCAGTTGTGAGGTAAAACTTGTTAATGAGTTGCTATTAATGTTTACTAACGAGTTACAATAGTTTGTAACAAGTTTGGACAGGTTTGGAATCAATTTAGATAAAATTGGTTTCAATTCAGGAATTTTTCAGATTCAGACACTGGACTAGTCCGCTACCAGGGCCGGACTAGTTCGCCCTGTCCAAGAATTGCGAATTAGGGTTTTCTTGATCAGCGAGAATTGGGGTTTAGTTTGCATGAAAACATGGTTGTAGAGGGTATACCATGTGTTTAGAGCTCCAAAGATCAAGAATTGGACGTGAGACTTGAATCTTGATGATTAGGGCTTGATGAAGATTTTGGATGGAGAACGTCAATTGTCGAAAAGTCGATGGAGATTGATCTTGATTGGCCCTTCTCCCTCTTATCCTCCTTGTCCTTGCTTCTGGACTTGACCTTGACGTCAGCAACAAGGCAAAAGTGGCAGCAAGGGGTTTTCAACTTGAGGGAGAGGTGAGGGTATTGGGTTGTTTATGTAGGGGTAGATAGTTAGGGTTTTGGGGTGAATTACAGGTAGAATTCGGTGGGGGCATGTAGGGGCCAATGTGGGGTCCACTAGGGCTCCTCTAAGTTTGGACACAAAGTTCTTGGGCCCAATTAAGGCAATAACCCAAAAACCAATCGTGGAGAAATAATGGGATCCGAGTTAGTTTCCAAAAGCGGAACTAGTCCGTAGTGGGGACTGGACAAGTTCGACCGGACAAGTCCGCTCGATAATCAAGAAGAAATTGGACAAGTCTGGTTGGCATGGCCGGACTAGTCGGGGTTCAAGGAAAAAGGTTGATTAAGACTGAAATTCAATAGGAACGGACTAGTATGTTGGCCATCGCACAAGTCAACTTCAGAGGCTCAACCGGACTAGTCCGTGCAGTGTGCGAGACAAGTCCGGGCTTTGAAGAAGATTGATTTTTCCTGAATGAAGATGGGGACACCTGACTAGTCCGGGGTTATGGCCGGACAAGTCCACACTTCTGAAGAAAATTGAATTTTTTGAACAGTGGATAGGGATACCGGACTAATCCGGCTCAGGGGCCGGACAAGTCCGCACCCTGACAGACTAAAATTCCCAGTTTAGCCCTAAATTCATTTTAATCTTGTTCCGTTTTACATGGCTTAATGTTAAACATGCATGAGGATGTATGCCATGTTTGTGCATGAAAATGAGGGTGTTACAAACATACCCCCCTTAAAATGAATCTCGCCCTCGAGATTTGAAGTGAAAGGAAAGAGATATGGAAATTCCTTCTTGAGATCATCTTCTCGCTCCTATGTAGCTTCCGATTCTGTATGCTTCTTCCATTGCACATTGCACCATCAAATCACCTTGTTCCTTATGACCCTCTCCTTCGTGTCCAAAATTTTGACAGGTTGCTCAGCATAAATCAAATCTTCCTCAAGCTCCAATTCTTCTATTGATACTTGCTCTTCTGGTACTCTCAAACACTTCTTGAGCTGAGAATCATGAAACACGTCACGAACATCCGAAAGATGTGCAAGCATCTCCAGTTCATAGGCTACTTCTCTCCGTTTGTCAAAAACATGAATGGTTCAATATAGCAAGGTGCCAACTTGCCTTTGACATTCAACCGCTTGTGACCTCTCATAGGTGATACTTTAAGATATACGAAGTCTCCCACCTCCAAAGACATGCTTCTTCATCTATTATCCAAATAACCCGTTTGTCTTGACTAAACACCTCTCAAATTCTCGCGAATGGTCTGCACTTGCTTTTCGGCCTCTTGGATCACATCAGGTCCAAATACTTGAGTTTCACCTTTCTCATTCGAAAACAAGGGTGTTTTACACCTTCTCCTGTAAAAATGCTTCATACGGCGACATTTTCAAACTTGCTTGATAGCTGTTGTTGTAGGAAAATTCAGCACATGGAAGGCTTTTGTCTCAGCTTCCTCCATACTTTAGCGCACAAGCTCTTAGTATGTCTTCCAAAATCTGATTTGTCCTCTCGATCTGTCCATCAGTTTGAGGGTGATATGCAGAACTAAAATTCAATTGAGTTCCCATCTATTTGTGAAGCTTTTGCCAGAACCTCGAGGTAAACTGAGAACCTCTATTAGACAATATTTTCTTGGGCACTCCGTGTAAACACACTATTCTTCCCATATATAGTTATGCCAACTAGGCTCCACTCTAAGTAGTCTTGACGGGAATGAATGCGCTGATTTCGTCAACCGATCCACAATAACCCATATTGAATCACAACCTGCTGAGGTGCAAGGTAAACCAACTATGAAATCCATACCAACCTCTTTCCACTTCCATTATGGCCTTTGATGTTCAGCTTTGACTCGTTGGCATACATCACATAGTGCAACATATTCTGCTATGTCCCTTTTTATACCATCCCACCAGTAGCATGTCTTCATGTCCTTGTACATCTTTGTACAGCCGAGATGGATAGAGTAAATTAATTCATGTGCCTCCTTCAATATCAACTGTCGGAGACGTTTCTCATTAGGAACAACAATTATTTTCCAATCCATAGAGTACCATGGTCATCCTCATCAAATCTAAATTCTCTCCCTTTTTAGGCGCTTTCCTTGATTTCCTTGATTTCCTTGTCCTTCGCTCAACCTTCTCGAATCTCTTGTTTCAGGGTTGGATTCACTTCCATTGCTCCCATCTCATTCACAAATCGAAGATTCAACCATTCAAACTCCTTGCATAGCTCAGGTGGAAACTCCCTGAAGGTAAGCTTATGGCTTCCTCCCTTTCGACTCAAAGCATCAGCCACTACATTGGCTTTTCCTAGACGATAATTGATTCCCACATCATAATCCTTAATGATTTCCAACCATCTTCGTTGCCTCAAATTCAGATCCGTTTGCATGAATATGTACTTGAGCCTCTTATGATCCGTATAAATCTCACATCTATGACCAAGAACATAATGTCTCCTAATCTTCAAAGCATGCACTATGACTGCATGTTCGAGATCATGCGTAGAGTAATTCTTCTCATGTTTCTTCAATTATTTGGATGTATAAGCTACTACATGGCCTTCTTGCATCAATACACATCCAAGTCCTTGCCTTGACGCATCGCAGTAGATATCAAAGCTCTAGCTCACATCTGGCAATACCTAAACAGGTGTTGTTGTCAATCTCTTCTTGAGCTCTTCAAAACTGTCCTTACAAGCTTGAGTCCACTTGAAATGCTTCTCCTTCATTAACAGCTCAATCATGGGCTGCGCCATCCTGGAAAAGTCCTTGATCAACTGACAGTAATATCCATCCATCCAAGAAAACTCTGTATTTCCTTCACATTCTGCGACTGTTCCACCTTTAGCACATCTCTAACTTTTTCCTGGGTCGACTAACACTCCTCCTCCAGATATGACATGGCATAGGAATGATATCTCCCTCAACCAGAATTGGCACTCGTTGAACTTGGCATACAACACATGCTCTCACAATTTCTGCAATGTCAGCCTTAGGTGCTCTTCGTGCTCCTCTTCACTTTTCGAGTAGATCATGATGTCATCTATGAGAACTACCACAAACTTATCAAAATACTCCATGAAGACCTTAGTCATGAGATACTTGAAGTACGCGGGTGCATTAGTCAATCCAAATGACATTGACCGCATACTCATAAGATCCATACCGTGTCCTGAAAGCTAGTTTTGGTATGTATGATGGTCTAATCTTCATTTGGAAATATCCCATCCGAAGATCAATCATCGAGAATATTCTGGCTCCCTTCATCTGGTCGAATAGATCCTCTATGTGGGGCAGCGTGTACATATTCTTGATTGTTACCATGTTGAGAGACTGGTAATCCACACACATTCTTTGGGATCCATCTTTCTTATATACGAAAAGCACTGCGACTACCAATGGTGTTGAGATTGGGCATATAAAACCCTTCTCTAACTGCTCTTGAATTTGCTTCTTGAGTTCTGCTAATTCCTTAGGAGGCGTTATATACGGCCTCTTTGCTATAGGTGCAGTTCTAGGTATTAAATCGATGACGAACTCGATGTCACGATCAGGTGTGACACCTGGCAATTCTTCAGGGAGCACATCTGGGTACTCACGAACTATCAGAATTCCCTCCAACGTTACTCCTTTTGCATGATACACCATTGCCCTCTTGGTTGTTGGCTGAAGTGCCATGAATTCTATATTGACTCCTTCTTCATTTGTCAGTTGCACTATACATGTAGCACACTTAATCACTCTGTTGTGCTTCCTTAGCCAATCCAATTCAAGTATGATGTCCAAGCCTTATGAATGCTTGACTATAAGGTTGGCAACGAATCATACCCCCCCCCATAATGAGACTTACTTTTGGTCATACTATATTTTTTTCTCATCTTCCTTGTAGCTTCATCCAATATGAGGAATCTTCAAGTTGTGTCCATCTTCCATTTAAGTATTTCGATAAGGGGGTTGGTTGTAGGGGCATGTGGGGAAGATTATTGTTGCGAACTTGCAACTGTCCAAGGTTAATATTCTCAGGTACATCATTGTTCTTATTCTCTCCATTTGCATTCTATTGGTTACGGGTCCTCGACATCTGCTGGTGAACGAATAGTAGAGACGGAAGGATTTAGAATTTTAAAAGAAACGCCCCAACTATATGCATCAAGGTATGTGTAACTAAATAACTCCTTTATTCATACTAATAACCCTATTAGAGGATGTGGACAAGGATCCCACAACTCTCTACTATGTGCAGATGTGAACAAGACGGTAGACGTCCCACAGCTCGCACCAAGCACACAAGCACAAGCACACACCAAGAAAATTCAGCACACCACACTAAATATGTCTAAGATGATCTAAACATCCTTCTAACTTCTATTAAGGAGACCTAGACTTACTTATGTGATCCCTTGGTGTCTTGTCCGTGAGGTTGCGAAGGCGACGGCAACGACGAGGCATACATGGGCACACGCCATGGTGAGTAGGCCGTCCATGTTGGCACTGGAGAGGTTGCTACGCCATTGATCTCCATGGTGGCACAAACTTTCTCTTGCTTCTCCATGACATACAACTTCTTACGGAGGTAACGGATCTCTTCCATAGCATTAGCATAGTGATTTCCCAAGTTCACCAATACAACCTGAGATCTATCAGTGGCACAAGAACTGATTTGATCTACATCTTGTGGCTTCAAGACTTCCCTTGTTCCCTTCTTGCGTTGTGGATGTAGTGTGAAACTAGTATCTCCACCCTGCACCAGATAGATGTGGCACAATCTGGTGAGTGCATCCCAAGTGACATCATCAATAGCTTGCTCTCTGGTGCATCTCCATGTGGATGCAAAGTGTTAGATAACCACCTCATCTCTAGCAAGAACAATAACTTGAGCCCTCCATTCTTCCCGTCCATGGCGAGATATCCTCTTGACATAATACTCTGGGTTCATTTTGCATAGATCAAGGAACTCTTTCAATTGCTTAGCTGCAAATTCTCCATTAGTGCCATCGGAACAGAATTCCTAGGCATCACGGTAAAACTATGCATTTGTCCTCCTTCCTGGCTTCACTAGGTTGTGATGTATTCCTTTGAGCTTCAGGTACTTCTTGTGCAGCAGGTTCATCCTCTTCTTGCAGTTTATCTTCTTCTTGGATTCCGTCTTCATCCTCCTTATGTGCTTCACCTTCCTCCTCTTAACTTTCATAGGTTTCCACCATCTCCGGATTTTCCCCTTCCTCATCATCATCATATAACTCCATCATTTCAGGATCTTCCTCCGTCGTGTTGGAGTGTTCATGCTCATCTTCCTTTGGGGGAGAACCCGCTTCCTCCTCCTCTTGTGCTGGTTCCATTTGCGGCTCCTTGTGAGACCTAAGCCTTCTTCCAAGGGGTGGCAAATGAGCTCTCTTGCAGGCTGTCATTTTGGTGTGAGCCATCTATAAGAAAACATGAGAATATTAGAGGAAAAATCAAACAGCAATTTTAAAATTACAGCAACCATAAATTTAGATGAGAGGATGTGCATTTGCTCAAAAACATGCAAAAACGGCAAAAATTGCAGCAGCAGCAAAAACACAATTTCACTTTATATAGCTAGTGGAAGGCAAAATAGTGCAAAACAGGCTAAATTTGAATAGGAAAGAAGTCCTAAGTGATTTGTGGTGTCCATTCTAACTAGGCATGCGCCCTACAGTCAAACACGGCTCTGATACCAATTTGTGACACACGGTTCCGAAAATGAACCAAGTGTAATGCATATGTGTGTCGAGGATGTTTAACACACATACACAAGTGATTTGAAAATGATAAATAGATTATAACGATGTCTCGAATAATAAAACTAATAATAGTACCTTATTACAAACCAAATAGTCTTGAACACAACTCTAAATAACTGCAGCAGAAAACACTAGACACTAATGACTCCCACTCCACAGGCAAGCTTGACGATAACACACGCACCTAGTACTCCTCAAATACATCCTAGTACTCCACATTGTAACCTGCGTCTGGATTTGTTGGTGGAATAGCATGGGTCAGCACATGTCATACTCAGCAAGTGTGAGATAGTATGACATGTAGCTTAAACAAATAAACATAATGAACAATGGCTAATTGCATAGAAGTACGTTCAAAATAGTTGAAAATGCAATATTATGATCATTAGGTGTGGTAAATACCATAATAACCCAAATGACATCAATTTCATCTTAAATAGCCAAAACCAACAACAACGATCCATATTCAATCCATAACTGCTCATACGTCTCAATTTCACCAATTCCATATACCAAAGCAATTTAATTAACCAATACCAACTCCCAATCAAATTCTAGCTATTAAACAAAGGTGCATAACTCTAATCATGTACGGGTCCAGGTTGCTCTTAACCGGGAGTATGGCTATCATGATAGTTTTAGACACACTTTGCAGAGGTTGTACCAATTTACCCACCAGTTCGAGATTTTGTCACCTTTCGATGACTAAGGGATCTCAATTAAGCCTTTTCACACATCCTTGGGTGTGTGGCCAACAGATCACAAAATAGCCTTTACAAAGTGATTACTAGCCTATTTAGACTCCAATGAGTTTTCACCGGTGGTGATGTCTCCAACTTAGCACATCCAACCAAGGGCCCCCTCTTGAGCCATTCTGATCCCAGGGTAGTCCGACCATCACTACAAACTCATCCAACTACCCCTTCCCCAAGCATTCTTAATGGTCCCAATAGTACCAAAAAACACTAATTAGTCAGCTAAACCGCACCCATACTTGACCCTGTGGTGGCACTGTAAATCTTGGATGGTCGCTCCATGAACCTGTCCTTAGATCTAAAGCAAGCAAAACCACCGAAAACAGTCCAACCCTTCCACATAACCGACTTGCTTAGATCTGTCAAAGCCCTAATTTCCAAAATGCAAACTTCTGTTAGGACTAAAAATTTTGAATGATAAAAATAAATAAAAAGGAAATGAGAAAAACAAATTAATTCAAACTCCAAAAGAGGGAATCCAAAAAAAAAAACTTAGCTACTGTTCAAATGAAGTTAACATGAAGATTTGAGTTGACCATTGGATTCCAAATATTTCAAATAGCCTCCCTGCAAACTTTCATAATTTTTTGAAGCAAGTTTGCTATTTAATTCAATCGCTACGTTGAATTCAACTCAAATTAAAATTCAAGTTTGAATTCAATTGAAACTTTGTCAATCAACAATCTCAATGCAAAATAAAATTCTACATGATTAATACAGCCTTCCCACAAATATCTAGCATATTTTGGACTGAATTAGGTGGTGGAATTGATTGAGCAAGGATGAGGATGAGGGAGAGAGGTGGGACCCACTTGTCATCCTAAGAAATGAGATGTTCCTTCTCTCCAAGTGACACCACACAGCATGCAAGTACCACAGAGCTACCTGCCTGCTTCCAGCTGCCTACAACAAGGCCAGGAATCCTCTCCACGCCCCTGACTCGACCACATTCTCATCCCTTGAAGTTCCAGCACCATTTCTGCTCCTCTCCCGAAATCTTCTCTGTCCAGCCGAATTGGAGCAAAGGTACTCAGTGTTGATCACTTTTCTTTGCCTCTGCTCACTCCCTGAGCTCTTGCGCAGCCTTGTGATCTATTTCTTTCACAACTAGGCCGTCCCGAAGGTGTTAACTTTGAAACCGAGGTCGCCAGAAAAGTTCCCCTGTTTGTCGCCTCTCTTATCATCGTCGACCCGGTGGTACAAGCTCTTTCTCACCTCGGTCCATGAAGGAAAAAGGTTTGCAATTATCTGTAGAACATGCTCATAAAGTTTCAGCCCTTGCCATTTGTCGAAGTGTGCGATCGACACATCCCCCGGAACTACTAGATCGAAGCCCGCGGAGGTTCTTGATTGGTCGGGGCACGTGAGATTTTGACAAGACAGTGACACGAGAGATTTTGCATTGTTCGGGCCACCTGAGCGTAACATCATAATTCACGGGTTGTGTTATTGTATGTAATTGTATGGCGCTTGTGAGCATGTGAGCTTGGTTGTCATGTATCATGCAGCGCAGCCCTTTTATAGTCTAAGGACTGGCCGGTACATCAACCTGGCCCGACATGTGGCCCTGGCGATAGTTAATTGCATAATACATGATCTATGAATATTAAGCACAATTAACAACGTGATAATATGCCTTAATGGCGGCATTACCATTGTTAAGAGTCTTCTGATCATGTGGTCTTAATATGGCATTAATGACACGCAATCATGTCTTGTAACTGTAGGTTTAACTGTCCCTTGAATGTCCGCGCTGTTGGAGATCCGCCAGTCTCTTTGTTGCTGTCTTAGGTCTAGAGGCTTGACACGTGGTGGCTTTGGAGCTTCCCATTGTTGAGAGGCAGGTCTGAAGCCACTAGACACGCGTCAGCACAAGAGCTTCCCTCTACTGTGGGTTAGGTCCGGTGCCATTAGACACGTGGCAATACTGGAGCTTCCCTACAGGCGGAGTTAGCTCCAGCCTCGCGTTACACATGGCAGTGCCGAAGCTATCCAAATGAGGGAGGCGAGTCCAGTGCTGTATAGCATGTGTAGCCTTTGGAGGTCTTCAACTTGGACTGGTGGAACTCCTCGGTGTTTCATACGATATCATGGGGTGCCCGGTACGCAGGGTACCGACACCATCCCTCCCAGCTCGAGTATTAGTGATTTTCCCGATGAGCTTCAGTTATGAGCCGAGCTAGGTCACACGAAAAATTCCTTTTCTAAGTTTGATTATTCCTTGTGCATGTGTGCTTTGTTGTTATACACGACCAGGTGCATCACCTCGAAGAAGGTTCATCGAGTTTCATTGAGTAATCAGGTCGGAATAGCGTTTTTCCCCAACCGCCGATTTTCACCTCATCGGTGCATCATCGCCACCATCTCCCAAACATTTTCTCTCCTTTCTTACGCCCATAATCATGTTCCACATGCTTCCATAAAGCTTCCTAAAGTTTTCTCGACCGATTCAGCCCACCGTAAGGCCCGATCGACATGGTAGAAACCCTAACCGTTGCCGCCGCCGTCGTGCAAGCATCTCCGGCCATCGCCGGTGTGCGTTGATCCCACCGACGTGCTCAACACCTCGAAATATGGCTAGGTGGCGAGTTTAGGGAAGAACTGTGCCATGGATCGATGTGCCGTGAGGTGTTCGGCGAGGCGCCGGTGTAGTCGCGCACGCGCGGCTGGATGTAGAGGACGATCGCAGGCCCCTTTGGTCAGTGAGTCTTCTCCTCATCCGGATCTGGTGTGGCAGTGGGATCTTTTGTGACTGCGCGGTTAACCCAGTCATCCTTCGTGTAGCCGCCCAACTATTGGTTGATTTTAAACCTGTGGGCCCAACCCTTGCTCAAACTTTTCAATTGGAATTTTATTTCCGAATTTGCTCCAACTTTTAAAATCCATATCTCCTAGAATACTTGTGCACAAATTCCCAAATAAATTTTGTTAGAACCAGGATGATCTTTACTTTCAAGTGGCGCACTTGTATCAGTATGATAATTCAAAAATTATGCTCAATAATTTCATAAACAAAATGCCTTTGGAATTTATTACTGGTGCTCCATTCTTTCAAATATTCTCAAAATTGTCCACATCATTCCAAATAATTCCCTTAAGTTCTAGTAAAAATTTCAGGTTCATTTGAATAGCCAAATTGTGTTTCCAATCTCTATGTACCTGAAAATTCCAAAATGTTTAGAAACATTTCAGAAAATTGTCCAAACTTCTAAATCTATATCTCACAGTAGAATGCTTATAAAATCATGAAACAAAATTTTTTGAGTCACTCTTGACCTCCTCTAAACAGAACACCAACTTTTAGCCATGTTAAAGTCAAGTTTACCCATGAAAATTATGGGAAGGTTCTATATACATTTAATTTTATACAACATATACTTCCTTAAAATTATCCCAATTTTAGCTAGGAGGTCACTCATATAATCTAATGTCCACTGTAAAATTTACAGAACCAGTGGCCATCATTTAATATACTTAACTGTCTTTCCTTTAAGCTATGCAATAATACCAATATTGATTCACTTGCATTATTCTTTGCATATCGAATAGTTGCCGAGCTCGAGTAGACTCCGGAGCCACTGGAAGTCATCAATCCGAAGACTAACTTTATTCCCATCTCGTAGCTCGGCAAGCCCCAATTTGCATTTAACAGCATTTTAAACTTTAATTTGTATCACACTATATGGGTTAGCATGTATGTGCATTAAGTCTAAGTTTTCTTGGAGTTTTCCACATATGCATGACCAGAGAACCCATGAGAGAAGGGTAGTTGGTTAAGTCCTCGATATGTCCATGCTATGCTTATTGTTATAGTTGCTTCGGTAGAAGTTGAGTAGTTGGAATCTACTCACGAGTTCAAGAATTGGGTTCACACGGGATTGGACAAGTGAGAGATTCACCATTTGGTTAAATATGAGACCAGACATGGAGTAGGAGCAGCAGGACATAGGGTCCTGTGAGCTGTAGTTGTGCCTGTGTCGGTCAAGGACCGATCTTTGTGCGGCCCTATTGAGAAAGTTTGAATGTACCGAAGGCATATAGGATATATAGGACCCAGTAAACTGATGGAACTTGTCCACCTTAGCGTCGAGGCATACCCCACTGCCTTATAGGTGCGGGTTGAGAGCATCAAGGTGTAAACCTGCCAGCGGGTACGTCATTGTCGGTACCCTAGAAACCGTACACCCCTTGAGGCTACAAAGACCTCAAAGGAAAATCACCTACTTGGTTTGAAGACCCTCGAAGGCCCACATGTCAGACATAACCGGACCCGCTTCTCCAACATGGTTAATCCCTGGATCGCCACGTGTACTACCGGAATGGCACCTCCGGACTTAGCCCCAGACCGAGAGAAGCTCCGGACCTGACACGCATCGAGTAGCCCCGGAGCTACCTGTTTCCACAGTATGCTCCGGAGCTGCCACGTGTCCAACCGTCGGATCTTCAGCCTCTAACCTCCGGAAGACCCCACAACGGCTCCAGATCTTCAAAGGGGAATCAAGGACTTCAAGACCCGATTAAGTGTCATTAATACCATATTAATGACACTTAAACGGACGATCTTAACACCAGTAACGGTGCTGTCAAAGCCCGTTACAGGATCATTAAGAGCAATTAAACGTGTAACTGTCGGGGCCACATGTCGGGCCAGGCTAACCTGTAATGGCCTGCCCTTGTACTATATAAGGACAGGCCGACGACACGTTCGAAAAAACACATACACGCGCCTCATACGCTCATCACAAGCTCATACTGCTAATACAACACCAACACTCCCGTGGAGTAGGGTATTACGCTCAGGCGGCCCGAACCACGTAAATTCTTGTGTCTCCTGTGTCAATTCTTATTCACCTTCTTGAATCTCCGCGTGCCCACACCGAACATCAAACTCCCCTATCACTTTAGTAGTGTAGGGAGATCTGCCGGTTCCAAACCACCGACAGTTGGCGCGCCAGGAAGGGGCGCCTGAGATTTTGAGAATGGTGAACTCTGCTGCTGGATCATCCAACGGCCAACCTGCTGCTCAGGCTGTTGGGGGCAATCCCTCCAACAGGCAGCCACCAGCAGGAGCCTCAGCACCAGCAGGAGTCACACTCCCACCACCACCGTCTCCTCCAGCAAATCGTGCTGGGCAGCATGATGGTGCGCCGGCGTCGATTACTGCGTCGGCAAATCATGACAACCCTGAACACGCGCTCCATGCAGCGCGTGCTCTTGTCCAACATCCACCACCTCCGGATGCATCCCGGGATGCACTGGAGCAGTGGAGGGCTGATGTGGAGCATTTGGTTGCAGCAGCAGCCGAACGCCTCAGCAACCAGGGTCCTCCTCTTTCAGGACGAGCCCTGTCGCAGCGGCGGACTTTGTCTGGAAGACTTTGTCTGCACATCTCCAATAGCAGGAGACGTGCTGCGTCACAACAAGTGACGTCATTGCCTTCCGGGGCACGACGCACTCACACAGTATCCAGGCTTTCGACTCATGACCTCTGGGCGGAGCTTGATCGTCGATACCGCCAGCAGGACGGCCGAGTCCATATTGAGCGTGCCCATGAAAGACGGGAAGCTCAGGACCTTTCTACTCCTGAAGGAGTAGGAGGAGGCTGTTCAGCCTTGGCCATGCATCTGCGCATGGTTAGATGGCCACAAAAGTTCCGGCCTCACCCGCCGGAAAAATTCGACGGGACTGTCAATCCCGCCGAATTTCATCAGATATACTCCACTGCAATCTTAGCAGCCGGAGGAAACGAGGCCGTGATGGCCAATTACTTTCCAGTGGCCTTAACTGGGACTGCCAGGTCCTGGTTTATGAGCCTTCCACCCAACTCTATCAACAGTTGGGAGGAGCTGTGCCATCAGTTCACTGCCAACTTCGGGAGTTCATACACACGGCCAGGCACTGAACTGGATCTTTTTGCGGTCGTGCAAAAAGGGAGAGAATCCTTGCGGTCATTCATCCAGAGGTTCTCTCAGGTACGAAACACTATCCCTTCTATCTCTAGCGCCTCTGTCATTGTGGCATTCAGACAGGGCGTACGGGACAAGAAGATGTTGGAGAAACTGGCGATCAAGGAGATCACCAGTGTCACGAAACTCTTCAGCTTGGCTGACAAATGTGCCCGAGCTGCGGAGGGTCGTGAGATGCACTCCAAACCAACCTCGGAGGGTCACAAGAAACCCTCCAAAGAAGAATCTGCTACCTCCGGGAGTGGCAAGAAGAAAAAGAAGACCAACGGCAAGAAGAAGCCGTCAGCCGGCACATCCAACGTTGCAGCTGCTGCAGCTCCGGGTGGCCGGGGGCCACGCCCCGAGAAGCGACCTCGACCGTCTTCTGAAGACAGTGGCAAACCCAAAGTGTGGTGTCCCATTCACAAGACGGGCAGCCACAGTTTGGAAGACTGACGGGAGGTCCAAAACCTTGTCGAGCGCTACAACAAGCGTCGGGAAGAATCTCCTTTCCTACAGAGGGAAGGAAAGCAAAAAGTTGACGAAGCTCCGGCTGAAGAGGAGTTAGGGTTCCAGGATCCCAAAAAGGTCCTGAAGGCCGTCTACACCTCCGTCGACGATGATTCTTACGTCTCTGACAACGAGCGTCGGAAGACCATGAACACCATTTTTGGAGGATCATGGGATATCACCTCCCGTCGCGTCATCAAGACCATGCGTCGGGATATGGCCGCTATAGCTCCTACAGTCAGGTCGGAACCTCACCGAAAGTGGATGGACACAGCCATCACTTTTGATGCTTCAGATTGTCCCCGGAGCATGGTTGGAGCAGGACAGTTACCCTTGATGGTATCTCCTACCATCAACAACATCCAGCTCCACCACGTCATGGTAGATGGAGGTTTGGGGCTTAACCTCATCAGCTTCGAAGCTTTCACTAAGCTTCAGCTCCGACCTTCGGATCTCCACCCCTCTCGACCTTTCTCCGGAGTAGGTCCGGGAGCCATCACCCCACCCAGAGCTATTACTCTCCCTGTTACCTTCGGGACACAGGAGAAGTACCGCACCGAGAAGTTGGTCTTCGACGTAGCGCAGATCAACTTACCCTTCAATGCCATCTTGGGTAGACCTGTCCTGTACAAATTCATGGCAGCTGCTCATTATGGCTATCTGGTGTTGAAGATGCCAACGCCAGTAGGCGTTCTCCGGACCCGCGGAGATCGCACCGCCGGAGTAACTGCCCTGGAAGAGCTCCATGCGCTCACCACAACGCAAGAGGAGGACTCCAGGCAGGAGCAAGCTCCAAAACCCACGAGCGTTCGTCAACGAGGCTCGACTTCTGCACCTCGAGTGCAGCCAAGCGGCGACATCGACATTCCTGTCAAAGTCGTCCCAATTGGTTCCGATGCCGCTCAAACCACCCGTATATCGGGAGGATTGAACGACAAATAGAAACTCGCGCTCATCACTTTCCTCCGGGCTAACGTCGACGTGTTTGCTTGGCAACCATCACAAATGCCTGGGATCCCCAGGGAAGTGATTGAGCACAATCTGAAGATCTACCCCGATGCTCGGCCTGTGCATCAGAAGCCTCGGAAGCAATCCGTAGAGCGACGGAACATCATCCGACAAGAAGTAAAGAAGTTGCTCGAAGCTGGATTCATCCGAGAAGTCTTCCATCCAAAATGGCAGGCAAACCCAGTCGTTGTGCCCAAGGCCGGCGGGAAGCTTCGGATGTGCATCGACTACACCACACTAAATAAGGCATGTCCAAAAGATCCATTCCCACTACCTAGAATAGATCAGATAGTGGATTCCACCTCCGGGTGTGAATTACTGTGCTTCCTAGATGCATATTCCGGATATCATCAAATCAGGATCTCTAGGGAAGATGAAGAGCATACTTCATTCATCACAGTAGATGGATTGTATTGTTACACAGCCATGCCCTTTGGTCTCAAGAATGCGGCTTCAACTTTTGTACGAGCTATGTACAAAACTTTTGAAGAACTTATTAGAGACATAGTGGAAGTGTACGTCGATGACATCGTGGTCATGGTCAGGAACAAGGAGTCACTCCTTGACACCTTGCAGGCTGTCTTCGACAAGATGCGGGCCACCCGCACAAAGCTAAACCCAGACAAGTGTGTCTTCGGGGTTAGCTCCGGAAAACTTCTTGGTTTCCTGGTAAGTCACCGGGGCATAGAAGCTAATCCGGCGAAGATTAAGGCCATTGAAGACATGCGGCCACCAACCCGCATCAAGGACATCCAAAAATTAACTGGATGTCTAGCAGCCCTCAGCCGGTTCATCTAAAGACTGGCAGAACGGGCACTCCCCTTCTTCAAGTTATTGAGGAAGTCCAGACCGTTCCAATGGTCCGAAGAAGCAGAAAAGGCATTCCAGGAGCTGAAACAGTTCCTCACCACCCTACCAATTCTGGTAGCTTCGAACCCTGGTGAGCCTTTATTGCTTTATATTTCAGCTACTGACGAAGTCGTCAGCATGGTTCTGGTTGCGGAGAGACCAGAACTATCCCATACTCAGGAACCAGACCCCTTCAGGAGGGTCCGGAGGTTCCTGAAAATGAGTCTGGGTCCCAGCTCAGATTCGAATCCACAAGAAGTCGCTTCAAGAGACCCAGACCCCTCCGGGAGGGTCCAGGTCCCTTCTGAAGAAGCTCCGGGTTCCTCAAACCAGAACCCGGAGGTCCCCGAAGAAAATCCGGACCCTTCCGAGAGGGTCCGGGTCAGTGAAGAGGAAGCTCCGGACCCCTCCGGGAGGGTCCGGACCATTCAGCGCCCAGTGTACTTCATTAGTGAAGTACTACATGATGCCAAGACTCGATACCTAGAGGTGCATAAGCTGCTCTATGCAGTTCTTATTGCCTCCAGGAAGCTTCGCCATTACTTCCAAGCTCACAAAGTCTCAGTGGTGACCTCTTACCCACTTCGAGCAATTTTGCATAATCCCAATTCAACTGGGAATATTGCAAAGTGGGCAACGGAATTGGCTAAATTTGATCTTGAATTTATTTCAAGACAAGCAGTCAAGAGTCAACCATTGGTAGATTTTGTGGCAGAATGGACTCCCTCTGCATCAAACCCTGGGGGCCCCAGTGAGCAGAAGACGGAGCATCAAGCTCCAACCTTCACCGAGCCTCACTGGACCCTCTACTTCGATGGCTTCATGCAGAAGCAGGGGGCCGGAGCTGGAATCCTTCTCCTTGCACCAACTGGGGAGAAGGTGAAACACATGGTACACCTTGACTTCAAGGCAACCAACAACATGGCAGAGTATGAAGCACTCAGCTACGGACTAAAGGTGGCACTATTATATGGTGTCAAGCAATTGCTGGTCAAGGGAGATTCACAGGTCATCATTAAGCAGGTGAAGGGTGAATGCTCCTGCAATAATCTCCAGTTAGCTGCTTATCTCCTTGAAGTCCAGAGGCTTCAGAAGGATTTCGAAGTCCTAGATCTCCACCATGTTCAGCGTGCTCACAACGCTGAAGCCGACGAACTCTCGACGAAAGCGTCAACCGGAGCTCCAGCTCCTGACGGAACTTTTGTCCGGAGATTGTCGAAACCCACAGCTCAGCCTACCGAACTGAGCGAAGGGGGCGAGATCAGCATCCCGAAGCTGACGGTCCCGATGGCCCTGTTACCATGGCAGCCATCAAGGGTCGTAGGTGCTGCCGGAAGCTCCAAGCTACCCAGCACGCAAGACTCAAATGCTCAAGTTAGTTCCGATGCATGGATCTCGGAGATCCGGAATTACTTGAAAGACAACATCCTCCCTGATGATGATGTATTCGCTGACCGGGTAGCCAGATTGGCTAAAAGATACACGTTGGTAGAAGGGGATCTCTACCGGCGCGGTGCCAACGGCATCCTAATGCGGTGCATCACAAGGGAAGAAGGCTGCGAGCTCCTCGCGGAAATCCATGGAGGCGAGTGTGGGAACCACGCGTCTTCCCGCACGTTGGTTGGTAAATCCTTTCGGCATGGATTCTACTGGCCTACAGCACTCCAGGATGCAACTGAGCTGGTGAAGAAATGCAAAGCATGTCAATTTCATGCAAAGCAAATTCACACTCCGGCTCAACCCTTACAAATGATACCTCCTACATGGCCCTTCGCTGTGTGGGGGATGGACATCTTGGGACCTTTCCCATGAGCCGTTGGAGGTTACAAGTTCATGTACGTCGCCATTGACAAGTTCACCAAGTGGCCGGAAGCAACTCCAGTTGTGACAATCAACAAGCAATCTGCTATCAACTTTCTGCAGTCCATTGTATGCAGATTTGGAGTCCCAAACAAAATTATCACTGATAATGGGACCCAATTCACAAGCTCCGCATTCCAAGGATATTGCGAAGACCTCGGCATACAAGTTTGCTACGCCTCTGTAGCTCACCCAGCCAGCAATGGCCAAGCCGAGAGAGCAAATGCTGAAATCCTTAAAGGACTTAAAACGCGCACTTATGAGCGCTTGAAAAAACATGGAGCCAACTGGATCGAAGAGCTTCTGCCCACTCTATGGGCCAACAGGACATCTCCAAACCGGTCAACCGGAGAAACACCCTTCTTTCTGGTGTACGGAGCTGAAGCAATCCTTCCTCCGGAAATCACCTTGGGTTCACTCCGGGTCCGGACCTTCGACGAAGCCGCGCAGGACCAGCTCCGGCGTGAAGACCTAGACCTCCTTGAGGAGGGAAGGTGCCAAGCAGCTGTTCGGAATGCCCGATATCGCCAAGCTCTACGGCGTTATCACCAGCGGCATGTACACAACCGACAGCTTGAGGAAGGCGATCTGGTGCTACGGAGAATACTATCCAGAGAAGGGTTAAACAAACTCTCCCCCGGCTGGGAGGGGCCCTTCCGAGTGATTAAAGTATCCCGTCCCGGAAGCGTTCGCTTGGCTCCCGAGGATGGGACACCTCTCCCAAATCCTTGGAACATCGAGCACCTCCGTAAGTTCTACACTTAATACCACGGAGGTGAGTCTTGAGTAACTTGAGAGGTATGTTATAGAGTCATTGTACAGAGTCAGATAGTTCCTTCGGGAGAGCAGCCGGACCTTTCCTGAAAGGTCCGCAAAGCTCATGCAACGCTTGTCACAGTCTCAGGACTAAAAGTGTCGCTAACTACCCTGGGTCAAACGAGAAACGAAACACCCTTAGCCTGGTTCCGTACCCTAAGAGTGTACTTGTTTCCCCTGTACCCCGGACCTATAATGAAAGACATTTTCATGTGAAATAGACTCCACGTGCATTTATTTTGTACAGGCTCAACATTTTTATTTTTCTCTTTCTTGTCTATAACGAAGACGTGCAATTCTTAAGAAATTTTAGTTCGACCGGTTTATATACGATTCGAGTTGTATTGTCAATTCTTTTGGATTCAAATATTGTTCATGGCCAACTCACCTGAAAGCCGCCAAGCCAATCTAGGGCCGGAGTGTGCTATCGACTTAGCCTGGTCAAGCACCCTAAGTACGCCACTCTACCTACACCCCGGCAGGCCAAAGTAAGGCGGGTCCGTGTACAGTTGGATCTAGAAGGAAAGACAACACATTCGGTTGTATTTAGAATCGCGTTTGACTTAAAATCTTCTTGAGAGTCATAAGCCGCGACAAAGTTATAGACAAGAAACAAATTTTACCATTTTCATGGCTTAAGTGTGCAGGAAAAATAAAATCTACGTTGATGGAGAAAGGCTGGAGCTAACTAAGCTCCGACTCCCCTAAGGGGGCCAGCCATCGACGCCAAATAAAAGATGGTGAGAAGACCCCGCAAATGGTGTTTGTTGCCAACGAACTGAGTGTTGGCAAAGGTCACTGCCAGAGCTACTAAGCTCCAACACCCCGGAGGGTTAACTATCGATGCTCTAAGCGTTGATAGAAACTATTGCCGGAGCTACTAAGCTCCAGCGATAGACAATGCCGGAGCTTCAAAGCTCCGACAGCCTCAGGGGGCCTTCACTATCGAAGACTTCGAACCTAAATTCTACAAGTTCGGAGCAAATGAGTCTTCAACAAAACACAATATCCTTTTGGTACATGTTCACAATCAAATTGTGTACATCTACCAGGGGGCCAAGTGATGATAAAAGTGTTGAAGACAAAAAGTGAAATTCGCAAAATTTGGGGATTTCATTTATCTGGAGACAAGAGATTACATCTGGACACAAGGGATTACAAAATTGAGGAAGATAAAGAGAAAATACAAGTGAGAATTACAGAGATGGTCCTAGACCCTATGGAAAAATTGGGCGACCTTCTGGGCAACCTCCGATACGCTGGCTCGGGTAGCTTCGCCTTCTCCTTCGACGGGGCCTTCAAGCACCGGGTCCAGAGGAAATTGGGAGTTTCGGCTGGTGTAGCACGTCAGCACATACTCTGCGACGTTCTTCGCCAGGGATTGCCCCTCAACCTCCAGTTGGTCCGCGATGACATCGCCCACCTTGGAGAGCTTGCTACCTGCTCCGGCTCCGGCTCCGGATCATCCGGGCGCACGGGGCTGAAACCCATCGGTGTCAGCGCGTCGTTGGCCTTGCCTAGGAACTCCCAAATCTGTAGGGAGTCCACAGTCCTCAAGCCCTTCATCTCTTCCAGGGATCTCCTGGCCGCTGTCAGTTCGGAATTCTCACGGGCGAGGCGTTCAACTTCTTTGGCGTTTTGCTGAATCTTTTCAGCAACCCGCCTTTCGAGTTTTCCGAGCTCCTCCTCCCGGAGGTGGATCTTGTTCCGGCGGTCAACCAGGTCCTTCTCCCTACCCCTCACTTTCTTCTCCCGGGCAACAAGGGCACACTCTTGTTTGTAGAGTTCCTGCCCTCGCACCCAGGTCTTCTCCTCTTCCTCTTGGAAGCGCTCTTTCAATTTCTTGGCGCGCTCCTCGAGGCCCTTGTCAGCCAGAGCTACTTTCTTGGCGAGCTCCTCTTCCCTCCTCAGGACATCATCCCGCAGCTCAAGGAGTTTCTGCTCTTCATCCTCGAGCCGTTTCTCCCTCTATTCAAGTGCCTCTCGGCGCTTGATGAGTGTGGTGTTAATGGCCTCAAGCTGTTCGTGGCGTGCATCGGCCGCGTTATTGGCAGCTTTGGCCTGATCGTAGATCTCCCGGGATTGAGCATCGAGGGCACGAGTCATACTCTCCCTGTCATCCAGCAACTTGCCCCAGTACTCCAGGCGGATCTTCTCCCGTTTGATCCACTCCTTGTCATCCGCTAGCCTCGACTGCGCCAGCTTGGTCTCGAAGTAGAGCTGGTTACGCTACCGCCTAAGGGTTTGGCGCTCCTCTTCAAGAGCCTTGCTGTCGTGGAAGAAGGCCAGTTGGACTTGACGCAGACTGGAACATGCGTTGTCAATGGACAGCGACAACGGGATTGGCTCCGGACCTACTGGGGTCTCCTCCGCTGGTTCCAGCGGGTCTTCAGATACAAAAATCGGGTCCCACTTTACAAGAGCGGTCCCCTGAGTCTCCAAGGCACAAGGGCCGTCCTCCGGGATGGCCTCAGTCGCCATCGAAGAAGGCCCCGCCGCCAAGTCTTCGTTCACCCCCTCGGGCAGGGGGCCGGCGACTTCGCTTGGGCACTCCGGCTCGGCCGCAGGTACCTCCGATGTCGTCGCTTTCGGAGCAGGAGCCGCTACTGGCTCTGGTCTGGGCACCTCTTCCGAGGGAGGCTCGAGCTCTGTCACCTCTTCAACAACCGGCTCAGGAGCCAGAAGGTCTTCAACTTCGACCGGCCCTGTGACCGGAGCTCCAACAATGACCGGCTCAGGAGCCGGTGCTTCTGAGGTAGCCGGCCCAACCACCGGGACTTCCTCAACATCCGGCGCGCACGCCGGGACTTCAATCACCTCCGGCTCGACCGCCGGAGCTTCGACAATTTCTGGCTCTGGGGCCGGAATCACAGCTTCTTCCGGCTCAATGGCCGGAGCTTCCATCATCTCAGACCCAGGACCCGGAGCTTCAACCTCCGGGACAGGTGCCGCTGGCGCATCTTCACTCCCGCGGTCCGACACTACCACGGGAGCCTCTGGGGATGAGTCGAGGTCCATGACCATGATAGCAGGCGCCGGAGCTGTCGTAGCTTCAGCCACCACTTGGGGCGGCACCGGGACAGGAGCAGAAGCTTCCACCCTCATGGCTTCAGCTGCTGTGGCTGAGGGTGGAGCCTCAGTCCCCTTCTTGGGGACGCTGCAGATGATGAACGAAGAAACTTAAAAAATAGTTACTACAATTAAACAACCATCCAAGGTAGAGATTAGAAATTACCTTGGGAGGCTTCCGCACCAGCTTTCGCGGAACCTTTTCCCCGGGCGTTCTGGGAAGGCCCCCTGGAACTTGTCGCGGCCGCGGGTGTTTCCCGGGTCGAGGCTCTCCTCGATCGAGAAGAACCCCCGGACCTGGAGGCCTCCACCGGCCCAAGTGCTGGAGTCGCGCGCCCGGAGCTAACACCCCGGGAGGACCCTACTGCCGGGACAGCCACGCTCCGAGAGGACCCTACTGCAGGAACGATCTCGTTCCGGGAAGACCCCATTATGGGGACAACCGCCACGGTTGTAGAAGACCTTCCCCTCCAGGGAGAAGGAGCCGAGGCGGAAGTAGCGGGCCTGACGGACCTTCCGTCGGCATGCTGCAGCTTCCTCTTCCGGCTCTCGGGTTCGTCCGCCAGCTCCTTGCCTTTGCCGATGACCTCAACCCTCGGCTTCGGGGCAGGAACAGAGCCATCTTCGGGCATTTCGGGGATCGCCACCCGGGTGGTTGATCTTCTCTCGACGACACCAAGGTCGTCAAGGACGGGCATCTTTCGCCGGAGCTCCCTGCTGAACTCCACTTCCACGTTCAGAGGGAGGAAGGCCGACGGGGGAGTCAAGTCATCACCGTCGACGTCGATGCCGTGCTGGAATTTCTTGAGGTGAAACTCCAAGGTTTTCCCCGCCATGTTGGACTTCAACTCGGTCTCAACCCGGTCGTCGTCCATCACACTATTGAGGGCCCAAGCGAGCTTCTCCCTCCTCTTCAGCGGCGCCCACCTGTTGACCAGGAAATTGCAAAATACCGCCTGAGGAGTCAATCCTCCCTCCACGCATTGGCGGATCCTGGTCAAAGCAGGGGTGAAAACTTCCGCCAGCACCGGAGCTTCACTCCAGGTCGTCGTGTCGATGCCGGGCAGACTATCGGGCAGCTCCAGCCTCTCGTGCTCCTCCACTCTGACGACTATCCAGTCTTTCTTCCAGTCATCCCACTTCCTAGAGGAAACGACCGAAGGTACTTGAATGGGCACTTCTTGCACTTCATGAAGTAGTAGAAGCCAAGGTACTCATTGCTCCGGCCGGTGGTGTGGACAGTGAAGAAGGTTCGGAAGAGTTCAATGCAAGGGGGGATGCCCACCCACATCTCACAGAACTGGACGAAGATGGACACGAGGAGGATGGAGTGAGGGCCAAGGTGATATAACTGCAGACCATAGAAGTCTAGCAGCATCAAGAAAAAGGAAGAGAAAGGTGGGATCAACCCCACCATGGCGTACGAGGAGAAGTACACCATTTCGCCGGAGTGCTCCTTCTCGAACGGGAGCTCTCCACCAGCGCGGATCGAGCGGTTAAAGAAGTCCGAGGACCACCCCATGAGGGCCCGGACCTTCTTCAGATCGCCGTCGGTCTTCAAGCGACTCTCGCGGAGACCCAACTCCATCGCGGCACGGCTAGGCAAGAGAAGGGGAGCGAAGCACGAGTTGGGAGTTTGAGCACAAGATCAGATGAGAAGGCGTAAAGAACTCCCGACGGTGCACGCTTTCCTTCTTAAGTAAGCCCTCGCAATGCTTGGATGGAAACCGCAAGGAAATCGAAGATACCATTCAAAAATTCCACCCTGCCGATGACAAGAGGGCCCGGGACCACCCCGACGATCAAGTCGAGGCTCTGACCCAGGCGAACGGTTGTCATCACGAGGCGCGAAGCCCAAAGGCGGCGGCCTGACAAGGCGCGCGGAACTGATATGGTTTTCGTATCGGGAACCGGCGACCTTCAATTGCGTGAGATCCGCACGTCGAAGATCTCATCTGCCGCGCGCGGGATACGCCACGTGGCGAGGATTTAATTCCAAGTCCTTGCCAATGGCACCTTCAAAGACCCTTGAAGACTCAGTTCAAAGGTCGCGAAGATGGACCCACCTCCGGCGGAATGACTTCCCCGGAGGTAGGTCCAGGGGGCCACTGTCGGTACCCTAGAAACCGTACACCCCTTGAGGCTACAAAGACCTCAAAGGAAAATCACCTACTTGGTTTGAAGACCCTCAAAGGCCCACATGTCAGACATAACCGGACCCGCTTCTCCAACATGGTTAATCTCTGGGTCGCCATGTGTACTACCAAACCAGAGCTACCGCCCACAAGGGGGAAGCTCCGGGCCATGTACCGAAATGGCACCTCCGGACTTAGCCCCAGACCGAGAGAAGCTCCGGACCTGACACGCGTCGAGTAGCCCTGGAGCTACCTGTTTCCACAGTATGCTCCAGAGCTGCCACGTGTCCAACCGTCGGATCTTCAGCCTCTAACCTCCGGAAGACCCCACAACGGCTCCAGATCTTCAATGGGGAATCAAGGACTTCAGGACCCGATTAAGTGTCATTAATACCATATTAATGAAACTTAAACGGACGATCTTAACACCAGTAACGGTGCTGTCAAAGCCCGTTACAGGATCATTAAGAGCAATTAAACGTGTAACCGTCGGGGCCACATGTCGGGCCAGGCTAACCTGTAACGGCCTGCCCTTGTACTATAAAAGGAAAGGCCGACAACACGTTCGAAAAAACACATACACGCGTCTCATACGCTCATCACAAGCTCATACTGCTAATACAACACCAACACTCCCGTGGAGTAGGGTATTACGCTCAGGTGGCCCGAACCACGTAAATTCTTGTGTCTCCTGTGTCAATTCTTATTCACCTTCTTGAATCTCTGCGCGCCCACACCGAACATCAAACTCCCCTATCACTTTAGTAGTGTAGGGAGATCTGCCGGTTCCAAACCACCGACAGTCATACTCTGTGTGGGGGCCTCCTGCTCGTAGCGGTGGGATCGGTTCAGCATGTGGGTAACGGGTGAAAGGTTTGTGCATACAACATCAGTGGAGTGTGCCTTCGCAACTCTGAGTGTTGGTGTATGTGTCGTGCTATTCGGGTATCCCTGCAGGTGTATATCGATTCGAGTCCTCGTCCCTCGTGGTTATTGAGTACCGCTTGTTCACTGAGTTGTGACGTAGTTAATTATTTGGAGCTGAATATTATTCAATCACGCTTTACGGAATAATTATGTGTTGATGCTTGCACATTTAGATCATATTGTTCACTAAATTTCAGATTCATGAAGCCTTAATTTGCTGCAAAAAGCTGAAAGTAAGGACTAACATTTAGGCGAGTCTTTTATTGCAAACTGCCATCTTATATTACGTTTATCCTGCATATAGAGTACCATGCTTAGTGGAGACGGTTAAGTCTTGCTGAGCCTTCATGCTCACGGTTGCTATTTTAAGTTTTGCTGCAGATGATGATCAATGTGGTCAAGGGTTCACCAGTGAGGTGATGCCCCCGTCGGGGTAGACGGCTGAGTGGGAACCCTGCACGCCACCGTGATGTGTTTTGTATGCTTCCAGTGTGGTTCCGTTCTAGAGCTGAACGTTATGACTTTTGCATAGCTTAGGCTTGAGTGGCGCGAGCTATGAACTTATCTTCCACTGTAGTGTATTCAAATGTATATTATTTGTAAAAGACAAAGCTTGTATAATACCATGTTATGATGTATCTTTTTTCTGTGTGTTGTTGGGTGTCGCATCGCACGGCACCACCCAATTGTGATTCCTGGAATGTGTGGACTCCGGTCCTCATAGCCTGGTATCAGAGCCGCATTGGGAATAGCACACTTAAAAAGGATCGTATTACGAGAAAATTTAGGTTTACGATGAGGAATCGATAGTAGCCTACATAAGGACTATTATTAGCATAGTTACTCAAGGTGGCAAAGCTAAGTTATGTGTTATTATATTCTGTAATGATGCTCTGACGCCAGGTAAGAGGTATGGTACGCCACCGCAAGCGGATCAATTGCGGTAAGCTCACCATGCGAGATGTAGCATGTGATTGTTTCCGTGGCTTGGCACAGAAATGTCAATATGAGTTTCTGAAACTTTCCATATTTCTGAAAACATATGACACGCGGTACCCCAGCGTGCTTCAAAATTAGTGGGAGCCCCCGTCGAGTGGGACATAACCCAATGCGCTCCCTACTGGTGCAGCACTATGCAAAGACGTGGGACCCCGTCGGGTGGTAGAAACCCGGTCATGTACCTCGAGACGTGGCTTAACTCGGGGCGGCCCGTATTTAATGATACGGGATGAATGTTTTTACTTTCATATATATTTTTGTGACATGATCGCCCGTGCGGGCTGTGCCCGTACAGCACCATATGATTGATCTATAATTTTTGTGTAGTTACAGGTACACTGACTACGTGATCGTATTACTCTTATAAATCATTTGCGAGTGAACATCGTTAAGTCCACCATTGAGACGTATGCCAGAATACCAGCTTAGAATTTTCACTTTTGTGAGGCACGTAGTACCTACATGTATTCCATTGATGCATTAACCACTTCAATGTAAACTGGAATTGAGTAGATGTAAAAATATTTATATTAGCTATCAAGCTCTGATTTTGAACTAAGTTTTCAATATTGGAGTAGGTTTTGAAGTCACCAATTCAAAAACAGAGTGTTCTGTTTTCTGCCAGAAAAACATCTTTCTTTAAGAAACCATATCTCCCAGTAGAAAACTCCAATGAAGGTCTATCATGCATGGATGGAAATTTTAGGAAGTCCTTTAAAACTGTTTTGTTCAACTCCAGAACTGAATTCACTTCTAACCTGTTAAAAATTTCAATGTTCCAAAATCTGCCAAACTGGACAGAAACTGGAACCCTCTATGGACTCCTTACTGTTTTGACCATATCTCACTCTAGAAAAATCAAACAGGACTGTGCAAGAGATTTCTGGAATCTTTGTAATTTTTATTACAATTTTGTAATCTGTGGATTTTGTAAATTGTGAAGTTTTATATCTGGAAATTGTGGCCCAAATTCAGCATAAACAAAGGAGATGCTGTCAAAATTCCCAGAAAAACTGTCAGGTTTACAATGCCATATCATCTGAACAAAAAATGATCTCGAGGCAAACCAATAATTTTTGGAAAGGTCTTGAAGTTTAATTAAACTTTGTAGTGCACTTCAAGATCTGATTCTACCATTTACTGGGTTAAAGTTGTGTTTGAGTACAAGCTGGTCAGGTTTCAACAGAAACTTTATCGGTTTGGCATATTTTGGTCTTGTTATGAATCTGGCCCTCGATTTCACTTCGAGAAGTGTCGTAACGGACAAGTTGTCGATACTCAACCATTTACCAGTGGAATTTAGGGTTTGACCCACTCGAACCTCTTTTATTTTATGACCATGTTTGCATCATATTGAAGATAAGAGAGTGTGTTCGCACGATAATGAGCATAACGTCCCGTCGCGACCAACAATAGTCACAATGAACTTCAACCCATGGAGTTCATTATTTTGGAGCTTGCTATTGTAACATTGGTCCAGGGATGATGTATTTTGTATAAAGTCTATACTTTATCAATATATGTTACCTTTATGCAAGTTCAGTTATTAATATGCACACTATTGTTTTAATCTTGAGTAATCTCACAATATCACTTCTCATGTTGGATTCATAGTTCTTACTGCAGAATGGTGCGCACCCGTAACACGCTCAAGATCGGTGGCACGAACCAGGGAGGTGATGCAAGTGATTCAATATTGGTATTATTGCATAGCTTAAAGGAAAGACAGCTAAGTATATTAAATGATGGCCACTAGTTCTGTAAATTTTACAGTGGACATTAGATGATATGAGTGAGGCTCTGGCATAAATTGGACTAATTTCATGGAAGTCTATGTTGTATAAAAATCAATGTATATAAACCCTTCCCAGAATTTTCTTGGGTAAACTGGACTTTAACATGGCCAAAAGTTGGTGTTCTGTTTAGATGAGGTCAAGAGTTACTCAACAAAATTGGTTTCACGATTTTCTATGCAGTCTACTGTGAGATATTGAATTTAGAAGTTTGGACAATTTGCTGAAATGTTTCTGGACATTATTGAATTTTCAGGTACATAGAGATTGGAAATTGGGTTTGGCTATACAAATTAATTCTAATGAACCTGAAATTTATACTGGAACTCAAGAGAATTATTTGGAATTATGTGGACTTTTGTTCACGGAATTATTGAGCTTAATACAGAACCAGGTCCTCCACTTGAAAGTACAGATCAACCTGGTTCTAACAAAATTTAGATGGGAATTTTTGGACAAATATTCTAGGATATATGGATTTTTCAAAGCTGGGGCAAATTCTGGAACAAAATTCCAATTTAAAAAGTTTGAATAAGGGCTGGGCCCACAGGTTTAAAATCAACCAATAGTTGGGCGGCAACACGAAGGATGACTGGGTTAACCGTGCAGTCACAAAAGATCCCGATGTCACACCAGATCCAGATGAGGAGAAGATTCACTGACCGGTGGGGCCCGCGGTCATCTTCTACCTTCAGTCGCACGCCCGTGACCGCGGTGGTGCCTCGCTGGACACCTCGCCACCCATTGATCCACGGCACGGTTCTTCCCCAAACTCGCTGCCTACCCATATTTCGAGGTGCTGAGCACGTTGGTGGGGTCAGCGCACTCCGGCAATGGCCGGAAATGCTTGTGCAACGGCGGTTAGGGTTTTGGCCATGTTGGCCGGGCCTTATGGAGGGCTAAATCGGTCGGGGAAAACTTCAGGAAGCTTCATGGAAGCATGGGGAACATAATTCTAGGCATAAGGAGAGAAAAGGTTCGGGAGATGGTGGTGATGGTGGACCGATGAGGTGAAAACCGGCGGTTGGGGGAAAACCCTATTCCGGCTTGATTACTCGATGAAACTCGATGAAGCTTCTTCGAGGTGATGCGCCTGGTCATGTAGAACAACAAAGCACATGTGCACAAGGAAGAATCAAACGTAGAAAAGGAGTTTCGCGCGTGACCTAGCTCGGCTCATAACCGAAGCTTATCAGGAAAATCACTAATACTCGAGCTAGGAGGGATGGCAAGGGCTGAAACTTTTCGAGCATGTTCTACAGATAATTGCGCACATTTTTCCTTCAAGGACTGAGGTGAGAAAGAGCTTGTATCTCCAGGTTGACGGTGATCAGAGAGGCGGCAAAAAGGGGAACTTTTATGGCAGCCTCGGTTTCGAAGTTAACAGCTTCGGGGATGGCCTAGCTGCGCAAGAAATTGATCACAAGGCTGCGCAGGAGGTTAGGGAGTGAGGAGAGGCAAAAAAAGTGATCAGCACTGAGTACCTTTGCTCCAATTCGGCTGGACAAAAAATATTTTGGGAGTGGAGCAGAAATGGTGTTGGAACTTCAGGCGATGAGAAAGTGGTCGAGTCAGTGGCGTGGAGAGGGATAAGGAAGAGTCTTGGCCTTGCTGTAGGCAGCTGGAAGAAGGCAGGCAGCTCTGTGGCATTTGCATGCTGTGTGGCGTCACTTGGAGAGAAGGAACAGCACATTTCTTAGGATGACAAGTGGGTCCCACCTCTCTCCCTCATCCTCATCCTTGCTCAATCAATTCCACCACCTAATTCAGTCCAAAATTTTCTTGATATTTGTGGGAAGTCTGGATTAATCATGTAGAATTTGATTTTGAATTTAGATTGGTTATTTGACAAAGTTTCAATTGAATTCAAACTTGAATTTGAATTTGAGTTGAATTCAATGTAGCTATTAAATTAAATAGCAAACTTGCTTCAAAAATTATGAAAGTTTGCAGGGAGGCTATTTGAAATATTTGGAATCCAATGGTCAACTCAAATCTTCATTTTAACTTCATTTGAACAGTAGCTAAGTTTATTTCTTTTGAATTCCTCTTTTGGAGTTTGAATTAATTTGTTTTTCTCATTTCCTTTTTATTTCTTTTTATCATTCAAAATTTTAGTCCTAACTGAAGTTTTCATTATGGAAATTAGGGCTTTTACATTCCTCCCCATTAAAAGAATCTCATTCCGAGACTACAATGAAGAGACGAAAGTAGGAGAGAAATTACCGAATATGAGACGATAAGAAATCCGGATTGTTGGAGCGGAGATATTCTTCGGATTCCCATGTCGCTTCTTCAGTGGTATGGTTGCTCCATAACACTTTATAGAACCACAGCGTGCTGTTCCGCGTTGTTCGAGCCTTCTCATCGAGAATTTGATTCAGATGTTCAGATTGTGTTAGATCCGTGTGCAACTCACCGATTTCATCGTGTGGGCTGCAGCGGTGAACATGAGACATTTCCGGAGCTGAGATAAGTGGAAAGTGTCATGGATACCAGCGAGAGATGCCGGCAATTCCAATCTATAAGCCACAAGTCCGCACTTTTCCGTAACAGCAAACGGACCAATAAACCGGGGATCTAGCTTTCCTTTTACTCCGAACCAGTGAATTCCTTTCATCGGAGACACACGTAGGTATACGTGGTCCCCGACATCGAAGTGAAGCAGGCGATGCCGCTTGTCCTCATAATTCTTCTGTCGAGATTGAGCCGCTCTCAAGTTCGCTTTGATGATTCGAACTTGTTCCTCGGCTTCATTGACTAGATCAGTCCCGAAGGTCACTCTTTCGCCGGACTCTCAAAAATTCAGTGGGGTGTGACATTTCCGGCCGTAGAGAGCTTCATAGGGTGCCATCTTGATACTCGCTTGATAACCATCGTTGTATGTCAATTCCGCCAACTGTAAATGATCATCCCAATTTATACCGTGGTGGATGGCACACGCTCGCAACATGTCCTCAAGTACTTGATTCACCCGCTTAGTTTGTCCATCGGTCCGCGGGCGATAGGCGGAGCTTCTAATCAATTTAGTACCCAACGAGCCGTGCAACTGTTTCCAGAAACGAGCAACGAACAGCGAGCCTCGATCTGAAATAATCGTGCGTGGAATGCCATGTAGGCACCCAATTCTTGATATGTACAACTCCGTATATTTCTTGGCATTGAATCTGACATTTAGCGGAATGAAGTGTGCTGATTTTGTTAGTCGATTGACTATCACCCAAATTGAATCATGCTTACGAAATGCGAGTGTCAATCCGACGATGAAATCCATACTCAGATCCTCCCATTTCCATGCCGGATATTCAGTGGTTGCAGCTGTCCTGCTTTCTTCATATGGTCGGCCTTCACTCGCCGACACGTATCACGCTCGGATACATAGTTAGCAATCTCATGTTTCATCCGTGTCCACCAAAATTTAGTCTTCAAGTCTTGATACATTTTATTGCTGCCCGGATGAATAGAATATTTGGACAACTGAGCCTCGTCCAAATTTTTTTTTTTGAAGTTCCATGTCACGGGGCACTACAATCTGATTCTTGAACCATAGAGCACCATTTTCATCTCTTCGAAAGCACTTCATCTCACCGCTGTCCAGTCTCTTGAGTATGTGAGACATACCATTGTCGTTCTTTTGAGCTTCAATAATCTCATTTGGGATTGTGGGAATGAGGGCAAGATTGTATAAATCTCCATATGGAACTACGTATAGACTCCGCTCTTCTTCTACTTCTTCCATAGGCATGATGGTCAAATTATTGACACGAGATTTGCGGCTAAACGAATCAGCAACCACATTACCTTTGTCGGGATGGTAATGAATCTCCTCATAATCATTGATCAATTCAAACCATCTTCACCGC
Source organism: Tuctoria greenei (assembly GCA_036927565.1). Lineage (NCBI taxonomy): Eukaryota > Viridiplantae > Streptophyta > Magnoliopsida > Poales > Poaceae > Tuctoria > Tuctoria greenei. The sequence goes on from JAYESD010000004.1 coordinate 119,616,237, forward strand.
CTCATGTTCAGCTCCTTCTGAGTGAAGATATACTTCAAACTTTTGTGATCAGTGTAGAGATGAACCAGATTTCCAAGCAAATAATGCCTCCACATTTTTATAACAAACACCACGGCAGCGAGCTCCAAGTCGTGAGTAGGATAGTGCTGTTCATGATTGCGGAGCTGCCGTGATCAATAACCGACCACACGTCCTTCTTGCATAAGAACGCAGCCAAGACCGATGTCGGATGCATCACAATAAAACATCGAATGGTTTTGTCGTATCCGATTGAGCTAAAATCGGGGCTGTTGTGAGATGCTTCACCAGTATTTGAAACGCCTTCTCACATGCTTCACTCCAAATACATTTGGTGCCTTTCTTCAACAGCTCCATCATATGTTTAGCAATTTTCGAGAAGCTCGGAATGAACCTCCAATAATATCCGGCTAAACCCATGAAGCTACGGACTTCATGTACGGACTTTGGAGATTGCCATTTCAGCACTTGAGATTGCCATTCTCACATATGAAGCTAGACGAATTTTGAAACGGCATTCTCACAGTATCTTCATGTGCTAGACCGAAGATCCATCTTGGAAAATACCTTAGCATCCACTAATTGATCAAAATGAATGTTGATGCGAGGTAGTGGATACTTGTTCTTGATGGTCACAGCATTTAGCGGACGATAGTCCACACATAACCGCAAGTTTCATCCTTCTTCTTAACGAACAGCGTGGAGCAGCCCCAAGGTGAGGAGCTTGGGCGAATAAAACCTTTGTCCAGCAGGTCCTTGAGATGTTCCTTTAATTCATCTAGCTCATTGGGCACCACTCGATAAGTTCTTCGAGAGACCGGTGTGGTTCCCGGCACAAGTTCAATATTGAACTCGACGTCACATTCGGGTGGCATGCCCAGTAGATCATCAGGAAACACATCGGGGTATTCACGGACCACCGGAATGTCATACAACTTAATGGATTCAGAGTGCTACGCTGCCACAACTTCTTGAATGGGTCGATCAAGAATGAGAGTATGTGGATTGTGTAGTGGAGAATCCAAATGCACGGTTCGAGGAACGATGTCCAAGACAGCACCATGGTGACGTAACCACGAGATACCTAATATGAAATCGATCTTTTGGCCATCTAAGATAATGAGAGTGGTTGGATATATTTTTGCACCCATGCACAGTGGTGCTTTAGGAATCATACTATGAGCTGATATTTTCACGCCCGGGGAACAAATCATGTAAGGATATTTTGTAGGAAATATTTGTAGTTGGTGTTTGACAACATATGAACTACTAATAAATTGTGGGTGGCTCCAGAATCAAAAAGTATGATAATGGCTTGATCGATGAGAGTGAACGTACCCGCGAGTACGGGTTCGCCTTCTGGTACATCCTCAGTGGCGATGTGGTGGATGTTCCTGGGTTTGGGATTTGGTTTCCATGGCTGGTTGCGGGATTTATTAGCACTCTTATATGATGCTTGTCCGCTGGTTTGCTTGTCCGGACAGTTGTAGGAAAGATGTCTGACACGCCCACAGTTGTAGCATGTGTATTGTGCCAGACCACCATATATAGACCGAAGGACGGAAACCCGGTGCACACTGCTGCTGTGGAGGTGCACGAAGTATCATCCTCTGTTGCTGCTGATGTGGCTGCTGTGGCAGGGGTGGTCGGAAGCTTGGTGCGTTGAACAGGCGGCCACGGAACACTGGCAGTCGTGCCGGTGGCTGCCACCTTTGATCGGACGGTGATCGGTACACCATTCGTTATTTCCGTGGAGCTCCACCACTGCTGTCCTGCGGAGCACTCCTCTTCTTCTCAGTAACCAACTCACGTGTTGCATCCTCCTATACAATCGCTGCATTGACAAAATCATTGAACGTGCCGCAATTGAACAAAGCGAGCTTGTCCTTCATCCTTTCATTCAAGCCTCGATAGAAGCAGTCCCGTTTTCTCTCCTCCGTGTTCACTTGATCCGGCACATATTGTGCCAAGTGATTGAAGGCCTTGGAGTACTCGTGAGAACTCCTCCCGCCTTGCTTGAGTTCAAGAAATTCTTGAAGCTTTCTCTTCATAATCCCGAGAGGTATGTGATAGGCGCGGAAAGCCTCATGGAACTCTGTCCATAGCACGGCGTGATCAGCCGGCAGAGAGGCGATGTAATTCATCCACCATGCGCCGGCGGAGCTGTGAAGTTGCTGTGCCGCGAAGAGCGCCTTCTGCTGTTCGGTGCGCTGGAGCAACCCAAACTTCACCTCAGTAGTGCGGAGCCAGTTGTCTGCTTCGAGACGTTCATCGGCCTCCGTGAAGACCGGTTGATGAGTCACCAAGAAATCCGAGTAGGTGGTGTGTTGAGGCTGATGATTGCCTCCGTCTGGACGCCCCCGCTGACGGGACATATCCTGCATGAGGGTCCGCAACAGCTTGATCTGCTCGTTGCGCAAACCCACCATAGCTGCAATCACATCCACCAACGTAAGCGGAGGAGGAGGTGGCGGTGTCAGCTGTTGCTGATATTGAGTTCTCTGCTGCTGGGAGTCATTATTCTTTGCATATTGAATAGTTGCCGAGCTCGAGGAGACCCCTGAGCCGCTGGAAATCATCAATCAGGAGACTAACTTTACTCCCGTCTCGCAGCTACGCAAGCCCCGGTTTGCTTTTAACAGCATTTTAAACTTTGACTTGTATCACACTATGGGTTAGCATGTATGTGCATTAAGTATAAGTTTTCTAGGAGTTTTCCACATGCATGACCAGAGAACCCATGAGAGAAGGGTAGTTGGTTAAGTCCTCGATATGTCCATGCTATGCTTAATGTTATAGTTTCTTCGGTAGAAGTCGAGTAGTTGGAATCTACTCCGAGTTCAGGAATTGGGTTCACACGGGATTGGTCGAGTGAGAGATTCACCATTTGGTTAAATATGAGACCAGTCATGGAGTAGGAGCAGCAGGACATAGGGGCCTGTGAGCTATAGTTGTGCTTGTGTCAGTCAAGGACCGATCCATGTGCAGCCCTGTTGAGCAAGTTTGAATGTACTGAAGGCATACAGGATATATGGGACCCAACAAACCGATGTAACTTGTCCACCTTAGCGTCGAGGCATACCCCACAATCTTATAGGTGCGGGTCAAGAGACGCAAGATGTAAACCTGCCAGCCGGTACGTTGTACTCCGTGTGGGGCCTCCTGCTCGTAGCGGTGCGACCTGTTCGGCATGTAGGTAGCGGGTGAAAGGTTGCCGCATACAACATTAGTGGAGTGTGCGAATGCATCTATGAGTGTGGGTGTATGTGTCGTGCTATTCGGGTATCCCTGCAGGTGTATATCGATACGAGTCGCCATCCCTCACGGTTATTGAGTACCGCTTGTTCACTGAATCATGACGTAGTTAATTATTTGGAGCTGAATATTATTGAATCATGCTTTATGAAATAATTATGTGTTGATGCTTGCATGTTTCGATCAGATTGTTCACTAAATTTCAGATTCATGAAGCCTTAATTTGCTGCTAAAAGCTGAAAGTAAGGACTAACATTTAGGCAAGTCTTTTGTTGTGAACTGTGGTCCTATATTACGTTTATCCTGCATATAGAGTCCCATGCTTAGTGGAGACGGTTATGTCTTGCTGAGCCTTTGTGCTGACGGTTGCTATTTTGAGTTTTTGCTGCAGATGATGCTCGATATGACCGGTGATGCGATGCCCCGTTGGTGTACACGGCCGAGTGGAAACCCTGCACGCCGCCATGATGTGTTTTATGTGCTGCCAGTGTGGTTTCGTACTAGGGCTGAACGGAATGACTTTTGCATAGCTTAGGCTTGAGTGGCGAGAGGTATGAACTTATCTTCCACTGTAGTATATTTAAATGTATATTATTTTTAAAAGACAAAGCTTGTATAATACTATGTTGTTTTATGCAATACGATGTATCTTTTTTTGTGTGCTGTTGGGTGTCGCATCGCACGGCACCACCCAATTGCGACTCCATGAATGTGTGGACTCCGGTCCCCACAGCCTACTACCCTAGGCACCATGTTTCTAAAGGGTCATTAATATCAATTATCATCATTCATGTGTTCAATAGTTCACAATTAAGCCATTTATTTGTTGCCCAAACCCAATTGGGCATTGCGAAGCAAAAAGTGTAAAATACCCTTCCCGATTCTGTACATTGTGTTCAAGCGACAAGGGTGGTCATACCAAACTAGTAAACTCCTACAATTGGGTTTTCCCATCAATTTCGACACAAGCATGCAATTTTGCAAACAAAACCTTTAAAAAAGGATCAATATGGTGAAAGCCACTTGCCTTGCTCCTGAGCTTGATTTGGTCAAAGACTTTGAAACTTTGGTTCTACAGGTCCTCGAAAGCACTCTCTACGATAAATACTTCTATTCTGAGCGACAAACATGCAAAACAAACGATACAATAAAATAATGCTCATATTGTACTCAATATGCCATGATATGCGTGATTAATGCAATTGTGAGGTAAAACTTGTTAATGAGTTGCTATTAATGTTTACTAACTAGTTACAATAGTTTCTAACAATTTTGGATAGGTTTGGAATCAATTTTGATCAAATTGGCTTCAATTCAAGAATTTTTTAAATTCAGACCCTGGACTAGTCCGCTACCAGGGCCTGACTAGTCCGCCCTGTCCAGGAATTGCAAATTAGGGTTCTCTCGATCTGCGAGAATTGAGGTTGAATTTGCATGAAAACTTGGTTGTAGAGGGTATACCGTGTGTTTAGAGCTCCAAAGATCAAGAATTGGACGTGATACTTTAATCTTGACAATTAGGGCTTGATGAAGATGAGTTGATGAAGATTTTGGATGAAGAACGTCAATTGTCGAAAAGTCAATGGAGATTGATCTTGATTTGCCCTTCTCCCTCTACTCCTCCTTCTCCTTGCTTCTGGACTTGATCATGACGTCGGCAACAAGGGAAAAGTTGCAGCAAGGGATTTTTAACTTGATGGAGAGGTGAGGGTCTTGGGTTGTTTATATAGGGGTGGAGAGTTAGTGTTTTGCGGTGAATTCCAAGTAGAATTCGGTGGGGGACGTGTAGGTGCCGAGGTGGGCTCCACTTTGGCTCCTCTGAGATTGGGCATGAAGTTCTAGGGCCAATTAAGGCAATTACCAAAAAACTAATTGTGGAGAAACAATGGGATCTGGGTTGGTTTCTGAAGGCTGGACTAGTCCGCAGTAGGCACTGGACAAGTCCGTTTGGCAACAGAGGGAAAAATCGGACAAGTCCAACCGGACAAGTCCACTCGGCAATAGAGAAGAAATCGGACAAGTCCGGTTGGCACGACCAAACTAGTCCGAGGTTCAATGAAAAAGGCTGATCCGAACTGAAATTTCAATAGGAGCGGACTAGTCCAGTGGCAATCGGACAAGTCCGGGAAAACTTCAGAGGCTCATCTGGACTAGTTTGTGCAGCGTGCTAGACAGTCCGAGCTTTGATGAAGATTGACTTTTCGTGAATGAATATGGGGACACCGGACTAGTCCGGGTTTATGGCTGGACAAATCCACACTTCTGAAGAAAACTGAATTTTCTGAACATAGAATAGGGATATCGGACTAGTCCGGTTCAGAGGTAGGACACGTCCGCACCCTGACATACTATAATTTCTAGTTTAGCCCTAAATTCATTTTAATCTTGTTCCTTTTTACATGGCTTAATGTTAACCATGTATGAGGATGTATGCCATGCATTGTGCACGAAAATGAGGGTGTTACACCAGTCTTGGGTACCTTGGACATGCCCTTGGAGAGTGTTGTAGGTGTCACCCGTTCTCACTTCAAGGTCTTCCATACGTCTAGTGAGATTTGTCAATCCTTGTCTATAGTCACGATGGCTTCTAGCCAAAGAGGAACAACATCTTCTCATGGACGTTGGAGGCAAGCTGCTAGAGTTTGAAGTGGATAGTGGTGGCTCCCATGTGGCACCCAACCATCCATGCCGAGACAGACCTTCGGTCTCATACGATGGAGGTTGGGTCCATCCGGGTGCATCACCCATTGGGTTCTCTTCCTCTTCGTACTCATGGACTGTGGAGGTTGTCGGGGGAATAGCCGCTCTCCTTGTACGGCTTCTAGTTACCCTGCCAGAGACATTACTTCTTTGGGCTTCCTCGATTGGAAGAAGGTCAATGGTTAGCCTCCAGAATTTGTACAAATGATAATCCGGGTAAGGTAACTGAATTTCATTGCCAAAGTCGGGATAATAAAATATCAAAGAGCCATCTTGATCATGCTTAAGGGTATGTCCTTGCACTAAATAATCTTGCTTAATCAATTCTCTTCCATTTCAATATACTCAAATGAAGAATATTCTAGTGCTCCTACCCTAGTAGCAGTACGGGTAATCAATAAAGTGCATTCAATTGGCCATGTTATTGGAATATAATCTAACCATTGTGTCATTATGGCAATAACAGGAGCAACTTTTATCTTTTTAATCATCGGAAATAGAACTTTTAGCTCATCATCACGCGCTACTCTTATATCTCCTCTAGGGTACATAGTCATAGCCACCCATCTATGCATGAAGCATAAAGTAGGTTTGTGTAAGTGGTTATTCCTAGGTGCACTACATCTGACCTCACAAGTTAAATCTTACCAGAAACTTTGTTTGTGAAACTTAGGCAAAGTGTCTAAATCTTTCAAACAGCCTTTATGGAAGCCTAGGATTTCACTTAGTTCTTTCCATAGGATGTTGTATTCTTTTTGAAATAATCTAAAAGTAATACCATCAAATCCTATTTTAAGTGGGCAAAATAATTGCATAAAGAGAAGGCGTGAACCTCTCTCCTCTATGTGAGCAAAATTGTTCCATCCTAGTGCACGCCAAATATAAAAGAATTCGGAATCCACACCTATTTTGTAGATCAAATCTGGATAATAAGATTTTGTATGAGGAAAATCACAATCCTGGAGGAGCTTGCGTGCTTGATCTTCAACTTCACTTTGTATGTCGAGGTCGTCGTTGTGAAAAATTTGGTGCGGGTTTCTCCTCTCACTCATGGGAGTGTCCTCACCTACATTTCTCCCGCGTGAACTTGGTGTAGCAACAGAACAGGGACGTGCACTTGAATCTCCAACATGGCTTGAGCTTGCAGCCTCCTTCCTCCTCCCAAACAACCTCTTCATTCCTTTCATGGCAACAAAAGCAGGAACACAACAAAGCAAAATCCCAAAAGAGGTGATGTTTGTAAAAGGAAAACCCCGATGATTTTTTCCTTGAAGAGCTTGAGAGCAAATTGTAAATGCAAACGAAAGCAAATCTTTTTGAGTTGGAATTTGAGCAATAGTACTTCAATGAAGAGCAAGAAAAACATTGTGAGCAAGATTGACTTTGGGAGGTGTGAAATGAGGTGAAGCGTGAAGAGGAGTGCTCCTCTCGGCCACCATTTATAGTCTGCACTCTGTTTATATTTCCTATACACTACTAACAATTCATCCCTAGCAGGGGGTGCCAGAAATGCTTGTTGGTAGGTTTTATATTATACATGTAAATCCGCAAGCGCACGGAAACTATCGGCGTAGCATTTCCCCTCTAAGAGAATTCCCAAAGGGTGTCATTTATATTTTCCCAAAGGAAGGCTAGATGGAAGTAAAACAATCATCAGGTGGAAAGGCTAGGTTGGCCTAGGTAGGGTTCTAGCAAGGATGGATAAAGGGTAATTGGGGTAGTGTGACATGCACAAGAGCATTCTATCATAAGGGGATAATTGAGGTAATAGGGAAACTAGGCTAAGAGTTAGGTAGATACTCCTACTATGCTTCTAATGTACATATACACAGCCTAAGTTAGTTACTAAGGATTATATTAATTATGAATTCTCATGCTAAGTGGATTAACACATCGAGCACGCGTTTACCCCTAGCAACAGTAGGTGATTCACGCCAAGAGCTTGTGGCACAGCCGAATGTGGCGGATTAGAAAGGACAGATAGGGTTGTCACCACCTACTGCCTACCTCTTCAATCCATGGGCATACGAGGCATTCAATGCTACTCTCTATCGTAGCACCATGCTAGCATATTAAGTAATTACCTTAAGAGCCTAGGCACAAGCCATCCTAAGGCAATGAACTAAATCATCGTTGAACCAATGTTAATTCATAGCATATCATATTAACATAGTCATATCGTAGCTAATTAGACTATAGTGGAGGTTTATAGTGTTTATGATGATGTAATAAGAATGGTATAACACAATCATAAATACTACTCCTACCACATACGTGGAATCCACAATCAAAGAAGAAACACTTCATCCAAGTATAAGAACAATAGAAGACTAAAGATACCATCTTTATTATGAATAAAGTCACAAATACAAATAGGAATGTGGGAGGCATACCTTTCCCAATTGGAAATTGGGATGAGACTCCTTCTACTCATCTCCTACTTGGACTATGGACTAGAGACTCTCCTCTCTACAGCCTATACTCCCCTAAACCTATGGTGAGTAGTAAATACAATGGATGAATACTCAAGTGGTGTGTGTTGAAGTGAAAGGTGAGGGGTCCTATTTTTAGCTTGGAGAAGGGTCGGTTCCTGCCACCAAAAGCGCGCGAATCAGTCACCCCTGACCTCTTCAAGCCGGGAGGAGCGAACACGTGGCGTTTAATCGCGTTTGGCGCCAGAAACTAGTCGATCGTCTAGGGGGGTCAATCGATCTAGTCCTGGCTCCAAACGGCCAGTTCTTCCCCCAGATGACTGATGGGTGGGTCCATTCCTTGATATGGGTGCTACATCGTTGGATGACCTCAGATACTTCTGTTTGTGGGCCATTTGATCCATGTGGTGCCATGTGACATTGCCTGATTGGCTGGAACGATATTTTATAGGATCCATTCTCTTGTTCCACTTCAATTCTACATAGAATCCCTGCATGCACTACTTTCTCCAAGGATAAGTGGAAATAGGTTAAATAGAAAGGTGATGTGTGCAAGAAATAACAATTCCTTCCCATAACTGAGTTATATTGACGGGTGAAATTGGTATATAACAGCCTTCAACAAACTCACCCAAGCTTATCCTTTGTTCGTCCCGAACAAAGTCAAGATTTTAGGTTGATGATCAGGAGTTGCTACTATGTTCTATTTTTTCAAAAGTACCATGTGCACAACAAAATACTCTACCTAGTATTGCAAAAATTGGCACGGTACTTCACCCATCATAGGGCATTATGGGGCTTATGCCATCTCCTATTCATGGGTGGTTGAAAGATAGAATAGCAAATGGAGCACATATACCCTAGAAGTCAAGTTCCACTCAAATTCCGGAGGGTTCCATTAAAATTTTAAGTATCTCAATTTGATTCTCTCAAGTCTCTCCTTTGTGTGTATTGGAAAAAAATCCTCACCAAGGCATTCTGTCTAAATTCATCCTACCTCTACATAAGGCTTGTATGTGGAGCTTGGTAGGGAATATAGTAGGCATATTTGCAACACATAATATTGCTAAGTCAAAAGCCTAAGCCTTAGGAGAAATCAATTCACAACAATTTGATTTGAGACGTGTGCATGTGTGATGGAATGGAGTGCATGTGGTTTTTGAGTGGACTCTCTTATTTTGCATGGATGAAACATGGCTACTTTTTTTTCTCATGCTCATGTTGTAAGCATGCATTTTCTTTTTCTTTTTCTTGTAGCTATGTCTTCTACTCCCTTTTTATGCAATGGATTTTGTAGATAGTACTAAGCATGAATGATATGGAGTTTCTCTTTTTATTGTGGAATGGTGGTGTGATGGGAATTTTGCTTCCCTATAGTGTAGAAGTATAGCATGTGCCAGTGAAGTCTTGAATTCAAAAAGTAATGAATGAAATCTCACACAGGACTATACTAGTTTGACAAAGCTCACTGTGAAGAAAAATAGCATATGCATAAGGTCTATCAATGTAATATATCATATGGCTTCAATGGGTATTTCCAACCAAATATGGATAACTTAAATCTTTTTAGAATTTCTCAGAAAAACTAAGTTTCACTATCAAACTAGGAATAGCAGCCCTATCACAATATCATATCCCACAACAACTTAGAAGGGATTAAGCTTTTGCTACCAACAATTTCCAAATCAAGGCAAAAGCAAATTTAGCCAATGAGAGCAATATGTTGGAGAGTAGTAAGTTGTAAACTAGGGACTTAGGAAAATTAAAACAAAGCAAGTATTCATCATTTGGAGATGTGTTCATGAATCGAGTGTCCATGTGTTGTTGCCGGTCTTGGGTACCTTGGACATGCCCTTGGAGAGTGTGTAGATGTCACCCGCCCTCACTTCAAGCTCCTCCATTCGTCTAGTGAGATCCGTCATTCCTTGGCTATGGTCATGATGACTTCTAGCCGATTTGGAATGACATCTTCTCATAGATGTTGAAGTGGATATGGGTGTCTCCCATGTGGCACCTGGCCATCCATGCCAAGACAGACCTCGCTCTCATACGAAGGAGGTTGAATCCATCCGGGTGCATCACTCATTAAGTTCTTTTCCTCTTTGCGCTCATAGATCGTGGAGGTTGTCGGCGGTATGGCCGCTCTCCTTGTACGACTTCTAGTTACCCTACTAGAGACACTACTTCTTCCGACTTTCTCGATGGGAAGGAGGTCAATAGTTAGCCTCTGGCATTTGTACAAATGATAACCCGGGTTAGGTAACAGAATTTCATTGACAAAGCTGGGATAATAAAATATCAAAGATCCATCTTGATCATGCTTAAGGGTATGTCGTCACACTAAATATTCTTCATCAATTATTCTCTTTCATTTTTAATATACTCAAATGAAGAATATGCTAGTGCTCCTACCCTAATAGCAATATGGGTAATCAATGAAGTACATTCAATTGGCCCTACCCTTGGAATGTAATCTAACCATTGTGTCATCATGGCAATAACTGGAGCAACTTTTATCTTTTTAATCATGGCAAATAAATTTCAACTCATCATCGCGTATTATACTAACATCTCCTCTAGGGAACATAGTCATAGCCACCAATCTATGCATGAAGCATAAAGTAGGGTTGTGCAAGTGGCTATTCCTAGGTGCACTACATCTGACCTCCCCAGTTAAATCTTGCCAAAAACTTTGTTTGTTAAACTTAGGCAAAGTGTCTAAATCTAGCAAACAATGTTTATGGAAGCCTAGGATTTCACTTAATTCTTTCCATAGAATATTGTATTCTTTTTGAAATAATCTAAAAGTAATACCATCAAATCCTATTTTGAGTGTGCAAAGGAATTCTATGTAGAGAAGGCGTGAACCTTTCTCCTCAATGTGAGCAAAGTTTTGCCATCCTAATGCAGAAAAAATGGAAAAGAATTCGGAATCCATACCTATTCTGGAGTCAAATCCGGGTCATAAGCTTTCGTTTGAGAAAACTCACGATCTTGGAGGGGCTTGCGTGCATGATCTTCAACTTCACTTTGGATATCGAGGTCGTCATCATGAAGAAGTTGGTGTGGGTTGCTCCTCTTACCCATGGGAGTGTCCTCTCCTACACTCCTCCTTCGTGAACTTTTTGTATCAATGGAAGAGGGGCGTGCACTTGAGTCTCCACCATGGCTTGAGCTTGCAGCCTCCTTCCTCTTTCCAAACAACCTCTTCATTCCTTTCATGGCCACAACAAAGAAGAACACAGCAAAGCAAAAACTCGAAAGAGGTGGTGTTAGCAAATGCAAACAACCCGACGAATTTTCCCATGAGGAACCTGAGAGCAAATTGCAAATGCAAACAAAAGCAAATTTTTTTTGAGTTGGGAATTCATCGAGAGTACTTCAATGAAGAGCAAGAAAACAATGTGAGCAAGAGTGACTTTGGGGTGGTATCAAATGAGGTGGAGTGTAAGTAGAAGAGCTCCTCACGGCCACCATTTATATTGTTCAATCCCCAACGGACACTAGGGAACCAAATGTAACCGTTGGAGGAGAGAGAGCAAAAATGGCTCCTCCTAGTTGGCCAAACAGGGGGGTCGGCCCACCTGATAGGTGGGCCCCCCATGTTCCCCTTTTCGGCAGGTGGCTCCCGAAAGGCTATGAAATTAGCACGTTCGTGAAATACCACTTTTGCATATCAGAAAATTGTTTTCCAAATAAAAACTCTTTTTTCAAAATCCAACAATTTTCTTTTTGTGAAACATAAAAAATAAAATGATAGTTTAGAATATAAGATTCTGAACTTACTAAGGAAATCAAATATGCAGTGCGGAAAAAAAAAAAACTAAATGGGGAAAACCAAATAAAGAGAAAAGAAAAACAAAGAAAAGGATAACTAACAATTTAACATATTGTCTAGGTCTCACCACCGTCCGATGAGATAGACATTGCTCCTTATTTATTTTGTGACATCCGGGCCTGTAGGGATAGTCTCGGATGGCTTGTCTTGCATCTTCCTCCATTCCTTCTTTGGCGGCTTGGTGGACATGGGCCTTTGCGGAGGCCCGGACTTCTCCATCTTCTTGGGGTGTCGGCGTGGACGATAAGATGGGTTTTCCGTATAGATAGAATTCTTCATGAATGCAATGACTGAGTCCAACTTTGTAGGTGTGATTTCGACCTCTTGAATGTGTTTAACATTCGACCCATACTTAATACGGATCATGGAGCATTGCTTAAACTCTGGGCGAAAGTTAAACTGCTCCTCCTTGCCATTGATGTCGAAGTGGATTTCTCCAGCTCCCACATCTATGCGAGCCTTCATTGTGCTTAGGAACGGGCACCCAAGAATGAGCGGCGTATCCTTCTCGACCTCCATATCGAGCACCACAAAATCCACGGGTATGAAGCAGCTCTGGATTTTCACCGAGACATCTTCAGTGATACCCACCAGATAAGGGACAGAGAAATCAGCCAGTTGGAGTTGCATTGGTGTTGGAGTGAGTTCTGTGAAGTTCAGCTGGTCTAAAACCACCTTGGGAATCACACTCACACTTGCTCCAAGATCACAAAGGGCCTTGTCAAAGTGGTGTGCCCCAATTGAGCATGATATTGTAGGACATCCGAGATCCTTCAGCCAGTTACCTCCTTGTAGAAAAATCATGTTGACATTTTCCACAGGGGGCTCGAGCTATCGTGGCAGTTTGCCATTCTCCACAGGAAGAAAAGCTGCTGCCATTTGAGCCAACTGAGTTTCTAACATCTTGTTGAAACTCAATTGATTCTTGAAGGCTGAGGATAGTCCTTCAATCTATGAATTTATGCTCTCTAGGATCTTGTCATTGGCCGACAGCTTCTAGGATATAGCCTCATTGATCTTGAGGTGGCTAATAGCAAGTTCTCTAAAGTTGGGTTGATTTCCATTGTTGCCATTGTTGTTGTACCCTCATGAAAGAATTGGCGTGGTTGGACCCACCATTGACCGCTTGGACGATAGCCATTGTTGTTTCCATTACTGGCTAGGTATAGGGAATCCTTACGGGTTTCTGGGCAATCATTACCCGAATGGCCCATGTTGCCATAGACTTCACAAGTGATGTGAGAGTCTTAAGGCATAGGCATTGCCAGATACCTCACCATTGCCTTGTCCATCAATTTTCTTCATTAGGAGCTCCAATTTGGCAGCGATCAAGTCCACCTCCTTCAAGGTGTGCATGCCTCGCTAGTGAGTATGGAGACGTTCACTGCTCCAACCGATGTTTGACAACATCTTCTCAATAAAATCTTTGGCTTTGGGCACGGTCAATGAGAAGAAGGCTCCTCCAACAGCAGCATCAACATGGTCATGAGTGGAAGGGATCAACCCGTTGTAGAAGTTTTGTATGGTGAGCCAGCCATCCATCCCATGGTGGGGACAGTCTAGGATGTACTCTTGAAGCCTTTCCCAAGCCTCTGGAATAAATTCCTTGGCATCTTGCTGGAAGCTGGAAATTCTTCCACGTAGGGCATTGGTCTTGCCCAACGGGAAAAACTTGGCGAGGAATGCCATAGAACATTGCTCCCAAGTATCTACAGCAGTTTGGTTCGCATAGAACCACTGTTTCGCTCTTCCATTAAGAGAGAACGGAAACAACCTAAGACGGACAACATCGAGAGATACGTCCTTTATCTTAAAAGTGCTGCCGTTATCAAGGAACTATTGCAGGTGAACACTTGCATCCTCGTTAACCTTCCCACAAAATGGGTTGGCTTGCACCATAGTGATAAGGCCAGTCTTGATTTCGAAGTTCACTTCTCCCGTGTTAACAGTGGGCCCAACAGGCACATTGTTAACAGAGGGAGCCGAAAACTCATGAAAGGTCCTCTGGGCCATTGGTATTTTTGTTGTTGGTGTAGTTGTGCTGGCTTGCTTTGCTGCTCAAAGCTTCCGAGTAGTAACGACACGAGGTCGATCTCTCAGAAGGGATTCAATATCTTTAACATAGTTTTCCGGCAAGCAGAAACAAGACAAACACTACACTGTTTTCACATAAAATGCGAAAAAAACAAGGGTCATCCTACTAAACCTACCAGGGTCCTATCCTATCCACTCAATCATGCAATACTTTGGCTGCCTTCCGCGGCAACGGCACCAGGTATTCTTTTTTATATTTCCTACACACTACTAACAATTCATCCCTAGCAGGGGTGCCAGAAATGTTTGTTGGTAGGTTTTATATTATACATGTAAATCTGCAAGCGCACAGAAACTATCAATGTAGCATTTCCTCTCTAAGAGTATTCCCAAAGGGTGTCATTTATATTTACCTAAAGGAAGGCTAGATGGAAGTAAAACAATCATCAAGTGGAAAGGCTGGTTTGGCCTAGGTGGTTTTATGAAGGATGGATAAAGGGTAATTGAGGTAGTGTGACACACACAAGAGCATTCTATCATAAGGGGATAATTGAGGTAATAGAGGAGCTGGGCTAAGAGTTAGGTAGATACTCCTACTATGCTTCTAATGTAGATATAAATAGCCTAAGTTATTTACTAATGATTATATTAATTATGAATTCTCAGGCTAAGTGGATTAACACATCGGGCACGGGTTTACCCCTAGCAACACTAGGCGACTCCCTCCAAGAGCATGTAGCATAGCTGAACGTGGAGCATTACAAAGGACGGATAGGGCTGTCACCACCTACTGCCTACCTCTTGAATCTGTGGGCATACGAGACATTCAACACTACTCTCTATCCTAGCACCATGCTAGCAAATTAAGTAATTACCTTAAGAGCCTATGCAGAAGCCATCCTAAGGCAATGAACTAAATCATCGTTGGACCAATGTTAATTCATAGTATATGTGATTCATATTAACATAGTCATATCATACCTAATTAGACTATAGTGGAGTTTTTTAATGTTTATGATGATGTAATAAGAATTGTATAGCAGAATCACAAATACTACTCCTACCACATACATGGAATCCACAATCAAACAATAAACACTTCATCCAAGTATGTGAACAATAGAAGACTAAAGATATCATCTTTATTATGAATAAAGTCACAAATATAAATAGGATTATGGGAGACATACCTTTCCCAACTGGAAATTCAGAAAAGACTCCTTCTACTCCTCTCCTACTTGGACTATGGACTAGACACTCTCCTCTCTATAGCCTATACTCCTCTAAACCTATGGAGAGTAGTGGATACAATGGATGAATACTCGATTGATGTGTGTTGAAGTGAGGGGTGAAGGGTTCTGTTTATAGCTTGGAGAAGGATCAGTTCCCACCAAAAAAAGCGTGTGAATCAGTCACCCCTTACCTCTTCCAGCCGGGAGGAGCCAACACGTGGCGTTTGATCGCGTTTGGCACCAGGAACTAGTCGGCTGACTAGGGGGGTTGGTCGCCCTGGTCCTGGCTCCAAACGACTAGTTCTTCCTCCAAGTGACCGACAGGTGGGTCCCATTCCATGATATGGGTGCTACACCATTGGATGGCCTCAGATAGTTCCGTTTGTGGGCCATTTGATCCATGTGGTACCATGTGGCGTCGCCTGATTGACTGGAATGGTATTTTACAGGATCCATCCCCTTGTTTCACTTCAATTCTGCATAGAATCCCTGCATGCACTGCTGTCTCCAAGGACAAGTAGAAATAGGTTAAATAGAAAGGTGATGTCTGCAATAAATGACAATTCCTTCATATAACTGAGTTATATTGACGGGTGAAATTGGTATATAACATCCGTCAACACACTCATCAACATTCACTAAGGAACCAATGTAGCTCTTGGAGGAGAGAGAGAACCAAAATGGCCCTTTCCCCATGTTGGTCGCACTGACATGTGGCCCCCCTGTTTTCCCTTTTGGCAGGTGGCTCCCCAAAGGCTATGAAATTAGCACGTTGGTGAATTACCGCTTTTGGAGCTCAGAAAATTTTTTTCTGAATAAAAACTCTTTTTTTTTTCAAAACCTAACAAATTGTTTTTTTGAAATAAAGATGTAAAAATGATAGTTGAGAATACAAGATTCTCGATTTGCTAAGAAAAATCAAATATGCAATGGGGAAAATCAAGCTAAATGGGAAAAACAAAATGAAGAGAAAAGAAAAATCAAAGAAAACAATAACTACCAAGTTAACATATTTGCCACGTCTCACCACGGTCCGATGAGATGGACATTCCTCCTTCTTCATTTCTTGACATCCGGGCCTAGAGGGATGGGCTCAGACATCTTGTCTTGCTTCTCCGTCATTCCCTCTTTGGCGGCTTGGTGGACTTGGACCTTTGGGGAGGCCCGAACTTCTCCGTCTTCTTTTTGTGTCCGCGTGGACGATAAGACGGGTTCTCTGCATAGATCAATCTCCTCATGAATGCAGTGAGCAGGTCCACCTTCGGAGGTGTGATTCTGACCTCTTTAATGTTTTCAACATTCGTCCCATACTGCATACGGATCATGGAGCATTGCTCCAACTTTGGGCAAAAGTTAAACTTCTCCTCCTTGCCATTGATATGCAGGTTGATTTCCTCAGCTCCCACATCTATGCGAGCCTTCACAGTGCTTAGGAATGGTCACCCAAGAATGAGCAGCGTATCCTTCTCGACCTCCATGTCGAGCACCACGAAATCCATAGGTATGAAACAACTCGAATTTTTATCAGAACATCTTCAGTGATACACGTCAGATAATGGACTGAAGAATCGGCCAGTTTGAGCTACATTTGTGTTTGAGTAAGCTCTGTGAAGTTCAGCAGGTCAAAAGCCACCTTGGGCATAACACTGACAATTGCTCCAAGGTCACAAAAGGCCTTGTCAAAGTGGTGAGCCCCAATCGAGCATGATATTGTAGGACATCCAAGGTCTTTCAGCCAGTTGTCTCCCCGTAGAGAAATCATATTGGCACTTTCCACAAGAGGTTTAGTCTGTCCTGACATCTTGCGATTCTCCATTGTTGGAACAACAGCTGCCAGTTGAGACAAATGTGTCTCCAACACCTTGTTGAAGCTCACTTGATTCTTGAAGGCCGAGGATAGTCCTTCGATCTTGGTATTAATGCTCTCTAGGGTTTTTTCATTAGCCAACAACTTCCTGGATAGAGCATCATTGATCTTCAATCGACTAATGGAAAGTTCTCTCAAGTTGGGTTGATTTCCATTATTTCCATTGCTGTTCTATCCTCCTTGAAAGAATGTGCATGGTGGGCCCCACCCTTGACCTCCTAGACAATAGCCATTTTTGTTTCCATTGTTGGCTATGTATAAGGTATCCTCACGGGTTTCGGGGCAGTAATTGCCCAAATGACCCTGTTGCCATAGACTTCACAAGTGATGTGAGAGTCTAAGGCATATGCATTGCCACATACCTCACGATTGCCTTGTCCATCAATCTTCATCACAAGGAGGTCAAATTTGGCAGTGATCATGACCACATCCTTCAAGGTGCACATGCCTCGCTGGTGGGTATGGATACGCTCATCGCTCCAACCCGTGATTGACACCATCTTCTCTATCAACTCTTTAGCTTAGGGCACCGTCAATGAGAAGAAGGCCTTCCAGTAGCAGCATCAACATGGTCACGGGCGGAAGGAATCGGCCCATGTAGAAGTTTTGGATAATTAGCCAAACATCCATCCCATGGTGGGGACGGGCTAGGGTATAATTTCGCAAGACTCGGGAATAGATTACTTAGCATCTTGCTAGAAGCTGGAAATTCTTCCACGTAGGGCATTTGTCTTGCCCAACGGGAAAAACTTGTTAAGGTATGCAGTAGAACACTTCTCCCAAGTCTCTAGAGCACTTCGGTTCACGTAGAACTACTGCTTCGCTCTCCCTAAAAGAGGGAACAGAAACAGCCTAAGACGAACAACATCAGGAGATACGTCCTTGATCTTAAAAGTGCCGCAGATGTCAAGGAAGTATTGAAGGTGAGCACTTACATCCTCGTTAGCCTTCCCACAAAATGGGTTGGCTTGCACCATAGAGATTAGGCCAGTCTTGATTTCGAAGTTCACGTCTCCTGTGTTAACAGTGGGCCCAACAAGAACATTGTTAGCAGAGGGTGCTGAAAACTCATAAAGGGTCCTCTGGGCCATTGGTGTTTCGGTTGTTGGTGCAGTTGCGCTGGCTTGTTGTGTCGGTCGAAGCTTCGGAGGAGTAACGACGCAAGGTTGATCTCTCAGAAGGGATTCAGGATCTTTAACAAAGTTTTCCAGCAAACAGAAACAAGACATACACTACCCTATTTTCACATGGAATGCAAGAACAAGAAGGGTTATCTTACTAAACCTACCCAGGGTCCTATCCTATTCATTTAATCATGCAATACTTCGACTGCCTTCCCTGACAACGGCGCCAGAAATGCTCGTTGATATTTCCTACGCGACTAACAATTCATTCCTAGCAAGGGTGCCAGAAATGCTTGTGAATAGTTTTTAAATCACTAATGTAAATCCACAGGCGCACAGAATCTATCGATGTAGTTTTTCCCCTTTTAGAGTATTCCCAGAGGGTACCATTTATATTCTCCCAATGTAAGTCTAGGTAGAAGCAAAGCAATCATCAAATGGAGAGGCTAGGTTGGTCTAGGTAGGTGTCGGAGGTTGATTCCGACAATTCTCCCGGTACTACCGTTGGTAGCCCTTGGAGTTTGTAGTTCGGTTGTGGGCGCGTGGAAACTCGGAAGAAGGTGGCAAGTTGACACAAGGATTTACTTAGTTCAGGCCGCCTGAGCGTAATACCCTACTCCACGGGCGTGTGTTGTTGTTGTATTGAGCGTCTGAGCGCTCGAGTGTGAAAGACTAGAGTGCCTTGAGCGCCTACGTGGGCATGTCTGGAGGCCTCCTTTTGTGTATCGCTTGGCCAGTCCTTTTATAGTACAAGGACTGGTCGTTACACGTTAGCCTAGCCCGACATGTGGCCCTTGTGGTTACTGATTCTTAATACACATTTAATGTGCTTAATTACCCTTAATAGTGTGGTAACGCCTTGACAGTGGCGTTACTTTTATTAAGGGCCCTATGATCATGTGTCATTAATATAGCATTAATGACACTTAATCGGGTCTTGAGGTCTTTAATGTTCCTTGAAGGTCTGAGCCGTTGGAGGTCCACCAATCTGCCTGTTGAGGTTGAAGATCCGGCGGTTGGACGCGTGGCAGCTCTGGAGCTTAATGTCTTGGACGAGTAGGTCCGGTGCTGCTGTACACGTGTCGGTACTAGAGCTTCCCTCTGCTGGGGGTTAGGTCCTTGGGTGCCACACAGGTATCTAGTCCGGAGCTTTCCCATGTATGCAATGTAGCTCCGGTTTTATGATACACGTGGTGGCACTCGGACTAACCATAGAAGGGAGATAGGTCCGGTTCCGTATGACACATGGGGCCTTCGAAGGTCTTCAACATAGAAAGGTGAAGTTCCTTTGTGCTCTTTGTATCCCAAAGGGTATCTGGTACGCAAGGTAGCGGCAGTGGCCCCCTGGGCCCACCTCTGGGAGAGACTTTTTGGATTAAGTCATTCTGCCGGAGTTGGGTCCATCTTTTGATTTTTGCGCCGTGTCTTCAAGGGTCTTTGTATGTGCCATTGAGGTGGTGGTTCGCAGTTAAACCACCACCGCGTGGTGTCTTCAGGATGCGGCAGGTGAGATCTGCGCGTGCTGATCTCACGAAATTGAAGGTCGCCGGTTCCCGATATGAAAACTGTATCGGTTCCGTGCGCCCTGTCAGGCCGCCGCCCTCGGGTTTCCGGACTCTCATGATGACAACTGTTCGCCTAGGGTAAGGACCTCGACTTGATCGTCGGGGTGGCCCCCGGGCCCCCTTGTCATCAGAAGGGTGATGTTTTTGAACTGTATCGTTGGCCCCACCGCGGTTTCCATCCAAGCGTTGTGGGGGCTTACTTAAGAAGGAAAGTGTTCATCGTTTGGGGATTCCTTACGCCTTCATTTGAACATGCGCTCCAATCCTGCAAACTTTCGCTTGCTTTTCCTCTCTCGCCCCACCATGCTGCAATGGAGTTGGGTCTCCGCAAGAGCCGTCTCATGACCATCGGTGATTTGAAGAAGGTTCAGAACTTCATGGGTTGGTCCAGAGACTCCTTCAACCATCTGGTTCGCGCCGGCAAGCTCCCGTTCAAGAAGGGGCGCGCCGGCGACATTGTGTACTTCTCAGTGTACGCCATGGTGGGGCTGATCCCAATGTTCTCCACCTTTCTCTTGATGTTGTTAGACTTCTATGGTATGCAGCTGTAACACCTTGGCCCCCACTCCATTCTTCTGGTGTCATCCTTCGTCCACTTCTGCGAGATGTGGGTGGGCATTCCCCCCTGCATCGAGCTCTTCCGCACCTTCTTTACCATCCACACCACCGGCAAGAGTGACGAGTATCTTGGCTTCTACTATCTTGTGAAGCGCAAGAAGTGCCTGTACAAGAACTTGAGGTCGTTCCCTTCCGGCAAGTGGGATGATTGGAAGAAGGATATGATTGTCGTCACGGTGGAGGAGCACGAGAAGCTGGAACTGCCCGAAGGCCTTGCCAACATTGACACTGAAGCCTGGAGCGAAGTTCTGGTGTTGTTGGACGCCTTCATCTCAAGAAGTTCCAGGACGGCATCGACGTCGAGGGAGACGACTTGTCTCCGCCGGCGGCTTTCCAACCTCTGAACATGGAGGCAGAGCTCAGTAGGGAGCTCCAACGGAAGATGTCGGTGCTTGACGACCATGGTGAAGTGGAGAGGCGTCCGACTACCAAGCTGACGATCCCTGGAGCTTCAGAGGGTGGCCCTGCTCCTGCTCTGAAACAGAGATGTGAAGTCGTGGGCAAGGGCAAAGAGTTGGTCGAGCCCTCTAGCTGTAAGAGGAAGTTGAAGCACTCTGATGGGAGGTCTGTTAAGCCTGCACTTTCCACAATGGCTCCATATCCCCTGCGAGGGAGGTCTTCAACAGGGACACCAGCTCCAGCATCGGCGTCTCCCCAAGATGCCAACTCCTGCTATGTGACTCCAATACCAGGGCCACCTAAGGGATCTAGGTCCGAGGGTCCTTCTCAGTCAAGGGGGGCCTCAACCAAGACGTCACTGACAGCGGCGGTGAGCTCCGGAGAGACTTCCGGAGCTACTATGCCAGCTGCAACAGGGTCGGGCCCTGAGCGTCCAGTGAAGAGGTTCCACGCGAGCTGGAGCGGAAGCCTTCCAAGGTAAATTTGATTTTTTACCTCAGTTGATTGTTTTTGTTGTAATCATGTTTTGAGTTTCTTCATCCTTCATCTGCAGGGTATCCAAGAAACGGGATGAAGCTCTGATTCCTACGATAGCAACTGATGTTGTACACGCGGAGGCTCCGGCTCCAGTTCCAGCGCCGCCCCAGGTGGTGGCTGAGGTCGCAACATCTCCGATGCCAGCTGTCGTGGTCCTTGACCTCGAGTCATCTCCTGAAGCTCCTGAGGTACCGCCGGACCATGGGAATGAAGATGTACCAGCAGCACCAGCTCCGGAGGTTGAAGCTCCGATTTTAGATGTTGTGATGATAGACGTTCCGGCCTCAGAGCTAGAAGTAGCTGCAGTTCCGGCCCTATAGCCGGATGTTGTTGAAGCCCTGGCGGTAGAGCCGGTGGTTGATGAAGTTCTGGCTCCTGAGCCGGTTGTCGCAGAGGTGCCGGGGCCCGAGCCGGTAGAGGTCGAGTGCTAGCGCCTGAACCGGCGGTGGAGGAGGCACCAGCGTTGGAGTTGGAAGTGGCCTCAGCTCGGCCGAATCTTCAATGCCTGCCCCAAAGGTGATAGTTTCGTAGGTACCCGCACCTGAGCAAGGGTGCCAAGATGAAGCGGCCGGTGCTCCGTCTGAAGGACCTGCTCCTGACGATCTGGCAGCGGGACTTTCGGAGTCGACTCTGGGGGTAGGAACTTCCGTTGCAGGACCTTCCTTGGTGGCGACCGAGGCTATCCCGGAGGGCGGCCCTAGTGCCGCAGAAGCTTAGGGGACCGCTGAAAGCATCTAGGCCCCCATGAGGTATGGTTTCAGTGATTAATGACAACCATTGGATTTTACTAATGAATTTGTGGATGCAAGGTCTCCCATATCACTCCATCAAATGAAAAATATATATGAATATGATTATCAACTACTGATCATTGGAGACCCCTAAACAATCATTTTATGAAATCAATCAATGTTATGAAGATTAGAAGTAAAAGCTCATATGTCAAAGTCATTCAACCATAATTGACAACACTCAATGCTTGAAAATCATCAGAAGTATATTTCCAACAAATGTCTAAGAGGTCAATCGAGCAAAATACAAAAGAATCACTTAGAACAACTCGAAGCAAACAAAATCAACTCACCGGATCAACCGATGTTTCCAGAGAACAACACATCGGTCGAGCTGGTTCAGCAGAAGAAGAAGACCTCAGAACCAAGTACTCATTGGATCATCCGAAGTTAAGGGCAATGTTACAACGGTCCATCAGTACAGTATGTAATATCCTTGGACCAAGTGTAGCACCGGATCATCCGATGTACAACCTTAAACACATCGGTCAATCACTCCAGTAAGCATCAAGTTTGAACCAATTCTGGAGGAAGTGCCACCGGATCATCCGATGAGAAGACAAGTGTAACATCGGTCTAACAACGGTCATATCTGACACAGTGACATCAGCTAAAGTGAACTTGACTGATGATAACTGAAGGGAGAGCAACGGTTCATCCAGTGTTCGCAAAACAGTGATGTCAGCCTATTTTTCCAATGGCTATTTCGTGGAGGCTGGCTATTTATACCCCTTCAACCAGTCTATTCAATAAGTCTTGATCACCAGACATACTCTATACATTCTCAAGCATTCAAGACGTTGAGCTACCACTTCTAGATCACTTACACCACTTACACACCAAGAGATAGGCTAGAACTAGCTAGAGATAGTGCTTGTGTGCTTCCATTCTTGGTTAGTGGAGTCTCTAGTGTAGTGAGAGCTGTAAGGGAGTGTCCCTTGGTGTTTGTAATTGAGAGAGACTTCCGGAGCTTGCCAAGACGATTGTGGAAGCCCGGAGGATTCAAGTTGTACAAGGCTTGAGCTCCACCTTGCCAAGGTTGGCAAATGGAGAAGAATAGTGAAGATCCCTAGTCTCGGTGACTTGCGTGTGGCTATACCCTCTGGTGGGTGCCACAACGTGGATGTAGGAAGATCTTGACGATCTTGCCGAACCACGGGATAAATCTTCGTGTCTCCTCGGGAGTTTGCATTCTCTTCCTCTCATCCTACACTTATGCATTTTATATACCGCGAAGTTGCTATTTATATACCGCGAAGTTGCTATTTTATATACCGCATAGGTTGTTTGCGTAGGGAATTGGGCTTTTAGTAATTAAGTTTTATTGCTTGATTTTTGAAAAGAAGCCCAATTCACCCCCCCTCTTGGGCACTCGATCCTTACAACTGGTATCAGAGCAAGGTCGCTCATTGGATCATCCTAGCTTCACCGCTAGAGAGCTAAAATGGCCAAGGTTGGGGGTTCGGTTCCTATCTTCGAGGGCAAGAACTTTGCCTATTGGAAAGCACGCATGCGCGCTTATATAGAGGCTATTGCTCCCGAAGTATGGGAAGCGACCCACGCGGGGTTTGGTGAGAACAATTATGTTGGTGATCAAATTAAATGGGATTCTAAAGCTAGGAATGCAATTTATGAATGTATTAGTCAAGATGTGTTTGCTAGGATTGCTAGCAAAGAAAAGGCTTATGAAATTTGGGCTTGCTTAATAGAAATTCATGAGGGTTCTTCTCGAGTCAAGGAACTAAAATATCACATGCTTAAAGCCAAGTATGATGAGTTTAAAATGCTACCTCATGAAAATGTCAATGAAATGTTCTCTCGCTTGAATGTGCTTATTGAAGAAATTAATGCTCTTGACATTGCTTCTCTTGGCAAAGGACTCATCAACCGCAAGATTCTTATGCTCCTTCCCAAGCCAAAGTACAGCATCATCAACTCCATGCTTCAAAAACAATCTCTTGACCACATTGAAGTTTCGGAACTCATTGGAGAGATTCATGCTCATGAGATGAGTGTACTTGGGATGATGGAGCAATCATCTTCAAAAACAATTGCTCTAAAGGCCTCCACCAAGGAAACAAGTCTCAAGAAGAAGAAGGTGGTTGAGCCTAGCTCAAGTGAAGAAGAGCAAGCATCAAGTGAAGATGACGATGATGAGCTTGCATTGATGATCATAAAGTTCTCACGCTTGAACTCCAAGATTACTAAGAAGGGATACACCTTTGATCCCAAAAAGAAAGCATTTCTACCAAGGAGAGATGATCACAAGACTTGCTACAATTGTGGTGATCAAGGCCACATCTCCTATGATTGTCCAAAACCGGACAAAAGAAGAGAGAACCACAAGAGCAAGCATCGCAAGCTAGAAGATAGTGAAGATGATGAAGAAGAGGTCAAACCCAAACCAAGATCCTTTGGGAAGAAGAAACATGACAAGGGCAAGAAGTAAAAGCTCTTCCCAAAGAAAAGAAATGGTCCACAAAATGTGTTCATGTGTGAGGCAAATGAATGGGTCACCGACGAAGAATCAAGTGATGAAGAGAGTGAAGCAGAAGAAGAAAGTTTGGCCGGCCTTGCCATTGCCAACAATGATGACTCACCTCTTCATCCACCACCCGTGTGCCTCATGGCTAAAGGTAACACCAAGGTATGTGATGATTCTAGCAATGATGAGCTTTCCCCCGATGATTTAACTTCATTAATAAATGAACATCACACTATCATTAAGAGGGAAAAGAGTAAGGTTAAGGCTCTTGAAGAAACTCGTGCTAAGCTTGAGAGTGCTAACCTTGATTTGCTTGACAAGTATGAAAGCATACTTAAAGAGCATGACACGCTCAAATCCCATGTCAAGCAAGTTGAGAAGGATAAGGCTCAAATCAAGCTAGATCATCATGAGCTTGACTTAGCCCACCAAGCACTCTTGGGAAAGCACAATGAGTTGATCCAAGAGCATCAAATACTTAACCTTGCTCATGAAGCGCTTGATCAAGAATTGAAAAATATAAAGAAACAAACCCTTAATGATAAGGTATCCATTACTTCTCATGCCACTAATGTCTTGCACAAGTCTTTGCTTTTGAAAGAGAACACTAGGGAGAATGACTTGTTGGAAGAAATTGAGAGTCTCCGCACTAGTGTGGCTAGACTATCAAAATGAGAAGTCAAGCACAAGGAAATCCTCTTCCAACAAGCAAAGGTCTTCAACAAGGGAGGACTTGGATCCTTCCCGGTGCCCAATAAAGGAAAGGTGCCCTCACCGGAGCTTAGAACAAGCTTCATCAAGGAAGTTGGTTCTTATTGCCAACATTGTGAGGTCACCGGTCACCATACAAGGGAGTGTCCTCTTCCCAACCGACCTTCTCAAAAATTTCCTACTAACTACAAGTCTACTTTCAATGATCATTATTATCTCTTAAGTAAAGTAGATGGCAAGGTGAAGGCAAGGTTCATTGGCAAGGACATAAAGGGCATGAAGGGGAAGCTCCCCAAGCAACTCTGGGTCCCAAAAACACTTGTATCACACATACAAGGACCTATGTTGGCTTGGGTGCCTAAAGTTAAAAATTGAATTCATGTGTGTAGGTGAACTACAAAGCCGGAGGAAAGCATTGGGTACTCGATAGCGGGTGCACTCAACATATGACCGGCAATGATGGTATATTCACCACCATAGAAAACCCCGTCAATCATGAACAAGTCACCTTTGGGGATAACTCTAAGGGCAAGGTAATTCGGTTAGGTAAAATTGCTATTTCAAATGATTTATCTATTTCAAATGTATTGTACGTTAAGTCACTTAGTTTTAATTTACTTTCTATTGCACAATTATGTGATCTTTGACTAATGTGCACCTTTAGCAAAAATGATGTTGTTGTGAGTAGTGAAACAAGCAAAGAACTAATCTTCAAAGGATTTCGGCATGGACATCTCTACCTAGTAGACTTCTCCAACAAGGATGCTAGCTTGACCACTTGTCTTTTCACTAAGACAAGTTTTGGTTGGCTATGGCATCGACGCATAGCGCACATTGGGATGAGCAAGCTCAAGAAGTCATTCAAGCTTGGGATGGTGACCGGCGTGAAGGATGTCACATTTGAGAAGAACAAGCATTGTAGCGCTTGTCAAGCCGGGAAGCAAGTTGCTTCACACCACCCAATGAAGACAATGGTGTCAACCTCCAAGCCACTTGAGCTACTTCACATGGACCTCTTCGGACCGTCCACATATCAAAGTCTTGGCAGTAACCTCTATTGTCTTGTTATAGTTGATGACTACTCTCGCTATGCTTGGACTTTGTTTCTAGGTGACAAGAGTGAAACTCCGGAAGTGTTCAAGACCTTCGCTAACCGCGCGCAAAGGGAATTTCAACTTCCCATCATCAAGGTCCGGAGTGACAATGGCACCGAATTCAAGAACTACAACAATGGGGAGTGGTGTTACCGTGAAGGCGTGAAGCATGAGTTTTCGGCCACATACACTCCTCAACAAAATGGTTTTGTTGAAAGAAAGAAAGAACAAGACTCTCATCACTCTTGCGCGAGCAATGCTTGATGACTATGGCACGTCGGAGAACTTTTGGGCCGAAGCAATCAACACGGTGTGCCATGCCGCAAATAGGGTCTACCTACATCGACTACTTCAAAAGACCCCGTATGAACTTCTTATTGGGAGAAAGCCCAACATCTCCTACTTTCGAGTCTTTGGGTGCAAGTGCTACATCTACCGCAAGAAAAGGCTCGGTAAGTTTGAAAGAAGATGTGATGTTGGTATATTTCTTGGTTATGCATCAAACTCAAAAGCATATCGAGTATTCAACCAAACCTCCGGTTTAGTTGAGGAAAGTTGTGATGTTGAGTTTGATGAAACTAATGGCTCCCAAGAGGAGAGTTTTGGTCATGATGAAATAGATGATGAGCCCTTACGAGAGGTTATGAAGAACATGACCATTGGAGACATCAAGCCTAAAGTTGAGGAGAGCCATGATCAAGGGGGAGCTTCAAGTTCCGACATCAACACTTCCATGGTGCCTCAAGTTGACGAAGAAGAAAAGGATGATACATTGCCGACTCAAGACTCACAAGCCACACAACATCAAGAAGAAGAAGAAGTCCATGATCAAGTCCAACCACAAGAAGAGCAACACGCATCACCACCGCCTATGCTTCACAACCACTTATGAGGCATGGACGCATCTCCAAGGCGCATCTGATGGACCAAATTATCGAAAGTCCGTCAAGGGGAGTAAGTACACGTTCTCGCCATTTCGCTTTGTTTTGTGAGCACTACTCGTTTGTTTTATGTGTACAACCCACTCACATTGAGGAAGCACTCCAAGATCCAAATTTGGTGATGGCCATGCAAGAAGAACTTAACAACTTCATACGCAATGAAGTTTGGGTGTTGGAGGAGCGACCAAAGGATAAAAACGTCATCGAAACAAAGTGGGTGTACCGCAACAAACAAGACGAGAACAGCGTGGTGGTCCGCAACAAGGCAAGACTTGTGGCCAAGGGGTTATCGCGAGTTGAAGGACTAGACTTTGGGGAGACATTTGCTCCGGTCACCCGGCTAGAAGCCATCCGTATACTTCTTGCCTTTGCATCACATCATAATATTAGACTTTATCAAATGGATGTGAAAAGTGCCTTTCTTAATGGTTACATTAACGAGCTTGTTTATGTTGAACAACCTCCCGGGTTTGAAGATCCGAGGAATCCTAATCATGTGTATAGGTTGCACAAGGCGCTCTACGGGCTCAAGCAAGCACCTAGGGCATGGTATGAACGACTACGGGATTTCATGATCATGCAAGGATTCAAGATCGGGAGGGTGGACACTACACTCTTCACCAAAGACATCAACGGAGAATTGTTTATTTGTCAAATTTATGTTGATGATATTATTTTTGGTTCAACTAAAGAAGCTCTTAGCCATGAGTTTGGCAAAATGATGTCTAGGGAATTCGAGATGTCGATGATTGGAGAGCTCAACTTCTTCCTTGGATTCCAAATCAAGCAACTTCAAGAGGGGACCTTCGTCTATCAAGAGAAGTATACCAAGGACCTCTTGAAGAAATTTGAGATGGGAGATTGTAGCTCAAGAAGCACTCCAATGGCAACAAATTGTCATCTCGACACAGATAAGGACGATAAACCTATTGATCAATCCAACTACTGTTCTATGATTGGTTCATTGCTTTATCTTACCGCATCTAGGCCCGATATCATGTTTAGTGTATGATTGTGTGCTCGCTTTCAAGCGGCACCTAAAGAATCGCATCGGAAGGCAGTCTTTAGGATACTTAGGTATCTTAAGCATACCCCTAGTGTGGGCTTGTGGTACCCTAAAGGTGCAAAATTCTATCTCTTGGGATACTCGGATTCGGACTTTGCCGGATGCCACGTGGATCGCAAGAGTACCTCCGGTGGGTGCCACTTGCTTGAGCGTTCCCTAGTATCTTTGTCTAGCAAGAAGCAAAATTCCGTCGCCTTGTCCACGGCGGAAGCGGAATATATTGCGGTCGGTGCATGTTGTGCCCAAATTCTTTATATGAAGCAAACCCTTTTGGACGTTGGTGTTAAACTTGGTTGTGTGGCTCGCCTTTGTGACAATGAAAGTGCGGTTAGGATAGCTAAAAACCCCGTTCAACACTCCCGCACTAAGCACATTGATATTCGCCATCATTTCTTGAGGGACCATGAAGCTAAGGGAGACATCTCATTGCGAGGTGTTAGGTACGAAGAACAATTGGCGGATATCTTCACTAAACCACTTGATGAGAAAACTTTTTCTAGACTAAGAAGTGAGTTAAATGTTCTAGATGCATCAAACGTCATGTAAGTTGCCATGTAAGAATGCATTTCATATAGGTCTTGTCTAACTTTCAAAGGATAGGGGTGAGCAAGGGTTAGCTTGGGATGGCGGTTCTTTTGGGTTTCCCCCAAGGCTTGTAGAGTGGCTCTCCCTGAAGAAGCCTTTGAAAGGTTCAAACTTGGCAAGATAGATTTACTTTATGTCTTGCATGATGCCTGCCATATAGACTTGCACTCATATTTAATCTTCTTGCATTATAAATTGTTTGGCGTTGCATACGGTAGATTGTCACAAAGGGGAACCCACCTCATGAGAAAGAGACTTGTTTGAAATGCAATATCTCAACTCATATGATGTGGGAAGAATAAAATGTTAGGTGTGTTAATGCCTAAAGGAACATGCTTTTAAGAGATAGAAGGCTTCATCCTCTAGCTCACAAAGCATGGGCCTTACTTTATTTTGGATAATTTCCTCCCTATTTTTCTCGGTGTTCTATTTGCTTTAAGGCTTAGCCAAGTTATTGGCAATTAGCATTTTTGAGGGGTAAGGGGTTGCCCAAAAAGTCCTGAGACATGTGTTTCTCATTGTTTGTTTGTTTGGTCAAAGGACATATATGGGATGTTGCTGTTTTGTAGTCATTGGATTATCCGATGCTTAGGCCAGACCATCATCGGATCAGTTGGTGTTCAAATACCAAGAGTCAGTTCAGTCAGTGTGACAAATCAACCGACGAGTTCATTCTGAGAAACATCGGTGCATCCGATGTTCACATTTCTGGAACTGTGCTGAAATCCATCGATGCTATTCCCTTCCACATCGAACCATCCGGTGTCAACGGTACCTTTTTGAATACCCTTACTGTGACATTCGACCGATGCCTCTATCTTTTAACGTCGGTCCATCCGATGTTAAATTTCAAGCTAGGGTTCAGGAGCCACTTTTTAAACATCGCTTCGCCTCCCTCCTCTCTCTCTCCCCGACCCCGACGCTCGCTCTCCCTTCCGCCGCCGCCGCTCCCTCGCCCTACCGCCACTGACCGTCGCCGCCCTCCGGTCGCCGCCACCCTGCGGCTGCCGCCACCCTCCAGCCGCCGCCGCACCACCACAGCAGCACCGCCGCCGCTGCTTCCTCCAGCGCTGCCGCCGCCGCTCTCCTCCACCGCCGCAGCCGCTCCATCCAAGCGCCGCCGACCGTCGCCTCCCGTGCACCACCGCCATCCCAAGCACAGCCACACCGCCGCCGCCTCTTCTCCACCCACCATGGTGCTTCCCCTACGGTCGCCGTCTCTTCGCCGTTAGGGTTCCCAGCTGCGACCGTGCGCCCGACATTGTCGTTCCACAACTTCATTCTCGCGCATCGTCTCATCGCAATGGCTCGTGACAAGAAGGGAAAAGGCAAGGCCATTGCGGAGCCGGACGCAAAGAAGCAAAAGCTATCAAAGGAAGAAAAGAAGGCTTTGATGGCCGCTCGCGCCGCCGAGGAGCGAGAGCGTGGCCGAGGAGGATCATTGAGGATCCGCGAGGCTCGTCCGAGGCGGCCTCCCGTGCGGGATGAGTCCAAGGAAGAAGAAGAGCTGGAAGTGCTGCTTGTTCGCCGGCGCTCAGCCAGGACCCGTGGTGGTCATCCCGCGGCAGTACCACGTTCGAGACCATCTGCTGCCGATCTTCGAGAGGACAGGGCGGCCCAAAGAGCCGTCTACAAGATGGACACCAACGTCCGTGTTGGTGAAGGTGTCCGGTTGACAGATTACAGGAAGATGAAGGCCAAGCAGCTCAGAAGACTCAGATGGAGCGTTTTGCTTGAGTAGTGGTTCCCGTAGCCCAGAGAGTCACTCGTGGACAGTCGGTTTTGGACCTTGACTCAGGCGTCGCTGTACGAGACGTATAGACGCCGAGGCCATAAGCTCTTCCAGCACAACTTTCTGGATTGGGATCAGCTTGCCCTGGGAGTCGAGACGGAGATACGCCCCTACTTTGAAAGATATAGAGGGCTGGTCGAGCTGATGTCCTACGAGAGGAGTGCCAACGTGGACGACTGGGTACGTGTATTCTACGCTACCCTCTACGTCTCTAAGGGCCGCAGATCTATAGACTTCATGTTCATGGGCCAGCACCATCACTTGACGAGACAGACTTTGGCACAGCTGCTAGGAGTGGATCTCCACGACACTTGCCTGCACGAGAGAGTGTATGGGCAGGCAGACCCGCCGAGGAGGCCGCTCACTGGAGGAGTGGCACCACCACTGGAGGAGATATGCTCTCTGTTTGCACCGTCTTTCTCTCCAGACCAGCCGAGGGTATCAGCACTGCTGACTCTAGCGGCGCGCACAGTGCACCTTGCCTTGCGCCGCACTCTTTTGCCGAGGTCCGGATACCTAGAGGGGTTCACCAGCCTGTAGCAGACCCTCCTGTTCTACATCAGGAACGAGATGGAGTTCAATATTGTGGACATCCTCATATGTGAGATGGAGGACGTGATCACAGATGGAGTCGGCATGATGAGGCAGCTTGTGTTTGGACACTGGATCAGCTACTTGCTCTTCATGGTTGTTCCTGAGGAGTCCGCCGTGCGTGACAGTCTCACTGACGAGAATGTCACACGGTTCAGTCACTACCGTGCTCCAGCTCCTGGAGACCGCCGCCTTGGTCGTCTAGTCGAGTGTCAGGTCCGTGCTCGGCTATCCGAGGAGGATTGGTCTGACCTGGAGAAGGAAGACGAGAGGCTTGCACAGGCAGAGGCTCAGGGTGAGGACCTTCAGCACATTTGGTCCAAGAGTGACACATATGACAGTGTGGAGGAGTACTTCCCACCTCCTCCCTCACCCAGGCAGCACGACGCGGAGGCTAGAGGCTCGACCGTGCCCCCTCCTACTCCACCTCCCGTCTCAGAGGCATAGGTCTCTCAGCCGTCCGAGCTCACCTCCCTCCTCCAGCAGATGGTTGAGCAGCAGCGCCTGGACCGGCTTGCAGCTGAGCAGGCAACAGGACTTTTGGAGCTCCAGCAGCAGTAGCAGTAGGAGATGCAGCGCCAGATCGCCCGTGAGAGGCGAGAGGACACTGACAGGCTGACTGGGCTGATAGACCAGATGCACCAGCGCTCCCTCGACCAGCAGCAGCAGACGCAGCGGGCGATGATGGGCATCCTGGGGGTTGATCACCAACCTCTACACTCAGACCGGGATTGCCCTACCATCGCAGCTGCCAGGCTTTGCTGCACCCCCTCCTGTCCTTGCTCCAGCTGCAGCTCCAATGCCGACCACGCCGATCCCAATGATCAGCATGTCTCCACTGCTTGCTCCAGGTGCATCGATCCACTCTCCGCTGCCGGCTACGACGTTGTTCCAGCAGATGCCGGCATCCGTTGTCAGTGCCCCACTGCCAGCAGCTCCGACTCAGCAGGGACCGACAGCGGCTCCTACGGCTCCTTCAGCTCCCTCCACGTCTACTCCAGCCTCCGTCGCAGCAGCAGGCAGCAGCTCCGACGAAAGCACCGCCGACGGTGACCAGTTCGTCATCGCTCCGAGCACTCAGGGTTCTTAGGCACTCCGCTTCCTTTTTGGTGTCTTGATGCCAAAGGGGGAGAAGAGTTAGAGGAGAGTCAGGGGGAGGATAGCTTAGCCTCAGGGGGAGTTTCCTAGCTGTAGGGGGAGTCTCTATCTATATCTTTTGTAATTTGGTGCTTTTGCTACTCATTTGTATTCTTGTGCCACTTATTCTCTTGAGTTATTGATCGATTGAGCTTTCGCATTATTAATCTCTTTTGAGTCTTCAAGTTTAATATTCCATATCTTGTACTCTTTGCATATCGTCTTAAGTATCGTACCATCAAATTCATTATTATGCTTCACTTGTTGTGTTGTCATCAATCACCAAAAAGGGGGATATTGAAAGCATCTAGGCCCCCATGAGGTATGGTTTCGTTGATTAATGACAACCATTAGATTTTACTAATGAATTTGTGGATGCAAGGTCTCCCATATCACTCAGTCAAATGAAAACTATATGAATATGATTATCAACTACTGATTATGGGAGACCCCTAAACAATCATTTTATGAGATCAATCAATGTCATGAAGATTAGAAGTAAAAGCTCATATGTCAAAGTCATTCAACCATAATTGACAACACTCAATGCTTGAAAATCATCAGAAGTATATTTCCAACAAATGTCTAAGAGGTCAATCGAGCAAAATACAAAAGAATCACTTAGAACAACTCGAAGCAAACAAAATCAACTCACCGGATCAACCGATGTTTCTAGACAACAACACATCGGTCGAGCTGGTTCAGCAGAAGAAGAAGACCTCAGAACCAAGTACTCACCGGATCATCCGATGTTAAGGGCAATGTTACATCGGTCCATCAGTACAGTATGTAATATCCTTGGACCAAGTGTAGCACCGGATCATCCGATGTACAACCTTAAACACATCGGTCAATCACTCCAGTAAGCATCAAGTTTGAACCAATTCTGGAGGAAGTGCCACCGGATCATCCGATGAGAAGACAAGTGTAACATCGGTCCAACAACGGTCATAACTGACATAGTGACATCAGCTAAAGTGAACTTGACCGATGACAACTGAAGGGAGAGCATCGTATCATCCGGTGTTCGCAGAACAGTGATGTCAGCCTACTTTTCCAAAGGCTATTTCGTGGAGGCTGGCTATTTATACCCCTTCAACCAGTCTATTCGATTAGTCTTGATCACCAGACATACTCTACACATTCTCAAGCATTCAAGACGTTGAGCTACCACTTCTAGATCACTTACACCACTTACACACCAAGAGATAGGCTAGAACTAGCTAGAGATAGTGCTTGTGTGCTTCCATTCTTGGTGAGTGGAGTCTCTAGTGTAGTGAGAGCTGTAAGGGAGTGTCCCTTGATGTTTGTAATTGAGAGAGACTTCTGGACCTTGCCAAGACGATTGTGGAAGCCCGGAGGATTCAAGTTGTACAAGGCTTGAGCTCCACCTTGCCGAGGTTGGCAAACAGAGAAGAATAGTGAAGATCCCTAGTCTCGGTGACTTGGGTGTGGATATACCCTTTGGTGGGTGCCACAACGTGGATGTAGGAAGATCTTGACGATCTTATCGAACCACCGGATAAATCTTCGTGTCTCCTCGGGATTTTGCATTCTCTTCCTCTCATCCTACACTTATGCATTTTATATACCGCGAAGTTGCTATTTACTTGAATGCATAGGTTGTTTGCATAGGGAATTGGGCTTTTAGTAATTAAGTTTTATTGCTTTGATTTTCGAAAAGAAGCCCAATTCACCCCCCCTCTTGGGCATTCGATCCTTACAACCGCTCTTGTAGAGTGGGACCCGATTTTTGTTATGGAGAACCCGCTGGAGCGAGCGGAAAGGACCCCGGCAGGTCCGGAGCCAATCCCCCTGTCGTTGTCCATTGACAACGCCCACTCCAGCCTTCGTCAAGTCCAGCTGGCCTTTTACCACGACAGCAAGACCCTCGAGGAGGAGCGTCATACCCTTAAGAGGTGGCGCAACCAGCTCCAATTCGAGACCAAGCTGGCGCGGACGAGGCTGGCCGACGACAAGGAGTGGGTGAAAAGGGAGAAGGCCCGGATGGAGTATTGGGGCCAGCTGCTGGATGAGAGGTAAAGCATGGTGAGATTCGTCGACAATCAGTCCCGGGCCATCCATGAATAGGTCTTGGCTGCCAATGAAGCAGCGAATGATTGCCAGGAGAAGCTTAACGCGATCCACGACAGCCTCGTCAAGCGCCGGGAGGCTCTTGAGGAGCGGGAGAGAAAGTCGAAGATGAAGAGCAAAAACTCCTGGAGCTGCGGGATGACCTCATGAAGAGTGAGGAGGAGATTACTCAAAGGCTAACCTTGGGTGACAAGAGTCTCGGTGAGCGCACCAAGAAGTTGGAGGAGCTCTGCGCGAAAGAGGAGAAGAAGGTCTGGCAATGGGGACAGGACCTCAACAAGAGGGAAAATGAAATTACTGCCAGGGAGAAGCAAGTGCGGGGCCGGGAGAGAGACCTAGTCGATCGCCAGAATAAGATCCACGTTCGAGAAGAGGAGCTTGGTAAACTTGAAAGACAAGTTGCTGAAAAGATTCAGCAGCACGCCAAAGAAGTCGAGTGCCTTGCCCGGGAGGATTCGAAGCTTGCGGCGACCAAGAGGTCCTTGGAAGAGGTGCGAGGCTCAAGGTCTAAGGAGTACCAACAAGTATGGGACTTCTTGGGCAAAGCCAATGACGCGATGACGCCGCTGGGTTTCAGTCCCGTGCGTCCGGATGATCCGGAGCCGGAGTTGGACCAGGCGTTGAAGTCTTTGAGCTCGGCGGGCAGCAAACTCAACAAGATGGGCGATGTCATCGTGGATCAATTGGAGACTGAAGGGAAATCCCTTGCGCAGAACGTCGCAAAGTACATGATGACGTGCTACACAAGTTGGGATCCTAATTTCCCACTAGATTCGGTGCTTGCAGGTCCCATCGATGGAAAGGGAGATGCCGCCAAGGCCAGCGTGTCGGAGGTTGCCCAAAAGGTCGCCTCGTTCTTCCATAGGATTTAGGACTTTATCCTTGTATCTTCTCTTCTTTTCCTCAATTTTGTAATCTCTTGTCTCCAGATTAATGAAATCCAAGAAATTTATGAATTTCATTTTGTTTCAACACGTTTGTTCCACTTGGCCCCCTAGTAGATGTACACAATTTGATTGTGAACATGTACCAAGAGGATGTAGCATTTTGTTGAAGACTTGTGTGCTTCGAACTTGTAGTTTGTAGGTCCGAAGTCGTCGATAGTAGGGCCCCCTGAGGTTGTCGGAGCTTAGTAGCTCCGGCAGCAACCTTTATCAAGGCGTAGAATGTCGACAGGTGGTCCTCTGGGGTTGTCGGAGCTTAGTAGCTTTGGCAGCATCCACTAACAACACGTAAAGCGTTGACAGCAGACCCCATTAGCGTGTCCTTCTATCATCTTTTCTTCATGTTGATGGCTGGCCCCCCTGGATTTGCTAGCACTTTGTAGCTCCGGCAACGCCTACTATCAATATTTGAAACATCGACAGCGGACCACCTTAGGGGGTGTCAGAGCTTTGATAGCTCCATCTTCATCCACCATCATCATGAGATCTTTATCTTTCCTACGCACTAAAGTCAAGAAAAACATTAATATCCATTTGTTATCTATAACTCGTTTGCGGCTTACTATTCCCGAAAGAAATTTTTAGGTCGTTCGCAATTCTATATACAATCAAGTGCATTGGCTTGTTTTCTCCAGGTCCGATCGTTTTTTGGACCCACCTTACTAAGGCCTGCCGGGGTGTAGGTAGAGTGATGTACTTAGGGTGCTGGACCAGGCTAAGTCGATAGCACACTCCAGACCTAGATTGGCTTGGCATTCAGGCGAGTAGACCATTCAACAATGTTAAGACCCGAAAGAATTACCAATGAAACTTGAATTATACATGAATTGTTCGAGCTAATGTTTCTTTAGGATTGCACAACTTTATTATAGACAAGAAAGAGAAAAATAAAAAATATTGAGCCTGTACAAAATAAATGCACGTGGAGTCTGTTTTCACATAAAGATTTCTTTCATTATAGGTCTGGGGTACAGGGGAAACAAGTACACTCTTAGGGTACAGGCTAAGTGTATTACATTTCTTGTTTGACCCAGGGAATCTAGCTACACTTTTAGTTCTGAGACTGTGTCAAGTGTTGCCTGAACCTTGCGGACCTTCTGGGAAAGGTTCGGCTGTTCTCCCGGAGGAGCTACTCGACTCTGTATAATGACGCTATAACATACATCATATGTATCTACAGACTCACCTCCGTTATATTAAGTGTAGAACTTACGGAGATGCTCAATGTTCCAAGGATTAGGGAGTGGTGTCCCATCCTCGGTTGCCAAGCGAGTGCATCCGGAACGGGATACTTTGATCACTCAAAAGGGTACTTCCTAGCTGGAGGAAAGTTTGTTTAACCCTTCTCGAGTTTGTATTCTCCGTAGCACTAGATCGCCTTCCTCGAGCTGTCGGTTATGCACATGTCTTTGGTGATAACGTCGGAGCGCTTGGCGGTATCGTGCATTTCGAACAGCTGCTCGACACCTTCCCTCTTCAACGAGGTCATGGTCTTCACGCCGGAGCTAATCCTGTTTGGCTTCGTCGAAGGTCCGGACCTGGAACCCCAGAGTCATTTCTGGAGGAAGGACTGCTTCAGCTCTGTACACCAGGAAGAAGGGTGTCTCTCTAGTTGACCGGTTTGGAGTTGTCCTATTTGCCTAGAAGGTGGGCGGAAGCTCTTTAATCCAGTTGGCTCCATGTTTTTTCAGGCACTCATATGTGCGCGTCTTGAGTCCTTTTAAGATTTTTGCATTTGCTCTCTCCGCTTGGCCATTGCTTGCCAGGTGAGCTACAGAAGCGTAGCTGACCTGAATGCCGAGGTCTTCGCAATATTCTTGGAATGTAGAGCTTGTGAATTGGGTCCCATTGTCAGTTATGATCTTGTTTGGGACTCCAAATCTGCATACCATGGACTGCAAGAAATTAATAGCTCATTGCTTGTTTATTGTTACAACTGGAGTTGCTTCCGGCCACTTAGTGAACTTGTCGATGGCAACGTACAGGAACTTGTATCCTCTGACGGCTCTTGGGAAAAGTCCCAAAATATCCATCCCCCACACAGCGAATGGCCGTATTATTTGTAGAGGTTGAGTTGGTGTGTGAATTTGCTTTGCATGAAACTAGCATACTTCGCATTTCTGCACTAGCTCGTTTGCATTCTGGAGTGCTGTAGATCAGTAAAAAACATGAAGAAAGTCAGGCTGCAAATGGGACGGGCTGTGGACAGCCCACAACCAGCCGCTATGCCTACTTCATTTTTTAGCCGGCCTAGCAGGACTCGCTGATCACAATAGTGAAGTCCACTTCATCCTGGTGGGCCTTGCGAGCATTCGTTAGCGGGCCTTGCGGGCACGCACATTTGCAGGTCTTCGGCTTATTTTTTATCTTGTACAGAACACGTCAACATAAACTTTTTTAAACGTCTATAACTGTGATGATAATTAATATTTGAAAACCCACAAGAATATTGAATCAGAGAGTACATATGCAATTTTTAAAAGGCAAATGACAAACTCAACCAAAATAGTTCTACCACGCAAAATATTTTGGTCGGTCCAACACAAGGCAGAGTAACAAAATGATTGAACAAGTTTCAGAAATGTATTGAGTGCTGCAAACACCAATTTTCAGTATGTTTCGAAACATGGGATTTCTTGCACTTGCTTCTTGCTGCAGGTTATCAGTGCACTTGTCACCTTTCTTCTTTCATTTCTGGCATATACACATTGGGGCATCTCAAAATGCAATGAGCCTCTATTTAACCTATTGAAAAAAGGTTCAATAGTAAGGTAGAGACAAGCTGATTCTTAAGAAAAACTACTGATCAAGAAATATAATATATTTTCTAATATGATACAATTTTAAAAATTAATTGAGTCAAGCATATTGTCAATGCCGTCTGATGCCAACTAATAATCAAATGGGACAAAATAAATTGCAAAATTTTGAAGAAACAACAGTGGATAATCCAAAGCTTATTGAAGAATTTTTGCTGCTGAAAGAAAATTATCCATAAGTAAACTAGGGTAGATCCACAATGTAATGTCCTTAACATATATCACAATGATTCACTGCTGACAGCATGAGTATCCTACATATACTGAAAGAGTATCATTCCCATGAAAGCTACAGAAAATAATGGAAGCTACTAACACACAAGTCATTTGATTCATATGCGAACTACCACAAAGTGATTTAGTTCATGGTCCCGATTTGCAAAGAACTAGTACAAAACAGGTTGTTGATATAGTTGTCGCACAGTAAAAAAAAGAATATACAAAAATTAATTCACTCTGTTACTCATGGCACTAACAAGTTACTACTTATTACATAATAACATCAAACAAAAGGTCACAAAAAATCACCTGAAATAAGATTTTCAATCGCTCAAGTGGAGCAACAGCAATGTGTGACCTGCGTGAAACATAATAATAAACTGATTCAAAAATCAAAACAACCACGTGTCAGAGATTGACTCAAACAAACGTTTTTTTAGTATGTTTTGTCCAACGGTGATCCAGACAACTAAATTTGTTAAATTAATATGCTCCAACATAAGCTAACTCCAAAAAGATCTTTTAGCTAGTTGCCCAGTTTAACAAATGAAGAAAAGATGGAGTCGCCAAAGTGAAACAAAGAAAAGATCCACTTGCAGCTTGCGTGCAAACAAACACACTGACGAACCAAACCTCAACTTGTGTTTACCAACAGAAGACACTTCGAAAATCTGATGCTTGAACGGCAGTACAAGGAAGAAATTACGTACAAAGCTAAACAAAACAGTTAAACAGCACGGGCCTAGAAATCTGAAATGCACTCCATGTTTCTGAACAATCGAACTCGCGCTGGTGTGAGTTTACCATTCACGCCCAAAAACCCGTCCCGGCCAAGCACAGCCCCAGGCCTACTCCATCCACCCCACGCGCTAGAACCCCGCGACAGAGCAAGATCGAGCAGTAGCAGGAGATACAGAACTTTACGAGAGAGAGGGATCTCGGGCGTCACCTGAAGAGCGGAGTGGGATACGGTTTGACAATGCTTGGCGTTTTTTGGAGAAGGTAGCAAACGAGGGGGAGGGTTCCGGGTAGGCGGAGACTGGATAGTTATATGGGCGGGGGAGCAGCCCGCGCAGAGGAGCAGCTGAACTCAGCGTCGGTGAGAGCTGAGGAACAGCGGGACCCATCGTCGGTGCGCGGAGGAGCGGCGGAACCTAGGGCCAGCGCGAGCGTGGAAGTGGCGGTGATAGGTTATCGCAGGCGTATGTGGGTGTTGTGGGCTCTCGCAACGTGGCCGCAGTGTCCAGCAGGTCGAGCAGTGAAGCCCACTTCGCCCCATAAATAAATGTGTGGGCTATTGCTATGTCCACTAACACATTTTTAGTGGGCTGGGTTTAATAGGATAGTGGGTAGGCCCGCACCAGTTACAGTTCTAGCCGGAAGGCTTTTACCGATCAGCGTGCGGGAAGACGCGTGGTTCGCACACTCGCCTCCATTGATTTCTGCAAAGAGCTTGTGGGCTTCTTCCCTTGTAATGCATCGCATTAGGACGCCGTTGGCACCACGCCGGTAGAGATCCCCTTATACCGGTGTGTATCTTTTAGCCAATCTGACTATTCGATCAGCAGATACATTATCTTCAGGAAGGATGTTGTCTTTCAAGTAACTCTAGATCTCCGAGATCCATGCAGCAGAGCTAACTTGAGCATTTGAGTCTTGCGTGCTGGGTTGCTTGGAGCTTCCGACAGCACCTACGACCCTTGATGGATGCCATGGTAACAGTGCTATCGGGACCGTCAGCTTCGAGGTGCTGGTCTCGCCCCCTTCCCTCAGTTCAGCAGGCTGAGCTGTTGGTCATGACAATCTCCGGACGAAGGTTCCGTCAGGAACCGGAGCTCCAGTTGAAGCTTTCGTCGAGAGATCGTCAGCTTCAGCGTTGTTGAGACGCTAGACATGGAAAAGATCCAAGACTTCGAAGTCCTTCTGAAGCTTCTGGACTTCAAGTAAGTATGCAGCTAATTGAGGGTTATTGCAGCAACATTCACCTTTGACTTGTTTTATAACGAGCTGCGAATCATCCTTTACCAATAGCTGCTTGACACCATATGATAGTGCCACCTTGAGCTCGCAGATTAGTGGTTCATACTTCGCCATGTTGTTGGTCGCTTTGAAGTCAAGGTGAACCATGTATTTGACCTTCTCCCCGGTCGGAGCAAGGAGAAGAACTCTAGCTCTGGCCCCCTGCTTCTGCACAGAGCCGTCGAAGTAGAGAGTCCAGTGAGGCTCAGTGAAGACCAAAATCTTAGGTTCCGGCTTGTGATCACTGGAGCCCCCAGGATTTGATGGAGAGGGGGTCCATTCCGCCACGAAGTTCGCCAATGCTTGACTCTTGATCGCTTGTCTTGGGACGAATTCAAGATCGAACTCGGCCAATTCCGCTGCCCACTTTGCAATGTTCCCAGTAGAGCTGGGGTTATGCACGATTGCACGCAGTGGATAAGAAGTTACCACTTAAATCTTGTGAGCTTGGAAGTAGTGATGAAGCTTCCTAGAGGCAATAAGGACTGCGTAGAGCAGCTTATGCACTTCCAGGTACCAAGTCTTGGCGTCATGGAGTACTTCACTGATGAAGTACACTAGGCGTTGGACTGTCCGGACCCTCCCGAAGGGGCCTGGAGCTTCCTCCTCATCAACCCGGACCCTCCTGGACGGGTCCGGACGTTCTTTGGGGACCTCCAGGTTCTTGCTTGAAGAACCAGGAGCTTCTTCTGAAGTGACCCGAACCTTCCCGGAGGCGTCTGGATCTTCTTGTTCAACAACAGCAACGCCATCATTTGAAGGAGGTTGATCTTCCATTATCTTCCCTTAAGGATCCAGGTCTGGGGGCTGGGACCCAAACTCGCCTTCGGGTTATTCTGGACCCTCCTGGAGGGGTATGGCCACCAAGACCATCCTAACAACTTCGTCAGTTGCTGAAATGTAAAGCAGAAGTGGCTCACTAGGATTCAGAGCTACCAAAGTTGGTAGAGTGGTGAGGATCTGCTTTAGCTCTTGAAAAGCCTTTTCTGCTTCTTCAGACCATTGGAATGGTCCGAACTTCCTCAATAATTTGAAGAAGGGCAGCGCCCGTTCTGCCAGTCTTGAGATGAACCGACTAAGGGCAGCTAGAAATCCAGTCCGCTTCTGGACATCCTTGATGCGAGCTGGTGGTCGCATGTCTTCAATAGCTTTAATCTTCGCCGGATTTGCTTCTATTCCTCGGTGGTTCACCAAGAATCCAAAAATCTTTTCGGAGCTAACCCAAAAGACACACTTGTCTCGGTTCAGCTTTGTGCGTGTGATTCGAAACTTGTCGAAGACAGCTTCCAAGGTGTCAAGAAATGACTCCTTGTTCTTGATCTTGACAACGATGTCATCGACGTACACTTCCACTGCATCTCTAATAAGCTCTCCAAAAGTTTTGTACATAGCTCATACAAACTATGAAGCAGTATTTTTGAGACCAAATGGCTTGGCAGTGTAATAATATAATCCATCTACTGTGATGAAGGAAGTATGCTCTTCATCTTCCCTAGACATTTTGATTTGATGATATCCAGAATATGCGTCTAGCAAACACAATAATTCACACTCGGAGGTGGAATCCACTATCTGATCTATTCTAGGTAGTGGGAATGGATCCTTTGGACATGCCTTATTTAGTTTTGTGTAGTCGATACACATCCGAAGCATCCCGCTGGCCTTGCGTACAACAATTGGGTTTTCCAGCCATTTTGGGTGGAGAACTTCTCGGATGAATCCAGCTTCGAGCAACTTCTTCACTTCTTAACGTATGAAGTTCTCTCGATCTACTGATTGTTTCTGAGGCTTCTGATGTACAGGCCGGGCGTCAGGATAAATCTTCAGATTGTGCTCAATCACTTCCCTAGGGATCACAAGCATTTGTGACGGTTGCCAGGCAAACACGTCGACATTAGCCCGGAGGAAAGTGATGAGCGTGAGTTCCTATTCATCGTTTAGACCTCCCGATATATGGGCGGTCTGAGCGGCATCAGAACCAATTTGGACGACTTTCACAGGAATGTCGGTGTCGCCACTTGGTTGCACGCGAGGTGCGGAGGTTGAGCCTCGATGACGAAGGATCGGAGGCTTCAGAGCTTGTTCCTTTCCGGATTCTTCCTCCTACGCTGTAGCAAGCGCATGGAGTTCTTCCAGAGCATTAACTCCAGCGGTGCGATCTCCGCGGATCCGGAGAACGCCTAAGGGTCTTGGCATTTTCAACACCAAGTAGCCATAATGAGCAGCAGCCATGAATTTGTACAAGGCTGGCCTACCCAAGATGGCATTGAATGGTAAGTTGATTTGCGCCATGTCGAAGACCAACTTCTCGGTCCTGTAATTCTCCCGAGTCCCGAAGGTCACCGGGAGAGTAATGGCATCGAGTGGAGTGATGGCCCTCGGACCTTCTCTGGAGAAAGGTCGGGAGGGGCGAAGATCCAAAGGTCGGAGCTGAAGCTTGACGAAGGCTTCAAAGCTTATGAGGTTCAGCCCCGAACCTCCGTCCACCATCACCTGGTGGAGCTGGATGTTGTTGATGGTCGGAGATACCATTAGAGGAAGTTGACCAGCTCCGATCATGTTCTGAGGGCAGTCCGAAGCATCGAAGGTGATTGCTTTATCCATCCACTTCCGATGAGGCTCCGCCCTGGCGGTGGGAGCTACAGAGGCCATGTCCCGCTGCATTGTCTTGAGGACACGACGGGAGGTGATGTCCTACGAACCACCAAAGATGGTGTTCATGGTCTTTCGACGCTCGTTGTCGGAGATGTCGGAGTCATCGTCGACGGAGGTGTAAACAACCTTCAAGACATTTTTGGGGTCCTGAAAGCCTAACTCTTCTTCAGCCAGAGCTTCATCGACTTTTTGTTTTCCTTCCGTTTGATGGAAAGGAGGTTCTTCCCGGCGCTTATTGTAGAGCTCGGCGAGGTTCTGGACCTCTCGGCAGCCATCCAGGTTGTGGTTGTTCGTCTTGTGTATGGTACACCACATATTGGAGCTACCACTGTCTTCAAATGATGGCCGAAGTCGTTTCTCGGGGCGTGGCCCCCGGCCACCCAGAGCTGCAGCAACAGCGGTAGTTGGTGAGCCGGTCGACGACTTCTTCTTACCGTTGGACATTTTCTTCTTCTTACCACTCCCGGAGGTAGCTTCTTCACTATTGGAGGACTTTTTGTTGTCCTCCAGAGGTGGTTGGGAGTGCATTTCATAGCCCTCCGCAGCATTGTCACACTTGTCTGCCAAGCTAA
Organism: Tuctoria greenei; assembly: GCA_036927565.1. Classification (NCBI taxonomy): domain Eukaryota; kingdom Viridiplantae; phylum Streptophyta; class Magnoliopsida; order Poales; family Poaceae; genus Tuctoria; species Tuctoria greenei. The sequence goes on from JAYESD010000004.1 coordinate 119,660,371, forward strand.
AGAGTATCGCGATGCTAGTGACTTCCTTGGTCGCCAGCTTCTCCAGCATCTTCTTGTCTCGAACGCCATGTCTGAATGCTACAATAACAGAAGTGCTTGAGATAGAAGCAATTGTGTTTTGTACCTTGGAGAACCTCTGGATGAAGGATCGCAGGGACTCTCCCCCCTTCTGCTTGACAGCAAAAAGGACCAGTTACGTGCCTAGTCGGGTATATGAGCTCCTGAAGTTGGCGGTGAACTGTTGGCACAACTCTGCCGAACTGTTGATGGAGTAAGGTGGAAGGCTCATGAACCAAGACCTGGCGGTCCCAGTTAAAGCCACAGGGAAATAATTGGCCATCATCGCCTCATTTCTCCCATCCTGTTGTCGATAACGACGATCGAGCTCAGCCCGAAGGTCATGAGTCGAAAGCCTCGTTATTGTGTGGGTACGTCACGCCCCGAAAGGCAGCGACGTCGCCTGTTGAGAAGCAGCACGCATCCTGTGCTGTGAAGCGTGCGGACCGAGTCTACCTGACAAGGTCCGATGCTACGATTGGGACCGCCCCGAGGGGGGAGGACCTTGATTGCTGATGCGATCGGCTGCTGCTGCAACCAGATGATCCACATCAGCTCTCCACTGCTCCATTGCACCCTAGGATGCTCCTGGAGGCAGTGGACATAGGAGGAGAGCACGCGCAGCATGAAGCGCGTGTTCTGGGTTATTGTTTGCCGATGCAGTGACCGACGCAGACGCCCCATCTCGCTGTCCAGCTTGATTCACCAATGCGAATGGTGGCGGTGGTGGCATGACTCCTGCTGGAGCCACAACACCTGCTGGCTGCTGCATGTTGGAGGGATTACCTCCAGCAGGTTGCGCAACATGGTTGCCATTGGACGATCCAGCAGCAGAATTCACCATCTTCGAATCCCAGGCGCCCCTTCCTGGCGTGCCAACTGTCGGATGTTGGTTCCAGCAATTCTCCTGGTACTACTATTGGCAGCCCACAGAGTTTGTAGTTCGGTTGTGGGCGCGTGGAGATTCAGAAGAAGGTGGCGAGTTGACATAAGGATTTACGTGGTTCATGCCGCCTGAGCATAATACCCTACTCCACGGGTGTGTGTTGTTGTTGTATTGAGCGTCTGGGCGCTTGGGTGTGAAAGACTACAGTGCCTTGAGCACGTACATGGGCCTATCTGGAGGCCTCCTTTTGTGTATCGCTTGGCCAGTCCTTTTATAGTACAAGGACTGGCCGCTACATCGTTAGCCTTGCCCGACATGTGGCCCTTGCAGTTACTGATGCTTAATACACATTTAATGTGTTTAATTACCCTTAATAGCATGGTAACGCGCCTTGATAGTGGCGTTACTATTATTATAGGCCCTCCAATCGTGTATCATTAATATAGCATTAATGACACTCAATCGGGTCTTGAGGTCTTTAATGTTCATGGAAGGTCCGAGCCGTTGGAGGTCCACCAACTTGCGTGTTGTGGTTGAAGATCAGGCGGTTGGACGCGTGGCAGCTCCGGAGCTTAATGTTTTGGACAAGTAGGTCTGGCGGTGCTGTACACGTGTCGGTACCGGAGCTTCCCTCTGCCGGAGGTTAGGTCCGGGGGTGCCACACAAGTATCTAGTCCGGAGCTTTCCCATGTGTGGAATGTAGCTCCGGTTTTATGATACACGTGATGGCACTGGGACTAACCATGGAAGGGAGGCAGGTCCGCTTTCGTATGACACGTGGGGCCTTCGAAGGTCTTCAACTCAGACAGGTGAAGATCCTTTGTGCTCTTTGCAGTCCCAAAGGGTATCTGGTACGCTGGGTACCGACAATAGGGCTCTAGCAAGGATGGGTAATTGATAGTTTGGAGGTAGTGTGGCACATACAATAGCATTCTATCCTAAAGGGATAAATGAGGTGAAAAGGGACTAGGCTAAGAGTTAGGTAGATAGTCATATTGTGCTTCTAACGTACATACACATAGCCTAAGTTAGTTACTAATGACAATATTAATTATGAATTCTTATGCTAAGTGGATTAACACACCAGGCACGAGTTTACCCCTAGCAACACTAGGACGACTCCCGGCAAAAGCCTGTGGCATAGCTGATCATGGAGGACTACAAATGACAGATAGGCTGGTCACCACCTACTGCCTACCTCTTCCATCTATGGGTCTAAGAGGCATTCAACACTACTCATCTATCCTAACACCACGCTAGCATATTAAGTAATTACCCTAAGAGCCTAGGCACAAGCCATCTTACGGCAATGGACTAAATCATCGTAGAACGAATGTTAATTCATACCATAAGTGATTCATATTAACATAATCATGTCATAGCTATTTAGACTATAGTGGGGGGTTGTAGAGTTTATAACGATATAATGAGAATGGTATATCATAATCATAAATACTACTCCAAGTACATATATGGAATCCACAATCAAACATGAAATGCTTCATCCAAGTATATAAACAATAGAAGACTAAAGATAACACCTTTATTAAGAGCAAAGTCACAAATACAAATAGAAATATAAGAGCCATACCTTTTTTAATCAGGAACTGGGAAGAGACTCCTTATACACCTCTGCTACTTGGACTATGGACTAGAGGCTCTCCTCTATACAGCCTAAAATACTCTAAACCTATAGAGAATAGTGTATACAATGGATCAATACTCATGTGGTGTGTGTGTGAAGTGATGGTAGGGGGTCTTATTTATAAGTGGAGAAGGATCGGTTACCACCATCAAATGTGCGTGAATTAGTCTTCATCATGATCAAGGCACCACAGGGAGTCAACATGTGGAAGCTGACCGAGTTTGGCGCTAGGAAGGGGTCAGCCGAACCCCCTAGTCGGTCGAACTGAAAGTTGGATCAATTCCAGTGTGCTTCCTTCGGGTTACTTCTAGGTGGGTCCCATTCACTGATATGGGTGATACACCATTGGATGGTATTAGAAGCTTCTGTTTGTGGGCCATTTGATTCATGTGGTGCCAAATGTGGTCCCTAGATTGGTTGGGATGGTATTTTATTGGATTGCTCACCCTCTTTTACCTCATTTTCTGCAATACTTCCCTGCATGCACTATTTCTCCAAGACAAGTGAAAATAGGTCAAGTAGAAAGGTGATGTGCGCAAGAAATCACAATTCCTTCACGTAATTAAGTTATATTGAAGGGTGGAATTGGTATATAACAACAGTCAACGGAGATTCAACCAATTAGGTATACTTCTTGTGAGATATAGGCAATGTATACTTGGCAACATACTTTGATGCAATGGATGAATGAGATGCTCCAGAATAAAATAACATAGTTGCCAGGTTGAAGTTTGCGAGAAACATATCAATCACCACGTCATCCGCTTGTTGGATATCCTCTGTAGAGACATGGTTCACCCTTCCACGAAATTTTTTTTGCAGTCCACAGTTGCCTTGTGGCGCTCCTCCATTTGGTCTTGGGTTCTGCCTCAATGCATTGTTCACTTGACCAAAGCCTGACTTAGTACATTGAGATGCAAAATGTCCCACCTCAACAAAAGTATAACACATCCTTGCTGCACCAGAATTGCTAGGGCGAGCTTGGGTTTGAGCATTAGCAGGAAAGTTGGCGTGGGTGCAGGAGGCATTGGAGGGTGAGGTGTCTGCATAGCAGGGCGTTACTGCATGGTGTGAGCAAGGCGCAGCGTAATAGCAGCACGATATGCAAGAGAAAAGGGGTTCTGGTATGGTGCATTTATTGGTGCAAAGCGAGGGTGAACATTGCATCCTTGTGGGTGTCTTTGATATGGCATCTTCTTCTTATTTTCTTGCTCCATCTCATGAACCTGGTTCTCAACTACAATAGCCTTGTCCACAAGCTTTTGGAAGTTAGCATAGTCGCAATTGAGCAATTGGACTTGAATCTCACCGTTTAGGCACCTCATGAACAAATATTGCTTGCGGCTGATCCGGTTAACATCCTTTGGAACATACCTCGAGAGTTGAGTGAATTTATTTAAGTACTCACTCACAATTGACTCCCCTTGCAAGCTTCATATCCACAGAACTCAGCCAATCATCAGCTTCCGTAGGATCATTAGTTTGAGCAAAAGTGGGTGGTCGAGTCCTCATAAACTCTCCTGAGCAGTTATGAGATGGTGGTGGTGGTGGTGGCATGTGGATCTGGTTCTGGTTATTGGCTTGCAGCTGTCCTAAAGTTTGTATCACGGTCTGCATAAGATGATTTTGCATAGCTATCAATGGCTCAAGGTTGCTAGCCTCAGGCCCAGGTCTATTGCTATTCTCACGTGCCCCATTGTTCTCCTCCTCCTCATTGGCATTCCTCTAGTTGCGAGTCCTCAGCATCTGAAGAAAGAGAGAAAGAGATGGAAGGATTTTGGAAACGTCTCCAACTATATGCATCAAGGGTTATGAAACTAAGCAACTACCTATATAACCTATATGGATATGGCAAATGCCGAAGCGTCCCATGATCCTCCATTAACCATACAAGCACACAAGCAATCATTACATAGCAATCAGCACATCAAACAAACCTCAACTATTCCTAAGTGCTCCTATGTTCTCTAAAGTATACATTCTATCTAGGTTGCGTCCTACGGTCAACCTAGGGTTCTGATACCAAACTTGGACACCCGGTTTTGGAAATTGAACCAAGTGAACGCATATGTGTACCGAGGACGATGATCACACATACACGACAAATCCACAAGTGATATACAGAAAATTACCATGGCACAAACTAGAAAATAAGTACTTTTAATAAAATACTCAAATAGTTATCCAAATTACAAACTCTAATGTGCATTACTCACAATATTGTAGCGGAAATAATCTAAGCATTAAGCAAACTAAGCAAACGAAATAGGGTGGCTCCAAACACATCCACAGGCAGTCGACGGCAGCACACAACCTAGAACTCAGCATTATTCTCGTGGTACTCCCAAACATCACCATAAGCTATTGGTGGGGGAATTGCAAGGGTGAGCACATGTCGTACTCAACAAGTGTGGGAAAATAATGACATGTAGCTTAAACAAGGAATGATAACAAATATTGCTATTTGCTAAAAAGTACATTTAAAACATGTAAAAAGCATCCAACAATGTTTATGTTAATTAATCCCATTGTATCCCAAATAATTACCAATTATGAGTCCAACACCATCATTTATCATCATATCACATCCATCAATTTTTATTCATCAATATACAGATTCTTACAATCATCATCAACCATGTCCGTTTATCACAACCCAAACAATAACCAAACCATCCCAAATCCCAAGTTCCCTCTAATCATGTAGGTCATCCAGGTGCTCATAACCGGGAAGATGGCTATCATGATAGTTTTTAACACTCTACAAAGGTTGTATCACTTTACCCACAAGTTCATGATTTCATCACCAGTCGGTGACTAAAAGAAACCTCCCCTATGCCAAATACACTACCTTAGTTGTGTGAGATCACAAAATAGCCTTTACAAAGTGATTACCAGCATGCTCGAACCCACTGAGGTTTCACCGGTGGTGATGTCTCCAACTGAGCAAATCCAACCAAGGGCCCCCTCTTGTACTGTTCAGATCTTAGGGTAGTCCCACCACTATTGCAAACCCAATCCAACTCCCATTCTAGAGCCTTCCTAATGATCCGAACGATACTTGCAATACACTAATTAGTCAGCTAAGCCGCAACATACATGGCCTTGTGGTGGCACTGTAGTCCTGGTTTATTCTCGCATGAACTGGTCCTTATATCCAAGGCAAGAAAACCACCATATCTTCCAACCCAATCCACAAACCATGCTTGCTTAGATCTCCAAGGTCCCATGTTACCAATTAACCATGTACATATATTCTCATCCATAAGTTCATTAATTTATAATTAACCCATTTGGTTGTTTTCCCGTCCCAATTAATTAGAGCAAAGCAAAAAACGTAAAAATACCCTTCTCGACTCTCTACAATATATTCCAAGCAACAAGGACGGTCAAACAAGACTAGTGAACACCTATCATGGGTTTCCCATCAATTTGACAAAAGCATGCAGTTTTGCAAACAAAAGATTTAAAAACAGGATCAAAATGATCAGGGACACTTGCCTTGCTCTTGAGACTGGTCAGGATCAAAAGCTTCAAAATTTTGGTGCCAGAGGTCCTCACATGCACCTTCTAGAGTATTACCTTCTATTTCACGCGACAAACATACAAAACAAACATCACAATCAATAACTGCTCATATATTACTCAATATGTTATGACATGCATGATTGATGCAATTTTGTCGTGATGCATGTTATTAGGTTGATATTATTGCTTACTATCTAGTTACAATTAAGTCTTACAAGTTAGAACAAGTTTTAATTCATTTTGGAGAATATTGAAGAAGCTCCAGGAATTTCCAGATTTGAGAGACTGGACTAGTCCGCACCATTGGCCGGACATGTCCGCTCTGGACCAGAAAATTGAACGGACTAGTCCGCACTGGACCGTACAAGTTCGCTAAGACTAGGGTTTTAGTGAATTTGCAACTATAGTATAGTTTGAGTTGAGAATGGGATCATAATTGACGTAGAAAAATGGATCTAAGGTATTTTCCGTGAATCCTAGGGTTCAAGGGTTGAGAATTCGATGAAACGTGAGAACTTGGCATCTAGATTGAATGAATACGAAGAATTGACGAATAGAAAGTTGACATTGAAGAATCGATGAACAGGATCGTAGCAGCGATGACGATCTCGCTTGATTCCTTCCTCTCTTACTTCATCCTCCCCTTCCCTTCCTTCTTCTTCCTTTAAGAGTGGCGGCTAAAAAGAGAGCATGCGCTGGGATTTGTCTAATGTGGCAAAGAGGTAAAGGGTGGGTTGTGGGGTGTTTATATAGGAGGAGAGGTGGTAAGGTTAGGATATAATCCAAGTATAAGGCGGTGGAATCAAGTAGAAGCCTTGGTAGAGTACCTCTTGGGCTCCTGGGCACGACGTCCTTGGGCCCAAAGAGTTAACCCAATAACTTATCGTGGAGGAAAAATGGTATCCGAGTCGATACCATCAATACCGGACTAGTCCGTAGTAGGTCGGACAAGTTCGTTTGGAGTTACAACAGAGTTGCAGAAAGTTGATCAGACAAGTACGTGCTTTGCTGGATGAGTCCAGGACATGTCTAGAAAAAACATCAAAAACATTTTCGGACTAGACCGTAACAATTAACGGAAAAGTCCAGGGAAACAAAGGAGAGTTCAACGGACAAGTCCGCGGCCCAGTCTGGACAAGTGCATACTGAATTAGGTTTCTATATGCTGGTTTAGTTCTAATTCATTTTAAACTCATTTTTTTTTTGTGTTGCTTAATGTTAGACATGTATAAGAATGTATGCAATGCATGATGGATGAAAAATGAGGGTTTTACAAATGGTTTTAGTCATACACAACTCCTTTAAGTTCATCAGAGTGCAATGATAAGCAATGTCAAAAGAAGAAGTGTGATGCATGCATATTCTTTTGGTCTTTTCAGATTTTTCATTTGATCATAAAATCTCAACATGTAGGCTATCTATTGGTTAATTTTTCATGATTAAAAGCACTTGTGAGCATGCAGTAAGTTCAAAACAGCAAGAAGGTTCAATCATGACCAGATTTAGTGTATGTAACTAATTAATTACTAGTCATGGTAAAAACTACAAAATATATAACATAAGTAATGTAGCAAGAACTTCTAGCATGCAAAAAGAATCACAAAGTCTATATCTATGGAACAATTACACTCATATTATCTTTTAATTTTCGATTCGCACATAGACTTCCAAAGTTGCAAACTCTCCCTCAATTCAAGCTTATGGGAATGCATAACCTCTATCTCACTACGAATGAATGAAAAACAAGTGAAATCCAAAGTTCTACATGGTGAAGCACGATGTTTCCTTTTTCAATATTATCACGAAGAAAGTGATTCCTAATGTCAATGTGCTTTGTTCTAAAACGTTGCACGATATTTTTAGAAATGCGAATGGCACTAGTGTCGTCACAAAACAATGGAACACTATCTAAATCAACCCTATAGTCCTTTAGTGTTTGAAGAATCCATAAAATTTGTGAGCAAGCGGCGGTAGCAGTTACATATTCAGATTCGGTTGTGTATTCTGCAACTGAACTTTGTTTTGGACCAGAATTTTTTTTAGAGAAATGGCTCCGCTCACATCGCTCCCATGCTTGCGCTGCTCCCTCATCACCGGCCATCTCCACCCCTGGCCTTCGCCATCAAGCCGTCGCCTCTAGCTTCCTCACGCCTTGGTCTCCATGGCCCTGTTGCAGCTGACGGGGGATAGGCTGCCCATAAAGTCGGTCAGTTGGGACTTTGCCATTCGGCAGAGGTTTCAGGAGGAGGTCTTTGCGAGGTTTAGCTCCATAGTTCACTTTCCCTCTCCGTCGGCGAGGGGGTCTTTCCCCCTCCTTGCAACCTTTCGTCGGTTCACATTTCTCCTTACGGAAGAAGATGTTAAGTGGGCGCTCTTCTTGGTGCTTGGTGGTTCACCAATGGAGTTTCACGTCCGTTTCATCCAAGATCAGGCCTTCTGCTTCTCGGTGGCCAACAAGCGAGTTGGTCTACTGATCAACTCCCTTTGGAGGGTAACCACGTAGTCTTTCGACGTCTACTTCAGCCTTTGGCAGGATGGCAGTCCCAACTCGGAGGTTTATCTTCGTTGTTGGGAACTGGAGTTGAACCGTAGTTGGACTTTGGTCATGCAGAGGAAGACTTTCAAGCAAAGGGCACCAAGAAAGGTGTCATTTTCCTTTCTGATCCATCTCCCCTCACCGGCCGCTCGGGATTCCAACCTTGTTCGTGGTTTTCAGATAGGAAGCATTTTCTGCTCCACAGCTCCTTCCATTTCCCCTAGGAAGATATTTTTGGCGGTATTCCATTTGCGTCGACGTTGCCCTGGAGGTTCATCGGAGTTATCCTCATTGGCGTCCCGGAGTTATTGTCAGTTGGATGGGACGTCCGTCAGTGCATTCATTGAGAGTTTTTCAAATCCTCTTCTTCGCTTGATCTTGCGGCCTACCTTCAGTGGCCGTAGCTCTAGCTCAGCGGGCCACCCTAGGCCTGCTACCCGCAGTGATTCATCCGTGTTTCCCTTTCAACCCAACCAGTCATTTCACACAACTGGAGGTTCAGACAAGGTGGAACTTAACTGTAGCTCTTCTTACCGCTGCGAGGAGGGAAGCATGTCTCTGCCTCAGAGCCCTCGCCTGCAAATTCACAACGTCGCACACAACCGGGTTGGGCGACAGTTCATTGATGACAGGCGCACCCACTCTGTGACACGTACCACCCACACTAATGTGCCAACCAGACAGTGCTTCAAGTGCCTGGGTTTTGGACATCTCTGTTTCCTATGTACCAGTAAGATTAGGTGTAATCTTTGCTTCCGCTATGGACACGAAGATATTGTTACAAGCTTGCGAAGAGAAGGTGGGTCTGAGTTCCTATGGGCGTGTTGACGACTGTTATATACCAATTTCACCCATCAATTTAACTCAATTTTGTGAATAAAATATCATTTATTGTACGCACCACCTTTCAATTTAATCTTTTTCCACTTGTACTTGGAGAAATTCGTGCATGCAGGTATATTATACAAAATTTAAGTGAAACAAGTGGATGTATCCTATAAAATATCATCCCAGCCCATCAAGCGCCGACATGTGGCACCACATGCATCAAATGGCCTACAAGCAGAAGTATCCAAGGCCATCCAACAGTGGATCACCCATATCAAGGGATGGGACCCACTTGGAAGTCATCCCAATAATGCACAGATCGTTTGGAGGACTTACCAGGTCACTTGACCCCCTAGTAGGCCGAACCGGTCTTTCCTCCAAGCTCAGTCAGGTTTTACGTGTTGGCTTCTCCTCGCTTGAAGAAGTCAGTGGTATACACCACCTATAAATAGGACCTCTCACTTCAACACACACCACTTGAGCATCATTCTATTGTATGCACTAGTTCTCTTAGTCCATAGTGGAGTTAGGCTACAGGGAGGACAACCTTTAGTCCCATGTCCAAATTGGGAAGGTATGGCTTATGTATCTTTTCTTATATTTGTGACTTTATGCATAATGAAGATAGTATCCTTAGTCTTCTTTTATCCATATGATTGGATGCAGCATTTCTTGTTTTATTGTGAATTCCATGTATGTTGTAGGTATAGTATTTATGACCATGCAATAATGTCATTATACTATCATCATAAACACTATAAACTCCCATTATAGTCTAAGTAGTTATGATATGATCATGTTAATATGAACACCTCATATTGTGTCTCAACATTGGTTCAACGATGTTTACGTTAGTCATTGCCTTAGGATGGCTTGTGCTTGTTGACGTTTCTTACATCACAGATCATCTCTCAAAAGAGATGAGGTCCGCAAGAGCACGAAAACTGTCGTGTAGCATTGCACCCAAGAGTATTCCCAAGGGTATAATAGTTATCCCAAAGAAAGGCAATGGAGTAGAGTGAACACTACTCTTATGATCAAGCTATGGGATATTAATCAATTATCATGACAGGAGTAAGTTGATAATATGGGTAGTGTGACACACACCTAAGCAATCTATTCTAAAGGAGTCATAATGGAGATTAGACTATGATTTGGGGAGTTGCTTCTACAATGCTTCTAATATACATATACATAGCCTAGGTTAGATACTAATGACCATGTCAATGGTGAATCCTTATGCTAAGTTGTTCAACATATCGGACACGCGTTTACCCCTAGCAATACTAGGACGACTGCTGCCAAGAGCCTGTGACATAGCTCAACGTGGAGGATTACAAGGGACAGATAGGACTGTCACCACCTACTGCCTACCTCTTCAATCTGTGGGTCTACGAGACATCTAACGCTACTTACTATCCTAGCACCATGCTAGCATACTAAGTAAATACCTTAGAGGCTCGATTACAAGTACCTCTCTAAGGAAATGACTAACTTAAACTTCATTGAAGCAATGTTGAGACATCGCATAAGTTATTCATATCAACAAGATCACATCCTAACTAATTAGACTACATTGGGAGTTTGTAGTGTTTACACTGCAAGGATTCCAGTTTATCGCAACGAAAAAATTCATCGCAATAGGTCATTTTTCGTCGCAATAGGTCACTGTTGCAATGAAAAAGAGCGTGGCGATACTTTTTATGAATCGTCGTAATAATTTCCGTGGTGATAGGTTATTGCGACTCCTTGACATCCGTTGCAAATAGTATGGTATTGCAACGATTTCACATTGGTGCCAAATAGTATGCTATTGCAACGATTTCACGAATTGCGACGATTTAACGTATTGCAATAAATAGTACAGTATTGCAACAATTTCACAATTGTGTCAAATCGAACTGTATTGCAACGATTTCATATTCATGGCAAATAGTATGTTATTGCAGCGATTTAGCGTATTGCGACGATTTAACGTATTGCAACGAATTGCATTGTATTTGTGACACTCGGTTCCAAAAATGCACCAAGTGAATGCATATGTGTGTCCAGGTTGTTCAACACTCATACACGAGTGCACTCACAAAAGGATATACAGAAAATTACCACAGAACAAGATTAATTAGGTACTTTTGTTACACAACCATATTATCCTCGAATACAAGCTCTAATGAATTATTAATGACAAGTTTAACTAATGCAGCGAAAATAAACTAAATAAGCAACTAAGCAAATTAAGCAGCATAAGCAAAAGGGATATATGTGCAGCTCCAATTAACACCACAGGCAAGCTGACGGTAGACACAACCTAGAACTCCGCAATATCATCATTATACTTCCAATCCTGACCTGCAACTGTTGGTGGGGGGAATTGCAAGAGTGAGTACATGTCGTACTCAGCAAGTGTGGAAAGTATGACATGTAGCTGATTCAAATGACGAATATAATAATGGCTATGTGCTGAAAAGTACATTAAAACATTTGAAGAGCAATATATTATATGTAAGTGAAGCAAACCCATCATAAACCATGTAATCATCATAATACCAGTCCATAATTCATTATCATCATCCATATTCTAGATTTCTCATTACCAATAACCATAGTCAATATCAGAATTAATCCATTATCCTGCAATAACCATGTTGTCAACCATAACCATAACCATTACCAAACAACTGTCCCAAATCTCAATTTCCCTCTAATCATGTAGGTCATCTAGGCGCTCATAACCGGGAGAACGGCTATCATGATAGTTTTATTAGACTCTGCAGAGTTTGTACGACTTTACTCACGTGTTTGTGATTTCATCACCTTGCAGTGACTAGAACCTCTATTATGCCGTCTCACACTTCCATCGGTGTGTGGCCAAGAGATCACAAAATAGCCTTTACAAAAGGATTACTAGCCTATTTAGACCCCACTGAGGTTTCACCGTTGGCGATGTCTACAACTAAGCACATCTTCAACCAAGGGCCCCCTCTTGAGCCATTTGGATCCCAGGGTAGTCCCACCAATCATCAACAAACCCAATCTGATTACCCCTTCCCCGAGCATCCCTAATGGTCAAAGAGAACTGGCAAAGCCCTAATTAATCAGCTACGCTGCACACATACTTGGCCTCATGGTGGCACTGTACTCCTGGCTTATTCTCGCATAAACCGATCCTTAGATCTAAAGCAAGCAAACCACCATAACATCCAACCCATCCACATACCAGGCTTGCGTAGATCACTCATTACCACATCACATTAACCAGTTTATGTTAATCATATTCTCATAGTTACATACTTAAATAGTATAGTTGTTTCCCACCCCAATTAATTAAGCGAAGGAAAAAGGTAAAAAGCCCATCCTGACTATCTACCATATATTCTGGGTGACAAGGGTGGTTAAACATATCTAGTAAACTTCCTATCATAGGATTTCCCATCAAATTGACACAAGCATGCAGTTTCGCAAACAAAACATTTACTTTCAAACAGGATCAATATGCTTCAAGGACACTTGCCTTGCTCCTGGGATTGGTTGGGGCTAAAGTCTTCAAACTTTTGGTGCTGTAGATCCTCCGCAGCACTCTCTAGCGCAAATCCGTTTAATCCACACAATAAACATACAAGACAAGAAACACAATCAAAGAGTGCACAAATATTACTCAAAATGACATGACATGCATGATAAATGCAAATGCAAGGTAAAACTAGTTAATAAGTACTTTTTAATGATCACTAACTAGCTCTAATAGCTTTTAACAAGTTTATACAGGTTTGGAGTTGATTCAAATAAATGTTAGAATTAATTCAATGCAATTTAACCAGGAAAACCGGACTAGTCCGCTAGGGACGGGACAAGTCCGCACTTTGCAAGAACGGCAGATTAGGGTTTTCTAGATCGACGTGAATTTGGAGGCTTCGGGTTGAATTCGCGTAAGAAAAAGAGAATAGAACGTATACCATGTGTTTAGGACTCCAATGATTCAAGAAACTTGGAGACAACACTTGGATCTTGATGATCTAGGGTTGATGAAGAACTTGGAGATAATTTGGTGATGAAGAACGAAACTTGATGGAGATCTTGATCCTCATTCGTTTCCTCCTCGTCTTCTTCTTGCTTGGGATCTCCTCCCCCCTCCTTGATGGTGACTCTCCACGAACTAGGGTTTGGGTGAGGTGGAAAAAGTGGCAAATAGATGTCAAGTCAAGGGGTGGGGTTGTTTATATAGAGGTGGAGGCTAGGGTTAGATGAATTTCGAGTTTGAGATGAGTAGAGGCCGATTTAGAGTCCCACATGGGCTCTAAAAGTGTTAAGCACGAGTTCCCCAGGCCCACTTAACGTGAAACCCAGGAAAAGTTGTGAAATAAAAGATCAATTCGGAGTCACGATTTATCGGACCAGTCCCAAAAGGGTCGGACTAGTCCGAAGTTGGACAGAGAGAAATCGGTCAAGTCCGGACTGGACATCGGACAAGTCCGAACTTATCCAGAGGGGAAAAGCATACAAGTCTGGCCTAAAATTAGACAAGTCCGACTTTAGTCAGAGAGGGAAATGGACAAGTTCGTTGGAAGACCGGACTAGTCCGGACAAGTCCAGGGACTTAGCAAAATTTCCAAGTGTTTTGGAACACTGGACTAGTCCGCACAAGGCCAGACAAGGTCCGAACATGTCCAGAGAGAAAATACAGACTAGCCCGCTTCAAAATGGACACGTCTGAGGTTAGTCAGAAAGAAATCAAACTAGTCCGCACCAAAATCGGACTAGTCCGCACATTCCAGATTTCTTAAGTGCGGTTTTGCTTTAAATCAATTTCAATCTTATTTCATTGTATGTGGATTAATGTTAGACATGTATATGAGTGTATGCAAGGCATGATGCATGAAAATGAGGGTGTTAGAAACCTACCCCCTTAAAATGAATCTCGCCCTCGAGATTCGACGCGGAAGAGAAAAGGCTGGGACATTCCTTCTTGAGATCATCTTCCAACTCCCATGTTGCCTCTGATTCTGTGTGATGCTTCCATTGAACTTTACACAATCTAATAACCTTGTTCCTTGTGACTCTTTCCTTGATTTCCAATATTTTGGCCGGTTGTTCGGCATAAGTCAAATCTACCTCTACCTTGTTCCTTGTGACTCTTTCCTTGATTTCCAAGATTTTGACCGGTTGTTCGGCATAAGTCAAATCTACCTCTAATTCCAATTCTTCCACTGGCACTTGCTCTTCCAGCACTCTTAAGCACTTCTTGAGCTGGGAAACATGAAACATATCATGAACATCAGAAATATGAGTTGGCATCTCTAACTTATATGCTACTTCTCCTCTTTTGTCCAAAATCTTGAATGGTCCAATGTATCGAGGTGCTAGCTTTCCTCTTATGTTAAATCTCTTATGACCTCTCATTGGTGATACCTTGAGGTAAACAAAGTCTCCTACTTCAAAGGATAGTTTTCTTCTCCATTTGTCCGCATAGCCTTTTTGTCTTGACTGAGGAGACCTCAAGTTTTCACGAATAATCTGGACTCATTTGTGACATTTGTTTTTCAGCTTCTTGCAACACATCCGGACCAAATACTTGATTCTCTCCTGTCTCATTCAAAAACAAGGGCGTCCTACACTTCATTCCATATAGTTCTTCGTATGGTGACATCTTGAAACTTACTTGTTAGCTATTATTATATGAGAATTCTGCATACGGCAAACTCTTGTCCCAACTTTTCCCATGCTTCAAAGCACACGCTCTCAACATATCCTCCAATATCTGATTGGTCCTCTCGGTTTGTCCATCCGTTTGAGGGTGATATGTTGAGCTGAAATTCAACCTTGTTTCCAATGCTTCATGCAATTTCTACAAGAACCTGGAGGTAAATTGAGAACCCTTGTCCGAGACTATCTTCTTCGGGACTCCATGTCGACACACGATATGCTCCATATACAATTCTTCTAGCTTCGTGGTGGTATAGGTGCTCTTGACGGGAACAAAATGAGTTGATTCAATTAATTGATCCACGATCACACAAATTGAGTCATACCCAGACTGGGTACGCGGTAAACAAACTATAAAGTCCATACTGATCTCTTCCCACTTCCACTCCGGAATCTTTAATGGCTGCAGTAATACTGATTGCCTTTGGTGTTCCGCCTTGACTCATTGGCACACATCGCATAGAGCTACATATTTAGCTATGTCCTTCTTCATGCTAGCCCACCAATAACATGTCTTCAAGTCTTTGTACATCTTTATACAACTGGGGTGAATTGAGTATGGCGAGTCACGTGCCTCCTTTAGTATGGTCTCTCAAATATGCTTCACATTGGGCACGAAAATTCTTTTACCAAGCCATAGGGTAGCTTGTTCATCCTCATCAAATCTGAATTCTCTCCCTTCTTGGTTCCTTTCCTTGATTTCTTGGATTTCCTCATCCTTTGTTTGACCTTCCCGAATTTCTTGCTCTAGGGGTGGGTTTAACTCCATCACCTCCATTTCTTTTAGAAACCAGAGGTTCAACCGTTCAAACTACTTACATAACTTGGATGAAAACTCCCGCACCGTGAGTTGGTGACTTACTCCTTTCCGACTTAAAGCATCAGCCACTATATTAGCCTTCCCTGGATGATAGTTGATTCCCACATCATAATCCTCGATGAGCTCCAACCTTCTTTGTTGCCTCAAATTCAGATCCGTTTGTGTGAATATGTACTTGAGACTCTTATGATCCGTATAAATTTCACACCTATGTCCAAGGATGTAGTGTCTCCAAATCTTCAATGCATGTACCACAGCTGCAAGTTCCAAATCATGTGTCGGGTAATTCTGCTCATGTTTCATCAATTGTCTCGATGCATATGCAACCTCTTGACTTTCTTGCATAAGCACGCAACCGAGCCCCTGTCTCGATGTATCACAATAAATATCAAAACTCTTGCTCACGTCTAGCAATATTAAGACTGGGTTGTTGTTAACCTTTTCTTCAACTCCTCAAAATTCTCTTGGCAAGCTTGAGTCCATTGGAAAGCCTGCCCCTTCATTAGCAACTCCGTAATTGGCTTGTCTATCTTGGAAAAGTCCTTGATGAATCGACGGTAATATCCAGCCATCCCAAAGAAACTTCGGATCTCCTTTACATTATGCAGAGGTTCCCATTTCAACACGTCCTTCACTTTATCAGAGTCGACCGATACTCCTCCTCCTGAGATGATATGACCCAAAAATGATACTTCTCTCAACCAAAACTAACACTTGTTGAACTTGGCGTACGATTGATGCTCCCTCAATTTTGTAGCATAATCCTCAAGTGTTCCTCATGCTCCTTCTCGTCCTTCGAGTAGATCATAATATCATCAATGAACACCACGACGAACTTATCCAAGATCTCCATGAAGACCTTATTCATGAGGTACATAAAATAGGTAGGGGCATTGGTAGATCCAAAGGACATCACAGTGTACTCATAAGATCCATACCGTGTCCTAAAAGCTGTCTTGGGTATATCTGACTGTCTAATCTTCATTTGAAAGTATCCCAGCCTCAAATCAATATTAGAGAAAACACAAGCACCCTTCATTTGATCAAACAAATCCTCTATGCGGGGAAAGGTGTACTTGTTCTTGATGGTCACCTCGTTGAGTGCTCGGTAATCCACACACATCCTTTGCGTTCCATCCTTCTTGTCAACGAATAGAATGGGCACTCCCCAAGGTGAAGAGCTTGGGCGAATAAAACCCTTCTCTAATTGCTCTTGAATCTTCTCCTTGAGCTCCGCTAATTCCATAGGAGGCATCCTATACGGCCTCTTAGCTATAGGTGCAGTTCCAGTTATTAAATCAATAACAAATTCAATGTCTCAATCGGGTGGCATACCTGGCAACTCATACAGAAACACGTCCAAAAATCACATACCACCAGAATCTCCTCAGTTGTGGCACCATCCATATGATTCAGCTCCAATTGCTTCGGTGCGGTTTGAGATGCTTCAAATTCTACGGTGATCCCTTCCTCGTTGGTTAACTTCACCGTCTTCGTGGCACACTCAATGACTCCTTTGTGCTTAAGGCAAGAATTTTTGGTGTTCTCCAAGTTTGAAGATCATCAAGAGCTAAGAATGTCCTAAGGCCTGACTTAGGACATTGATGTGCAAAGTGTCCAGCTTCTCCACATGTATAGAACTTCCTAACTCCACCAGAATTTGGACGAACTTGATTCTGAACTTTTGCACCTAGAAAGTTGGCTCGAGGTGCATAAGGCATTGGAGGTCTAGGTGCTTGTATGACAGGGCACCGCTGCACAAACTGAGTTGGGCGCAGTGCATATCTAGGGTGATGAGCAGGCGCAGAGGAGCTGAAATAAGGCGCATTAAGTGGTGCAAAGCGAGGGCGTACATTGCTTCCTTGTTGCTTTCCTTGATATGGCGTCTTCCTCTTGTTGTCTTGCTCCATCTCACGGACCTTGTTCTCCACAACAATTTCTTTGTCCACAAGCATTTGAAAGTTGGCATAATCACAGTTAAGTAGTTGCACTTGGATTTCATTGTTCAAGCCCCTCATGAACAAGTATTGTTTCCGACTGTCCCAGCTCACATCCTCAAGCGCATACCTTGAAAGTTGAGTGAACATATTGAGATATTCACTCACGCTTGATCTTCCTTGCCTTAAGTTCTCAAATTCTTGCCAAGTGATCCTCTCTTGATGATCTTCAAAATTGGAGAACACCGTAGAATTTTTGGTGTTTTCCAAGTTTGAAGATCATCCCAAGTTCTCTTGATCTTCCCTGCCTTAAGTTCTCAAATTCTTGCCAAGAGCTAAGACTTTAACCCGAACCAATCAGCACCTTTGATCATAACACCTTTCAGCACATAATGAGAATTGAAGTTCTCCTCAAATTCCACCCAAGTGATCCTCTCTTGATTCTCATGAGCATTGCAATAAGCATCCCACCAATCCGCAGCTACAACAACGAGTTGATGAGAAGAAAATAGCACCTTCTCCCTGTCACTGCATTGGACAATAGCAAGTTTCTTCTCCACGGACATTAGCCAATCATCGACATCCATTGGGTTTGCAGCTTGAGCAAAGGTTGGCGGCCTAGTCCTCATGAATTCTCCAAATCGGTTATGAGGAGGTGGGGGTGGCGGTGAGGGCACGTTGGGCTGATTGTTGATATTACCAGCCTGCAGCTGTCCCATAGCCTGTATCATGGTCTGCATGAGCTGGTTTTACATAGCCAATAGCTGCACAATGTTGATAGCTCTCTGGGCAGATCCTTGTCCGATGTTGTTCTGATGCACTCCATTGTTCTCCTCCTTGTCATTGCCATCCCTCTGGTTGCGAGTCCTCACCATCTGAAGAAAAGCAAGAGATAAGAATTTAGAAAACGTCCCCAACTATATGCATCAAAGGATATGAAACTAACCAACTGGCTACACTATCCTAGGTGGACATGGCAATGCTAAAGCACCCCAAAATCCTCTATTAAGCACACAAGCAACCAATATATATAGCAGACAGCAAGCCAACAAAATCAAATCGATTCCTGAGTGCTCCTATGTGCTCTAAGGTGTCCATTCTATCTAGGTTGCATCCTATGGTCAATCTGTGGCTCTAATACAAATTCGTGACACTCGGTTCCGAAAATGAACCAAGTGAATGCATATGTGTACCCAGGATGTTCAACACACATACACGAGTGCACTCACAAAAAGATATACAGAAAATTACCATGGAACAAGATTAATTAAGTATTTTTATTACATAACCAGATTATCCTCGAATACAAGCTCTAATGAATTATTAATGACAAGTACAACTAATGCAGCAGAAATAAACTAAATAAGCAACTAAGCAAACTAAGTAGCATAAGCAAAAGGGATATATGCGCAACTCCAATCAACACCAGAGGCAAGCTGACGGTAAACACGGCCTAGAACTCCGCATTATCATCATTATACTCCCAATCCTGACCTGCAACTGTTGGTGGCCTAGAACTCCACATTATGCAAGAGTGAGTGCATGTCATACTCAGCAAGTGTCGAAAGTATGACATGTAGCTGATCAAATGATGAATATAATAATGGCTAAGTGCTAAAAAGTATATTAAAACATTTGAAGAGCAATATATTATATGTAAGTGAAGTAAACCCATCATAAACCATGTAATCATCATAATACCAATCCATAATTCATTACCATCATCCATATTTCAGATTTCTCATTACTAATAACCATAGTCAATATCAGAATTAATCCATTATGCAGCCATAACCATGTTTTCAACCATAACCATAACCATTACCAAACAGCCGTCCCAAATCCCAATTTCCCTCTAATCATGTAGGTCATCCAGGCGCTCATAACCGGGAGCACGGCAATCATGATAGTTTTATTAGACACTGCCGAGTTTGTACCACTTTACCCACGTGTTTGTGATTTCATCACCTTGCAGTGAATAGAACCTCTATTATGCCCTCTCACACATCCATCGGTGTGTGGCCAAGAGATCACAAAATAGCATTTCTAGAGGGATTACTAGCCTATTTAGACCCAACTGAGGTTTCACCAGTGGCGATGTCTCCAACTGAGCACATCTTCAACCAAGGGCCCCCTCTTGAGCCATTTGGATCCCAGGGTAGTCCCACCAATCATCAACAAACCCAATCTGAATACCCCTTCCGCGAGCATCCCTAATGGTTAAATAGCAATAGAAAAGCCCTAATTAATCAGCTACGTCGCACCCATACTTGGCCTCGTGGTGGCACTGTAGTCCTGGCTTATTTTTGCATGAACCGGTCCTTAGATCTAAAGCAAGCAAACAACCATAACATCCAACCCATCCACATACCAGGTTTGCTTAGATCACCCATTATCACATCACATTAACCAGTTCATCTTAATCATAATCTCATAGTTACATACTTAAACAGTATAGTTGTTTCCCATCCCAATTAATTAAGCGAGACAAAAAGGTAAAAAGTCCATCCTGAATCTCTACCATATATTCCGGGTGACAAGGGTGGTTAAACAAATCTAGTAAAATTCTTATCATAGGATTTCCCATCAAATTGACACAAGCATGCAGTTTTGCGAACAAAACATTTACTTTAAAACTGGATCAATATGCTTCAAGGACACTTGCCTTGTTCTTGGGATTGGTTGGGGTTAAAGTCTTCAAAATTTTGGTGTTGTAGATCCTCCGCAGCACTCTCTAGCGCAAATCCGTTTAATCCACACAATAAACATACAAGACAAGAAACACAATCAAAGAGTGCACAAATATTACTCAAAATGACATGACATGCATGATAAATGCAAATGCAAGGTAAAACTAGTTAATAAGTACTTTTTAATGATCACTAACTAGCTCTAATAGCTTTTAACAAGTTTATACAGGTTTGGAGTTGATTCAAATAAATGTTAGAATTAATTCAATGCAATTTAACCAGGAAAACCGGACTAGTCCGCTAGGGACGGGACAAGTCCGCACTTTGCAAGAATGGCAGATTAGGGTTTTCTAGATCGACGTGAATTTGGAGGCTTCGGGTTGAATTCACGTAAGAAAAAGAGAATAGAACGTATACCATGTGTTTAGGACTCCAATGAATCAAGAAACTTGGAGACAACACTTGGATCTTGATGATCTAGGGTTGATGAAGAACTTGGAGATAATTTGGTGATGAAGAACGAAACTTGATGGAGATCTTGATCCTCATTCGTTTCCTCCTCGTCTTCTTCTTGCTTGGGATCTCCTCCCCCCTCCTTGATGGTGACTCTCCACGAACTAGGGTTTGGGTGAGGTGGAAAAAGTGGCAAATAGATGTCAAGTCAAGGGGTGGGGTTGTTTATATAGAGGTGGAGGCTAGGGTTAGATGAATTTCGAGTTTGAGATGAGTAGAGGCCGATTTAGAGTCCCACATGGGCTCTAAAAGTGTTAAGCACGAGTTCCCCAGGCCCACTTAACGTGAAACCCAGGAAAAGTTGTGAAATAAAAGATCAATTCGGAGTCACGATTTATCGGACCAGTCCCAAAAGGGTCGGACTAGTCCGAAGTTGGACAGAGAGAAATCGGTCAAGTCCGGACTGGACATCGGACAAGTCCGAACTTATCCAGGGGGGAAAAGCATACAAGTCTAGCCTAAAATTAGACAAATCCGACTTTAGTCAGAGAGGGAAATGGACAAGTTCGCTGGAAGACCGGACTAGTCCGGACAAGTCCATGGACTTAGCAAAATTTCCAAGTGTTTTGGAACACTGGACTAGTCCGCACAAGGCCAGACAAGGTCCGAACATGTCCAGAGAGAAAATACAGACTAGCCCGCTTCAAAATGGACACGTCTGAGGTTAGTCAGAAAGAAATCAAACTAGTCCGCACCAAAATCGGACTAGTCCGCACATTCTAGATTTCTTAAGTGCGGTTTTGCTTTAAATCAATTTCAATCTTATTTCATTGTATGTGGATTAATGTTAGACATGTATATGAGTGTATGCAAGGCATGATGCATGAAAATGAGGGTGTTAGAAACCTACCCCCCTTAAAATGAATCTCGCCCTCGAGATTCGACGCGGAAGAGAAAATGCTGGGAAATTCCTTCTTGAGATCATCTTCCAACTCCCATGTTGCCTCTGATTCTGTGTGATGCTTCCATTGAACTTTACACAATCTAATAACCTAGTTCCTTGTGACTCTTTCCTTGATTTCCAATATTTTGGCCGGTTGTTCGGCATAAGTCAAATCTACCTCTACCTTGTTCCTTGTGACTCTTTCCTTGATTTCCAAGATTTTGACCGGTTGTTCGGCATAAGTCAAATCTACCTCTAATTCCAATTCTTCCACTGGCACTTGCTCTTCCAGCACTCTTAAGCACTTCTTGAGCTGGGAAACATGAAACACATCATGAACATCAGAAATATGAGTTGGCATCTCTAACTTATATGCTACTTCTCCTCTTTTGTCCAAAATCTTGAATGGTCCAATGTATCGAGGTGCTAGCTTTCCTCTTATGTTAAATCTCTTATGACCTCTCATTGGTGATACCTTGAGGTAAACAAAGTCTCCTACTTCAAAGGATAGTTTTCTTCTCCATTTGTCCGCATAGCCTTTTTGTCTTGACTGAGGAGACCTCATGTTTTCACGAATAATCTGGACTCATTTGTGACATTTGTTTTTCAGCTTCTTGCAACACATCCGGACCAAATACTTGATTCTCTCATGTCTCATTCAAAAACAAGGGCGTCCTACACTTCATTCCATATAGTTCTTCATATGGTGACATCTTGAAACTTACTTGTTAGCTATTATTATATGATAATTCTGCATACGGCAAACTCTTGTCCCAACTTTTCCCACGCTTCAAAGCACACGCTCTCAACATATCCTCCAATATCTGATTGGTCCTCTCGGTTTGTCCATCCGTTTGAGGGTGATATGCTGAGCTGAAATTCAACCTTGTTCCCAATGCTTCATGCAATTTCTACAAGAACCTGGAGGTAAATTGAGAACCCTTGTCCGAGACTATCTTCTTCGGGACTCCATGTCGACACACGATATGCTCCATATACAATTCTGCTAGCTTCGTGGTGGTATAGGTGCTCTTGACGGGAACAAAATGAGTTGATTCAATTAATTGATCCACGATCACACAAATTGAGTCATACCCAGACTGGGTACGCGGTAAACATACTATAAAGTCCATACCGATCTCTTCCCACTTCCACTCCGGAATCTTTAATGGCTGCAGTAATACTGATTGCCTTTGGTGTTCCGCCTTGACTCATTGGCACACATCGCATAGAGCTACATATTCAGCTATGTCCTTCTTCATGCTAGCCCACCAATAACATGTCTTCAAGTCTTTGTACATCTTTATACAACTGGGGTGAATTGAGTATGGCGAGTCACGTGCCTCCTTTAGTATGGTCTCTCAAATATGCTTCACATTGGGCACGAAAATTCTTTTACCAAGCCATAGGGTACCTTGTTCATCCTCATCAAATCTGAATTCTCTCCCTTCTTGGGTCCTTTCCTTGATTTCTTGGATTTCCTCATCCTTTGTTTGACCTTCCCGAATTTCTTGCTCTAGGGGTGGGTTTAACTCCATCACCTCCATTTCTTTTAGAAACCAGAGGTTCAACCGTTCAAACTACTTACATAACTTGGATGAAAACTCCCGCACCGTGAGTTGGTGACTTACTCCTTTCCGACTTAAAGCATCAGCCACTATGTTAGCCTTCCCTGGATGATAGTTGATTCCCACATCATAATCCTCGATGAGCTCCAACCTTCTTCGTTGCCTCAAATTCAGATCCGTTTGTGTGAATATGTACTTGAGACTCTTATGATCCGTATAAATTTCACACCTATGTCCAAGGATGTAGTGTCTCCAAATCTTCAATGCATGTACCACAGCTGCAAGTTCCAAATCATGTGTCGGGTAATTCTGCTCATGTTTCATCAATTGTCTCGATGCATATGCAACCTCTTGACTTTCTCGCATAAGCACGCAACCGAGCCCCTGTCTCGATGTATCACAATAAATATCAAAACTCTTGCTCACGTCTGGCAATATTAAGACTGGGTTGTTGTTAACCTTTTCTTCAACTCCTCAAAATTCTCTTGGCAAGCTTGAGTCCATTGGAAAGCCTGCCCCTTCATTAGCAACTCCGTAATTGGCTTGTCTATCTTGGAAAAGTCCTTGATGAATCGACGGTAATATCCAGCCATCCCAAAGAAACTTCGGATCTCCTTTACATTATGCGGAGGTTCCCATTTCAACACGTCCTTCAATTTATCGGAGTCGACCGATACTCCTCCTCCTGAGATGACATGACCCAAAAATGATACTTCTCTCAACCAAAACTAACACTTGTTGAACTTGGCGTACGATTGATGCTCCCTCAATTTTTGTAGCGTAATCCTCAAGTGTTCCTCATGCTCCTTCTCGTCCTTCGAGTAGATCATAATATCATCAATGAACACCACGACGAACTTATCCAAGTTCTCCATGAAGACCTTATTCATGAGGTACATAAAATAGGTAGGGGCATTGGTAGATCCAAAGGACATCACGGTGTACTCATAAGATCCATACCGTGTCCTAAAAGCTGTCTTGGGTATATCTGACTGTCTAATCTTCATTTGAAAGTATCCCAGCCTCAAATCAATCTTAGAGAAAACACAAGCACCCTTCATTTGATCAAACAAATCCTCTATGCGGGGAAAGGTGTACTTGTTCTTGATGGTCACCTCGTTGAGTGCTCGGTAATCCACACACATCCTTTGCGTTCCATCCTTCTTGTCAACGAATAGAATGGGCACTCCCCAAGGTGAAGAGCTTGGGCGAATAAAACCCTTCTCTAATTGCTCTTGAATCTTCTCCTTGAGCTCCGCTAATTCCATAGGAGGCATCCTATACGACCTCTTAGCTATAGGTGCAGTTCCAATTATTAAATCAATAACAAATTCAATGTCTCAATCGGGTGGCATACCTAGCAACTCATACAGAAACACGTCCAAAAATCACATACCACCAGAATCTCCTCAGTTGTGGCACCATCCATATGATTCAGCTCCAATTGCTTCGGTGCGGTTTGAGATGCTTCAAATTCTACGGTGATCCCTTCCTCGTTGGTTAACTTCACCGTCTTCGTGGAACACTCAATGACTCCTTTGTGCTTAAGGCAAGAATTTTTGGTGTTCTCCAAGTTTGAAGATCATCAAGAGCTAAGAATGTCCTAAAGCCTGACTTAGGACATTGATGTGCAAAGTGTCCAGCTTCTCCACATGTATAGCACTTCCTAACTCCACCAGAATTTGGACGAACTTGATTCTGAACTTTTGCACCTAGAAAGTTGGCTCGAGGTGCATAGGGCATTGGAGGTCTAGGTGCTTGTATGAGAGGGCACCGCTGCACAAACTGAGTTGGGCGCAATGCATATCTAGGGCGATGAGCAGGCGCAGAGGAGCTGAAATAAGGCGCATTAAGTGGTGCAAAGCGAAGGCGTACATTGCTTCCTTGTTGCTTTCCTTGATATGGCGTCTTCCTCTTGTTGTCTTGCTCCATCTCACGGACCTTGTTCTCCACAACAATTGCTTTGTCCACAAGCATTTGAACGTTGGCATAATCACAGTTAAGTAGTTGCACTTGGATTTCATTGTTCAAGCCCCTCATGAACAAGTATTGTTTCCGACTGTCCCAGCTCACATCCTCAGGCGCATACCTTGAAAGTTGAGCGAACATATTGAGATATTCACTCACGCTTGATCTTCCTTGCCAGTTCTCAAATTCTTGCCAAGTGATCCTCTCTTGATGATCTTCAAACTTGGAGAACACCGTATAATTTTTGGTGTTTTCCAAGTTTGAAGATCATCCCAAGTTCTCTTGATCTTCCTTGCCTTAAGTTCGCAAATTCTTGCCAAGAGCTAAGACTTTAACCCGAACCAATCAGCACCTTTGATCATAACACCTTTCGGCACATAATGAGAATTGAAGTTCTCCTCAAATTCCACCCAAGTGATCCTCTCTTGATTCTCATGAGCATTGCAATAAGCATCCCACCAATCCGCAACTACAACAACGAGTTGATGAGAAGAAAATAGCACCTTCTCCCTGTCACTGCATTGGACAATAGCAAGTTTCTTCTCCATGGACATTAGCCAATCATCGACATCCATTGGGTCGGAAGCTTGAGCAAAGGTTGGCGGCCTAGTCCTCATGAATTCTCCAAATCGGTTATGAGGAGGTGGGGGTGGCGGTGAGGGCACGTTGGGCTGATTGTTGATATTACCAGCCTGCAGCTGTCCCATAGCCTGTATCATGGTCTGCATGAGCTGGTTTTGCATAGCCAATAGCTGCACAATGTTGATAGCTCTCTGGGCAGATCCTTGTCCGATGTTGTTCTGATGCACTCCATTGTTCTCCTCCTTGTCATTGCCATCCCTCTGGTTGCGAGTCCTCACCATCTGAAGAAAAGCAAGAGATAAGAATTTAGAAAACGTCCCCAACTATATGCATCAAAGGATATGAAACTAACCAACTGGCTACACTATCCTAGGTGGACATGGCAATGCTAAAGCACCCCAAAATCCTCTATTAAGCACACAAGCAACCAATATATATAGCAGACAGCAAGCCAACAAAAACAAATCAATTCCTGAGTGCTCCTATGTGCTCTAAGGTGTCCATTCTATCTAGGTTGCATCCTATGGTCAATCTGTGGCTCTAATACAAATTCGTGACACTCGGTTCCGAAAATGAACCAAGTGAATGCATATGTGTACCCAGGATGTTCAACACACATACACGAGTGCACTCACAAAAAGATATACAGAAAATTACCACGGAACAAGATTAATTAAGTATTTTTATTACACAACCAGATTATCCTTGAATACAAGCTCTAATGAATTATTAATGACAAGTACAACTAATGCAGCAGAAATAAACTAAATAAACAACTAAGCAAACTAAGTAGCATAAGCAAAAGGGATATATGCGCAACTCCAATCAACACCAGAGGCAAGCTAACGGTAAACACGGCCTAGAACTCCGCATTATCATCATTATACTCCCAATCCTGACCTGCAACTGTTGGTGGCCTAGAACTCCGCATTATGCAAGAGTGAGTGCATGTCATACTCAGCAAGTGTCGAAAGTATGACATGTAGCTGATCAAATGATGAATATAATAATGTCTAAGTGCTGAAAAGTATATTAAAACATTTGAAGAGCAATATATTATATGTAAGTGAAGTAAACCCATCATAAACCATGTAATCATCATAATACCAGTCCATAATTCATTACCATCATCCATATTTCAGATTTCTCATTACTAATAACCATAGTCAATATCAGAATTAATCCATTATCCAGCCATAACCATGTTTTCAACCATAACCATAACCATTACCAAACAGCCGTCCCAAATCCCAATTTCCCTCTAATCATGTAGGTCATCCAGGCGCTCATAACCGGGAGCACGGCAATCATGATAGTTTTATTAGACACTGCCGAGTTTGTACCACTTTACCCACGTGTTTGTGATTTCATCACCTTGCAGTGAATAGAACCTTTATTATGCCCTCTCACACATCCATCGGTGTGTGGCCAAGAGATCACGAAATAGCATTTCTAGAGGGATTACTAGCCTATTTAGACCCAACTGAGGTTTCACCAGTGGCGATGTCTCCAACTGAGCACATCTTCAACCAAGGGCCCCCTCTTGAGCCATTCGGATCCCAGGGTACTCCCACCAATCATCAACAAACCCAATCTGAATACCCCTTCCGCGAGCATCCCTAATGGTTAAATAGCAATAGAAAAGCCCTAATTAATCAGCTACGCCGCACCCATACTTGGCCTCGTGGTGGCACTGTAGTCCTGGCTTATTTTCGCATGAACCGGTCCTTAGATCTAAAGCAAGCAAACAACCATAACATCCAACCCATCCACATACCAGGTTTGCTTAGATCACCCATTACCACATCACATTAACCAGTTCATCTTAATCATAATCTCATAGTTACATACTTAAACAGTATAGTTGTTTCCCATCCCAATTAATTAAGCGAGACAAAAAGGTAAAAAGTCCATCCTGAATCTCTACCATATATTCCGGGTGACAAGGGTGGTTAAACAAATCTAGTAAAATTCTTATCATAGTATTTCCCATCAAATTGACACAAGCATGCAGTTTTGCAAACAAAACATTTACTTTAAAACTGGACCAATATGCTTCAAGGACACTTGCCTTGCTCTTGGGATTGGTTCGGGTCAAAGCCTTCAAACTCTTGGTGCTGTAGATACTCCGCAACACTCTCTAGCACAAATCTGTCTAATCCACACAATAAACATACAAGACAAGAAACACAATCAAAGAGTGCACAAATATTACTCAATATGACATGACATGCATGATCAATGCAAATGCAAGGTAAAATTAGTTAATAAGTTGTTTTTTATGATCACTAACTAGCTCTAATAGCTTTCAACAAGTTTATATAGGTTTGGAGTTGATTCAAATCAATTTTAGAATTAATTTGATGCAATTTAACCACAAAAACTGGACTAGTCCGCTAGGGACCAGGCAATTCCGCACTTTGCAAGAACGGCAGATTAGGGTTTTCTAGGTCGACGTGAATCTGGAGACTTGGATTTGAATTCACGTAAGAAAAAGAGAATATAAGGTATACCAGGTGTTTAGGACTCCAATGAATCAAGAAACTTGGAGACAACACTTGGATCTTGACGAACTAGGGTTGATGAAGAACTTGGACATAATTTGGTGATGAAGAACAAAACTTGATGGAGATCTTGATCCTCATTCGTTTCCTCCTCCTCTTCTTCTTGCATGGGATCTCCTCCTCCCTCCTTGATGGTGGCTCTCCACAAACTAGGGTTTGGGTGCGGTGGAAAACGTGGCAAATAGATGTCAAGTCAAGGGGTGAGGTTGTTTATATAGAGGTCAAGGCTAGGGTTAGATGGATTTAGAGTTTGAGATGAGTAGAGGACGGTTTAGAGTCCGACATGGGCTCTAAAAGAGTTAGGCACGACGTCCCTATGCCCACTTAATGTGGAACCCCAGAAACAAGTCATGAAATAAAATATCAATTCGGAGTCGCGATTTATCGGACAAGTCCGAAAAGGGACGGACTAGTCCAAAGTTGGACAGAGAGAAATCGGACAAGTCCGGAATAGACATCGGACAAGTCCGAACTTATCCAGAGGGGAAAAGCAGACAAGTTTGGCCTAAAATCGGACAAGTCCGACTTTAGTCAAAGAGGAAAACGAACTAGTCCGCTGGAAGACCGGACTAGTCCGGACAAGTCCAGGGACTTAGCAAAATTTCCAAGAGTTTTGGAACACCGGACTAGTCCACACAAGGCCGAACAAGTCCGAACATGTCCAGAGAGAAAATACCGACTAGTTCGCTGCAAAACGGACACGTCCGAGGTTAGTTAGAAAGAAATCGGACTAGTACGCACCAAAATCGGACTAGTCCGCACTTTCCATATTTCTTAACTGTGGTTTCGCTCTA
The DNA here is from genome assembly GCA_036927565.1 of Tuctoria greenei. Taxonomy (NCBI): domain Eukaryota; kingdom Viridiplantae; phylum Streptophyta; class Magnoliopsida; order Poales; family Poaceae; genus Tuctoria; species Tuctoria greenei. The sequence goes on from JAYESD010000004.1 coordinate 119,689,870, forward strand.
AATCAATTTTAAACTTATTTCTTTGTATGTGGATTGATGTTAGACATCTATATGAGTGTATGCAAGGTATGATGCTTGAAAATGAGGGTGTTACACTATTGCAACGATTTCACATCTGTAGCAAATAGTATGGTATTGTAACGATTTCACATTATTTTCAAATAGCATGTTATTGCAACGATTTCACATTCGTGGCAAATAGTATGTTATTGAACGATTTAGCATATTGTGACGATTTAAGGTATTGCAACGAATACATGGTATTGCAACGATTTCACATTCATGGTAATAGTATGTGATTGCAATGATTTCACATTTGTGGCAAATACTACAGTATTGCAACGATTTAGCGTATCGCAACAATTTAACGTATTGCAATGATTAGCAGGATATTGCACTGATTCCACATTTGTGGCAATAGTATGTTACTACAACGATTTCACAACCGTGGCAAATAGTACGGTATTGCAACAATTTAAGGTATTGCGACGATTTAATGTATTGCAATCAATATCACGGTATTGCAATGATTTCACATTCGTGGCAAATACTATGGTACAACAACGATGTCATAGCCGTGGCAAATAGTATGGTACTGCGACGGTTTAACGTCTGTGGCAAATAGTATGTTATTGCAACGAGTTCACAAACATGGTGAATAGTACTATATTGCAACGATTTCAGATCTTTAGGAAATAGTATGGTACTACAACGATTTCACATCCGTGGTGAATAGTTCGGTATTGCAACGATTTCTTATCTATGGCAATAAGTTCGTAATGCAACATTTCCTGTTATGTGGCAATAGGTTTCTAATGCAACATTTCTTGATCTGTGGCAATAGGTTCGTAATGCAGTGTTTTCTGACCTGTGGCAGTATGGTTGTAATGCAACGTTTAATGATTTGTGGTGATAGAGCTGTAATGCAACATTTTATCATTTGTGGCAATAGTGTTGTAATGCAATGTTTCCAGCATGCTGGCAATAGCAGTCTGGTGCAACGTTTTTTGAGTCGTGCCCAAATGTTTATACTGCAAAGTTTTGTAATTCGTGGCAATAGCTTCGTATTGCAACAATTTATCATTCGTGACAAGAAATTAGTAATGCCATATTTTATAATTAGTGGTAGTAGAATCCTAATGAACCAGGTTTGAAAATTAGTGGCAACAAAATCATGAGTTTAACAATAAACATCAATCAAGTGATATTGCAACACGCATAACAAGACTCAAGTATTACTAAAGCGATGTGTTTGCATGTTAAGAGTTTGCCTAAGTTCACCGGGACTGATTGTAGGAGCAGGTGGCTTTTGGCGGTTCTTTTGTTGGACTTTTGTGGAGTGGTCTCCATCATTTTGCACATTTCAGCCATTGAGACGTGCATGTCCTCCATTTCGTTAGCTCTGTCTTCACGATCAACTTCTATCTGACCTTCTAAGTTCTTGAATTGAAGGTTTAACTCTTCATTCTTGTTGTTTACGCAATCCACCTGTGTGGTTAAGCTATCATTTCTTCCTTCCAACTCCTGCACTTGGTGATTGAGGCCTGCATTTGTATCTTCTATGTTTCGAACTTGGTCGTTGAGGTGTTCATCTATCTGGATACGCAAACATTCACATACAGGACCAGTAGGGTTAGCCATATAATTATGCGCCCGAACCTATGATCCTGCACAACCGATTGAGGATCTATAACAACACTGGAAGATGTGGTTTCTCTCCTCATTTGGAATTGGGGCTGCCTGCTCAGCTTCCATGTAGTCCACTTGGGCACATGCCTGCCTCTATATACTAATAGTAAAGTCACAGGTACATTGCAAATATTTATTTAATTGGGGATTGTTTGAAGTGTTACTCAAATGTACAACTTCTGTCTCCTCATTTGCCCAGTCACCTTTCTTCAAATGGCTTGCCTCCTATAGTTGTATGTCATCGGGTTCTTCTCCGATCTCTGGGTCTCGCTACATTAAATACAAGTAAAATTCAACATGTAGGTATACATATTGATTGTAGCGCAAAGTAAAAGCATGATTTATTTTTCATACCTTTTCGTAACTAAGTTGGGCGTCGGATTTAGAGCCAAGAAAGTGATTCGCCTTTTGTCTTCTTCGATTTTGAGAATTGGTCCTGCTTATTGACTGCAATAATTTTAAGAGTTAATTCCATGAATGAATTTAAATAAAATAGTTTTTGTATGATGCGAAGCTATTAAAAAGTTAGCTGACCCTGAATTGCTCAGACCCAAAATATTCTATTAGGTGCGACCACTCGGGCGTCGGTACATCAGCAGGCTTGTTTCATATACGTTCTTCATCGATAGATTAACTCTTATAGGTGGCATGCAAAGTCGAGCGCCACCCCTAGTAGCGGTCACTAGCAATTTTCAAAATTTTTCTTGCGCTCTCTAGTGTTTCCTCCATGTCCCAAGAATCCTATACATTATATAACAAGTTGCTGTAAACATACAAGATAAAGATTGCCAGAAAAGAATACTTGTGTGGGGTGTGAAAACACTAACCAGAATGTCTCATACGATATCTCTCTTGTTACTATCACCAACCTCTTCCCACTTGCGCTACTGAGGGATGCATGTTTTTTTTTTGTAAACATAACCACATCATCGACAAAGTGTCACTGATTAATACCAACCGCAACACCCAAACTAGTGGAGAAATGAATTGGTAGCTTCACATGCTTCGTTCTACAAACTTGGGATACAGAAGCGTATTATGGCAACCTTAAGTCCTTTAGCCACACTTCTTCCAAACATCTTTCCTTTTGTTACATTGACTCAAATGGTAAATGATTAAAGCAAATTACCGCCTGACCAAGTTTAGTATCAAGTACCAATAGTGTGGGAAGAAGAAAAGTCTGATGTTCGTACCATCTTCGGGATGAGTGCGGCAAATGCGAGCATGGGAGGACTGCATCCCAGCAGCATTTTGTTCTTTCTCACTCCCTCCTAGTTTATATTAATTGTTGTATCAGACCAACAATTGAATTAAAAATGAACTAGTTAGGGCTGTCTGAACGATAACTATTTTGATCGGGGGAGAGTACATTGTTGACTTCTTTGTTGCTGTTCATACCCTAAAATGAGCCATCAGATGCACATATTAGTGGTGCTACTGCACTCATAGTACTGTAGGGGATTTTCAATCTAGCAGCGAAGCAGACAAGAATGAGGGGGCAGGCATGCAGCTGGCAACGCTAGACTAGACAAAGATAGGGTTCGTCGGTTCGGTCTGACTGACATCAGCCAGAGCGCGTCTAGAAGAGAATTAGTTGTAGGGTGAGTAATGAACACCAGTGGTAAAAGGTGGCGAATGCAAGAAAGGTAAGGCAGGCAGCTTGTAGGATTGAAATCCTCTGCAGTACTGCACCTGCAGTAGCTGCCACTCACATGTGGGCCCATGAGACATCGGGTCCACTTGTCAGTGGCGGCTACAGCAGGTGCAATACTGCATAGTCCTAGCTTGCGACGCTTAACAAAGTGAGGGTTCGTCCTGGCTGAGATCACCAGGAGCAACTCTCGAGGAGGATTGGTGGCAGGGTGAGTAATGGCTAGGGATTTGCGGGCAGCGGGTTCATCATGGCACGTGGAGGATGGAACATGGCAATGAACGAGGGACACGCGTCGGGGAGGACACCGAAGTGACCAGCAACAGGGCGTGGGCACCGGTGCTAGCCGGAGTGGCTGGCGGCGAGAGAGCACAGCATGGAGGCATAAAAAAATCACACCATCACACAGGCTAATGAACTGTTAACTATAAAGACTAAGAAAGTAGAATCGTAATGTTTACACTGGGGTGGAACGAGTATTTATAGTTTCTATATCTATACATGCTGTTGGTTCATGCATCGTAGTACCAGGGAGCAAAGAATCTCGGGGTTCCCGAACATCATGTGCTGCAATATTCTCTGCATACCATGCAAAAGAACTAATGTTTTCTAAAAAATTTGAATTTTGATAATAAACACATTTATAGTTATACCAGGTGCTTGTTGGCCACCATGAATGCTTGTAGACGACATCATGGTTTGATGTCTTGTTCCTAATGTAAAGAGGATTGTAAGTACTCATTCCAAATAACAGTCATAACATCGGATTACATGACAGACGTAGATTTTGGATCGGACGGTGTGGTTTCAAAAAACTACAGTGTTTGTTTAGAACGGAGGAATTAGAAATGAAAGAATAGAAAAAAATGTACGATCTGAGAAAGCCACGAGAAAGAAAAAAGTGTAAAAATCGCAAGAACTGAAAATCGTAGGAATACAAATTTGTAAAATAAGAATGAGAGTACAATATTTGGAGTGGTTGATTAGATAACCCGTGCATCATTTACTTCTAAATCCAAAAATTACATACTACCTCTGGTTTTTAATATTTGTCGTTCTCGACCAGGAATTGAACTAGAAATACACTACCGTAATAAGCTGTCGGAGCGACATTTATTTCAGGACAGATGTAGTATAAGCTCTCTCTCTCTCTCTATATATATATATATATATATATATTTGTGAAACAAAAGACCACATTTCTTATTTGTTAATTTATTTAGTTTTCGTATATCAGCATGAATTGTGTAGAACCTAGCCAATATAGCTTTAAAAATACGGCACGGATCTTGTAGAACTTACCTAGCACAAAACTGGAGTTCGGGGTGTCGTAGGGAGGTGTCGGCGACGAAGAGGTTCGGTAGAGCCCATCAAATTTGGTCGCCCGGCGTTGTACCCACAAGTCACCACCACCAAGAGCTTCGATGCGTCACTGCGAGATCCATGAGGAAAAAAATTGTAAAAACCAAGGGAAATGAAAACACGGGTATTTCTTAGGAATACAAGTTTGGAACACAGGACAGAGACACAACACATTTGGAGTAATGCGAGATCACCGGAAGGGCGGGGCAGCGGTGTGTCGGGAATGAAATCTAGTGTTTCCATTTATACTCATCGTGGCTGAAATAGGGTTACAATATGCGGGACTAAAATTGGAGCTGCAGGGAGTGAAAATTGAATTGTCAAAATCTCAATTGTGGCACGCCAAGAAGAACGAAAAAAATTTCGCGGGCATGGAGAATTTGATGCTAGTCGTGCCCTTGTGCACCCATGCAATAGTGATTAATTACATGTCATGTCGCGTCGATTCCTGCACATGGTGCGTGTAGCTATAGGGGTAGACTTGTTCGAATAACTTGCTCACTTCTTAATTACAGTATGGCCTAGCTGCTTGCTCGTCGTGCGACCGCTAGCTCCCCTTCATCTTTGTTGCCATGCATGGATATCTAAATCTAAAAGCAGTCATCTACTAGCTAGTGGGATATTCCAAAAAAATACGAACAAAAATATGAATCGCCAAATGTATATGTGCTAATGCAAACGATATGCAAATACAGAACACCCAAGTCCACGAAAGGACGATGGCAAACAATCAACATTCTGTAACATTAATAACAATGAAATGATAACATGTAGTATATACTACTACTAAAAATACATTTTCACATGCGCCGACTACGAATGAAAAAATTGAGTGAAAGAACACAAAAGAGGAGAAATGCGGCCTCAACCACGATATCAATGGAGTTTCAACCATGAGTCGTCGATTGTTGCAACACAACAAATTATTGGCTAGACATTAAACAACAGTTATCTCGCCCCTTTTTTCACAAAGGAGTTGCTTTTCGATACTGAATAGGATGCATTGTTCATGAACAAAAAAGACATTTTTTATTAACATAAAAACAACACATATATTACAAACAAGTACTACGAAAGACATAGAAAACAAGAAAAAAACTAAAAACACTACTCTACTCGGAGTCGGAGGAGATCTCCTCCACCTCCTCCTCCACCGCCGCTGTCGCCTCCTCTGCCGCTGCCGCTGCTGCCGCCTCCTCCGCTGCCGCCTCCTCCGACAGTTGAGTCTGAAGCTTCCGGACGATGGTCTGCAGAATATGCTGGCAGCCCTTCACCTCAACCACCTCCCAGATCATCTCGTAGAAGACGTCGATACGACTGGCCACAAAGTCTAACCCAAAAAAGTAGTGGCTGACAGTGTCATTGCTGGTGCAGACGGGAAGTTTCCCAAGACACAGACAGTCAAACGAGAGAGATGTATTGGAATATATATACCGTGCCAATTTGTCGAGCTTTTTTGCGCGCCTAGCAGTGGCAGACACATGCTCGGTGGCCTCCTTCTGGAGCCAATCGAGTTCATTGAAGCAGTGTTCGAGGAGGTGGACATTCTCCTGAACCCAAACGGGATGAGGAGGAGGTGCGGGCACCGCCTCCAGTTCCACTGGCATTGGCCGCGACGGAAACGAAGAAGAAGGAGGTTAGGAGGACGTCGATGCTTGGAGCGCTTTGGTGCAGAGCTACCCACTTGTGCGACAACGGAGGTGCGGAGAAAGAGCTAGAGGTGGTTGGCATGGTGCAGCGGAGAAGCAAGAGGAGATGTTTGGAGTATACGATAGATGGAGAGGTGCAGCGGATATGCAAGAGGACGGTGTGCCTTTATAGCGGGTCGTGGTCTAAATGCACGAGTGGAGATGATCGGGCACTTCAAAAACTGTGCTTTCGAACAGGATGGTGGGTCGGAGTTAATCCAAACATATGTTTGCCTCCTCTAGGTTATCGCAACGGCTCGACACATCCCATCTCGGCTTCATAGGCAGTTTTTTAATTATACACACAAAGGGTCCAGGGTATGCAATGGCCCACCTGGCATACTTTGTAGGTCCACCCCGCGATGTTTCAGTTTTTCTGTTTTTAAGTTTGACACACGAAGGGCGACCGGCCCAGGGTATGCAATGTTCCAGTTTTCCAGTTTGTCATGCAAAAGACCACGATCATGTTTCATGACATGACATATTTTCTCTTTTTGTTGAAAGATCATCATATATAGCTGAAAGATCGTCACAAAACACAAGAAAAAGTACAAGACACAAGAAAAGAAAAAACACAAAATAAAACCTAAATCCACCCACTCCTCCTTAGACACAACACATCACTGAACTTAGAGCACATTCACTTGATAACTAAATCATTCATTTGTCCAAAAAATAAACAAATCGTTCCTTATGAATTGTCATTCCTGAAGGAACACGATGAACACACCACACATTCATTCATTAACACAAACACACACACACACACACACACACACACACAAAACCCACATTCATTTTTTTCAGTTTGACACGCAAAAGACCTCGATCATGCATGTTTGATGACGTTAGGTGTTTTCTAATTTTGTTGAAAGATTGTCATATATATATATATATATATATATATATATATATATATATATATATATATATATATGATAACATTGCACGTGTTTTCTCTCTTTTTGTTAGAAGATCATCATTGTTTGAGGCTCGTTGATCATGTATGGGGCGTATCAAGCATGGACAAGTAACATGCACTTGAGAACCTCGCGATCATGTTTGATGACAACATTACCGTGTTTTCTCTTCTTTTTGTTAAAACATCATATATATATATATATATATATATATTTGTTGAAAGATCGTCATATATATATATATATATATATATATATATATATATATATATATATATATATATATATATATATATATATATAGTTTGAGGCTCGTCGATCATATGTTTGGGGCGTAGCATGCATTTACCACTATAACATGCATGTGAGAGAGAAGTTGATGATAGTTGATGATCATGTTTGATGACGTTATGCGTGTTTTTTCTCTTTTTGTTGAAAGAACGTCATATGTATGTGTTGTATATATATATATATATATATATATATATATATATATATATATATATATATATATATATATATATATATATATATATATATATATATATATATATAGATGTATATAGTTTGAGGCTCGTTGATCATATGTTTGTGGTGTAGCATGCATTTACAACTATAACATGCATGTGAGAGAGACATCGATGATCATGTTTGATGATGTTACGCGTGTTTTTTCTCTTTTTTTTAAAGATTGTCATATATATATATATATATATAGTTTGATGTTATGCGTGTTTTATCTCTTTTTTCGAAGGATCTTCATGTTTGAGGATCGTTGATCATATTTGGGGCGTACAAGCATGGACAAGTAACAGCATGCACTTGAAAACGTCGCGATCATGTGTGATGAAAACATTACGTGTTTTTTCTTTTTTTGATCACGTCCTGATTATTAGTTGCCGCATCAAAGATCTTGTTTGGCTAATGGACAAGGAAAATTCTTTGTACGTAGTACATAGTATAAGTTGGTCGGCGTTGCCGTTTGTACGCGAAGGATCCGAGCATGTAGTTTCTCTTGCAGGTGTATCCTAATTACGTGAGTGTTTTGATGGGTTATGTGGTTAGTCCACGATGTACCCTAAAGCCGGTGTTGAGGCCGTGTATGTGCATACACTAGTGACATGTGAGAAAGTGCTCAATCATCAATTGTGTTTGGTTTGACGTTGAAGTTGGATTGGATATAGGATCATTCATTTCTTTATTTATTGGATCATCCAAATTAACGTTTGGTTGGATGGACTGGACGATCCAATTTTTTGTGTAGCAGGTTGGATGAAACTTGGGTGGACTATTGAATCATCTAAGTTGATAATTTCATAATATTAATTATTTATATAATAATTATCATATTACTAGCAAATATTAATGTTAATATCATAATTGCAATTATTAATCAACAATAAACAAGTTAGTTATCACTAATTACATTACTAAAAAGCATAATTAGATAACGTGGATGGACTCATCCAACCAAATTTCCTGGACCATCTCATCCAGCATCTGCGAGGAATATTCCTCGAACAAGGATCACCCTGTCCGTCTGACCGTGAAACAAATAACAAATGGCTGGACCATCCAATTAATACAAGTCAATCCAATCCAAGACAAGCAACCAAACAAAGATCTTTTTGGTCGCGTCATGCTCGTGCGCATGATAATGGATCATGCACGACGAGCGCCGAGTTATTCGGATCGCTGAGAAAAATTCGGACGTGGAGTTCGTGTGCCCGTGCGCGCTACAGGATTCGGTGCGTTGGTGCACGTGGCAATCATCAGGCTAGGGTGGCACAATCGCGGGAACCATGCAGTGCATCCTGGCTGTATGGCTGTAAGATTCGCACCCTGAACACACGTGGCAATCATCTGGGCAGGATCACACAGAGAAGGCTGTGCGTCCCTAATGCAGAGAATTCGATTCCAACACCAAGGGGTTAAGAGATAAGACCATCCACAACAATTTCCTCTAAAACATACTCTATGTCTCTATCACTCTATACTTCGAGTATATCCTCGATACATCCAACATTTCCCTCTGTACACGTACTCTATACTTCCAGTAATCTACTCTATATTTACAGTTTCATAAGCTTTACAGTAAACCACCGCAGATGGTCTTAAAGTCAGGCCCGGCTCTGGGCCTAGGTGGGAGGGGCTACCACATAGGGCCTGGCCAGGGGGGGGTGGGCAGGGGGGCACGATGATAGCTGTTAAAGAGAAAAGAAAAAAAATTAATTAGTATTTGCATCATCTGTATGCGATGTACAATTACACGGTCTAGCTTTTTATTTTCGTATTTTTTTGAAATATAATACTACATCCTAATGTGTTCAATATTTATTAGATATAATATTACTAATGTGATAATTTTCCATATGCGATGTTTTTAAGTAAAAGGAGGAGTTTTTTGTTAATGCATACTGTAGGATACATCGTTCGTGAACATAAAAGTCATTTTTCATTAACATAAAAACAACACATATATTACAAACAAGAAAAAAACCTAGAAAACAAAAGAAAAGAAACTACTACTAATCCTACTCTACTCGGAGGAGGACTTTCCCACCTCCACTGCCTCCGCATTCGCCGGCGGCGCATCCTCCTCCGCTGCGACTGCCGGCGGCGCATCGTCCAACACCAGACCGAACTTCCGGCTGACGGAGTCCACCAGTTGCTCTAAAAAATCCATCGTAGCCTCCTCACCGATCGTCTCATAGGGGCAGTCGAGACGAGCGGCCACAAAGGCCAACCCGAAGGTGTAGTAGCCTGCAGAGTCCATGCTATTGTGGTGGGGAAGGATCCCAAGTCCTAAACAGCGACAGGAGTGAGATGTATCATCAAATACATCACACACATTTTGTCGAGCACTCTTGCTTGTACGTCAACATCAAACAGTTTGCCGGTGACCTCCTTAAGCTCGCCGTCGAGTTTGTTGATGCGTTTCTCGATGAGGCAGACAATCTCATCATAGTCGAACGAAGGAGGTGCGGGCGCCGCGGGCGGAGACGGGGGTGGAGGAGGTGCGGGCGCCGCCTCCATGTATAAGCCCTAATTTCCATAATGCAAACTTAAGTTAGGACTAAAAATTTTGATTGATAAAAAGAAATAAAAAGGAAATGAGAAAAACAAATTAATTCAGACTCCAAAAGAGGGAATTCAAAAAAAAACTTAGCTACTATTCAAATGAAGTTAACATGAAGATTTGAGTTGACCATTAGATTCCAAATATTTCAAATAGCCTCCCTGCAAACTTTCATAATTTTTGAAGCAAGTTTGCTATTTAATTCAATAGCTACATTGAATTCAACTCAAATTCAAGTTTGAATTCAATTGAAACTTTGTCAAATCAACAATCTAAAATCAAAATAAAATTCTACATGATTAATCCAGCCTTCCCACAAATATCTAGCAAATCTCGTACTGAGTTAGGTGGTGGAATTGATTGAGCAAGGATGAGGATGAGGGAGAGAGGTGGGACCCACTTGTCATCCTAAAAAAAATGTGTTGTTCCTTCTCTCCAAGTGACACTACACGGTATCCAAATCCCAGAGAGCTGCCTGCCTGCTTCCAGCTGCCTACAGCAAGGTCAAGACTCCTCCTTATCCCCCTCCACGCCCCTGACTCGACCACTTTCTCATCCCTTGAAGTTCCATCACCATTTGTGCTCCTCTCCCAAAATCTCTCTGTCTAGCCGAATTCGAGCAAAGGTACTCAGTTTTGATCACGCTTCTTTGCCTCCCCTCACTCCCCAACCTCTTGAGAAGCCTTGTGATCAATTTCTTGCGCAGATAGGCCATCCCCGAAGCTGTTAAACTCGAAACCGTGGCCGTCGGGGTTTCCCCTGCTTGCCGCCTCTCTGCTCCCCCGTCGACCCGGCAATAGAAGCTATTTCTCACCTCGGTCCTTGGAGGAAAAAGGTGCGCAATTTTCCGTAGAACATGCTCGTAATGTTTCAGCGCTTGCCATCCCTCCTAGCTCGAGTATTAGTGATTTTCCTGATGAGCTTCGGATATGAGCCGAGCTAGGTCGCGCGCAAATCTCCTTTTCTATGTTTGATTATTCCTTGTGCATGTGTGCTTTGTTGTTCTACATGACCAGGCGCGTCACCTCGAAGAAGATTCATCGAGTTTCATCGAATAATCAAGCCGGAATAGCATTTTTCCCCAACCGCCGATTTTCACCTCCTCAGTCCATCGTCGCCACCATCTCTCAAACATGTTCTCTCCTTCTTATGCCCAGAATCATGTTCCCCATGATTCCATGAAGCTTCCTGAAGTTTTCCTGACCGATTTAGCCCACTGTAAGGCCCGGCCGACATGGCCGAAACCCTAACCGCTGCCGCCACCGTCACGCAAGCATTTCCGGCCATCGCCGGCGTGCGCTGACCCCACCGACGTGCTCAGCACCTCGAAATATGGCTAGGTGGTGAGTTCAGGGAAGAACCGTTCCATGGATCAATGGGCGGCGAGGTGTTCGGTGAGGCGCCGCCGCGGTCGCGCACGCGCGGGTGGAGGTAGAAGATGACCGCGGGCCCCACCGATCAATGAGTCTTCTCCTCATCCGGATCTGGTGTGGCAGTGGGATCTTTTGTGACTGCGCGGTTAACCTAGTAACCCTTCGTGTTGCCGGCCAACTATTGGTTGATTTTAAACCTGTGGGCCCAGCACTTGTTCAAACTTTTTCAATTGGAATTTTATTCCAAAATTTGCTCCAACTTTGAAAATCCATATCTCCTAGAATACTTGTCCAAAAATTCCCAAATAAATTTTGTTAGAACCAGCATGATCTGTAATTTCAAGTGGTGCACATGGATATGTATCAAAATCAATAAATTATCTTCAATAATTCCATGAAAAAAATGCCTATGGAATTAAATACTGGTGCTTCATTAATTCAAAAATTCTCAAATTTGTCCACATCGTTCCCAATAATTCCCTTGAGATCCAGTAAAAATTTCAGGTCCATTTGAGTTTTTTGAATAGCCAAATTTTGTTTCCAATGTCTATGTATCTAAAAATTCCAAAATGTCCAGAAACATTTCAGCAAATTGTTCAAACTTCTAAGTTCAATGTATCACAGTAGAATGCTTAGAAAATTGTGAAACTAATTTTATTGAGTCTCACTTGACCTCCTCTATACAGAACACAACCTTTTTTCCATGTTAAAGTCCTAGTTTAACCATGAAAATTCTGGTAAGGGTTTATATACATTGAATTTTATACAACGGAGACTTCCATGAATTGATCTCAATTTTTGCCAGAACCTCACAAATAGTTCCTAGTGTCCTCTGTAAAATTTCCAGAACTGGTGGCCATCTTTTATTATACTTTACTGTGTTTCTATTCAGATACGTAATAATACCAATATTGATTCACTTGCATCATTCATTGCATATCGAATAGTTGCTGAGCTCGATGAAACCCCGGACCATTTGGAAGTCATCAATCTGGAGACTAACTTTAACCCCATCTTGCAGCCAGGCAAACCCCGGTTTGCATTTAACAGCGTTTTCAATTATATTTGTATCACACTATATGGGTTAGCATGTATGTGCATTAAGTCTAAGTTTTCTTAGAGTTTTCCACATGCATGACAAAAGAACCCATGAGAGAAGGGTAGATGGTTAAGTCCTCGATGTGTCCATGCTATGCTTAATGTTATAGTTGCTTCGGTAAAAGGAAAGTAGCTGGAATCTACTTGTGAGTTCAGGAATGGGGTTCAAACAGGATTGGTCAACTGAGAGATTCACCATTTGGTTAAATATGAGACCGGGCATGGAGTAGGAGCAGCAGGACATAGGGGACTGTGAGCTGTAGCTGTGCCCGTGTCGGTCAAGGACCGATCCGTGTGCCGCCCTGTTGAGCAAGTTTTAATGTACCGAAGGCATACTGGATATATGGGACCCAGTAATCCGATGTAACTTGTCCACCTTAGCGTTGAGGCATACCCCACTGCCTTATAGGTGCGGGTTGAGAGCAGCAAGGTGTAAACCTGCAAGCGGGAACGTCGTACTCCGTGTGGAAGCCTCCTGCTCATAGTGGTGGGATCGGTTCTGCGTGTAGGTAGCGGGTGAAAGGTTGCCGCATACAACATTAGTGGAGTGTTCCTTCGCAGCTCTGAGTGTGGGTGTATGTGTCGTGCTATTCGGGTATCCCTGAAGGTGTATATCGATTCTAGTCACTGTCCCTCACGGTTATTGAGTACCGCTTGTTCACTAAGTCATGACGTAGTTAATTATGTGGAGCTGAATATTACTGAATTATGAGTTATGGAATAATTATGTATTGATGCTTGTATGTTTAGATCAGATTGTTCACTAAATTTCAGATTCAAGAAGCCTTAATTTGCTGCTATAAGATGAAAGTAAGAACTAGCATTTAGGCGAATCTTTTATTGCAAACTGCAACCCTATATTATGTCTATCCTGCATATAGAGTTCCATGCTTAGTGTAGACGGTTGAGTATTGTTTAGCCTTCGTGCTCACGGTTGCTATTTTATGTTTTTGCAGCAGATGATGACGTATATGATGAAGGGTTCGCCGGTGAGGCATCTCCCCCGTTGTGGTACATGACCGAGTGGGAACCCTGCACGCCGCCGTGATGTGTTTTGTGTGCTGCCAGTGTGGTTCTGTTCTAGGGCTGAACGGAATGACTATTGCATAGCTTAGGCTTGAGTGTCGAGAGCTATGAACTTATCTTCTGCTGTAATGTATTTAAATTTATATTATTTGTAAAAGACAGAGCTTGTATAATCCTATGTTGTTTTATGTAATACAATGTATCTTTTTCTGTGTGCTGCTGGGTGCTGCATCGCACGACACCACCCAATTGCGATTCCTGTAATGTCAGGACTTTGGTCCTCACAGCCTGATATTAGAGCCAAATTGGGAATAAAACGCTTAAAAAGGATCGTATTACGAGAAAAATTTAGTTTTACGGTGAGAAATCGATAGTAGCCCACATAAGTACTATTATTAGCATAGTTACTTAAGGTGGCAAAGCTAACTTATGTCTTATTATATTCTGTAATAACGCTCCGACGTCAGGTAAGAGGTAAGGTACGCCACCGCAAGTGGATCAACTGCGGTAAGCTCACCATGCGAGAGGTAGTATGTGATTGTTTCCGTGGCATAGCACGGAAATTCAATATGCTAGTATGAAACTCTCCGTGTCTCTGAGAACATATGACATGTGGTACCCCATCGTGTTTTAAAATTAGTGGGAGCCCCCGTCGGATGGGACATAACCCGATGCTCCCCCTACCGGTGCAGCACTATGCAAAGACGTGGGACCCCACCGAATGGTAGAAAACCCGTTCATGTACCTCGAGATGTGGCTTAGCTCGGGGCGGCCCGTATGGAATGATATAGGACGAATGCTTTTACTTTCATATATATTATTGTGACTGCTTGAAATGATCGCCCGAGCGGGCTGTGCTGTACGGCACCATAATGAGTGTTTTGTAAATTGTGTGTCCTATGCAGCACTGACCGCGTGATCATATTGCGCCTAGGAATCGTTTGCGAGTGAACATCATTAAGGCCACCGTTGAGACGTATGCCGGAATACCGGCTTAGAATTTTCACTTTTGTGAGGCACGTAGTACTGATATGTATTCCATTGATACATTAACAACACAAAGGTAAAATGGAACTGATAAGATTTAAAAATACTTATATTAACTATCGAGTTCTGATTTTGAACTAAGTTTTCAAGATTGGAGTAGGTTTTGAAGTCATCAATTCAAAAACAGAGTGTTCTGTTTTCTGCCAGAAAAGGACCTTATTTTGAGAAATCATTTCTCCCAGTATAAAACTCCAATAAAGGTGTATCTTACATGGATCGAAAGTTAAGGAAGTCCTTTAAAACTGTTATGTTCAACTCGACAACTGAATTCACTTCTAACCTTTTCAAAATTTCCATGTTCCAAAATCTGCCAAACTGGAAAGAAACTGGAAACCTCTCTGGACTCCTTACTATTCTGACCATATCTCCCTTTCCAAAATTCGAACTGGGCTGTGCAAGAGATTTCTTGAACCCTTTTAATTTGTATTACAATTTTTAATCTCTGGCTGCTGTTAATTGTGAAGTTTTATATCTCGAAATTGTGGCCCAAAATCAGCATAAACAAACGAGATACTGTCAAAATTTCCAGAAAAACTGTCAGGTTTACAATGACATATCTTCTCAACCAGAAATTATCTGGAGGCAAACCAATACTTTTTCGAAAGGCCTTGAAGTGTACTTTAACTTTGTAGTTCACCTCAAGATCTACTGGGATAACTTTATGTTTGAGTACAAGCTGGTCAGGTTTCAACAGAAACTTCATCGGTTTGACATATTTTGGTCTTGTAATGAATGTGGTCCTCGATTTCACTTCGAGAAGTATCGTAACATACCAGTTGTCGATACTCAACCAGTTACCAGTGGAATTGAGGGTGTGACCCACTCAAACCTCTTTTCTTTTATGACCATGATTGTGTCATATTAAAGATCAGAGAGCGTATTCGCATGATAACACGCATAACGCCCCGTCTCGACCAACAATAGTCAAAATAAACTTCAATCCATGGAGTTCATTATTTTGGATCTTGCCATTGTAACTTTGGTTTAGGGATGATATATTTTGTATAAAGTTTGTACTTTATCAATATATCTTACCGTAATGCAAGTTGGTTATTAATACGCACACTATTGTTTGAGTGATCTTACAATATCACGTCTCTGTTGGATTCATGGTCGTGACTGCAGAATTGTGTGCACCCGTAACACGCTCGAGATCGGTGGCACGAGCCGGGGAGGTAATGACCCCCAAGCAGCAGATAACTCAAGATCGGCAACAGCCGACACCGCCACCTCCTCCGCTTACGTTGGCGGATGTGATTGCAGCTATGGTGGGTTCGTGCGACGAGCAGACCGAGCTGCTGCAGACCCTCGTGCAGAATATGTCCCGTCAGCAGGGGCGTCCAGAAGGAGGCAATCACCAGCCCCAACACACCACTTACTCGGATTTCTTGGCGACTCATCCACCGGTTTTCACGGAGGCCGATGAACCTCTTGAGGTGGACAACTAGCTCCACACTACTGAAGCAAAGGTCGGGTTACTCCAATGCACCAAACAGAAGATGGCGCTCTTTGCGGCGCAGCAGCTTCACGGCTCCGCCGGCACATGGTGGGCGAATTACATCGCCTCTCTGCCGGCTGATCACGCCGTGACATGGACGGAGTTCCGGGATGCGTTCCGCGCCTACCACATACCTCCTGGGATTATAAAACACAAGCTTCATGAATTTCTTGAACTCAAGCAAGGCGGGAGGAGTGTTCACGAGTACTCCAAGGCCTTCAATCACTTGGCACAATATGCGCCGGATAATGTGAACACAGAGGAGAGGAAACGGGACTGCTTCTATCGAGGCTTGAATACAAAGATGAAGGACAAGCTCGCTTTGTTCAATAGCGGCACGTTCAATGATTTTGTCAATACGACGATTGTACAAGAGGATGCAACACGTGAGTTGGTTAGTGGGAAGAAGAGGAGTGCTCCACTGGGGAGCAGTGGTGGAGCTCCACAAAAGTACCGTATGGTGTACCGATCACCGTCCGGTCAAAGGTGGCAGCTACCGGCACGACCGCCAATGTTCCGTGGCCACCTGTTCAACGCACAAAGCATCCGAGCACCCCTACCACAGCAGCCACATCAGCAACAGAGGATGATACCTCGTGCACCACCACAGCAGCAGCATGCACCGGGTTTCCGTCCTCCGGTCTATGGTGGTCCAACACAATACACGTGCTACAACTGTGGGCGTGTCGGACATCTCTCCTACAACTGTCCGGACAAGAAAGGCAGCGGACAAACATCCTATCAGGGTGCTAATCAACCCCGTAACCATCCAAAGAAACCGAATCCCAAACCCGGCAACGTCCACCACATCGCCATTGAGGACATACCGGAAGGCGAACCCGTACTCGCGGGTACGTTCACTTTCATCGATCACCCCATTATCATACTTTTTAATTCTGGAGCCACCCACAATTTCATTAGTAGTTCATATGTTGTTAAGCACCAACTACAAATATTTCCTACTAAATATCCATACATGATTTGTTCTCCGGGTGGAAAAATATCAGCTCATGGTATGATTCCTAAACCACCACTGTGCATGGGTGGAAAATATATCCAACCACTCTCATTATCTTAGATGGCCAAAAGATCGATGTCATCTTAGATATGTCGTGGTTACATCACCACGGTGCTGTTTTGGACATCATTTCTCAATCCTTTCATTTGGATTCCCCACTACACAGGCCACATACTCTCATTCTAGATCGACCCGTTCAAGAAATTGCAGCAGCATACCACTCTGAATCTATGAAGCTGGAAGAAATTCCAGTGGCCCGTGAATACCCTGATGTGTTTCCCGATTATCTACCGGGCATGCCGTCCGAACGTGATGTCGAGTTCAAGATTGAACTTGCATCGGGAACTACACCAATCCCTCGAAGAACTTATCGAATTGCGCCCAATGAGCTAGCTGAATTAAAGGAACATCTAAAGGACCTGCTGGACAAAGGTTTTATTCGCCCAAGCTCATCACCTTGGGGCTGCTCCGCGCTGTTCGTTGAGAAGAAGGATGAAATGTTACGGTTATGTGTGGACTACCGTCCGCTAAATGCCGTGACTATCAAGAACAAGTATCCACTACCTCGCATCGACATTGTTTTTTATCAATTAGTGGGTGCTAAGGTATTCTCCAAGATGGATCTTTGGTACGGATATCATCAAATCAAAATTCGGGCGGATGATATACCGAAGATTGCATTCTCAACACGATATGGACCATATGAATACCTTGTCATGTCATTTGGTCTCACCAACGCTCCGGCCCACTTTATGTACCTCATGAACTCAGTGTTCATGCCGGAGTTGGACATGTTTGTCGTGGTCTTCGTAACCGACATCTTGGTTTATTCGAAATCGGAGGAAGAACACGCCGAACACTTGCATATCGTACTCTAATGATTGCAAGACCATAAGCTCTATGCAAAATTCAGCAAGTGTGAATTTTGGATCAGTCAAGTGCCACTCTTGGGACACATTATTTCAGCTGAGGGCATTGCTGTGGACCCAAGTATAATTGTTCAAGTACTGAAATGGCAATCTCCAAAGTCCGTACATGAAGTCCGAAGCTTCCTTGGTTTAGCTGGATATTATCAGATGTTCATCCGAAACTTCTCAAAAATTGCTAAACCTATGATGGAGCTCTCGAAGAAAGGTACTAAATATATTTTGAGTGAAGCGTGCGAGAGGGCGTTTCAAACATTGGTGAAGCATCTCACAACAGCCCCGGTTTTAGCTCAACCGGATACGACGTAACTGTTCGATGTTTTTTGTGATGCATCCGGCATCGGTCTGGGCTGCGTTCTTAGGCAAGAAGGACGTGTGGTCGCTTATGAATCACGGCAGCTCCGCAATCAGGAACAGCACTATCCTACTCATGACTTGGAGCTCGCTTCCGTGGTGCTTGCTCTAAAAATGTGGTGGCATTATTTGCTTTGAAATTTGGTTCACCTCTACACCGACCATAAAAGTTTGAAGTATATCTTCACTGAGAAGGAGCCTCCATAAAAGTATGAAGTATACCTCCCGGGATTATGAAACACAAGCTTCAAGAATTTCTTGAACTCAAGCAAGGCGGGAGGAGTGCTCACGAGTACTCCAAGTCCTTCAATTACTTGGCACAATATGCGCTGGATCATGTGAACACAGAGTAGAGGAAACAGGACTGCTTCTATCAAGGCTTGAATGCAAAGATGAAGGACAATCTCGCTTTGTTCAATAGCGGCACGTTCAATGATTTTGTCAACGCGACGATTGTACAAGAGGATACAACACGCGAGTTGGTTACTGGGAAGAAGAGGAGTGCTCCGCTGGGCAGCAGTGGTGGAGCTCCACAAAAGTACTGTATGGTGTACCGATCACCGTCCGGTCAAAGGTGGCAGCCACCGGCACGACCGCCAATGTTCCGTGGCCACCCGTTCAATGCACAAAGCATCCGAGCACCCCTGCCACAGCAGCCACATCAGCAACAACAGAAGATGATACCTCGTGCACCACCACAGAAGCAGCATGCACTGGGTTTCCATCCTCTGGTCTATGGTTGTCTGACACAATACACGTGCTACAATTGTGGAAGTGTCGGACATCTCTCCTACAACTGTCCGGACAAGAAAGGCAGCGGACAAGCATCATATCAGGGTTCTAATCAACCCAGTAACCATCCGAAGAAACCAAATCCCAAACCCGGCAACGTCCACCACATCGCCATTGAGGACATACCGGAAAGTGAACCCGTACTCGCGAGTACGTTCACTCTCATCGATCAACCCATTATCATACTTTTCGATTCTGGAGCCACCCACAATTTCATTAGTAGTTCATATGTTGTTAAGCACCAACTACAAATATTTCCTACTAAATATCCATACATGATTTGTTCCCCGGGTGGAAAAATATCAGCTCATAGTATGATTCCTAAAGCACCACTGTGCATGGGTGGAAATATATCCAACCACACTCATTATCTTAGATGGACAAAAGATCGATGTCATCTTATGTATGTCATGGTTACATCACCACGGTGCTGTTATGGACATCATTCCTCAGACCTTTTATTTGGATTCCTCACTACACAGGCCACATACTCTCATTCTTGATCGACCGGTTCAAGAAATTGCAGCAGCATACCACTCTGAATCCATGAAGTTGGAAGACATTCTAGTGGTCCGTGAATACCCTGATGTGTTTCCCGATTATCTACCGGGCATGCCCGAAAGTGAGGTCGAGTTCAAGATTGAACTTGCATCGGGAACTACACCATTCTCTCGAAGAACTTATTGAATTGCACCCAATGAGCTAGTTGAATTAAAGGAACATCTAAAGGACCTGCTGGACAAAGGTTTTATTCGCCCAAGCTCATTACCTTGGGGCTGCTCCACGCTGTTCATTAAGAAGAAGGATGAAATGTTACAGTTATGTGTGGACTATCGTCTGCTAAATGTTATGACTGTCAAGAACAAGTATCCACTATCTCGCATCGACATTCTTTTTTATCAATTAGTGGGTGCTAAGGTATTTTCCAAGATGGATCTTTGGTCCAGATATCATCAAATCAAAATTTGGGTGGATGATATACCGAAGATTGCATTCTCAACACGATATGGACCATATGAATACCTCGTCATGTCATTTGGTCTCACCAACGCTCCGGCCCACTTTATGTACCTCATGAACTCAATGTTCATGTTGGAGTTGGACAAGTTTGTCGTGGTCTTCATCAACGACATCTTGGTTTATTCGAAATCGGAGGAAGAACATGCCGAACACTTGCATATCATACTCTAATGATCGTGAGACCATAAGCTCTATGCAAAATTCAGCAAGTGCGAATTTTGGATCAGTCAAGTGCCATTCTTGGGACACATTATTTCAGCCGAGGGCATTGCTGTGGACCCAAGTAAAATTGTTCAAGTGCTAAATGGCAATCTCCAAAGTCTGTACATGAAGTCCGAAGCTTCCATGGTTTAGCTGGATATTATCGGAGGTTCATACAAAACTTCTCAAAAATTGCTAAACCTATGACGGAGCTCTCGAAGAAAGGTACCAAATATATTTGGAGTGAAGCATGTGAGAGGGTGTTTCAAACATTGGTGAAGCATCTCACAACAGCCCCGGTTTTAGCTCAACCGGATACGATGAAACCGTTCGATGTTTATTGTGATGCATCCGACATCGGCCTGGGCTGTGTTCTTAGGCAATAAGGACATGTGGTCGCTTATAAATCATGGCAGCTCCGCAATCTTGAACAGCACTATCCTAGTCATGACTTGGAGCTCGCTGCCGTGGTGCTTGCTCTAAAAATGTGGATGAATTATTTGCTTGGAAATTTTGTTCACCTCTACACTGACCATAAAAGTCTGAAGTATATCTTCACATAGAAGGAGCTGAACATGAGGCAACGAAGGTGGTTAGAATTGATCAAGGATTATGAGATTGAGATTCACTATCATCCCAGCAAAGCTAATGTAGTTGCTGACGCGCTTAGCCGCAAATCTCCTGTCAATAACTTGACCATCACACCTATGGAAGAGGAAGAACCGAGTTTATACTTGGTTCCATATGGATCTTTATACAATATTGCTCTCATTCCCACCATCGAATATGAGATTATTGAAGCTCAAAAGAAGGACAAGGGTATGTCTCACATACTCAAGGGAATGGACACCGGTGATATGAAGTGCTTTAGAAGAGATGAGCAGGTGCTCTATGGTTCAAGAATCGGATCGTAGTGCCCCGTGACATGAAACTTTGAAAGAAAATTTTGGACGAAGCTCACTTGTCCAAATATTCTATTCATCTGGGCAGCAATAAAATGTATCAAGAGTTGAAGACTAAGTTTTGGTGGACATGGATGAAGTGTGAGACTGCTAAGTACGTATCCAAGTGTGATACATGTCGGTGAGTGAAGGCCGACCATATGAAGAAAGCGGGACAGCTGCAACCACTGAATATTCTGGCATGGAAACGGGATGATGTGAGTATGGATTTCATCATTGGATTGCCACACACATTCCGGAAGCATGATTCGATTTGGGTGATAGTCAAACGACTAACCAAATCAGCACACTTCATTCTGGTAAATGTCGGATTCAATGCCATGAAATTTGCGGAGTTGTACATATCAAGAATCGTGTGCCTACATGGCATTCCTCGCACGATTATTTCAGATCTAGGCTCGCTGTTCGTTGCTTGTTTCTGGGAGCAACTGCATGCCTCGCCGGGTACTAAATTGATTAGAAGCTCTGCCTATCTCCCGCAGATTGATGAAAAAACTGAGCGGGTTAATCATGTACTTGAGGACATGTTGCGAGCGTGTGCCATCCACCAAGGTAAAAATTGGGATGATCATTTACCGTTGGCGGAATTCTTGTACAACAATGGTTATCAAGCGAGTATGAAGATGGCACCATATGAAGCTCTCTACGGCCAGAAATGTCGCACCCCGCTGAATTGGTGCGAGTCTGGCGAAAGAGTGAGCTTCGGGATTGATCTAGTCAATGAAGCCGAGGAACAAGTTCGAATCATCCAAGCAAACTTGAGAGCGGCTCAATCGCGACATAAGAATTATGCGGACAAGCGGCGTCGCCCAATGCACTTCGATGTTGGGGACCACGTATACCTACGCGTGCCTCCTATGAAAGGAATTCACCGGTTCGGAGTAAAAGGAAAGCTAGTTCCCCAGTTTATTCGTCCGTTTGCTATTAAGGAAAAGTGCGGACCTGTGGCTTATAGGTTGGAATTCCCGGCATCTCTCACTGGTATCCACGACATTTTCCACGTATCTCAGCTCCGGAAATGTCTCAAGTTCACAGCTGCAGTCCACACTGATGAAATCGGCGAGTTGCAACCGGATCTCACATACTCCGAACATCCGATTCAAATTCTCGATTAGAAGACTCGAACAACGAGGAACCGCACTCTATGGTTCTATAAAGTGTTATGGAGCAACCATACCACTGAAGAAGCAACATGGGAATCCAAAGAATATCTCCGCTCCAACTATCCGTATTTCTTATTGTCTCATATCCGGTAATTTCTCTCCTAATTTTGTCTCTTCATTGTAATCTCGGGACGAGATTCTTTTAAGGGGGGAGGAATGTCAAAGCCCTAATTTCCATAATGCAAACTTCAGTTAAGACTAAAAATTTTTAATGATAAAAAGAAATAAAAAGGAAATGAGAAAACAAATTAATTCAAACTCCAAAAGAGGGAATTCAAAAAAAAATAAACATAGCTATGGTTCTAATGAAATTAACATGCATATTTGAGTTGACCATTGGATTGCAAATACTACAAATAGCCACAATGCGAACTTTCATAATTTTTGAAGCAAGTTTGCTATTTAATTCAATAGCTACATTGAATTCAACTCAAATTCAAATTCAAGTTTGAAATCAATTAAAACTTTGTCAAATCAACAATCCGAATTCAAAATCAAATTCTACATGATTAATCAAGCCTCCCCACAAATATCTACCAAATTTTGTACTGAATTAGGTGGTGGAATTGATTGAGCAAGGGAGAGAGGTGGGACCCACTTTTCATCCTAAGAAATGTGCTGTTCCTTCTCTCCAAGTGACACCACACAGCATGCAAATGCCACGAGCTGCCTGCCTGCTTCCAGCTGCCTACACCAAGGCCAAGACTCCTCCTTACCCCCCCCCCCCCTCCACTCCCTGACTCGACCACTTTCTCATTCCTTGAAGTTCCAGCACCATTTCTGCTCCTCTCCCGAAATCTTCTTTGTCCAGCCGAATTGGAGCAAAGGCACTCAGTGTTGATCACTTTTCTTTGCCTCTCCTCACTCCCCAACCTCTTGCGCAGCCTTGTGATCAATTTCTTGCACAGCTAGGCCATCTCCCAAGCTGTTAAACTTGAAACCGTGGCCGCCAGGAATTTCCCCTGTTTGCCGCCTCTCTGCTCCCACGCCGACCCGGCGAACAAGATCTTTCTCACCTCGGCCCTTGAAGGAAAAATGTGCGTAATTATCTATAAAACAAGCTCGTAAAGTTTCAACCCTTGTCATCCCTCCTAGCTTGAGTACTAGTGATTTTCCCGATGAGCCTCGGTTATGAGCCGAGCTAGGTTGCGCCCGAAATTCCTTTTCTACGTCTGATTATTCCTTGTGCACATGTGATTTATTGTTCTTCACGACCAGGTGCATCACGTCGAAGAAGATTCATCGAGTTTCATCGAGTAATCAAGCCGGAATAGTGTTTTTCCCCAACCGCCGGTTTTCTCCTCATCGGTCCATCATCGCCACCATCTCCCAAACCTTTTCTCTCCTTCTTATGCTCTTAATCATGTTCCCCATGTGTCCATGAAGCTTCCTGAAGTTTTCTCGACCGATTTAGCCCACGGCAAGGCCCGACCGACATGGCCGAAACCCTAACCGCCGCCGCCGCCGTTGTGCAAGCAATTCCGGCCATCGCCGGCGTGCGCTGACCCCACCGACGTGCTCAGCACCTTGAAATATGGATAGGCGGTGAGTTTCGGGAAGAATCACGCCGTAGATCGATGGGCGGTGAGGTGTCCGGCGAGGCGCCGTGGCGGTCGCGCGAGCGCGGCTGAAGGTAGAAGACGACCTCTGGCCCCACCACTCAGTGAGTCTTCTCCTCATCCATATCTAGTGTGGCAGTGGGATATTTTGTGACCGCGCGGTTAACCCAGTGACCCTTCATGTTGCTGCCCAACTATTGGTTGATTTTAAACCTTTGGGCCCAGCCCTTATTCACACTTTTTCAATTAAAATTTTATTCCATAATTTGCTCCAACTTTGTAAATCGGTATCTCCTAGAATACTTGTCCAACAATTCCCAAATAAATTTTGCTAGAACCAGGATGATCTGTACTTTCAAGTGGTGCTCTTGGATCTGTATGAAAATCCATAAATTATCCTGAGTAATTCCATGAAGCAAAATTACAATGGAATTAAATACTGGTGCTTTATTAATTCAAAATTTCCCAAATTTGTCCACGTCATTCCAAATAATTCCCTTGAGTCCCAGTAACTATTTCATGTCCATTTGAGTTAGTTTGAATATCCAAATTGTATTTCCAATCTCTATGTACCTATAAATTCCAAAATGTCTAGAAACATTTCAGCAAATGGTTCAAACTCCTAAATTCAACATCTCACAGTAGAATACTTATAAAATTGTGAAACTAATTTTGTTGAGTCACTCTTGATCTCCTCTATAGAGAACACCAACTTTTGGCCATGTTAAAGTCCCAGTTTAACCATGAAAATTCTGGGAAAGGTTTATATACATTGAATTTTATACCACAGAGACTTCCATGAATTGATCTAAATTTTGGCCAGAACCTCACCTATAGTTCCTAGTGTCCTCTGTAAAATTTCAAGAACCAGTGGCCGTCTTTTAATATACTTAACTGTGTTTCTATTCAGATATGTATTAATACCAATTTTAATTCACTTGCATTATTCTTTGCATATCGAATAGTTGCCGAGCTCGAGGAAACCCCAGAGCCATTGGAAGTCATCAACTCGTAGACTAACTTTAACCCTGTCTCGCAGCCAAGCAAGCCCCGGTGTGCATTTAACAGCGTTTTAAATTTTATTTGTATCACACTATATGGGTTAGCATGTATGTGCATTAAGTCTAGGTTTTCTTGGAGTTTTCCACATGCATGACAAAAGAACCCATGAGAGAAGGATAGATGGTTAAGTCCTCGATGTGTCCATGCTATGCTTAATGTTATAGTTGCTTCGGTAAAAGGCAAGTAGCTGGAATCTACTCGCGAGTTCAGGGATTGGGTTCACACAGGATTGGTCAAGTGAGAGATACACTATTTGGTTAAATATGAGACCGGGCATGGAGTAGGAGCAGCAGGACATAGGGGCCTATGAGCTGTAGCTTGTGCCTGTGTCGGTCAGGGACCGATCCGTGTCCGGCCCTGTTGAGCAAGTTTAAATGTACCAAAGGCATAATGGATATATGGGACCTAGTAAACCGATGTAACTTGTCCACCTTAGTGTCGAGGCATACCCCACCGCCTTATAGGTGCGGGTTGAGAGCAGCAAGGTGTAAACTTGCCAGCAGGTAAGTCGTACTCCGTGTGGGGGCTCCTGCTCGTAGCGGTGGGACCGGTTCGGCGTGTAGGTAGCGGGTGAAAGGTTGCCGCATACAACATCAGTGGAGTGTGCCTCCGCAGCTCCGAGAGTGGGTTTATGTGTCGTTCTATTCGGGTATCCCTGCAGGTGTATATCAATTCGAGTCGCCGTCCCTTGCGGTTATTGAGTACAGTTTGTTCATTGAGTCGTGACGTAGTTAACTATTTGGAGCTAATTATTATTGAATCATGCTTTATGGAATAATTATGTATTGGTGCTTGTATGTTTAGATCAGATTTTTCACTAAATTTCACATTCATGAAGCCTTAATTTGCTACTAAAAGCTAAAAGTAAGGACTAACATTTAGGCGAGTCTTTTATTGCAAACTGTCGTCCTATATTACGTTTATCCTGCATATAGAGTTCCATGTTTAGTGGAGACGGTTAAGTCTTACTAAGCCTTTGAGCCCAAGGTTTCTATTTTAAGTTTTTGCTGCAGACGATCGGATGCCTCGAGAACTATGCTTTTGAATATATGTTCGGAGTTACTCCAAACCGCGGTTCGCTTCCTCTCAAAACGGCTGACACGTCCCATCGGCCAGTTTTTTAATTTGACACGAAAAGGGCCCAGGGTATGCAATGGCCCACTTGGCAAACCTTGTAGGTCCGTCCCGCGTTGTTCGTAACATTTTGTGCGAACGATTTCAACGAGGTGCATAAGATTGACATTAACGCGCGTGGCTATCGACCGAGAGTCCATATCCTTTTTTTTTGAAGGATCCGACCGTTGCCGACCGAGTGTCCGTATTGAACCGATGATAATTTTCGTGATCATATATGATGGTGGACATGAATATAATTCATGAAAGAGACTCACGATCAAGCATGTTTGATCACGTGTTGAGGATTTTTGTGCCCCCTTGATGAGGATCATGTTAATTTGATGACGTTGCGGATCGGATGTGGCGTACATGTTTTCACAAGCGTGCTCATTTGTTCCTAAAATCAGAATACAGAGCGGCTATCGCCTAAGGCTGTCGTTTCTTCAAAAGACGAGTACAGCGATACATTGCAACATGTAATTGTATAGTTTGATGAACCACGCATATAGTGAGAGATATATTCTTATTAGACGATGGTAGTCCAAATCCTGTCCTCGTACTATCGAGGGAACATCCTTTCTGTCAAATTTGTTATCTCTATTGATGACAGGATCATATTCTTCATTAGTGTGGTAGATAAACACTGCCATATAGGTTGAGAGCATACAAATGCATGGTAGGGAACATGATAGATATAGAAATATATATACATGGTAGGAAATATTATATTCTTGGAATACACATTTGGGGCGTAGCATGCATATGGACGTATAATGTCCATGTGAAAGACCTCGATCATGTTTGATGATGTTACGTGTTTTCTCTTTTTGTTGAGAGGTCGTCATGTTTGAGGCTCGTTGATCATGTTTGAAGCATACCATGCATGGACAACTAACATGCATGTGGAAGAGCTCGATGCATGTGAAATAACATGCATGTTTTTAAAAGCCCTCCTCTCGGCTCGCGCTGCTGATCTAACCGACGGTGGCAGCACTGAGGACAAATGCAGCGCGCGGAGATGACGGCATGCCGAGGTGATGGCGAGGCAGACGCGGGCAGGGCACGGCGCGCAGTGGCTCGTGGAGCTCGGGGCGGCAGCGCTCGAAGCTCGCAGAGGCGGCGCTGCCGCTAGCCGACCGGCCGTAAGAAGTGTGAAGTAAGTTTCTTACATATTCAAAATTATTAATATGTACTCCCTCCATCTCCCAAATTACTTGTCGCTCTTTAATTAATTAGTTCATTTTTTAACTAAAAAGAGTGACAAGTTATATTTGATGGAGGGAGCTACTGGTTGTAATTTTGTAATTGTAAGGACTATGTTAATTTCTAATTGCTTAACCTATAAAATTAATGGTTAATGATTAATCGCAAAATAAGTGTCTAATGACTGTAATTATTACCTTCTAATGATTTGTTGCCTAAAATTTTCTTAAATTTCAGACACATGACAAATAGACTCCAGCTAATTCTTCCATCACAAAAACTATTCTTTTTTTTGAACAATCATCACAGAAACTACTAAAACATTAACTTGAATGCGAAGACAGTGGCGATGAAATCCTCAGCCCTGTAGTTATTACTGTAGCTGACATGTGGACCCAACAACAGTGGGACACTCATCTGATATGAACCCAAGATATAGTGTTTCCTCAAGAAAAAATAATTTTATGAGAGATTGGGCGCACAAGCAGAAAAGCTAGAACTTGAGCACTGCACTTGTGAATTCCATGCTGGGATGATCGGCGGCAGCCAATCCACAAACTCGGTGGTTAGATCAGTAGTCGCCGGAGAGCAGCTTGCGGCCGACCTCAAATGAGATGAAGGCATCGATGAACGCATAGTTGATCTGCTCGCCGGAGAGATTGTACGCGTCCTAGTTGCTCATCCTTACCCGGTAAGGCTTCTCAATGTCAGCGCCCATCACGGCACTCGCGATTTCCTTCAGCCCCGCGCGTTG
Source organism: Tuctoria greenei (assembly GCA_036927565.1). Taxonomy (NCBI): domain Eukaryota; kingdom Viridiplantae; phylum Streptophyta; class Magnoliopsida; order Poales; family Poaceae; genus Tuctoria; species Tuctoria greenei. The sequence continues at coordinate 119,718,431 of JAYESD010000004.1, forward strand.
GAGGCTCAGACAATCCATATCCTCCACCGCGAACTCGACCAGGTCCATCATTTTGGCCACCTTCAGCTGCCAATCCTTCCAAAGTCTGTCGGCATCACCCTCCATGCCCACGCCGACGAAGCGGTAGTCGGAATCGCCGAGTAAATCTTCCAGCTCATCGGGAATGTAATCAGCGTGGATGACTTGGAAGATGAGGCAGCAGCAGCCGACGCAGAGCTGCAAAACATCGATGGTGTTCTGGTCAGCGGAGTAGCTGGGGCGCCACATGACGTCGAGCCCAGCGATGAGCTTGTGAAGGCGCCGAGGATGGACAGAGAGGACCTCATTGAGCCAGTCCTCCACAGCCTCGCCGGAGGTGGTGATGACGTCTTCCTCGAACGTCACGTTGTACACCTGAGTCCCCGCCATGGGGTCTTCTCTCCTTGCCGTCCATAAGGTTGCCGTCTGCGGCGGTACGACGCAACTTCACTCTTGTGCAAACCATCATCTACACCTTTAGTTTTGATTTTGGAAATGGGCGTGGATATATAAAAAAACGTACAACAACAACAATTTTTCACAGGGGCGCACCCACTGGGTATGCGGGTGGGCCACGGGATACCATGGGTCTAGCCACAAGATATTAGCTAGTGAGAATACATGTTGGAGAGATCAGCGGAATCGGGAACTGGCCAATGAAGGTGGAAGTCAACAGTGTCATGGTCCATGTATCGAAACGCGCGCCATCATTTTTCTTCTTCCTTTTTTCTTATATTATGTTTCCACCAATCTTCTAGCCCTCCTTTATTTGTGGTTGTACGGTTCGATCAGGATACGTGGTCGGCGTGAGGCGAGAGCCGTGTGTGCAACCCCAGGCGTAACGTTGTGGACAGAAGTTGCTCCCCTTGTTGAGGATCATGTTTAATTTGACGACTTTGAGGATCGGATGTGGTGTATGTGTTTTCACAAGTGTGTTCATTTGTTCCTAAAATCTGAACACATAGCTGCTAGTGCCTATGGCTGTCATTTCTTCAAAAGGATGAGTACAACATGTTGGAAATTATATTGTACAAGGCATGCGATTAATTTTATGAACCGAGTACGTAGTGAGCTGTGCCCAGATGGTACATTCTATCCTTGAACCCTTGAGGGAACATCCTTCATGTCAAACATGCACGACGAGAGTGAGGACCACGCTCGGTGGACGGCGCTTTGTTAATCTGGACTAAAATTTTTTTAGTAATGGAAATAATTAAACTGACCTTTCCCTCAGTACAGTATGGCCACACTGATACACCAAGTTTGTGAAGATCAACAAAAAAGACTCAACCCGACACACTAGTGAAAGTAAAACACCCAATACATTTTACTAATATGGAAGTCTATAACTAAAACTCCATCCAAATCGGGCAAAAACATTGATGACCCTGACTTCTATGTCTTTGCAATCCATCCACATCAAGTATTTTTTGTCTTTACCCTTTTGAAATGATGCCCACGAGCATTTAATCTGGGCTATAGTTGATACTCAAGAAACTGTTCTAGCGTCTTTTGTGATTTACTACGTACTTTGTTGTTTGATCGCTCATTATGTTGGATCCGTGTTGGGTTTCAACATAGAGCTTTGGCACAGGGTGAGGGGGAAGGTTCTCCCTGGTGCTGTCAGATGAACTAGGTGGAAGTCACTTTCTAGATCTCTAGCTCAGTAGAGTTGGAAGTGCAAATATATTCCATTCCAAAAAAATAAAAGAGATAAATAGTCCACTAGTTTATCGTTAGAATAGCAACATTAGAACTATTTTTGCACACCAATGAATAGGAAAATAAAGTTCATTACCATAAGACGATATAGTACAAACAAGAAAAAAGAAAAACACAAACTAGAAACTAGAAAAGAAAAACAACCCAACTAAGAACAAGAAAAAATACTTCTTCTTTTTCACCTCCACCTCCTTCTCCTTCTCCACCTCGTCCTCCTTCTCCTCCTCCTTCTTATTGGGCTCCTAGCAGGGCAGGGGCTGCCTCCCGCAGCGGAGACGGGAAGCCCAGTTTCTTGGACATTGCCGCCACCAGGTTGTCATGGCGGTCGACGCCGAGCTCGACCGCCAGTGTGTCCTAGAAGACGTCGAGGTGACCGACCAAGTGCGTCATGACGAAGACGTAATGACCCGTGGTCCCCATTCCAGTATACTCTAGAAGGGGACCATGCACAAGGTGACACATGGAGCACGATGTATTGTCAAATACATCGCGTGCCATCTTCTAGAGAGCCGACTCCATGTCTGAGTTGGTTCGGGGATGCTTCCCCTTGGCGTCTTTCGGTGGGCTTGGCAGGGGCATTTTCGTGTTAGCCATGGTGTTCTTGGCGCGGTTTTGGGAAGAGGGGAAGAGTGGTTGTGCGGAGAGGACGATGGGGTGCCTGGGTTATCTTGTGGCATAGTAGCAGCCTGGTTGTTCGTCTCTTGACGAGCGCAGTAGTGGTGATGGGACGCAAAGCGGTTCATTGAATTCAAAGATGCGCATGCGCTGCGCGCTTTTAAGTCACCTCAGTAACTGGCGCGCACATAAGCTCAGTGCACCCAGTCGCATCAGAGGTATGTACAAATGGCTACGGCTTGAAGGACCAAACCTTATGCGACAAGCGGAAACATATAATACTTTCTCCGCCCCAACTCAACTCTATTTCTAGTTTTCGTCAAACTTACCTTTGACCAATGATTTATATGGAATTTATTAACTTCAATAACATGTAGATTCTATATTATGGAAATATTTTTCATGGTGAATCTAAAAATACAATTCTTGTATTTTTAAAATAGATCAAAGTTACATAAATCATTGGTCAAAGATATATTTGACCAAATCTAAAAATAGAATTGGCATTGGACGCACGACGTGGGTTATGGTACACGGCACACCCGGACCGTACGTGTACCCGGCCAGCCATGTAGCTTGGTTTTATTTTTATTCCCTAGGTTTAAAAGTTCGCTCATCGTCCATGTTTGCTCTGTTTGCTCTTCCCTAGGCTTAAAATTTTTATATTTTACAATATTTTTACATATGTAATATGCACATAGGATATATCATTGATAGTTTTGCAAAAAAAAACATGGAGGAGGAATATGTATATCCCATGGAACTACGTAAATCCACCCCAATTAATTATATAGTTATTTTTTTAAGATGATAAAAATTTACTATCTTTTTCTAAGTGAGGTGGCCGGGGTAGATGATGTGGCATAATAGCTTATGTGGCATGCCAATGTGGATGTCCAACTCATACTAAGGATGAAAGTGAAACGGTTGTGTGAAGTTGAGGGACTGCATAATTGACCCATTTGAAAGTTCAAGGACCAAACTGAGTTTTGATTGAAAGTTTGAGGATGAAGTTGGGTATTGTGCCAACTCTAAAGGAGCCAAGAGCTTGCGAGCTGGAAGATCTCAAGCTCGAGTAAGCTCATTTATTGTTGTCATCTATGACATGTACCTACATATGATAAACTAAACTCTATAATTCTATTAAAAATGTTTTATGGGACACAATTTTTATATATGATAGCAACAAATAATGTGCAACATCATCCACCTTCCTACTCCATTAGTTGTGAATCGTAAATTTAGTAGATTATATTCTATATACACGAATTTTGGGCTCGACTTGAGATCCACTTGGTGTTTTATTAAACTCAATCATAGAAAGACAAGCTCGCTCAAGTTTAACTCGTTGACAGCCCTAGATGCAATTAATTTGGGTGACTAACGGCGGCCGACGCAGACCTGCAGAATGGCGACGGGATTCTGGTCAGCTAAGGAGCTGGGGCGTCACTCGTTGTCAAGCCTGACGACGAGCTGGTGAAGGCACCGACAGTGGACGAAGAGGACCTCGTTGAGCCAGTCCTCCGCAGCATCACCGGAGGACATCACGGTGGTGGTGATCACGGCGCGACACAACTTCTCTCTTGTGCAAAACATTTGTCTACGCCTTTAGTTTAGATTGGAAATGGGCGTGGATACATAACTGATGCAGTTACAATATGAGTTGAGGAGTTTCTGAATTTGATGGGCCCAAGCCCCTTGTAAAGAAAGCAATGAAGATTTTTGAATTTGATATACTCCTATTTTTTAATTCTTATCGTTATGACCACAAATTTTATTGTCTCAACCAAACACCACGTACAACAACAACTTTACCGACACACGTTTCATGGATCATGGAAGTCAGCAGTCTCACGGTTCATCGATCGAAACTCGTGCCATCCTTTTTCTTCTTCCTTTTTTTCTGCCCATGAACCGTGAGACTGCTGAGTTCCATCTTTACCGGCACACGTAAGGTTCGGTTGTGCTAGTGTACCTTAACCCCTGTCCTGCGCCCCGGTGGTTGTTGGGAAGAGCCTTGCAGGTATGTTCCAATTCCTGTCCTCCAACTCGATCTAGGTTTTCGATGACGCTGACAGTTCACCACCAGACAAACCAGCAAAGCCTTAGTGATGAGCAGCATGCAAGTTTCTTCATGAGAAACTGACTGCAGAGGCGACCGTCGGCATGCATGTTTGACACGAAGGATGTTCCCTTAGGGGCTTGAGGATAAAAGTTACACCATCTTCTAGGCAGCCAGCCGAAGGTTTGAACATAGCTACATGGCCGACATGCATGTTTGACAGCAAGGATGTTCTCTCGAGGGATTGAGGATAAAAGGTATACCATCGTCTAGGCAGCCAGGCAGAGGTTCGAACGAAGCTACACGGCTTGCCAGGTACACGTACAGTCCGGGTGTACTGTGTTGTTGTACCTTAACCCCTGATGTGCGTCCCCGGTAATGGTTGGGAAGAGCTAGCCTTGCAGGTATGCTTTGATTCTTGTCCTCCGACTCCATCTAGATTTGCTATGACGCGGGCAGTTCACACACCAGACAAACCAGCAATTCCTATCATACATGCATGCTGGGGCCGCCCCCACAGTTGGTTTCTCATCAAGAAACTGGCAAGCCGCTCATCACCAAGGCTTTGCTGGTAGAATCTTCCTCGAGGGTTTGAGGATAAAAGTTACCGCCGTACCATCGTCTAGGGAGCCAGTCGGAGGTTCGAACGAAGCTACACGAAACAACAAGAAGCTGCCTAGATGGCTGCCTACACGAAGCTACACAAAGCTTCGTTCAAAACTCCGGTTGGCTGCCTAGATGACAGTATACCTTTTATCCTCAAACCCTCGAATGAACATCCTTCCTGTCAAATATGCATGCATGCCAGGAGCTGCCCCCACAATCAGTTTCTCATCAAGAAATATGCATGATGCTCAGCACTGAGGCTTTGCTGGTTTGTCTGATGATGAACCGCCTATATCATCAGAAACCTAGATGGAGTTGGAGGCCAGGAATCAGAGCTTACCTACAAGGCTCTTCCCAACAACCACCGGTGATGCACGAGGGACTGTGTGTAGTGGCATGCTATAAAGCATACTGAACACAGTGTAGCACAATGGAAGTTTAGAGTACGTACTGTAAAGATAGGAGAATAGTGTATAGAGTATGCTTTAGAGTACGCTGGTGCGAACAACTGGTACACCGGCATACCTAGATCGTACGTGTACCTAACCAGTCATGTAGCTTCGTTAGAACCTCTGGGTGGTTGCCTAGATGATGGTATACCTTTTATCTTCAATCCCTCGAGGTATCATCGTTCTTGTCAAACATGCATGCTAGCGGCTGCGCCCGCAGTCAGTTTCTCATCAAGGAACTTGCATGCCGTTCATCATCGAGGCTTTGATAGTTTGTCTTGTGGTGAACCGTCTACATCATTAGAAACCTAGATTGAGTTGGAGAACATGAATTAAAGCATACCTGCAAGGCTCTTCCCAACCACCACCGAGGATGCAGGACGGTGGTTAAGGTACATCGGCACACCTGGACCGTACGTGTACCCGACCAGCCGTGTAGCTTCCTTCGAACCTCCGGCTGGCTGCCTAGATGGTATACCTTTTATCCTCAAACCCTCGAGGGAACATCCTTCCTATCAAACATGCATGCTGGGGGTCGCCCCCGTAGTCAATTTCTCATCAAGAAACTTGCATGCCGCTCATCACCGAGGCTTTGCTGGTTTTGGACTCGACGTCATGGCAGGAGGAAGCGGAAGCATGCAGGGAAAGATTACTGGTCTCGTGATACCATATAGAGAATGGTTACAAGACTATCCTGTATGGAGAATGTTTGTTGTGTATTCATTAGGTAACACAGGTACACTTTATATAGGCTAGCTAGTGTAGCGTGAAACCAAAACTAAACCCTTTTACACTACACAGATTCAAAGGCTAGCGTTAATGACTAAATGTCGGCCAACGCAGTCAAACATTGACTATTAACGTTAGACCAATGTAGTCAACAATGACTGGTACATGCGTGCGTGCTTATCCTTTCTACAGTCTGGTGGTGAATCGCCTGTGTCATTGGACACCTAGATGGAGTTGGCGGACAGGAATCGGAGAATACCTGCCTGGACCAGGATGGCCTGATGTAGCGACATTTTACCGCATGCGTGCAGTAAAGACTGCATCTATCGTTTGTTTTGATCTAACGGTTGTACTTCCCAGCGATCTAACTAAGGGGTCCATTCAAATCGTCTCTTATTCTCTTGCCTGCTTGTTTCAACTTGAGAAAGAGTTTACATGCATATAATGATGCATACTTCAAACGTCTAAATAAAACAAACTTCTATAACAAATTCACAGGATTAAAAACACATTAACTATTGAGGACATTAGGCAGGGTTTTGATGCTTTCATTTTGTAAACCTTACAAGAGCTCAAGAGTTTTTATTTTGATTGCCTCTTGTTTGCATCACCATGAAGTACAATCTATTTTCTGTTTTTTTGCGTGGAGCATGAAGTGTCGTATAGACCTCAATAATTAATGAGAAAATACCATATTTTAGACTCTTGAAGATAGGATTTCTTTTAGGTGACAATTGATTCTACTTTTGAGATTCGTGCAAATCAACTTATCGTCACCTCTTTCCTCCAAACCCCAATATGCACTGAATGAAACCTAACTACCACGTGCTCAGCGATGTTGATGATCTATTAATTGCTAAAGATTATGTTTATTGTAAAATTACCAGTACATATAAGGTTGTATTAATGTATAGACTGTAGAAAAAATATTAATTTTGTCATATGTTAGGATTAAGTTTTGATTATAAGGATTACTTATTAATTAGCCATCGCAAATAAATAATGTGAAAATAAATAATAATTTTGGTATTATATCAACCCTTAATTTGCCAAGATGATATGTGAAAAAGATTGTCGATAGATGCGTGAAATAATTGATAGCCAAATATTTTTCAAAACCCTCCCTAATGTCCTCAATTATAGAAGTTTGTTTTATTTGGATGGTTGAAGTATGTATCAGTAAGAGTAAACTTTATCTCATACTGAAGCAAGCAGGCAATAAGAGAGGAGACGATTCAGGTGGACCCCTCTGCTGGGCCCAGTTGAGGATCGCTGGGAAGTACAGCCGTCGGATCAAAACAAACGGTGGATGCAGTCTTCACTGCACGCATGCAGTAAAATTCACTACGTCAAACGATCCTGGTATGCCTGCAAGGGTCTTCCCAACAACCACTGGGGACGAACGACGGGGGTTAAGGTGCACCAGCACACCTGCCTAGAGCGTACATGTACCCGGCCAGCTGTGTAGCTTCATTTTATATTTTATTTCCTAGGCTTAAATGTTTGCTCTTCCTCCCTGTTTTCTCTATTTGCTATTCTCTAAGCTTAAAAGTTTTATATTGTACAATATTTTTACATATGTAATATGACAAAGGATATATAACTTGATGGTCTTGCAAAAAAAATGGAGGAGAAATATGTATATTCCATGCAACTACGTAAATCCACCCCAATTAATTAGCTACTTATTTTTTAAGATGATAAAAAATTATTATCTTTTTCTACGTGAGGTGGCCGGGGTAGATGATGTACATGGCATAGTAGCCTATGTGGCATGCCAATGTGGATGTCCAACTCAGACTAAGGATGAAAGTGAAACGGTTGTGTGAAGTTGATAGACTAAATAATTGACCCATTTGAAAGTTCAAGGACCAAACCAAGTTTTGATTGAAAGTTTGAGTATAAAGTTGCGTATTGTAATAATTCTAAATGAGCCAAGCATGAGCTTTCGAACTTGATGAGCTCAAGCTCGAGTAAGCTTATTTACTGTTGTCATCTATGATATGTACCTATGATTAAGTAAACTATATAATTATATTAAAAATGTTTTATGGGACACAATTTTTATATATGACAGAACAAAATAATGTGCAACATCGTCCACCTTCCTACTCCATTAGTTGTGAACCTAAATTTAGTAGATTATATTGTATATACATGAATTCATGGCTCGACTCGAGATCGACTTGGTGTTTTATCAAACTCAAGCTTAGGAAGACAACCTCGCTCGAGTTCGACTCGTTGACAGCCATATATGCAATTCAAGTTTTAGTGCCATCGTGTAATCGAAGATTTACATCCGTTGGTTCTACATCTTACAGTTATTACATCTTTTCATTTGACCCCTTCCACCACCGCCCCCCTCCACCTGGTGCAGGGGGTTAAATAAAAAGATTCAACGACCGTAATGTAGATTGATCCAATGGTTGAAAATGGTTGATTGCATGAGTGTACCAAACATTTGATTACATTCTAGTTGGACCCAACTTTAAAACAGGAAATCTTTTGACATAGATTAAACCAGTCGTGATGTTTTTCTCTTCTTGTTTTTGTGACGTTTTATTTTTTCTGTTTTAATGATGTTTTTTTCTTGTTTTGTACTTCCTTCGTCCCATATTAGATGTCGTTAATAATTAGAACAGGTTTTCTAGATCAAATATGAACTAAAAAACTTGTTCTAACGACAAGTAATATAGGAAGGATGGAGTAATATTTTATGATAATGAACTCAATGTCGTTCGTCTATTCCATCTGTTATTTTTTTCTATATGTTGTTTAGTGAACTATCTATTCTATCTGTATTCTCAATTAATGAACAACCCTCCACACCGCCGGTGGCCTCCAAATTGGCCTGTACAACACTTTAGCCGCGGGAGGTGCCAGGAGATCGCCCGCAGCAAGGCCTGCAAAGCAGTCTGTAAAGTAGTAGACCGTAATACTACATAGTAGCAAGAAGACGCAACAGGTAGCGATGACAGGAAAGAAAAGTGGAGACAATGAACAAAGAGAAAAGAAAAGGAAGGAGGAGAAAAATGTTAAAAAAAGATAGGTAGAACTCCAACGTACCACATGCCCTATGCCCCCATACGCGGTGTAATCATTAACACTACTCCTATACACGCCCAAAAGTTATTATCATTGCTTGAAGGGAAGTGTTGCAGACTAGATGTGCCGATTAGTTTATTTTGTGTTTATTGATGATTATGTAACAGCTAGTTCTATTGATTAGTGATGACTGGAATGAAAAGTGGAGACAATAAACAGAGAGAAAAGAAAAGAAACGATAAGAAAAATGTTTGTAAAACATAGGTAGTACGTACATACGAATTAAGGTGAAAGATCGTGGAGAACCAAACTGTAAAACAAGAAATGTTTGGCGCAGATTACTGTCAAAGATAGTATGTTATCTCTATTGATGACATGATATTATTCTAGTTATAATGTTTAAAACATAGCGGTTCCATTACTTCGCGCGTCCCATCAGTGCATGCGAGAGGCATGGGTCCCATACGCTGTGGTGTTCACTTGTGAGCCACCCTTAATGCACCTGCAGTACTACAGAGGATGTGGAATCCGCCACTGCTAGAAGCCGAACCTCCACTGCGCGCGACCCCATGAGTAGGCCCGGAGAAGACGATGGCGTGTGTCTTTATATAATGTCTCCATCGTCTTGTCCGCATGTACTCTATAAAGACACATCACTGTCTTCTCCGCGCGTACTTTAGCTTCCTCTTTGTCTCCGCCGCGCACACTCTCATTGGTTCCCTTCGCAGCACGGTGAAGCCAAAGCCTATGGAGTTGCCGTTCACGCACGATATTGTGCTTGAGATTGCAGGGCGCATGGTCGAAAGCTCATTGTGACCCTTGGATGACCTCTCAAGTTTGCGTGCCACCTGCAAGGCCATACATGCGGCGTGTCGGGATGGCGCCGTGGGCAGGCGTGTGGCGCTGGAGCGGGTGACCCGGAGGATGTGGCGCGACCCGGGGCGGTACAAAGCCCTCGTGGAGAACCTGACCATCATCGTCCACCCTCATGCGTACTATGTCACCGAGCTCAAGCTCGTCTTCACGGTCAATCAAGCACATCAGGGCGCCCAATTTCTCGCCCGGGCGACCAAAGCTAGGCACATGGAGGCGCCCTACATCCTTGGACTCCTCTGCAATGACTCCGACTGTGGGGCCTGTGATGCCATCGAGTATATCTGCCAGGTCAAAGGCGAGGTCGACGTCGATGAGAAAGCGATCGAGTCCGTCACCATCATGAGGACCAAAAATGAGTGCAGTCTGTGCTGGATTCAATCCCTGGCAGAAATCGGTTTTCTGACGTGGGCGCAACCGCGCCCGCCTTCGATACCGCCGATGGTGTCACTGCTGAACATTTCTGTAGTGAAGGCTGTAGGATTAGACACGAGCATTTCACATTCTGCCGTGAGGTGTTATCCGGTATAGGCTATATACTTATAACGCTGCGATGTTTTTTATATTTTTTTATGATGTCGTTTTATTTTTATTTTGTAGTAATGTTTTATGTTGATGACCTCAATGTATTTTGTCTGTTCCAACTGTTATTTTGTTTTCTATCTGTTTGTTTAGTGAACTATTTGTTCTATCGCTATTCTCTGTGAATGAATGACACTCCACACCGCCGGTAGCCTACGAAGTGGCCGATACGGTACTTTAGCTGCTAGAGGTGCCAGAGGAGATCACCCATAGCGGGGCCTGCAAAGCAGTCTGTAAAGTAGTATACAATACTACTAGTACTACCTTCGTCCCAACTCAACTCTATTTCTGAATTTGGTCAAATCTACTTTTGACCATTGATTTATGTTATTTTGATCAATTTTAAAAAATATAAGAATTGTACTTTTAAATTAATCATGAAAAATATTTTCATAATATAGAATTTACATGTTATTGGAGTTAATAGAATCTATAGAAATTATTGGTCAAAGTTATGTTTGACTAAACCTAGAAATAGAGCTGAGTTGGGACGGAAGGAGTAGGTAGTAACAGGAAAATGCAATAGGTAGCGACGATTGGAAAGAAAAGTGGAGACAATGAACAGGGAGAAAAGAGAAGAAAGGACGAGAAAAATGTTAGAAAAAGATAGGTAGTACATACGAGTTAAGGTGAAATAGTGTGGAGAACCAAATTGTAAAACATGAATTTTTGGTCAAACATAGTATGTTATCTTTATTGATTACAGGATATTATTCTTGTGCTGATGTCAAAAACAGAGCGGTTCCATTAGATCGCACGTCCCATCAGTGCATGCGAGAGGCGCGGGTCCTATAGGCTGTGGTGTTCACATGTCGGCCACCCTTAATGCACCTGCGCAGTACTACAAAGGATGTGGAATCCGCCACCGCCGGAAGTCGAACTGTCACTGCGTGCGACACCCATTAGTACACGCGGAGAAGACGATGGTGCGTGTCTTTATATAATGTGTCCATCGTCTTCTCCATGTGTACTCTATAAAGACACATCACCGTCTTCTCCGCACGTACTCTAGCTTCCTCTTTGTCTCCGCCGCGCGCACCTTCATTGGTTCCCTTCGCGACAAGGTGATGCCGAAGCCTATGGAGTTGCCGTTTACGCACGATATTGTGGTTGAGATCGCAGGCGCCTCACCGCAACCTCCCTGCGACCCTTGGATGACCTCTCCAGTCTACGTGCCACCTGCAAGGTCATGCATGCGGCGTGCCGGGATGGCACCGCGGGCAGGCGCATGGCACTGGAGCGGGTGACCCGGAGGATGTGGCGCGACCCAGGGCGCTATAAAGCCCTCGTGGAGAACCTTGCCATCGTCGGCAACCCTCATGCGTGCTACATCACCAGGCTCGAGCTCGTCTTCGCGAACAATCGCGCGCAGCTGGGGACCTAGTTTCTCTTCCAGGCGGCCTAGGCCGGCCACATGGAGGCCGCCAACGTCCTTGGCCTCCTCCGCTAGGAGGCCGACTACGAGGCCCGCCATGCCTTCCAGTATATACAACAGGTCAAAGGCAAGGTCCACGTCGGTGAGAAAGCAGTCGGGTCCGTCGGCATCATGAGGGCCAACAATGAGTGCAGGCAGTGTCGGATTCAAGCCCTGCGTGAAATCGGTAATCTAACGTGGGCGCATCCGCTCCCGCCTCCGAGACCGGCGGTGGTGTCGCTGCCCAATAAGGAAGTTGACCCGTGTATGGCTGCCGACTACTGGAAGCAAGGGTGGAGCGGCTACAGGGTCTTCTGTAGTGAAGACTGTAGGATTAGACAAGAGCATTTCGCATCTGCCGTGAGGTGTTATCCGGTATGGGCTATATATAAAAGAATTATAAGGTTGTGTGATGTTGTTTTTCTTGTATCATGATGTTGTTTTTCTTGTTTTGTAGTAATGTTTTATGTTGATGAACTCAATGTTGTTCGTCTGTTCCAACTGTTATTTTTTTCTATATGTTTGTTTAGTGAACTATCTGATCTATCTCTATTCTCTGTTAATGAACGACCATCCACACCACTGGTAGCCTCTAAAGTGACTGGTACGGTACTTTAGCTGCTGGAGGTGCCAGAGGAGATCACCTGTTGCAGGGCCTGCAAATCAGTTTGTAAAGTAGTATACAGTACTAGTACATAGTAACTGGAAAACACAATAGGTAACCACAATTGGAAAGTAAAGTGGAGACAATGAACAGAGAGAAAAGAAAAGAAAGGAAGAGGAAAATGTTAGAAAAAGATAGATAGAACTCCAACGTACCACTGGCCCTATGCCCCAGTACGCGGTATCATCATTACCACTACTACTATACGCGGCCAGAAGTTATTACCACTACTTGAAGGGAAGTGTTGCGGACTAGATGTGCCAATTAGTTTATTTTGTGTTTATTGGGGATTATGTAATAGCTAGTTCTGTCGATTAGTTTGTTGCCTGGAATGGTATGTTAAACACTACTGTTTGGTTCCGTCGATGTTTATATCCAGTATTTAATCCTTGTTTATATAATTGTGTTGCTGCTGTTCAAGAGGTTTTATGCTTATGCTTATACTGTTTGGAATACCACCCCATTGCTACATTAACATATTTAGATAACAAATTTTCAGAGCCAGACGCGCGCCCGTAGATGGGCTCACGCATCATAGGGACGAACACCAAGCGTCCTAGCGAAGTTTTGGCCCAAGAATACAAAGTGACTCGGTGCAGTTTTAGCCAACGAATAACAAGCAACCCAGCGCAGTGTTGGGCCTACTCTGATAGCTTCACGTACGCTTTAGCCTCGCTGCATGCCTGCGGGACCCTTCCACCCACAACGGCACCTCTCCTGACTGTACGAAACGCGCTTGGAGGAGCATCTGTCGGCCGCCACGCTCTTGGAGGAGCATCCGCCGGCCACCACACTCTTGGAGGAGCATCCGCCGGCCGACATGCTTTTGAAAGAGCATACGCCAGCCACCAACGTGGAGGAGCATCCGCCGGCCGCCACATGTGGAGGAGCAACATCGCTAGGTACAATTTCTGACAAAATTTTATTGTAGTTCTATCCTCTTATGGATACGCTAATTTAATTGTAGGAAGCGATGTCAGAAGATAAGACATGGATGGGAAAAGACAGGCGTACGAAGGAGTGGCCGGATGGAATGATGTCATTTCTAAATTTTGCATTCCAGGGCACTCGTGAAGAGAAACTATGCCTTGTCCTTGCACAAAAATGTCGTAATATTTGCCACGGGACACGCAGGGAAGTTCATCTTCACTTGCTTCGTAATGGGATGTCATTTTATTATACTTGTTGGGTACATCATGGAGAAAAATGAGTTGAGAAAAATATTGCTGAGCAATAATAAAATAATGAGGAGATAATTTTTGATGATGCTGCTATGGAAAATATGTTGTCCAGTCTACTTAATGGCACTGATCATGTTGGTACTTCAACAGATGTAGATGATCCAGAAATGCTATAAACCAGCAGGAGCCAACTGGGTGTGCAAATGCATTCTAATACTTATTAAATGATGCCAAAAAGGATTTGTATCCAGGTTGTGAGAAGGTGACCCAATTATCATTCATTGTCAGGTTGTACCAGATAAAGTGTTTAACAGGTTTGAGCAAAAAAGTGTGTGTGTTGATCCTTGAACAATTCTCATATGTGCTTCTAGAGGGCCAATGCATTCCTAATACACTTGATAAAGTTCAGAAAGTTGTTCGTGATCTCGGGCTGGGATATGAAATGACCTATGCACGTGTCAATGACTGTGTGTCATTCTGAAAGGACTAATCCATGTTGGATCGATGTAAAAAATGTGGTGAATTAAGATGGAAAACAGTACTGGTGGGGATGCAAGAGAGGCTTTACCTTGTGCAAAAGCCAAGAAGCTTGTAGCACACAAGATTATATGACACTTCCCTCTTATTCCCCATCTTCAAAGGTATTATACGGTAGAATCAATGGCATCAAACATGCGTTGGCACAAAGAAGAACGTATTGATGATGGAATATTACGCTATCCTGCAGATTCGAAAGCATGGGAGCATTTTGATAGCATTCACCCAAATTCTCATCTGATCCTCGCAACATAAGACTTGGGCTAGCATCTGATGGTTTGAATCCTTTTGAAATAATGAATGTTTCTTACAGTACATGGCCTGTTATTCTAATCCCTTATAATCTACCACCTTGGTTGTGTATGAAGCAACCTTATTGGTTGATGTCCATTATAATTACTGGGCCAAAGTCACCTGGAAACAACATTGATGTGTATCTGCAGCCTTTCATTGATGAGCTATTGAAATTATGGTCTGATTGTGTTAAACATACGACAGTTCAAAGAAAGAGGCATTTCCGATGCAAGCTTCTATATTGTGGACAATAAATGATTTTCCAGCATATGCAATGCTATGTGGATGGAGCACAAAAGGTAAGCTACCATGTCCATACTTCCATGTAAACACTGACGCCTTGTGGTTGAAAATTGGATGAAAGTATTGCTACATGGGTCATCGTCGTTTCCTACCTCTGAATCACAGGTGGCGTTGAGACAAAGCTTCTTTCAAAAACAATAAAGAGAATAGAGAGGCTCCAACATCAGTCTCTAGTGACGAATAATAAGAGAAAACGCATTGAGGAAAATAGGTGGCATAGTTTTAAGAAGAAAAGTATATCTTTCCAGCTCCCGTATTGGAAGACATTGCTAATATGGCATAACTTGGATTTCATGCACATTGACAAAAACATTTGTGATTGCATATTGGGGACATTTCTTAATACGGATGGTAAAACAAAAGATAGTCTACCAGCTCGCCTTGGTATGGAGGATATGGGTATACAGCCACAACAACATCCGGTGGCTATAAATGGGAAGTATGATTGTCCAACAGCATCATATACTCTGCATCAAGATGAGAAGACCACCTTGTGCAAGTTTTTGGGGGATGTGAAGATGCCAGATGGTTATGCCTCAAACATCAAGAGATATGTGTACATAAAAACACATGAGGTATCAGGTCTAAAAACTCATGACTGCTTATATTTCAGAATCTCCTTCCTATTGCAATATGTGACATATTGCTTGAAAAAGTTGTTGCACCGTTAATTGGGTTTAGCAGATTATTTTCTGGAATTTGTTCTAAGAATTGGCGAAACAAGAATTGGATAAGATGATCAAACAATTTCCTAAAACAATTTGTAATCTTGAGATGTTGCTTCCTCCCGCTTTCTTTGATATCATGGTGCATCTTCCAATCCATCTTGCCGAAGAAGCTCGCTTGGGTGGACGTGTTTCTTACAGATGGATGTATCCAATTGAGAGGTACCTTGGTACATTGAAGAGGTATGTACATAACAGAGCTCACCCGAAGGGTTCTATAGCTGAGGGGTATACTATGGAAGAGTGTATGACTTTTTGTAGTCAGTTTTTGGATAACATCAGCACCAAGCTTAATAGGCCAGAACGTCATGAAGCTGCAGCTAGGAATGAACCTTCTCTCGAGTCTAATATATTTACAGAAGTTTCTAATTCTAAAATGGGTTTAAATGGGGCCAACTTACTATGGTGGAACTACATAACATCATGCATTATATTATTTCTAATGTTGAAGAGGCCGCTCCATGGATCAAGTACGTATAACTCAGATGTTCTATAATATATCGGAGCATGCTTATTGTAGATGGCTGATTTCATTTTGTGCCCTTTTCAGTGAGCATTTTCAAGAGCTGAAAAAGACTCATTCTCGTGATGTTGAAAATTGCTATAGAGATGAGTTTGTTTATTGGTATCAGAAATGAGGAAATACATGCAAGTTTTTACTTTAAGGAAATATTGAACAAATATGTGTTCTGAAGTTGGTTTATTGATGCCCCTTTTTATACTAATGTGTACAGATTATGACATTGCACGAAGAAGGCAAAGTAACCTATTATTTGTATGCATTATCTAGAGGACCTGATCGTCGGGCACACTTTTTTAGTCGATCATTCATAAATGGCTTATTCTTTTGAACTGCAGAGGTGGAAAAATATTTACGGATGCAAAACAGTACTGTTGTTGTTCGGGGTGGTGATCATGAGTGGTTTGGAGTTATCAAGAAAATGATTCTGTTGATTTTGAAAAAAAATCAAGAGGTTTTTTTATTTGAATGTGATTGGTTTGATCGGCCTCGTTCCGGTCAGTGCCAAGCAGAGGCTACAAAAAAGATCGATACGGAATGATAGATGTTGACACTACTCTTTCTCAATTTAAGTATGAGCCTTACATTCTAGCCACTGAAGCAGAACAAGTTCTTTACGTTCAAAGTGTGAAGCAACCTAAATGGGCTACAGTTGTTAAAATGAAGCCATGGAACCTTTTTGCCATGCCTCCAAGAGACAGTGAAAAAAATGTCACTAATACAATGGAGGCTGAGACATTTGGTAATCGATGACTTACTGATATCAATATGCCACACATAAATGAGGATAGGACTGCATGGGCTAGGAATGACATCGAGGGATCAACCGGTGATGCTTTCGCTCTTCAAATGAGAACATATGATCAGTTTGAGGCACATGGAGTTCCATCAGAAAATGAAGATGACGACGATGACGATTATGATGATACATATATCAATGATGGTATCGTACCTCCAATATTGGGGGAGGAGGGGGGCTATTGCGAAGATGATGATTTTTTTATATAAGTATTGTGTGAGCTAGCTGTGAACTATTTGATTTTTTTTAAAAAAGATAGAAGACACTCTTCTATTCAGGAGCAAGCTTAGAAGCAAGCCAATATTGAATAATCCCACCTCTTTAGGAGATACCTAGAATTTGAAATGACGCTCCTGCATAAATTCCTAATGCAACGAACTAGTGATTCATGGCAACAGATCCTGATGCAACGAGTGTGTTCCCAAGCGATAGATCTGAAGGCCACGAACTAGTGCAATCGTGGCAACATATCTTAATGCAACGATTGTACAAGCAAAATAGAGACGCTCTTAATTAGCAGTGAAGTGCGTTTCTTATATGAAAAGCCCATCCTCCCCACGATGTCTCCTTTTAGCTTCTTGATTTTTTACATTTTGTTTTGATTCACTGTTGATATCACACATCACTCAACATAGAGCACATTCACTTGATAAATAAATCGTTCACTTGTCCAGAAAATAAACAAATTCATCCTTATGATTCCTGAGGAACACAATGAACACACCACACATTCATTCATTCACACAGTGGCCAACGCTTTGTAATATATCGTGAGGCCAATGATTGTGTTCCGTGACGATAGATCATAATGCCACGAACTAGTGAATCGTGGCAACAGATCCTAATGCAATGATTGTATTCCACAGCGATAGATCCTAACACCACAAACTCGTGAATCATGGCAACAAATCCTAATGCAACGATTGTGTTCTGCGGCGATAGATCCTAATGCCACGAACTGGTGAATCATGGAAATAGATCCTAATGCAACGATTGTGTTCCGTGATGATAGATCATAACGCCACAAACTAGTGAATCATGGCAATAGATCCTAATGCAGCGATTGTATTTCGTGGCAATAGATCCAAATGCCATGAACTGGTGAATCGTGGCAATAGATCCTAATGTACTTATTGTGTTACGTGGCAATAGATCCTAACACCATGAACTAGTGAATTGTGGCAAAAGATCCTAATTCAACGATTGTGTTCTGTGGCAATAGATCCTAACACCACAAACTAGTGAATCATGGCAATAGATCCTAATGCAACAATTGTGTTCCGTGGCAATAGATCCTAACTCCATGAACTGGTGAATCATGGAAAAAGTTCCTAATGCAATGATTGTGTTCCATGGCGATAGATCCTAACACCACGAACTGGTGAATCGTGGCAAAAGTTCGTAATGCAACAATTGTGTTCCGTGGTGATAGATCCTAACGCCACGAACATGTGAATCATGGCAGAAGTTCCTAATGCAACGATTGTGTTATGTGGCGATAGACCCTAATGCCATGAACTAGTATATTGTGGCAAAAGTTCCTAATGCAACAATTGTGTCCCGTGGCGATAGATCCTAACGCCACGAACTGGTGAATCGAGGCAAAAGCTCCTAATGCAATGATCGTATTCCATGGCGATAGATCCTAATGCCACGAACTGGTGAATCATGGCAAAAGTTCCTAATGCAACGATTGCGTTCCGTGTCAATAGATCCTAATGCCAGGAAATGGTGAACCGTGGCAAAAGTTCCTAATGCAATGATTGTGTTCCGTGGCAATATATCCTAACGCCACGAACTGGTGAATCATGGCACCAGATTCGTGGTGATAGATCCTAATGCCACAAACTAGTGAATCGTGGCAAAAGTTCCTAATGCAACGATCGTGCTCCGTGGCGATAGATGCTAATGCCACGAACTAGTAAATTGTGGCAACAGATTCGTGGCGATAGATCCTAATGCCATGAACTAGTGAATCGTGGCAACAGATCGTAATGCAACGATTGTGTTCTGTGGCGATAGATCCTAATGCTACGAACTAGTGAATTGTGGCAAAAGACCAACCTTACTACAATGATTTAGTATTCATTGCAGTACAATCGTTGCAACAGGGCAGAATCCTTGTAGTGTTATGATGATAGATTAGGAGTGATATGACATAATCATAAGGACTACTCCTACCATGTACATGGAATCAACAATCAAACAAGAAACGCTTCATCCAAGTATATAAATAAAAGAAAACTTAAGATAATATCTTTATTATGCATAAAGTCACAAATATAAGAAAGGATACATGAGCCATACCTTTCCCAACTTGGACTTTGGACTAGAGGCTCTCCTCCTTATAGCCTAACTCCACTAAGGACTAAGAGAACTAGTGTATACAATAGAATGATGCTCAAGTGGTGTGTGTTGAAGTGAGGGGTGTGGGGTCCTATTTATAAACTTGGAGAAGGGTCGGTTCCGGCCACCAAAAGTGCGAATCAGTCACCCATGACCTCTTCTAGCCGGGAGGAGCCAATACATGGCGTTTGACAGTGTTTGGCGCCAAGGCCTTGTCGGCCGACTAGGAGGGTCGGGCGACCTGGTCATGGCTCCAAACGGGCAGTTCTTCCTCCAGGTGACTGACAGGTGGGTCTCATTCAATGATACGGGTGCTACACCATTGGATGATCTCGGATACTTCTGTTTGTAGGCCATTTAATCCACGTGGTGCCACGTGGTGACGCCAGATTGGCTGGAATGATATTTTATAGGATCCATCCTCTTGTTTCACTTTAGTTCTGCATAAAATTTCTGCATGAACTACTTTCTCCAAGGGCAAGTGAAATAGGTTAAACAGAAAGGTGATGTGTGCAAGAAATGATATTTCCTTCACATAATTGAGTTATACTGATGGGTGAAATTGGTATATAACAGCCGTCAACAAACTCCCCCAAGCTTATCCTTAGCTCATCCCGAGCAAAGTCAAGACTTTAGTTTGATGATCAGGAATTGCTACTATGTTCCATTCTTCAGATGTACCGTGTGCACAAGAAAATACTCTACCTAGTATTGCAAAAATTGGCATGGTACTTCACCCATCTGAAGTCATTATGGGGCTTATGCCATTTCCTATTCATGTGTGGTTGGAAGATAGAACAGCAAATGGAGCAAACATACCCTAGAAGTCAAGTTCCACTCAAATTCCAAAGAGTTCAATTTAGATTTTAAGTGCCTCAATTTGATTCCCTCGAGTCTCTCTTTTTTTGTAGTGGAAATAAATCCTCACCAAGGCATTTTGCCTAAATTCATCCTACCTCTACATAAGGCATGTATGTGGAGCTTGGTAGGGAATATAGTAGGCATATTTGCAACACATAATATTACTAAGTCAAAAGAGAAAGCCTTAGGAGAAATCAATTCAAAAAAATATTATTCAAGACTTGTGCATGTGTGATAGAATGGAGTGGATGTGGATATTAAGATGACTCCTTTTTGAGTGGACTCTTATTTTGCAGGGCTGAAACCTGGCTACCCTTTTTTTTCTCATGCTTATGATGTAAGCCTGCATGTTCTTTTTCGTTTTCTTGTAGCCATGTCTTCTACTCCCTTTTTATGTAATGAATTTTGGAGAGACTACTAAGCATGAATGATATGGAGTTTATCTTTTTATTGTGCAATGGTGGTATGATGAGAATTTGCTTACTTCTAGTGTAGAAGTATAGCATGTGCAAGTGAAGTCTTGAATTCAAAAAGTAATGAATGAAATCTCACATAGGTCTATACTTGTTTGACAAAGCTCAATGTGAAGACAAATAGCATATGCATAAGGTTTATCAATGTGGGTATTTCCAATCAAATGACGATAACTTAAATATTTTTAGAATTTCTCCGGAAATCTGAGTTCCACTTTCAAACTAGGAATAGCAGCCTTATCACTATATCATACCTCACAACAACTTAGAATGGATTAAACTTTTGCTACCCACAATTTCTAAATCAAGGCAAAAGTAATTCCTGCCAATGAAAACAATAATTTGGAGAGTAGTAAGTCGTATACTAGGGACTTAGGAAAATAAAAATAGAGCAACTATTTATCATTTAATCTATGTGAATTCCAAACTCTTCTTACCGCACATCTTTTATTTTATTTTGAAAGCTAATCTACTCTACTTTTTTTAAGTTTTTTTATATGTAGGGTGGGTGACGGGTGAATGGAAAATAAATACGCAAGGGGTGTGACACAAGTTACCTCAAGTGGGGGTCCTCCCCCAAACTTGTTCTTGTTCAAGGTCCGTGATAGGGGTTGAAACCCTAATGAAGGATGTAGGCCATGATGTTGGCCTAACCTTGTTGCAGCATGGCTTTGGCATTGGAGGGTTGAGTGTCGATGTTGGATTGCCTTCCATGGGTTTCACGAGTGTGGTCGAGGAGAGTGTTGTCGATATCGCTCATCCACACTTCAAGGTTTCCATAGGTTGGATGTACCTTGTTATTCCTTGGCTAAGGTAGTGATAACCCTTAGCGCAAAGGCATGAGGTGCACTCAATATGCGTCGAGTGTGTTTCATCATTCTTGGACTAAAGTGTATCTTACCTTCTTGCCATAAAAGAATAACTTGGACCCCTCATGCATTGGGTGTGATCCATCATGCCTTGGCTAAGGTAATGATACCCTTGAGCCATAAATGAGTGACTTGTACCCAACATGTGTTGAGTACGATCCGTTATTCCTTGACTATGGTACACCATATCTATAACCACAAAGGGATGACTTGCACTCAACATGGGTTGAGTGTGATCCGTTGTTCCTTGGCTAAGGTATAATATACCTTTTGGCCACAGAGGAACAACTTGCACCCAATATACGTTGGATTTGATCTTGTCATTCCATTGTTAAGGTGCATCATACATTTTAGCCACAAAGGAATAACTTCACTTTAGGAATCCGGACGATTTGCAACGGCCAGGGCCATCGCAAATAAGGAAAATACCGTCACAAATAAGCAATTTGAGACGGCTTTTCTTATTTGCGACGGCTTCTAGCCGTCGCAATTAAGCTTATTTGCGACGGCTCAAAGTGGTCGTCGCAAGTTATCGCCAGGGTGCTGGTGGGCCCCGCAGCAGTATTTGCGACGGCCATGCCGTCGCAATTAAAGCTCTATTTGTAACGGCCAGGACGTCGCAAATAAGTTCAGCTGGCAGGGTCCACGTGTCATCCCCCGGACCCATGCTCCTATTTGCGATGGCATGGCTGTCGCAATTAATGCTTATTTGGGACGGCCAAGCCATCGCAAATAGCAGTGGCTTAATTGCGACGGCCGGGATCCTTATTTGTGACGGTACTGTATAAAAAGCCGTGGCAAATAAGGTTTTTTTTTTAAAAAAATACTATCTGGATCGATGGCCAGAATAACAAAACAAGCAGTATAAACATCACAACACATCAAAACAGTCTTAAAACACATCACAACACATCGTCGAAACATGACACCAACATCAACAAACTAAACATGGGCCACCTCCGTAGCCACCTCCAAAGTCGAAGTCATCGTCGCGCCTCATTCCATGTGGCGGTAGCGACGGCGACAGCGTGTGTGCAGCCGTCGCGGATCCCTGCAATTAATGAAACTTAGAGTTAGAATATAAATGCATCAACATCTCTCTCCCTCCCTTCCTCTCCCTCTATCTTCATCTAGATCCCCCTCTCTTCCTCTCTCTCTGCATTTCTCTCTTTCTCTCTCCCTCTATCTTTCTCTCTCACTCTAACTCTCTATTGCTATCCTTTTCCCTCTATGTACCTCCATCTATCTCCATCTACATCTCCCTCCCTTTATCTTCCCCTCCCTCCCTCTATCTCCATCTACATCTTCCTCTCTCTCTTCATTCCTCTCCTACTCTATCTAACTATCTTTCACTCTTTCTTCTGTCTCTCTCTTTATTCTATCTCTCTCTTCCTTCTATCTCAATCTTTTTCTTCTATCTAACTATCTCCCTCTTTCTTCTATCTCAATCTTTTTACGCTGGAGAAGAAGAATTACATAGAAAATTACCTGACCCGTAGAAGAAGGATCGCTTGGAAAGACCGGTGGTAGTACTGTTAGCTGGATCCCCAGACCTTGCGCCCGAGCCATGACCTGTCATTGCAAACATTAAATGATATCTATTAGTAAATCATTTACGCTGAATAAATGAGAACTTTAGTTTTTATTTTGTTACCTCCATTGCTTCCTGCATATGCGCCAACGCTGCTGCCTGGGTTTGGATTGTGGCCTCCATCGCGATCCTTTGGCGTTCTGTGATAGGAAAATTGATGATGAGTCCCGATCTTCCGAAAGGTAATGGGTAAGTCGATTGATGGAGATCTCGACGTTGATGATCCGAGGCTCTCGAGTAGAACACGAACAGCCCCTGCAATCACTACACCACCGCTCCGTTGGTTATCAACCGTGCTTCACACGATTGACCTCGCCAAGAAGGCTAATCCCTGCAAGTGCAACCGAGAACACAAGCAAGAACGTAGAAGAAGCAATCTGAAATTGCTGAATTGGGGTTTCACAAACCGAAAAACGGCGATATTATTGATCTAAGAAAAACCCAATTGTTCATGGCGGCTACTATGGAGTATATATAGGTGGGAGGACGTCTAAGGGGGTGTTGGGGTCGTGACCTAACCCTAACACACGAAAATAATGGACTTAGACTTGATACAAGGCCCAATGGCCCAATATGGTGGCGCAGCACCCTGACAGATTCTGTATTTGATATTGTTTAGACGATTCCAAACGGAGTTCGTATGCGTCCTGGGCGTCCGTTTTAGTGCGTACTGCTCCTAGACTCCGAGTTGGATACGATTTGGAGTTTGGTTCGGTTTCCATCTTCTTTGAACGAATTCTCTGGTCTTCCACGTCCCTAATACTCCCTCCAAGTACTCCTTGAACCTCTCCATGGATCCTAATCACAAATAAATCATTAAGTAGCAATTTATGTTCAGAAACATATAAGGAAATATATAAGAACGAGTTCACCTCTGAAATTAATTGTTGTGTATGAACTCTATTGATTGCATCTTGTATGTTCAATGGAGTGTTGTTTGTATCCATAGAAGTGATGTCCTCATCATCCTCCCCTTCTTGAATTGGAGTCGTCCTCGACTCAAGTTCATCTTCTATCATGTGTGGGTCCATATGTGCAACACCAGCAAATCTTCTTGTAAGCATGAAAGGAGGAGGCCAAGGTGGCGGACGACATAGCGCACCATCTTGATCTTGTCCAAACAAGAGCGCACATTCACTTGAGCCAGGATCCCAAACAAATAAACTTTGTACCATATTTGTAGGTGCAATGATAATGTGCATGATCTCGTCATTCTCCCCTTCTTTATGACAAGCCGTCCTCGGCTTGCTCGTATGTCCAGGAAAAAGGATTGCTTTGGGGGTAGAATGAACACTGTCCATATTGCACAACCGCAATGAACAATGCTTCTTTTTTATTTGTTGTCCTTGCTGCAATAAAAAAATGCTAGAAAAACTTGACAATACATTATTAGTGTTAGTGCATCCATTCATTTCACCATGTTGTTGCAGCACAAAAGGAGCTTGCACATTTGAACATATGTAAACTTTATGTACCATAAATTCACCACTATCTTCATAGTTTCCTATAGCATGAAAAATATTTCTACTTAATAAAGGCAATTCAGATTGTAAAAATATTCTCCTCTCTACAATATTTAGATCACAAAGAGTGTCAAATTCAATATAACCCAAAGTATTTAGAGAAGACAAAATTTTCAGCTCATCATTTTCAGCAGTAGCGGTGATCAAATTATGAATTTCAGCACAAGTAGGTGAATTCAAAACACAATCATCTTGTACATTAACTTGTTTTTGCATAGGTATAATAGAGTTATCAGCACACAACTCTTTCTTAATAGAAGGATCAGCAGGAAAATCAACATGTGGCAATGGTGTATCAATAAAAGATTCCACTAGTCGCTCCTCGACAATAGCATGATTGGTGAAAAAATTCAGAACATCCAAAAACTTCTCACCTTCAACAAGTGTGTTGTGATATTCGTTACCTTTATTCTCATTTTCAGCACTAATTGTGGGTGAAATATGAATTGATAGATCTGAATTTTCACAGGAGTTGTTGAACACCTCATTCGCTTTTGGATTTTCTACAATTATTGGTTCTTGTTCCTGCAAAAGGTTAGGCATAGGAGGAGGTACAACAAGAAAATTCTTCTCAAGCTCATGTATTTCATCTTTGCAATTGGATACACTAGTAAATGTTTCTCGCATAAGAATTTTCATATCTTTCCATGTTCGAGGTTTTTCTAAATCATTTAAATTTTTCCACCAAGTTAATGCACAACCTACTAATGCACTTGCAACATTTCTAATCTTCCTCCTCTCACACATATGACATTTTCCAAAAATTTTATCCAACTCTATTTCCCAAGCAATATATTCATCGTAACCAAAACCATCATAAGAAGGAAGAGATGGGAGAATGTAATTACTTCTTGTGGAAGGTGTTGTAAAGGTGGTCTGAATGTCATGTGAATCCTTGGTTGATGTTTGATTTTTAGTGCGCAACTCTATCGCTGTCTTCATCATGTCCATCATCTCAGCATATAATGCATGATTCTTGCTTTTACCTGACATTGTTAGTAGCAAAGAGAAGACAACACAAAAAATATGTTATCCCTATCAACTACAAAGGATAATGGCAAAGTGGAAGTGGAATCACACACTCTCAAGCGTCTTACCACGCTCTTACAAGTGTTCTTACCTACACTGCAGGTGGCAAACGGTGGCCGGTATGAAGAAACCAATGAAGCGTGGGATGATTGCAAAGGTGTATCGATTCTGCTCAAGAGTAAGGTGTAGCTTGGATGGCACTTTATTTGTAGCAAGGATTAGCAACAATGAAATCAGATAGTAAAGTTGAATAAGTGTCCAAAGTATTTGTCAAAGTTGCTGGCCTAAATGTGTTCCTAGTAGTTCAAGCTAGCAAGACATGAGACAAAACTAGATGACACAAAGAATGCAAGCACTTCTGATTTTTTTTGTTGTTTTTTTTTCTCTTTTTTTTTTGTGCGGCTTTTGTTTCTTGTTTTGCACTTGCTTTTTTCTTTTTCCTTCCTTTTTTTTTCAGAATGTGCTGCAAGGGAAGAACACAATGAAAATCAATCCAAGATATCTCGTGTGTCTGTCGCAGATTTTCTTCTCAATCTTGCAAGGACAAATAGACACACTTATAGGCTCTAAATTGGAAAACTTAGAACAGCAAGATTGTAGATATATCTCTCCTCTTTAATTTCAATATATGGAAGACCTATTTTCGATAAGAACAATAAGAGATATTGCCCCCGAAATACAGACTATTCAGAATTTTTAGGTCAAGAACAGATTCGGAACCAATGCAATTTAGACATCGATAACTATATTTTCTGGGCAAATGATAAATATGAAAGTTATAGAGCACTTCTCAAGCTTTCCAGAAAGTACAAGAATACTAAAATCCGAGTTCGTATGCGCGAGATATGATGAAAATACCAAACTGGACAGAGGTGAATCTAATCTGGACGTGATGACGTGATTCAAAAGGATGGATCACACAATGCAAAACTCAAACTAATACCAAAAACACTTTCTAAACCAGCAATATGACTCAACCACGGACATAAACTCAACAAAACCAAACTGAATAACAAAGTTGCAAAGGCTCAATGTGGTTTGGACAAAGCAATGAACAGATCTACTAAACTGCAAGTTTTTTTGTGGCTTTTTTTGTGGACTCTAGGTATGAAAAACAAAACTAATGTAATGGATAGATGAATTACCTAACGGGCAACTTGGAAATCTGATACCAATTTATAAGAAAATTGGATGATGAGGCCCGAAAGGTAATGGGTAAGTCGATTGATGGAGATCTCGACGTTGATGATCCGAGGCTCTCGAGTAGAACACGAACAGCCCCTGCAATCACTACACCACCGCTCCGTTGGTTATCAACCGTGCTTCACACGATTGACCTCGCCAAGAAGGCTAATCCCTGCAAGTGCAACCGAGAACACAAGCAAGAACGTAGAAGAAGCAATCTGAAATTGCTGAATTGGGGTTTCACAAACCGAAAAACGGCGATATTATTGATCTAAGCAAAACCCAATTGTTCATGGCGGCTACTATGGAGTATATATAGGTGGGAGGACGTCTAAGGGGGTGTTGGGGTCGTGACCTAACCCTAACACACGAAAATAATGGACTTAGACTTGATACAAGGCCCAATGGCCCAATATGGTGGCGCAGCACCCTGACAGATTCTGTATTTGATATTGTTTAGACGATTCCAAACGGAGTTCGTATGCGTCCTGGGCGTCCGTTTTAGTGCGTACTGCTCCTAGACTCCGAGTTGGATACGATTTGGAGTTTGGTTCGGTTTCCATCTTCTTTGAACGAATTCTCTGGTCTTCCACGTCCCTAATACTCCCTCCAAGTACTCCTTGAACCTCTCCATGGATCCTAATCACAAATAAATCATTAAGTAGCAATTTATGTTCAGAAACATATAAGGAAATATATAAGAACGAGTTCACCTCTGAAATTAATTGTTGTGTATGAACTCTATTGATTGCATCTTGTATGTTCAATGGAGTGTTGTTTGTATCCATAGAAGTGATGTCCTCATCATTCTGCCTCCTCCTGTCGCCTGAAGAGGGACTGCATCTCAATGTCCCTCTGCGAGGTGCGACGACCAGCCGTGCCCACCGAAGAAGCCTGCGTGGAGCTACCTCTCGCAGGTCTCCCCTCCCTCGAGTCGACAACTCTGTCGAATATGGCGAGCCTATAAAAAAGAGAGTCAGTAATATGAAATTGAAATATCTTGAATACTTTGAATTGAAAATGATAAAATGACTTGTAAACTCACCTTCCGCGTGCTTTTCCACCACTGCTTGAGGATCGATTGGTTGACATTCCCAATCGAAATCTTCGCCGTGTATCTTCCTAGCCTCCTCCCCGTACTTAGCCTGCAAAACAAGAAAACCGTGTAAGTTCCACAATCTATATAGTTATATTTAATATGAAAGATTTCTAAACTTACCAATCGCTCGGCTGCAGCCTGACTACACCCCGTCGGCTGAGAAGGGTCCCTGTGACCTCTCTTCCAGATCCCAGCAGGGATCGGTGGCACCCCCGTCTCGCGCTCCTGTCAATACGTGTTAGTACGAACAATATATTATGAATATATAAACATAAGTTACATACACTTACCATGCATTTAGCTAAACGCAAGTGGTTATCTTGCCCGTGCCTGCTCTTCCCCTCGACCCCTCTGCAGTCTCAAGCCTTCTCGGACTTAGCATTAAACTCATCGCTAGCCCAGTAGCGACAAAGGGCCCAAAATGCATCGGTCCAACATTGCAACCAGCTCACGTGGCCCTGCACATATTTGGAAGTCGTTAAAAATACCATCGAGGAAATTATCATAAAAAATACTTACTACACCCCATGTACCTGCGCGTACTCCTCCTCCGTCAGGTGCCTCTCGCTCTCTTGCCGGAAGTGTAGCACGTGCTGCTGGTTCGCCTTCAAGTGCTCATTAATAATTTGAACACGAGCGTTCGACAAAGCTGGTCAAAGTGCCTTGGCAGCGTTGTAGTGAAACACTCGCCTCACATCCTCAAATAGGCGAGAGTCGTTCGGGTCCTCTAAAGTATATCTTGCCTGTGATAAAGAATATATTGAAGAGATGTTCATTAAAAGAGTTTAAGAGTTAAAACTTATAAACTATTTTTAACATACTTACCATAAAATCAACCCATGCGGCCTCATGAAGGTTGCCGTGCTCCTTGTGATGGACGCGTGCGTAGTCCTCCCACGAAAGAGCAGGCACCCCGTCAATGATCCCGGGATAGTGCAAATGCACTAAGGACCCAAGGACACCGTTGAACGGTCTTTGGTGTCTCTCACCGGTGAAAGACGTGTCGTCCCAAACCCTGCAATATATTTATTGATTGATTACTTAAGTAACCAAAAGAAACTAAAATTGAACACTACAATTTTGATTACCTGTCTCCGACTAGACGAATCACGATCCTCTGTGAAGGGACCACAGGAGGACAGACAAAGTGAGTCCTCCTCGTCCTCCGCGTCTGTTGGGGCACCACATCAGGTGACTGTAAGTGCACCTAGGATATCCCTTGTGTGTTTTGGCTAACTGATGACAAACATATGAGATCCTAATGAATCTATTGAGATGATTGCAGGACAGAGAAGTGAAACAGCTCGGTGCACACAAAAAGGTGAAAAATGGAGTGGTGTCCAAAGAAGGATACTTTGATAGAGCTTGGAAGATCAAATTAGATTTTAAATGTATAGGGAGTGTATGAAAGACACACTCCAAGAGCTCACAACTTTGCGCTGGGGTAAGGGTTTAAGATTAACCTAACTTTCACAATGCACCGGACTAGTCCGATCTTGGACCGGACTAGTCCGTTTCACTTTCTGGAATCTATCATATTGGGAGACCGGACTAGTCCGTGTGTCCACCGGACTAGTCCGTTGAACTTTCTGGAGACTCTCATATTGGGAGACCGGACTAGTCCGTGTGTCCACCGGACTAGTCCGTTGAACTTTCTGGAGTCTCCCATCTGTGGAGATCGGACTAGTCCGCGGACTAGTCCGTTGAACTTTCTGAAGTCCACCTTCACACAGCACCGGACTAGTCCGAGCTTGGACCAGACTAGTCCGGCAGACTTTCTGGACTTCAAAGTACACTGTGACTGGACAAGTCCGGACTTGCACCGGACTAGTCTGGTGTTAGGCTTTTTCAACGGTAACTTTTTGGAAATAATATAAATAGAGAATCCACGGCCTTCTAAACAATACACACGTCGAATATTGCTGCAAACACAAACCCTAGTGCCGCCACTTCATCCCAAGAGCCTAAAACACATCTCCCCACACATGTAAGGAGCAAAAAGGAGTCAAATCATTAGAACACTTGGATTCGGGATTGGGAGATCGTTGTTCCTTCGTTGCGAGCTCTTGGGGTTTGATCTTTCTACACTTTTACTCTACATTATAATACTTTCAAGTGTATTTCATCGCCTCTTCGTTGTAATTCTCGTGGGAGCCCTCAACGTGTGAGGTTGCCCCAAAAACATGGTGATTACCCGTGATAGTGAAATCAAGTCGGCCTTCGTGGTGACTTGAAGAGGGAAAGGGTTGGAGACCCGCTCTGTGTGAGCTTCCTCAACGAGGATGTAGATCTCGTGGTGAGATCGAACCTCGGTAAAAATTCGCTTGTCTCTTGTGCCTCATTTACTTCACTTTTCGTTCACTAGATCACTTGATTACTAAACATCAATTAAGTTGCTTATAAGTTTCCACGTGCATTCATACAATAATATTAAATCAAAGAATCTATTGTTCTCATTTCCGCTGCTAGAAGAACCTAGTTTCCCAAATAACACTTAATCAACTCACAAGTTTCAGCACACCGGACTAGTCCGTCCACATAACCGGACTAGTCTGGTCCATCAAGTTTTTGACGAATTTATTAAGTGTGCAGGAAATTCAAAAGGCCTATTCACCCCCCCTCTAGGCCACATTCAATTGGTATCAAAGCAAGGTTCTCCGCCAACGAGACTCACATCTCGAAGAGATCAATGGCCTCTGAGAAGAACAACGATATCTCAAAGATGAACATCAATGAGGAAGAACAAGAAGCTAAAGCCTTCGATTTACTCAAAGAAAGCCCACGTGATGATGAAGAAGTGCGACAACTAAAGGCACTCCCGAGAAAGAAACTTCTAGGACAAAAAGGAAAGGAAGAAGAGAAGACGACGGGAAGTGGTCATCACGACTACTCCCGACATCCTTACAACTACAACCATCTCAATTCAAACAATCACTATATCTCCATTCCTATGGGAAAGCCTATAAAGTTTGACGGAAGTGACTATACCATGTGGAAGTACAACATGAAGATGCATCTAATATCCCTAAATCCTAGTCTGTGGCACATTGTTTGCACTGGCATAGATATCCCGGACATGGATGAGGAACTCACCCCATAACAAGAACAAGGGATTCACAGAAATGCACAAGCTGTCGCCATAATCACATCATCACTAAGCAGAGAGGAATTCACCAAGATCGATGGCTTAGAAAGTGCAAAAGAAATCTGGGATACACTTGAGACAGCTCACGAAGGAAATAGGTCCGTTCGTGAAGCCAAAATCGAGATGCTTAAAGGAGAGTTGGGGAGATTTGCTATTGAAGAAGGCGAATCACCCCAAGACATGTACAACCGGATGAAGGCACTCATCAACAAAATTTGTGCCTACGGAAGTAAGAAATGGACGGATCACGAGGTGGTCAAGAGAATGATTAGAGCCTTCATGCCAAGAAATGTTACACTTTGCTCGATGATTAGAGAAAGCCCCGGATTTCACAAAATGACTCCGGATGAGTTATTGGGGAAGATCATAAATCATGAAATGATGGAGAAAGAGGCTCAATACGTCAAAGACTTAGCCGAACTCACCTCTTCCAAGAAGAAAGAAGTTGCTCTCAAAGCAACGTGCAGACCCAAACTTAAGGAAACTCGTGAAGACCAAGACGATGGGCATACAAGCGACAAGAGCACTGATCTTGATGATGAGGAAATGGTACTATTTATCAAGAAGTTCAAACGCATGATGAAAAGAAGACACCGAAACAATTCAAATTAAGGCAAAAGCAAGGATAAAGGAAAATCCAAGGCTCGACGCACTTGCTACAACTGCGGAGAATATGGTAACTTCATGGTAGACTGCCCCTATGAAGAAAATAAAAATAAGAGGGAAACAAGACCTCAAGAAAAGAAAAATTTCAGAAAAAGAAGACAAGCCCATCAAGCTCATATTGGCAAGGAGTGAGACTCAAACGATGAGTCCTCCTCCGATGAAGAGGAAGATATAGCCAATATGGCAGTCAAGAAACTTACTATGAAAGCCTCACTCTTCCCAAACATGGGAGGATGTGATATGAACAACCACACTTGCCTTATGGCTAAGGAAGACAAGAAAAAGGTACGACTCACTCCTCCTACGCTAAATTCCTCTATTGATGACTTTGATAGCTCTAGTGATAATGAAGAAATGTTTAGAGGACTAAGTAAAATTGCTCTAAAGATAATGGAAATGTTGTCGAACGAAATCTTTGAAAAGGAGGAACTTCTTAACCGACAAGAAGATATGCTCATCCGTGAAAGGAAGAGATATAAAGAAGTTGAAAAGCTTCTCGAGCTTGAAAGAGAGAAGAATGAGTCGCTTGAGGTTGAGCTAGCCTTGAGTAAGGAAACTTACTCAAAGCTAGAAGACTCGCATATTGCAATCAAGGAAGAAATTGCTAACTTGTCAAAAGTTAACAAGATCCTTGAGGTGCAAGTTGAGTCGCTCAAGCAAAATGACTCCTCATCCTCCAAGAGCTCTTCCTCCAAAGATATGAGTTCGACAACTATCGGAACTTGCACTTGCTCTAGTAAGAAGAATGTTATTTCTAATAATTCAACTTCTCATAATATGCATGCCTCTCCAAGCGGCATCTTTGATAAGTAGAAGATCAAATATGCACGCAGTGCATATACGGTCACTAGACCTCCTAGTGTCAAAGATGGCCTTGGTTTTGACAGGAACAAACACATGTCCACTCCTAATCATGCTAAGAATAGAATTGTCTTTGTTAAAGAAAAATCCCATGAATATGATTTACAAATATTGTTTCGTACATTTGATGCTTCATATGTTCTTATGAAAGCCAAACATAGAAAAGTCATTGCTAAATATACAAGGCCACACCACAAGAACTTGAAAACTTGTGTGTGGGTGCCCAAAACTCTTGTGACTAACCTGAGAGGACCCAAGCAAGCTTGGGTACCTAAAACCAAATAATAATTTTTTTTGTAGGCTTACTCCTCCGGTGGATCTAA
The DNA here is from genome assembly GCA_036927565.1 of Tuctoria greenei. Taxonomy (NCBI): domain Eukaryota; kingdom Viridiplantae; phylum Streptophyta; class Magnoliopsida; order Poales; family Poaceae; genus Tuctoria; species Tuctoria greenei. The sequence continues at coordinate 119,751,540 of JAYESD010000004.1, forward strand.
ATGGGTGCTAGATAGCGGATGCACAAATCACGTGACCGGAGAGAGAGGTATGTTTGTGGAGTATGAGTATAACAAGGATCCAAATGAAGGCATATACTTCAGAGACAACAGCCAAGGAAAGGTCCTTGGTAGCGGTAACATTGAAATATCCTCTCAAAATACCTTATCTAATGTTTTACATGTAGATTCTCTAGATTATAACCTTTTGTCAATAACTCAACTATGCGACAAAAGTTACAACTATTTATTCACTAATGAGGGTGTGACCGTTTTTAGAAGAAGCGATGGCTCGATTGCATTCAAGGGAATGTTAAAGGGCAAGCTTTATCTTGTTGACTTCAACAAAGATAAAGACGAACTCAACACTTGCTTGGTTGCTAAGACCAACATGGGATGCTTGTGGCATAGACGGCTAGACCATGGTGGGATGAGAAATCTGCAAAAACTTCTAAAAGGTGGTCACATCCGTGGTCTTAAGGATGTTTTGAAAAAGACAGGCCGTGCAGCGCTTGTCAAGCATGAAAACAAGTCGGAGCACCGCACCCCACCAAGAATGTGATGACTACCGAAAGACCGCTGGAACTCCTCCACATGGATCTCTTTGGTCCAATTTCGTACATCAGCATCGGCGGTAACAAATACGGTTTAGTAATTGTTGATGATTTTTCAAGATTTACCTGGGTATTTTTCTTGTATGATAAATCAGAAACTCAGGGGATCCTCAAGGAGTTCTTAAAGAGAGCTCAGAACGAATTCTCATCAACCATAAAGAACATTAGGAGTGACAACGGGACATAATTCAAGAACCTCCAAATTGAAGAGTTTCTCGATGAAGAAGGGATAAAGCATGAGTTCTCAGCACCCTACTCCCCTCAACAAAATGGAGTGGCTGAAAGGAAGAACAGAACATTGATCGAAATGGCCAAAACTATGTTGGATGAATACAAGACATCAAATTGATTTTGGGCAGAAGCGGTGAACACCGCTTGTCATGCTACGAATCGGCTATATCTCCACCGACTACTGAAGAAAACTCCATATGAGCTCCTTACCGTTAAAAAGCCTAATGTTTCTTATTTCAAAGTATTTGGTTGTAAATGTTTTATTCTGAACAAGAAACTGAGGGCCTCGAAGTTCGCTTCGAAGTCTGATGAAGGGTTCTTGCTCGGTTATGAATCGAATGCCTACGCCTATTGTGTCTTCAACAAGGTGTCCGACCTTGTTGAAGTAGCACGTGACGTAGTGTTCGATGAATCTAATGGCTCACAAGTGGAGCAAGTTGATAAGTGTGTGCTAGATAAAGAGGAAGCTCCATATGAAGCACTGAAGAAAATGGGACTTGGTGATATCTTACCACAAGAGCGAACATTCGACTCAAATGCACAAGATGAACCTCAACACGGAGGCAATGATCAAGGGGGGGCACTTTCACAAGATCGAGATGAGGAAAATCAAGAATATCAAGATAATCATGGGAGCAATGATCTAGGGGGAGACAATGAACACGAAAATAATGAAGAACAAGCAATAACACAAGTTCCACACCCAAGAGTTCATCAGAGTGTGCGAAGAGACCATCCTGTCAATAATATCATTGGAGATATTGCTAAGGGAGTAACTACTAGATCTCGAGTTGCAAATTTCTGTGAATACTGTTCTTTTGTGTCTTTTCTGGAACCATACAGGGTAGAAGAAGCCTTAAGGGATCCAGACTGGGTGATGGCGATGCAAGAGGAGTTGAACAACTTCAAGAGAAATGAAGTGTGGGAGCTGGTGGAGAGACCAAAGGCGAACATCGTTGGAACCAAATGGGTCTTTCGGAACAAGCAAGATGAACATGGAGTAGTAACAAGAAATAAAGCGAGATTGGTGGCCAAAGGTTATTCTCAGGTCGAAGGTTTGGACATCGATGAAACTTTCGCTCCTGTAGCTAGACTTGAGTCCATTCGTATTTTATTGGCATATGCTACTCACCATAATTTTAAGATGTATCAAATGGATGTCAAAAGCGCTTTCCTAAATGGTCCAATCAAAGAGGAAGTTTATGTGGAGCAGCCACCTGGATTCAAAGACCAAGAGTATCCCGATCATGTCTACAAACTGCATAAGGCTCTCTATGGCCTCAAACAAGGTCCTCGAGCTTGGTACGAGTCCCTTAGAGATTTTCTGACTCAAAATGGATTCAAAATTGGCAAAGCTGACTATACACTTTTCACTAAACACTATGATGATCATCTATTCGTATGTCAAATTTATGTTGATGACATTATCTTTGGATCCACTAACAAATCTTTCTGTGAAGAATTTAGCAAAATTATGAAAGATAGGTTCGAGATGTCAATGATGGGTGAATTGAAGTTCTTCTTGGGATTCCAAGTGAAGCAACTAAGAGAAGGTACATTTATAAGCCAAACCAAATATACACAGAACATTCTCAAGAAATTCAATATGGACAAAGCCAAGCCCATCAAGACACCCATGGCCATTAATGGACATCTCAACCTCAATGAAGACAGTCCAAATGTGGACCAGAAGGTATATCGATCCATGATCGGTTTCTTACTTTATTTATGTGCATCTAGGCCTGATATTATGCTTAGTGTTTGCTTGTGTGCAAGGTTTCAAGCCACACCTAAAGAGTGTCACTTAATTGCTGTAAAAAGAATCCTAAGGTATCTTGTGCACACACCCAACTTGGGCCTTTGGTATCCCAAAGGATCCAAGTTTAACTTGATAGGGTATTCCGATGCCGACTATGCAGGATGCAAAGTCGATAGAAAGAGCACGTCAGGGACTTATCAGTTTCTTGGTAGGTCCCTAATTTCTTGGTCATCTAAAAAGCAAAACACCATTGCTCTTTCCACAGCGGAAGCGGAGTATGTGGCAACCGGTAGTTGTTGCGCACAACTACTTTGGATGCGACAGACTCTTAGGGACTACGACTACAATCTTAGCCATATCCCGCTTCTATGTGATAATGAAAGTGCTATAAAAATTGCTCACAACCCTGTAGAGCACTCAAGAACTAAGCACATAGATATCCGTCATCATTTTCTTAGAGATCATTCATTAAAAGGTGACATTTCTATTTCACATGTTAGGACTGAAAAACAGCTTGCAGATATTTTCACCACACCATTATATGAGAAAAGGTTTTGTGAGCTTAGAAATGAACTTAATATTCATGACTCCCGAAATGTGGCTTGAAACGTTGCATACCTGGTTGAAATTTCAAACATCGCATTTTATTGCTAAAAACTGTGCCTCACCTCTTTTTCTTTTAATAAAACTAATTTTAATGAAGAAACCTTGGAGTTTATGACCATTTTTCATTGTTGATTTCCTTCTGGTCATAAATACCAAGATTATTTGCAAAACTTGTCCTTGGATCACTATTAAATATCTCTAAACACTTAGGTTCTCCAGGGGAACAGGACTTGTCAGGTTTGCCACCGGACTAGTCCGGACAGTCTCTCTTTCTCAAGTTTTCCAGGGGCACCAGACTAGTCAGGTTTGCCACCGGACTAGTCCGGATTGTCTCTCTTTCCTAGGTCTTCCAGGGGCACTGGACTAGTCCGTCATCTGACTGGACTAGTCCGGTCGGCCGCGTATATAAGCAGCTGGCCGGCCCAAATCAAAATTTTAAACCTCCCTCCACTTCGAGTTGAGCCCTCACCTCTCCTCTTCCCTCCTAAACCCTAGACCCCAAAGGGACCTTCGAGTTGAGCCCTCAAAATCGAAGATTTCTCCGTGGGAAATCCTCTCCTTGTCAAGTGGAATCTCCCCTCCGGAATCATCCGAACAAACTCTTGCTCCTTCACCACGCATCTTTGAATCTCGGTAAATTTCACCCTAAAACCAAAATCTCAACTTTTCTGATTCTAGCTCGTTTTCCTTGATTCCAAGGTTATGCATTGGCTTCATAGATGTATTCCTACCACCTCCATGTCATTTTGTATCCTTAGATAGAAGTTTTGGAATTCAAGGAAATCATTAGGGCTCTTGCCAGGCCGGACTAGTCCGGTGCTCAGAGACGGACAAGTTCGGTACGCCGGACAAGTCCGCCCTCTAAACCCGGACAAGTCCGGTCCCTGACATCTGAACCCTATTCTGACCTCGATCCTTGGTTCATTCTTATCTTATCCATGAACTCCTTGTTAGGCACGATGTCTTCAAGCTCAGATGACAGTTCTTTCCACGTTGATGAAGAAGTTGAACGTGAGAAGATGAGGAGAGCCAAGGAGAGGTACATGAAGAAAAGACATGATGTCAATGTGCACTCTCCACCCTTCGGCGACAATTTACCCAAACAAGAGGAGGGTGGTTGTTAAGAAGGCCCAAGGAAAAGCTGGCGAGAGCTCTTCAGGGCCAAAGAGGACTCTCAACAAAGGGAAGAGGCTTGATAGCGGACCCATTGGGCCCCTGAAGATGAAAAACCCAAGTCATCGAAACAGGCAGCATTCCAGTGAAGATTTCACCGGAAAAGGGGGTGAGCTTGCCAATAGCTTCAGGAAGATTAATGTGTATAATCAACCTCGGCAATGCTCTGATCCAAGATTTTGTTGCAACTTCCATGCCGACTACTATGAGCATGTGTACATGAAGATGAAGAATCCCGTTGTGAAGAGTCAATGGGTGAACATTGGGTACATGCAGTCAAAGAATATCCTGCCTTCCGTGAAGTGGTTGAGGCCCTAGAGAAGCACGGACTGAAGGAACTGTTTTCTTTTGAGAATGACTGGAACAATGAGATCATCACCCAATTCTACTCTACCCTATACTTTGCTCGAGGTGATGGAGACAGTCTTACTTGGATGACCCATGGTTCTAAGTATAGTGTTACTTATGATGAGTTTGCAAGGATTCTTCACCTTGAACATACTCTGGATCATGATCTTGTCATCCACAATTTGCAACCCTTGGAGAAGGATGAGCTCAAGTTCCTCTATGACACAAGGATGCCCTATGTGCCTTCCAATAGCAAATATCTGAAGCCATTCTTTGTGGTCCTCAATAGAATCTTGAGGATGACAATAGCCCCAAAAGATGGAGATGCGGGGACTATACAAGGAACATTGAGGACCCTAATGAAGGTCATTAATGGAAGGAGACCATTCAATGTCTTTGAGTACATCTACAATGACATTGTGAACATCTCAATCACTCCCAATAGATCTTGCGGGTATGCCCTATACATCATGTTCATGATTGAGAAAGTGACGGGACTTGAGTTTGTCAAGGATGTCGCTCATACGGGGTTGAAGCCGCAAAAGCCCACCGAGTACACTGTACCCTCAGCTCCTACTTCACCTTCATCCCCTGAAGCTGAGAGAAGGACTAAACAAACTCAGGATGTGAGTGCCACAAGATCTGCAACTGCTCCTCCTAGCTCTGCACCTGCCCATGAATCCTCTGGTGGTGTCCTCAAAATGCTCACCTCTATCTTTGCCTGCTGCCGCAAGATTGAAGTCAAGCAGAAGAAACACCAACACTATGTCAATGCAAACATCAAAGCTATCTGTGACAAGCTGGAGATTGAGCCGGTTGGATCCCCGCCCGCCTTCGAGGACTCCGAGGAAGAGCCTGCTCCGGCGAATGATGATGGTGGTGAAGATGAAGACCGGACCGAAACTGAAGAAGAGAGCGGCGATGAGTGATTCCCCTCAATTTTTCCCTTTTTGGTGCCTTGATTCCAAAGGGGGAGATATTGAGAGGAGTAGTTTGAGACTATCTCTAGTTGTAGTCCTTATGCTTTTGTGATCGAGGACATGTACTTATTTTTAAAAAACCTTGTAATGCACTATTTCTTTTCTTATGTGTGATGCTTATTGTTGCTTGAATGATCATCTTTATGCTCATTGTTGATTATCTTTATTTCATCACACTTTGTTGATCACACACCTGTTAGGCACCCGACCATAAGGTGTGTGCATATGTGAGAAGCTTTTTGTGGATTTATCGTTATTCTCATATGTGCACACCTTATGAAAATCAAAATTTTACTCTCGTTTGTGATATCTCAAATGGTTGTCATCAATCACCAAAAAGGGGGAGATTGTAAGTGCATCTAGGATATCCCTTGTGGGTTTTGGCTAAATGATGACAAACATATGAGATCCTAATGAATCTATTGATATAATTGCAGGACAGACAAGTGAAACAGCTCGGTGCACACAAAAAGGTGAAAAATGGAGTGGTGTCCAAAGAAGGATACTTTGATGGAGCTTGGAAGATCAAATTAGATTTTAAATGTATAGGGAGTGTATGAAAGACACACTCCAAGAGCTCACAACTTTGCGCTGGGGTAAGGGTTTAAGAGTAACCTAACTTTCACAATGCACCGGACTAGTCCGATCGTGGACCAGACTAGTCCGTTTCACTTTCTGGAATCTATCATATTGGGAGACCGGACTAGTCCGTGTGTCCACCAGACTAGTCCGTTGAACTTTCTGGAGTCTCTCATATTGGGAGACCGGACTAGTCCGTGTGTCCACCAGACTAGTCCGTTGAACTTTCTAGAGTCTCCCATCCGTGGAGATCGGACTAGTTCGCGGACTAGTCCGTTGAACTTTCTGAAGTCCACCTTCACACAGCACCGGACTAGTCCGAGCTTGAACCGGACTAGTCCGACAGACTTTCTGGACTTCAAAGTACACTGTGACCGGACAAGTCCGGACTTGCACCGGACTAGTCCAGTGTTAGGGTTTTTCAACGGTAACTTTTTGGAAATCATATAAATAGAGAATCCACGACCTTCCAAACATTACACACGTCGAATATTGCTGCAAACACAAACCCTAGTGCCGCCACTTCATCCCAAGAGCCTAAAACACATCTCCCCACACATCTAAGGTGCAAAAAGGAGTCAAATCATTAGAACACTTGGATTCGGGATTGGGAGATCATCGTTCCTTCGTTGCGAGCTCTTTGGGTTTGATCGTTCTACACTTTTACTCTGCATTGTAATACTTTCAAGTGTATTTGATCGCCTCTTTGTTGTAATTCTCGTGGGAGCCCTCAACGTGTGAGGTTGCCCCACAAACTTGGTGATTACCCGTGATAGTGAAATCAAGTCGGCCTTCGTGGTGACTTGAAGAGGGAAAGGGTTGGAGACCCGGCTCTGTGTGAGCATCCTCAACAAGGACATAGATCTCGTGGTGAGATCGAACCTCGGTAAAAATTCACTTGTCTCTTGTGCCTCATTTACTTCACTTTTCGTTCACTAGATCAAATGATTACTAAACATCAATTAAGTAGATTATAAGTTTCCACGTGCATTTATACAATAATCCTAAATCAAAGCATCTGTTGTTCTCATTTCCGCTGCTAGAAGAACCTAGTTTCCCAAATAACACTTAATCAACTCACAAGTTTCAGCACACCGGACTAGTCCGTCCACATAACCGGACTAGTCCGGTCCATCAAGTTTTTGACGAGTTTATTAAGTGTGCAGAAAATTCAAAAGGCCTATTCACCCCCCTTCTAGACCTCATTCAGTGACCCAAACGGCTCCTCACTAGTCGAGCCAAAGGCCTCAGGAACAGAAGGATCGCCAGCCGAGGGTTGGCTCGCCGAGGGCTGGCTCGCTGAGGGCTGGCTGGCCGAGGGCTGGCTCGCCGAGCGCTGGCTGGCCGAGGGCTGTCTCACCGAAGGGTAGCCAAGGACAACTGGCGCCGCAACCTCTGAGTCAGTCGGTGAGGAATACAACGTTCAAATGATTCATAAGTAAGATTAATGTGAAATTTAATTTAAAGAATTTGTTAAAAGCGAGTGAAATTTACCTGTGACGAAGCTCTAGAGCTGCTCAGAACGTGCCCCAGCATCTGAGAGCGTCTGCTCCCAGTCGATGAGGCACCAGCGAAAGCATCCTCAGGTCTAGAGGGGTAGAACCCCCTCGTCGGCAGCACCTTCTTACCCTTCTTTAACGCCACCCAGTTTTAATTAGATAATCAGTAAATATGCAAATAAAATATACAAAATTCATGTCACTATCTTTAAGATAACATTACTTGTAATCACTTTCAAAATTCATCAACATCATTATCATGTGCCTGTGCCCTACTCCTTAAACAAGCCCAACGTTCTTCCATCGTGGCCTGTTCTATTTTATGTTTTCGCATATCATCTACCTCTACATCTTCAACGTATTTGACATCTCCAACTAATTGATCGAGTCCCGCACCAAGCTCGACGATAAAAGTGTCTGACAACTCTTCTTCTTGGTACACTTCTTCAACGTCTTCACTATCATGGTAACCATCATCCCCAGAAGTATATAACCGCTCACGGGGATTCACCTTATATACCAACCACCAAGCACTGAGCTTTGTGCATGGATAAGGTAGATAATACACTTGTTCCACTTGATGTGCAAGAACAAATGTATCGTAACCTCGTAGTCGGTCCTTATGTTTCACTTCCACCATTCCAAATTGGTTTTCTCGAGTTCCATGAGTGCAATCAAACCAATCACAATCATAGAAGACAACTCGAAGGGTCTTATTTCCGGTAAAAGTAAATTCAATAATTTTGTTAATGATCCCATAATAATCGGTTAAATTCCCTTGAGTGTCCATTGCTCTCGTCACAACACCGGATTTTGATGTTGTCGCGAGAGGACGAAGAGCTTCAAAATGAGTTGTACGGAATTGAAAGCCATTTACGTCATATCGACCATAGCTTCTAACATTCACCAATCCATAAGATAGCTGCCACAAATCTTCATGGACATTGTGAGTCTGACACTGTCATAAATGATCGTAAGTTTAAATAATACTTCTTTAATAATAGTAACTTATAATACATAGAAGACGAGAGAATATTACATAATCTCGAAACCAGGATAGGAAACTCTGCCCCCCATTTATTCCTTCTTTTCGCATCGCTTCTACTTGTTTGGCCGTAGGTTGATGCCTATGTGGCCAACATTGTCTGTGGAACTCGCTGAACATGAAAAAACATCTTTTAGAGTACATGTGTAGCAAAATATGTCGATTATCAAAAATGTAGGACAAACACTTACTCGAAGTATTCCTGCATGCCTTCTATATTTGCGTACATGTAGAGTAAAGCAACATTCCTTTCATGTTCGGATAGCACGTAGGTCGTGTAGCTACCAACGGTGGCACGTCTCGTTTGAAAATGGAAAGGTCGCTTAGAGGGGGTGTTTCCTCCACATTGTACCGCATCGCCGAAGTATTGATATTGTTTTCTTCCGCAAAGTAGACCCTTGAAAAGTATCCTACTTACTTAAGAGCATATGCTTCAGCGATGCACCCTTCCACCCTTGCCCTGTTGCCAACCATTGGTTTCAGATATTGTAGCGCTCTTCCAATGTGATACATCCACCTATATTGCATTGGACCGCCAACTTTAGCTTCAAATGTAAGGTGAATAAGTAGATGTTGCATTGGATTGAAGAAATCGGGTGGAAATTTTTTTTCCATCTTACATAAAAGTATGGGTATCTCCTTCTCTAACTTATCCATCATTCTGATCTTGATTTCTTTAGCACAAAGCTGTCTATAGAAATAGCTGAGCTTGGCTAAAACCTTCCACACCGCATCATCTAGATAGCCTCAAAACGTAATAGGTAAGAGTCTTTCCATTATAATGTGATAATCATGACTCTTCAACCCAGTGAGGTTTCCTGTGTTGACATTTACCGCTCGTTTTAGGCTAGCTGCGTAACCATCTGGGCATTTCAAAGTTTTCATCCATTTCATAACTTCTTTCTTTTCTTTCGATCGAAGACAGAAAGAAGCACGTGGCTTTCCACCACTTTTAGAGATTTCAAGAGTTGGACGGTGAAAAATTTCTGCCAAATCTAGTCTAACTTTATAATTGCCTTTCGTTTTGCCAGGCATATCCATGCACGTGCTTATGATACTTTCGCTCATGTTACGCTCCTGATGCATGACATCAATGTTGTGCATTAGAATCAACGACTTCACATACGGTAGCTCCCAATGTCCACATATGTGAGTCCAATTGTGTTCCTCTCCATAACCTACAAAATATCCTGGACAACCTTTATCAAGCACCACTTTGTCCAACATATCAGAAATTTCTGACCCGTTGAGACGCTTGGGTGGTCCTTTAGTGACAACAGTGTTCTTTTGAAAGACATGCCTCTGCTGCTTAAATATATGATTTGAGGGCAGCCAACGTTTGTGACAGTCGAAGTAAGATATTTTGCCTCCATGAGTTAGTCGAAAGCAATCCGTGTCTGAAGCACATATCGTACACTTCAGGCGACCGTGAGTGCTCCATCCAGAAAACATGTTGTATGCCGGCAAATCATGGACGGACCACAAATAAGCAACTCGAAGGTTGAATTTCTGCTTCTTGTAACTGTTGTACGCTTCGACTCCTGTCCACAAAACTTTCAATTCTTCGATCAGCGGTTTTAACATCACGTTGAGACGTGACCCTGGATGATCAGGTCCAGGTACAATGAGGCTGAGAAACATGAACTCGTTCCTCGTACAAAAAGCAGGTGGCAGGTTGTACGGAATGGCAAAGACGGGCCAACATGAGTATGGTGTGGCGTTCGTACTGAACGGTGAGAATCCGCCTGTCGCTAATCCGATGCAAACATTCCTCGCATAACGAGAAAAGTATGGATCAAAAAATTCTAGCACCTTCCACGCATCACTGTTGGACAGATGCGTCAAGAATTATTTGTTCTCACGTTTACCTTCTTTGTGCCATCTCATGTGTCTTGCAGTTCTTTTTGAAAGAAACATCCGCTTCAACCGAAGTGTCACAGGCAAGTAACGAAGCTGCTTATGTGCGACATATGTCATCACATTATCGCCATCGTCATTAACAACTTCGACATACCTCGATTTACCACATTTCAAGCACATCTTCTCATTGGCGTGCTCTTTCCAGAATAGCATGCAGTTGTCTGGGCACACATCAATTTTCTCATACTTCATACCGAGACCAAATATCTTGATCTTTGAATGATACATATCAGCCAGCGCATTGTAAGCTTGTGGAAGGATATCGCAGATCAATTTCATGAGATCATTGTAGCAGTTGATGGAAAAAAGGTACTTGGACTTAATTGCCATAAATCTGGTCAAGAAAGCAAGTACGGTCACAACCGTGTGTCCATGTAACGGCTCTTGTGATTTCTTCAGCTCCTCGAAGAACTTCTCTGCCTCATTTGTAAGAGGATCCTCTGCTTCCAGAGCTTCTAGCATCTCATCCATCCTATCAACCTTTGTTATATCATCATCCTCATCCACTTCGGCTAGGACTCGAGAATTAGTCTCGCCGTGAAAGGTCCACACTTCATAATGTGGAGTGAAACTATTTGGACATAAGTGAAACGAAAGCTCCAATCTTCTCAAAAACATGGTGTTTCGGCATTTTGTACATGGGCACCACACCATATCTTCCGTTGACAAAGAAAATGCTCGATCCAAAAATTGATTTAACTTGGTAAACCACTCATCCGAGTGACCACAAGTTCTGCTCTTCTAGCCAGTATACATCCAACTGCGGTCTTCACCCATGTTTGGCTCTGCAGTTTAACGCAAAAGAAATTGTCGTTAATGTATTGTTAGGTTATGTCACGGCCCTGCAACCTCGGTAGATAGATCCGAAACCCACCCAAGAGTGACTGAGCGGAGCATGCTCATGACGAGACGCGTGATCCGGATTCGAAAGAAATTTCGGCAGCATAACCCAGCTGTTCTCCACTGCACGCCCAAAAATGGTGCAGCAGAGAACAACAGGGTTACGCCACCGAAATCTTGTCCAAATCTGGACCCGCATCTCGTCACAAGCCATGCCCCCTCGGTCACTCTGAGGCTGTCCAAAAAGGGACAATTTTGAACTTGCAAGTCTCACATGCCAATGGCATGTGAGACGTGCCGATCCGAAATGGGTAATACATTGCTATAGGTTACGTTGCTCATTTTATTTTTGAGGTCATTTAAGAGAGAGGAAAGAATTAGAGAAAGAGAGGAAAGTTGGTCTTACATGACAATTCCACATCCATTTCCACCGTCCACGCAATCGCGGGTCATTGATGTCCTTACCAACCCGTTCGCTTCCGTGTCGACTTGACGCATACGGTACAACTACAATGGTCTACACGGCACGATCACACTTATTACATGTCGTGCCCTTCCGGGTTGGTCCGAGCTGACCCAAAACCCCTTTATTTATATATATTAAGTAGTCACTCAAAAACATTATATGAATGCACTAAAGTCGAAACATACAATAAATAGAATAGAAAAAAATTATTAATTCTAAACACTCACGCAATCAAAGGAACAAGAGAAAAAATTATTAATTCTAGTAACCTGCATAATAAACATATTTACCAAAGCATGACAAAAAATTATCTAAACCTAAAAAAAAACTTAATCATCTAGCAATATCTAGATCACACACTTGACATAAGCTGAACTAGTAACATGGTGATGCAAATCTAAAGAAAATGTGTTACATCATTAAAAGTTTGATAAAAAACAGTTGGAACATTATACATATCAGGGCAGCTACTATAAAGCAACAAGTCATCATATACAGCTAAAAGCATTGTACTCTGTCATATACAATATGAAAAGAATGGTGGTGCCATACCTGAGCAGTGAAGTGGATCTGAGTGTGCAAGGTGGGGAGGGGACCTGAGCAATGTAAAGAAAATGCATTATGTCAAGACCGATTTGATAAAAATAGCTAGAACACTCAAAGAACTGAATATAATTGGGCCAACTAGATCACCATATTATGATGCTTTTGGTTGATCCAGAAGCACGTCCCTCACTCTCTAAAACACAATGTTTAATAACCTAATTTTCAGCTTTAAGAGGTTACTCTAGTGCTAAACAGAAAAAATTTGTAGTTATTGCGTTTCCCTTTTATCTAATAATCAGTGTTCAGGAAGGGGCCATTAGGCGCTCGCCTGGGCGCAAGGCGCAGGCCTTCCGCCTCGCCTCGGGATATAGTCAGCCATTTCGCATCGGGTGGAGGGGGGCAGATTCCGGCACCAGAGATCCGGAGGCAGAGGTGCCAGATCCGCTGTCGGCGGGGTGCTAGATTCTGGAACAGTGGAGAGGAGGAGATGCCAGATCCGCCGCTAGCAACGGAGGTGCCAGATCTGCCGCCGGTTAGAGAGGAGCTGAGCTACAAAGGGATGAAGGAGGATAGGGAGATCCGCTGCCGGTTAGGGGGAGGTACACGGACGATTGTGATTCTAGAGGCGTTCGTGGTTCGCGGCCTGCCTCGATTTTAATCTCCACTGGTCCCTTGCTTCCTTCCTCACACGTCAGTGGGGACGTGACCGCCTCTGGCTCTCGGTCCCTTCGCACCACTTCACGGCGCCCTCGGGGCGGGCGGTACGCTATCGGCGACGTACGTCACGGAAGCAAGGCGAAGTCGGATCGAGCAGCAGCAGCAGGCCGCACCGGGGAAGGAAGTCGGAAAGAGTGAAACTAGTGGTCCCGGTCCGCACGTGCTAACGCACGGTGCGGCAGCGAGCACGGATCCGATCGGCAAATCAATCACCTCCTCATTCCCCTCCCCTTCTGGTCAGTTCCGATCCACACAGATCCCGGCGCCCCCACCACACAGCCCGCTCCACTCCTCGCTCACCTGCTCGCACCAGAATCGGTGGCGAATTACCCGTTGCTCCCAGATCCGCGATTGCCGAGTGCCGCAGACTCATCGAGTTCCTTGGCGCCTTCGAGCAGCACCGTAGGGCGGCAGACAGCTCCGCCCTAGCGGCCTGCTCCCGATCCAGGGCCAGGGCCACCGGATCCTACTGCGACAGCTCCCCGATGGCCGCCGTCGACGCGGTTGTCCTCCTCGCCGCCCTCGCTACATTCGGCTTCCTCGTCGTCCCGTACGCCAAGCTGCTGCTCCTCGAGGTGGGCGCGCTGCTGCACCTAGTCGTCGCGGCCACAGTCCTCTCGCGGGAGCTGCTGGGCCACCACGCGCGCAAGTGTTGCAAGCCCAGGTGTACGGGCCTCAAGAAGGTCGTTGAGTTCGTAGGAAGTTGTAGGAATAATAACCCTAACTACCATGCATGATTCCCTATTATGTATCTATAGAATTTGTAGGAATAATTCCCTATTGTGCATATGGATTTTAAAATGAAAGCAAAAAAAAAAACCAAGCTCACCTCGGTGCCGGAGGCGTCGCGGGTCGGGGGAGGCGGGGGCGCAGCGGGGGCACGGCGGTCTGGGGCCGACGAGGCTGGGGGCGCGGTGGGCCGGGGCTATGAGGGCGCGGCGAGCCGAGGCCGGGGGCGCGGCGGACCAGGGCGGCGTGGGCGCAGCGGGTCGGCGGCGGGAGCGGGAGCGGGGGCGGCGAGGCCGGGAGCGAAGCGGAGCGGGGGGGGGGGGGCGTAAGGATAGGACGAAGAGAATGAGCTCGGCCCGACAGTATAGGACTTTAATTTGTGACGGCCATTTTAGTTGCGATGGCCCTAGGGTTTGCCGTCGCAATTAACATTATTTGCGGCAGCTAACGGAAGAGGCCGTCACAAATAAGCTTAATTTGCGACGGCCTACTTATTTGCGATGGCCATTTTAGATGACCGTCGCAAATAAGTGTATATTTGTGATGGTTTGTCTAATTTGCGACGGCCACATGCGGGCCATCGCAAAAAGGTTTATTTGCGACGGTCGGCCGTCGCAAATACGGCTGACCATCGCAAATGACCGTGTTTCCTATAGTGCTTCCACGCAATGATGGTGGAAATTGCCTTGAGCATGAATGAGTGCTTGGAATAGTTGAGAGCATAATGCTCTCACATATTCGTAGCAACACATTGATTGCTCACAGAGGGTTTCCATGTCAAATCTCCAGCCTCGTATAGTTATGGTTGACCTTCAGGCTTAATTTCCTATAGGTAGAAACCATTCTAATTTACTCCTTGGCCAAGAGATATAGAAATGGAATCCTCTTAGGGGTTCCAACAATTGGATCTTTGAATGCCTGCATAGTTATTTTAATCCTACAAACTTCCCCTCTATGATAGAGAGGGATGGTTAGCTCCCGAGACTTGTACAAATGAATTTTCGGGTAAGGTAACCGAATCTTCATTTGTATGCACGGCGAAGAACAAGTCCAAAGATGCATTGGGTCCAATTCGAAGTGTATTCGTGAAAAAATGTATGATTTATTGACAAGAGTGGGGATTTATGGATAAATTAATTTGCACATTTTCTAAAGCTCATACTCATAGAAATGCAAGTGATACACTATATGGATCCCTTCACCTTGTAAATTTTCTAACCATCATAGTTTTTTTTACAAGAGCAAATGTTATCATTTGCTTAGGTAATGATTTTTACATGGCAAACAAGACTCAATTTTATCCCCCTGAACACTTTTCATTTATTGCATAGGAATTTGAATTTTAGTGATCCATGCATTAATGAGCTTCAAAATCATGTACATCACCATTCCTAGTTACCTACATACCAATTCAACCATTAAGTAATTCCATAAGCATTACCTAAGCAGAAAATGTATAAGTCAATTTTAGCAATGCTTATGAAATTCTAGGTACTTGTTTAAATTTATTCCCAAGTAAGGTGACATTCCTTTTTTGAAGAATCAAAAAAGCAGTGACAACACTTAGTCTCGTGAGGGTGCATAAGAATTGAATGATGAGAAGATGTAAACCTCCCTTACCAGTGTAAGCAAAAGTCATTAAATCCTAACGCATTTCAAACGACGAAAATTTTTAAACGTGTACCTCAATTGAAGAGCAGTCCAGGTTGATGGTCGTTTTGTGAGAATTTCACGACCATGAATTTTGGTGTGGCCTTCATCAATGCTAACTTGAGGTTGGAGTTGAATGGGCTTTATGTTGTTCCTACATTGGACCACCATCTTGAGCATTCCTCCACCATGAACTCAAAATGAGATTGATGGAGAGATATGCGCTTGATGGGGCCTTTTAACCTCTTTACAAATTTTGGCCTGGCTGCACTAAAATCAAGAACAAACAAAACAAATAGAAAACGGGTTACGTTAGCCAAAAAGCATGTTGTACCCCTTTGCCAAATTATTTTGCCCAACATGAAAGAACTTGCAAATGCATTAAATATTAATAGAAATATTTTTGGTTTAAATTAGGAAGATGAATTCAAGTGAGTACGCCCAAAGTTCATATCCAAATAAATTTAATTCCTAATTCAAAATTTTAGTTTTATGATGGTTGGAAATTCTACTTTCCAACATGCAAGTGTGAAAATTCAAACATACTAAATGCAAATGAGAAATTCAAATATGAAATTGGGCAAAACAAATTTGAGATAACTACCAATTAACCTATCGGCAATGACTCACCGAATTTTCAGAGTTCGATGAGTGGGAGTTACCTCCGTTCTGTTTGGTTCCATGATTTGTTGTCCAATCCCGGAATTGAAGATGTCGACAACCTCTCTTGATTGACATGCCAAATCTGCTTTGGCATGTCAGTTGGACATGTGGGCCGCATGGTGGCCCTTGCCTCTCATCATCTTGATGAAGACTTGTTGATGTAGTGATGGCTTCTCCTTTTTGAAGATACTCTCTTATGAGCATGATGAGGCTTGTCCTTCTGTAGGGGTGTCACTTAGACCTTCTTTATATTCCTTTTAGTTTACCCATACTTTGATCATGGATCAAAGACTTCCTTGGGCGTAAGGACATGCGGACTTCACAATCAAACATGAATGTTTCATCCACAATGTCACTTGCCCTAGGTTGCATGGGCTTGGTCGAAGGGTAGGAATCCCAACAAGTGATTGTGGGACATCTTTGATCTTGAATGCTCTTTAAGTTTCTTCTCCTTGGCCAAGAGATTCATGTAAATGTGGTCTTGATTTCTTGCTTGGCCATGGACAAGATACTTCAAGGTAGGCTAGTTGAACTTAAATCCCTTGAAATCCCCGTAGCCTCATTGATTACAAGGGTGATGTTGATTCACCGTTGACCTCCTTGTTGGTGATAGCCATTGGAGTTGTGTTTGGAAAGAAGAATCCCCATGGGTCTTACGGGAATGATTCCCCAAGTGGCCCATATTACATGGATTTTCACAAACCATGTGAATATCCATGGCTTGGATCATCCAAACACTTCTCCATTGGCTTGACCTTCATGATACTTCAATGGGAGGTGTAGTTCCAGAAGTATCATGTCCACCATGTTAAGTGGTGTGCATGCTAAGCTAAAGGAACTAGAGCACTCTTCGATCCACCCCTTGAGCAGAGACCATGATGAATGGGAACAGGACTCCTTCAGCTCCAGCATGAATGTGTTTATGGATTGGTGAAGCCAACCCATGACATAAGTGTTGGATGAAAAGACAACTATCTACCCCATGGTGGAGGCAAAGGAAGAAGAACTCTTGGATCCACCACCAAGCTTGTGGATGGATGACTTTCGCTCCAACTGGAAGCTGATTCCGCGAAAGGCAATGGTGTTTCCTAGCGGACTTTGTTGTGGTACGCCTTGAATCGTTTTGCAGTTGAGCACTAGCATCCTCGTTGGCCATCCCATGAAATGGGTTAGCCAACACTACACCGTTTTCACCATAAAATAAGAAAACAAACAAGGGTGATCCTGTCTAATAACTATTAGTACCTATAGCTTAATCACAAGTGATAGCTATCTTTCACTTCCTTTGCCTTCCCCGACAACGGCCCAAAAAATGCTTGTTGACATTTCTTATGTCACAGATCATCTCTCAAAAGAGATGAGGTCCACAAGCACACATAAACTGTCGTGTAGAATTTCACTCAAGAGTATTCCCAAGGGTATCATATTTATCCCAAAGGAAAGAAATAGAGTAAAGTGAGCACTACTCTAATGATCAAGCTATGGGATACTAATCGATTATCATTACAGGGGTAAGTTGATAATATGGGTAGTGTGACACGCACCTAAGCAATCTATTCTAAAGGGTAAATGAGTCCTATTGGAGATTAGACTAAGAGTTGGGGAGTTGCTCCTACAATGCTTCTACTATACATATATATATATATATATATATATATATATATATATATATATATATATATATATATATATATCCTAAGTTAGATACTAATGAGCATGTCAATGGTGAATCCTTATGCTAAGTTGTTCAACATATCTAGCATGGGTTTACCCCCTAGCAATACTAGGAAGACTCCTGCCAAGAGCTTGTGGCATAACCAAACGTGAAGGACTACAAAGGACAGATAGGGCTATCACCACCTACTGCCTACATCTTCAATCCGTGGGTCTACGAGACATCCAATGCTACTTACTATCCTAGCACCATGCTAGCATTCTAAGTAAATACCTTAGAGGCTCTAGTACAAGTACCTCTCTAAGGCAATTACAAACTGAAACATCATTCAACCAATGTTGAACTTGGGACTAGAGGCTCTCCTCTCAATAGCCTAACTCCACTAAGGACTAAGAGAACTAGTGTATACAATAGAATGATGCTCAAGTGGTGTGTGTTGAAGTGAGGGGTGAGGTTCCTATTTATAGCTTGGAGAAGGGTCGGTTCCTGCTACCAAAAGCATGAGAATCAGTCACCCATGACCTCTTCACGCTGGGAGGAGCAAACATGTTGCATTTGACCATGTTTGGCGCCAAGACATACTTGACCGACTAGGAGGGTCGGTCGACCTGATCCTGGTTCCAAACGACCACTACATCCTCCAGGTGACTGGCATGGGGGTCCCATTCCATGATGTGGCCGCTACACCGTTGGATGGCCTCGGATACTTCTGTTTGAGGGCCATGTGATCCATGTGGTGCCACATGGCAACGCCTAATTGGCTACAATGCTATTTTATAGGATCCATCCCCTTGTTTCACTTCAATTCTGCATAAAATCCCTGCATGCACTACTTTCTCCATGGACAAGTGGAAATAGGTTAAATAGAAAGGTGATGTGTGCAGTAAATGATATTTCCATCACATAATTGATTTATATTGACAAGTGAAATTGATATATAACAGCTGTCAATAGTGCAGCAGCTCCTAAGGTATTTACTTAATACACTAACATAGTGCTAGGATAGTTAAGTAGCGTTAGATGTCTTTTAGACCCACGGATTGAAGAGGTAGGCAGTAGGTGGTGACAGCCCTATTTGTCCTTTGTAATCCACCACGTTCGACTATGCCACAGGCTCTTGGCGGGAGTCGTCCTAGTATTGCTGGGGGGTAAATCCATGACCGATGTGTTGAAGAACTTAGCATAAGGATTCACTATTAACATCCTCATTAGTACCTAACCTAGGATATGTATTTGTATATTAGAGGCATTGTAGGAGCAACTCACCAACTCTTAGTCTAACCTACATTAGGACCCATCTATCCTTTAGAATAGATTGCTTATGTGTGTGTCACACTACCCATATTATCAATTTACCCCTGTCTTGATAATTGATTAGTACCCCATAGCTTAAACATAAGAGTAGTGTTTAGTTTACTCCATTGCCTTTCTTTGGGATAAATATGATAACCTTGGGAATACTCTCAAGTGAAATGCTACACGACAATTTCCGCGTGCTTGCGGACCTCATCTCTTTCGAGAGATGATCTGTGATGTAAGAAACGTCAACAAGCATTTCCGACACCGTTTCTAGGGATGATTTGTTAATGTTTCTTAGTAGCTGTCAACAAGCATTTCTGGCGCAGTTGTCGGGGAAGGCAAAGGAAGTAAATGATAGCTATCACTTGTGATTAACCTATAGGTGCTAATAGTTATTAGACAAGATTACCCTTGTTTGTTTTATCCATTTGTGGTGAAAATAGGGTAGTGTTGGCTAACCAATTTCATGGGATGGCCAACTAGGATGCTAGTTCTCAACTGCAAGATGATTGAAGACGTACCTCAACAAATGTCCGCTAGGCAACACCATTGCCTTCAGCAGAAGAATTCTAGCTTCCAGTAGGAGCCAAAGTCATCCATCCCAAGCTTGGGGTAGGCTCCAAGAGTTAATCTTGGTTTGCCTCCACCATAAAGTAGATAGTTAGCTCCTCATCCAACATTCATGTCATGGGTTGGTGTGGGCTGAAGGAGTCCTATTCTCATTCATCATGGATGAGAATATAGTATCTACTCAAGGGGTCAATTGAAAAGTGCTCTAGCTCGTTTAGCTTTGCATGCACACCACTTAACAAGGTGGACATGCTAGGTAAGGAACTACACCTCCCATTGAAGTATAATGTAGATCAAGCTAATGTAGAAGTGTCTGGATGATCCAAGCCATGGATATTCACATGATTTGTGAAAATCCATGTCAACATGGGCCACTTGGGGAATCATTACCCTAAGACCCATGGAGATTCTTCCTTCCAAACACAACTCCAATGGCTATAACCAACAAAGAGGTCAAGGGTGGAATCAATATAACCCTTGCAATCATGGAGGCTATGCGAATTTTGAGGGATCTAAGTTTAACTAGCCTACCTTGAAGTATCTTGTCCATGGCCTAGCAAGAAATTAAGACAACATCCACATGAACTCTTGGCCAAGGACAAGAAACTTAAAGATCATTCAAGATCCAAGATATCCCACAATCATTTGTTGGGATTTCTACACTTCGACCAAGCCCGTGCAACCTAGGGCAAGTGACATTGTGGATGAATCATTTTTTGTTTGATTGCGGAGTCCACATGTCATCATGCCGGAGGGAGCTTTCGATCCATGATCAAATTATGGGTTGACCTTAAAGAATATCAAGAAAGTCGAAGTGGCACCCCTAAAGAAGGACAAGCCTCACCATGCTCTTAAACGAATATCTTGAAGAGGGAGAAACCGTCACTACATCAACAATTCCTCATCAAGACGAAAGAGAGGCTAGGGCCATCATGTGGTCCACATGTCCAACTTTCATTCCAAAGGAGATTTGGCATGTCCATCGGGAGGAGTTGTCCACATCATCAACTCCGGGGTTGTCCAAATCATCACACTAAAATGGACGGAGGTATGTCCCACTCATCGGACTTCAATAATTCGATGAGCCCTTGCCAATAGGCTAATTGGCAGTGATCTCATATTTGTCTTCCCAAATGCATATTTGAATTTCTCATTAGCATTTATAATGTTTAAATTTTCACACTTGCATGTTGGAAAGTAAAATTTCCAACTGTCATAAAACTAAAACTTTGAATTAGGAAATAAATTTATTTGGATATGAACCTTGGGCGTAACCACATGAATTCATCTTCCCAATTAAACCAATAATATTTCGCTTAAACATTTATTGCATTTGCAATTTGTTTTAAGTTGGGAAAAACAATTTGACAAAGGGTACAACATGCTTTTTAGCTAACGTAACCCGTTTTTGAGTTGTTTTGTTTGTTCTTGATTTTTAGTGCAGCTAGAACGAAAATTGTAAAGAGGATGGATTGCCCCTATTAAATGCATATC
This sequence comes from Tuctoria greenei, assembly GCA_036927565.1. Classification (NCBI taxonomy): domain Eukaryota; kingdom Viridiplantae; phylum Streptophyta; class Magnoliopsida; order Poales; family Poaceae; genus Tuctoria; species Tuctoria greenei. The sequence continues at coordinate 119,772,940 of JAYESD010000004.1, forward strand.
CCTCCATCGATCTCATTTTGAGTTTATGATGGAGGAATGCTCAAGACAGTGGCCCAACGTTGGAGAAAGATGAAACTCATTCAACTCCAATCTCGATTGGCAAGAGATATTAAACATGAAGGCTACACCAAAATTCATGGTCGTGAGTTTCTCACAGAACAACATTCAACCAAGACTACTCTTCAATTGAGCTACAAGTTTGAATTTTCCGTCGTTCGAATTGCATGAGGATCGAATGATTTTTTTTCTTACATTGGTAATGAAGGTTTACACCTTCTAGTCATTCAATTCTTATGCATCCTCACGAGAGTAAGTGTTTGCAGTGATCTTTTTTATTTTCAAAAAGGAATGTCACCTTACATGGGAATAAATTTAAACCTAGAATTTCATAAGCATCGATAAAATTGACTTTCACATTTTCTGCCTAGGCAATGCTTATGGAATGACTTAATGGTTGAATTGGTATGTAGCAACCTAGAAATAGTGATGTCCGTAATTTTGAATTGAAACTCATTCATGCATGGATCACTAACTTCAAATTCCTAGGAAAGAAATTAAAAATGTTCAGATGATAAAATTGAGAATCATGTTTGCCATGACCCAATTGATAAATATTTGCTCTTGTAAAAAAATATGATGGTTAGAAATTTTACAAGATGATGGGATCCATATAGTGTCTTTATATCACTTGCATTGCTATGACTAGGAGATTTAGAAAATTTTCAACTTGATTTATCCATAAAGCCCCACTCCTAGCAATGATTCATTCATTGTTCATGGGTACACTAGAAACTGAACCCAATGCATCTTTGGTCTTGTTCTTCCCGTGTGTACAAATGAAGATTCGGTTACCTAACCTAAAAATTCATTTGTACATGTATCGGGAGCTAACCATCCCTCTCTATCATAGAGAGGAAGTTGCAGGAGTAAAATAACTATGCAGGCATTCAAAGATCCGATTATTGGAAACTCTAAGAGGATTTCATTTAAATGTCTCTTGGCCAAGGAGTAAATTAGGATGGTTGCTACCAACCGAAAATTAAGCTGAAGGTCAACTATAACCATATGAGGCCGAAGATTTGACATGGAAATCCTCCGTGAGAAACCAATGGGCCGCTACGAATATGTGAGAGCATTATGCTCTAAAATATTCTAAGCACTCATTCAAGCTCAAGGGAATTGCCACCATCATTGGGTGTAAGTTTTTCCTTTCTGCCTAAAAGGTATGATGTATATTAACCAAAGAATGACAAGATCACATCCAATGTATATCGGGTGCAAGTTATTCCTATGTGTCCAGAAGGTATTTTATACCTTAGCCAAGGAACAACGGATCACACTCAACCCGTGTTGAGTGCACGTCATCCCTTTGTGGTTGTAAGTATGTTGTACCTTAGCCAAGGAATAACGGATCGTACTTAACACATGTTGGGTACATGTCACTCCTTTGTGGCTAGAGGTTATGATTACTTTAACCAACAAGTGACGGATCACACCCATGAGAGGGACAAGTTATTCCTATATGGAAACAAAGGATGATAAACCTTAGCCAATGAATGATGAAACACCCTCAACGCATGTTGAGTGCATGTCATTCCTTTGTAGCCAAGGGTTATCATTACCTTAGCCAAGAAATGACAAGGTAAATCTAACCTATGGAAACCGTAAGGTGTGGATGAGCCACACTGACAACACTCTCTTCAACCACACTCGTGGAGTCCACGGATGGCAATCCAACATGGAACTCAACCCCTCCAATGTCAAAGCCATGCTGCAACAAGGCTGACATCTGTCATTAGGGTTTAGGCCCCTAGTGCAGACCTTGAACAAGAATAGGTTTGGGGGAGGACCCCCACTTTAGGTAACTTGTATCACACCCCTTGCATATTTATTTTCCATTCACACATCATCCACCTTGCCTATAAAAATACATAAAAATAAGTAGAGTAGATTTGCTTTCAAAATAAAATAAAAAATGTGCGGTAAGAATGGTTTGGAATTCACATAGATGAAAAATGATGAATAGTTGCTCTGTTTTAATTTTCCTAAGTCCCTAGTTTACAACCTACCACTCTCCAAAATATTGCATTCATTGGCTAAAATTGCTTTTTCCTTAATTTGGAAATTGTAGGTAGCAATAGCTTAATCCATTCAAAGTTGTTGTGAGATATGATATAGTGATAGGGTTGCAACTCCTAGTTTTAAAGTGAAACTTATATTTCCGGAGAAATTATAAAAATATTTAATTTACACCCATTTTATTGGAAATACCTACCAAAGCCACATGATAGATTACACTGATAGACCTTATGCATATGCTATTTGTCTTAACATTGAGCTTTGTAAAACTAGTATAGACCTATGTGGGATTTCATTCATTACTTTTTGAAGATAAGACTTCACTTGCACATGCTATACTTCTACACTAGAAGTAAGCAAAATCTCATTATATCATCCTTCTGCAATAAAAAGAGACACTCCATACCCTTCATATTTAAGTTCTCTCTCCAAAATTTCTTGCATAAAAAAGGAGTAGAAGACATGGCTACAATAAAAAGAAAAAGAAAATGCATGCTTACATCATAAGCATCAATGAAAAAATAAGAAAGAAAAGAGAGAAAGAAAAAGAAAAGTAGCCATGTTTCATCCTTGCAAAATAAGAGAGTCTACATAAATAGGAGTCATCTTAAATATCCACATCCATTTCCACTCCATCACACATGCACAAGTCTTGAATCATATATTTTTGAAATGTTTCTCCTATGGCTTGCTTTTTCGACTTAGCAATATTACGTGTTGCAAACATGCCTGCTATATTCCCTACCAAGCTCTATATATAAGCCTTATTTAGTGGTAGGATGAATTTAGGCAAAATGCCTTGGTGAGGATATATTTCCACTACACATAATGGAGAGACTAAGAGAATCAAATTGAGGTACTTATAATCTAAATTGAAATCTCCATAATTTGACTGGAACTTGATCTCTAGGGTATGTGTGCTCCATTTGCTATTGTACTTTTCAACCACCCATGAATAGGAGATGGCATAAGCCCCATAATGACTTGAGATGAGTGAAGTACCATGCCAATTTTTGCAATACTAGGTAGAGTATTTTCTTGTGCACATGGTACTTTTGAAAAGTAGAACATTGTAGCAACTCCTAATCATCAACCCAAAGTCTTGACTTTGCTCGGGAAGAGCAAAGGATAAGCTTGGGGGAGTTTGTTGACAACTGTTATATACCAATTTCACCTGTCAATATAACTCAATTATGTGGTGGAAATATCATTTCTTGCACACATCACCTTTCTATTTAACCTATTTCCACTTGTACTTGGAGAATTTGGTGCATGCTAGTATTTTATAAATAATTGAAGTGAAACAAGTGGATGGATCCAATAAAATATCATCCAACCAATCAAGCGTCGACATGTGGCATGCTGACGGCTATTATATACCAATTTCACCCGTCAATATAACTCAACTATTTGAAGGAAATATCATTTCTTCCACACATCACCTTTCTATTTAACGTATTTCCACTTGTCCTTGGAGAAAGTAGTGCATGCAGATATTTTATGTAGAATTGAAGTGAAACAAAGGGATGGATCCTATAACATATCATTCCAACCAACTAAGCATCGACATGTGGCACCCCATGGATCAAAGCCATATGATACATCACAATCATATGATACATCACATTGATAGATTTTATGCATATTCTATTTGTCTTCACATTGAGCTTTGACAAACTAGTATAGACCTATGTGAGATTTCATTCATTATCTTTTGAATTCAAGACTTCACTTGCACATGCTATACTTCTACACTAGAAGTAAGCAAAATTCCCATCATACCACCATTCCAAAATAAAAAGAGAAACTCCATGCCAATCATGCTAGTACTCTCTCAAAAATTTATTGCATAAAAAGGGAGTAGAAGACATGGCTACAAGAAACAGAAAAAAAGAAAAAAAATGCATGCTTACATCATAAGCATGAGAAAAAAAAGAGAAAAGTAGCCATGTTTCATCCATGCAAAATAAGAGAGTCCACTAAAAAAGGAGTCATCTCAAATATCCACATCCACTTCATACCATCACACATGCACAAGTCTTGAATCAAAATGGTTTGAATTAATTTCTCCTAAGGCTTGCTCTTTTGACTTAGCAATATTCCGTGTTGCAAATGTGCCTACAGTATTCCCTGCCAAGCTCCACATACAAGCCTTACGTAGAGGCATGATGAACTTAGGCAAAATGCCTTGGTGAGTATATATTTCACTACACATAAATGAGAGACTGAGAGAATCAAATTGAGATACTTAAAATCTAAATTGAACTCTTTGGAATTTGAGTGGAACTTGATTTCTAGGGTATGTGTGCTCCATTTGCTATTCTATTATTCAACCACCCATGAGTAGGAGATGGCATAAGCCCCATAATGACTTAAGATGGGGGAAGTACCATGCGATTTTTGCAATAGTAGGTATAGTATTTTGTTGTGCACATGGTACTTTTGAAAAATAGAACATAGAAGCAACCCCTGATCATCAACCTAAAGTCTTGACTTTGCTCGGGACGAGCAAAGGATAAGCTTGGGGGAGTTTGTTTACAGCTGTTATATACCAATTTCACCCGTCAATATAACTCAATTATGTGAAAGAAATATCATTTCTTGCACGCATCACCTTTCTATTAACCTATTTTCACTTTTCCTTGGAGAAAGTAGTGCATGCAGGTATTTTATTCAGAATTGAAGTGACACAAAGGGATGGATTCTATAAAATATATTTTCAGCCAATCAAGCGATGAAATGCGGCACCACATGGATCAAATGGCCCACAAACAGAAGTATTAAAGGCCATCCAACAGTGTAGAAAACATATCAGTCAAAGGGACCCACGTGGTAGTTACCCTGAGGAAGCACATAGGAAATGTTCCAACTTTCTGTTCGACCGACTAGGTTGTTGGACAAAACTCTTCCTGGCGCCAAACTCGGTCAACTTCCACATTCGACTCCCTATGGTGCCCTGGTCACGATGAAGACTGATTCACGTGCTTTTGGTGGCGGGAACCGACCTTTCTCCAAGCTATAAATAGGACCCCTCACCCCTCACTTCAACACACCCCACTTGAGTATTCATCCATTGTACCCACTACTCTCCAGAGGTTTAGAGCAGTATAGGCGGTAGAGAGGAGCGTCTCTAGTCCGTAGTACAAAAGTAGGAGAGGAGTAGAAGGAGTCTCTTCTCAATTTCTAATTGGGAAAGGTATGGCTCTTATATTCCTATTTGTATTTGTGACTTTGATCTTAATAAAGATGTTATCTTTAGTCTTTTATTGTTCATATACTTGGATGAAGCGTTTCTTGTTTGATTGTGGATTCCATGTATATTGTTGGAGTAGTATATATGTTTATGCTATACCATTATCATTATATCATCATAAACATCACAAACCTCCACTATAGACTAATTAGCTATGACATGATTATGTTAACATGAATCACTTATGTTATGAATTAACATTGGTTCAGAGATGATTTAGTTCATTGCCTTAGGATGGCTTGTGCCTAGGCTCTTAAGGTAATTACTTAATATGTTAGCATGGTGCTAGGATAGAGAGTAGCGTTGAATGTCGACCCACAGATTGAAGAGGTAGGAAGTAGGTGGTGACAACCCTATCTGTCCTTTGTAATCCTCCACATTCGGCTATGCCACAGGCTCTTAGCGGGAGTTGTCCTAGTATTTCTAGGGGTAAACCCGTGCTAGATTTGCTAATCCACTTAGCATGAGAATTCATAATTAACATGATCATTAGTAACTAACTTAGGCTATGCATATGTACATTATAACCATAGTAGGAGTCTATACATAACCCTTAGCCTAGTCCCTCTTTTCCCCATTTATCCCCTTATGATAGAATTTTCTTGTGTGTCTCACACTACTCCAATTATCATTAATCCATCCTTTGGGAGAATATAAATACAACCCTTTGGTTATACTCTTAGAGGGGAAATGCTACATTGATAGTTTTCGTGCGCTTGCGCATTTACATGTATAATATAAAATCTATTAACAAGCATTTTTGACATTACTGCTAGGATGAATTGTTAGTAGTACGTAGGAACCGTCAACAAGCATTTCTAGCGCTGTTCCCGGGGAAGGTAGCGGAAGTATTGCATGATTGAGTGAATAGGATAGGACCCTGGTAGGTTTTAGTAGGATAATCCTTCTTTGTTTTTGCATTTTATGTGAAAACAGGGTAGTGTATATCTATTTTCCGCTTGCCGGAAAACTTTGTTGAAGATCCTGAATCCCTTCTGAGAGATCGACCTCGTGTTGTTACTCCTCAGAAGCTTCAAGAGACAAAGCAAGCCAACGTAACGGCACCAACAACCGAAATGTTAATGGCCCAGAAGACCCTTCATGAGTTTTCAACTCCCCCTGCTAACAATGTGCCTATTGGGCCCACCATTAACACGGGAGATGTGAACTACGAATTCAAGACTGGCCTGATAACTATGGTGCAAGCCAACCCATTTTGTGGGAAGGCAAATGAGGATGCAAAGTATCATCTGCAACATTTCCTTGAGATCTGCAGGACTTTTAAGATCAAGGACTTATCTCCTGATGCTATCCGTCTTAGGTTGTTTCCGTTCAGTGTCCTATGGCATTCCTTGCCAAGTTTTTCCTGAGGGCCAATGTCCTACATGGAAAAATTTCCAGCTTCCAGCAAGACGCTAATGAATCTATTACCGAGGCTTTAGAAAGTCTTCAGGAGTACATCCTAGCCTGTCCCCACCATGGGATGGATGATTGGCTAATTATCCAAAACTTCTACAATGGGCGATCCCTTCTTCCCATGACCATATTGATGCTGCTGTAGGAGGTGCCTTCCTCTCATTGACGGTGCCTAGAGCCAAATATTTGATTGAGAAGATGGTCCTAGACATGGGTTTGAGCGACGAGCATCTCCATACCCGCCAGCGAGGCATGCACACCTTGAAGGAGGTGGACATGATCGCTGCCGAATTGGATCTCCTTATGAAGAAAATTGATGGACAAGGCAATGGTGAGGTATGTAGTAATGCCTATGTCTAAGACTCTCACATCACTTGTGAAATCTGTGGCAACATGGGCTATTTGGGTAATGACTGCCCAGAAACCAGTAAGGATGCCCTATACATAGCCAACAATGGAAACAACAATGTCTATCGTCATGGAGGTCAAGGGTGGGGCCAACCTCATCCATTCTTTCAAGGAGGGTACAACAACAATGGCAATAATGGAAATCAACCCAACTTGAGAGAACTTGGCATTGGCTAGCTGAAGATCAATGATGCTATATCCAAGAAGCTGTCAGCAAATGACAAGACCCTAGAAAAAATTAATGCCAAGATTGAAGGACTATCCTCAGCCTTCAAGAATCAATTGAGTTTCAATAAGATGTTTGAAACTCCGTGGCTCAACTAGCTGCTGTTGTCCCTCCAGTGGAGAATGGAAAGTTGCTAGGACAGCCCAAACCTCCCCTGGAGAGTGTTGACAGCTACAATGAAACACGGACAAATCACACCCGGCAACGTTGCCAGAAATGATTGTTGATGTTTCTTACGTCAAAGATCATCTCTCGAAAGAGATGATGTTTGCAAGCGCCCGAAATTGTCGTGTAGCAATTCATCCAAGAGTATTCCAAAGGGTATCGTATTTATCCCACAGGAAGGCAGTGAAGTAAAGCAAAAAATATTATTATGATCAAGGTATAGGGTACTAAATTTTTGTCAGAATAGGAGTAAGTTGATATATAAGGGTAGTGTGACACACACCTAACCAATATACTCTTAGGGTAAGGTTGTCCTAGTGAGGGTTAGACTACGAAATAGAGCTACTCCTACTATGCTCTAATTACTCATGAACATAGCCAACTAACGTACACATGACTATGCTAATGGTGAATACTAGGGCTTAGTGGTCCAACATATCGGGCATGGGCTTACCCTGGTCTGGCAGGTGACTCCTGCCAAGAGCCTACGTCGTAGCTGAACCTGGAGGATTACAACAGATGGATAGGGCTGTCACCACCTACCGCCTACCTCTACGACCCGTGGACAACAAGGCATCCAACACTACTTGACTATTCAACCACCATGCTTGCATGCTAAGTAAACACCTTAAGAGTTGCAACGTAATATTAATCGTAAGTCAATGACTAACCTAAACATCATTGAACCCATGTTGGGACCAAGCACTAACATACTCATATTAACATAATCATATTATTACCTAATTAGACTATAGTGGTATTGTATGATGTTTATGATAACATTATAATGGCATTATGTCTAGATCATAACAACATCTACACCTAGCACATACATGGACTCCACAACCAAACAAGGAACACGTTGCCCAAGTATATGAATAAAGAGAGACTAATAATACTATTATTATAATCCACAAATTCACAGATACAAGAAAAGATACATGAGCCATACTTTTCCCAATTTGGACATGTGACTAGATGCTCCTCTCTACAGCCTAACCCCTACCAAGGACTTGGAGATCTAATGTATACAAGAGAGTGAATGCTCAAGTGGTGTGTGGAGTGAGGGAGCCCACTACTCCCAATTTATACGATCCAAAGGTCGGTTTGGCGCCAGAAAAAGTGAGGGAATCAGTCGCCATCATGATTTCCAAGCCGTGAGGATCCAACACGTGGCGGTTGACCGTGTTTGGTGCGTTTACCTAGTCGGCCAAAATGGCACTTTGGCCGACTTTCTGGTGGCCCGAAACAAGGTGTTTTTCTTCTGGGAGGCTTTTTTGTGGGGCCTTATAATGGGTATGTGTGATTCCCCTATTTTTTAGTTAGTTTTCTCCTTCGAGTGGGCCCAAGAATCCTTGTGCTTGCATCTGATTGGTGGGATGTCTTTTTCCATGCCTTGTGGCCATGCATTCACCATAAATTTGCATATAATACCTATATGCACCAATTTCTCCGAGTACATGTGGAACTAGGTTATTCCTAACTATGATGTGGATAAGAAATATTCATTTCTTCACCTATCAAGTTATATTGACGGTCAAAATTGGTATATAACGACCGTCAACTAACTCCCCCAAGCTTACCCTTTGCTCGCCTTGAGCAAAGTCAAGACTTTAGTTTGATGATCAAGAGTTGCTACAATGTCATATTTTGCAAAAGTACCAAGTGCACGACAATATATTCTACCTTGCATTGAATAAATTGGCTATGGTACCTCAACCTTTTTCTTAGTCTTTATGGGGCTCATGCCTCATCCTTTTCTTGGGTAGTTGAAAGACAGAACAACAAAATGAGCATGCATAACCTAATGTATGACTCAATTTTTTCAAAAGTTTAAAATGGTGTTTCGATTTAAGTTCCTCAAATGATGCACTCAATCACTCCTATGTGGGAAGTGGCATTTGTATCCTCACAAAGGCAATACCTTTCTTGTCCTACATCTAAATAAGGCTTGTATGTGGAGCTTGGTAGGGACCAAGAGTAGGCATATTTGCAACACATATATTGCTAAGTCAAAAGAGTAAGCCTTAGGAGAAAACAAATCATACTTTGATCAAGATTTGTGCAAGTGTGATGGAATATTTGTGCAGTGGATTTGGATTTTGAGATGACTCCTATTTGTGTAGACTCTCATAATTGCAGAGATGAAACATGGCTACTTTTTTCTCTTTTTTTTTCTCATGCTTATTATGTAAGCATGCCTCTTTTTTCTCATGCTTATGATGTAAACATGCATTTTCCTTTTTTTTTTTCTCGTAGCCATGTCTTCTACTCCCTTTTTATGCAATGAACGTGAAGAGAGTACTAAGCATGAAAGGCATGGTGTTTCTCTTTTTATTGTGGAAATACGGTATAAAGAAATTTTGCAATCTTCTAGTGTAGAAGTTTAGCATGTGCCCGTGTAATCTTGATCTTAAAAGTATGAAAAGATTCTCACATAGGTCTATAATAGTTTGACCAAGCTCAATGAGAAGGCAAATAGCATATGCATAAGGTTTATCTAATTCAAATCATCATATGGCTTTGGTAGGAATTTTTATCAAATGAGGAACTTCCATTTTAAATTATCTCCTTGGAATTAAGTTTCACTTTCGACTAAGATATTAGCAGCTCTTATCACTATATCATATACAACAACAACCTAGAATTGGACTTACCTTTTGCTACCCACAATTTCTAAGTTTTAGGTAAAAACATTCTAGGCCAATAAACCCAATACTTGGAGAATACTAAGTTGTATGCAAGGGACTAGAGAAAATAAAATAGAGCAACTATTCATCATTTCAACTTATGCAAAGTAAAAATATTGTTACCGCACATCCTTTATTTTATTAACCTAACCTATACTACGATTATATTTTTTTAAAAGATGCAAATGTGGTGGAAAGAAAGAAATAAAATAAAGGAAAGCAAATGGGTGTGATACAAGTTACCTCAAGTGGGGGTCCTCCCCCAAGCTTGTTCTTGGTCAAGGTCCGCGATAGGGGCTGAAACCCTAACGATGGATGTAGGCCATGAGGTTGGCCTATCCTTGTTGCAGCATGGCTTAGCATTGGAGGGTTGAGTGTCAATGTTGCTCGTCCGCAACTCAAGGTTTCCATAGGTTGGATGTACCTTGTTATTCCTTGGCTAAGGTAATGATAACCCTTGGCTACAAAGGAATGATGTGCACTCAACATGTGTTGAGTGTGTTTCACCATTCTTTGGCTAAGGTGTATTATTCCTTCTTGCCGTATAGGAATAGATTGTACCTCTCATGCATTGGGTGTGATCCGTCGCTCCTCGGCTAAAATAATCATAACCTTTAGCCACAAAGGAGTGACATGTACCCAACATGTGTTGAGTATGATCCGTTATTCCTTTGCTAAGGTACAACATACCTATAACAACAAAGGGATGACGTGCACTCAACATGGGTTGATTGTGATCCATTGTTCCTTGGCTATGGTATAAAATACCTTCTAGCCACATTGAAACAACTTGCATCCAATATACATTAGATGTGATCTTGTCATTCCTTGGTTAAGGTACATTATACCTTTTAGCCATAAAGGAATAACTTAAACCCAATGATGTTGGCAATTCCCTTGAGCTTAAAGGGGTGCTTAGAATAGTTCAGAGCATAATGCGCTCACATATTCGTAGCAGCCCATTGGTCGCTCATGGAGGGTTTCCATACAAAATCTCCAGCCTCGTATAGTTATGGTTGACCTTCGGGCTTAAATTTTGATAGGTGGAAACCATCCTAATTTAATCCTTGGCCAAGAGATGTTGAAATAGAATCCTCTAAGAATTCAAACAATCGGACTTTGAATGCCTGCATAGTTATTTTACTCCTCCAAACTTCCCCTCTATGATAGAAAGGGATGGTTAGCTCCCAATACTTGTACAAATGAATTTTTTGGTTAGAACTGAATTTTCATTTGTACGTACATGAAAGATAAAAAAACAAAGATGCATTGGGTCAAAATTAAAGTGTATCCGTGAACAATTTATTATTCACTGATAAGAGTAGGGCTTTGTGGATAAATCAGTTTGCACATTTTCTAAAGCTTCTACTCATAACAATGGAAGTTATATAAATACACTATGTGGATCCCTTCACCTTATAAATTTTCTACCCATCATAGGTTTTTTACACAAGAGCAAATGCTATCATTTGGATCATGGCAAACAAGATTCTCAATTTTATCCTCGTGGGTATTTTTAATTTCTTGCTTAGGAATTTGAAATTTAGTGATCCATGCATGAATGAGTTTCAAATCAAAATTATGGATATCACTATTCCTAGGTTGCGACATACAAATTCAACCATTTAGTCATTCCATAAGCATTACCTAGGCAGAAACTGCCTAAGTCAATTTTACCAATGGTTATGAAATTCGAGGTACTTATTTAAATTTATTCCTAAGTAAGGTGACATTACTTTTTAAAGGATCAAAAGAGCAATGCCAACACTTACTCCCATGAGGGTGCATAAGAATTTAATGATGAGAAGGTGTAAACCTTCCTTACCAATGTAAGCAAAAGTCATGCAATCCTAATGCAATTCAAATGACAGAAATTTTTAAACTAGTACCTCAATTGAAGAGAAGTTTAGGTTGAAGGTTGTTGTGTGACAAAACTCACGACTATGAATTTTTTTGTAGCCTTCATTATAAATGTCTTCTGCCAAGTTGAGGTTGGAGTTGAATGGGCTTCATCTTACTCCTCGATTGGGCCACCATCTTGAGCATTCTTCCACCATGAACTCAAAATGAGATTGATGGAGGAATATGCGATTGATAAGGCCTTCCAACCACTTTACAAGTTTTATCCTGGCTGCACTAAAATCAAGAACAAACAAAACAACTCAAAAACGGGTTATGTTAGCTCAAAAACATGATGTACCCCTTGTCCAATTGTTTTGCCAAACATGAAAAAACTTGCAAATGCTTTGAATATTAAGGGAAATACTTTTTGTTTGAATTAGGAAGATGAATTCAAGTGGTTACGCCCAAGGTTCATATCCAAATAAATTTTTTTCCTAAGTCAAAATTTTAGTTTTATGATGGTTGGAAATTTTACTTTCCAATATGCAAGTGTGGAAATTCAAACATGCTACATGAAAATGCATGATTTGATAGGAAATTCAAATATGGAATTGAGAAATCAAATATGAGACAATTACTAATTAACCTATTGGCAAGGACTCACTGAATTTCTGAAGTCCGATGAGTGGGACTTACATCCGTCCTGATTAGTGCAATGATTTGTTGTCCAAATTCAGAGTTGAAGATGTGGACAACTTCTCTTGATTGACATGCCAAATCTTGTTTGGCTTTCATTCGAACATTTGAGCCACATGGTGGTCCTAGCCTCTCCGTCATCTTGATGAAAACTTGTCGATGTAGTGACGGCTTCTCCCTCTTGAAGATGTTCTCTCATGAGCATGGTGAGGCTTGTACTTATTTAGGGGTGTCACTTCGACCATCTTGATATCCCTTAAAGTTAACCCATACTTTGACAATGGATGAAAATCTTCCTTGGGCATGTTGATATGTGGACTCCACAATTAAACAAGAAATGATTCATCCACAATGTTACTTGCCCTAGGCTGCTTGGGCTTGGTCGAAGGGTAGGAATCCCAACAAGTAATTGTGGGATATCTTGGATCTTGAATGCTCTTTAATTTTCTTTTCCTTGGCCAGGGGCTTCATGTGGATGTTATCTTGATTTCTTGCTAGGCCATGGACAAGATACTTCAAGGTAGGCTAGTTGAACTTAAATCCCTTGAAATCCGCATAGCCTTCTCGATTGCAAGGGTGACGATGATTCCACCCTTGACCTCATAGTTGGTGATAGCCATTGGAGTTGTCTCTGGAATGAAGAATCCCCATGGGTTTTAGGGAAATGATTACCCAAGTGGCCCATGTTGGAATAAATTTTCACAAGTCATGTGAATATCCATGGCTTGGATTATCCAAACACTACTCCATTGGTTTGATCTTCATGATACTTCAATGAGAGGTGTAGTTCCTTAGCTAGCATGTCCACCTTGTTAAGTAGTGTGCATGCCAAGCTATGGGAACTAGAGCACTCTTCAATCCACCCCTTGAGTATAGACCATATTCTCATCCATAATGAATGAGAATAGGACTGCTTTAGCTCCAGCACAAAGGTGGCCATGGATTGTTGGACCAACCAATGACATGAATGTTGGATGTGGAGTCAACTATCCACCCTATGGCAGAGGCAACCCAAGAAGAACTCTTGGAGCCTCCCCAAGGTTGAGGATGGATGAATTTGGCTCCTATTGGAAGTTGAAATTCTTCCATGAAAGGTAATAGTGTTGCCCAGCGGGCATTTGTTGAGGTACGCCTTGAATCATCTTGCAGTTGAGCACTGACATCCTTGTTGGCCAACCCATGAAATGGGTTAGCCAACACTATCCTGCTTTCACACAAAAGAATAAAACAATCAAGGGTAATCCAGTCTAATAACTATTAGTACATATAGCTTAATCACAAGTAATAACTATCCTTCACTTCTTTTGCCTTCCTCGGCAACTACGCCAGAAATACTCGTTGACAGCTACTAAGAAAACGAACAAATCATCCCGACGACGGCTCCAGAAATGCTTTGTTGACGTTTCTTATGTCACAGATCATCTCTCAGAAGAGATGAGGTCCGCAAGCGCACGGAAACTATCGTGTAGCATTTTACCCAAGAGTATTCTCAATGGTATCATATTTATCCCACAAGAAGGTAGTGAAGTAAAGTAAACACTATTCTTATAATCAAGGTATAGGGTACTAAATGTTTATCAAAACAGGAGTAAGTTGAAATATAAGGGTAGTGTGAAACACACCTAAGCAATCTACTCTAAGGGTAAGGTTGTCCTAGTGAGGGTTAGACTACAAGATGGAGCTACTCCTACAATCCTATGATTACTCATATAGATAAACTAATAAGGTACACGTGACTATGCTAACGGTGAATACTAGGGCTTAGTGGTCCAACATATCGGGCATGGGCTTACCCTGGTCTGCTAGGCGACTCCTACGAAGAGCCTACATCGTAGTCGATCATGGAGGATTACAATGACGGATAGGGCTGACACCACCTACCACCTACCTCAACAACCCGTGGACTACAAGACATCCAACGCTACTTAACTATCCAAGCATGATACTTGCATGCTAAGTAAATACCTTAAGAGTTGCAACGTAATATTCATCCTAAGACAATGACTAACCTAAACGTCGTTGAACAAATGTTGGGACCAAGCATTAACATATTCATATAAACATAATAATATTATTACCTAATTATACTATAGTGGTGGTGTATGATGTTTATGATAACATGATAATGGAATTATGTCTAGATCATAACAACATCTACACCTAGCACATACGTGGACTCCACAACAAAAGAAGGAACGCTTTGCCCAAGTATATGAATAAGGAGAGACTAATAATACTACTATTATAATACATAAAGTCACGAATACAAGAGAAGGTGCATGAGCCATACCTTTCCCAATTTGGACTTGGGACTAGATGCTCCTCTCTACGGCCTAACCTCTACTAAGGACTTGGAGAACTAATGTATACAAGAGAGTGAATGCTCAAGTGGTGTGTGGAGTGAGGGAGCCCACCCTACCCCCTATTTATACCCTCCAAAGGTTGGTTTTGCTTAAAAAAGCGAGGGAATCAGTCACCATCATGATCTCCAAGCCGTGAGGAGCCAACACGTGGCAGTTGACCGCGTTTTGCGCGTTTACCTAGTCGTCTGAACTGGCTCTTCGGCCGACTTTCTGGTGACCCCAAACGCGGTGTTTTTCTTCCGGGAGGCTATTTTGTGAGGCCGTATCATGGGTATTGGTGATTACCCTCATTTTATGTTGGTTTTCTTCTCCAAGTGTGCCCAGGAATCCTCATGCTTGCACCTGATTGGTGGGAATTGTGTTTCCTTGCCTTGTGGCCATGCATTCACCTCAAATCTTCATTTAATACCTACATGCACAAATTTCTCCAAGTACAAGTGGAACTTGGTTATCCTAAGTATGATGCATATAAGAAATATTCATTTCTTCACATAATCGAGCTATATTGACGATCAAAATTGGTATATAACTGTCAGCAAAGAGTGCCAACATGATTTCTTTACAAGGAGGCAACTGGAGGAAGGACCCCGGATGTGCTACAATTTCACGCTCAATTGGGACTCACCACATTGACAAGGCTTTTTGTGACCTTGGACCAAGTGTGAGTGTGATTCTCAATATGCCTTTCGACCAACTGAACTTCACAAAACTTACTCGAACACCAATGCAACTTCAATTGGCTGACTCCTCACTCTGTTATCTGGCGGGTATCGCCGAATATGTTCGGGTGAAAATCCAGAATTGCTTCATACCGTGGATTTCATGGTGCTCAACATGGAGGTCGAGAACGATACGCCACTCATTCATGGGTGACCATTCTTAAGCATCACGAAGGCTCGCATAGATGTGGAAGCTAGAGAAATGCACTTCCATATAAATTGCAAGGAGGAGAAGTTTAACTTTTGCCCAAAATTGGAGCAATGCTCCATGATCCGTATAAAGTATGGGCGAATGTTAAACAAATTTTGTAGGATCTAAGATCATCTGAAAAGCTACCAGAGGGGGGGGTGAATGGTAGATTAAAACTTTTTCAGCGGAAGCAACAAAAATCCCTCGATAGATCAATATGTTAAAACATCATGTGTGCGGTCAATCTAAACATGATCAATTATGACAAAACAATTATAGATTGTGGATAATCAAGTCACGGAGACGCAACAACAAGAATCACGAAAAACCGTCTATAAAAACTCATGTTATGATTGAAGGATTGAACAAAGGTCATTCTGTTCTACTCGAGAAAAACCAGATCTGTAACACTGCAAAGAAACTCGTGTAAAAAGAAAACCACAAATCCAAAGACTGTGAAATTTTCACATATGATAGATAATCAAGTTGTGAAGATAACCCAAAAGGAATAACATCAATTGGATCTGTAAAACTCGAATTATGATGAAACCACCGAAACAAGGTAGTGCTGTGCAGAAACTCGATGAGAAAGACTTGACGAAAACAAGTCGGATGAACAAGGCACAAAAGCTCCTTTAGACTATGAATTTTATTGATAAAAAAACAAAAGGAACAGCCCCAAAGTAGTGCACCATGAGCTCTGGCCTCCCTTTCTTATATAACCAGTCCTTAGGCCAACACAATTCTAACTAGGACTCAAATCCTACTCAGATTCAATCGAAACTTTCCATAACTTCTCAAGACTCTTCCATACGCAGATAGAAGCAATCTTAAGACTTCCAAAAACCTTAGAAATGTATCCCAAATTCCTAAAACAACTCAACTTCGTGCATATCATGAAATCCTAATGTAACCAACTCAAATCTTTCCATATTTGAGTCATACCCAACAAAGCCGCAAACTGAGTCCATAACCTAGTCAGTTGGACCTTTTGGACCAATTCTTTTCATCCACATCGCTTCATCACGCATTGGAACCATGTAGCCACGTCCATGCACTACTTGTACACGTGCAAACATCTTCCAACGACGTCCATGATACCATCATATGCATTGTTCTTGATTCAAACATGTTGCACAACCTCTCGATCAACTCAACCACAATTCCTCCCGAACTTGGTTGTTGAACTTCATCTTCTCCCTAAGACTAGTTCAATGGATCCCGTCACCATCCATGCCTTGAACTCAAGCAACACCTGCACATCAACAAACAACCAATACTTCCGAGCACAAGTCCTTGACTTGACTCTCGTTAGTTTCGAAACCACAACACCTTACGTGAGCACCTTACATAAGCATGTTACAAACCATAGCAAAACGATATCAGCCATAACCATCAACACACACCAAAAACTTAGTAAAGGAATACTAAGCAAACTTTTCATAGTGTAAAGCAAGTTCGAATCTATTCAAAGTAAAAGCAGAACCATTGCAATCTAGCTCCGGACCTTGCCAAAACTAACCGGACCTTGAGCTGGAGCTTAGCAAAGCTAGCAGGACCTAGCACCGGAGCTTACCAAAGCTAGTCCGACCTAGCACCGAAGCTTACTAAAGCTTAGTCGGACCTAGCGCCAGAGCTAACTAAAGCTTAGTCGGACCTTGCCAAAGCAAGTCGGACCTAGAGAAAGCAAGTCAGACCTTGCCAGAGCTACCCAAAACAATCCGGACCTATGATTGGACCTTGCAGAAGCACGGACCTAGAGTCGGACCTTGTTAAAAGGGTGTTTTGCCAATTTATTCATCACAAATAGGGCTCAAAATCTCCCTCTTGATGAATGTGTTGGCGACACCACTTAAAATCCGAACATTGGCTTTTTCACATTAAAAGTTTTGAAAAACAATTTTGGCGTCCTTGTTTTAAAACATGTAAATAAATAATGGCTATTTGCTGAAAAGTACATTTAAAACATGTAAAAAGCATCCTACAATGTCTATGTGAATTAATCCCATCATATCCCAACTAATTACCAATTATGAGTCCATCACCATCATATCACATCCATCAATATTTTGCCACCTATAAACCAGATTCTTACCATTATCATCAACCATGTCCATTTATCACAACCCAAACCCAAACCATAACCATAACCAAACTCTCCCAAATCCCAAGTCCAACTCTAATCTTGGAAGTTGTCCAGGTGCTCGTGACCGGGAGCAAAGCTATCATGGTAGTTTTTAACACTCTGCAGAGGTTGTAACACTTTACTCACATGTTTGTGATTTCATCACCTTTCGATGACTAAGAACCTCCATTATGCTGTCTCACACTTCCGTTGGTGTGTGGCCAAGAGATCACAAAATAGCCTTTCAAAAGGGACTACAAGTATATACGGACCTACTAATGTTTCACCAGCAGGCTTGAATCTCCATTCTCCCACCCACGGGCCCCCTCATGTGACATGCATATCCCATGATAGCCCTACTCGACTCCCATTCCCCAGGCCATCCAATGGTCCATACAATACTAGCAGCACAACTAATTATTCAGTTATGCCGCACCTATACTTGGCCTTGTGGTCGCACTGTTGTCCTGGCATATATTTCCGTGAACTAGTTTTTAGATCTAGGGAAAGCAAACCACCGTACCATCCAACCCATTCCACACAATCATGCTTGCTTAGAAAATCCAAATTACATATCACTAAAATGACTCTTCATTGTTGCATCTTCATTAATCTACATGATTAAAGCTGTTAAGCAAATTTATTTTGTTTCCCATAAATCCGTCAAGTGATGCGACTCAAAAGAGAAAGACCCATATCCGACTCATCATGTATCCAGCGACAAGGGCTGGAAAGCAATACTAGTAAACTCCTACGAGTAGGTTTCCCATCAAGTTGATACGAGCATGCAATTTCACAAACAAATCATTTAATAAAAACGGGATCAATATTGTCAAGGAAACTTGCCTTAATATTTCGCAATTGAGTGGCTCAAGCAAACAGAAATCTTGCACAAGATGTTCCTCAGATACTAGCTTGTCGATCGTAACTTCTTGAGGGTACCCGTCTACTGGCAATCAAGCACATACACATACAAACATACACAATAAATGCATTACAAACACTAATCAATAGGCAAAGTATGGATGCATGCACAAAATATGTTTGTATTAATGTTACATAAATTTCTATAGCTTATTTGAGTAAGTTTGGAATTAATTACAATTAATTCAGAGGCAAAATAATTATTTTGGAATATTAAATATGTTCGAATTATTATTAATAACTTATTAGTTTTTATTCTAATTTTTTTGGAATTTTTCTATATTTAATTTGATACCTTATGAATTAACTAGGCTTTAATCTTATTTATTAAATCTAGAAAACAGATTAAATAATACTGAAAATATAAATTCGGTCAAGTCTAAAATAACATATAGATCTTGAATGATTTAATCTAACTTGTAAGCTTTCAAGTGTTTTAAGATGATTTGACGACGATTAATGACTGCGCAAAATAAAATATGCCCTACACGTATTTTAGTTCAATATTAGAATTAAAATAGTTGTCTAGATCTAAATCGTAATACCTACCGTGTGCGCATCTAGTATGGACTGTCGTGGAACGGCGGAGTAGTGTAGGCAAAGTAGACGGCGCAGCGATCCATGGCGCGACAATCTCCGACGAATGGCGGTACCTTTCTTCTTTTCCTCTTCTCTCTCTTTTTTTTTTGCCGCAGCCTCCCTTTTTTTCACTTTGGCGGCTAGGTTTTTTTTCTAAGCTGCCGGCTAGAACTCACGTACTCTGGATTTGCGCTGTCTAATGTTCTTTACGTGCCTTGAGCAGCGAGGGCAGGGCTCCTTTATATAAATGGCGGGGAGGCACGTACCGTCCTCGGGACCGAGTCCCGGTTGGCCACGGTAACGTG
The DNA here is from genome assembly GCA_036927565.1 of Tuctoria greenei. NCBI lineage: Eukaryota > Viridiplantae > Streptophyta > Magnoliopsida > Poales > Poaceae > Tuctoria > Tuctoria greenei. The sequence goes on from JAYESD010000004.1 coordinate 119,792,920, forward strand.
TGCTGCCTGGCCTCTGGGCACACGGTGGTTTTGTTTTGTTTTTTTTTCTATATTGTTTTTGCATGGCAGTGCGGCCTGGCTCGGGAGAGTCCGGCTTGGAAGCTAGAACTGTGCCTTGCCCTGAACCTTCCGGGGTAGAGGCAAAGCTTCCCCGGAACTTCCGGAAGGTTCCATAATTTGTTTTTATAGATTCCATATAGATTTGTTATATATATTTTTTTTATCTTTTATTTTCCTAGTAATTTATATATATATATTCTTTATCTTATTTTTCTTTATTATTTGTTATTTATTTTTCTATTTAATTATTTATTATTTCTATTTTCTATATATATATATATATACTTCTCCATCTTTTATTATTATTATTCATCTTTTTCTATGATGTTCTTTTCTAATTACTTTTCTATTGTATAAAATTTCTAATTTGATTTTAATAGATCTAGTCACTTAGTCTATGCCTAAATGTGAACACATATGTATAGACGTTTTAGTTTATTTTAGTATACTTATTAAATATTATTTCTTCTTCCATATTAAATTTTCCTTTTCTTTTATTTCTTTTCTTCCATATTTGTTATGCCAATTTAATTGCTTTTAATGTATTTGTTTTGGTAAATAAATTTTAATATGTAAGGATGAATGCAAATGCAAGATAAGATGCATGTATTTTATATTTTTCTTTATAAAAATAATTTCTTTCTATTATTAAATTCTAACTTCCTATTCAAATTTTTGTTCACCAAAGTTTGAAAATCGGGATGTTACAATTGGATCTGTAAAACTCGAGTTATGATAAAACCACCAAAGCAAGGTAGTGCTGTGCAGAAACTCGACGAGAAAGCCTTGGCGAAAACAAGTCAGATGAACAAAGCACAAAAGCTCCTTTAGACTATGAATTTTATTTATCAAAACACAGAAGGAGCAGCCCCAAAGTCATGCACCACGAGCTCTGGCCTCCCTTGCTTATATAACCAGCCCTTATGCCAACCCAATTTTAACTTGGACTCAAATCCTACTCGCATTGAACAGAAACTTTTCATAACTGCTCAAGACTCTTCCATACGCAAATAAAAGCAATCTTAAGACTTCAAAACACCATAGGAACATATCCCACATTCCTAAGAAAACTCAACTTCGTGCTCACCATGAAATCCTGACGTATCCAACTCAAATCATTCCATATTTGAGTCAAACCCGACTCAGCCATAGCCTGAGTCCATAACCTAGTCGGTTGGACCTTTCCAGCCAATTCTTTACGTCCACATCTTTTCATCATGCATTGGAACTATATAGCAACACCCATGCACTCCTTGCACACATGCAAACATCTTCCAACGATGTCCACGATACCTTCATATGCATTGTTCTTGATTCAAACATGTTGCGCAACCTCCCGATCAACTCAACCACAATTCCTCCCGAACGTGGTAGTTGAACCTCATCTTCTCCCTAAGACTAGTTCAATGGATCCCGTCACCAGCCATGTCTTGAACTCAAGCAACAACTACACATGAACAAACAACCTATTATAGCACAAGTCCTCGAGTTGACTCTCGATAGTTCCAAAACCAATATACCTTACGTGAGCACGTCACATAAGCATGTTGCAAACCATAGCAAAACGATATCAGCCATAACCACCAACACACACCAATAACTTAGTAAAAGAATACTAAGAAAATTTTCCATAGATGTAAAGCAAGTTTGAATCAATTCAAAGTAAAAGAAGAACCATTGCAATCTAGCTCCAGACCTTGCCAAAACTAACCGGACCTTGAGTTGGAGTTTACCAAAGCTAAAAGGACCTAGCAACGGAGCTTACCAAAGTTAGTAGGACCTAGCACCAGAGCTTACTTAAGCCTAATCGGACCTAGTGCCAGAGCGTACTAAAGCTTAATCGGACCTTGCCAAAGCAAGTCGGACCTAGAAAAAGAAAGTTGGACCTAGATGAAGCAAGTCGGACCTGACGTCAGACCTTGCTGGAGCTACTCAAAACAAGCCGCACCTATCATCGGACCTTGCAGGAGCTCGGACCTAGTGTCGGACCTTGTTAAAAGGGTCTTTTGGCAGTATTAAAAACATTTATCATCATAGCCAATGTATTTAGCACACATAGGTCTCACACATTCAATAGGTCGAGATCACACCTCCAAAGGTGGACCCGCTCACTGCATGCATGAGGAATTTGATCTATGAGGAAAACCCGTCTTATTGTCCATGCCGACACCCCAAGTAGACGGAGAAGTCTGGGCCTCCCAAAAGGCCAAAGTCCACCAAGCCGCCAAAAAAGGTATGGCGGACGAAGAAAGACAAGCAGTCCGAGCCCATCCCTCTGGGACTTAGATGTCAAGAAATGAAGAAGGAGGAATGTCCATCTCATTGGACGATGGTGAGACCTAGCCAATAGGTTAAATTGGTAGTTATCCTTTTCTTTGTTTTTCTATTCTCCTTATTTGGTTCTCCCCATTTAGTTTGATTTTCCCCCACTGCATATTTGGTTTTTCTTAGTAAGTTGAGAATCTTATATTCTCAACTGTCATTTTTATTTTTTTTTGTTTCACAAAAAGAAGATTGTTGGGTTTTGAAAAAAGAGTTTTTATTCGAAAAACAATTTTTCTGTTTTGCAAAAGTGGTAATTCACTAACATGCTAATTCCATAGCCATTAGGGAGCCACCTGGCAAAAGGGAGAACAGAGGGGCCCACTTGTCAGTGCGGCCAACCCCCTGTTGATGGCTACTAACGTCACAGATCATCTCTCGAAAGAGATGAGGTCCGCAAGAGCACAGAAATTGTCGTGTAGAATTTCACCGAAGAGTATTCCCAAGGGTATCGTATTTATCCCAGAGGAAGGAAATGGAGTAAAGTAAACACTCAATTATGATCAAGCTATGGGATACTAATCAATTATCAAGACAGGGGTGAGTTGATAATATTTGGGTAGTGTGATACACACCTAAGCAATATATTTTAAGGGGTAAATGAGTCCTAACGGGGGTTAGACCTAGAGTTGGGGAGTTGCTCCTACAATGCTTCTAATATATGTATACATAGCCTAGGTTAGATACTAATGAGCATGTCAATGGTGAATACTTATGCTAAGTTGTTCAACACATCGGGCACGAGTTTACCCCTAGCAACACTAGGTGACTCCCGCCAATAGCCTGTGGCATAGCCGAACGTGGAGGATTACAAAGGACAGATACAACCGTCACCACCTACTGCCTACCTCTTCAATCCATGGGTCTAAGATACATTCAACGCTACTTTCTATCCTAGCACAATGCTAGCATATTAAGTAAATACCTTAGGAGCCCGGGCAACAGCCATCCTAAAGCAATGAACTAAATCATCATTGAACCAATGTTGGTACATAGCACAAGTGATTCATAATAACATGATCATATCATAACTAATGAGACAATAGTGGGGGTTTGTAGCGTTTATGATGATAAATTAAGAGTGATATGGTATAATCATAAAGACTACTCTTACCACATATATGGAATCCAAAATCAAACAAGAAACGCTTCATCCACGTATATGAATAAGAGAGGACTAATGATAATATCTTTATTATGCATAAAGTCAAAATTATAAGAAAAGATACATGAGCCATACCTTTCCCAACTTGGACTTGGAACTAGAGGCTCTCCTATCTATAGCCTAACTCCACTAAGGTCTAAGAGAACTAGTGTATACAATAGAATGATGCTCAAGTGGTGAGTGTTGAAGTGAGGGGTGAGGGATCCTATTTATAACTTGGAGAATGGTCAGTTCCCGCCACCTAAAACGCGAGAATCATTCACCATTGTCTTATTTAAGCCGAGAGGAGCCAACACGTGGTGTTTGACCGCGTTTGGCGACAGGAACTAGTCGGCCGACTAGGGGGGTCAGCCGACCTGGTCCTGGCTCCAAACGGTCAGTTCTTCCTTTAGGTGACTAACAAGTGGATCGCATTCCATGATATGGGTGCTATATTGTTGGATGGCCCCGGATACTTCTGTTTGTGGGCCATTTGATCCACGTGGTGCCCCATGTCGATGCTTGATTGGCTGGGATGATATTTTAGGATCCATCCCTTTGTTTCATTGCAATTTTGTGTAAAATGCCTGCATGCACCAATTTCTCCAGGTAAAAGTGGAAATAGGTTAAATAGAAAGGTGATGTGTGCAAGAAATGATATTTACTTCACATAATTGAGTTATATTGACAGGTGAGATTGGTATATAACAGCTGTGAACACCCCCTTATTCGACCAACTAGGGGAAAGAGCCATTTTGGCTCTCTCTCCTCCAACGGCTACCTTTGATTCCCTAGTGACCGCTGGGCAGTGCACACTATAAGCGGTGGCCATGAGGAGCACTTCTCCTCACACTTCACCTCATTTCATACCACTCCAAAGTCACTCTTGCTCACATTGTTGTTCTTGCTCTTCATTGAAGTGCTCTTGCTCAAAATCCAACTCAAAAAGATTTGTTTTTTTCTTGCATTTGCAATTTGCTCTCAAGTTCTTCAAGGAAAAATTTGTCGGGGGTTTTGCTTTCACTAACATCACCTCTTTCGAGTTTTTGCCTTGTTGTGTTCTTGTCTGTTGTGGCCATGAAAGGAATGAAGAAGTTGTTTGGAAAGAGGAAGGAGGCTGCAAGCTCAAGCCATGGTTGAGGCTCAAGTGCACACCCCTTTTCTGTTGCCACACCAAGTTCTCAGAGGAGTGTAGGAGAGGACACTCCCATGGGTGAAAGGAGCAACCCTCAGCAACTTCTTCACGACGATGGCCTCGACATCAAAGTGAAGTTGAAGATCAAGTACGCAAGCTCCTCCAAAATTGTGAGTTTTCTCATACAAAAGCTTATGATCCCGATTTGATCTCTAAAATAGGTATGGATTCCGAATTATTTTCCATTTGGTGTGCACTAGGATGGGAAAACATTGCTCACATTGAGGAGAGATGTTCACGCCTTCTCTCCATACAATTCCTTTGCACACTCAAAATAGGATTTGGTGATATTACATTTAGATTATTTCAAAAAGAATACAATATCCTATGGAAAGAATTAATTAAAATCCTAGGCTTCCAAAAACGTTTTTTTGCTAGACTTAGACGCTTTGCCTAAGTTTAACAAACGTATTTTTTGGCAATACTCAACTTGTGAGGTCAGATGTAGTGCACCTACGATTAGCCACTTACAAAACCTACATTACGCTTCATGCATAGATGGGTGGTGATGACTATATTCCCTAGAGGAGATGCAAGAGTAGTGTGTGATGATGAGCTGAAAATTTTATTTGCCATGATTAAAGAGATAAAATTGCTCCAAATAGACATGATGACACAATAGTTAGATTACATTCCATGAACAGGGCCAATTGAATGCACTTCATTGATTACTCGTATCGCTATTAGGGTAGGAGCACTAGAATATTATTCATTTGAGTATATTGAAAATGAAAGAGAATTAATTCATGAAGATTATTTAATGCAAGGACACACCGTTAAGCATGATCAAGATGGCTCTTTGTTATTTTATTATCCCGACATTGTCAATGAAATTCGGTTACCTAACCTGGATTATCATTTGTACAAATGCCGGAGGCTAACCATTGACCTTCTTCCCATCGAGGAAGCATGAAAAGTAATGTCTTTGGTAGGGTAACTAGAAGCCATGCAAGGAGAGCGACCATGCCCCCGACAACCTCCACGGTCCATGAGTACGAAGAAGAAGAGAACACAATGGGTGATGCACCCGGATGGACCGAACCTCCATTATGAGACCGAAGGTTCGTATTGGCATGGATGGTCAGGTGCCACATGGGACCCACCCTATGCACTTCAAGCTCTAGCAGCTTGCCTCCAACGTCCATGAGAAGATGTCATTCCTCTTGCGCTAGACGTCATCATGACTATAACCAAGTAATGATGGATCTCACTAGACGTATAGAAGAGCTTGAAGTGAGAATGGGTGACATCTACAACACTCTCCAAGGGCATGTCCAAGTACCCAAGACTGTCAATGAATATGGACGCTCACTTCACAAACTTCAACTCAAGCTGCAACAACAACAAGCCGATCTCGCGGCATACTTCTATCATCAAGGGTTCAACCATCATCACGGAGGTGAGTGAAGAGCAAGCTTGGGGGAGGACCCCCACTTGAGGTAAATTGTATCAACCCCTTGCATACTTATTTTCCATTCAACCATCATCCACCTTGCATATATAAAAAAAGGAAATAAGATGGATTTGTTTTTAAAAAAAATAAATGATGTGCGGTTAGAATGACATGGAATTCAGATAGATGAAATGATGAATAGTTGCATTGTTTTAATTTTCCTAAGTCCCTACTTTACAACTTAGTACTCTCCAACATATTTCTCTCATTGGCTACGTTGTTGCCTTGATTTGGAAATTGTGGGTAGCAAAAGCTTAATCCATTCTAAGTTGTTATGAGATGTGATATAGTTAGAGGGCTGCTATTCCTAGTTTGAAAGTGACTAGGTCCTGGTGCCAAACACGGTCAAACACCACGTGTTGGCTCCTCCCGACATGAAGATGTCAGTGGTGACTGATTCACGCGCTTTTGGTGGCGGGAACCGACCCTTCTCCAATCTATAAATAGGACCCCTCACCCCTCACTTCAACACACACCACTTGAGCATCGTTCTATTGTATACACTAGTTCACTTAGTCCTTAGTGGAGTTAGGCTATAGAGAGGAGAGCTTCTAGTCCCAAGATGGCTCTTTTTTTTCTTATATTTGTGACTAATTGCATAATAAATATATTATCATTAGTCTTCTTTTATTCATATATTTGGATGAAGGGTTTCCTGTTTGATTGTGGATTCAATGTGTGTGGTAGGAGTATTCTTTATGATTATGCCATATGACTCGTAATCTATCATTATAAACACTACCAACCACCACTATAGTCTAAATAGTTATGATATGATCATGTTAATATGAATAACTTATGCTATGTCTCAACATTGGTTCAACGATATTTAGGTTAGTCATTGCCTTACGATGTCATGATTCTTAAGGTATTTACTTAGTATGCTAGCATGGTGCTAGGATAGTTAGTAGCATTGCATTTCTCGTAGACCCACGGATTGATGTGGTAGGCAGTAGGTGGTGATAGCCCTATCTGTCCTTTGTAATCCTCCACGTTCGGCTATGCCACAGGCTCTTGGCGGGAGTCATCCTAGTATTGCTAGGGGTAATCCCTTGCCCATTATGTTAAACAACTTAGCGTAAGTATTCACCATTGACATGCTTATTAGTATTTAACTTAGGCTATGTATATGTATACTAGAAGCATTGTAGGAGCAACTCTCCAACTCTTAGTCTAATCTCCAATATGACCCATTTATCCCTTAGAATAGATTGCTTAGGTGTGTGTCACACTATCCATATATTATCAACTTACCCCTGTCTCGATAATTGATTAGTATCCCATAGCTTAATAATAAAGTAGTGTTTACATTACTCCATTGTCTTCCTCTGGGATAAATACGATACCCGTGGGAATACTCTTGGGTGCAATGCTACACGATAGTTTTTGTGCACTTGCGGACCTCATCTCTTACTAGAGATGATCTGTGATGTTAAGAAATGTCAACAAAAATTTATGGCGCCATTGCCTGGGAAGGCAAAGGAAGTAAAGAATATCATATCACTTGTGATTAAGCTATAGATACTAGTTGTTATTATACAGGATTACCCTTGTTTGTTTTCCCCGTGTTTGTGGCGAAAACGGGGTAGTGTTGGCTAACCTATTTTATGGGATGGCCAACGAGGACGATAGTTCTCAACTGCAATATGATTCAAGGCGTACCTCAAAATGTGTCAGCTAGGCAACACCATTGCCTTTCGCGAAAGAATTTCAGCTTCCAGTAGGAGCCGAAGTCATCCATCTCCAAGCTTGGGGGAGGCTCCAAGAGTTCACCTTGGTTTCCCTCCACCATGGGGTGGATAGTTGGCTCCTCATCCAACATTCATGTAATTGGTTGGTCCATCAATCCATGACCACCTTTGTGTTGGAGCTAAAGAAGTCCTATTCTCATTCATCATGGATGAGAATATGGTCTCCACCCAAGTGGTTTATTGAAGAGTGCTCTAGTACCTTTAGCTTGGTATGCAGACCACTTAACAAGGTGGAATGCTAGCTATGGAACTACACCTCCCATTGAAGTATCATGATAGATCAAGTAAACGAAGAAGTGTTTGGAATTATCCAAGCCATGGATATTCACATGATTTGTGAAAATCCATGTCAACATGGGCCACTTGGGAAATCATTCCCCTAAGACCCATTGGGATTCTTCCTTGCAAACACATCTCCAATGGCAATCACCTACAAGGAGGTCAATGGTGAATCAACATCACACTTGTAATCAAGGAGGCTATAGGGATTTCAAGGATTTAAGTTCATCTAGCCTGCCTTGAAGTATCTTGTTCATGGCTAAGCAAGAAATCAAGACAACATTTACATGAACCTCTTGGCCAAGGACAAAAAAATAAGGAGCATTCGAGATCTAAGATGTCCCACAATTTCTTGTTGGGATTCTTATACTTCGACCAAGCCCATGCAACCTAGGGAAAGTTACATTGTGGATGAAGCGTTTCTTGTTTGATTGTGGAGTCCACATGTCATCATGGCCAAGGAAGCTTTTGATCCATGATCAAAGTATGGGTTGACATTAAAGAATATCAAGAAGGTCGAAGTAGCACCCGTAAAGAAGGACAAGCCTCACCATGCTTATGAAAGACTATCTTCAAGAGGGAAAAACAGCCACTACATCAAGTCTTCACCAAAACGACGGGGACGCTAGGGCCATCATGTGGCCCACATGTCCAACTAACATGCCAAAGGAGACTTGGCATGTCAATTAAGAGAAGTTGTCCACATCTTCAACCCTGGGATTCGACAACAACTCATCGCACTAAATGGACGGAGGTAAGTCCCACTCATCGGATTTCAAAAATAAAAAAATTGGTGAGTCCTTGACAATAGGTTAATTGGTAGTTATCTCATATTTCCCATCAAATCCTGCATTCAAATTTAGCATGTTTGAATTTCCACACTTGCATGTGGGAGAGTAAAATTTCCAACCAACATAAACTAAAATTTTGAATTAGGAAATAAATTTATTTGGATATGAACCTTGGGTGTAACCACTTGAATTCATCTTCCTAATTCAAACCAAAAATATTTCCCTTGAATATTCGATACATTTGCAAGTTGTTTCAAGTTGGACAGAACAATTTGACAAAGGGTACAACATGCTTTTGAGCTAACGTAACCCGTTTTTCGAGTTGTTTTGTTTGTTCTTGATTTTAGTGCAGCTAAAACAAAAAATTGTAAAGTGGTTGGAAAGCCCCATCAAATGCATATACCTCCATCGATCTCATTTTTTTGAGTTCATGGTGGAGGAATGCTATAAATGGTGGTCCAATGGCGGAACAAGATGAAGCTCATTCTAAACCAACCTCATCTTGGCATTGAACATGAAGGCTACACCAAAATTCATGGTCGTGAGTTTCTCAAACAACGACCTTCAACCAAGACTGCTCTTGAAATTGAGGTACAAGTTCAAATTTTCTGTCGTTTGAATTGCATTAGGATTTAATGATTTTTTCTTACATTGGTATGGAAGGTTTACATTTTCTCATCATTCAATTCTTATGCATCCTCAAGAAAGTAAGTGCCGACATTACAATTTTTGATTCTTCAAAAAGAAATGTCACCTTACATGGGAATACATTTAAACAAGTAACTAGAATTTCATAAGCATTGCTAAAAATTGAGATAGACTTTTCTTCCTAGGCAATGCTTATGAAATTACTTAATGGTTGAATTGGTATGTAGAAACCTAGGAATAGTGATGTCCATGAAATAAAAAATTTCTAGGAGGATAAAATTTAGAATCTTGATGGCCATGACCCAAATGATAAATAATTGCTCTTGTTAAAAACTATGATGGTTAGAAATTTTACAAGATGAAAGGATCCATATAGTGTATTTATCTCTCTCACATTGTTATGAGTAGGAGCTTTGGAAATGATCAACTTGGTTTATCCATAAAGTCCCACTCCTAGCAATGATTCGGTTACCTAACTCCAAAATTCATTTCTACAAGTGTTGGGAGCTAACCATCCCTGTCTATCATAGAGGGGAAGTTTGTAGGAGTAATATTACTATGTAGGCATTCAAAGATCTGATTGTTGGAAACCCTTAGAGGATTCCATTTCAAACATCTATTGGCCAAGGAGTAAATTAGGACTGTTTCTACCAACCGTAAATTAATTCCGAAGGTCAACCATAACTATACGAGGCTGGAGATTTGACATGGAAACCCTCTATGTGCAACCAATGGGCTGCTACGAATATGTGAGAGCATTATGCTCTCCACTATTCCAAGCACTCATTCAAGCTAAAGGGAATTGCCACCATCATTGGGTGTGCAAGTTGTTCCTTTGTGGTCAAAAGGTATGTTGTACATTAGCCAAGGAATAACGGATCTTACTCAACACATGTTGGGTACGTGATACTCCTTTGTAACTAAAGGGTATCATTACCTTAGCCAAGGAGTGATGGATCACACCCAATGCATGAGAGGTACAAGTTATTCCTATATGGCAAGAAGGTATGATACACCTTAGCCACAGAATGATGAAACACACTCAACATATGTTGCGTGCACCTCATGCGTTTGTGTTAAGGGTTATCACTAGCTTATCCAAGGAATAACAAGGTACATCCAACCCATGGAAACCTTGAGGTGTGGATGAGCGACATCAACAACACTCTCCTCGACCTCACTCATGGAATCCATGAAAGGCAACCAAACATCGACACTCAAACCCTCCAATGTCAAAGCCATTCTGCAACAAGGTTAGGCCAACCTCATGGCCTACATCCGTCGTTATGGTTTCAACACCTACTGCGGACCTTGAACAAGAACAAGCTTGGGGGAGGACCCCCAGCTGAGGTAACTTGTATCACATCCCATTTGCATCTCATTATTTTATTTATTTCATTACACCACATTTGCGTCTAAAAAAAAGAAGAGATTAATAATAATGTAGTGTAGGTTAGGTTAATAAGATAAAAGATGTGCGGTAAGAATGGTTTCGAATTCACATAGATGAAATGATGAATAGTTGCTCTGTTTTAATTTTCCTCAGTCCCTAGTTTACAACTTATTACTCTCCAAAATATTGCTTCTATTGGCTAGAATTACTTTTCCTTGAGTTAGAAATTGTGGGTAGAAAAATCTTAATCCAATTCTAAGTTGTTGTGAGATATGATATAGTGATAGGGCTGCTATTCCTAGTTTGAAAGTAAAACTTAGATTTTTAGAGAAATTTTAAAAATATTTGAGTTACTCTCATTTGATTAGAAATACCTACCAAAGCCATACGATACATTACATTGATAGACCTTATGCATATGCTTTTTGCCTCCACATTAGCTTTATCAAACTAGTATAGACCTATGTGAGATTTCATTCATTACTTTCTGAATTCAAGACTTTACTTGCACATGCTATACTTCTACACTAGAAGTAAGCAGAATCTCATCATACTACCATGCCACAATAATAAGAGAAACTTCATAGCATTCATGCTTAGTACTCTCTCTAAAGTTTATTTTATAAGAAGGGAGTAGAAGACATGGCTACAAGAAAAAGAAAAAGAAAAGGAAAACACATGCATACATCATAAGCGTGAGAAAAAAAAAGAAAAGAAAATTAGCCATGTTTCATCCCTGCAAAATAAGAGAGTCCACACAAAAGGAGTCATCTCAAATATCCACATCCACTCCATTCCATCATACATGCACAAGTCTTGAATCAAATTGTGTTGAATTGATTTCTCCTAAGGCTTGCTCTTTTGACTTAGCCATATTATGTGTTGCAAATATGACTACTATATTCCCTACCAAGCTCCACATACAAGCCTTATTTAATTGTAGGATGAGTGTAGGTAAAATGCCTTGGTGATGAAATATTTCCACTACACACAAAGGAGAGACCGAGGGAATTAAATTGAGGTACTTATAATCTAAATTGAACTCTCTGGAATTTGAGTAGAACTTGATTATGGGGTATGTGTGCTCCATTTGTTGTTATATCTTTCAATTACCCATGAATAGTAGATGGCATAAGCCCAATAATGACTTAAGATGGGGGAAGTACCATGCCAATTTTTGTAATACTAGGTAGTGTATTTTGCTGTGCACATGGTACTTTTGAAAAATAGAAAATTTTAGCAACTTCTAATCATCAACCTAAAGTCTTGATTGTGCTCGGGATGAGCAAAGGATAAGCTTGGGGGAGTTTGTTGACGATTGTTATATAACAATTTCACCCGTCAATATAACTCAATTATGTGAAAGAAATATCATTTCTTGCACGCATCACCTTTCTCTTGAACCTATTTCCACTTGTACTTGAAGATATTGGTGCATGCTGGTATTATACATAGAATTGAAGTGAAACAATGGGATGGATCCTATAAAATATTATCACATCTAATCAAGCATCCACACGTGGCACCACATGGATCAAGTGACCCACAAACAGAAGTATCTAAGGCCATCCAACGGTGTAGCACCCATATCATGGAATGCGACGCACATGTTAGTCACCTGGAGGAAGAACTGGCCGTTTGGAGCTAGGACCAGGTCGGCCGACCCCCCCCCCCCCCCCCCCCCTAGTCGGTCGACTAGGTCTTGGTGCCAAACGCGATCAAAGGCCATGTGTTGGCTCCTCCTGGTTTGAAGAAGTCAGTGGTGACTGATTTGCACGCTTTTGGTGGCAAGAACAGGCCCATCTCCAAGCTATAAATAGGACCCCTCAAACCTCACTTCAACACACACCAGATGAACATCATTCTATAGTATAAACTAGTTCTCTTAGTCCTTAGTGGAGTTAGGCTATAGAGAGGAGAGCCTCTAGTCCCAAGTCCAAGTTCAAAGATGTATGGCTCATGTATCTTTTCTTATATTTGTGACTTTATGCATAATAAAGATACTATCTTTAGTCTTCTTTTATACATATACTTGGATGAAGCATTTCTTGTTTGATTGTGGATTCCATGTATGTGGTAGGAGTAGTCTTTATGATTATGCCATATCACTCTTAATCTATCATCATAAACACTTCGAACCCCCACTATAGTCTAATTAGTTATGATATGATCATGTTAATATGAATAATTTATGCTATGTCTCAACATTGGTTCAATGATATTTAGGTTAGTCATTGCCTTGGGATGTCATGATTCTTAAGGTATTTACTTAGTGTGTCTCATAGACCCATGGATTGAAGAGGTAGGCAGTAAGTGGTGACAGCCCTATCTGTCCTTTGTAATCCTCGACGTTCGGCTATGCCACAGGATCTTCGCGGGAGTCGTCCTAGTATTGCTAGGGGTAAACCCGTGCCTGATATGTTAAACAACATAGCATAAGTATCCACCATTGACATGCTTATTAGTATCTAGCTTAGGCTATGTATATAAATACTAGAAGCATTGTAGGAGCAACTCCCAACTCTTAGTATAATCTACATTAGGACCCATTTACCCCATTAGTATATGGGTAGTGTCACACTACCCATATACTATCAACTTACCCCTGTCTGAATAATTGATTAGTATCTCATAGCTTAATCATTAGAGTGGTGTTTACTTTACTCCATTGCCTTCCTTTGGGATAAATACGATACCTTTGGGTGAAATGCTACACGATAGTTTATGTGCGCTTGCGGACCTCATCTCTTACTAGAGATGATATGTGATGTTAAGAAACGTCAACAATCATCGCTGTGGATGCTGATGACATTGTTCAGCGTGGTTCATATGGCTACTACAAGAACATGATCACATATCATATTGAAGATATACTTGGTATACTCGGTATACTTGATCAGACCTGTGATACTGTATGGAGCAGAATGTTGGCCAACTAAAAGACAACATGTCCAACAAATGAGTGTTGCAGAGATGCGCATGCTACGGTGGATGTGCGGTCACACAAGAAGAGACAAAATTAGGAACGAGGTGATACGTGATAGGGTAGGGGTGGCACCGATTGAGGAGAAACTAGTCCAACATCGCCTACGGTGGTTTGGGCATATCGAGCGGAGACCTCCAGAAGCACCGGTTAACAGTGGGATTATAAAGAGTAGATAAAATTTTAGGAGGGGTAGAAGTCGACCATTGTTGACATGGCAGGAGGTAGTTAAACGAGACTTAAAGAAGTGGGACATACCTAGAGATTTGGCTCATGATAGGACTGCATGGAAATTAGCAATTCATGTGCCAGAATCTTAGTTTATTCGGATTTTGTTATTCTTATCTTCTTTCTTATTAACCCATTTCTAAAATAAATAAAATGTAGAATATTATTTTATTTGTATTAGTTATTATTGTTATTATTTTACTTCCATCTTATTTTCTATTACTTTTCTTCAAAATTGTTGGGTTTCATTTCTAGACAACCCCAACTTGTTTGGGACAAAGGCTTGGTTGTTGTTGTTGTTGTACTTGGTATACCAGTTCGTTCTGTCAGCTTGACTCCTCTTGGTATCACCCTTTTATCACTCGATTCTTGCTTCTATCGGGAATCCTTGCTCTTGGGGGATTTATTGAGGTTGAGGGCGTCAAAATCACTTTTGTTAGGCATGATTATGGAGTAAACAGGCATGAGAGAAAATTTTATCGTGTCGGTTGGTTCTTAATCTTGGGCTTCCCTATTGACTACCGTTCTGCTGAAATTATTGATGTGGTGGTTTCTTGCTTTGGAAAACTCCTTCACTGGCACAATAGCCCGAGGGTTTTGGGGTCCGTCCTAGTGAAGTGCATGTACGATGAGCCTAGATTGGTGCCTAGAAGCCTTGTACATAAGCAAGGCACTAGGGACAGTCATGCATGGACCTGGTCTTGCCCGTTGTACATCCTCAACTCGATGCACCCGTGTGGGGACTTCCTATTGGAGGATTAGCTCTCAGAGGACAGCAATCCACATCCACTGCATGTTGAGGTCTAACACCATGAATAGTTCATGCCACAGCCGGCAGAGCCAGAACCGCAGTGGGATGAGGCTTCTCAGCAGCAGCAGCAAAACCATGTCCCAAACCACCAAATCCAAATTAGGGCTGGGGCGCTTGGCCTCTGCCACCACAAGAAGAATAACCGCTGTCGAATGATGCGGCCAAGGGTCTTGTTGTGAATCAAGAATTATCTGAAGAAACTCTGGGGTTCGAGCCAATAGGCAAGCATCTCAGTCGATCTTATATGGGACGCTGGTTCACTCTTTGGAAAACATTGGGGATCACTCAACCAGACCAGCTTGGCTTGCCTTTATGTACTCCTCTTCGCTCAGGAGGATGCTATCGATGGCCTACCCTCAGTCTTCCGCTACATGGTGGACTGCACCCCAACCAGCAGAGGCACGCTCATGGTCCTTCGGTTTGCATGTCCCTCACTGGCATGAGGACCACTCAGTCGAGGCCTATTATCACTGAACCTCCTGAAGAAGAAGCTCTAGGTTCTCAAGATGAGTGTGCGGCAATACTTTTGACAAGCTCAACACACATCAACCAATTCTTTGAAGATTTAGTACAACCCAAGGGAAAAGTCGATCCTTCATCCTGAAACTATCTTGCAGACGAAAGCACTTAACACTCCGGCTGGGAGGAAGACAACTAAGAAGAAGAAGGTCCCCTCCACTAACATTGACACACTAAGGAGGAGTGCAAGAATCAGCAAGCTCTTAAAGGGGAAGTGAACAGAGCCGAGCTGGAGGATCCAGAAGAAGCGGCATCCAAGGTTGAGGAGGGCAGCAATGCTGATGCATCGGTTAACCACTTTCTTGGTCCCATCAGGTTCCCATTTTAGAAGAATTAGAGCAATCCTCATCCTTCCCTGAGATCCCATCCTCAACATTGCAGGAGGTGGAGTTATCCATTTGCGATGTGCCGCTTGAGGTGGCACGTGCCAACACAACTCGATAGGCCCGGGAGGATGCTATTGCGAGTAGTGGCTCGGCGCCACTATATAAACTAGTTGATGGATAGTACAATCTTTGGAACAAGGTCTAGTCTCTCAGGAGGATCCAAAATCGAAGAAGGTGGTATTTTGTGGTCCTGTAGTGTCTACTGGCTGAAGAGACACATTCTGTTGCTAGACCTTTTGTGGAATGTCGCAAACACTGTGACTTTTCTGTGTGTGCTTTGTAAAGATGTCCTGCCTGGTCAGGGGATGTCTAATAGTACTATAATGCATTCTTGTGCGAATGGACATACTCACCCCATCGTGTGGTTCAGTGGAAACCTAGGAAGGGCTCTGGACATCTTGAGCACTAGGAATGAGCAACCAATCATAGTTGGCTTGGATCTGGCAGGGTCCCTCCTTCTCAACAACCTGCACTCTGCTAGGTCTTCTAGGTCTAGATTGTTCTACTCACCCTACAATGGTTTTTATCATGGCACACGAAAACAGTGGTAGAAATTGGAACCTACTCAACTGGAACATAAGAGGCATAAATGATCCCAGTAAACATCATGTAGTCAGACCAAAGATAGAGGAAGCTACTGAGTGCAATGTGATATGTATCCAAGAGACAAAGAAAGAAAGAATAGACACTACATACATAAAAGTTATTGCTCCTAGAGGATTAGATAAGTTCACATTCTCTCTGCGTAGATGGGCTTCTAAGGGGGGGGGGGTCGATCTGGCATGGAATGGGAGCATGGTGGAAGGGCAAGTCATAATGATCTCAGGTCATGCGGTCACGGCGCTCTTCACCTTGAGGCATATTGGATTACTATGGAAACTATCAACAGTCTATGGGCCAACACATGGACAACCAATGGAGCAATTTATTCACTAGATGGAAAAGCTAGAAATCAACCCGGATGAGCTATGGATGTTAATACGATACTTCAACATTTACAGAAGCATTGAAGACCGAACAGGCCGGGAGCAAATTGTGGTGACATGCAAGCATTCAATAATATTATACAACACCATGGCCTAATGGATATTCTTCTCAAAGGGAGAAATTACACCTGGAGCAGCATGCAAGACATGCCACTATTGGAACAGTTTGACTGGTGCTTCACCACATTACAACGGACCATAAACTTTCCAAATACTACTCTCTTACCCATGGCTAGGACCACATCTAATCACATTCCTTGTGTGGTTAGGATCAGTACCAATATTCCCAAAGCTAATTGCTTCAGATTCGAGAACTACTTGTGAGACCTATGTGTGCTAAATACATTGGCCATTTAAATATAGGCGCGGGTTCACACACAGAGTTTTAAGTATTGCTGAAAAGCTCACTTCCGATTGTCTGAACTTGTGGGAATTTTGCATTGTTTGAACTTATCTGGCCATATCTTCACGTCCATATCTCTTCACCATGCCTTGAAACCATGTTGCCACGTCCATGCACCCCTTGCACGCTTGCAACAACGTTCCAACAACATCCACGATTGTCGGGGCGTGATTCCGGCAATTCTGCCGGTACTACCGTTAGCAGCCCTCGAAGTTTGTAGTTCGGTTGTGGGCGCGCGGAGATTCAGAAGAAGGTGGCTAGTTGACATGAGGATTTACGTGGTTCGGGCCGCCTGAGCGTAATACCCTACACCACGGGTGTGTGTTGTCGTTCTATTGAGCGTCTGAGTGCTTGAGCGTCAGAGACTAGAGTGTCTTGAGCGCGTGTGGAAGTCCCCTTGTGTATTGCTCGGCCAGTCCTTTTATAGTACAAGGACTGACCATTACATCATCAGCCTGGCCCGACATGTGGCCCTAGCGGTTACTGAAGCTTAATACATAATTAATGTACATAATTACCCTTAATAGCGTGCTAACGCACCTTGACAGTGGTGTTACTAGTATTAAGGGCCCTGCGATCATGTGTCATTAAGACAACATTAATGACACTTAATCGGGTCTTGAGTTCTTTAATATTACTCGAAGGTCCGAGCTGTTGGAGGACCACCAATATGCCTGTTGAGGTTGAAGGTCCGGCGGTTGGACGCGTGGTAGCTCCGGAGCTTACTGTCTTGGACAAGTAGGTCCGGTGTTGTTGTACATGTGTCAGTACAAGAGCTTCCCTCTATCGGGGGTTAGGTCCGGGGGTGCCACACAGGTATCTAATCCGGAGCTTTCCCATGCATGGGATGTAGCTCCGGTTTAACGATACACATGGCATCACTGGGACTAACCATAGAAGGGAGGCGGGTCCAGTTCCGTATGACACGTGGAGCCTTCAGACGTCTTCAACTCAGACAGGTGGAGTTCCTTTGATCTCTTTGCAGTCCCAAAGGGTATCCGGTACGCAGGGTACCGACAGTGGCCCCCTGGGCCCACCTCTGGGAGATACTTTTTGGATGAAGTCATTCTGCCGGAGGTGGGTCCATTCTTCAATTTTTGCACCGTGTCTTCAAGGGTCCTTGGATGTGCCGTTGAGGTGGTGGTTCGCAATTAAACCACCGTCGCGTGGCTCCTTCAGAATGCGGCAGGTGAGATCTGCGTGTGCGGATCTCACAAAATTGAAGGTCGTCGGTTCCCAATACAAAAACCGTATCGGTTCTGCGTGCCCTGTCAGGCCGCCGCCCTCGGTCTTCCCGCCTCTCATGATGGCAACTGTTCGCCTGGGATAAGGACCTCGACTTGATTGTCAAGGTGGCCCCGGGCCCCCTTGTCATTGGCAGGGTGAGGTTTTTGAACTGTATCGTTGGCCCCTCTGCGGTTTCCATCCAAGCATTGCAGGGGCTTACTTAAGAAGGAAAGCACGCACCGTTTGGGGATTCCTTACGCCTTCATTTGAACTTGCACTCGAATCCTCCAAACTTTCGCTTGCTCTTCTTCTCTCACCCCGTCGTGGTGCGATGGAGTTGGGTCTCCGCAAGAGTCTTCTGACGACCGACGGTGATTTGAAGAAGGTCCGGACCAACATGGGGAGGTCTAGCGACTCCTTCAACCACCTGGTCCGCGTCGGCAAGCTCCCGTTCAAGAAGGAGCGCGCCGGCGATATGGTGTACTTCTCCGCGTATGCCATGGTCGGATTGATCCCACCTTTCTCCACCTTTCTCTTGATGCTGTTAGACTTCTATAGTCTGCATCTATACCACCTTGGCCCCCACTCCATTTTTCTGGTGTCAACCTTTTTCCACTTCTGCGAGATGTGGGTGGGTATTCCCCCCCTGCGTCGAGCTCTTCCGCACCATCTTCACCATCCACACCACCGGCAAGAGTGACGAGTACCTTTGCTTCTATTATTTTGTGAAGTGCAAGAAGTGCCCGTACATGTACTTGAGGTCGTTCCCTTCCGGCAAGTTGGAAGACTTGAAAAAGGATTGGATTGTCATCACGGCAGAGGAGCACGAGAAGCTAGAGCTGCCCGAAAGCCTCCCCAATGTCGACACTGAAGCTTGGAGCGAAGTTCTGGTGCTATCGGACGCCTTCAATCCTGCCCTGACCAGGATCCGCCAATGTGTGGATGGAGGGGTGACTACCCAGGTGGTCTTCTACAACTTCCTAGTCAACAGGTGGGCTCCGCTAAAGAATAGGGAGAAGCTCGTCTGGGACCTCAACAACGTGATGGACGATGATTGGATCGAGACCGGTTTGAAGTCCAACCTGGAAGGTGCAGCTTTAGAACTTCACCTCAAGAAGTTCCAACATGGCATCAACGTCGAGGGCAA
This sequence comes from Tuctoria greenei, assembly GCA_036927565.1. Taxonomy (NCBI): domain Eukaryota; kingdom Viridiplantae; phylum Streptophyta; class Magnoliopsida; order Poales; family Poaceae; genus Tuctoria; species Tuctoria greenei. The sequence continues at coordinate 119,812,646 of JAYESD010000004.1, forward strand.
TGATTTGACTCCACTGGCGGCTTTCCTCCCATTGAACATGGAGGCGGAGTTCAGCAGGGAGCTCCGGCGAAAGATGTCGGTGCTTGACGACCTCGGTGAAGTTGAGAGGCGTTCGACCATCGGGTTGGCGATCCCCGGAGCTTCTGAGGGTGGTCCCCCTTCCACCCGAGACAGAGAGCTAAAGTCATAGGCAAGGGCAAGGAGTTGGCCGAGCCCTACAGCCGCGAGAGAAACTTGAAGCACTCTGATGGTAGGTCTGTCAGACCTGCTCCTTTTGTAGCAGTTCCTTCTCCCCGGAGGGGGAAGTCTTCAACGGCGACACCTACTCCAGCATCGGTGTCTCCCCGGGGTGCTAGTTCCGGTCATGTGACTCCGGTACCAGGGCCTGCTAAGGGCTCTAGGTCCGAGGGTATTTCTCAGTCGAGGGGGGCCTCAACCAAGATGTCGCTCATGGTGGCAGCAAGCTCCGGGGAGCCTTCCGAAGCTACTACGCCAGTGGCGACTGGGTCCGGTCCTGAGCGTCCGGTGAAGAGGTTCCGCGCTAGATAGAGCGGAAGCCTTCCAAGGTAAATTTGAGTTTTTACCTCAACTGATTGTTTTTTTTGTAATCATATTTTGAGTTTCTTCATCCTTCATCCACAGGGTACCCATAAAAGGGGCTAAAGCTTCGGTTCCTGCAACAGCGGTTGATGCTGTGCAGGCTGAAGCTCCGACTCCAGTTGTAGCGCCGCCCCAGGAGGTGGCTGAGGTCGCGGTAGATCCGGCGCCAGCTGTCGTGGTCCTTGACCTCAAGTCATCTCCTTAAGCTCCCATGTTAGCGCTGGACCACGGGAATGAAGTTTTACCAACGGCACAGCTCCGGGGGTTGAAGCTTCGGTTTTGGATGATGTGATAATGGATGCTCCGGCCTCAGAGTCGGAGGTAGCTGCAGTTCCAACCCTAGAGCCGGATGTTGTTGAAGCCCCGGCGGCGGAGATGGGTGTTGAAGAAGTTCTGGCGCTTGAGCCGGTTGTCGCGGAAGTGCTGGCGCCCGAGCCGGAGGAGGTCGAAGCGCCAACGCCTAAACCGGCGGTGGAGGAGGCACTAGCGTCGGAGCCGGAAGTGGCCTCAACTCCGACCGAATCTTCAACGCCTGCCTCGGAGGTGGTGGTACTGGAGGTACCCGCTCCTGAGCCAGGGTGCCAAGACGAAGCTACCGGTCCCTCGCCTGAGGGACTAGTTGCTGATGACCTGGCGGCGGGACCTTTGGAGCCGACTCCGGAGGTGGAAACTTCTGTGGCAGGACCTTCCTCGGCAACGACCAAGGCTATCCCGGAGGGCGGCCCTAGTGTCGCAAAAGATCAGGGTCCACTCTTGTAGAGTGGGACCTAATTTTTGTTATGGAGAACCCACTAGAGCTAGCGGAGAGGACCTCATCAGGTCCGGAGCCAATCCCCTTTTCGTTATCCATCGACGACTCCTGCTCCAGCCTTCGCTAGGTTCACCTGGTCTTTTACCACGATAGCAAGGCCCTCAAGGAGGAGCGCCAAGCCCTTAGTCGGTGGTGCAACCGGCTCCAATTCGAGACCAAGCTAGCGAAGATGAGGCTGGACGATGACAAGGAGTGGGTGAAAAGGGAGAAGGCCCGGTTGGAGTACTAGGGCCAGCTGGTGGATGAGAGGGAAAGCATGGTGTGATCCCTCGACAACCAGTCCCGGGCCATCCACGAATAGGTCGTGGCTACTAAAGAAGCAGCGAATGACTGCCAAGAGAAGATTAGCGCCATCCACGACAGCCTCGTCAAGCGCGGGGAGGCTCTTGAGGAGAGGGAAAAAAAGCTCGAAGATGAAGAGAAAAAACTCCTAGAGCTACGGGATGACCTCGTGAAGAGGGTGGAGGAGCTTACTTAGAGGCTGACTCTGGGTGACAAGAGCCTCGCGGAGTGCACCAAAAAGATGGAGGAGCTCTGCGAGAAAGAGGAGAAGAAAGCCTGGCAGCAGGGACAGGACCTCACAAAGAGGGAGAATGAAATTGCTGCGCGGGAGAAGAGAGTGCGGGGCCGAGAGAGAGACCTAGTCGACCGCCGGAACAAGATCCACATCCGGGAGGAGGAACTTGCTAAACTCGAAAGGCAAGTTTATGAAAAGATTCAGTAGAACACCAAAGAGGTCGAGCGCCTTGCCCAGGAGGATTCAGAGCTTGCGGCGACCAAGAGGTCCTTGGAAGAGGTGCGAGGCTCAAGAGCTGCAGAGTCCCAACAAGTTTGGGACTTCTTGGTCAAAGAAAATGACGCTCTGACGCTGCTAGGTTTTAGTCTCGTGCGTCCGGACGACCCGGATCCAGAGCTGGACCTGGCGTTGAGCTCGGCGGGCAGCAAACTCAACAAGATGGGCGATGTCATCGCGGATCAATTGGATACTAAAGGAAATCCCTTGCGCAGAACGTCGCAGAGTACACGCTGACGTGCTACACAAGTCGGGATCTTCACTTTCCATTAGATCTGGTGCTTGAAGGTCCCATCGACGGAGAGGGAGATGCTGCTAAGGCCAGCGTGTCGGAGGTTGCCCAGAAGGTCGCCTCGTTCTTCCATAGGATTTAGGACTTTCTCCTTGTATCTCTCGCCTGTATCTTCTCTTCCTTTTCCTCAATTTTGTAGTCTCTTGTCTCCAGATTAATGAAATCTAAGAATTTTATGAATTTCATTTTTTGTCTTCAACACCTTTGTCCCACCTTGCCCCCTGGTAGACATACACAATTTGATTGTGAACATGTACCAAGAGGATGTAGCATTTTGTTGAAGACTTTAGTGATTTGAACTTGTAGAGTGTAGTTCCAAAGTCTTGTTGCGTCGACCGTAGAGGCCCCTGAGGTTGTCGGAGCTTAGCAGCTCCGGTAGCGACCATCGTCGTAGCTTAGTAGCTCCGGCTGCAGCCACCGTCAACACATGGAGCGTTGATAGCAGGTCCTTTGGGGTTGTTGGGGCTTGGTAGCTCCGGCATCGACCACTGTGAACATGTAGAGGTTCGATGACACGGAGTATTCTTCCACCATCTTTTGTTCTCATCGACGGTTGGCCCCCTAGATTTGCCGGAACTTGGTAGCTCCGGCGACGCCTACTATCATTGTTTGAAATATCGACAACAGATCACCTTAGGGAGTGTCGGAGCTTTGTCAGCTCCGGCTTCATCCACCATCATCATGAGATCCTTATTTTTCCTGCACACTGAAGTCAAGAAAAACAGCAAAATCCATTTCCTATCTAGAACTCAATTGCGGCTTACTATTCTCGAAAGAAATTTTAGATCGACAGCAATTTTGTATATAATCAAGCGCATTTGTTTGTTTTCTTCATGTCCAATCGTTCCGGGACTCGCCTTGCTTCGGCCTGCCGGGTTGTAGCTAGAGTGGCGTACTTAGGGTGCAGGACCTGGCTAAGTCGATAGCACACTCTGGACCTAGATTTGCTTGGCGACATTCAGGCGAGTAGGCCATTCAACAATATTAACACCCAAAAGATTTTAAAATGCAACTTGAATTATATATGAATTGTTCAAGTTAAAGTTTCTTGAAAATTGCACAACTTTGTTATAGACAAGAAAGAGAAAAATAAAAAATATTGATCCTGTACAAAATAAATGCACGTGGAGTCTGTTTTCACATAATGATGCCTTTCATTATAGGTCCGTGGTATAGGGGAAACAAATACACTCTTGGGGTACGGAACCAGGCTAAGTGTGTTACATTTCTCGTTTGACCCAAGGTATCTAGCTACACTTTTAGTTCTGAGACTATGTCGAGTGTTGCCTCAACCTTGCGGGCCTTCCGAGAAAGGTCCAGCTGTTCTCCCGGAGGTGCTACTCGACTCTGTACAATGACGATATAACATACACATATGTAATAACAGACTCACCTCTGTGATATTAAGCGTAGAACTTACAGAGGTGCTCAATGTTCCAAGGATTATGGAGCGGTGTCCCATCCTCGGTTGCCAAGCGAACGCATCCGGGACGGGATACTTTGATCACTCGGAAGGGTCCTTCCTAGATGGGGGAGAGTTTGTTTAACCCTTCTTGAGTTTGTATTCTCTGTAGCACCAGATCGCCTTTCTCGAGCTATCGGTTATGCACATGACTTTGATGACAGCGCCGGAGTGTTTGGCGGTATCGTGCATTTCGAACAGCTGATCGACACCTTCCCTATTCAATGAGGTCAAGATCTTCATGCCAGAGCTGGTCCTACATAGCTTCGTCGAAGGTCCAGACCCGGAACGACCCCAAGGTGATCTCCGGAGGAAGGACTGCTTCAGCCCCGTACACCAGGAAAAACGGTGTCTCTCCAGTTGACCGGTTTGAAGTTGTCCTGTTTGCCCACAAGGTGGGTGGAAGCTCTTCGATCCAGTTGGCTCCGTGTTTTTTTCAGGCGCTCATATGTGCGCGTCTTGAGTTTTTTTAGGATTTCTGCATTTGCTCTCTCATCTTGGCCATTGCTTGCCGGGTGAGCTATGGAAGCGTAGCTGATTTGGATTCCGAGGTCTTCGCAATATCCTTGGATTGCAGAGCTTGTGAATTGGGTCCCGTTGTATGTTATGATCCTGTTTGGGACTCCAAATATGCATACTATGGACTGCAAGAAGTTGATAGTTGATTTCTTGTTTATTGTCACAACTGGAGTTGCTTCCGGCCACTTGGTGAACTTGTCGATGGCAACATACAAGAACTTGTAACCTCCGACGGTTCTTGGGAAAGGTCCCAAGATATCCGTCCCCCACACAGCAAAAGGCCATGTAGGAGGTATCATTTGTAGGGGTTGAGCTAGTGTGTGAATTTGCTTTGCATGAAACTGGCATGCTTCACATTTCTTCACTAGCTCAGTTGCATCCTAGAGTGTTGTAGGCTAGTAAAAACCATGCCGGAAGGCTTTACCGACCAACATGCGGGAAGACGCGTGGTTCCCACACTCAACTCCATGGATTTCTGCGAGAAGCTCGTGGCCTTCTTCCCTTGTAATGCACCGCATTAGGACGCCATTGGCACCACGCCGGTAGAGATCCCCTTCTACCAGTGTGTATCATTTAGCCAATCTGACTCTCTGGTCAGCGGATACATTATCTTCAGGAAGGATGTTGTCATTGAAGTAGCCCCGGATCTCTGAGTTCCATGCATCGGAGCTAACTTCACAATTTGAGTCTTGTGTGTTGGGTTGCTTGGAGCTTTCTGCAGCACCTACGACCCTTGCTGGATGACATGGTAACAGGGCCATCAGGACCGCCAACTTCGAGGTGCTGGTCTTGCCCCCTTTGCTCAGTTCGGCAGGCTGAGCTGTTGGTCTTGACAATCTTCAGACGAAGGTTCCGTCGGGAGTCAGAGCTCTGGTTGAACCTTTCGTCAAGAGTTCGTAAGCTTTAGCATAGTTGAGACGCAGGACATGGCAAAGATCCTGGACTTCAAAGTCGTTCTGAAGCTTCTGGACTTCAAGAAGATATGCAACTACTTCAGGGTTATTGCAGCAGCATTCACCTTTGACTTGTTTTATAATGAGCTGTGAATCACCCTTTACTAACAGCTGCTTGACACCATATGACAGTGCCACCTTGAGCCCATAGACTAGTACTTCATACTCTGCCATGTTGTTGGTCGCCTTGAAGTCAAGGTGAACCATGTATTTGACCTTCTTCTCGGTTGGAGCGAGGAGAAGGATTCCAGCTCTGGCACCCTGCTTCTGCACGGAGCCGTCAATGTAGAAAGTCCAGTGAGGCTCGATGAAGACCGGAGCCTTTGGTTCCGGCTTCTGCTCACTGGGGCCCCGAGGATTTAATGGAGAGGGGGTCCATTCCTCCACGAAGTCCGCCAATGCTTGACTCTTGATCGCTTGTCTTGGAACATTCAAGATTGAACTCGGCCAATTCCGCTCCACACTTTGCAATGTTCCTAGTAGAATTGGGGTTATGCAAGATTGCGCGCAGTGGATAAGAGGTTACCACTGAAATCTTGTGAGCATGGAAGTAGTGGTGAAGCTTCCTAGAGGCAATAAGAACTGCATAGAGTAGCTTATGCACCTCTAGGTACCGAGTCTTGGCATCATGAATTACTTCATTGATGAAGTACTCTGGGCATTGGACTGTCTGGACCCTCCCAGAGGGGCCCGAAGCTTCCTCCTCATCAACCCGGACCCTCCCAGAGGTGTCCAGACCTTCTTCGGGGACATCTAGGTTCTTGCTAGAGGAACCCGAAGCTTCTTCTGATGTTACTCGGACCTTCCTGGAGGGGTCCGGATGTTCTTGTTCAGCAACAGCAACTCCTTCATTTGAAGGAGGTTGATCCTCCGGCGTCTCGCCTTGAGGATTCTGGTCTGGGGGCTAGGACCCAGACTCGTCTTTAGGTAGCTCTGGACCCTCTCAGAGGGGTCTGGACTCCTGAACTGGTTATGGTTCTGGTCTTTCCGCAACCAGGACCATGCTAACAACTTTGTCAGTTGCTGAAATGTAAAGCAGAAGTGGCTCACTAGGATTCGGAGCTACCAAAGTTGGTAGAGTGGTGAGGAGCTGCTTTAGCTCTTGAAAAGCCTTTTCTGCTTCTTCATTCCATTGGAATGGTGCGGACTTCCTCATAATTTGAAGAAGGGTAGCGCCCATTCTGCCAGTCTTGAGATGAACCGGCTCAGGGCAACTAGACATCTATTGAGCTTTTGGACGTCCTTGGTGCGGGCTGGTGGCCGCATGTCTTCGATAGCTTTAATCTTCGCCGGATTCGCCTCTATTCCTCGGCGGTTCGCCAAGAATCCAAGAAGCTTCCCGGAGCTAACCCCAAATACACACTTGTTTGGGTTCAGCTTTGTGCGTGTGATTCACAACTTGTCGAAGACAGCTTGCAAGGTGTCAAGGAATGACTCCTTGTTCTTGATCTTGACGACGATGTCATCGACGTACACTTCCACTACATCTATGATAAGCTCTTTAAATGTTTTGTACATAGCTCGTACAAACGTTGAAGCAGCGTTTTTTAGATCGAATGGCATGGCAGTGTAACAATATAATCCATGTACTGTGATGAAGGAAGTATGCTCTTCATCTTCCCTAGACATTTTGATTTGATGATACCCAGAATATGCGTCTAGGAAACACAGTAATTCACACTCGGAGGTGGAATCCACTATCAGATCTATTCTAGGTAGTGGGAATGGATCCTTTGGACATGCCTTATTCAGTGTAGTGTAGTCAATACAATTCCGAAGCTTCCCGCCGGCCTTAGGTACAACAACTGGGTTTGCCATCCATTTTGGATGGAAGACTTCTCGGATGAATCTAGCTTCGAGCAACTTCTTCACTTCTTGACGTATGAAGTTATGTCGCTCTACTGATTGCTTACGAGGCTTCTGATGTGCAGGCCGAGCATCGGGATAAATCTTCAGTTTGTGCTCAACCACTTCCCTAGGGATCCCAAGCATTTGTGATGGATGCCAAGCAAACACGTCGACATTAGCCAAGAGGAAAGTGATGAGCATGAGTTCATATTTGTCGTTCAGACCTCCCGATATACGAGTGGTCTGAGCGGCGTCGGAACCAATTTGGACGACTTTGACGGGAATGTTGGTGTCGCCGCTTGGTTGCACACGAGGTGCGGAGGTTGAGCCTCGATGACGAATGCTCGGGGGTTTCGGAGCTTGCTCCTTTCCTGATTCTTCCTCTTGCGCTGTAGCAAGCGCATGGAGTTCTTCTAGAGCAGTAACTCCGGCGGTGCGATCTCCGCGGATCCGAAGAACACCTGATGGTGTTGGCATCTTCAACACCAAGTAGCCATAATGAGCAGCATTCATGAATTTGTACAAGGCTGGCCTACCCAAGATGGCGTTGAATGGAAAGTTGATCTGCGCCGCATCGAAGACCAACTTCTCAGTCCTGTAATTTTCCGGGGTCCCAAAGGTCAGCGGGAGAGTAATGGCACCGAGTGGAGTTATGGCCCCCGGACCTACTCTGGAGAAAGGTCGGGTGGGGTGAAGATCCGAAGGTCGGAGCTGAAGCTTGACAAAGGCCTCAAAGCTTATGAGGTTCAGCCCCGAACCTCCGTCCACCATTACATGGTGGTGCTGGATGTTATTGATGGTCGGATATACCATCAATGGGATTTGGCCAGCTCCGATCATGTTTCGAGGGCAGTCCGAAGCATCAAAGGTGATGGTAGTGTCCAGCCACTTCCGCTGAGGCTCCATCCTAGCGGTGGGAGCTACAGAGGCCATGTCCTGCCGCATGGTCTTGAGGACATAGCGGGAGGTGATGTCCCACGAACCACCAAAGATGGTGTTCATGGTCTTCCGACGCTCATTGTTGGAGACATCGGAGTCGTCGTCAACGGAGGTGCAAACAGCCTTCAAGACCTTTTTGGGGTCCTGAAAGCCTAACTCCTCTTCAGCCGGAGCTTCATTGACTTTTTGTTTTCCTTCCCTTTGACAGACAGGAGCTTCTTCCCGACGCTTGTTGTAGCGCTCGGCGAGGTTCTGAACCTCTTTGCAACCTTCTAGGTTGTGGCAGTTTGTATTGTGTATGGGACACCACATCTCGGAGCTGCCACCATCTTCAGACGACAGCCGAGGTCATTTCTTAGGGCGTGGCCCCCGGCCACCGAGAGCTGCGGCAGCAGCGACAGTAGGTGTGTCGGCCGACGGCTTCCTTTTGACTTTGAACTTTTTCTTCTTCTTGCCACTCCCGGAGGTAGTGTCTTCACCCTTGTAGGACTTTTTTTTGTCTTCCGGAGGTGGTTGGGAGTGAATTTCACGGCCCTCCGCAGCTTTGGCACACTTGTCTGCCAAGCTGAAGAGTTTCGTGACGCTGGTGACTTCCTTGGTCGCTAGCTTCTCTAGCATCTTCTTGTCTCAAACGCCCTATCTGAATGCCACAATAACAGAGGAGAGATAGAAGGAATGGTATTTCGTACCTAGGAGAACCTCTGGATGAAAGATTGCAGGGACTCCCCCCCTTCTGCATGACAGCAAAAAGGTCAAGTTCCGTGCCTGGTCGGGTGTATGAGCTCCCGAAATTGGCGGTGAACTGTTAGCATAGTTCCGCCCAACTTTTGATGGAGTCGGGCGGAAGGCTCATGAACCAAGACCTGGCAGTCCAAGTTAAAGCCACAAGAAAATAATTAGCCATCACGGCCTCGTTGCCTCCAGCAACAAGGTTTGCGGTGGAGTAGATTTGGAGAAATTCGGCGGGATTGACAGTCCCGTCAAAATTCTTTGGCAGGTGAGTACGTAACTTTTGTGGCCATCTGACCATGCGTAGGTGCATGGCCAAGGCAGAATATCCTCCTCCTACTCCCTCGGGAGCAGGACTGTCCCGAGCCTCTTGCCTCTCGCGAGCACGCTCGATGTGGACGTGGTCGTCTTGTTGTCGGTAACGATGATCGAGCACCGCATGGAGGTTGTGAGTCAAAAGTCTGGTTACCGTGTGAGTACGTCGCGCCCCGGAAGGCAGCGACGTCACCTGTTGAGACGCAGCACGACTCCTGTGATGTGAAGCGTGCGGACCAAGTCTACCTGACAAGGTCCGATGCTGCGATGGGGCCCGCCCCAAGGGGGGAGGACCTTGATTGCTGATGCCATTGGCTGCTGCTGCAACCAAATGTTCCACATCAGCTGTCCACTGCTCCATCGCACCCTGGGGTGCTCGTGGAGGCGGTGGGCGTTGGAGAAGAGCACGCGCGTCATTAATCGCGTGTTCAGGGTTGTGGATTGCCGATGCAGTGACTGTCGCAGACGACCCATCTCGGCATCCAGCTTGATTCGTAAGAGCAGATGGTGGCGGTGGTGGCATGACTCCTGCTGGAGCCACAACACCTACGGGCTGCTCTATGTTGGAGGGATTGCCTCCAACGGGTTGGTCAACGTGGTTACTGTTGGATGATCTAGCAGCAGAGTTCACCATCTTTGAATCTCGAGCGCCCCCTACCTAGCGCGCCAACTGTCGGAGCGTGATTCCGGCAATTCTCCTGATACTACCGTTAGCAGCCCGCAAAGTTTGTAGTTTGGTTGTGGGCGCGCGGAGATTCAAAAGAAGGTGGCTAGTTGACACGAGGATTTACGTGGTTCGGGACGCCTGAGCGTAATACCCTACTCCACGGGTGTGTGTTGTCGCTGTATTGAGCGTCTGAGCGCTTGAGCGTCAGAGACTAGAGTGTCTTGAGTGCGTGTGGAAGTCCCCTTGTGTATCACTCGGCCAGTCCTTTTATAGTACAAGGACTGACCGTTACATCATCAGCCTTGCCCGACATGTGGCCCTGGCGGTTACTGATGCTTAATACATAATTAATGTACTTAATTAGCCTTAATAGCATGGTAAGACACCTTGACAGTGGTGTTACTGGTATTAAGGGCCCTCTGATCGTGTTTCATTAAGATAGCATTAATGACACTTAATCGGGTATTGAGGTCTTTAATGTTCCTCGAAGGTTCGAGCTGTTGGAGGTCCACCAATCTGCCTGTTGAGGTTGAAAGTCTGGCGGTTGGACGCGTGGCAGCTCCGGAGCTTACTGTCTTGGACAAGTAGGTCCAATGCTGCTAGACACGTGTCGGTACCAGAGCTTCCCTCTGTCGGGGGTTAGGTCCGGGGTTGTCACACAGGTATCTAGTCTGGAGCTTTCCCATGTGTGGGATTTAGCTCCGGTTTAACGATACCCGTGGCGGCACTGGGACTAACCATAGAAGGGAGGCAGGTCCGGTTCCGTATGACACATGGAGCCTTCGGAGGTCTTCAACTCAAACAGGTGGAGTTCCTTTGAGCTCTTTGCAGTCCAAAAGGGTATCTGTACGTAGGGTACCGACAACGATACCTTTATTTCCATTGTTCTTGACCCAAACAAGATGTTGTTGAACCTCATCTTATCCCTAAGACTAGTTCAGTGGATCCCATCACCAGCGACGTCCTAACCTCAAGCAACACCTGCACATAAACTAACAACCAATTCTTCCGAGAACAAGTCTTGGACTTGACTCACATTAGTCTGATAACCACAACACCTTATGTGAGCACCTCACATAAGCATGTTGAAAACATAGCAAGATATAATGCACCATGATCAGCCAAAACGCATCAAAAACTTAGTAAAAGAATACTAAGCAAACTTCTCATAAGCCAAAAAGCAAGTTTGAAACTTTGCAAGCAAGAAACATAGCAGCCACTTGATTATTGCTGCACGTAGAAAGTTCGGATGATCCAAAACAAACGCTATGCATAAAAGGAAAAGTTCAGACATTCCAAAGTGAAAACACGTGTTGCTTAGTTGTGCGACGGGTTTGGACAGTGCGGAGTGGGTTTCTCAGATATATTCAGAACCTTTCCTATAAAGCCTCACTTTTAACATAATTGCCAATGTATCCAGCACATAGGTCTCACATACTTTGATCATCAAAATGGATGGGAATTTGATGATAGCCCGAGTATCTATCAAGGATATAAAAGAAGGAGTGTTTTGCCAACTGTTCCAACATCTCATCAATGAAGGCCAGTGGCAAATGATCCTTCCTAGTTGCCTTGTTGAGTTTTCGGCAATCAATGAACATCCTCCATCCCGTGACGGTTCGCTGAGGAATTAACTCATTCTTCTAATTTTGAACGACTATCATTCCTCCCTTCTTTGGCACTACTTGGACCAAGCTAACCCACTCACTTTGAGGGACAGGATAAATAATCCTAGCAAGAAGGAGTTTCAAGATCTCCTTCTTGACAACCTCACGCATCAAATTATTCAACCGCCATTGAGGTTCCCGGGAGGGGGTAATCTCGGGGTCGATGGGAATGTGATGATTACAAAGAGCAGGGCTAATGCCCTTGAGGTCTTGAAGTGAGTAGCCAAAAATAGTCCTATGCTTTTCCAATAGGGTTATGAGTTTGAGTCTTTCTCATCTGAAAGCTTGTCATCCTCATCTGAAAGCTTGTCATATATGATGACAGGATCTTTCAAATCTCCATTTAGAAAAGCATAGCATAGGTCTGGAGGCATGATTTTTAGCTCGATAGGAGGTTTGGTTGTGGCATCTTCTTTTGGCAAGTCAAAAGTCTCCCGAAGCTCATCCTCTTCTTGGATTAAACCTTCTTCTCCTTCTACTTCAGGAGGCTCCAAATATTTAAGAGTCCTAATCTACACAATTGGCCTTCTCGGAGGGATAGTTCTGCATATGTGTTTTTGGAACACAGGATGGTAATGGAAATTTTGTTCCCTCCAATATTTATGCTAAGGTTTCCTTCACAGGGGAATTCCCTGAGAAATTTCTCAATGGGCACCCCAATCATTACGTCTGAGTCTCGGACTTTGAACACATGAAAATCAATGAGAACCTCAATATTTTTGGGTCTTACTGACACTTCTTGTAAAATCCCATATCCTTCAAGAATATTTTAATATCTATCTCTGAAGGATTTTTGCGTTGGTGCCACTGGCACATTGCCCGAAATGGCAAGAGCACAAGTATAAGAAATGATATTTGTTCGAACGTAGGGATTACAAAGGACTCACATTGTTGCTCCTCCATTATGGCATCGAATGGTGGCTAAGGGTGAGAGCATCTGAAGGATATTGCATGGGTTCTCAACCTCTGCCATCCATTCTAAACTAAAAATAGAGGTCAACCCCTTGACCGTCTCCTAGAGGTATACTCCATCAGGCGGTTCAGGTGGAGTTGGAGGCAACAATGGCTTCCTTTACTAACAGTACTTCGATGTATTTCCATAATCTTCAAAAATCTCTTCCTCGAAGAAGAATGAGAATTCCAAAGGTTGAACTGCTTCATCCTTCGATGGTTTAGGTTCAGGAGAGGATTCTATAGGCAAGGTAGGTGATGGGCACAGTTCTAGCTCTTCCTTGGCTATAGGAGTGTCCTCGGTACTCGACATGGCTTCCTCTTGGGGAGGTTCATTAAGGCTTGTAATGAAGGTGGCATTCTCTAGAATTTATCTTGAAGTTCCTTACCTTCTTTTGGCTTGCCATAATTTCGAGATATAGGGTAGACTTATTGTTAAGTCACATGAAAAAATTTGCAATAACCACGGATATCGGATTAACAAATCTGAGCCAAAATTTTGCAAAAGCGAAAACCTATCCAAGGCTGCACATATTGATTCCTTCTCCATGTGTTGGAAGCCTAGTACTTCCATTCATAAGGAAACAATTCGGGATATCGGAAAGAAAGCAAGATAAAAATTATCTCGTAGTTCTCTCCAATTACCATTTGTTTTCCCAACATTGTGGGTGTACCATTGCTTCACTTTTTCTCTATAAAAAAAGGAAACAACTTCCATTTGAGAGTTTCTTGTCGTGCCTTTAAATTAAAGGCAAGAACACAATTGCTCAAACTATCATATATGGGGGTTAAGGGTTTTCACAATCCGTTCCTGAGAAGGATTGTTCCTGAACCATTGCTATAAAGCCAGGGTGGTGTTCATAGCTGTTTGAGCAAATAGGTTCCACAGACAGCGGTGGCTCATAGAACTCCTCCTTTGGGGCAGAAAAAGAAAGAATGGTGGGCTGCTCCATGGTGATGGTGGAAAGGTAAGAAGTATGGAAAATAAAATAGATATGTGGGTGAACATGGTTCTAAGATTAACAACAACCATTCCCTGGCAACGGCGCCAGAAATGCTTTTTGGTATTTTTTACGAAAACAGAATAATCCGCAAGCGGACGGAAATACCATTGTAGCACTTCCCCTCAAAGAGTATTCCCAAGGGTATGAAATCCATGGAACATGTGTGAGATCTTCTAGCTTGTTCTACCAAGGAAGGACATTTTGTTTGGTAGGGGAAGAATTTGAGAGAAATTCAATGGCCTGAAGTCTAAGTCACAGTAGTCTACATCAGCTGCTTGCTTTGAGCATGGGTTCACCCTTGGCATCATCAGGACGATTCCCACCACGAGCCTATGGCATAGCCGAACATGGAGAAGGATTACTAAGGACAAATATGGCTATCACCACCTACTGTCTACCTTTTCAATCTGTGGGTCTACGAGATATCTACTGATGAATTCCATCCTAAGGACCGCGCATAAGTTCTAATTCACAACTCTAATCGTTTCGAATGCAAAGCTACGACTAGAGCCTCTAATGAATTAGAGCAGTGAACCCACAAGAAGTGATGAAAGTAAAATACTATGAAATAGAAATAAAAAATGAATTGAATTCACAGAAATTTCTTAGTTGATTCCGGTAGAACATTTATAGAGGTACAAGTGTGGAACAGGGAATAACAAGCACAAAACTCCTCCTCCTAGCTCCTCCTCACTCTCCTTCTATTTGGTAGGCCACTTGGGCAGCTATAAACCTTATGAGTGGAGTACTACTCTCAAACTTGTGGTGTGTGGAGAAGTGAGGGCGTGAGGGGGTATTTATACACAAGTTCATTCAGTTTGGCGCCACAAATAGCACGCAAATCTGTCGTTACCGCCATCAGGGAGCCATAGGAAGCCAACACGTGGAGGCTAACCGAGTTTGGCGCCACGGCCAAGTCGGCCGACTAGGGGGGTCAACTGACGTGGTCCTGCCCCCCCCCCCCCCCCCCCCCCGTTCTGCTTCTTAAGTGTGTGTGCCAGGTGGGCCTTGACCCCTTTTCTAAGCACAACACTGTTGGATTCCCCTGGATACCTTTGAGATTGAGTCATGGATCAATGTGATGCCATGTGTCATCACCTGATCCGTCAATTGGTAACTCTTTGGACTACTCCCTGCATGCTTGGGTATTTTTTGGGTTTAATTCACCTGCATACAAATAGACACTAACACTTGTGGAATTTATTAGTTTTATTTCCTACCACTATGTTATGTTCTCCATTTTACAATTTGTGTCTGGTGAATTTACAGTCATATTTAGCATGTAAGGTTCGTCAACAAATATCACATCATCTTGGGTGTTTGAGAGGTGGAACAGCTGCGTGCATCTCACCTGGATTACCTCATGTTGAAATAACTTCAAAAATTGCTATATTTAGAATGTGAGAAGGATAATGCCTTTCTTCCTCTCATTTGGATCCTCTCAATTCAGTCAAAGCGTTTGAATCCTCAGCTTGGCATAATTTTTCCACTTTTGTCTCTACAACTAAATATGTCTTTTTGTGAACCATGGTAGGGATACATAGTAGCACACGTGCAATCCATATATTACTAATTCAAAAACTTGATCCGTATGAGATGACTGTGCGATAAAAATCAATGGTTAGGGAAATTCTCGTGCACTTGTTATGGATGGTGGATGATGAATGGTGGTGATGACTCCCATTTGATCACTCTCTTTTTGTGCAAGGATGAAATGTGCCTACTTATTGGCTCTCTCTTTTTTTAAAAAAAATTCTTTCTGAGAGCTCTTATAGTCCATGTTTTCTACTCCTTTTGTGCGCCTTTTTTTGAGAGGGGATTTTGCAAAGTTTCCATGGAGTATATTTTTATGGTGGATGGATTAAAATCATGGAATATGTTGGAGAGCACAAGAAATTCCTAATCAAGGAGTTCATGCAAGTCACTCAAATAGGGTCAAGAGTTTGTCAAAGTTTAATGAAAATGCAAAGTGGCATATGCATGTGGTTTTCAATAATTGTATCATATGGCCTTGATGGGTAACTAAATTTCAATGAGAAAGGAAGGGAAAACCTTAATACTTCAAAATGGTGCAGAAATCAAAAATAATTTCAAGCAAGGATGGTTTTATCCATGGGTTTATTTTTCTCACCATATCACACCAATCAAAAAGTTAGATGACATTTTGCCCTATATTAATCATGTGGGTTCAGAAACATGGTAATAAAATCAAAATACGAGGTATACTAATGTCACTTTTAAGCAAATTGCATTATTCATTTTAAAGGGAGTTGATTTTGGAGAGATTTCACGTGAATGCATTGAAAATTTCAACTCGATTTGCAGTAAATCATAAAGAGTAGAGGATAGGAGATCCAAACTGACGCTGTGTAGAGAAACAAGGTCGAGAGGGGCCACCATTAGGACGGTCGAACCAGGGGCTCGACTGAGCCCTGGCTGGCTCCTCTGGTGCCCAGCTTCGTCGTGTCATCGTGTGTTTATTTGAAACATCTTTGTCGTGTCATCGTTGTGGAATCGCGGAGCGACTCCTGTCCCACACTTGTTTCTGGAAACTTTATTGGACACAATATATGTGAGGATCGGGGTCCACACTTTCCAGGAATCGCATTGGGTGGTGCCGTGCGATGCGGCATCGAACAGCACACATGTAAAGGAACACATATTACATAAATAATTTGCTCAAATTTTCAAAGATGTTCAGTTTAGAAATAGTTTATATAAAAATAAACTACAGCGGAAGATAAGACTACAACTCTCGTACTCAAGTCTAATAAGCAAAAGAGAAGTTGTCCAGCCCACGGATGCTCCTTACTAGCCACGAAGATCAAACAGCAGTGGTGAGGTTCCTCATGAGTATACCACTCGGAGAGTCCCGAGTCTCATCGGAGAACAAAAAACATAAGCATAGAGGTTAGTACCTACAAAACAACTTATATAGCAACCGTGAGCACGAAGGCTCAGCAAGACTTAACCGTCTCACCTAAACATGGAACTCTACATGAGGGTAAAGACAAAAACATAGGATGGCAAATTTGCATAATAGACTCGCCTAAATGCGGGTCCTTATTTTCAGATTTATTAGCAGCAGCTTAAACCTTGTGCGGGCAACATGGTAACTTCACAATCAAATAGGAAACACTTCATCACGATGCTGTACGTCCAAGGTGGAAAAATAAATTTAGTGTGCACAATACTAATGCATACAACATAGCAACGTAGTGATAATATAATGTTCATAACAACAGCAATTAATTCTCATCTCAAGTGCAGCTATTATCTACGTCACAACTCAATGAACAAGTGGTACTCATAAACACGAGGGATGGTGATTCAAATCAAAGATACCCGGAATACACGACACGTACACCCGTACTGGAAGCCACGTAGGTGCACTCTACGGACGTCATACGCAACAAGCTTTCTCAAGTTTCGCACAAGTTGAATCGATTCAATCGTCTAGGACAGCATTCCCACCCACGGTGCTCCTTTCCGCTGCGAAGATGTCGTGAGCGAGTTTCCGTCTACTGTGTTGCGGCCGAAAGCTTGAGGCGATCGAAAAAGTCTCAACAAAGGCTTCCCAAGGTACATCGGTTTGCTTGACCCCATATATCCAGTATGACTCCAGTACAGTTCAAACTTGCTCAGTAGGGCGGCATCCGGATCGGTCCTTGACTGACACAGGCAGGTCTACGCACCCAACAACATATATTGCTGCATCCTACGCCCCTGCCTGGTCTCATATTCAGATTACTACTCCATTTCTTGGAACCAATCTTCTGTGAAAAAGACCTAGCCACGCGAGTCGATTCCAACTACTCGACTTCTACCGATACCTACAGCATTTAGCATACCATAGTCTATACGATGACTTAACAACTACCCAAATACTCCATGTGGGTGAT
The DNA here is from genome assembly GCA_036927565.1 of Tuctoria greenei. Classification (NCBI taxonomy): domain Eukaryota; kingdom Viridiplantae; phylum Streptophyta; class Magnoliopsida; order Poales; family Poaceae; genus Tuctoria; species Tuctoria greenei. The sequence goes on from JAYESD010000004.1 coordinate 119,830,098, forward strand.
CTGGTCATGCGAGTGGATTTCCAATCACCTTAGCCCTAATGCACATAACTCACCCTAGGCATAGGTGATACAAATCAAAATTTTGTAATAGCGCCTAAATGCAAACCGGGGCTTGCCTGGATGCAAGACGGTATCAAAGTTAATCTCCAGTGGGACGACTTCAAGTGGCTATGGGGTCCTCTTGAGCTCGGCAACTAATCGATATGCAAAGAATTATGCAAGTTAATCAATATCGGTATTATGTTGTAGCTCAAAGGAAAGACAATGGAGTATATGAAATTAATACCAATGGTTCTGGAAATTTTACAGAGGATACTAGGTACTATGAGTGAGATTCTGGCCAAAATTGGGATAAATTCATTGAGGTCTCTGTTGTATAAAATTCAATGTATATAAACCGTTCCCAGAATTTTCATGGACAATCTGGGACCTTAACATGGTAAAAAGTTGATGTTCTGTTTAGATAGGTCAAGAGTTACTCAAAAAAATTTGTTTCATAATTTCCTAAGCATTACACTGTGATATTTTGAATTTAGAAGTTTTGACAATTTGCTGAAATGTTTCTGGACATTTTGGAATTTTCAGGCACATATACATTGGAAACACAATTTGGCTATTTAAATCAACTCAAATGGACCTGAAACTTTTACCGGAACTTAAGAGAATTATTTGGAATTATTTTGCCAAGTTTGGAAATTTTTGAATGAATATTGCACCAGTAATAAATTCCAATAGCATTTTGCTTCATGGAATTATTGAGGTCAAATAATGGATTTTCATACAGATCCAAGTGCGCCACTTGAAAGTTTAGATCATGCTGGTTCCAACAAAATTTATTTGGGGATTTTTGGACAAGTATTCAAAGAGATATAGATTTTCTAAGTTCAGCATAGAACCCGCACAGAGAAAATGGTCTAAGTCATTTAACCGTGGGCCCTACTGGCAGGGTTGTCTTCAACCTCCAGCAGGGGCGCTCGACGAGCGGCTAGCCCTAGGGTGAGCTCGATTTCACTCATTTTTGCACCAAATCGAACGGGATTTTCACCAAATTAACCTTGGAAACAAGGAGAACATGACTATGGATAAAAATCGTGGATAAATTGGCCAAAGGTTGGGTCTCGACAGAGAACAACGCCATTTTAGAAGGCGTTGGGGAAAACTCGTGGAACTCAGCAATTTCTCGATGGATGCTACTGAAATTTTCCTGAGATGTATCATGAGGTGGAGAACAACATTCATGAACGAATTGGAAAATTGTTGCACCTAGAAACGAAATTAAATCAATGACCTAGTGACATAGATATGAACTAGCTTCGATAAAATTTGAAACTAGTGAGCTAGGATCCATAGCTTGACTTGAAACTTTGCGAGCAGAACCTAGGAGTGTTGGCACACCTTTTTGCTTCAAGGACTGGAGTGGGAATCAGCCAGGAACAGCCGCTGCAAGGGAGCACGAGTGAGGTGGTTGCTTGGGAAAAAGAAAAACAGAGGAGGAGAAAGCTTGCTGCTGTGGTTCACCGTGAGCAAGTGATAGGATCAGCTCTCCCCTTATTTGCAGCTCAGCTGGCTTCACAACCAGGGCATGAAGCAAGCACACAGGCAACTGGGTGGATTTTGCATGCCGTGAGTTGTTGCGCTGTGATGAAACAGAGGAAAACAGAGGAGAAGTGGACAGTCAATTCTACTACCTAATTCAGTCCAAAAATTTCAATGTATGTGTGGAAAGGCTAAATTGAAGATGAAGAATTTTATTCTGAACTAAAATCACTGATTTAACCAAGTTTCATTTGAATTCAAACTTGAATTTGAATTTGTGTGGAATTCAATGTAGCCATTGAATTAGATAGCAAACATGCTTCAAAAATTATGAAAAATTGTAGGGGGACTATATGAAATATTAATAATCCAATGGTAAACTCAGATTTGTATTTTTTTCAAGTTTGAACAGTAGCTAAATTTGAATTTTTAATTCCTTCCAATAGGTTTGAAACTGATTTGATTTTCAAATTGCCATTTGATTTCTCCATTCAAGCTTGATGTTATTTCTCCTAATATAACTTTATACTCTGAAATTTTTGGGCTTTTACATTCCTCCCCCCTTAAAGGAATCTCGTCCCGAGATTACAATGAAGAGACAATAGTAGGAGAGAAATTACCGGATATGAGATGATAAGAAATCCAGATAATTTGAGCGGAGGTAATTTTTGGTATCCCATGTCACTTCTTCAGCAGTGTGATTGCTCTATAGTACTTTATAGAACCACAACATGTGGTTCTGCGTGGTTCGAGCCTTCTCATCGAGAATCTGAATCGGATGTTCGGATTATGTGAGATCCGGTTGTAACTCGCCGATTTCGTCTGTGTTGACGGCAGCTGTGACCTATAGACATTTCCGGAGCTGAGATACGTGGAAAATGCCGTGTATACCAGTGAGATATGCCGATAATTCCAATCTATAAGACACAGGGACGCACTTCTCTGTGATAGCAAACGGACTAGTAAATCGGGGAGCGAGCTTCCCTTTACTCCAAACCGAAGAATTCCTTTCATCGGTGACACGCGGAGGTATACGTGATCATCGATATCAAAATACACCGGGCGACGCCGCTTGTCCGCATAATTCTTCTGTCAATATTGCGCCGCTCTTGGATTTGCTTGAATGATCCGAACTGGTTACTCGGCTCTGTTGACTAGATCAGTCCCGAACATCACTATCTCACCGGACTCGCACCAATTCAGTGGTGTGCGGCATTTCTGGCTGTAGAGAGCTTCATATGGTGCCATCTTGATACTCTCTTGATAACAATTGTTGTACGAGAATTCTGCCAACGGCAAATGATCATCCCAATTTTTACCGTGGTGATGGCACAGGCGCGTAACATGTCTTCAAGCACTTGGTTCACCTACTCAGTTTGTCCATCGGTATGCGGGTGATATGCGGATCTTCTAATCAGTTTAGTACCCAATGAGGCATGCAGCTGCTCCCAGAAACGAGCAACGAACAGCGAGCCTCGATCTGAAATAATCGTGCGAGGAATGGCGTGTAGGCACATGATTCTTGATATGTACAACTCTGCATATTCTTGGCATCGAATCCGACATATACCGGAATAAAGTGTGCTGGTTTGGTTAGTCGGTCGACTGTCACCCAAATCGAATCATGCTTCTGGGATGTGAGTGGCAATCCGACGATGAAATCCATACTCACATCCTCCCATTTCGATGCCGGAATATTCAGTGGTTGCAGCTGTCCTGCTTTCTTCATATGGTCAGCCTTCACTCGCCGACACGTATCACATTCGGATATGTACTTTTCTATTTCTCACTTCATCCGAGTCCACCAAAACATGGTCTTCAAATTTTGATACGTTTTATTGCTGCCCGGGTGAATGAAATTTTGACATGTAAGCTTCATCCAATATTTTTTGCCGGAGCTTAACATCTCGGGGTATAACTACCCCGTCCTTGAACCATAATGTACCGTGATTATCATTCCGGAAACATTTTACCTCCCCGATGTCCACTCTTTCCCGTATATGTGACATGCCCTTGTCCTTCTTTTGGGCTTCAATAATTTCTTCTCAGACGGTGAGAATGAGAGCAAGATTATTGAGAGCCCCATATGGAATCACATATAGACTCGGTTACTCATCTTCTATTTCAGACATGGTGGTGTTGTAGACATGGGCTTTCCGACTAAGCGCGTCGGCAACCACATTTGCTTCACCGGGGTGGTAGTGAATTTCAATTTGGTAATCTTTGATCAGCTCTAACCACCTTCGTTGTCTCATATTCATCTCCTTCTGCGTGAAGATATATTTCAAACTCTTGTGGTCGTTGTAGAGGTGAACCAGATTTCCAAGCAAATAATGCTTCCACATTTTTAGAGCAAGCACCACGGCAGCGAGCTCCAAGCCGTGAGTAGGATAGTGTTGTTTATGATTGCGGAGCTGCCGTGATCCATAAGCGACCACACTTCCTTGTTGCATAAGAATGCAGCCAAAGACCGATGCTGGGTGCATCACAATAAACATCAAATGGTTTCGTTGTATTCGGTTGAGCTAAAACCGGGGGTTTTGTGAGATGCTTCACCAATGTTTGAAATGCCTTCTTCCACTCCAAATATTTTGGTGCCTTTCTTCAACAGCTCCGTCATAGGTTTAGCAATTTTCGAGAAGCTCGGAATGAACCTCCGGTAATATCCCGCTAAACCCAGGAAGCTTCGGACTTCATGTACGGACTCTGGAGATTGCCATTTCAGCACTTGGACATTTTTACTTGGGTCCACAGGGATGCCCTAAGCTGAAATAATGTGTCCCAAGAATGGCACTTGACTGATCCAAAATTCACACTTGCTGAATTTTGCATCGAGCTTATGGTCTCACAATCATTGGAGCACGATATGCAAGTGTTCGGCGTGTTCTTCATCCGATTTGGAATAAACCAAGATGTCGTTGATGAAGACCACGACGAACTTATCCAACTCCGGCATGAACACTGAGTTCATAAGATACATAAAGTGGGCCGGAGCGGTTGTGAGACCAAAAGACACGACGAGAGATAAATATAATCCATATCGCGTCAAGAATGCTGTCTTTGGTATATCCTCTGGTCGGATTTTGATTTGATGATATCCGGACTGAAGATCTATCTTCAGGAACACCCTCGCACAAACAAGTTGATCAAATAAAATGTCGATGCGGGGCAGCAGGTACTTGTTCTTTATAGTCACAGCGTTGAGCGGTCGAGAATCCACGCATAACAGCAATGTTTCATCCTTCTTCTTGACAAACAGCGCCGAGCAGCCCCAAGGTGATGAGCTTCGGCGAATAAAACCCTTGTTCAAAAGGTCTTTCAAATGCTCCTTTAATTCAGCTAGCTCATTAGGCGCCATTCGATATGGACTTCGAGAGATTGGTGTGGTTCCCAAAACAAGTTCAATCTTGAACTCAATGTCACATTCGGGCGGAATGCCCGGTAAGTCATCGGGAAACACATCGGGATACTCATAGACCACTGAAATATCTTCAAGTTTAGTTGCTTCCGTGTTACATACAGCTGCACTGTCCCGCTCCATGCTGTCCAAAACCAGTTTGTGCTGTCCGTGCATTGGGAGTCAGTTTGGACAGTCCGGGTGTACCGATATTAAGAACGGCACTGTGATGGTTCAACCATGACATCCCTGATATTACCTCGATCTTCTGTCCATCCAATATAATCAGCGACATTGGATATATCTTGCCTCCCAAACATAGAGCTGCTCAGGGAACAATCTGACTAGAAGAGATACTTCAACCCGGTGAACTTATAAGATAACTATTCTTGGGAGTTGTCGGTACCCTGGGTACCATATACCCCTTGGGATTGCAAAGATCTCAAGAGAATATCATCTACTCGATCTGAAGACCTTCGGAGGCCCACATGTTAGACATAACCGGACCCGCTTCCCCAACTTGGTTAGTCCCAGGGTCACCACGTGTACTATCAAACCGGAGCTACCGCCCACAAGGGGGAAGCTCCGGGCTATGTACCATAGCGGCACCTCCGGACCTAACCCCAGACCGAGGGAAGCTCCGGGCTATGTACCATAGCGGCACCTCCGGACCTAACCCCAGACCGAGGGAAGCTCCAGAACTGACACGTGTTAGGTAGCACCGGACCTACTTGTTCCCCACAGTATGCTCTGGAGCTGCCACGTGTCCAACCGTCGGACCTTTAGCCTCTAACCTCCGGAAGACTCCACAACGGCTCCGGATCTTCAAAGGGAATCAAGGACTTCAAGACCTGATTAAGTGTCATTAATACTATATTAATGACACAGGATCGGACGACCTTAATTATCAGTAACGGTGCTATCAAAGCCAGTAATTCGGTTATTAAGAGTAATTAAGCGCATCAAATGTGTATCAATATTAGTAACATCCGGGGCCACATGTCGGGCCAGGCTGACTTGTAACGGCCTGCCCTTGTACTATAAAAGGACAGGCCGACGATACATAATAGGAGACGACGAGCTCACTCTACGCCCTGAACTCACTTTGAGCTCATACATCCAGTACAATACCAACACACCCCATAGAGTAGGGTATTACGCTCAGGCGGCCCGAACCACGTAAATCTTCGTGTCTCTTGTGTCATTTACACTTCACCTTCTTGAATCTCCGCGCGCCCACATCGAACCTCAAACTTCTCTAACACTTTAGTAGTGTCAGGAGATCTGCCGGATCAAAACCACCGATAGTTGGTGCGCCAGGTAGGGGGACCTGAGATTTCAACAATGGTGAACTCAGCTGCTGGATCATCCAACAGTCATCCTGCTGTTCAAGCTGTTGGGGGCAATCCCTCTAATATGCAGCCACCAGCAGGAACCTCAGTTCCAGCAGGAGTCACGCTACCACCACCGCCGCCTCCACCAGCAAATCAAGCTGGGCAGCGCGATGGTGCACCGGCGTCAATCACTGCGTCGGAAAATCATGACAACCCGGAACACGTGCTCCATGCAGTGCTCTTCTTCAGCACCCACCACCTCCGGACGCATCTCGGGATGCAATGGAGTAGTGGAAGGTCGATGTGGAACACTTGGTTGCAGCCGCAGCCGACCGCATCAGCAACCAGGGTCCTCCTCCTTCAGGACGGGCCCCGTCGCAGCGAAGGACCTTGTCTGGCAGACTTGGTCCGCACGTTTCCAACAACAGGAGACGTGCTACATCGCAGCAAGTGACGTTGTTGCCCTCTGGGGCACGGCGCACTCACACGGTGTCAAGGCTTTCAACTCATGACCTCCGGGCGGAGCTTGATCGTTGATACCGTCAACAAGACGGCCGAGTTCATATTGAGCGTGCTCGTGAAAGACGAGAATCTCAGGACATTCCTGCTCCTGAAGGAGTAGGAGGAGGCTGTTCGGCCCTGGCCATGCATCTGCGTATGGTCAGGTGGCCACAGAAATTCCGGCCTCACCTGCCAGAGAAGTTTGATGGGACCGTTAATCCCATTGAATTTCTTCAAATTTACTCCAATGCTATCCTAGCAGTTGGAGGAAATGAGGCTGTAATGGCCAATTATTTTCCAGTGGCTTTAACTGGGACCACCCGGTGCTGGTTTATGAGCCTTCCACCCAACTCCATCAACAGTTGGGAGGAGCTGTGCCGGCAATTCACCACCAACTTTGGGAGTTCATACACCCAACCAGGCGCTAAACTGGACCTTTTCGCAGTCGTGCAAAAAGGGGGAGAATCCCTGCGATCATTGATCTAGAGGTTCTCTCAGGTACGAAACACTATCCCTTCTATCTCTAGCGCTTCTATCATTGTGGCATTCAGACAGAGTGTACGGGATAAGAAGATGTTGGAGAAACTGGCGATCAAGGAGATCACCAGTGTCACGGAACTCTTCAGCTTGGCTGACAAATGTGCCCAAGCTGCGGAGGGCCGTGAAATGCACTCCGAACCACCTCCGGAGGATCACAAAAAATCCTCCAAAGGCGAAGCCACTACCTCCGGGAGTGGTAAGAAGAAGAAAAAGACCAACAGCAAGAAGAAGTCGTCGACCGGCGCATCTAATGCTGCAGCTCCGGGTGGCCGGGGGCCACGCCCCGAGAAGCGACCTCGGCCGTCTTCTGAAGACGGTGGCAAACCCAAGGTGTGGTGTCCAATTCACAAAACGGACAGCCACAGTTCGGAAGACTGCCAGGAGGTCCAAAACCTTGTCGAGCGCTACAACAAGCGCCGAGAAGAAGCTCCTTTCTGACAGAGGGAAGGAAATCAAAAAGTTGACGAAGATCCGGCTAAAGAGGAGTTAGGTTTTCAGGATCCCAAAAAAGACCTAAAGGCCGTCTACACCTCCGTCGACAACGATTCTGACGTCTCTGACAATGAGCGTCGGAAAACCATGAACACCATTTTTGGTGGATCATGGGACATCACCTCCCGCTGCATCCTCAAGACAATGCGTCGGGACATGGCCGCTGTAGCTCCAACAGCCAGGGCGGAGCCTCATCGGAAGTGGATGGACACATCCATCAACTTTGATGCTTCAGACTGCCCTCGAAGCATGGTTGGAGCAGGGCAGTTATCTTTGATGGTATCTCCTACCATCAATAACATCCAGCTTCACCATGTTATGGTAGACGGAGGTTCGGGGCTCAACCTCATAAGCTTCGAAGCTTTTACCAAGCTTCAGCTCCGACCTTCGGATCTTCACCCCTCCCGACCTTTCTCCGGAGTAGGTCCGGGAGCCATTACCCCACTCGGTGCTATTACCCTCCCCGTTACCTTCGGGACTCGGGAGAAGTATCGCACAAAGAAGTTGGTCTTTGACGTTGCTCAGATCAACTTACACTTCAATGCCATCTTGGGTAGGCCTACTTTGTACAAATTCATGGCAGCTACTCATTATGGCTACCTGGTGTTAAAGATGCCAACACCAGTAGACGTTCTCCAGATCCGTGGAGATCGTACTGCTGGAGTAACTGCTCTGGAAGAACTTCATGCGCTTACTATGGCGCAAGAGGAGGACTCTAGGTAGGAACAAGCTCCAAAACCCCCGAGCATTTGTCAGCGGGGCTCGACTTCTACACCTCGAGTGCAGCCAAGCGGCGACACTGACATTCCCGTCAAAGTCGTCGAAATAGGTTCCGATGCCGCTCAGACCACCCGTATATCGGGAGGACTGAATGACAATAGGAACTCGTGCTCATCGCTTTCCTCCGGGCTAATGTCGACGTGTTTTCCTGGCAACCGTCACAAATGCCTGGGATCCCAAGGGAAGTGATTGAGCACAATCTGAAGATCTACCCTGACGCCCAGCCTGTACACCAGAAGCCTCGGAAGCAATCTGTGGAGCGACAAAACTTCATTCGACAAGAAGTGAAGAAGTTGCTCGAAGCTGGATTCATCCGAGAAGTCTTCCATCCGAAATGGCTGGCAAACCCAATCGTTGTACCCAACGCCGGCGGGAAGCTTCGGATGTGTATCGACTACACAACACTAAATAAGGCATGCCCAAAAGATCCATTCCCACTACCTAGAATAGATCAGATAGTGGATTCCACCTCCGGGTGTGAATTACTGTGTTTCCTATACGCATATTCTGGGTATCATCAAATCAGAATGTCTATGGAAGATGAAGAGCATACCTCTTTTATCACAGTAGATGGATTGTACTGTTATACAACCATGCCATTTGGTCTCAAGAATGCAGCTTCAACCTTTGTACGAGCTATGTACAAAACTTTTGAAGAACTCATTAGAGACATAGTGGAAGTGTACGTCGATGACATCGTGGTCAAGGTCAAGAACAAGGAGTCACTCCTTGACACCTTACAGGCTGTCTTCGACAAGTTGCGGGTCACGCGCACAAAGCTAAACCCAGAAAAGTGTGTCTTCGGGGTTAGCTCAGGAAAACTTCTTGGTTTCCTGGTAAGTCACCGGTACATAGAAGGTAATCCAGCTAATATCAAAGCCATTGAAGACATGCGGCCACCAGCCCGCATCAAGGATGTCCAAAAGCTGACTGGATGTCTAGCAGCCCTTAGCCGGTTCATTTCAAGACTGGTGGAACGGGCACTTCTCTTCTTCAAGTTATTGAGGAAGTCTGGACCATTCCAATGGTCTAAAGAAGCGGAAAAGGCGTTCCAGGAGCTAAAACAGTTCCTCACCACCCTACCAACCCTGGTAGCTCCGAACCCTGGTGAGCCTTTGCTGCTTTACATTTCAGCTATTGACGAAGTCGTTAGTATGGTCCTAGTTGCGGAGAGACTAGAACTATCCCATGCTCAGGAATCCGGACCCCTCCGGGAGGGTCCGGAGGTTCCTGAAAGCGAGTCTGGGTCCCAGCTCCCAGACTTGAGTCCACAAAAAGTTACTTCAGAAGACTCAGACCCCTCCGGATGGGTCCAGGTCGCTTCTGAAAAAGCTCCGGGTCCCTCGAGCCAGGACACGGAGGTCCCCGAAGAAGGTCTGGATCCCTCAAGGAGGATCCGGGTCAGTTAAGAGGAAGCTCCGGGCCCCTCCGGGAGGGTCTGGGCCATCCAGTGCCCAGTGTACTTCATCAGTGAAGTACTTCATGATGCCAAGACTCGGTACCTAGAGGTGCATAAGCTGCTCTATGCAGTTCTCATTGCCTCCAGGAAGCTTCACCATTACTTCCAAGCTCACAAGATTTCAGTGGTGACCTCTTACCCACTTCGAGCAATTTTGCATAATCCCAATTCAACTGGGAATATTGCAAAGTGGGTAGCAGAATTGGTTGAATTCGATCTCGAATTCATTTCAAGGCAAGCAATCAAGAGTCAAGCATTGGCGGATTTCGTGGCGGAATGTACTCCCTCTCCATCAAACCCTGGGGGCCCCAGTGAGCAGAAGCCGGAACACAAGGCTCTGGTCTTCACCGAGCCTCACTGGACCCTCTATTTTGACGGCTCCATGCAAAAGCAGGGGGCTGGAGCTGGAATCCTTCTCCTCGCACCAACCGGAGAGAAGGTAAAATACATGGTACACCTTGACTTCAAGGCGACCAACAACATGGCGGAATACGAAGCACTCATCTACGGACTAAGGGTGGCACTGTCATACGGTGTCAAGCAACTGCTGGTCAAGGGAGATTCACATCTCATCATTAAGCAAGTGAAGGGTGAATGCTCCTGCAACAATATCCAGTTAGCTACTTACCTCCTTGAAGTCCAGAGGCTTCAGAAGGACTTCAATGTCCTAGATCTCCACCATGTCCAGTGTGCCCTCAACGCTGAAGCCGACAAACTCTCGACGAAAGCGTCAACTGGAGCGTCGGCTTCTGATGGAACTTTTGTCCGGAGGTTGTCAAAACCCACAGCTCAGCCTACCGAACTGAGCGAAGGGGGCAAGATCAGCATCCCGAAGCTGACGGTCCCGATGGCCCTATTACCATGGCAGCCATCAAGGGTCGTAGGTGCTGCTGGAAGCTCCGAGCAACCCAGCACACAAGACTCAAATACTCAAGTTAGCTCTGATGCATGGATCTCGGAGATCCAGAGCTACTTGAAAGACAACATCCTTCCTGACGATGATGTATCAGCTGACGGGATAGTCAGATTGGCTAAAAGATACACGTTGGTAGAAGGGGATCTCTACCAGCGCGGTGCCATCGGCGTCCTAATGCGGTGCATCACAAGGGAAGAAGGCTGCAAGCTCCTCGCGGAAATCCATGGAGGCAAGTCTGGGAACCACGCGTCTTCCCACACGCTGGTCAGTAAAGCCTTCCGGCATGGCTTCTACTGGCCAACAGCACTCCAGGATGCAACTGAGCTGGTGAAGAAATGCAAAGCATGCCAATTTCATGCAAAGCAAATTCACACACCGGCTCAGCCTCTACAAATGATACCTCCTACATGGCCTTTCGCCATGTGGGGGATGGACATCTTGGGACCTTTCCCAAGAGCCGTCGGAGGTTACAAGTTCCTGTATGTCGCCATTGACAAGTTCACCAAGTGGCCGGAAGCAACTCTAGTTGTGACAATAAACAAGCAATCTGCTATCAACTCTTTGCAGTCCATCGTATGCAGATTTGGAGTCCCAAACAAAATCATTACTGATAACAGGACCCAATTCACAAGCTCTGCATTTCAAGGATATTGCGAAGACCTCGGCATTCAAGTTTGCTACGCCTCCGTAGCTCACCCGGCAAGCAATGGCCAGGCCGAGAGAGCAAATGCTGAAATCCTGAAAGGACTCAAAACGTGCACCTATGAGCGCTTGAAAAAACAATGAGCCAACTGGATTGAAGAGATTCCGCCCACTCTATGGGCCAACAGGACAACTCTAAACTGGTCAACTGGAGAGACACCCTTCTTCTTGGTGTACAGAGCTGAAGCAATCCTTCCTCCGGAAATCACCTTGGGGTCACTCCGGGTCCGGACCTTCGACGAAGTCACGCAGGACCAGCTCCGGCGTGAAGACCTAGACCTCCTCGAGGAGGGAAGGTGCCAAGCAGTTGTTCGGAATGCCCGATACCGCCAAGCCCTTCGGCGCTATCATCAGCGGCATGTACACAACCGACAGCTCGAGGAAGGCAATCTGGTGCTACGGAGAATACAATCCAGAGAAGGGTTAAACAAACTCTCCCCCAACCGGGAAGGACCCTTCCGAGTGATTAAAGAATCCCGTCCCAGAAGCGTTCGCTTGGCAACCGAGGATGGGACACCTCTCCCAAATCCTTGGAACATTGAGCACCTCCGTAAGTTCTACACCTAATATCACGGAGGTGAGTCTGTAGTAACTTGAGGTGTATGTTATAGAGTCATTGTACAGAGTCAGGTAGTTCCTCCAGGAGAACAGCCGGACCTTTCCCGGAAGGTCCGCAAATTTCATGCAATGCTTGTCACAGTCTCAGGACTAAAAGTATGGCTAGCTACCCTGGGTCAAACGAGAAATGAAACACGCTTAGCCTGGTTCCGTACCCATAGAGTGTACTTGTTTCCCCTGTACCCCGGACCTATAATGAAAGACATCTTCATGTGAAACAGACTCCACGTGCATTTACTTTGTACAGGCTCAACATTTCTTATTTTTCTCTTTCTTGTCTATAACAAGGACGTGCAATTCTTAATAAATTTTAGTTCAACCGGTTCATATACGATTCGAGTTGTATTTTCGATTCTTTTGGATTCAAATATTGTTCATGGCCCACTCGCCTGAATGCCGCCAAGCCAATCTAGGGCTGGAGTGTGCTATCGACTTAGCCTGGTCAAGCACCATAGGTATGCCACTCTACCTACACCTCGGCAGGCCGAAGTAAGGCGGGTCCAAGTACAATTGGATCCGGAAGAAAGAAGGCAATGCATTCGGTTGCATTCAGAATTGTGTTTGACCTAAAATTTTCTTAAGAATCGTAAGCCACAACGAAGTTATAGGCAAGGAGCGAATTTTACTATTTTTCTTGGCTTCAGTGTGCAGGAAAAATAAAGAATCCACGTTGATGGAGAAAAGCCGAAGATGACGAAGCTCTGACTCCCCCTAGGTGGCTTATAATCGATGTTCAACATTGAAAACAAGCATCACCGGAGCAACCAAGCTCTTGTAAAGCTAGGGGGGCCAGCCGTCTACGCAGAATAAAAGATGGTGAGAAGATTCCACAAACGGAGTCTGCTGCCGACAAACTACGCGTTGGCAAAGGTCACTGCTGGAGCTACTATGCTCCGACACCCCGGAGGTCAAACTATCAATGCTCTACGCGTTGATAGGAACTACTGCTGGAGCTACTAAGCTCCGACAACCTCAGGGGGCCTTCACTATTGAATACTTCGGAACTACATTCTACAAGTTCGAAGCAAACGAGTCTTCAACAAAACACAATATCCTCTTGGTACGTGTCCACAACCAAATTGTGTACATCTACCAGGGGGCCAAGTGAAGACAAAAGTGTTGAAGACAAAAAATGAAATTCACAAAAATTTTGATTTCATTCATCTGGAGACAAGGGATTACAAAATTGGGGAAGAAAAAGAGAGAATACAAGTGGGAGCTACAGAAATGGTCCTAGACCCTATGGAAGAACTGGGCGACCTTCTGAGCAACCTCCGACACGTTGGCTCGGGTGGCTTCACCTTCTCCTTCGACGGAACCTTCAACACCATGTCTAGAGGGAATTGGGGATCATGGCTGGTGTAGCACGTCAGCACATATTCTGCGATGTTCTTCGCCAGGGACTGCCCCTCAACCTCCAACTGGTCCGCGATGACGTTGCCCACCTTGGAGAGTTTGCTACCTGCCGAGCTCAACGCCTGCAACGCTAGGTCCGGCTCCGGCTCCGGATCACCCGGACGCATGGGACTGAAGCCCATCGGTGTCAGCGCGTCGTTGGTTTTGCTCAAGAACTCCCAAACCTGTAGGGAGTCCGCAGCCCTCAAGCCCTTCAATTCTTCCAAGGATCTTTTGGCCGCCGCCAGTTCAGAATTCTCGCGAGCGAGGCGCTCAACCTCTTTGGCATTTTGTTGAATCTTTTCAGCAACCTGCTTCTCGAGTTTTCCGAGCTCCTCCACCTGGAGGTAGATCTTGTTCCGGCGGTCAACCAGGTCCTTCTCTCTGCCCCTAACTTTCTTCTCCCTAGCAGCGATGGCACACTCTTGCTCGTAGAGTTCCTGCCCCTGCACCCAAGCCTTCTCCTCCTCCTCAGCGCAGCGCTCTTCCAATTTCTTGGTGCTCAAGGAGTTTCTGCTCTTCATCTTCGAGCCTATTCTCCCTCTCTTCAATTGTCTCTCGGCGCTTGATGAGAGTAGTGTTAATGGCCTCAAGACTTTCTTGGCATTCATCACCCGTACTATTAGCTGCTTTGGTCTGCTCATAAATGGCCCGAGATTGAGCGTCGAGGGCGCGAGTCAAGCTCTCCCTGTCATCCAACAATTTGCCTCAGTATTCCAGGCGGACCTTCTCCTGCTTGATCCATTCTTTGTCATCCGCCAGCCTCGACTGCGCCAGCTTGGTCTCGAAGTAGAGCCGGTTACGCCACCTCCTAAGGGTTTGGCGCTCCTCTTCAAGAGCCTTGCTGTCGTGGAAGAACGCCAGCTGAACATGACGCAGGCTGGAGCAAGCATTGTCAATAGACAACGTCAGGGGAATGGGTTCCGGACCTGCTAGGGTCTCCTTCGCTGGCTCCAGCGGGTTCTCGCTTACAAAAATTAGGTCCCACTCCACAAGAGTGGTCCCCTGAGCCTCCACGGCACTTGGGCCGTCCTCTGGGATAGCCTTAGTTGCCATTGAGGAGGGCCTCGCGGAAGAAGTCCGACCTCCGGAAGTGGTTCCGAAGGCCCCGCCGCCAGGTCTTCATTGGCCCCCTCAGGCAGGGGGGCAGCAACTTCATGTGGGCACTCCGGCTCAGCCGCGGGTACCTCCGGCGTCGTCACTCCCGGAGCAGGGGCTGCTTCTGGCTCCGGCCTGGGCACCTCCTCTACTGGGGGCTCGAGCGCTGACGCCTTCACAACGACCGGCTCGGGTGCTAGAAGATCTTCAACAACAGCCGGCCCTGCGACCGGAGCTTCAACGGCAACCGGCTCGGGAGTCGGAAGGTCTTCAACATCAACCGGCCCTGCGGCCGGAGCTCCAGCAACGACCGGCTCTGCGGCCGGTGCTTCAGAGGTAGCCGGCCCAACCGCTGGGACTTCCTCAACATTCGGCGCGCACGCCGGGACTTCAATTACCTCCAGCTCAACCGCCAGGGCTTTGACATTTTCCGGCTCTGGGACCGGAATTACTGCTTCCTCCGGCTCAACGGCCGGAGCTTCCATCATCTCTGCACCAGGAACCGGAGATTCAACCTCCAGGGCAGGTGCCACTGGTGCATCATCTCTCCTGCGGTCCGGTGCTACCACGGGAGTCTCTGGGGATGAGTCGAGGTCCATGACCACGACAGCTGGCGCCGGAGCTGTCGCAGCTTTAGCCACCACTTGGGGCGACGTCGGGACAGGAGCAGAAGCTTTCGCCCTCACATCTTCAGCTGCTGTGGCTGAGGGTGGAGCCTCACTCCTCTTCTTAGGAACGCTGCAGATGATGGATGAAGAAACTTAAAAAACAGTTACTACAACAAAACAACTGTCTGAGTTAAAGATTAAAAATCACCTCCGGAGGCTTCCGCACCAGCTTGTGTGGAACCTCTTTCCCGGGTGTTCTGGGCTGACCATAGCCGCCGCTGGCGTGGAAGCCCCGGAAGGCCCCCCGGAACTCGTTGCATCCACGGGCATTTCCTTAGTCGAGGCCCCCCTCGACCGGGAAGGACCTCCGGACCTAGAGGCGTCAACCGGCCCTAGTGCTGGAGTCGCATGCCCGAAGCTAGCACCCCGGGAGAACGCCGCTGCGGGTACAGTCGCCGCAGTTGTAGAAGACCTCCCCCTCCGGTGAGAAGGAGCTGAGGTAGAGGTTGCAGGCCTGACGGACCTTCCGTCGGCATGCTACAACTTCCTCTTCCGGCTCAAGGGTCTGCCGGCTCCTTGCCCATGCCGACAACTTCGATCCTTGGCTTCGGGGCAGGGTCGGAGCCACCTTCGGAAGCCCCAGGGATCACCACCCTAGAGGTCGATCTTCTCTCGACGACACCAAGGTCGTCAAGCACAGGCATCTTCCGCCGGAGCTCCCTGCTGAACTCTACTTCCACGTTAAGGGGGAGAAAAGCTGATGGCGGAGTCAAGTCGTCACCCACGACGTCGATGCCGTGCTGGAACTTCTTGAGATGAAACTCCAAGGTTGCCCCCGCCATGTTGGACTTCAGCCCGATCTTGACCCGGTCATCGTCCATCACACTGTTGAGGGCCCAAGCGAGTTTTTCTCTCCTCTTCAGCGATGCCCACCTATTGTCTAGGGAGTTTCAAAACACCGCCTGAGGAGTTAATCCTCCCTCCACGCACTGGCAGATTCTGGTCAGAGCAGGGTTGAAGGCATCCGACAGCACCGGAGCTTCACTCCAGACTGTAGTGTCGATGTTGGGGAGGCCTTCGTGCAGCTCCAGCTTCTCGTGCTCCTCCACCCAGATGACTATCTAGTCCTTCTTCCAATCATCCCACTTTCCAGATGGAAACGATCGGAGGTACTTGAATGGGCACTTCTTGCGCTTCACGAAATAGTAGAAGCCAAGGTACTCATTACTCCTACCAGTGGTATGGACGGTGAAGAAGGTCTGGAAGAGTTCAATGCAGGGGGGATGCCCACCCACATTTCATAGAAGTGGACGAAGACAGACACAAGAAGAATGGAGTGGGTGCCAAGGTGGTACAGCTGCAAACCATAGAAGTCTAGCAGCATCAAGAAAAAGGAGGAAAAAGGTGGGATCAACCCCACCATGGCGTACGAAGAGAAGTACACCATTTCGCCGGCGTGCTCCTTCTCGAACGGGAGCTCTCCCCCGGCGCGGACCAGGCGGTTGAAGAAGTCCGGGGACCATCCCATGAGGGCCCGAACCTTCTTCAGGTCACCTTCGGTCTTCAAACGGCTCTCCCGGAGACCCAACTCCATCGCGGCACAGCAAGGCAAGAGAGGAAAAGTGAGCACAAGTTGGGTGTTTGAGCGCAAGATCAGATGAGAGGCGTAAAGAACCCAAGATGGTGTGCGCTTTCCTTCTTAAGTAAGCCCTCACAACGCTTGGATGGAAACCGCAAGGAAGTCGAAGGTACTACTCAAAAATTCCACCCAGCCTATGACAAGAGGGCCCGGGACCACCCGGACGATCAAGTCGAGGTTCTTACCCAGGCGAACGGTTGTCATCATGAGGCGGGAAGCTGAAGGCGGGGGCCTGACAAGGCACGAGGAACCGATACGATTTTCGTATCGGGAACCAGCGACCTTCAATTGAGTGAGATCCGCATGCCAAAGATCTCATTTGCCGCACACGGTATATGCCACGCGGCGAGGATTTAACTCCAAACCATTGCCAATGGCACATCCGAAGACCATTGAAGACTCAGTTCAAAAGTCAAAGGATGGACCCACCTCCGGCAGAATGACTTCACACAAGGGGTCTTCCCCACAGGTGGGCCCAGGGGGCCACTTTCGATACCCAGGGTACCATATACCTCTTGGGATTGCAAAGATCTCAAGGGAATATCATCTACTCGATCTGAAGACCTTCGGAGGCCCACATGTCAGACATAACCGGACCCGCTTCCCCAACTTGGTTAGTCACAGGGTCACCACGTGTACTATCAAACCAGAGCTACCGCCCACAAGGGGGAAGCTCCAGGCTATGTACCATAGCGGCACCTCCGGACCTAACCCCAGACCAAGGGAAGCTTTGGAACTGACACGTGTTAGGTAGCACCGGACCTACTTGTTCCCCACAGTATGCTCCAGAGCTGCCACGTGTCCAACCGTCGGACCTTCATCCTCTAACCTCGGAAGACTCCACAACGGCTCCGGATCTTCAAAGGGAATCAAGGACTTCAAGACTCGATTAAGTGTCATTAATACTGTATTAATGACACACGATCGGACGACCTTAATTACCAGTAACGGTGCTATCAAAGCCCGTAATTCGGTTATTAAGAGTAATTAAGCACATCAAATGTGTATCAATATTAGTAACCGCCGGGGCCACATGTCGGGCCAGGCTGACTTGTGACGGTCTGCCCTTGTACTATAAAAGGACAGGCCGATGATACATAATAGGAGATGACGCGCTCGCTCTACGCCCTGAACTCACTTTGAGCTCATACATCCAATACAACACCAACACACCCCGTAGAGTAGGGTATTACGCTCAGGCGGCCCGAACAACGTAAATCTTCGTGTCTCTTGTGCCATTTACACTTCACCTTCTTGAATCTCCGCGTGCCCACACCGAACCTCAAACTCCTCTAACACTTTAGTAGTGTTAGGAGATCTGCCGGATCAAAACCACCGACAGGAGTATTGGTGGATAATTGGTTTTGATCCACACATGATTTACTGATAAAATTGTGGGTAGCACCGTAATCGAAGAGTATGAGGACGGGTATGTCTTTGATAGCAAACATGCCCGCTAACACCGGTGCTCCCTCCGGAACACCCTCAATCGCTATATGTTGAACACTTTCGGTTTGCAGTGCTGTCCACTCTCGTTGAATACAGAGCTGTATACACCGTTGTACTGGTACTTGCCCGCTGCTCAACATCTCCTCTGGGCAATCCTTGGTATAGTGCCCAACAAGATCACATGTGAAACACTTATACTGATTCAATGTCCCGCTGATTTGAGGCCTGAATAGTCCTGCATCTTGCTGTGAGATAAATGCCCCTGGAACAATTTGGGACTGTTCTTGCTGCTAATGTAATGCTGGTTGGAAATATGATACTTCAAATGGCCGACTCTGATACGAACTCGGTTGTGCAGCCGGCTGCCATCTCTGACTGGACGGTGATTGGTATACCACATGGTACTTTTGAGGAACATTATGTGTGCTGTCCTGCATGGCAAGTCCTTTCTTTGACTCCTCAGCGATCCGCTCATGTGTGGCATCCTCTTGCATAATCGCGGCATTAAGCATAGCGTTGAACGAGCCGTGATTGAACAATGCAAGCTTGTCTTTCAACATGGGGCTTAGACCCCGATAGAAATACTCTTGCTTCTGATCCTCCGTACTCACATACTTCGACGCATATTGCGCTAGATTAATAGACTTTGGAGTATTCTTGAGCACTCATTCCTCCTTGCTTCAAATCAGGAAATTTCTGAAGCTTCCTTCTCATAATGGTGGGAGGAACATGATAGGCGTGGAATGCCTCCCAGAACTCTGTCCAAGTGACTTGCTGTCCGGCAGCCAAGGAGGTGATGTGGTTCGCCCACCAAGCACCGGTGATGCCATGAAGTTGTTGTGCTGAATATAAAACCTTCATATGATCACTGCACTATGGCAGTCCGAACTTAGCTTCAGTGGTGCGGAGCCAATGGACCGCATCTAGAGGTTCACCATCACCACTGAACACGACGGATGCATTCGCCAAGAATTCTGGGTAAGTTGCTTGCTGAGGTTGACGATTGCCTTCGGCTTGACATCCCACATGATTGGACGTAATCTGCACGAGGGTTCGTAGCAGCTCGGTCCGCTCATCGCGCGAACCCACCATGGCTGCGATATCATCTGCCAATGTAAGCAGAGATGGAGGTGGCTGTTGCGCCGGCGGTTCCGGCTCTCAGGGTTCATCCCTTCCCTGACATGAACCACCGACCTCGTATATTGTGCGAGTGTGCACCATTCTGCAGTCACAGTCATTAATCCAATATGAGACATGATATTGCAAGATCACAATGGGATGAAAACAATCGTGTGTGTATTGATAACAAAACTTGCATAACGGTCATATATTGATAAAGTGTAAACTATATACCAAATATATTATCCATGGACCAATGTCACAATAGCGAGCTCCAAAATAATAAACTCCATGGATTGAAGTTCATTTTGACTATTATTGGTTGTGACGGGACGTCATGCGTGTTATCGTGCGAATACAATCTCTTATCTTCAATATGATACAAACATGGTCATAAAAAAAAAGAGGTTTGAGTGGGTCAAACCCTCAATTCTACTGGTAAATGGTTGAGTATCGACATCTAGTCTGTTACGACACTTCTCAAAGTGCGAGGACCAGATTCATAACAATACCAAATTATGCCAAACCGGTGAAGTTTCTGTTAAACTTGACCAGTTTGTACTCAAACACAAATGTAACCAAGTAATTGGCAGAATCAGATCTTAAAGTGAACTACATAGTTTAAGTAAACTGCAATACCTTCCCAGAAAGTATTGGTTTGCCTCTAGATCTTTTCTGGTTGGGGAGATATGGCATTGTAAACCTGAAAGTTTTTTTTTTGTTTTTGGAAATTTTGACAGCATCTCCGTTGTTTATGCTGATTTTGGGCCACAATTTTCAGATATAAAACAGAAGAATTTATAAAGGCCACAATTACAAATTTGTAATACATATTACAAGGATTCCAGAAATGTTTCGTATGATCCTGTTCAATTTTTCTAGAGAGAGATATGGTCAAAACAGTAAAGAGTCCAGAGAGGGTTCCAGTTTCTGTCCAGTTTGGCAGATTTTGGAACTTTGAAATTTTGAATATGATAGAGGGGAATTGAGCTCTGGAGATGATCATAACAGTTTTAAAGGACTTCCCGAACTTTTCATCCATGTAACATACACATTCACTGGAGGTTTCTTCTGGGAGATATGGTTTCTCAAAGTCAGGTCTTTTCTGTCAGAAAAACAGAACACTCTGTTTTTTAATTGGTGACTTCAAAACCTACTCCAATTTTAAAAACTTAGTTCAGAATCAGAACTCGATCGCTAATATCAGTGTCTTTACATCTTATCAGTTTCATTTTACAGCAAGGTGGTTAATGCAACAATGGAATACAAGTTGGTACTACGGGCCTCACAAAAGTGAAAATTCTAAGCCGGTATTCCGGCATACGTCTCAACGGTGGCCTTAATGACGTTCACTTGCAAACGATCTCTAAGTGCACTACGATCACATTGTCAGTGATGCATGCAACATACAATTTACAAAACACATTATGGTGCCATACGGCACAGCCCGCACGGGCGATCATTTCAGGCAGTCACAATAATATATATGAAAGTAAGACATCCGTCCTGTATCATTCCATAAGGGCCGCCCGGAGCTAAGCCACGTCTCGAGGTACATGACCAGGTTTTCTACCACCCGACGGGGTCCCACGTCTTTGCATAATGCTGCACTAGTAAGAGGCGCATCGGATCATGTCCCACCCGATGGGGGCTCCCACTAATTTTGAAGCACACTGGGGTACCACGTGTCATATGTTCTCAGAAACATGGAGAGTTTCAGAGACTCATATTGACTTTACATGCCAAGTCATGGAAACAATCACATGCTACCTTTCGCATGATGAGCTTACCGCAATTAATCCGCTTGCGGTGGCTTACCTTACCTTTACCTGACGTCGGAGCGTTGTTATAGAATATAATAACACATAAGTTAGCTTTGCCACCTTAATAACTTATGCTAATATAGTCCTTATGTGGGCCTAGTACCGTATCCTCATTGTGTCCTATGTTTTTATCGTAATACGATCCTTATTTAGTGTGCCATTCCAAATGCGGCTCTGATACCAGGCTGTGAGGACCGGGGTCCACACTTTCCAGGAATTGCATTGGGTGGTGCCGTGCGATGCGGCACCCAACAACACACATGTAAAGGAACACATATTACATAAATCATTTGCTAGAATTTACAATGATGTTCAATTTAGAAATAGTTTATATTAAAATAAACAACAGCGGAAGATAAGATTACAACTCTTGTACTCAAGTCTAATAAGCAAAAGAGAAGCCGTCTGGCCCACGGATGCTCCTCACTAGCTACAAATTTCAAACAGCAGCGGCAAGGTTCCCCATGAGTATACCGCTCGGAGAGTCCCGAGTCTCATCGGAGAACAAAAATAATAAGCATAGAGGTTAGTACTTTCAAAACAACTTATATAGCAACCGTGAGCATGAAGGCTCAACAAGACATAACCGTCTCACCTAAACATGGAACACTACATGAAGGTAAAGACATAAACATATGATGGAAAATTTGCATAACGGACTCGCCTAAATGTGGGTCCTTATTTTCAGATTTATTAGCAGCAGCTTAAACCTTGTGCGGGCAACATTGTATCTCCACAATCAAACAAGAAATGCTTCATCAAGATGCTGTTTGCCCAAGGTGGAAAAATAAATTTAGTGTGCACAATACTAATGCATACAACATAGCAATACACTGATAATATAATGTTCATAACAGCAGCAATTAATTCTCATCTCATGTGCAAGTATTAACTACTTCACAACTTAGTGAACAAGTGGTACTCATAACAGCGAGGGACGGTGATTTGAATCAATGATACCCGGAATACACGACACGTACACCCGTACTGGAAGCCATGTGGGTGCACTCCACGGACGTCGTACGCAGCAACCTTTCTCAAGTTTCGCCCAAATTGAATCGATTCAATCGCCTAGGACAGTATTCCCACCCATGGTGCACATTTCCACTGCAAAGATGTTGTGAGCGAGTTTCTGTCTACTGTGTTGCAGCTGAAAGCCTGAGGTGATCGAAAAAGTGTCAACAAAGGCTTCTCAGGGTATATCGGTTTCCTGGACCCCATATATCTAGTATGACTCTGGTACAGTACAAAGTTGCTTAGCAGGGCGGCATACGGATCGGTACTTAACTGACACAGGCAGGGCTACACACCCAAGACCACATCTTGCTACCTCCTACGCCCGTGCCCGGTCTCATATTCAGAGTACTACTCCATTGCTTTGAACCAATCTTGTGTGAAAAAGTCCTAGCCATGCGAGTAGATTCCAACTACTCGACTTCTACCGATTCCTATACAACATTTAGCATAGCATAGTCTACATGATTACTTAACAACTACCCAAATACTCCGTGGGTGATCTGGTCATGCAAGTGGATTTTCAATCACCTTAGCCCTAATGCACATAACTCACGCTAGACATAGGTGATACAAATAAAAATTTTGTAATAGCGCTTAAATGCAAACCAGGGCTTGCCTGGCTGCAAAACGGTATCAAAGCTAATCTCCAGAGGGATGACTTCAAGTGGCTTCAGGGTCCTCTCGAGCTCGGCATCAAATTGATATGCAAAGAATTATGCAAGTTAATCAATACAGGTATTATGTTATAGCTCAAAGGAAAGATAGTGAAGTATATGAAATTAAGACCACTGGTTCTGGAAATTTTACAGAGGATACTAGGTACTATCAGTGAGGTTCTGGACAAAATTGGGATAAATTCATGGAAGTCTCTGTTGTATAAAATTCAATGTATATAAACCCTTCCCAGAATTTTCATGGACAATATGGGACCTTAATATGGCCAAAAGTGGATGTTCTGTATAGAGGAGGTCAAGACTTACTCAACAAATGTTGTTTCATAATTTTCTAAGCATTATAGTGTGAGATATTGAATTTAGAAGTTTGGACAATTTGCCGGAAAGTTTCTGGAGATTCTGGAATTTTCAGGCACATATAGATTGGTAACACAAATGGACCAGAAACTTTTACAGGAAGTTAAGGGAATTATTTAGAATGATTTTGCCAAGTTTGGGAATTTTTGAATGAATGTAGCACCAATAATAAATTCCAATAGCATTTTTCTTCATTGAATTAATGAGTTCAAATAATGGTTTTCATACAGATACAAGTGCACCACTTGAAAGTGAATATCATGCTGGTTCCAACAAATTTCATTTGGTAATTTTCGGAAAAGTATTCGAAGAGAGATAGATTTTCTAAGTTCAGCATAGAACCCACACGGAGAAAATGGTCTAACTCATTTAACCGTAGGCCCTACTGGCAGGGTTGTCTTCAACCTCCAGCAGGGACGCTCCAGCAGCGGCTGAAGCACCTAGGGTGAGCTCGATTTCACTCATTTTTTCACCAAATTAAATGGTAATTTCAACAAATTAACCTTGGAAACAAGGAGAACATGATTATGGATCAGAATCATGGATAAATTCGCCGAAGGTTGGGTCTCGACGTAGAACAGCGCCATTTCTGAAGGCGTTGGGGAAAATTCGTGGAGCTCCGCAATTCGTCGATGGATGCTACTGAAATTCGACTGAGATGTGCGTCATGAGGTGGTGAACAATATTCTTGAACGAATTGGAAATTGGTTGCACCTAGAAACGAAATTAAATCGACAACCTAGTGACATAGGTATGAACTAGCTTCGATAAAATTTGAAACTAGCGAGCTAGGAGCCATAGCTTGACCTGAAACTTTTCGAGAAGAATCTAGAAGTGTTGGCACACCTTTTTTCTTCAAGGGCTGAGGTGAGAATCGGACAGGAACAGCTGCTGCAAGGGAGCACAAGTGAGGTGGTTGCTGGGGAAAAAGAAAACAGGGGAGGAGGAAGCTTGCTGCTGTGTTGCACCATGAGCAAGTGAAAGGATCAGCTCTCCCCATATATGCAGGTCAGCTGGCTTCACAACCAAGGAATGAAGAAAGAACACAGGCAGCTAGGTGGATTTTGCATGCCGTAAGGTGTCGCTCTGTGATGAAACAGTGGAAAACAGAGGAGAAGTCCATGACAGGTGGGTCCTACTGCTTTCATCCTTATCTTCACTGGACAGTCAATTCTACCACCTAATTCAATCCAAAAATTTCTAGATATGTGTGGATAGGCTAAATTGAAGATGGAGATTTTGATTCTGAACTCAAATCATTGATTTAACCAAGTTTCATTTGAATTCAAACTTGAATTCGAATTTGAGTGGAATTCAATGTAGCCATTGAATTAAATAGAAAACATACTTCAAAAATTATGAAAATTTGCAGGGAGACTATTTGAAATATTAAGAATCCAATGGTAAAATCAGATTTGTATTTTGTTCAAGTTTGAACAGTAGCTATGTTTAAAATTTTGAATTCATTCCAATAGGTTTGAAACTGATTTGATTTTCAAATTGCCATTTTGATTTCTCCATTCAGTCTTGATGTTATTTCTCTTAATATAACTTTATACTCTGAAATTTTTGGGCTTTTACAATATAAACTAAGGGGACCTTTACTAGTGTTGGATTATCCGGTAAGGTTACATGATTGAAATAAAAATTTGGGGTGCTTACATTATTGAATTACAAATATTGGAAACGAAATAAATCAGACTAAGGGCTAAACACCCAAGGCCTGATGGCACGTCTACTCATGGTGCCTTGTAGATACCAGGCATCCCTACGACCTCGCATAATCACCTATGTTTTGTACTTATGCCACATCGGACACCATCAATCTCTTCCTTCAGGGTCTCAGTGTCATCTTTGAGCTCCGCCCTCTCAATTTCTGCTTCAGCCATTGTGCGCGCTAGCTTTTTTGTTCTATAAACGGAGATTTGCTAGTTCATTTGATAGCTGTTCTGTATTGGCATGGGGGATTTCTCATCACTTCTTTAAAATTGGCCTAGAGGCCTTTTTATAGGAGGTGGTGAGAGGTGTTGCCGCACCGTGGAGGGAAACAAACAAGCCGACTTCTCCATGGGCAAGTTGTCCACACGCTTTGTCACGCCCGGTCATCGTAAAGATGAGCAGACACTAATCACATGTACGCCAGGATCAGTTGAATCATACATGCGTTGACGAAAGTGAAATATCATTACATTGCCATGTTCGAATACATAAAATAGTCTTACAGAACGACCCGAAGGTCTACAAATACACTCCACAAATATTTACATTCACAATAAAGCTAACGAAGTTCAACTACAGCAGAAGACTAATAGGTAAGAGCAGCTCCATCTCCACAGGCAGCCGTTGCGCGTGAGGTCGCCAGCCTAGACCAAGTCCTCTGGGTTGACGTAGAAGTCTTCCGGTGCTGCTTCTTCCTCTTCATATTCTAAAGGAGAATTAAACGCTTGAGTACATAGAGTACTCAGCAAGTGCGGGAAGAGATGACATGAATGGCTAAAGCAAAGGGAAGGCCAATTATGGCTTAGCACTATGCTTAAAACCTAACCTTAGCTTTCAATTTTCACTATCATAATTCAATAAGTAATCAACTCATAAGTAATAATGATGAATGTACTTGAATCATAATTAACCACCATTTCCCAACCATAGACTAAATATGAACTGGCCCCAAGCCGCTCTTGTCCGTGAGCACGGCTGTCATGACAGTTTTACCAAATCTCTGCAGAGAGTGTACCCTTTCCCCACAAGCAGTGATTCCATCCCCTGTTGCCAGGTGGACTTGAGTAAACCTCCATGTAGCCCGTGGTGATCAACCACATTTCACACTTCCGTAGGTGTGTGGCCCGGAGATCACTACATGGTCTTTACAAAGGTGCTCCCGACTAGTGCTAGCCCTCTAAGGTTTCCACCACTGGGGATTCTCGGAGTAACCCTCCGCCCCAGAGCCCCCTCTTGAGCCTTGCGGATCCCAGAGCAGATCACCCGCATCCTTCCCCGCACCTTCCAACCACTAGAATTTCATCGGGAGAAGCCTAATTAATTGACCATGCTGCCCCATCTCAGTCTCATGGTGGTACTATAAAGCTTAGTGGCTTCCTCCATAAACCGGTCCTTAGAATCCGGTGGTAACAAACCCCAATCCCGGGTCTCGTGCAAACTGCACCATACCAATACTAACCAACCACCAGATTCCTATCCACTACAATAGTGTAATCACCACAAGTTCAGATGATCATAAAGTTTAATGTAGCACAATTGTATAAAATCCCAATCCCAACATTTAAGCATGGCTAAGCATAACTATGACCTATCTACTTCCCAACCCATTTCAGGTAACAAGGAATTGTATGGAACAGGGCATGTAAACATGAAGTAGGGCATCAATTTAATTAGCATGCATCTATCTAAATCCCTAGAATTGGTACAAGATGGTCAAGGGCACATGCCTTCGTTGAAGACTTGAGTGTTGGCGAAGTCCTGGTCTTGGAGGTTAAGATTAGGGTCGTAGTACGACTCTAAATATATACCCAAGCATGGCAAGAATAGAATAAAGCTAAATAAGTAAAGGGCGCGCAAAGCAATGCATCACAACACACATAAGCATAAAATCCTATATTAATGCGTCCCTACGAGGTATTTATTACTTAACATGGTCAAAGTATGCATTTCATATTTATCCTACATTTTTGGGAATTAAATATAGCCTAAAACCATTTTTATTGGATTTTCTAGGGCCAAAATTTATTTTTAAACATTTATAATAAATATTCCATGGAAAAAATATATATCAAATGAACTATACAATTTATTCACAGCATAAAATAATTTATACCAAATTTTCCTAGCATTTCTACACTTAATTACCATTTTTATCTATTTTCTACACATTAAATACACCTATAAACAATATTCAGCAAATAAATAAAAGTCCAGGGACTAATTAAATAGTTTTCTAAACTGCACAGGGGCTAAATACATGATTCTACAAATTTACAGGGGTTAAATTGACCAATTAAATGATTAAATCTAATTTTTAGGGTTCCAGGGGCTAGTCTGCAATTTCCAGGGGCTAGACTTCAATTCCAGAGAAGTCCAGGGGGTAGCAAGCAAGGTTCCAGGGGCTGCGGTGCAAAAACGCAGGTGGGAAAAGAGTTTTGAATGAGGGCCGTTGGGTCTTAGATGGACGCCTGGGATTTTATTAACCGAAGTGTTATGATCTTCTAATCGTGGCCGTTTGGTCGAAACCGACGGCAGGGAAGCGGCCACGTCGCCCCTAACCGGCGCACGCGCGCGGCGCGGCGGCGCCCGACGGTTGCCGGCGGCGACCTCGCCGGAGATCACCCAAACGGCGATTCTTACGCCAATTCTATGCGCCAAGGACATGAACCGAGAGAGGAGGAGTAGGGGAACTCACTTAGGAGGTTCTCGGGGCGCGAAATCGATCGGAAGACGGTCGGCGACGAGGAATGGCGGCGGAGCTCGACGGTGAACGGTGAAGCAGCGGTGCACCGGCGATCTCCCTGAGCTACGATGTCCGGGATGCTCCTGGGGGTGCAGCAACCGTGTTAGGCCGAGAATGGAGGGGAGAAGGGGGTTGCACCAACAGGAACACGAGCGCCGAGGAGACTCACCGGCGGTGAAGAGCTAGGGTTAGAGAGAGCTCGGGAGAGGGGGAAAATGGGGGCGTCGGCTCCTCTTAAGCGCAGAGGGGGGTGCGGTTGTGGCGCTCGGCCGGAATTGGAGCGGGGGGGAGTGGTTCCGAGGGAGGGGGAGAAGTGGGCGCGGGGTGGACGCGGCGGTTGCGCGCGGGAAGAGGGAAGGCGACGGTTGCGCCCTGGAGGTGATGACAGGCGGGCCCGGGGTGGCAGCGGGAGAGAGGAGGGGGAGGGCGCGGTTGGGCTGGCGGGGGAGGAGTTGGGCCGCGGCCAGAAATCGGCCCAGGGTGGGGTTTCATTTCTTTTTCTTTTTCTTTTTCATTTTCTCTTCTTTTGATTTGAATTCAATTCAAATTTTAACGTTTACTACTCGTTTAAACTTCAAAATCCACACAAAAATGCAGGCTACAATGCACAAGGGTTTGCTCAAATTTTGTACATGAAATATGGATGTTACAACTCTACCCCCCTTAAAAGGAATCTCGCCCTCGAGATTCGGACGTCCTAAGGGAATGGATGAGGGAAATCCGCCTTGAGATCTTCTTCTCTTTCCCATGTTGCTTCTGCCTCTGAGTGATGCTTCCATTGCACTTTACACATGCGAATGACTTTGTTTCTTGTGACCTTTTCCAGTGTTTCAAGTTTCTTGACAGGCTGCTCCACATAAGACAAGTCTCCCTGTACATCCACGGCTTCCATAGGCAATTGTTCTTCAGGCACTCTTAAGCACTTCTTAAGCTGTGATACATGGAACACATTATGCACATCTGACAAGTGTGGCAGAAGCTCAAGTTGATATGCCACTTCACCTCGTCTTTCGAGTATCTTGAACGGACCAATGTAGCGTGGTGACAACTTGCCTCTTACTTTAAATCTTCTCAATCCTCTCATAGGTGACACCTTCAAGTATACATAATCACCAACTTCAAATGTGAGATCACGTCTTCGATTATCCGCATAACTCTTCTGTCTCGTTTGAGCTGCCTTTAGATTCTTCCGAATTTCTTGTACTTGTCTTTCAGCCTCTTGTAACACGTCAGGCCCAAAGACTTAACTTTCCCCAGTTTGATTCCAAAACAACGGTGTCCTACATTTTCGCCCATACAATGCTTCAAAAGGAGACATCTTCAAACTGGCTTGATAACTGTTGTTGTAAGAGAATTCGGCATATGGCAGATTCTTGTCCCAACTTTTGCTATTCTTTAAAGCACACGCTCTCAACATGTCTTCTAATATCTGGTTGGTGCGTTCTGTCTGACCATCAGTTTGAGGATGATACGCCGAACTGAAATTTAGACGGGTATCCATTGATTCATGCAACTTCTGCCAGAATCTTGAGGTGAATTGGGTGCCTCTGTCTGAAATGATCTTCTTAGGTACTCCATGTAAACATACAATCCTGGAGATGTACAGTTCCGCCAACTTGGGACCATTGTAGGTCTCTTTCACAGGAATAAAGTGAGCAACTTTAGTTAGACGGTCCACAATAACCCATATATAATCATATCCAGACTGTGTTCTTGGTAGTCCCACAATGAAATCCATACTAATTTCTTCCCATTTCCATTCTGGCACTTTGATTGGTTGCAATAACCCTGCTGGTCTTTGATGTTCCGCCTTAATCAATTGACATGTATCACATATGGCCACATATTCTGCTACATCCCGTTTCATTCCATGCCACCAATATCGATCTTTAAGGTCTTGATACATCTTTGTGCTTCCGGGATGAATAGAGTAAGATGAGTCATGAGCTTCTCTTAATATCAACTCTTTAATCTCCTTGATATCTGGAACACAAATCCTCTTTCCAAGCCATAAGGTTCCTTGTTCATCCTCTCTAAATTTCGGAGCTTTTCCTTTCTTCATCAACTCTTTGATCTCCTTGACCTTCTCATCATTCTTTTGTCCTTCTCGTATATCATGTGCAAGGGTTGAGTTCACTTCCATAGCAACTGCTTCAGTGCTAGACACCAGACATAGGTTTAACCTTGCAAACTCTTCACATAACTGAGGTTGAAGAGCTTGTACTGACAAGTTATTGCTTTGTCCCTTCCTACTTATAACATCTGCGACCACATTAGCTTTGCCTGGATGGTAGTTGATTCCCACATCAAAATCATTTATTAACTCCAACCAACGACGTTGCCTGAGATTAAGATCCGGTTGCGTGAATATGTATTTCAAGCTCTTGTGATCTGTGTATATCTCAGTCCTTTTTCCCATTAAGTAGTGTCTCCATATCTTCAAAGCATGAACAACAGCTGCCAACTCTAAGTCATGTGTTGGATAGTTCCTCTCATGTTTCCGAAGCTGTCTTGAAGCATAGGCCACAACATGTCCTCCTTGCATTAAGACACATCCTAAACCATGACCAGATGCATCACAATAGACCACAAACTCCTTCTGCATATCAGGCATCACCAATACCGGTGCACTGGTCAATCTCTTCTTCAATTCGGCGAAGCTTACTTCACATTCGGGGGTCCACTTGAAAGCAACTCCTTTCTCAAGCAACTTGGTTAGTGGTCGAGAGATCTTTGAAAATCCCTCGATGAATCGACGGTAATAACCAGCCATACCTAAGAATCTTCGTATATCATGTACACTCTCAGGCGTTTCCCACTTAAGAACATCGGCCACTTTGCCTGGATCCACTGCTATACCTCATTCGGATATGAGATGTCCCAAAAATGATACCTCCTTTAGCCAAAACTCACACTTACTAAGTTTGGCATACAGTTGATGTTGGCGAAGCTTCTGTAGGGCCATCCTGAGGTGCTCCTCATGCTCTTCTTCAGTCTTGGAGTAGATAAGTATGTCATCGATGAATACCACTATGAACTTGTCCAAGTACTCCATGAATACCTTGTTCATAAGATACATAAAATATGCCGGAGCATTGGTCAATCCAAACGACATAACTGTATACTCATATAATCCATACCGGGAGACAAATGTCGTCTTGGGAATATCCGACGGTCTAATCTTCAGTTGGTGGTAGCCCGAACGAAGATCAATCTTGGAGAACACACACGCTCCTCTCAACTGATCAAACAAATCTTCAATCCTTGGTAGTGGATATTTATTCTTGATTGTTACCTCATTTAAAGCACGGTAGTCCACACACAACCTTTGAGTTCCATCCTTCTTAGGTACAAATATAACTGGTGCTCCCCAAGGCGATGAGCTAGGGCGAATATATCCTTTTGCCAATAACTCCTCAATATGATCCTTTAGTTCAGCTAATTGTTTAGCATCCATTCTATATGGCTTCTTATATATTGGGGCCGTTCCAGGTACTAATTCAATGATAAATTCAATCTCTCGATCAGGGGGCATACCTGGTAAGTCATCTGGGAATACATCCGGAAACTCCTTCACAACCCTGATATCTTTG
The DNA here is from genome assembly GCA_036927565.1 of Tuctoria greenei. NCBI lineage: Eukaryota > Viridiplantae > Streptophyta > Magnoliopsida > Poales > Poaceae > Tuctoria > Tuctoria greenei. The sequence continues at coordinate 119,861,607 of JAYESD010000004.1, forward strand.
GTACTCTCAAGATGGTTGAGTTGTACTACTGCCTCTTGTGTCTGATCTGGTTTGAACTCCACTGTAGTGCCATCCGGGTGTGTTAAGCAGACCGTTCTAGTTGCACAATGAATTAATCCTTGATTCTTTGTCAACCAGTCCATTTCCAGAATGATATCTAATCCTTGTGAGTCCAACACTATTAGGTTGGCCCAAAAGACTACCCCCCTTATGTTTATACTCACTTTTCGGCATAGATGCCTTGCCACCATCTCTCCTCCAGGAGAGTTTATCAATAATGGCCCATTCAAGAATGTAACTACCATGTCATGCTTCTTTATGAAATCCTTGGATATAAATGAATCTGTAGCACCCGAATCAAACAATATGGTGGCGGGGTGGGAGTTAACAGAAAACATACCGATCACCACATCAAGCGCTTCCTGTGCTTGTTCCAGAGTCACATGGTTGACACAACCAGTTGGGTTTTGTTGCTTCTTTGGACAACTACTGGCATAGTGTCCCCATTCTCCGCACTTGTAACATTGTACTCCCGCAGCATTATTTGGACCCTTGTTGCCTCCTGATTGGTTTCTTGGGGGTTGGCCATTTGGACGGTTAGCTGGAGCTGAAGGGCGGGGTGGTTGCATCTGCTGACGTGGGGGTTGCATTGGCTGGCGTGGTGGCTGCTGTTGCTGCTGCTGGCGCATTTGCTGGTTGTAGGGAGTGGGTGGCCTGTAGTTGGAGTTGGGAAACCTCTGTCCCGAGTAGTTCATGGGACGAGTCATTTGATTTGCAGGCGGAGGGTTAAGACGGGGGCGCACATTGCTGCTAGAGGCATGTGCCATAGTCAACTTCCTTTTTCTTTCCTCATCATCCAGTTCCTTTTTAGTCCTCTCCACTTCAAAAGTTTTGTCAACCAGCTTCTGAAAGTCGCCGTAGTCGCTGGAAGACATGGCGAACTTTAACTCCTTGTCCAACCCATTCTTGAAGCGGAATTGTTTCTTGGAGTCAGTGTCCACATCGGTTGGAGCATAGCGGGACAACTGAGTGAATGCATTCAAATAGGTCCTCACAGTCATACGGCCCTGCTTTAACATCAGGAACTCTTCACGTCTTGCTTGTATTTCTCCTTCTGGCATAAAGTGATTGCGGAAGTTGGTCCTGAATTCTTCCCAGGTAATGTTTTCTGGGTCCCAGTTAGCTTCAGTAAAGGCAGTCCACCAGTCGGATGCCGGTCCTTGGAGTTGATGGGAGGCTAGTAGTACTTTCTCCCTTCCTTCACAGTGGATGAGCCTTAGCTTGCTTTCAATGGTCCGGAGCCAATCATCGGCATCCATGGGTTCGGTGACGGTGGCAAAAGTAGGTGGATGAGTGTTCAGGAAGTCCCTAAGGAAGGACCTAGGTGGAAAAGGTGGTGGTGGCGGAAGGTTGTAATTTGGTGGTGGTGGGGGTGGGGCTTGTTGCAGGTTGGTGACAATTTGAGTGAGGTTATTAAGCAGCTGGGTTTGGATGGCCATCATCTGCTGCATTTGTTGCGCGGCTGGGGCCCCTCGGGCACCCCTACCATTCCATTCAGGCACACCTCCAAGTCCTTCATCTTGGGGCACAACACCCCTTCCACGACCTCTACCTCTACCTCTTCCAGACATCTGTATAGGGAAGAATTGAAATTTTAGAACAATAGATAAGATATAGAAGGGTACGCTATGGAAAACGGTCCCAACTACATGCATCAAGGGAGACACAGATATATAAAGCAAGAAAATTCATTAACCAACTAGTGCGGATGTGGACAAGATGCTAATGCATTCCACAACTCGCACGACACACTAACAAGCCTATATACAAGTGACATGGATGTGGACAGGATGCCGAAGCATTCCACAACTCATGTCGCACACACACACAACATAAAGCAAACTACTAGCATAACAACACAAATAACACAACTCAAGACTAAAGAGGGCGCAGCTACACGCTCCTACAAACTAAGGATAACTGTCCTGAGTCGTCCAGCGGGAAAGCAAGTCCACTCCTACTCATCGGAGTCCTCCTCAACCTCCATCTCCGGGTCTTCTTCTTTTGAGTCATCTCTTGATTCCTGGGGGAGTTCATGCGACGATCTGGAGAGTTCGGGTCCCAAGGCTCAACGTCCGAAGCGTACTGAGGAGAGTTAGGATCAGCTGCAGTGATCCTCGCGTAGCGTCGGCGAAGTCGCTCGTAGCGGTCAACCAGGTCCCTGCTGTCCTGAAGCTCCTGCTGACAACGCTGGAGTCGCGAAGACAACTCCACAACGTCGTCCACCAGCCTCTCGCACTGAGGGTGAGTCAAGTGCCCCTCGACGTCACGTCCAGTGAAGGCGGCCGTGCCACTAGGGCGCTGAGGGGTGTACGCATGCTCCATGCACCCAAGAAGGAACTTGTGGGCGTGGCTCCAGTAGGTGGTCGCCTCCCACATGGCGTCCTCCTCAGCCGCATGCTGGGAGCTCCTCCAGGCCGGAGAGAAGTGAGAGTGCAGCAGCTCTGAGTCGTAGTAGACGGCCAGGTGAGAACTCCACTCTAGTCCACCAGTATAGGGTGCAAAGACCCTAGTGGTGTGGTAGACTAGGCGAACACGGTACTCACGGTACCCCGCAGCTCGAAGAAGAGAGCGAAGACGGACACGCATCCTTGAAGCAGCACTCCCAGTGGAGAACAGCGTCGTCTCCCTCCTGGGGGTGTAAGGTGCGGAGCGACTGGCTAGGGCGTGGCGTGGAACACGACCCCCAGTCGACTTACGAGCCATCTGCTTGGTTCGCGCCATCTACAAACATTTGAAAAGAAGAGAGTGAGCTCAATAATCAATAAATCAAATTAGAAATAAATCAATAAGTGCAGCAAGATAAGGAGCACAAGGTTTGAGATGGGAAGCACAAAGTTTTGGAAATACTATTTTATAGGAAAATAGTATAGTCCTTAATTTTCGGCCATTTCTAACTAGGCTTGCGTCCTACGGGCAACACGGCTCTGATACCACTTTGTCACGCCCGGTCATCGTAAAGATGAGCAGACGCTAATCACATGTACGCCAGGATCAGTTGAATCGTACATGCGTCGACGAAAGTGAAATATCATTACATTGCCATGTTCGAATACATAAAGTAGTCTTACAGAACGACCCGAAGGTCTACAAATACACTCCACAAATATTTACATTCACAATAAAGCTAACGAAGTTCAACTACAGCAGAAGACTAATAGGTAAGAGCAGCTCCATCTCCACAGGCAGCCGTTGCGCGTGAGGTCGCCAGCCTAGACCAAGTCCTCCGGGTTGACGTAAAAGTCTTCCGGTGCTGCTTCTTCCTCTTCATATTATAAAGGAGAATTAAACGCTTGAGTACATAGAGTACTCAGCAAGTGCGGGAAGAGATGACATGAATGGCTAAAGCAAAGGGAAGGCCAATTATGGCTTAGCACTATGCTTAAAACCTAACCTTAGCTTTCAATTTTCACTATCATAATTCAATAAGTAATCAACTCATAAGTAATAATGATGAATGTACTTGAATCATAATTAACCACCATTTCCCAACCATAGACTAATTATGAACTGGCCCCAAGCCGCTTTTGTCCGTGAGCACGGCTGTCATGACAGTTTTACCAAATCTCTGCAGAGGGTGTACCCTTTCCCCACAAGTAGTGATTCCATCCCCTGTTGCCAGGTGGACTTGAGTAAACCTCCATGTAGCCCGTGGTGATCAACCACATTTCACACTTCCGTAGGTGTGTGGCCCGGAGATCACTACATGGTCTTTACAAAGGTGCTCCCGACTAGTGCTAGCCCTCTAAGGTTTCCACCACTGGGGATTCTCAGAGTAACCCTCCGCCCCAGAGCCCCCTCTTGAGCCTTGCGGATCCCAGAGCAGATCACCCGCATCCTTCCCCGCACCTTCCAACCACTAGCATTTCATCGGGAGAAGCCTAATTAATTGACCATGCTGCCCCATCTCAGTCTCGTGGTGGTACTATAAAGCGTAGTGGCTTCCTCCATAAACCGGTCCTTAGAATCCGGTGGTAACAAACCCCAATCCCGGGTCTCGTGCAAACTGCACCATACCAATACTAACCAACCACCAGATTCCTATCCACTACAATAGTGTAATCACCACAAGTTCAGATGATCATAAAGTTTAATGTAGCACAATTGTATAAAATCCCAATCCCAACATTTAAGCATGGCTAAGCATAACTATGACCTATCTACTTCCCAACCCTTTTCAGGTAACAAGGAATTGTATGGAACAGGGCATGTAAACATGAAGTAGGGCATCAATTTAATTAGCATGCATCTATCTAAATCCCTAGAATTGGTACAAGATGGTCAAGGGCACTTGCCTTCGTTGAAGACTTGAGTGTTGGCGAAGTCCTGGTCTTGGAGGTTAAGATTAGGGTCGTAGTACGACTCTAAATATATACCCAAGCATGGCAAGAATAGAATAAAGCTAAATAAGTAAAGGGCACGCAAAGCAATGCATCACAACACACATAAGCATAAAATCCTATACTAATGCGTCCCTACGAGGTATTTATTACTTAACATGGTCAAAGTATGCATTTCAGATTTATCCTACATTTTTGGGAATTAAATATAGCCTAAAACCATTTTTATTGGATTTTCTATGGCCAAAATGTATTTTTAAACATTTATAATAAATATTCCATGGACAAAATATATATCAAATGAACTATACAATTTATTCACAGCATAAAATAATTTATACCAAATTTTCCTAGCATTTCTACACTTAATTACCATTTTTATCTATTTTCTACACATTAAATGCACCTATAAACAATATTCAGCAAATAAATAAAAGTCCAGGGACTAATTAAATAGTTTTCTAAACTGCACAGGGGCTAAATACATGATTCTACAAATTTACAGGGGTTAAATTGACTAATTAATTGATTAAATCTAATTTTTAGGGTTCCAGGGGCTAGTCTGCAATTTCCAGGGGCTAGACTTCAATTCCAGAGAAGTCCAGGGGGTAGCAAGCAAGGTTCCAGGGGCTGCGGTGCAAAAACGCAGGCGGGAAAAGAGTTTTGAATGAGGGCCGTTGGATCTTAGATGGACGCCTGGGATTTTATTAACCGAAGCGTTATGATCTTCTAATCGTGGACGTTCGTTCGAAACCGACGGCAGGGAAGCGGCCACGTCGCCCCTAACAGGCGCACGCGCGCGGCGCGGCGGTGCCCGACGGTTGCCGGTGGCGACCTCGCCGGAGATCACCCAAACGGCGATTCTTACGCCAATTCTATGCGCCAAGGACATGAACCGAGAGAGGAGGAGTAGGGGAACTCACCTAGGAGGTTCTCGGGGCGCGAAATCGATCGGAAGACGGTCGGCGACGAGGAATGGCGGCAGAGCTCGACGGTGAACGGTGAAGCAGCGGTGCACCGGCGATCTCCCTGAGCTACGATGTCCGGGATGCTCCTGGGGGTGCAGCAACCGTGTTAGGCCGAGAATGGAGGGGAGAAGGGGGTTGCACCAATGGGAACACGAGCGCCGAGGAGACTCACCGGCGGTGAAGAGCTAGGGTTAGAGAGAGCTCGGGAGAGGGGGAAAATGGGGGCGTCGGCTCCTCTTAAGCGCAGAGGGGGGTGCGGTTGTGGCGCTCGGCCGAAATTGGAGCGGGGGGGGGGGGGGGGGGGGGAGTGGTTCCGAGGGAGGGGGAGAAGTGGGCGCGGGGTGGACGCGGCAGTTGCGCGCGGGAAGAGTGAAGGCGACGGTTGCGCCCTGGAGGTGATGACAGGCGGGCCCGGGGTGGCAGCGGGAGAGAGGAGGGGGAGGGCGCGGTTGGGCTGGCGGGGGAGGAGTTGGGCCGCGGCCAGAAATCGGCCCAGGGTGGGGTTTCATTTCTTTTTCTTTTTCTTTTTCATTTTCTCTTCTTTTGATTTGAATTCAATTCAAATTTAAACGTTTACTACTCGTTTAAACTTCAAAATCCACACAAAAATGCAGGCTACAATGCACAAGGGTTTGCTCAAATTTTGTACATGAAATATGGATGTTACACGCTTGTACGGGCCTTTTCCATAACCCTTCAGCATTCTCACGCTGTGGATAATGAAACGGTCGTTCGAGGGCTCCGGTGAGGTAGCAGTGGTGACTCGTAGTGGTGGCTCACTACGTCGCCCTTCTTCGTCTTGAGTGTGTGCTGACGGTCCTTAAATGCTAAATTTTACCATCAATTCATTGCATAAAGATTATAAAATTGAGAATACAACATAGATGTAGGAGTTAAAACTAACAAATTCCACAAGTGTCAGTGTTTATTTTTGTAGGATCGAAGAGCACATGAAAAGCTACCAGAGGGGGGTGAATGGTAGATTTAAAAAAATCTTACGCATCGGAAACAATTAAATCCCAACCCCTTCGGCAGAAAAACGATATGTTAAAGAAATCGTGTGTGAGACTAATATAAAGGTGTTTCACTATGACAAAAGTGATATATATCAGAGAGAATCAAGTCACAGATAAAACACAAGAATAATAACTCAAATCCGTCGAGAGAAACTCAAGTTATGATCAAAAGATCAAACAAAGGTCAATCTATACTACCAGAGAAAAACTGTTCTGAAATGCTGAAAAGAAACTCCTGTAGATCAGAAACCACAAGTCCAATGACCATGAAATTTTTATAGATGATAGATAATCAAGTTGTGAAGACACCCCAAAAATAATCACCTCAATTGGGTCTGTAAAACTCGAGTTATGATAAAACCACCAACGCAAGGTAGTGCTGTCCAGAAACTCGACGAGTAAAACTTGTCTGAAACAAGTCGGACGAAAAAGGCACAAAAGTTCCTTCAAACTACGAATTTTATTCAATAGAACACAAGAGTAACAGCCCCAAAGTTGTCTACCACGAGCTTGGGCCTCCCTTTGTTATATAACCAGCTCGAAAGCCAACTCAACTCAAATCAGGACTCTAATCCTACTCCGTTCACGAATCGAAACTTTCCTTAACTGCTTAAGACTTTTCTATACGCAGATAAAAGCAATCTTAAGACTTACAAACACCTTAGAAACGTATCCAAATTCCTAAAACAACTAAAATTCGTGACCCACACGAAATGCTATCATAACTAACTCGATACTTTCCATACCGAGATATAACCGACTCCGCCGCAGCAAAAGTCATCAACTGATATGATCCGATCCTTCCAATCAGATCTTCCCATCCATAAACCATCTTCGGAACCATGTTGCCATGTCATGCACCGCATACACACGTGCAAACACCTTCCTTCAACGTCCGTAATGTTCATATGCACTGCCCTCGATTCAATCATCCTGCGCGACCTCCTGGCCCGCTCAACCACAATTCCTCCTGAATTTGGTTGTTGGAACCTCATCTCCTCCCTGAGACTAGTCCAAAGGATCCTGTCACCAGCCATGACTTGAACTCAAACAAGACCTGCACATGAACAAAAAACCAATCCGTACGAGCCCAAGTCCGCGACTTGACTCACGTCAGTTCCGAACACAACACCTTACGTGAGCAGTCACATAAGCATGTTGCAAAATCACAGTAAAATGATATCAAACATATCAACCAAAATGTGCCAAAAACATAGCAAATGAATAGTAAGCAATCTTTCCATAGATGTAAAGCAAGTTCGAAACATTTCATAGTAAAAGCAGGAACATTGCGATCAAGCTCCGAACCTTGCCAAAGCTAACCTGAGCTTGAGTTGGAGCATACCAAATATAGTACAACCTAGCGTCGAAGCATACCAAAGCTAGTACAACCTAGCGCTGGAGCTTACCAAAGCTAGTCGGACCTAGTGCTGGATCTAACCAAAACTAGTCGGAACTAGTCATCCCAAAGGTCGGAGCTAAAAAACCATGTCGGAGCTAACCAACATAAGTCGGACCTAGCAAAACATATCGAAGTTTAACAAAGACATGCCGGAGCTATCAAAGACATGTCGGAGCTAAAGACAAAGCTCACCAGAGATACCCAAAAACATGTCAGATCTAGAAAAAAGAAAGTCGGACCTATTGTCGGACCTTGCAGCAGCTCGGAGCTAGAGTTGGACCTTGCTAAAAAGATGTTATGGTAGCATTCAAAACTTTTTACTATCAAATCCAATATATTCAGCACACGTAGGTCTCACAATCTCCCCCTTGATGAATGCATTGGCAACACCATTTAAATTCCGAACATTGGCATGAAAAGTTTTGAGAACAGTTTTCCACCTTTTTGAAAATACAATGAGATAGAAATAAATTTCTCCCCCTATACATATTTCTCCCCCTTGCATAATTCACCATATTATCGCTCCCTCTTTCACAATGTATTCACCAAGGTTCAAAAGAGAAATTTTAATTGTTATGAGCATATTATAACATATACATATAAAACAAAGCTCATCCAAGTCATACTATCAAGTAACTTACACTATCACAACAATGAGATACATAAATTAGTGTAAGCCATGCTAGAGATCAAATTTAATTTTCAATTTAAGCAATTCATGATCTCACAAACTTAACTATTTCAATACCTGAAAGCATGACACTTGTTGCTGCATTTTATTATTTTTCAAAGCACAAATTTAGATCATGTGATATTTGCAAGAGATTATATGAGCATCTGCCTTATTCTAACCAACCAAGCCAAGCCTATGTCATTTGACAATAAGAAGCTTAAGGACATGGTTTTAGTCATACACAACTTCTTCGAAGTTCATATCTAAGTGCAATGATAGGCCATCTCAAAAGAAGAAGTGTGATGCATGCATATTCTCTTGATCTTTTCTCAACTTATATCTGTTCATAAAAAAACTCAACAAGTGAGTTGATTACTTGATTAATTCTTTATGATTAAAAACACTTGTGAGCATGCAAGTAGTTCAAAATAGCAAGAAAGTTCGACCATGACCAGATTTAGTGTAAGTAATTATTCCAATTACTAGACATGGCAAAAACTACAAAATATATGTGAGCATGTAAAAGGAATCACAAAGTCATATATGTATGAAATACTATGCTCATATTATTTAATTTCAGATTCACACATAGATTTCTCAAGTTTAAAAACTCCCCCTCAATGTAAGCCATGATGATGCATAACCCCTATTTCACTAATAATATAACAAAAACGAGTGAAATCCAAAGGTTTTGTAAAAATGTCATCTAATTGTTGTTCGGTATCTACATGGTGAAGCACAATGTTTCCTTTTTCAACATTATCACAGAGAAAGTGATACCTAATATCAATGTGCCTAGTTCTAGAATGTTACACAGGGTTCTTAGCAATTCAAATGGCACTAGTGTTATCACAAAATAGTGGAACACTATCTAGTTCAACCCCATAGTCCTCAAGTGTTTGAACAATCCAAAGAATTTGTGAGCAAGCACTAGCAGCAGCTACATATTCAGGTTCCGCTGTGGATTGTGCAACTGAATTTTGTTTTCTAGAGGACCAAGCAACAAGTGAATTACCAAGAAAATGACAAGCACCGGAAGTACTTTTACTATCAATCCTACAACCTCCAAAATCAGCATCTGAAAAAGCTTTCAAAGTAATGGTTGAGGAAGAAGGAAGAAAAATGCCAAATTCTTGAGTTCCATGTAAGTACCTGAGAATCCTTTTGACGGCTTGACGATGTGAAGCACGTGGGGAGGCTTGAAACCGTGCACAAAGACATACGCTGAATTGTATGTCCGGTCTTGATTCCATGAGGTACAAAAGTGATCCGATCAAGCTTCTATATTCTTTTTGATCCACAGGTTCACCATCTTCATCAAGTTCAAGTGTTGTTGTTGTTCCCATTGGTGTCCGAAGAGGCTTGCTTTTGTCCATATTGAAGCACCTTAGGAGGTCTTTTGTATACTTTGTTTGATGCACAAAGGTACCCTTCTTGGTTTGCTTGATTTGCAGCCCCAAAAAGTACGTGAGTTCTCCCATCATACTCATCTAAAATTCTGAACTCATCATAGTTGAAAACTTGGACACAAGATCATGAAAAGCACAACCAAAGATAATATCATCCACATACACTTGAACAAATAATGAGTCATTGCCATGCTTAAGCACAAAAAGAGTTTTATCAACCTTGCCCATGGTAAACCCTTTTTAAAGTAAGAATGTTTTTAACCTATCATTCCATGCTCTAGGGGCTTGCTTGAGACCGTACAAGGCTTTGGACAGTTTGTAAACATGATTTGGAAAATATGGATTTTGAAAACCCAGTGGTTGTTTGACATAAACCTCCTCATCTATGTAGCCATTAAGAAAAGAACTTTTAACATCCATTTGATATAGCTTAAAACCTTTAGATGCAGCAAAAGCTAACAAAATTCTTATGGCTTCTAATATAGCAACAGGAGCAAAAGTTTCATCAAAATCTAGACCTTCAACTTGAGTGAAACCTTGAGCAACCAACCTAGACTTATTCCTAACCACAACCCCATCCTCACGTTGTTTATTTTTAAACACCCATTTAGTCCCAATTAAAGTGTGATCTTTAGGTGGAGGTACAAGTTTCCAAACATTATTTCTTTCAAAATTTTCTAACTCTTCTTGTATGGCAATAATCCAACATTCATTAGTGTGTGCGTGTGATATATCTTTGGGTTCAAAAGAAGCAACAAAAGCAGAATGAGGATGAGATTTTGGATCCCAAAACCTGGACCGTGTAACTCGTTCGTGTAAGCTTCCAATAATCTGTTGTGGAGGATGAATTTTGAGAACCCGGAGGGGTGTGGACACTTCACAAGCTCCTTCTTCATGTTCATCACAAATCGATGAGCTTGTGACTTGAGGAGGATCTGGGACAGCAATGGTGGTCATCAGTGCTTGCTGTGAATCAAAATCAGGACCTTGAACAATGTCATTAGCTGCTGAATTTTCGGGCAGCAACTCCACCTCTTCCTCATCTTCAATGAAAATGTTCTCCCCCTGCGGATATGGATCTGGACCTGCAATGTTTGAGCTAGTACCTGGGCTAGATTCATCAAAAGACACTTCACAAGTCTCCACAATTTTGTTAGTGTCAAGTAAAAGCACTCGGTAGCCTCTTGTATGAGATGGATAACCAAGAAACATGCCATCAATGGATCTATGTTCAAATTTATCAAGATTACCATGTTTCTTAACAAAGCATTTGCAACCAAAGACCCGAAAGTGCGTAACACTAGGCCTATGTCCAAACCGGAGCTCATATGGTGTTTTACTAGCTTAGCGCGCAAGAAAACACGATTTGAGACATAACAAGCGGTTACAGTCGCATCAGCACAAAATTTCCTAGGAGTTTGATATTCAACAAGCATAGTCCTAGCCATCTCATCTAAGGTTATGTTCTTTCTTTCTACAACACCGTTTTTTTTTTGAGGTACATATGGTGAAGAAAATTGATGATCTATTCCATTTCCAGGACAAAAGTGCTCAAAAGATTGATTTTTAAATTCAGTTCCGTTATCACTTCTAACTGCTTTGAAGATCCTGGGTGATCAATTGATAATCTAAGAAATAAAGTTCTAAAGTGACTAAAAGGTTCATTCTTAGATGCCATAAAGTAAACCAAAGAGTATCTAGAATAATCATCAACAATCACAAGAACATATCATTTACCTCCGAAGGATGGAACACGTGAAGGTCCTACGGTGTCAAGGTGCAAAAGTTGACCCGGTTCAGTTGTCATGATCATTGTGAGAGGAGTACGTGGACCTGCAACCATCTTAGCATGTCTACAAGAAGAGCACACAATCTCTTTGTCCCCTTTAAGCATAGTCAGCCCACGTATGCGATCAAGAGCACTAACACGCATCAGATGATCAAACCCTATGTGACCAAGTCTACGATGCCAAAATATAAATATTTGGAATAATTAGAAACTAGACACCTATGCTTAGAGGAAGAAATATCAAAATAAGCTTTAAAAACTCTTCCAAATCGTGACATGTTAAAAATAAGCTCATTGTTTGAATTTACAACTTTGCAGCAATTTTTAGTGAAAATAATTTCCAGAGTTTCATCTAGCAATTGTGAAACAGAAAGCAAGTTGTATTTCAAATTTTTGACAAGTGCCACATCCTTCAAAGTGTAGTGATCATTTACTCTAACTGAACCCTTAGCAATTATAGGAGTTGAAGAATTATCGGCAAAAGTAACATTCTCTACACGTGACACAAAAGAGAGGGAGGAGAACCAATCTTTATTACTAGTCATGTGGCGTGAGCAACCTGAATCAACAATCCAAATGTTCTCCTTCCTCAAACGTGTAACCTACGTAGAAGCACAATACGTCGATGACACAATACTGGGGTTAGTCAAAAGGCATTTAGGTATCCAGTACTGAGTCACACGATGTGCAGCAGGAAAAACACGCGAAAGCTGAGATAAAACAACAGGTTTATGAGTCAAAGTTTGAGGTTTTTTATTCTTAACTACTGACCTATAAGGTGTCACTTGTGTAGCACAAAAATTAGTAGCTCCGGAGGCAAAACAGAAGGTTCGGAGGTAAACTTTGATTGTTTTTGACTCATAACAGCAGGTTGCATGTTCGTGGCATTCGGTTTAATATGTGCAGCAAATTTTGCATTAAAGTTATGAGATCTAGCAATCATTCTTTCTATTTTTTGTTGTTTAGCTAGTCTATAACAAAAATCTATGACATGACCATCTCTACCACAGTAGGTACAATGAAATTTAACTTTGTGTTCATGTCTAGATGAGCAAGCAATATTTTTATTTGAAACCGAATGAGACAACACTCCTGCAGATTTGAAAACCACTTCTTTTTGTTTAGGAACTGTTTGAATCAAACCACTTCCTAATGACTTTACAATTTTAGGTGGATGTGCCTTAGCATGGGCATGAGAATCAAAACCTAAACCAGTTTTATCATTGCAAGACTTGAAAGAATTCAACAGCAAGTTTAGGTTCTTATTCCCATTACAAAACATATCTAATGTCCTATGCATGTTATCAAGTTTATTGGATAGATCAAGATAATTTTCACATGAAGTTTTTCCTTTCAATTTGCAATTGGAACAACATTTAACTTCATGAGAATGTAAAGCATTATTCAATATTGCAATTTCATTCATAGCATCTTTTAGATTCTTTTCAAGATCATCACAACTAGAACAATGCAAATCAATTGTAGAACAAGAAACATCTTTTAAATTTCCAATGTCAAGTGCAACAAGCTTTTGTTCTTTACAATTTCAAGTTCAAGTCGATCTAGAGTAGAGGAATGTGCAGTTCTTAATGTGGACAATTGTTCATAGATTAAATCACACGAGGGACAAGAATCATCACTAGGAATCAAAGTTTTCAAATGGTTGATTTCAGATTCTAGTGATTCAATTTTAGCAGCATTATCTCTGAGCTATTTGTCCTTTTTCTTAACAATAATAGTTGCACAGGAAATTGCATCACACATTTCATTACAGGTAGAACGTACCTCATCGTCATCACTGTTGTGTTCTACATCCTCCTGACTTGATCTTGATCTTGTTTTGCCCGCCATGAAGCATAAGTTAGCCAAATCATCTTCATCTTCGTCACTTCCAATGTCCATGTCACTTGAGCCAAGTTCCTGGAGTGCGGAGATAAAACTGTTCACCAGTTGGCGACCTGTAAAGCCCTTCTTCTTCTTCTTATCATTTGTTGAGGAGTGCTTCGTCCTTGATTGTTTTTCTGTTTGGAAAGTAGAACCTGAAAGGTTAGGGCATTCTGTACGAAAGTTTCTTGTCTTACCACATTCGAAGCATCGTTGAGGTCCGAAGCTTCCTCTCCTTCTAGCTCTCACATTTTGCAATGTTTTTGAGAACCTGGTAGAGAGAAGTGCTAGCTCCTCCTCTGGAAATTCCTCGATCTGCTCTAGGGTTAGTGAGGACAACAAACCAAGAGTATTGCAAGATGATGATTGGCTGGAGCTAGAAATATCACGTTGTGAGACAAATGCAATAGACTTATTTGGGTTCTTACGTGATAAGATGTCAATTTCATGAGTTTTGAGTTTAGAGTAAAGCATATCTAAAGTAATTGTACTCATGACAGTAGATTCATGAATAGATGTAACTTTCATCTCCTAGATTGACAGGTCTAATGCACTAAGAAGTTGCCTAGCATTTTCAGCATCAGAAAAATTAACGTTGGCACTACGCAAGTTACTATGAATTTTATTAAAGCGAGCAAAGAGATCATCAATTGACTCACCGGGTTGCATCTCGAAGCGCATGTATTCTTTCTTGAACATGTATTGCCTTACCTCATTGATCGTGTTGGATCCTTATTGGTAATCACATAGTGCTTTCCACACATCGTATGCAGATCAGAGGTGTGCAACGCGGTTGAAGTCGCTTTGAGTTAATCTTTGTATGATCAAATTTCTAGCCTTGTTGTTGTCGACATCTCTCGGTTTTGTAGCTGTAACTTGATCATTTGACGGCACTTCATAAGGCTTGTACACCTTCTCCCATATTGCAAAGCCTTGCGCCTTGATTAAAGCCTCCATGGGTGCCTTCCAAACCTGAAAATCAATACCAGCAAACACACAGGGTTTGACGGAGTATTTCTCCATGATGATTAGTCAAAAACACATGCAAATCAAAATGATTAGAGCACCATGGATCTGATACCAATTGTAGGATCGAAGAGCACGTGAAAAGCTACCAGAGGGGGTGAATGGTAGATTTAAAAAAAATCTTACGCAGTGGAAACAATTAAATCCCAACCCCTTCGGCAGAAAAACGTTTTGTTAAAGAAATCGTGTGTGAGACTAATCTAAACGTGTTTCACCATGACAAAAGTGACATATATCAGAGAGAATAAAGTCCCGAAGAAAACACAAGAAGAATCACTCAAATCCGTCGAGAGAAACTCAAGTTATGATTGAAAGATCAAACAAAGGTCAATCTATCCTACCAGAGAAAAACGGTTTTGGAACGCTGCAAAGAAACTCATGTAGATTAGAAACCACAAATACAATGACCATGAAATTTTGACAGATGATAGATAATCAAGTGTTGAAGACAACCCAAAAAGAATCACGTCAATTGGATCTGTAAAACTCGAGTTATGATAAAACCACCAATGTAAGGTAGTGCTGTCCCAAAACATGACGAGTAAAACTTGTCTGGAACAAGTCGGATGAAAAAGCACAAAAGTTCCTGCAAACTACGAATTTTATTCAATAGAACACAAGAGGAACAGCCCCAGAGTCTTCTCCCACGAGCTTTGGCCTCCCTTGCTTATATAACCAGCTCGAAAGCCAACTCAACTCAAATTAGGACTCTAATCATACTCCGTCCACGAATCAAAACTTTTCATAAATGCTTAAGACTTTTCTATACACAGATAGAAGCAATCTTAAGACTTCCAAACACCTTAGAAATGTATCCCACATTCCTAAAACAACTCAAATTCATGACCCACACGAAATCCTATCATAACTAACTTGATAATTTCCATACCGAGCCATAACCGACTCCACCGCAGCCAAAGTCATCAATCGATACGATCCGATCCTTCCAACCAGATATTCCCATCCAGAAACCATCTTCGGAACCATGTTGCCACATCATGCACCGCATGCATAAGTCCAAACACCTTCCTTCGACGTCCAGTAACCTTCATATGCACTGCCCTTGATTCAATCATCCTGCGCGACCTCCGGACCCGCTCAACCACAATTCCTCCTGAATTTGGTTGTTGGAATCTTATCTGCTCCCTGAGACTAGTCCAAAGGATCTTGTCACCAGCCATGACTTGAACTCAAGAAACACCTGCACATGAACAAACAACCAATCCGTATGAGCCCAAGTCTGCGACTTGACTCACGTCAGTTCCAAACACAACACCTTAAGTGAGCACCTCACATAAGCATGTTGCAAAATCACAGTAAAATGATATCAACCATATCAACAAAAACGCGCCAAAAACATAGAAAATGAATACTAAGCAATCTTTCCATAGATATAAAGCAAGTTCGAAACATTTTACAGTAAAAGCAAGAACAATGCGATCAAGCTCCGAACCTTGCCAAAGCTAATCGAAGCTTGAGCCAGAGTTTACCAAAGCTAGTACAACCTAGCGTGGGGGCTTACCAAAGCTAGTACAACCTAGCGCTGGAGCTTACCAAATCTAGTCGGACCTAACGCCAGATCTAACCAAAACTGGTCGGAACTAGTCATCTCAAAAGTCGGAGCTAGAAAAACATGTCGAAGCTAACCAACATAAGTCGGACCTAGCAAAACATATCGAAGCTTAACAAAGACATGCCAGAGCTATAGACAAAGCTGACCGGAGCTACGCAAAAACATGTCGGATCTAGACAAAGAAAGTTGGACCTATTGTCAGACCTTGCAGAAGCTCAGAGCTAGAGTCGGACCTTGCTAAAAAGATGTTATGGCAACATTCGAAACTTTTTATTGTCAAAGCCAATGTATTCAGCACACATAGGTCTCACAATTTGCATGTAGGTGAATTAAGCTCCAAAATGCACAAGAATGCAGGGAGCAATCTAAAAAGTTACCATTTGACCAATCAGGCGATGACACATGGCATCACATGGATCCATAGACCCATTCCCTGTCATATCCGAGGGGATCCGACGTCGTTTCACGCGGGAAGGAGATCTAGGCCCACCTGTCAGGCACCCCGAGAAAGCACAGCCGAGGGGAGCCAGGACAAGGTCGACCGACCCCCTGGTTCGGATGACTCAGTCCTGGCGCAAAATGTGGTCAATCGATGTGTGTTACTATGACGCCCGGTTCCAAAAACTGAACCAAGCTAACGCATATGTGTGCCCAGGATGTTCAACACACATACACGAGTGATCCACAAAAGAGTATGCAGAAAATTACCACAGAACAAGATTAATTATCAAATTTTATTACACAAACCATATTATTCTTGAATACAAGCTCTAATGAATATTAATGACAAGTTCAACTAATGCAGCGGAAATAAACTAATTAAGCAACTAAGCAAACTAAGCAAAAGGGATAGCGCAACTCCAATAACACCACAGGCAAAGCTGACGGTAGACACGTCCTAGAACTCCGCATTATCGCCATTAAAATCACAATTCTGACCTGCAACTGTTGGGGGGGGATTGCAAGAGTGAGTACATGTCGTACTCAGCAAGTGTGGAAAGTATGACATGTGGCTGATTCAAATGACGACAATAATAATGGCTAAGTGCTGAAAAGTACAGTAAAACATTTGAAAAGCAATGTATCATATTTATGTGAGGTAAACCCATCATAAACCATGTAACCATAATAATACCAGTCCATAAATCACCATTACCAACAACCATAATCAATGTCATAAACCATGATTCCATCCCATAACCATAACCATTATCATAATATCAACCATAACCATCACCAAATCATAACCATTATCAAACCATAACCATCCCAAATCCTAATTTCCCTCTAATCATGGAAGTTGTCCAGGTGCTCATAACCGGGAGCACGGCTATCATGATAGTTTTAATTAACTCTGCAGAGTTTGTACCTCTTTACCCACGTGTTCGTGATTTCATCACCTTTCGGTGACTAAGAATCTCCCTTATGCCTATGACCCGTCAGTCATATTACACACTTCCGTTGGTGTGTGGCCAAGAGATCACAAAATATCCTTTACAAAGGGATTACTAGCCTATTTAGACCCCACTGAGGTTTCACCGGTGGTGATGCCTCCAACTGAGCACATCTTCAACCAAGGGCCCCCTCTTGAGCCATTCAGATCCCAGGGTAGTCCCACCAATCATCAACAAACCCAATCCGACTACCCCTTCTCCGAGCATCCATAATGGTCCAAACAGCACTAGCAAAGCCCTAATTAATCAGCTACGCCGCACCCATACTTGGCCTCGTGGTGGCACTGTAGTCCTGGCTTATTCTCGCATGAACCGGTCCTTAGATCTAAAGCAAGCAAACCACCATAACATTCAACCCATCCACATACCAGGCTTGCTTCGATCACCCATCGTATTGACCAGTTCACATTAACCAGAATATCATTGATGCATAATTAAATGTGTAGTGTTGTTCTCCCATCCCAGTTAATCAAGCGAAGCAAAAGGTAAAAAGTCATTTCCCGACTCTCTACCATGTAATCCAGGTGACAAGGGTGGTCAACAAAGCTAGTAAACTTCCTACCATAGGATTCCCATCAATTTGACACAAGCATGCAGTTTTGCAAACAAAACATTTATTTCAAAAATAGAGGATCAATATGCTTCAAGGACACTTGCCTTGCTCCGGCGGATAGGGTTGCTCAAGCGCTTCGAAGTCTTCGTTCTCGAAATCCTCGTACACAACTTCTTGAGCACTTCCCTCTACTCGCAATCACACATACAAGAAAACATATACAATAACCATGATGCACACACATTAATCAACATGGATGATATGCATGCATGCAAAGATCAATTATTAATTAACTATGGTTGTTTATTAATTAGATGCAACTAGTTCATACGTGTTCGTATGAGTTTACAGGGGTTTTAGCGGGGATTAATGCTGCTGAAAATAAAAAGACGATGCAACTAAAATCAATTCACGGCGTTTAGATCTAATACGTCGCCAAAATTTGCATTGGAAAAATGAATCCTACCGTAGATGTGACGGCTTGACGATTGCAGAACGAAGGCAATGCGTAGACGAAGTAGATGCGTAAGGTCCTCTGGCGGCACGACGACGGCGACGACGATCTCCGGCACACGATGGCACCCTCCTCTTTTTCTTCCTCTTCCTCCCCTTTTTTTCCCTCTCTTTTTTCTTCCTGGCGGCAGCTCTGGACTCCGGTTTCTTTTTCCCGGCGGCTAGGTCTTCTTTTTTTTTTTCCTTTTGGTGGCGGCTGCTTTTCTGGGATCGGGGAAAACACGAAGCCTCGGGGCTTTTTTATACCGGGCGGCTAGGGCACACGGCACCTAGGGCCGGCGCGGCGCGAAACGCGCGCTGCTATCGCGCGGGAGCGACTTCGGGGCGCGCGCACTGGAGGCCACGCGCGGGGCGAGCGAGCGGGCTTCGGCGCGTGGGAGTGCGGTGTGGGGCGCGTAGCCGGGCGGCTCGGTCGGGTGGGGCCCGGTGGCGGGGTGCCGTGGGCGCTGGCGCGGCTCATTCGGGCGGGATCGGGGCGTGGGAGCGGGGCCCAGGCGGGCGCGTGGGCGCGCGAAAATCGGGCGGGGCGCAGGCGAGCGGCTTGGCGCGTGGGCCCAAGGCGCGTATCACGCAGTCGGCCGCTGCGCTACGCTGCGGGAGGGCGGCGGGGCGTGGGGCCCGGGGCGCGGGATTCTCGCTGGGCGCGTCGGGTGCCGGCTGCTGGCTGGGCCGTTTGGCCTGGCCAACGGTTGATTTTTCCTTTTTTTTCTTTTTTTTTAAATATATTATTATTTATTTATTCTTTATATTATTATTATTATAATATAATTTATTATTTATATTTTATTTATTTTATTTATCTTATTCATTTTATTTATTCATTATATATATATATTTATTATTATTATTTTATATTTATTCCCTAATACATGTTTTAGGCTATAATTATTATTTTCTATTTCTTCTTTTTGCTACACCATATTTGTATGGTTTATCATTTTTCTTTTATTCTACTAATGTTTAATGCATGAACATGTATGAAATGCATGATGCGAAAATTGAGGGTGTTACAAACCTACCCCCCTCAAAGTGAAACTCGCCCTCGAGATTCGATAGCATGGAGAAAAGATGAGGAAATTCAGCCTTCAGGTCTTCTTCACGTTCCCATGTAGCTTCGGCTTCCGTATGGTGTTTCCATTGCACTTTGCACCAACGGATCCTCTTATTCCTCGTGACCCTTTCCTTCACGTCCAAGATCTTGATAGGTTGCTCGACATAGGACAAATCCTCCTGAAGTTCTAACTCGTCCATCGGCACTTGTTCTTCCGGCACCCTGAGACACTTCTTGAGTTGGGAAACATGAAACACATCATGTACGTCTGAAAAATGAGCTGACATCTCCAACTTATATGCCACTTCTCCTCTTTTGTCCAAAATCTTGAATGGTCCAATATAACGAGGTGCGAGCTTGCCTCTTATGTTAAACCTCTTATGACCTCTCATAGGTGACACCTTGAGGTAAACAAAATCTCCTATTTCAAAGGATAATTTCCTTCTCCTATTGTCCGCATAGCCTTTTTGTCTTGATTGGGCAGCCCTCAAGTTTTCACGAATTATTTGGACTTGCTTTTCGGCTTCTTGCAACACATCCGGACCAAATACTTGAGTTTCTCCTGCCTCATTCCAGAATAAAGGTGTCCTACACTTCCTCCCATAAAGCGCTTCATATGGTGACATTTTCAAGCTTGCTTGGTAACTATTGTTGTATGAAAACTCCGCATATGGCAAGCTTTTGTCCCAACTTTTCCCATGTTTTAAAGCACAAGCTCTTAACATGTCCTCCAAAATCTGATTGGTTCTCTCGGTTTGTCCATCCGTTTGAGGATGATATGCTGAACTAAAATTCAACCTCGTTCCCAAAGCTTCATGCAATTTTTGCCAAAGTCTGGAGGTAAATTGAGAACCTCTATCCGAGATTATCTTCTTCGGTACTCCGTGTCGACACACAATATGCTCCATCTATATTTCAGCCAATCGTGCAGCTGTATACTTGGTCTTCACAGGGACAAAATGAGCTGACTTGGTTAAGCGATCCACAATTACCCAAATTGAGTCATACCCGGACTGAGTACGTGGTAACCCAACTATGAAGTCCATTCCAATTTCTTCCCACTTCCATTCTGGAATCTTCAACGGTTGCAATAATCCGGCTGGCCTTTGATGTTCCGCCTTGACTCGTTGGCACACATCACACAATGATACGTATTCAGCTATGTCCTTCTTCATGCTATCCCACCAATAGCAAGTCTTCAAGTCTTTGTACATCTTTGTACAACCAGGGTGAATTGAGTAAGGCGAGTCATGTGCTTCCTTTAATATTGTCTCTCGAATATGCTTTACATTAGGCACAACGATCCTCTTTCCAAGCCATAAGGTACCATGTTTGTCTTCATCAAATCTGAATTCTCTCCCTTCCTCGATCCTTTCCTTGATTTCCTTGATCTCCTCATCTGCGGTTTGGGCCTCTCGAATTTCTTGCTCCAAGGTTGGGTTTAACTCCATCATCTCCATCTCATTTACAAACCCGAGGTTCAACCGTTCAAACTCCTTACATAACTCGAATGGTAACTCTCGAACCGTGAGTTGATAACTTACTCCTTTTCTACTCAAAGCATCGGCCACTACATTGGCTTTTCCCGGATGATAGTTGATCCCCAAATCATAATCTTTGATGAGCTCCAACCATCTTCGTTGCCTTAAGTTCAGATCCGTTTGTGTGACAATATACTTAAGACTCTTGTGATCCGTATAAATTTCACACCTATGTTCAAGAATATAGTGTCTCCAAATCTTCAATGCATGTACCACGGCTGCAAGTTCTAAATCATGTGTTGGGTAATTCTGCTCATGTTTCTTCAATTGCCTCGATGCATAAGCTACCACTTGGCCTTCTTGCATGATCACACATCCTAATCCTTGTCTCGATGCATCACAATATATATCAAAACTCTTGCTCACGTCCGGTAATACTAACACTGGCGCGGTTGTCAACCTTTTCTTCAACTCCTCAAAACTGTTTTGACAAGCTTCAGTCCATTGGAAAGCCTTCCCCTTCATTAGCAATTCTGTCATGGGCTTGGCTATCTTGGAAAAGTCCTTGATGAATCGTCGGTAATATCCAGCCATCCCAAGAAAACTCCTTATTTCCTTGACGTTTTGTGGTGGTTCTAACTTCAACACATCCCTCACTTTACCGGGGTCAACCGATACTCCTCCTCCTGAGATGATATGACACAAAAATAGCACCTCTTTCAACCAAAATTGACACTTGTTGAACTTTGCATACAATTGATGCTTCCTCAATTTCTGCAACGTAAGCCTCAAGTGTTCCTCGTGTTCCTTCTCATCCTTCGAGTAGATCATAATATCATCAATGAATACCACGACGAACTTGTCCAAGTACTCCATGAAGACTTTATTCATGAGGTACATAAAGTAGGCAGGTGCATTTGTCAATCCAAAAGACATCACGGTGTACTCATAAGATCCATACCGTCTCCTAAAAGCTGTCTTGGGTATGTCCGATGGTCTAATCTTCATTTGAAAGTATCCCGACCTTAAATCAATCTTGGAGAACACACAGGCGCCTTTCATCTGATCAAACAAATCCTCTATACGGGGCAAGGTGTACTTGTTCTTAATTGTTACCTCGTTGAGAGCTCGGTAATCCACGCACATCCTTTGGGATCCATCCTTCTTGTCCACAAATAGAACGGGCGCTCCCCAAGGTGAAGAGCTAGGGCGAATAAAACCCTTCTCTAATTGCTCTTGAATTTGCTTCTTGAGCTCCGCTAATTCCATAGGAGGCATCCTATATGGCCTCTTAGCTATAGGTGCAGTTCCAGGTATTAAATCAATAACAAACTCAATGTCTCGATCAGGTGGCATACCTGGCAACTCATCTGGAAACACATCCAAAAATTCACACACTACCGGAATCTCCTCAATTGCGGCACCGTCCATATGATGCAGATCCAATTGCTTTGGTGCGGTTTGAGACGCTTCAAATTCTACCGTGATCCCTTCCTCATTGGTCAACTTCACTGTCTTTGTGGCACACTCAATAACTCCATTGTGCTTCCTAAACCAGTCCATACCAAGTATAATATCCAATCCTTGAGAATCCAAAACAATGAGGTTGGCGGAGAAGTCTACCCCCCTTATTCTAAGGCTTACTTTTGGACATACTATATTTGTCCTCATCTCTCCTCCAGGAGACTTAACCAATAGAGTAAACTTCATATGAGAGATAGGCAAACTATAGTTGGCAACATACTTCGATGCAATGAATGAATGCGATGCTCCAGAATCAAATAACATAGTCGCGGGGTTGGAGTTGGCGAGAAACATACCAATGACCACGTCATCCGCTTGTTGAGCATCCTCCATAGAGACATGGTTCACGTTGCCACGAGCAAAATTCTGCTGTCCACGGCTTCCTTGTGGCTGTCCTCCATTGGGTCTTGGGTTTTGCCTCGGCACATTGCTTCCTTGTCCAAGGCCTGACTTAGGACATTGATGCGCAAAGTGTCCAGCTTCTCCACAAGTATAACACTTCTTAACTCCACCAGAATTATTGGGACGAGTTGGTTTTCAACATTGGCTCCAGGAAAATCAGCACGAGGTGCATAAGGCATTGGAGGCCTAGGTGCTTGCATAACTGGGCGCTGCTGCACAAACTGAGTTGGTCACGGTGCATAACCAGGGCGCTGAGCAGGAATAGAGGAGCTGTAATAGGGTGCATTGGGTGGTGCAAGGCGAGGGCGCACATTACTTCCTTGTTGCTTGATATGGCACCTTCCTCTTGATTTCTTGCTCCATCTTACGGATCTTGTTCTCAACCACAATTGCTTTGTCCACAAGCTTCTGAAAATTGACATAATCACAATTGAGCAATTGCACTTGGATCTCATTGTTCAAGCCCCTCATGAACAAGTATTGCTTCCGGCTGTCCCGACTAACATCCTCAAGCGCATACCTTGAGAGTTGAGTGAATTTATTGAGATATTCACTCACGCTTGATTTTCCTTGTCTCAAGTTCTCAAATTCTTGCCTCTTCAAGATCAAAACACCTTCCGGCACATAATGAGAATGGAAACTCTCCTTGAATTCCGCCCAGGTGATCCTCTATTGATCCTCATGAGCATGCATAGTAAATCCCACCAATCGGCAGCTGCTCCAACTAGTTGATGAGAAGCGAACAGGACCTTCTCCCAGTCACTGCATTGGACAATGGCTAGCTTCTTCTCCACAGACTTGAGCCAATCCTCCACATCCATAGGGTTTGCGGCTTGAGCAAAGGTTGGCGGCCTAGTCCTCATAAAATCTCCCAATCGGTTATGAGGAGGCGAGGGTGGCGGTGGAGGCATGTGGGGCTGATTGTTGATGTTGCCAGCCTGCAGCTGTCCCATAGTCTGTATCATGGTCTGCATGAGCTGGTTTTCCATAGCCAAAAGGTGCTCAATATTGATAGCTCCATGAGCAGGTCCTTGTCCGTTGTTGTTCTGAGGTACTCCATGGTTCTCCTCCTCATCATTTACATCCCTCTGGTTGCGAGTCCCCACCATCTGAAGAAGAGCAATAGGTAAGAATTTAGAAACGTCCCCCACTATATGCATCAAGGGATATGAAGCTAACCAACTAGCTATACTAGCCTAGGTGGACATGGCAATGCTAAAGCATCCCAAAATCCTCTATTAAGCACACAAGCAAACAATATATATAGCAAACAGCACTCCAAGCAAAAACACATCGATTCTTGAGTGCTCCTATGTGCTCTAAGTGTCCATTCTATCTAGGCTGCATCCTACGGTCAACCTCGCTCTGATACCAATCTGTGACACCCGGTTCCAAAAACTGAACCAAGCTAACGCATATGTGTGCCCAGGATGTTCAACACACATACACGAGTGATTCACAAAAGAGTATGCAGAAAATTACCACAGAACAAGATTAATTATCAAATTTTATTACACAAACCATATTGTCCTCAAATACAAGCTCTAATGAATATTAATGACAAGTTCAACTAATGCAGCGGAAATAAAATAATTAAGCAACTAAGCAAACTAAGCAAAAGGGATACCGCAACTCCAATAACACCACAGGCAAAGCTGACGGGACACGGCCTAGAACTCCGCATTATCGCCATTAAACTCACAATTCTGACCTGCAACTGTTGGGGGGGGGGGGTTGCAAGAGTGAGTACATGTCGTACTCAGCAAGTGTGGAAAGTATGACATGTGGCTGATTCAAATGACGACAATAATAATGGCTAAGTGCTGAAAAGTACAGTAAAACATTTGAAAAGCAATGTATCATATTTATGTGAGGTAAACCCATCATAAACCATGTAACCATAATAATACTAGTCCATAAATCACCATTACCAACAACCATAATCAATGTCATAAACCATGATTCCATCCCATAACCATAACCATTATCATAATATCAATCATAACCATCACCAAACCATAACCATTATCAAACCATAACCATCCCAAATCCCAATTTCCCTCTAATCATGGAAGTTGTCCAGGTGCTCATAACCGGGAGCACGACTATCATGATAGTTTTAATTAACTCTGCAGAGTTTGTACCTCTTTACCCATGTGTTCGTGATTTCATCACCTTTCGGTGACTAAGAATCTCCCTTATGCCCATGACCCGTCGGTCATATTACACACTTCCGTTGGTGTGTGGCCAAGAGATCACAAAATAGCCTTTACAAAGGTATTACTAGCCTATTTAGACCCCACTGAGGTTTCACCGGTGGCGATGCCTACAACTGAGCACATCTTCAACCAAGGGCCCCCTCTTGAGCCATTCGGATCCCAGGGTAGTCCCACCAATCATCAACAAACCCAATCCGACTACCCCTTCCCCAAGAATCCACAATGGTCCAAACAGCACTAGCAAAGCCCTAATTAATCAGCCACGCCGCACCCATACTTGGCCTCGTGGTGGCACTGTAGTCCTGGCTTATTCTCACATGAACCGGTCCTTAGATCTAAAGCAAGCAAACCACCATAACATCCAACCCATCCACATACCAGGCTTGCTTAGATCACCCATCGTATTGACTAGTTCACATTAACCAGAATATCATTGATGCATAATTAAATGTGTAGTGTTGTTCTCCCATTCCAGTTAATCAAGCGAAGCAAAAGGTAAAAAGTCCCTTTCCGACTCTCTACCATGTAATCCAGGTGACAAGGGTGGTCAACAAAGCTAGTAAACTTCCTACCATAGGATTCCCATCAATTTGACACAAGCATGTAGTTTTGCAAACAAAACATATATTTTAAAAATACAGGATCAATATGCTTCAAGGACACTTGCCTTGCTCCGGCTGATAGGGTTGCTCAAGCGCTTCGAAGTCTTGGTTCTCGAAATCCTCGTACACAACTTCTTGAGCACTTCCCTCTACTCGCAATCACACATACAAGAAAACATATACAATAACCATGATGCACACACATTAATAAACATGGATGATATGCATGCATGCAAAGATCAATTATTAATTAACTATTGTTGTCTATTAATTAGATGCAACTAGTTCATACATGTTCGTATGAGTTTACGGGGGTTTTAGCGGGGATTAATGCTGCTGAAAATAAAAAGACGATGCAACTAAAATCAATTCACGGCGTTTAGATCTAATACGTCGCCAAAATTCGCATTGGAAAAACGAATCATACCGTATATGTGACGGCTTGACGATCGCGGAACGAAGGCAACGCGTAGACGAAGTAGATGCGTAAGGTCCTCCGGCGGCACGACGACGGCGACGACGATCTCCGGCACACGGTGGCACCCTCCTCTTTTTCTTCCTCTTCCTCCCCTTTTTTTCCCTCTCTTTTTTCTTCCTGGCGGCAGCTCTGGACTCCGGTTTCTTTTTCCCGGCGGTTAGGTCTTCTTTTTTTCCTTTTGATGGCGGCTGCTTTTCTGGGATCTGGGAAAACACGAAGCCTCGGGGCTTTTTTATACCGGGCGGCTAGGGCACATGGCACCTAGGGCCGGCGCGGCGCGGAACGCTCGCTGCTATCGCGCGGGAGTGGCTTCAGGGCGCACGCGCTGGAGGCCAGGCGCGGGGCGAGCGAGCGGGCTTTGGCGCGTGGGAGTGTGGTGCGGGGCGCGTAGCCAGGCGGCTCGGTCGGGTGGGGCCCGGCGGCGGGGGTGGCGTGGGCGCTGGCGCGGCTCGGTCGGGCGGGATCAGGGCGTGGGAGCGGGGGCCCAGGAGGGCGCGTGGGCGCGCGGAAATCGGGCGGGGCGCAGGCGAGCGGCTCGGCGCGTGGGGCCCACGGCGCGTATCGCGCAGTCGGCCGCTGCGCTGCGCTGCGGGAGGGCGGCGGGGCGTGGGGCCCGGGGCGCGGGATTCGCGCTTGGCGCGTCGGGTGCCGGCTGCTGGTTGGGCCGTTTGGCCTGGCCAGCGGTTGATTTTTCTTTTTTTTCTTTTTTCAAATATATTATTATTTATTTATTCTTTATATTATTATTATTATATATTTTATTATTTATATTTTATTTATTTTATTTATCTTATTCATTATATATATATATTTATTATTATTATTTTATATTTATTCCCTAATACATGTTTTAGGCTATAATTATTATTTTCTATTTCTTCTTTTTGCTACACCATATTTGTATGGTTTATCATTTTTCATTTATTCTATTAATGTTTAATGCATGAACATGTATGAAATGCATGATGCGAAAATTGAGGGTGTTACAGTTACCATCCTATGGATCCCCGATGGCAGAACCGACTAATTTACACGTTAATTTTGGCGCCAAACTGACTGAAGTCGTTTATAAATAGCCCCCTCAACCCCTCACTTCACGCACAACACAAGTTTGACAATGGTACTTCACTCGTAAGTTTTAGAGCTCCCAAGTAGAAGAACAGTGAGGAGGAGCTAGGAGGAGGAGGCTTGGGCTTATTAGGTCCCTCTTCCACACTTGTACCTCTACGGAAGTTCTATCGAAATCGAGTAAGAAACTTTTGTGAATTCAGTTTAAGTTTGATTTCTATTCTGTAGTAGTTTGCTTTCGTAACTACTTGTGGGTTCACTGAATAAATCTATTAGAGGCTCTAATCGTAGCTTTGCATTTGGAACAATTAGAGTTGTGAATCAGAACTTAAGCGTAATGCTTAGGCTAGAATTCATCAGCGGATATCTTGTAGGCCCATGGATTGAAGAAGTAGACAGTAGATGGTGACAACCCTATCTGTCCTTAGTAATCTTCCACGTTCGGCTATGCCATAGGCTCGTGACGGGAATCATCTTGGTTTTTCCAGGGGTAAACCCGTGCCTGATGTAAGTACTTGCTGTAGACTATTGTGGCTTAGAATTCAAACCATTGAATTCCTCTCAAATCCTTTCCCTATAAAACAAACTATTTGTCCTTAGGAGAACAGGCTAGAACATCTCACACACTATCCATGGATTCAATACCCCTAGAAATACCCTTTAAGTGGAAGTGCTACAACGTTATTTTCGTGCGCTTGCAGATTATTATGTTTTCATAAGAAAAACCAACAAGCATCTCTATCGTCGTTGCCAGGGAACAGTTGCTGTTAATCTTTGAACCTTGTTCACCCAACTGTCTATTTTATTTTCTTTACTTCTTACCTTTTCACAACTAATATGTAGCAGCCCACCATTCGTTCTTATTCTGCCCGGAAGGGCGAGTTCTGCAAGCCACCGCTGTCGATGGATCCTATTTTCTCAACCAGCCATGAACTCTACCCTCGCTTTATAGCCATGGTTCTGGAACAATCCTTCTTAACAACGGATTGTGAAAACCCATAGACCATCTACGAGAGTTTGATAAATTGTGTTATTGCTTTGAATTAAAGGCATGACACAAGAATCTCTTAAATGGAAGTTGTTTCAATTTTCTCTCAAAGAAAAAGAAAAACAATGGTACACCCATAATATTGGGAAATCAAACACTGATTGGAGAGAATTACGAGAATAAAATTTTGTCTTGCTTTCTTTCCAATATCCCAAATCATTTTCCTACGAATGGAAGTACTAGGCTTCAACAGATGGAGAAGGAATCAGTAAGTGCAACTTGGGGTAGATTTTTGCTTTTGTGAAATTCCGGCCAGATTTGTTACTCCCCGATCCATTGTTATTACAACATTTCTTCATGGGACTTAACAAAGAGTCTGCTATATATCTCAACAGTACGGCTGGAAGGTCTTTCCTCCATAAGACACCGGGAGAAGGGAAGGAACTTCTAGATCAAACTCTATAAAATGCCTCCTTAATTAGGGGTTTTAATGAACCTCTGCTAGAGTAAGCCACGTCGAGTATCGAGGACACTCCTATAGCCAAGGAAGAACCTATACCTTGCCTATCACATGCCTTGGTTGTAGAATCCTAAACCATCAAACGATGAAGAAATTCAACCTTCAGAACTCTTGTTCTACTTTGAGGAAGTGATTTTTGAAGATTACAGAAATACCACAATGTACCATTAAAAAAGGGAGCCATCGTTGCCTCCAACTCAACCTGACCCGCCTGATGGAGTATTTCTCCAACAGACGGTCAAGGAGTTGACCTCTACTTTGAGTTTGGAATGGACGGAAAATGTTAAGAACTCACTCGATATCCTTCGGATTATCTCACCCTTGACCACCATTCTATGTCATATTAGAGAAGCAACAAGGCGAGTCCTACATAATCCCTTAGTTGGAGCTAATATCATTTTTGATACTTGAGCCCTTGATTTTGGGAGATGTGCTAGTGGCACCAACACAAAAATCCTTCCAGGACACATTTGGAAATATTCTTGATGGATATGGTATTCTGCAAGAAGTGTCGGTAAGATACAAAAATGTTGAGGTTCTCCTTGATTTTCATGTGCTTGAATTTTGAGACTTTGACATTATGGTTGGGGTACCCATTGAGAAATTTCTCATGGAAATCCCCTCTGATTGAAACCTCAACATAAATCTTGGAGGGAACAAAATTTCCATTCCCATTCTGCGTTCCAAAAACACTTCTGCAGAACCACTCGTCAAAGATGGGGCAATTAAGGAGGTTATGCCTCTTAATTATTTGGAACCTCTTGAAGTAGAAGGTGAAGAAGATTTCATTCAAGAAGAGGACAAACTTTAGGAGATATTTGAATTGCCAAAGAGCCCACATCCGAACCTCATACTGAGCTCAAAATCTTGCCTCCAGGCCTACGCTATGCTTTTCTAAATGGGGATTTGGATGCTCGTGTTAGAAAAGCATAAGACTGTTTTGGCTACTCACTCCATGACCTCAAGGGCATCAGCCCTGCTCTCTGCACCCATCACATTCCCATTGACCCCGAGAGTACTCTCTCACGCGAGCCTCAATGGCAGTTAAATAATGCGATGCGTGAGATTGTTAAGAACATGGTCTTGAAACTACTTCATGCCGGGATTATTTATCCTATACCTTATAGTGAGTGGGTCAGTCCAGTCCAAGTAGTGCCTAAGAAGGGAGGAATGATGGTCTTTCAAAAGAGGAGAATGAATTAATTCCTCAACGAACAATCACAGGATGGAGGATGTGCATTGATTACCGAAAACTCAACAAGGCAACTAGGAAGGACCGTTTTCCACTACCCTTCATCGATGAGATGTTGAACCGGTTGACAAAACATTTCTTCTTTTGTTTTCTTGATGGATTTTCTGGCTATCGTCAAATTCCTATCCATCTCGACTATAAAAGTAAGACCACATTCACATGTCCATATCAAACATACGCCTACCGATGAATGTATTTTGGACTATGTAATGCTCCTACATCCTTTTAAAGGTGCATGATGTCTATGTTTTGCGACATGATTGAGGAAATCATGGAAGTTTTCATGGATGATTTCTCCGTTATGGATAAACTTTTGATCATTGTTTGGAAAATTTAGACATGGTCTTACAAAGATGCCGAAAGAAGGATCTGGTGCTTAATTGAGAGAAGTGCCACTCTATGGTCCGTGAAGGAATTGTTCTTGGACACCTAGTGTCTGAGGGGGGGGGTAGAAGTGGACAAAGCCAAAATTGAAGTTATTGAACAACTTCCACTTCCTATAAACATAAGGGCAATCTGCAACTTTTTAGGTCATGCAAGATTCAATCGACGATTTATCAACGATTTCTCCAATATTGCTAGACCTCTCACAAACCTATTGGCTAAGGATGCTCCCTTTGATTTTGATGAGGAGTACCTTAAATCTATTTATACACTCGAAAAGTTACTTGTCTCGGCTCCAACCTCCTGATTTGGTACTCTCGTGCACAGGATAAAAGTGCCTATGTTTCCTTCCTCCCCGTAGAGGCAAGGTCCAGCAGGCTGAGACCTCATCCCTCCTCAAGGGCAGGCCTCACACCCTTCCACGTGGACCTCAATATGGGACTCGGCACCCCTGAGAAGATGGGCTCTCGAGCTGCCACATGCCTGGCGTGATGGGACCCCACTCCTCCATAGGAGCGGGCCTAGGTGCCGCAACGTGGCCCGAAGCTCTAGACCGGCCTCCATGCTAAGACAGGCTCCAGAACCACCACGTGTCTTGCCTCCTGTCATGCACCGCTACGCCCAATCTCATCGAAGGGAAGACACCGCAGGCGTACCCCACTGTGCCAAGTGGGTAGCTTACGACCACAAGATAGCTAGATGGGACATTCCCTTCCATCATCATGACTACGCATGGGCCACCGGCGTATGAGGTGGCAATACGGCGATTCTTCAAGCCCGGTCAGAGGTACCTTATACGAGAAGCCTTAGGTCTTTAGGATAAGATCGCCACAGAGCCACCTGTCAGGCCCTGGACCCCACTTGTAAGGCGTCCGGCCTTGTCTATAAAAGAATTGGACCGCCACCGTTACAAAGGATCCTAAATCCAAACACCCAGACCATTCACACCTAGGAGAACACACTCTCCAGCAATACAACACACACCATGGAGTAGGGTGTTATGCCCCAGCAGCTCGAACCACATAAAAACCACATTGTCTCCCATCTCTCATATGTGTAGCCTCGGCTGAGGATTATGCCCCCGCTGACCAAGAACCTCCGCGGGCTGCTCTCAAAGCACGTCCGGGGGATGTGTTGCAGAAAAACATTGACAATTAGCATGCCATGTAGGGGCTTTTTTCAGTAAAAAGTGGTTGTGCTTTCACCACAATGGTGAATATCAAGATCTTGGATCGCGGTTCCCATGGACGTCATCACACCTGGTCTAGTCCGTCACGCCCCCAGATAGATGCAGTTGGCTAGGGTAGCACATCCCAGTGCATCCGGGCCCAGTCGGCACCCCTGGAGCCATTGACTGCAAATCCGAAGAGCGCTCTGGCAGCAGCCATGGCCCTTCTCCACCATCCATCGTCCTTGAACGCTTCCCAGGGAGTGGCTCAGTAGTGGGTCCACGACATCAACCACCTCGTCGTTGCGGGCATCCACTCCCCCGTCAGAGGGAGACGTCACGTGTCGCTGTAGTGCACCCTAAACATCAACCGTTACTCCGATGAATCCCGCTCCACCAGTGTTACTAGCGCTGGTGAGATCCCCACGACCTACCTGAGGGTCGAGCTCGACCGCCGTCGAGCAAATGAAGACAACCGCATCATCATCGAGCGGCAGCAAGAGAGATAGCGCAATCTTGAGGCCGAATAAACCCACCACCATCTCCTCGTCAAGATTACATTGGGTCGACCGCCCCCAGTACTACTCTACACAATAGGAGCTACATCAACAGTACTATGCACAACAGGTTCCAAAGCAGTTTCTACTGTAGCTGTAACACCCTCATTTTCATGCATCATGCATTACATACATTCTAATACATGTCTAACATTAATCCACATAAAAAGAAATAAGTTTAAAATGAATTAGAAGCAAAACAACACTTAAGAATTCTGGGAAGTGCGGACTAGTCCGTTTTTAGTGCGGACTAGTCGGATCTCTCTCTCACCTCTATCGGACATGTCCGTTTTCGTGTGGGCTATTCTGGTTTTTGCCTCTGGACACTTTCGTACTTGTCCAGTCTATAGCGGACTAGTTCGGTATTCCATTTCCTTGGAATTTTGCTAAGTCCCTGGACATGTCCGATATTCCAGTGGACTTGTCCATTTTATCTCTAACTAGAATCGGACTTGTCCGGTTTTGGCCAGACTTGCCTGATTTCCCCCTGACCAAGTTTGTACTTGTGCGATGTCTTGTCAGGACTTGTCCGTTTTCGCCTCTGTCAATCTTCGAACTAGTCCGTCCATTTTCGGACTTGTATGGTAAATCGCGACTTTGAGTTAAACTTTTGTTTCACGACGTTTTTTTTTCTGTTTTACCTTAAGTGGGCCTAAGGAGTCGTGTCTAACACTTTTTGGAGCCCATGTGGGACCCCAAACCGGCCTCTACACATCTTAAACTTGAATCTATTGAAACCCTAGACTCCACCTCTATATAAACAACCCAACACTTCAACTTTACATCTATTTGCCACTTTTGAAACACACAAAAACCCTAGTTCGTGGGAGCCGCCACCAAGGAGGCAAAAGGAGATCCCGAGCGAGAAGAACATGAGGAGGAAACGAAAGAGGATCAAGATCTCCATCAAGTTTTCGTTCTTCATCAACAATTCACCTTCAAGTTCTTCATCATCCCAAGATCATAAGATCAAGGTTTTGCCTTCAAACCCTTGATTCATTGAAGTTCTAAACACCTAGTATACCTTCTATTTTCTATTTCTCATGTTAATTCAACCCCGTTTCTCCAAATTCACGTTGATCTGGAAAACCCTAGTTTGCTATTCCTGCAAAGGGCGGACTAGTCCAGTCCCAGGCGAACACGTACGATTTTGCGATCTATTTCCTGTTGAATTAAATCTAAATTGTTTTGAATCAATTCCAAACCTATATAAACTTGTTAAAAGGCATTAGAACTAGTTAGTAAACATCATTAACATCTCATTAACAATGTTTTGCTTCGCATTTGCATTAATTATGCATGTCATGAGATATTGAGTAATATATGTGCACTTTTTGTTTGCAATTCTTGTCTTGTATGTTTATTGCGCGGATTAGACGGATTTGCACTAGAGAGTGCTACAGAGGATCTCCAGCACCAGGAATTTGAAGTCTTTGATCCCAACCAAGCCCAATAGCAAGGCAAGTGTCCTTGAACATATTGATCTAGTTTCTAAAATAAATGTTTTGTTTTCAAAACTGCATGCTCGTGTCAATTTGATGAGAATTCCTATGATAGGAAATTTACTAGCTTTGTTTAACCAACCTTGTCACCTGGAATATATGGTAGAGAGTCAGGAAGGGATTTTTACCATTTTTTTCACTTAATTAATTGTGATGGGAAAACAACTATACCATTTAATTATGCATTAATGAGATTATGGTTAATATGAAATAGTTAATATGACATAGTAATGGGTGATCTAGGCAAGCATGGTATGTGGATGGATTGGATGTCATGGTGGTTTTGCTTGCTTTAGATCTATGGACCGGTTCATGCGTGAATAAGCTGGGACAACAGTGCCACCACGAGGCCAAGTATGGGTGCGGCATAGCTAGTTAATTAGGGTATTGCTAGTATTGCATGGATCACTTGGCACACCGGGGAAGGGGAGTCGGATTTGGTTTGGATATGGTTGACGGGACTCCCTGGGATCCGAATGGCACAAGAGGGGGCCCTTGGTTAAAGATGTGCTCAATTGGAGACATCGCCACTGATGAAACATCAGTGGGTCCGTACATGCTAGTAGTCCCTTTGTAAAGGCAATTTTGTGATCTTTTGACCATACACCTATGGAAGTGTAATTGGCATAAGCGAGGTTTCTTAGTCACCGATTGGTGATGAAATCACAAACACGTGGGTAAAGTGGTACAAACTCTGCAGAGTATTAAAAACTATGATGATAGTCGTGCTCCTGGTTATGAGCACCTAGACAACTGCCATGATTAGCGGGAAACCTGGGAATGGTTATGGGTTGGTTATGGTTTGGTACTGGCTATTGGATGCTATTATGATTTATGGTATTGGATATGGTTAATGGTAATGAGAAATCTGGAATATGGATGATGGCAATGAAATATGGACTGGTATTATGGTAACTTCATGGTTTATGATGGGTTTACTTCACATACATATAATATACTACTTTTCGAATGTTTTAATGTACTTTTAAGCACATAGCCTTTTATTTATTGTTGTCATTTGAATCAGCTACATGTCATACTTTCCACACTTGCTGAGTACGACATGTACTCACCCTTGCAATTCCCGCACCAAAAGTTGGAGGTCAAAATTGGGAGTATAACGATGATAATGCGGAGTTCTAGGCCGTGTCAGCCTTCAGCTCGCCTGTGGTGTTGTTTGGAGCCGCGCTACCCTATTTGCTTAGCTGCATATTTGCTTTATTTAGTTATTTCCGCTGCATTAGTTCAAACTTGTCATTTAGAATCATTAGAACTCATATTCGTGGATATCCTAAATTGTGTGGTAATTAATCTTGTTATGTGGTAATTTTTTGTATATCCTTTTGTGGATGCACTCGTGTATGTGTGTTGAATGTCCTGGGAACACATATGCATTCACTTTGTTCATTTTCGGAACCTGTTGTCACAGCAGCAGAACTCTTCGCGGCAAGCCACACAGCAGTTACATGTCGTGCAAGCTGCAGCACCGCATTCGCTGTATGGTGCGTAGTAGACCCCCAGGGTATGCCGCACCATACACTTCTCTGATGAAAGCCATTGGAGGGTGCACTGCCCTGGCTTCGTACCTTCGCCCGACTACACCTGTTGGAGAAGTTTGATGGAAGCATCAACCCCGCCGAGTTCCTGCAGATCTACACAACGCACTCCTTGATGCAGGAGTGGATGAGCTCATCCTAGCAAACTACTTCCCCTGTCGCCCTGACCGGCTCGGCCGGTCATGGCTCATGAACCTGCCAAGGGGTCTTTAACCCCTTAAGAAGAGCTATACCGACAGTTCACATCGAACTTTGGTAGCTCCTACAAGCGTCCCGACACCAACTCACCTCCATGTCATGCTCCAGCAACCCACAGAGATGTTGTGATCATCCATCCATCAGTTCTCCTAGGTACGCAACTCCATCCATAACATCTCGACTGCTTCTTTCATAGTAGCGTTCTAGCAGAGTACGCGGGATAAGAAGATGCTTGAGAAGTTCGCCACGCACAACGAGCAAGACATCTCCAAGCTCTTTTCCATCACCGACCAGTGCGCCAGGGCGGCAGAAGGTCCTAACTGGCACTCAGAGCCCGCCTCCGAGAGGTGTAAAACCAGCTAGACCAGCGAAGGTGCCGATACCTAGGATAGTGGAAAAATAAAGAACAAGAACCGGGGCGGCGGCTAGAACAAGCCACTGCAGGGGCACCCATCGTAGCAGCAGCTGCGACCGGTGGATCCAAACCCACACGCCCCGACAATCGCTCACGTCAGCCACCTTCTACTGACGGCAGCATTGAGCCATGCTCAGTGCACAAGACACGAGACCATAGTGTGAGCGACTGCAAGGATATCAGGAGATGCACTGAGCGATACCAAGAGCAGGCACATTAGTGCCCTGAAGGCACACCCTTCCATCAGCAGGAGGGCAAGAAAAAGGGTGACCCTAAGGCTGACGATGACAAGGATATGGAATACCACAAGCCTAAACGGGCCGTCAAGGCGGTCCACCAGGACGAGGACTCTGATGACAGTAGGGACCACGAGCATCGTAAGACACTCCAAGTCATCCTCGAGGGGTCTTGGAATCCCGTGTCCCATAACGCGGTTAAGGCCCAACGCCAAGGGGTGACCTTTGTAGCTCCTACCCACACTCCAGCACTGCACACTGATCAGCTTCGACACCTCCGACTACCCCTGGAACATAGCGAGAGTTGGGATCTTGCCCCTCCTCGTCTCCCCACCATTGCCAACACCAATCTCCAACAATTCTTGATAGATGGCGGGGCCAACCTTAATCTAATCAATTGTGTGGCCTTCGACCAGCTGCAGATCCCTGTGTCCAACCTCAACCCCCCACCCCGTGTCCGCTCTCAGGGGTGGGACCAGCGAACATCATCCCGTATGGCAACATCCACCTCCGGGGTGACCTTCAAGACACCAAAAGCGGAGGCCAGCCTCCCCTTCAACGCCATCATCAGCAGGGCCGCTCTGTATTAATTCATGGTCG
This sequence comes from Tuctoria greenei, assembly GCA_036927565.1. Taxonomy (NCBI): domain Eukaryota; kingdom Viridiplantae; phylum Streptophyta; class Magnoliopsida; order Poales; family Poaceae; genus Tuctoria; species Tuctoria greenei. The sequence goes on from JAYESD010000004.1 coordinate 119,898,468, forward strand.
TACCACACTACGGCTACCTCATCTTGAAGATGCCGACCGCTTTTGGCATCCTCAAGATCCACGAAGACCGCACTGCTATGGATTCAGCCTTGGAGAAGCTCCAAGCACTTGCAGCAGCTCCAGCACCCGCCCCGTGCGGCGCTTGTCGGAGTCTGGTTCCGACAATTCTCTCGGTACTACTTTTAGTAGCCCGCGGAGTTTCTTAGTTTGGTTGGGGCGCGCGGAAATTCAGAACAAGATGGTGATTTGACACGTGGATTTAAGTGGTTTGGGTTGCCTGAGCATAATAACCTACTCCATGGGTGTGTTTTGTTGTTGTATTGAGCATCTGAGCGCTTGGGTGTGAGAGGCCAATAAAGTCTCCAGCGCTGGAGTCAGCATCTAGAGCCCCAGGCCTGGTCTGGAAGAGTCTCCCTGTGTATCGCTCAGCCAGTCCTTTTATAGTACAAGAGCTGGCCGTTGCATCATTAGCCTGACCCGACATGTGGCCCTGGCGATTACTGATGCCTAATACACAGTTAAATGTGTTTAATTCCCCTTAATAGCGTGGTAACGCCCTTTAATGGTGGATTTACTGGTATTAAGAGTCCTCCGATCGTGTGTCATTAAGATAGCATTAATGACACATAATCAGGTCTTGAATTCTTTAATGTTCCTTGAAGGTCGGAGCCGTTGGAGGCCCGCCAATCTGCCTGTCGAGGTTGAAGGTCCAGCGGTTGGATGCGTGGAAGCTCCGAAGCTTACTATCATAGACGAGTACATCTGGTGCTATTGTACACGTGTCAGTACTGGTGCTTCCCTCTGCCGGTGGTTAGGTCCGGAGGTGCCGCACAAGTATCTAGTCTGGAGATTTTCCATGTGTGGAATGTAGCTCCAGTTTTATGATGCACGTGGCGGCATTGGAACTAACCATACGAGGGAGGCAGGTCCGGTTCCAAGTGACACGTGGGTCCATCGGGGGTCTTCAACTCATGTAGGTGGAGTTCCTTTGCACTCTTTGCAGTTCCAAGGGGTATCCGGTACGCTGGGTACCGATAGCGCTAGACCAAGTAAGCATCACCCGAGCTCGCGCCAACATGACTCACCCGCTGCACCCCGTCTGCAGCCCTCTGACAGCAACAATGTCCCCATCAAAGTTCTCGAGATCAGTTCATGCGCTGCCAGGACCACCTGCATGGCGAGGGGCCTAGGCAGCAAATGGGAACATAAGCTCATTGCCTTCTCGGGGGCTACTTTTGACATGTTGCTCGACAACCATTACTGATACCTTCAGGGCATAAAGGGCCTCCGTGTGTTACCCCTAGCTTAATGGTAGGAAAGTCTCAAGGTGTTGTAGAGTACAGGAGCTGCGCACAAGACAACCAAGCTCCAGGAGGGTCAGGTCCAGAGTGTCCTATCATCTTAGCCTGGGTCAGAACCTTAACCATATGCACTCTGCCTCCCTTGTCATCTGGAAGCGGGTCGTTTCCTTCTTTCGTAAAGCCTGCCTCCTCCTATGATTGCCAATTTAAATGAAACATTGTCTTAACCCATACTTCAAGTATGTTCATTTAATTAATCATTAATTATATAGTCATCTAACTATGCTCATATTCGTATATATCATCTTCATATACACAATTATTTTCACCATGTCTCGCCCCTGGTGGAGTTATACAATCCTATTGCAGGCGGGCCTGCTTGAGGTACCTGTAATGTGTCAAGTGGTCTCACGGCTGCCCCCTTACTTAGGGTCTTGTGGTGCCAGATGGCCTATCCCTAAAGGCCTATGCCAAGCCGGAGATCAAACGTGTGTAGTGTGCTTAGCCTGGTCCTATATCCTAAGCATGCACACCCTACCTCCAAGCGCTGTGGCTGAGTACTGGGAGCCGGAAGGCTTGCACCCTAAGCAAGGTGAGAGCCGGACCTCGAGCACTAGCGCATCAAATTACCCAAGCCCAACATCCTATCCCGGGATCGTATGACATAATAAAGCTAAAGAGAAAAGAGAGGTAACCAATGGCCAAAGTTATCCATCCACTGTCATGTGTGCAGTACATCCAGCTCTAGCACCTCCCAAGGGGCCCGCGGTTATGTCTCTACACGTTGATAATGCCAACAAGCACTGAGTCAGGAGTACACTATTCTGCTACACCCTTATTGAAAATAGGGTTTTTTTGTATCCTATATGCCAGGGATCTGCCATCGATGTTCTACCCGAGAATGATGAGCGACGCCGGAGCATCCAACTTCGGCACTTCCCAAAGGTTCTGCCGTTGACGTTTCTACACAATGATGCTGGTCGATGCTGAAGCGATTCAGCTCTGGCACCTCTGAAGGAGCTTGCCATTGATGTTTTTACACAGCAATGGCGTGTGACGCCAGAGCATCTAGCTTCGGCACATCCCAGGGGACCTGCCATCAACGTTTCAACACGACAATGGTAGGCGACACCAGAGTATCCAGCTCTAGCACCTCCGAGGGGGCCTACCGTCCATGTTTTTACATGACAATGGTACGCGATGTCGGAGTGATCCAGCTCTAGCACCGGCCAGGTGGCCTGCCGTCGACGTTCCCATCCGACGACGACCATGCATTTCAACGCAAGCCTGGCATCCGCCAGAGGACCCACCAGCATTGACTACCCAAGTTCCCGCACTCGGTCGGGGGCCCATCGGCAACATCCTGCGTTTAAGTGGTAGGCATGCCCAACCAGTTGGCCACAACTACCAGGGGGCCACTAAGTGGGTCCCTAGGCAGGACACTAGACAGCACAGATCAGCTACATCTAGTGTGCATCTGTTGGTACCTAAGAGCTAACGAAGATGACGAAGTTCATCTGGCCCTTACGCTGCTAAGGACCCGAGCGGACAAGTTGAGATGCACAAGACCCGGGGAACAATGATGAAATGATTCGTTAAGTGCGCCTTACTGACACACCCGGAAGCTCTAGCAGGCCTCGAGCTGCGGTTGCACTGAGGATGTGGGTGCCACTGTCGATACGGGGGGTGCGGCGGAAGCAGCTGGGCCACCACCAAAACAACCAACGTCTCTGCCGGTGCTCGTTGGTGCACCTCAACCGACCCAAGGGGATGGAAGGCTCGCAATGTGGGACTCAATAGTCCCGTGTCGGGTTCCGACCATCAACCCAACAATGCCACCTTTGGAGCCCTCTATAGATCCGCGGCCAACATCCATGGCCATGCCGGCAACAAGGACCATGACCTTTTGGCCTGGGGCTCCACGGTCTAGCACCTCTAGTGCACTCGCCGACACCTTGGACTACACCAACAACGAGGACATTAGCAGACCGATGCTCATCAGACAACCTTGGGAAGGTTGGTGTGCTGTCTCTAGTCAACAACTCACCCGTCGCTTGGCGGGCGAAGCCCCCGCTTGAAGATCTACCAACACCCAGGGTTGGGAATGGCCACTCCATCGGGCGTTGGCTTGGGTCAAAGGCCACCCTCGGTGGTGCGCTCGGTGGTGACCGAGGACGTTCACCCTTTACGACTTTGACCACTAGTGATTTCCCCTTCCCCATGTCAGGGGCCGGTGCCTTGCTCTTCTCTATGTCGGAGGTTGTGATGAGGACATCAACACCCTCGATACATCCACACCAACTCAGCTACCGGTTTCTGGTCCGATCACTCGCGCTCGTGCACGTCAACTAAACTATGAGGTGAACTCGTTCTTGGCCTTATGTCCATCTTATCTAGACCGTGGAACTACGTGCTTTCTTGTTTTGCTTATGAACAATGGAGAGGAGCCAATGGGAAGGGAATTCGTGCGGACGGGATTTGGACAGCAGAACAGCACCAACTTGTGACGGCCACCACGATTTCATACGGACTCCAATCTAGGCGTTCAAGTACTTCCTGGAAAGAATATCAAGTCTACTTTCAAACGGATCTGGCCTCATATCCATATCTATTCGGGGTCGGCCGCAATAGTTATTTTAATACCAAGACCTTTTTCTGTCCATGGTGCTGCATAACCAAAATTGGGCCCATGGCCCATGTATCGTTTGGAGTCCATTAGGGACTCGTGATTAGGGTTTCTCACGACCCTAGGGAGGTAATAAATAGTAGCAGCCGCCCTCATTAGCTGGTGGGTTTTGTTTATTCATAAGTTAGCTTCTGCTGCTTCCTTGTACAAGCGCGTGTCGACTAGATCGCCCATCTACTTGTATCCAGAACACCACTTTAGATTGATTCAATAGATAAGTGCTTGTTCTTCTTGTTCTTGCGTGTTCTTCGATTGCTTGCAGGAACAAAGGCCCTCGTGGTCAGGTTGATTGTGCGCCAGCAAGATCAATACAATTTCAGAGTCGGTGTACCGATCGCTAAGGCGCATTGTCTTGGGGACGGTGTAGTCGGATCGCCAATGTCTTCTCCTCCACAAATCGAACCCTCCTATTCTCATCGAAAGATCGGGAACCAAGATCCTATAAAGTGGTAATCAGAGCAAGGTTAATCGGTGAGAGTGCTACCATTACTTTTCTTTCCGCTGTTATCATCCTATAGTCCAGAAAAAGCCCAAAAAAATACCAGATCTGTTTTTTTCCATTATTCCTAGACCATTGTGCCTTTTATTTTCTCCACTTAGTCAAGACTTGTTGAGTTCATGGTTGCTTCGATGAGTCAAGTTGCTGGTCTTTAGTTTTGCACCACTAGAGTTTCGAGTTCGTGTCACATTCGGTCACCTAGTTCGAGTTTGAGTCGGATTGCTAGTTTGAGTTTGAGTCTGATTACTAGTTCGAGTTCGAATCAGATTGCTACTTCGAGTTTGAGTTAGATTAGTAATTTGAGTTTGACAACAAGAAAAAGGCAAGTGCAAAATCAAAAGCCGCACAAAAGCCACAAGCAATTAGAGAAAAAAAAAGGCAAGTGCAAGATCAAAAGCTGCATGTGCAAATTTTGTTCTAGGGTCTCCTGATTCCATCTAGAGAGAGTTTGGGTGACCACCCCAACAAAAAAAAAACCAAAAAAAAAAATCAGATTGTTGTTTGCGGTGTTTTTGGTGACGACATTGGTGTCTCGGATCGCATCTCTAGTACGGTCTACACTAAGATCAGCACAGTACTGTCGTAGAATTTTTATTCAGCTTGTTGTGATTAACGTGGTAAAAGTTTGCTCCTTGTGCTAGTTCAGCCACCTAACGCCATAGATTAACACCTGCTCTTGAAGTTGTTCATTACTTGCTGGTTGCCATCACCTTCTTGCTGAGCTTTGTAAGAACAGGTAAGAGCTTGATTGAACAGGTTGAGAGTGAGCGAGTTATCTCCACCAGCACCTTTGTAGCTAGGGATAATGTTACCCTTTCATATTGGATTTTTTTCTACTAACCATGGCAGGAGGAGCAAATACAAATGAAGACGTGCATTCACCTCGCACACGGGGAATTATACAACACTTCGAACGCCAAGTGCGGCTACACACAGAAGCGCTTGATGAGGATTTTCGTGTTACCAGTGACCGCCTTGGTCAATTGGAAAATATGCAGATCGACACCAACACCAAAATCATCACGTTGGAGATTTCCATTCAAACATTGAACACCTCTATTGGAGCCATCCTGCAGCGCCTTGAGGACGCACCGCAGACGGACAGGTGAGCAATGCTCCTAGTATTGTATGTGACAATGAAGATGACTATTCTGCAGATACGGAGATTGGGGAAGATGAGGAAGCTAGGCCATGGCGCCCGATACAACGCAACCGTCAAGGCATTGGTGGACATCGTCGGCGCGAGGTACGCAATCATGAAGATAATTTTAACAAGATCAAATTTAGGATACCTCATTTTGATGGTAAATATGACCCTGATGCATATATTACTTGGGAGATTTCTGTTGATAAAAAATTTGCATGTCATGAGTTTCCTGAAAATGCAAGAGTTAGAGCAGCCACTAGTGATTTTACTGATTTTGCTTCTGTTTGGTGGATAGAACATGGCAAGAAAAATGCTAATAACATACCACAAACGTGGGATGCTTTGAAACGGCTCATGCGGGCTAGATTTGTTCATTCTTACTATGCACGTGATCTGTTAAATAAGTTACAACAATTGAGACAGGGAGCTAAAAGTGTAGAAGAGTATTTTCAGGAATTACAAATGGGTATGTTGCGTTGTAATTTAGACGAGTATGAGGAACCAGCTATGGCTAGATTTTTGGGTGGTTTAAACCGTGAAATTCAGGACATACATGCTTATAAAGATTATAATAATGTTACCCGTTTGTTTCGTCTTGCTTGTAAAGCTGAAAGGGAAGTGCAGGGACGACGAGCTAGCTCTAGAACTAATATTTCTGCAGGAAAGACTAGCTCATGGCAACCACGCACGACTACTCCTTCGACTGGGCGTGCTTCTCCGCCATCTTCTTCACCAAGTCGGGCAGCACCTTCTTTTTCCGGCAACAAGCCACATGCTTCTTCCACTAGCTCAGCAGTAAAGACCACCCAAAAGCCTACCGAGAGTGCTTCTTCCGTAGCATCTACCGGACGATCTAGAGACGTTCAATGTCACAAGTGCAAGGGTTTTGGCCATGTGCACCGTGACTGCCCAAGCAAACGTGTGCTGAAATGAACGAAAAGCGAGATGAACCTTTCAAATCGATTGATAGATGGCCTGATCTGTTCTGATAGATCGAAAGGGAATCTATCATAAAAAATTGTTAAAGATGACGGTGAGTACTCATCTGATAGTGATTTTGATGACGATACATGTGTTTTGCTTGCAGCTGACTATGCAGGTAGCGATGAACATCAAGAAGAGCATATTGGTGCAGAAGATGCAGCGCGCTATGATAGTCTCATTGTGCAGCGTGTGCTTAGTGCACAAATAGAGAAAGCGGAACAAAATCAAAGGCACACATTATTCCAAACAAAGTGTGTTGTCAAAGAGCGATCTTGCCGCATGATCATTGATGGAGGTAGCTGCAACAACTTGGCCAGCAGTGACATGGTGACCAAGCTGGCACTAAGCACCAAACTGCACCCACATCCCTATTAGATTCAATGGTTAAACAACAGCGGTAAGGCAAAGGTAACTAGACTTGTGCGAATCAATTTTACTATTGGATCATATAAGGATGTCGTTGAATGTGATGTTGTGCCTATGCAAGCTTGTAATATTCTGCTAGGAAGACCTTGGCAATTTGATAGAGATTCTATGCATCATGGTAGATCAAATCAGTATTTTTTTCTTTACCACGATAAAAAAATTGTGTTGCATCCTATGTCTCCTGAAGCTATTGTGCAAGATGATGTTGCTAGAGCTAGGAAAACTAAATATCAGGACCATGCTAACATTGAGAACAATAACAATGCCAAATCTGTGTTTGATAAGAAAAATGAGATATCTCTGAAGGGAAAATGCTTGTTTGCTACGAAATCTGATATTAATGAACTGATTGCTTCCACCTCCGTTGCCTATGCTTTGGTATGCAAAGATGCTTTGATTTCCCTTTACGATGTGCAACATTCTTTGCCTCCTGCTGTTGCTAACATTTTGCAGGAATATTCTGATGTGTTTCCAAGTGAAATACCACCAGGACTACCACCACTTCGAGGGATTGAGCACCAGATTGACCTCATTCCCGGTGCTTCATTGCCCAACCGTGCACCATACAGGACAAATCCAGAAGAAACAAAGGAGATTCAGCGTCAAGTACAAGAACTACTTGATAAAGGTTATGTACGTGAGTCTCTTAGTCCTTGTGCTGTTCCAGTTATTCTAGTACCTAAAAGGGACGGATCATGGCGTATGTGTGTGGATTGTAGAGCAATCAACAATATAACCATTCGATATCGTCATCCTATTCCACGCTAAGATGATATGCTTGATGAATTGAGTGGTGCTGTTGTGTTCTCAAAAGTTGATTTGCGTAGTGGTTATCACCAAATTCGCATGAAACTAGGAGATGAATGGAAAACTACTTTCAAAATAAGTTCGGCTTATATGTGTGGTTAGTCATGCCTTTTGTGTTAACTAATGCACCTAGCACCTTCATGAGATTAATGAACGAGGTTTTGCGTGCATTCATTGGAAAATTTGTTGTTGTGTATTTTGATGATATATTGATTTATAGCAAATCCATGGATGAACATCTTGATCACTTACGTGCTGTTTTTGATGCTTTGCATGAGGCACGATTATTTGGTAATCTTGAGAAGTACACCTTTTGCACGGATCGAGTCTCTTTCCTTGGCTATGTTGTTACTCCACAGGGAATTGAAGTTGATCAAGCCAAGGTAGAGGCTATTCAGGGGTGGCCTGTACCAAAGACCATCACACAGGTGCGGAGCTTTCTAGGGCTGGCTGGGTTCTATCGTCGCTTTGTGAAGGATTTCAGCACCGTTGCTGCTCCATTGAATGACCTTACGAAGAAGGGGTGCCTTTTTCTTGGGGCACCACACAAGATAACGCCTTTATTATACTGAAAGATAAGTTGACGCATGCACCTCTTCTCCAACTTCCTGATTTTTCTAAGACTTTTGAGCTTGAATGTGATGCTAGTGGGATTGGATGGGGTGGTGTTTTGTTACAAGAAGGAAAACCTGTTGCATATTTTAGTGAGAAAATGAGTGGTCCTGTTCTAAATTATTCTACCTATGATAAGGAATTATATGCTCTTGTACGAACTTTAGAAACATGGCAGCATTATTTGTGGCCCAAAGAATTTGTTATCCATTCTGATCATGAATCACTAAAGCATATTAGGAGTCAAGGGAAACTAAACCGTAGGCATGCTAAGTGGATGGAATTTATTGAGTCTTTTCCTTATGTCATTAAACACAAAAAGGGAAAGGATAATGTTATTGCTGATGTTTTATCTAGACGTTATACTCTTCTATCTCAACTTGACTTTAAAATTTTTGGATTAGAAATGATTAAAGATCAATATGAACATGATGCTGATTTCAAAGATGTATTGCTGAAATTTAAAGACAGAAAAACATTGAATAAATTTGTCCTCAATGATGGCTATGTGTTTAGAGCTAACAAGTTATGCATTCCAGCTAGATCCGTTCGTTTGTTGTTGTTACAGGAAGCGCATGGAGGCGGGCTGATGGGGCACTTTGGAGTGAAAAAGACGGAGGACATACTTGCTGGTCATTTCTTTTGGCCAAGGATGAGGCGAGACGTGGAGCGCATTGTTGCTCGCTGCACGACATGTCAAAAAGCTAAGTCACGACTTAATCCACATGGTTTGTACATGCCTCTTCCTGTTCCTAGCATGCCTTGGGAGGATATTTCTATGGACTTTGTTTTAGGACTGCCTAGAACAAAGAAGGGGAGGGATAGCATCTTTGTTGTTGTGGATAGATTTTCTAAAATGGCACACTTCATACCTTGTCGTAAAAGTGATGATGCTACACATGTTGCTGATTTGTTTTTCCGAGATGTTGTTAGATTGCATGGTGTGCGAAACACAATAGTTTCAGATCGTGATGCTAAGTTTCTTAGCCATTTTTGGAGAACGTTATGGGCAAAATTGGGGACTAAGCTTTTATTTTCAACTACTTGTCATCCCCAAACTGATGGTCAAACTGAGGTTGCGAATAGAAGTTTATCTACCATGCTTAGGGCTGTTTTGAAAAAGAATATAAAAATGTGGGAAGAGTGTTTGCCTCATGTTGAGTTTGCTTATAATTGTTCCCTACATTCTAGTACTAAGAAATGCCATTTTGAGATTGTTTATGGATTTGTACCTCGTGCTCCTATTGATTTATTACCTCTTCCTTCAATGGAACAAGTGAATTTTGATGCTAAACATCGTGCTGAATTGATCTCAAAATTGCATGAAACCACTAAGAAGAATATAGAGTGCATGAATGCCAAGTATAAACTTGCTGGTAGTAGGGGAAAGAAAACTATCACTTTTGAACCTGGTGATTTAGTTTGGTTACATTTGCGAAAGGATAGGTTTCCTGATTTGAGAAAGTCTAAATTGTTACCTCGAGCTGATGGTCCATTCAAAGTGTTAGAAAGGATTAATGATAATGCATATAAACTCGAGTTGCCTGCGAATTTTGGGGTTAGTCCCACATTTAACATTGCAAATTTGAAGCCATATTTGGGAGAAGAAGATTATCTTGAGTCGCGGATGGCTCAAATGCAAGAAGGGGAGGATGATGAGGACATCAACACCCTCGATACATCCACACCAACTCAGCTACCGGTTTCTGGTCTGATCACTCGCGCTCGTGCACGTCAACTAAACTATGAGGTGAACTCGTTCTTGGCCTTATGTCCATCTTATCTAGACCGTGGAACTACGTGCTTTCTTGTTTTTGCTTAGGAACAATGGAGAGGAGCCAATGGGAAGGGAATTCGCGGGACGGGATTTGGACAGCAGAACAGCACCAACTTGTGATGGCCACCATGATTTCATACATACTCCGATCTAGGCGTTCAAGTACTTCCTGGAAAGAATATCAAGTCTACTTTCAAACGGATCTGGCCTCATATCCATATCTATTCGGAGTCGGCCACAATAGTTATTTTAATACCAAGACCTTTTTCTGTCCATGGTGCTGCATCACCAAAATTGGGCCCATGGCCCATGTATCGTTTGGAGTCCATTAGGGACTCGTGATTAGGGTTTCTCACGACCCTAGGGAGGTAATAAATAGTAGCAGCCGCCCTCATTAGCTGGTGGGTTTTGCTTATTCATAAGTTAGCTTCGGCTGCTTCCTTGTACACGCGCGTGTCGACTAGATCGCCCATCTACTTGTATCCAGAACCCCACTTTAGATTGATTCAACAGATAAGTGCTTGTTCTTCTTGTTCTTGCATGTTCTTCGATTGCTTGCTGGAACAAAGGCCCTCGTGGTCAGGTGGATTGTGCGCCAGCAAGATCAATACAACTTCGGAGTCGGTGTACCGATCGCTAAGGCGCATTGTCTTGGGGACGGTGTAGTCGGATCGCCAATGTCTTCTCCTCCACAAATCGAACCCTCCTATTCTCATCGAAAGATCGGGAACCAAGATCCTATCAGGATGAGTCTTCCCCCTCGTGCACTTCAGGGCTCGGGTTGGGTGTAGGCACATGCTGAGGGACGTGGATGGTTAGCCTTTGGTCCACATCTCCAACGCGTCACAGTGCAAGACCGAGTGCATCTAGGTTCGACATCTCCATCGAGACCTTCACCCCGAGATCCCAGTCCGTGCAGAGCAACAGACAAAGCTTTGGAAGGGTGAAGATGTCGGGGGTCAACAGATCTCTGCACATCTTGGACATCATCTTGAACACCTCTTGCTGGATTGTATCAAAACTGCGACCCATCACCAGCCTCTTGCCGTCCTGCAACCCGAAATATAACCGCACCGGGCGATAGCGCTACTAGAGTTGGGCTACGCGTCGGTTCATGAAGTTTGCTAGCACCTTCAATGATGACAAGCCACGGTCCGCCAGGTACTCGATCCTCTCCATTGCCAGGGTGTACTCTGGCTCCAACTCTGGGCGTTCCTCACAGGTCTTCTTCCTGCAAATCGCTCAGTTGATAGGCAGGGTCACGCAGTCATGAGCATCACCGTGCACTGTCATCCAGTCTTCCCTCCAGCCTTACCACCTCATGGAAGAAAGTGGGGTGATGTACTTGAATGGGTACTTTGGCCGCTGCTGGAAGTAGTAGGCTCCAAGGAAGTTTGTCCTGCTCCTCCCGGTCCGCCTCGGCACGAAGAATTGGTTGATCTGGAAAAGATGGGTGAACTCACATGAACATCTTGTAGAAGTGCGAGAACCGCCGCCACCACCAAGGAGATCAGTGACAGGTGATGAAGCTGGAACCCAAAGATATCCAGAAGTGTCACAAGCAAGAAAGAAACGAGCAGAACAAACCCGGAGTACGCATACAAAGAAAAGAAGATGATCTCTCGTCCTTCAAATCAAGATGGAGGGAGTAGAGGCATACTCATTCCCGCTGCTCCTCGTCTACCCAGCCAAATAGCTGCCTCACTGACTTTATGTCTTTGATGCGGGAGGGAGGCAAGGTTGAGGCCATTGGAGTAGGCGAGATTGTAACACTATCATTTTCATCCATCAAGCATTCAGTACATTCCTATACATGCTTAGCATTAAGCAACATAGAAAGGAACAATATTAAATGAATTAGAACCAAAACAACATTTAAATTTTGCAGCAGTGCATACTTGTCCAGTTGGTACCCCGGACTAGTCTGTTTGACTCTCTGTTGCCCTATAGACTTATCCATTTTCTGCCCAGATTAGTCCGAATTTGCTTGTTTTGATTGTCCGGACATGTCCGTTGTTGAGTACGGACTATTCCGTTCTTCCCTACTGGAACCCTTAAGAGTTGTCCGGTAGATTCATCTTTTGATCCGGTCTTTGGAAATTTTACCAAACCTCTGGACTTGTCCGACCCATACCGGACTTGTCCATTTTCCTTTCTGGCCAAGATAGGACTTGTTCGGAGCTAGAACGGACTTGTCTGTTCATGTCTCTGTTTGATATCGGACTAGTCCGACCCCTTAGGAGACTTGTCCGGTGTGCCCGACTCGGATTCAATCTTTTCCTCCACAACTTCGTATTGGGTATTTGCCTTAATTGGGCCCAAGAACGTCGTGCCCAACCCCTGTGGAGCCCATGTGGGACCCCTACACAGCCTCCACCACCTTGAACTCAAAATCCACCAAACCCTACCACCTCCACCTCTATATAAACACCCCATCACCCAACATTCATCCCTTTTTTCACAATTGAGAAACTCCAAACCCTAATTCGTAAGAGCTACCGTCAATAGGAGTGCACCGCAGCCAGAGGAAGGAAGGAGGAAGGAGAGGGATAAAGCAAGATCAATCTTCGTCAACTCATCGACATCATCATAAATTCTCCACCAATTCTCCATCCTCTTTGGATCCAAATGCCAAGATCTCGAGTTTAATTGAATTTTCAACCCTTGAGTTGTTGAATTCACGTTAATTACCTTAGATCATCTTTCAACTTCAATCTTGGTCCCATAATTTTTCTCAAACTATATTGTAATTGGAATTTTGTCAAAAACCCGAGCCGAGCGGACTTGTGGGGCCAAGTGCGGACTAGTACGGTCGACATTCTAGACCAGGACGTACTAGTCTGGCCCCTGAATAGACTAGCCCGATCTTGTTGTCTGTTTTGTGCTGAATTAATTCCAAATTAACTCAAATCTACTTGAAACTTGTTCAAACTTGTTAAAAACTATTGTCACTAGTTAGTAAACATTAATAGCAACTTATTAACAAGTTTTACCTCACAATTGCATAAATCATGCATATCATGGCATATTGAGTAATATATGAGCATTTATTGATTGTAATGTTTTTTTTTGTATGTCGATTGCGTGAAATAAAAGGTGCTACTCTAGACGGTGCTGTCGAGGACCTCCAGTACCAGAACTTCGAAGCATTTGACCCTAATCAAGCTCACAAGCAAGGCAAGTGTCCTTGATCATTTTGATCCAGTTTTTTAAACTTTTGTTTGTAAAACTGCATGCTTGTGTCAATTTGACGGGAAACCATCTATAGGTGTTTACTAGACTTGTTTGACAATCCTTGTCGCTTGGAATACATTGTAGAGAGTCGGGAAGGGTATTTTACCATTTTGCTTCACTCTAAGTTAATTGGCATGTGAAAACAACCAAATGGCTTGATTATTAATTAATGACCCTATGGATGATATGAATTGATGAATATGGATCATTTGTAACATGGGACTTGGGAGATCTAAGCAAACATGGTTCATGGATTGCGTTGGATGTTATGGTGGTTTTGCTTGCCTTGGATCTAAGGACCAGTTCATGCGAGAATATGCCAGGACAACAGTACCACCACAACGCCAAGTACAGTTGCGGATTAGCTGATTAATTAGATGTATCGCCAGCATTGTTCAGATCATTTTGGGGAGCGGGGAATGGGAGTCGGTTGGTTTTGCAATAGTGGTGGGACTGCCTATGATCCGAACGGCAGAAGAGAGGGCCCTTGGTTGGATGTGCTCAGTTGGAGGCATCACCACCAGTGAAACTTTAGTGGGTCTTAATATGCTGGTAGTCCCTTTGTAAAGGCTATTCTATGATCTCTTGGCCATACACCTAATGAAGTGTAATTGGCATAAGAGAGGTTTCTTTAGTTGCCGACAGGTGACAAAATCATGAACTTGTGGGTAAAGTGGTACAACCTATGCAAAGTGTTAAAAACTATCATGATAGTCGTGCTCCCGGTTAAGAGCACCTGGATGACTTACATGATTTGAGGGAAATGAGAAAATTGGGATGGTTTGGCTATGGTTATGGATTGGATGGTGATAAATGGTCATGGTTAATGATGATGGTAAGAAAATGGAATATGGATGGATAATGAACGTTGGATACGTGTTATGATAATTATTTGGGATGTCATGGGATTACTTCACATAAACATTGTAGAATGCTTTTCATATGTTTTAAATGTACTTTTTAGTAAATAGCCATTATTTATTATCAATTCGTTGTTAAGCTACATGTCATTATTTTCCCACACTTGTTGAGTATGATATGTGCTCACCCTTGCAGTTCCCCTGCCAATAGTTTCAGGTGATATTTGGGAGTATCCCGAGGATTATGGGGAGTACTAGGCTATGTGCTGCCGTCGACTTGCCTGTGGTGTTGCTTGGAGCCGCGCTATCCCCTATGCTTAGTTTGCTTAGTTGCTTAATTAAATTATTTCCGTTGCATTAGCTTGAGATTTATTAATAATGATCATTAGAGCTATAATTCGAGGTTTTTTTGAATATTGTAATAAAAGTACTTATTTAATAATTTATGTTGTTTTAATTATCTATTTATCATTTGTGAATCACTTGTGTATGTGTGTTAAACATCGTGGGCACACATATGCATCACGCTTGGTTTATTTTCGGACCGGGAGTCACAAATTGGTTTCAGAGCCACAAGTTGACCGTAGGACGCAACCTAGATAGAATGGACACTTTAGAGCAAATAGTAACACTTAGGAATTGTTGGGGTTTGCTTGGTGTGCTGCTTGCTATGTAATGTTGCTTGTAGGCTTGTGTGCTTCGTAGAGGATTGTGGGATGATTTAGCGTTTGCCACATCCATATAGGCTAGTATAGGTAGTTGCTTAGTTTCATATCTCTTGATGAATATAGTTTGGGACATTTTCTAAAGTCTTCTATCTCTTGCTCTTTCTTCAGATGCCGATGACTCGCAAACAGAGGGATGCCAATGAGAATGAGGAGAACAATGGAGCACCTCAGAACAACAACAATGGACCTGTACCTAAGGCTATCAACCTGGAGCAGTTGTTGGCTATACAGAATCAACTTATGCAGACTGTGATGCAGACTTTGGAGCAGATGCAGGCCAATAATCAAAACCATCCCCATATGCCTCCACCACCGCCACCTCCACCACCTCATAACAAGTTGGGAGAGTTTATGGGGACTAGGACACCTACTTTTGCTCAAGCCACATATCATATGGAAGGTGATGATTGGGTGAAATTTGTGGAGAAGAAACTCTCTATTGTCCAGTGCAATGACAGGAAGAAGGTTCTCTTTGCCTCCCATCAGCTAGTTGGAGCAACTGGGAATTGGTGGACTGGCTGTGCAATGCCCATGAAAATCAAGAGAGGATCACTTGGGCCTAATTCAAGGAGAGCTTTCATTCTCATTTTGTTCCTGAGGGAGGTATGATCTTGAAGAGGCAGGAATCTGAGAACCTAAGGCAGGAGAAGTCAAGTGTGAGTAAGTATCTCAATAAATTCACTCATCTCTCAAGGTATGCTCCAGAGGATGTCAACCGGGATGGCCGCAAGATATATATGTTGATGAGAGGCCTAGATAATGAGATTCAAGTCCAATTGCTCAATTGTGACTATGCAAATTTCAAGAAGCTTGTGGACAAAGTTATTGTGTTGAAAATATGGTTTGCGAGATGGAGCAAGATAAAAAGAGGAAGGCACCATATCAAGGACAGCCAAAAGGAAGCAATGTTTGCCCCCGCTTTTTGCCACCAAATGCATCATACTACAACCCCTCTGCTCCCGCATATCGTGCTGCTATTACACCGTGCCAAGCATAACAAATGCAGCAATGTCCCGCTATGCAAGCTCTTCGCCCTCCAATGTCTCATGCACCCCGCGCCAACTTTCCTGCTAATGCACCAAACCAAGCTCGCCCAAAAAATTCTGGTGCAGCAAGGTCCTGCTATAATTGTTGTGAAGTGGGCACATTGCATCTCAATGTCCTAAGTCAGGCCTTGATCAAGAGAACAATGCTCTGAGACAGAACCCAAGACCAAAAGGAGGAGCAACTCAAGGCAATAGTGGACTGCAGAATTTCGTTCGCGGCAAGGTGAATCATGTATCTACGGAGGAAGCCCAACAAGAGGACGATGTGGTGATTGGTACGTGTCTCGCAAACTCCAACCCGGTGACTATGTTATCTGATTTTGGGGCATCGCATTCATTTATTGCATCAAAGTATGTCGCCAAGTATAGTTTGCCCATATCTCATATGAAGTATATCTTGTTGGTTAGGTCTCCTTAAGGAGAGATTAGAAAGTATATAGTAATGTCCAAAAGTAAGCCTTAGAATAAGGGGGGTAGACTTCTTCGCCAACCTTACTGTTTTGGATTCGCAAGGATGATTTGTTTTATCAAATGAAGGGTGCATGTGTTTTCTCCAAGATTGACTTGAGTTCAGGCTATTTCCAAATAAATATTAGACCGTCGGATATAGCCAAGACCAATTTTCGAACACGGTATGGATCATATGAGTATACCGTTATGTCTTTTGGATTGACCAATGCATTGGCACACTATAAGTACCTCATGAATAAGGTTTTCATGGAGTATTTGGATAAATTTGTGTTGGTGTTCTTTGATGACATTATGATCTACTCTAGAAGCGAGGAAAAACACGTGGTGCATTTAAGGCTCACATTGCAGAAATTGAGGGAGCACCAATTATATGCCAAATTCAACAAGTGGCAGTTCTGGTTAAGGGAGGTGTATTTTTTGGGACATATCATCTCTGAAGGAGGAGTATCAGTTGACCCGGGAAAAGTGAGGCATGTGCTGAAATGGGAGCCACCGCAGAATGCAAAAGAAATCCAAAGTTTTCTTGGTATGGCTGAATATTACCGTCAGTTAATCAAGGATTTCTCCAAAATAGCCAAGCCCCTGACTGAGTTGTTGATGAAGGGAAAAGCATTCTAATGGACTCAAGCTTGTCAGGACAGTTTTGAGGAGCTTAAGAAGAGGTTGACAACCAAACCAGTCTTGGTTTTGCCCGATGTGAGTAAAAGCTTTGATATCTATTGCGACGCATCAAGACAGGGACTTGGATGTGTGCTCATGCAAGAAGGTCAAGTAGTAGGTTATGCATTGAGGAAATTCAAGGAACATGAGCAGAATTATTCTACGCATGATCTTGAACTTGCAGCCATAGTGCATGCTTTGAAGATATGGAGACATTACATTCTTGGTCATAGGTGCGAGATTTACACGGACCACAAGAGCCTCAAGTACATATTCACATAACCTGATCTGAATTTGTGGCAACGAAGGTGGTTGGAGCTCATTAAGGATTATGATGTAGGAATAACCTATCACCTAGGGAAGGGTAATGTAGCAGCCGATGCTTTGAGTCAGAAAGGGCTGAGCCACCAACTCATGGTTCAAGAATTGCGGACCGAGCTATGCAAGGAGTTTGAATAGTTGAATCTTGGATTTGTGAATGAGATGGGGATAATGGAGTTAAACCTGACCTTGGAGCAAGAAGTTCAAGAAGGTCAGACCAAGGATTAGGAAATTCAAGAAATCAAAGAAAGGACTCAAGAAGGGAGAGAATTCATATTTGATGAGGATGACCATGGCACTCTATGGTCTGGGAAAAGAATTGTTGTGCCTAATGTAAAGCATATTCAGGAAACTATATTAAAGGAGGAACATGCCTCACCTTACTGAATTCATCCCGGCTGTATGAAGATGTACAAGGACTTTAAAATGTGTTACTGGTGGGCTAGCATGAAAATGGACATAGCTAAATATGTCGCCTTGTGTGATGTTGAACATCAAGGGCCATCTGGATTATTGCAGCCATCGAATATTCTAGAATTGAAGTGGGAAGAAATCGGTATGGACTTCATAGTTGGGTTACCGCGAACTCAATCCGGTTATGACTCGATGTGGGTTATCGTTGATCGATTGAACAAGTCAGCTTATTTCATCCCCGTCAGAACAACCTATACCACTATGAAGCTAGCAGAATTGTATATGGAGCATATTGTGTGCCGACATGGAGTTCCAAAGAAAATAGTCTCGAACCAAGGTTCTCAATTCACCTCTAGGTTTTGGGAGAATCTACACGAAGTTATGGGTACCAGGTTAAATTTCAGCTCAGCACATCATCCCCAAACTAATGGACAAACCTAGAAGACCAACCAAATATTAGAAGATATGTTGAGAGCTTGTGCCTTGAAGCATGGAGGCAGCTGGGACAAAAGCTTGTCGTATGCTAAATTTTCTTACAATAACAGTTATGAAGCCAGCTTAAAGACGTCGCCATATGAAACACTATATGGAAGGAAGTGTAGGATACCCTTGTTTTGGAATGAGACAGGAGAAACTCAAGTATTTGGCCTTGATGTGTTGCTAAAAGATGAAAATCAAGTTCAGACAATCCGCGAGAATTTGAGGGTTGCTCAATCAAGACAAAAGGGCTATGCGGATAATAGGCGGAGAAATTTAGTCTTTGAAGTGGAAGACTTCGAATATCTCAAAGTATCACCTATGCGAGGTCATAAGTGATTTAACGTCAGAGGCAAGTTGGCACCTCGCTATATTGGACCATTCAAGACTTTGGGAAAACGTAGAAGAGTGGCATATAAGTTGGAGATGCCAGCACATATTTCCAATGTTAATGATGGGTTTCACGTTTCTCAGCTCAAGAAGTGCTTAAGAGTATTGGAAGAACAAGTGTCAATGGAAGAATTGGAATTGGAGGCAGATTTGACTTATGAGGAGCAACTTTGTGAGACCTATGTGTGCTGAATACATTGGCTTGTACTAAATACATTGGCTTTAATAATAAAATGTCTAAAATTCTGCAAAAACACCCTTTTTAGCAAGGTCCGACTCTAGCTCCGAGCTTCTGCAAGGTCTGACAATAGGTCCAACTTGCTTTGTCAAGGTCCAACATGTTTTTGGGTAGCTCCGGTGAGCTTTGTCTTTAGCTCCGACATGTCTTTGATAGCTCCGACATGTTTTTCTTGCTATGGCTTTTGGGTTGACTAGTTCCGACCAGATTTGGTAAGCTCTGGCGCTAGGTTGTACTAGCTTTGGTTAGCTCCAGCGCTAGATGTACTAGCTTTGATAAGCTCCGGCCCTAGGTTGTACTAGCTTTGGTAATCTCCATCTCATGCTCTGGTAGGCTTTGGCAAGATTCGGAGCATGATCGCAATGTTCCTTTTTTACCGTGAAATGTTTCGAACTTTCTTTACATTGATGGAAAGTTTTCTTGGTAATCTTTTACTGAGATTTTGATGTGTTTTGGTGGTTATAGCTGATCTTGTTTTTGCTATGGTTTGCAACATGCTTACGTGAGGTGCTCACGAAAGGTGTTGTGGTTGCAGAACTAATTTGAGTCAAGTTGCGGACTTGGGCTCGTACGGATTGGTTGTTTGTTCGTGTGCAGGTGTTGCTTGAGTTCAAGACATGGCTGGTGACGGGATCCATTGAACTAGTCTTAGGGAGAAGATGAGGTTCAACAACCAAGTTCCGGAGGAGTTGTGGTTGAGTTGATCGTGAGGTTGCGCAGCATGTTTGTATCAAGAACAATGCATATGAAGGTATCGTGGACATTGTTGGAACATGTTTGCACATGTGAAAGGAGTGCATGGTCATGGCCACATAGTTCTGATGCGTGATGAAGAGATGTGGACATAAAGAATTGGTCGAAAAGGTCCAACCGACTAGGTTATGGACTTGGGCTGCTGCGAAGTCATGTTTGACTCAAATATGAAAAGATTTAAGTTGGTTATGATATGATTTTCGTGGGTCACGAATTTGAGTTGTTCTAGAAATGTGGGATACATTCCTAATGTGTTTGGAAGTCTTAAGATTGCTTCTATCTGCGTATAGAAGAGTCTTGAGCAGTTATGAAAAGTTTTGATTCGTGAATTGAGTAGGATTAGAGTTCTAGTTAGGTTTGGATTGGCCTAAGGGCTAGTTATATAAAGAAGGGAGGCCAGAGCTTGTGGTAGACGACTTTGGGGCTGTTCCTCTTGTGTTCTATTGAATAAATATCGTATTTTAAAGGAACTTTTGTGCCTTGTTCATCCGACTTGTTCCAAACAAGTCTTTCTCAACGAGTTTTCTGCACAGCACTACCTTTCTTCGGTGGTTTTATCATAACTCCAGTTTTACAGATCCAATTGACGTGATTCTTTTTGAGTTGCCTTCAACACTTGATTATCTATCATCTGTGAAAATTTCATGGTCATTGGATTTGTGGTTTTTGATATACACGAGTTTCTTTGCAGTATTGCAGATCTGTTGTTTACTTAGTAGAATAGATTAACCTTTGTTCGATCCTTTGATCGTAAGTTGAGTTTCTCTCGACGGATTTGAGTGATTCATGTTGTGTTATCTTTGTGACTTGAATATCTATTATATCTAGCACTTTTGTCATGGTGAAACCTGATTATATTAGTCTCACACATGATTTCTTTAACAGATCATTTTTCTGCCGAGGGGTTTTCATTGCTTCCGCTGAAAAAGTTTTAATCTACCATTCACTCCCCCCTAGTATCTTTTCACGTTCTTTT
The DNA here is from genome assembly GCA_036927565.1 of Tuctoria greenei. Lineage (NCBI taxonomy): Eukaryota > Viridiplantae > Streptophyta > Magnoliopsida > Poales > Poaceae > Tuctoria > Tuctoria greenei. Next base: position 119,919,275 of record JAYESD010000004.1, read on the forward strand.
CAATCCTACAATTGGTATCAGAGCCATGGTGCTCTAATTTTTGTGACTTGCACGTGTTTTTGACTAATGTTGATGGAGAAATACTCTGCCAAACTTGTGTGTTTAGTGGTATTGATTTTTAGGTTTTGGAGGCACATATGGAAGCTTTTATCCAGGCACAAGGCTTCGCAATATGGGAGAAGGTATACAAGCCTTACGAAGTGTCATCAAACGATCAAGTTACAGCTACAAATCTGAGAGATGTCGACAACAATAATAAGGCTCAAAACTTGATCATACAAGTATTAACTCAAAGTGACTTCGACCGTGTTGCACACCTCCAATCTGCATACGATGTGTGGAAAGCACTTTGCGACTACCACGAAGGATCCAACATGATCAACGAGGTAAGGCAAGACATGTTCAAAAAAGAATACATGCACTTTGAGATGCAACCTGTTGAATCCATTGATGATCTCTTTGCTCGCTTTAATAAAATTCTCAGCAACTTGCATAGCGTCAATGTTAATTTTTCAGATGCTGAGAATGCTAGGCAATTACTAAGTGCATTAGAAATGTCAATTTGGGAGATGAAGGTTACATCTATTCGTGAATCTACTGTCATGAGTACACTAACTTTAGATGTACTATATTCTAAATTGAAAACTCATGAAATTAACATAATCTCACGTAAGAACCCCAACAAGTCTCTTGCATTTGTTTCTCAACGTGACATACCTAGCTCCGGCCAATTTTCATCTTGTAGTATGCTTGCTTTGTTGTCCTCCCTAACCCTTGAACAAATCTAGGAGTTTCCAGAGGAGGAGCTAGTACTTCTCTCTACTAGGTTCTCAAAAGCATTGCAAAATGTGAGAACTGGAAGAAGAGGAAGCTCCGGACCTCAACGGTGTTTCGAATGTGGTAAGACAGGACATTTTTAGTCAGATTGCCCTAACCTTTCAGGTCCTACTTCCCAAGATGAAAAGCAAACAAGTACAAATCACTTCTCTGCAAAAGATACGAAGAAAAAGAAGGGTTTTACAGGACGTCAATTGGTGAGCAGTTTTATCTACGCACTTCAAGAACATGGCTCAAGCGATGTGGACATAGGAAGTGATGAATATGAAGATGATTTGGCAAACTTGTGCTTCATGTCGGGCAAGTCAAGATCAAGTATGGAGGAGGCTGAACACAAAGGCGACAACAAAGAGGTATGTCCTACTTGCGATGAAATGTGTGATGCTATTTCTGGTGCCACTGTAATAGTTAAGAAAAAGGACAAAAAGCTTAGAGACAATGCTGTTAATATTGAGTCACTAGAATCTAAAATTAATCATTTGAAATCCTTGATTCACAGTGATGATTCTTGTTCCTCATGTGATTTAATATATGCACAATTGTCCTCATTAAAAAGTGAGCACACCTCCCCACTTGATAAACTTGAGTTAGAAATTGAAATGAGCATAGAGCTTGCTGCACTTAATGATAGAAACTTGAAATATACTAGATGTTCTACAATTGATTTGCATTTTTCTACTTGTGATGATCTTGATAAGAAACAACAAGATGCTATGAATGAAATTTCTATATTGATAAATGATTTACGTTCTCACGAAGTTAAATATTGTCCCAAATGCAAATTAAGAGGAAAAACTTCATGTGAAAATTTCCTTGATCTGTACAATAAACTTGATGACATGCATAGGACATTAGATCGGTTTTGTAATGGGAATAAGAACCTAAACTTGGTGTTGAAGTCTTCCAAGTATTGCAATGATAAAACTGGTTTAGGTTTTGATTATCGTGCTCATGCTAAGGCACATCCACCTAAAATTGTAAAGTCATTAGGAAGTGGTTTGATTCAAATAGTTCCTAAACCAAAAGAAGTGGTTTTCAAATCTGCAGGAGTGTCGTATCATTTGGTTTCAAATAAAAATGTTGCTTGCTCATCTAGACATGAGCACAAAGTTAAATTTCATTGTACCTAATGTGGTAGAGATGGTCATGTTATAGATTTTTGTTATAGACTAGCCAAACAACAAAAAAAGGAAAGAATGATTGCTAGATCTCATAATTTTCATGCAAAATTTGCTGCACATGCTAAATCGAATGATAGGAACATGCAATCTACTATAATGAGTCGAAAACATGCAAAGTTTGCTCCCAAACCTACTGTTTTTTGTGCTACACATGTAACACCTCGTAGGATAGTAGTTGGGTACAAAAATCCTCAAGTTTGACTCATAAACCTGCTGTTTTATCTCAGCTTTCGCGTGTTATTCCTGCTAGACGTCGTGTGACTCCTTACTGGATTCCTAAATGCCTTTTGACTAACCCCAGTATTGAGTCATCGACGTATTGTGCTTCTATGTAGGTTACACGCTCGAGTAAGGAGAACATTTGGATTGTGGATTCAGGTTGCTCACGTCACATGACCGATAACAAAGAATTGTTCTCCTCCCTCTCTTTTTGTTTCACGTGTAGAGAATGTTACTTTTGCCGATAATTCTTCAACTCCTATAACTGCTAAGGGTTCCGTTGGAGTAAATGATGACTACACTTTGAAATATGTGGCACTTGTTAAAAATTTGAAATAAAACTTGCTTTCTGTTTCACAATTGCCAGATGAAAATCTGGAAATTATTTTCAATAAAAGCAGTTGCAAAGTTGTAGGTTCAAATAGTGAGCTTATTTTTAACATGTCTCGGTTTGGAAGAGTTTTTAAAGATAATTTTGATATGTCTTCGTCTAAGCATAGATGTCTAGTTGCTAATGATTCAAAGGACTTATATTTTTGGCATCGTAGACTTGGTCACGTAGGCTTTGATCATCTAACTCGTGTTAGTGCTCTTGATCGCATACGTGGGCTGCCTAAGCTTAAAGGGGATAAAAAATTGTGTGCTCTTCTTGTAGACATGCTAAGATGGTTGCAGGTTCACATACTCCTCTCACAATGATCATGACAACTGAACCGGGTCAACTTTTGCTCCTTCACCCCGTTGGACCTTCACGTGTTCAATCCTTCAGAGGTAAATGGTATGTTCTTGTGATAATTGATGATTATTTTAGATCCTCTTGGGTTTACTTTATGGCATCTAAGAATGAAGCTTTTAGTTACTTTAGATCTTTATTTCTTAGATTATTAATTGATCACCCAAGATCTTTAAAAGCAATTAGAAGTGATAACGGAACCGAATTTAAAAATCAATCTTTTGATCACTTTTGTGTTGAAAATAGAATAGGTCATCAATTTTCTTCACCATATGCACCTCAGCAAAATGGTGTTGTAGAAAGAAAGAACAAGACCTTAGTTGAGATGGCCAGGACTATGTTTGATGAATATCAAACTCCTAGGAAATTTTGGGCTGATGCGATAGCAACCGCTTGCTATGTCTCAAATCGTGTTTTCTTGTGCGCTAAGCTAGGTAAAACAACATATGAGCTCCGGTTTGGACATAGGCCTAGTGTTACACACTTTCAGGTCTTTGGTTGCAAATTCTTTGTTAAGAAACATGGTAATCTTGATAAATTTTAACCTAGATCCATTGATGGCATGTTTCTTGGTTATCCATCTCATACTAGAGGCTACCGTGTTCTTTTACTTAACACTAACAAAATTGTGGAGACTTGTGAGGTGTATTTTGATGAAGCTAGCACAGGTACTAGCTAAAACATTGCAGGTCTGGATCCATATCTGCAGGGGGAGAGCATTTTCGTTGAAGATGAGGAAGAAGTGGTGCTGCTGCCCGAAAATCCAGCAGCTAATGACATTGTTCCAGCTCCTTATTTTGATTCATGGCCAACACCGATGACCACCATTGCTGGACCAGATCCTCCTAAAGTCACAAGCTTATCGATTTCTGATGAACATGAAGAAGAAGAAGCTTGTGAAGTATCCACTCCCCTCTGGGTTCTCAAAAGTCATTCTTCACAAAAACTTATTGGAAGATTTCACAAATGAGTCACATGGTCCAGGTTTTGCGATCCAAACTATCATGCTCATTCCGCTTTTGTTGCTTCTTTTGAAACCAAATATATATCACACACACTTACTAATGAATCTTGGATCATTGCCATGCAAGAAGAGCTAGAAAATTTTGAAAGAAGTAATGTTCGGAAACATGTACCTCACCTCAAGGTCACACTTTAATTGGAACTAAATGGGTGTTCAAAAATAAACAAAGTGAGGATGGGGTTGTCATCAGGAATAAGGCTAGGTTGGATGCTCAAGGTTTCACTCAAGTTGAAGGTCTAGATTTTGATGAAACTTTTGCTCATGTTGCTAGATTAGAAGCCATAAGAATGTTGTTAACTTTTGCTGCATCTAAAGGTTTCAAGCTATGTCAAATGGATGTTAAAAGTACTTTTCTTAATGGCTACATAGATGAGGAGGATTATGTCAAACAACCACCGGGTTTTGAAAATCCAAATTTTCCTAATCATGTTTACAAACTGTCCAAAGCCTTGTATGGTATCAAACAAGCCCCTAGAGCATGGTATGATAGGTTAGAAACATTCTTACTTGAAAAGGGGTTTACCATGGACAAGGTTGATAAAAGTATTTTTGTGCTTGAGCATGGCAATGACTCATTATTCGTTCAAGTGTATGTGGATGATATTATCTTTGGTTGTGCTTCTCATGATCTTGTGTCCAAGTTTTCAGCTATGATGAGTTCAGAATTTGAGATGAGTATGACGGGAGAAATCACGTACTTTTTGGGGCTGCAAATCAAGCAAACCAAGGAGGGTACCTTTGTTCATCAAACAAATTATACAAAAGACCTCCTAATGCGCTTCAACATGGACAAAACCAAGCCTTATCGGACACCAATGGTAATAGCAACAACACTTGAACTTGATGAAGATGGTAAACCCGTGGATCAAAAGAATATAGAAGCATGATCGGATCACTTTTGTACCTCACGGCATCAAGACCGGACATACAATTCAGCATATATCTTTGTGCACGGTTTCAAGCTTCACCACGTGCTTCACATCGTCAAGCCATCAAAAGGATTCTCAGGTACTTACATGGAACTTAAGAATTTGGCATTTTTCTTCCTTCTTCCTCGACCGCTACTTTTAAAGCTTTTTTTGATGCTGATTTTGGGGGTTGTAGGATTGATAGGAAAAATACTTCGGGTGCTTTTCATTTTCTTGGTAATTCACTTGTTGCTTGGTCCTTTAGAAAACAAAGTTCAGTTGCATAATCCACTGCCGAATCTGAATATGTAGTTGCTGCTGGTGCTTGTTCACAAATACTTTGGATTGTTCAAACACTTTAGTACTATGGGGTTGATCTAGATAGTGTTCCACTTTTTTTGTGACAACACTAGTACCATTTGTATTGCTGAAAACCCCGTTCAACATTCGAGAACTAAGCACAATGACATTAGGTATCACTTTCTCCGTGATAATGTTGAAAAAGGAAACATTGTGCTTCACCATGTAGATACCGAACAACAATTAGCTGACATTTTTACAAAACCTTTGGATTTTACTCGTTTTTGTTTCATTCGTAGTGAAATAGGGGTTATGCATCCTCATGGCTTACATCGAGGGGGAGTTTTAAAACATGAGAAGTCTACGTGTGAATCTGAAATAAAAATAATGTGAGCATAGTATTTCATACATATATGACTTTGGTGATTCCTTTTACATGCTGAAGGTTCTTACTACATTACTCGTGTAATACATTTTGTAGTTTTTGCCATGTCTAGTAATTGGAATAATTACATACACTAAATCTGGTCATGGTCGAAGTTTCTTGCTATTCTGAATTTGTTGCATGCTCACGAGTGCTTTTAATCATAAAGAATTAGTCAAGTAATCAACTCACATGTTGAGTTTTTATGAACAAATATAAATTGAGCAAAGATCAAGAGAATATGCATGCATCACACTTATTTTTTTGAGATGGCTTATCATTCCACTTAGATATGAACTTGGAAGAAGTTGTGTATGACTAAAATCATGTCCTTAAGCTTCTGATTCTCAAATGACATAGGCTTGGCCTAGTTGGTTAGAATAAGGAAGATGCGGCATATAATCTCTTGCAAATGTCATATGATCAAAAATTGTGCTTAAAGGAATATAAAATTGCGGCAACAAGTGTCATGCTTTTAGGTTTTGAAATAGTTATGTTTGTGATATCATGACTTGCTTAAATTGAAAATTACACTTGATCTCTAGCATGACTTACACTACTTTATGTATCTCATTGATGTGCTAGTGTAAGTTACTTGATAGTATGACTTGGATGAGCTTTGTTTTATATGTATATGTTATAATATGCTCATAACAATTAAAATTTATCTTTTGTACCTTGTTGAATACATTGTCAAAGGGGGAGAGATAATATGTGGATTTTTAACATTTTTAAAGATAAGTATGCAAGGGGGAGAAATTGATTACACATTGCACATATTCACAATTGTTTTGGCACGATTCTTCTCAGAGGAGAATTTGTTTTTCTTCTCATTTTATTTCTGTTTTAGAAAGGGTAAGAAATTGTTTCAAAACTTTTAATATGAATAAGCCAATGTTTGGATTTTAAGTGGTGTTGCCAATGCATTCATAAAGGGGGAGATTGTGAGACCTATGTGTGCTGAATACATTGGCTTGTACTGAATACATTGGCTTTGATAATATAAATTCTAAAATTCTGCCAAAACACCCTTTTTAGCAAGGTCCGACTCTAGCTCCGAGCTTCTGCAAGGTCTGACAATAGGTCTGACTTGTTTTGTCAAGGTACAACAAGTTTTTGGGTAGCTCCGTTGAGCGTTGTCTTTAGCTCTGACATGTCTTTGATAGCTCTGACATGTTTTTCTTGCTCCGGCTTTTGGGTTGACTAGCTCCGACCAGCTTTGGTAAGCTCCGACGCTAGGTGGTACTAGATTTGGTTAGCTCCGGCGATAAGTTGTACTAGCTTAGTAAGCTCTGGCGCTATGTTGTACTAGCTTTGGTAAGCTCCGTCTGAAGCTCCGGCTAGCTTTGGCAAGATTCGGAGCCTGATTGCAATGTTCCAGTTTTTACTGTGAAATGTTTCGAACTTTCTTTACATTGATGGAAAGATTTCTTAGTAATATTTTACTAAGATTTTTGTGTATTTTGGTGGTTATAGATGATATCGTTTTTGCTATGGTTTGCAACATGCTTACGTGAGGTGCTCACGGACGGTGTTGTGGTTTCGGAACTAATTTGAGTCAAGTGGCGGAACTAATTTCGTGTGGGTCATAAATTTGAGTTGTTCTAGAAATGTGGGTACATTCCTAATGTGTTTGGACGTCTTAAGATTGCTTCTATCTGCGTATAGAAGAGTCTTGAGCAGTTATGGAAAGTTTCGATTCGTGAATTGAGTAGGATTAGAGTCCTAGTTAGGTTTGGGTTGGCCTAAGGGCTGGTTATATAAGTAAGGGAGGCCAGACCTTGTGGTAGACGACTTTGGGGCTGTTCCTCTTTTGTTCTATTAAATAAAAATCTTAGTTTAAAGGAACTTTTGTGCCTTGTTCGTCCGACTTGTTCCAGACATGTCTTTCTCATCGAGTTTTCTGCACAGCACTACCTTTCTTTGGTGGTTTAATCATAAATCAAGTTTTACAGATCCAATTGACATGATTATTTTTTGGTTGTCTTCACAACTTGATTATCTATCATCTGTGAAAAATTCGCGGTCATTAGATTTGTAGTTTTTGATATACACGAGTTTCTTTGCAGTATTGCAGATCTATTTTTTACTCGATAGAACAGATTGACCTTTGTTCGATCTTTCGATTGTAACTTGAGTTTCTCTTGATGGATTTCTGTGATTCTTGTTGTGTTGTCTTAATGACTTGTTTATATCTGATATCTATCACTTTTGTCACGGCAAAACATGTTTAGATTAGTCTCACACATGATTTCTTTAACAAATCATTTTTCTGCCGAGGGGTTTTCATTGCTTCTGCTAAAAAAGTTTTAATCGACCATTCACCCCCCCTGGTAGCTTTTCACGTGCTCTTCGATCCTACAAACCTGTCAAAAGTTTGGAAACTGAGGAGATGGTCACAAGGAACAAGGTGATTTGATGGTGCAAAGTACAATGAAAGCATCATACAGAATCGGAAGCAACTTGGACGCTGGAAGATGAGATCAAGAAAGAATTTCCCTATCTCTTGTCTTCCACCTCTTATCTCGAGGATGAGATTCATTTTAAAGGGGGTAGGTTTGTAAAACCCTCATTTTCATCAATCATGCATTTTATACATTCCTATACATGTTTAGCATTAAGCAACATAAAAAGGAACATGATTAAAATGAATTAGAAGCGAAACAACATTTAAATTTTGTAGCAGTGTGGACTTGTCCGGTTGGTACCCCGGACTAGTCTGTTTAACTCTCTGTTGCCCTATGGACTTATCCATTTTCTGCCCGGATTAGTCTGAATTTGATTTTGTTGATTGTCTGGACTTGTCCGTTGTTGAGTATGGACTAGTCCGTTCTTTGTTACTGGAACCATTCAGAGTTGTCCAGTAGATCCCTCTTTTTATCTGGTCTTTGGAAAATTTACCAAACCTTGAGACCTGTCCGGCCCATACCGGACTTGTCCATTTTCCTTTCTTGACAAGATTGGACTTGTCCGGAGCCAGAACGGACTTGTCTATTCATGTCTCTGTTTGATATCGGACTAGTCCGACCCTCTAGCGGACTTGTCCAGTGTGCCAGACTCAGATTCAATCTTTTCCTCCACAACTTGCTATTGGCTATTTGCCTTAATTAGGCCCAAGAACGTCGTGCCCAACACCTGTGGAGCCCATGTGGGACCCCTACTCGACCTCCACCATCTTGAACTTTAAATCCATAAAACCCTACCACCTCCACCTCTATATAAACACCCCACCACCCCAACTTTCATCCCTTTTGTCTCTATTGAGAAACTCCAAACCCTAATTTGTGAGAGCCGCCGTCAAGAGGAGTGCATCATAGCCAGGAGGAGAGAAGGGGGTGTAAGACCTATGTGTGCTGAATACATTGGCTTGTAGTGAATACACTTGGCTTTGATGATAAAAGTTTTGAATTTCACCAAAACACCTTTTTATAAAGGTCCGACTCTAACTCTGAGCTACAGCAAGGTCCAATGGTAGGTCCGGCTTGTTTTGGGTAGCTCCGGTTACGTTCGATGCTAGGTCCGACTAGCTTTGATCAGCTCCGATGAGTTTTGTCTTTAGCTCCAACATGTCTTTGATAGCTCCGGCATGTTTTTGCTAAGCTCCGAAGTCGATTTTTCTAGCTCCGGCGCTAGGTCCTGCTAGTTTTGTAAGCTCCGGCGGGAGCTTGGTTGTACTAGTTTTGGTAAGCTCCAGCGCTAGGCTCTACTAGCTTTTGTTCGCTCCGGCTCAAGGTCCGGGTTGCTCTGGCAAGGTCCGGAACTTGACCGTAGTGCTTCTGCTTTTCATTTGCAATGTTTGGTACTTGCTTTACATTGGTTGAAAGACTTCTTAGTATTCATTTACTAAGTTTTTGGTGCGTTTTGGATGATATGGCTGATATCGTTTTGCTATGCTTTGCAACATGCTTATGTGAGGTTCTCACGTAGGGTGTTGTGTTCGGAACTAACTTGAGTCAAGTCGAGGACTTGGGCTCGTATGGATTGGTTGTTTATTCATGTGTAGGTGTTGCTTGAGTTCAAGACATGGCTGTTGACGGGATCCATTGGACTAGTCTCAGAGAGGAGATGAGGTTCCAACAACCAAATTCAGGAGGAATTGTGGTTGAGCTGATCAGGAGGTTGTGCAGCATGATTGAATCAAGAACAATGCGTATGAAGGTATCGTGAACGTCATTGGAAGATGTTTGCACGTGTGCAAGGAGTGCATGGACGTGGCTACATGGTTCCGAGAAGTGATGAAGAGATGTGGACGTAAAGAGTTGGTCGGAAAAGTCCAACCGACTAGGTTATGGACTCAGGCTGCGGCTAAGTCGGGTTTGACTCAAATATGGAAAGATTTGAGTTGATTATGATAGGATTTCGTGTGGGTCACGAGTTTGAGTTGTTTAGTAATGTGGGATACATTCCTAAGGTGTTTGGAAGTCTTAAGATTGCTTCTATCTGCGTATAGAAGAATCCTAAGCAGTTATGGAAAGTTACGATTCGTGAACAAAGTAGGATTGGGTTCCTGATCTGAGTTGAGTTGGCTTTCGAGCTGGTTATATAAGCAAGTGATCCCAGAGCTCATGGGGCACGACTTTGGGGCTGTTCCTCTTGTGTTCTATTGAATAAAATTCGTAGTTTGAAGGAACTTTTGTGCCTTGTTTGTCCGACTTGTTCCAGACAAGTTTTACTCGTCGAGTTTCTGGACAGCACTACCTTTCGTCGGTGGTTTTATCATAACTCGAGTTTTACAGATCCAATTGACGTGATTCTTTTTGGGTTGTCTTCAAAAGTTGATTATATATCATATTTAAAAATTTCACGGTCATTGGATTTGTGGTATATGATCTACACGAGTTTCTTTGCAGTGTTTCAGAACTGTTTTTTTCTCGGGTAGGGCAGATTGACCTTTGTTTGATCTTTTGATCATAGCTTGAGTTTTTCTCGACGGATTTGAGTGATTCCTTTTGTGTTGTCTTCCTGACTTGATTCTATATGATATCCATAACTTTTGTCTTGGTGAAAAACATTTAGATTAGTCTCACACACGATTTCTTTAACAGATCGTTTTTCTGCCGAAGGGGTTGAGGTTTAAATTTTTTTCTGCTGCGTAAGATTTTTAAATCTACCATTCACCCCCCTCCGGTAGCTTTTCAAGTGCTCTTCGATCCTACAGGAGGAAGGAGAGGGATCAAGAAAAATCGTTCTTCATCAACTCATTGACATCATCATCAATTCTCCACAAATTCTCCATCCTCTTTGGATCCAAACGCCAAGATCTCGAGTTTCATTGAATTCTCGACCCTTGAGTTGTTGAATTCATGGTAATTACTTTAGATCATCTTTCTACTTCAATCTTGGTCCCATAATTCAACTCAAACTATACTCTAATTGGAATTTCGTCAAAAACAGTAGCCGAACGGACTTGTCCGGCCAAGTGCGGACTAGTCCAATCGACTTTATGGACTAGGGCGGACTAGTCCGGTCCCCTAAACGGACTAGTCTGGTCCTGCTGTCTATTTTGTGCTGAAATAATTCCAAATTAACTCAAATAAACTTGAAACCTGTTCAAACTTTTTAAAAACTATTGTAACTAGTTAGTAAACACTAATAGCACCTTATTAACATGATTTACCTCACAATTGCAAAAATCATGCTTATCATGGCATATTGAGTAATATATGAGAGTTTATTGATTGTAATGTTTGTTTTGTATTTCTATTGTGTGGAATAGAAGGTGTTACTCTAAAGGGTGATGTCGAGGACCTCCAGTACCAAAACTTCGAAGTGTCTGACCCTATTCAAGCTTAGCAGCAAGGCAAGTGTCCTTCATCACCTTGATCCTGTTTTTAAATGTTTTGTTTTCAAAACTACATGCTTGTGTCAATTTGACGAGAAACCCATCTATAGGTGTTTGCTGGACTTGTTTGACCATGTTTGTCGCTTGGAATACGTTGTATAGAGTCGGGAAGGGTATTTTACTTTTTTTGCTTTTCTCTAAATTAATTGGGATGGAAAACAACCAAATGCTTAATTATGAATTAATGACCATATGGATGATATGAATTGATAAACATGGATAATTTGTAACATGGGACTTGGGAGATCTAAGCAAGCATGGTTTGTGGATTAGGTTGGATGTTATGGTGGTTTTGCTTGCCTTGGATCTAAGGACCGGTTCATGCGAGAATATGCCAAGACATTAGTGCAACCACAAGGCCAAGCATCGGTGTGGCTTAGCTGGTTAATTAGGTGTATTGACAGCATTATTCGGATCATTCGAGGGAGCGGGGAATGGAAGTAAGTTGGGTTTGCAATAGTGGCAGGACTGCCCTGGGATCCAAACGCACAAGAGGGGGCCCTTGGTTGGATGTGCTCAGTTGGAGGCATAACCACCGGTGGAACCATAGTGGGTATGAATATGCAGGTAGTCCCTTTGTAAAGGCTATTTTGTGATCTCTTGGTCATACACGTAATAAAGTGTAATTGGCATAAGGGAGGTTTCTTTAGTCGACGACGGGTGACGAAATCACGATCTTGTCGGTAAAGTGGTACAAACTCTATAGAGTGTTAAAAACTATCATGATAGTTGTGCTTCCGGTTAAGAGCACCCGGATGACCTACGTAATTAGAGGGAAATCTGGGACTTGGGATGGTTTGGTTATGGATTGGACGGTGATAAATGGTCATGGTTCATGATGATGGTAAGAATATGGAATATGGATGGATCATGAACGCTTGATATGTGTTATGGTAATTATTTGGGATTTGATGGGATTATTTCATATAAACATTGTAGGATGCTTTTCATATGTTTTAAATGTACTTTTTAGCATTTGTAGGAGTATTTAAAATTGATTTGGAACAAAACCGCACTTAAAATACTAAAAAGTGTGGACTAGTCTAATTTTAGTGAGGACTAGTCTGATTTCTCTCTGACTAAAAATGGACTTGTCCGTTTCTGCTGCGGACTAGTCCGATTTTGCCTCTGGAAACTTTCAGACTTATCCGATTTTGTGCGGACTAGTCCGATATTCCAAGAATCTTTGAAAATTTGCTAAGTCCCGGGACTTTTCCGGACTAGTCCGGTGTTCCAGCGGACTTGTCCGTTTTCCCTCTGACTAAAGTCGGACTTGATCGATTTTAGGCTAGACTTGTCCGATTTTCTCTCTGGACATTTTCAGACTAGTCCGGTCCTTTTCAGACTTGTCCGATATTTCGCGACTCCAAGTTGATCTTTTGTTTTACGACTTGTTTCTTGGGTTTCACATCAAATGGGCCTAGGGACGTCGTGCCTAACTCTTTTATAGTCCATGTGGGACTCTAAACTTGCCTCTACTCCTCTCAAACTCGAAATCCATCTAACCCTAGCCTCCACCTCTATATAAACAACCCCACCCCTTGGCTTGACATCTATTTGCCACTTTTCCAACCCACCCAAATCCTAGTTCGTGGAGAGCCACCATAAAGGAGGGAGGAGGAGATCCCAAGCAAGAAGAAGAGGAGGAGGAAATGAAAGAGGATCAAGATATCCATCAAGTTTTCGTTCTTCATCACCAATTCATCTCCAAGTTCATCATCAACCCTAGATCATCAAGATCCAAGTGTTACCTCCAAGTTTCTTGATTCATTGGAGTTATAAACACCTAGTATACCTTCAATTCTCTTTTCCTTACGTGAATTCAACCCCTAATCTCCAAATTTACGTCGATCTAGAAAACCCTAGTTCGCTAGTTCTGCGAAGTGCGGACTAGTCCGACCTTCTACAAACTAGTCCGATTTTGCTGACTAAATTGTGTTGAATTAATTCTAAAATTTGATCTAATCAACTCCAAACCTGTATAAACTTGTTAAAAGCTATTAGAACTAGCTAGTGATCATTTAAATCAACCCATTAACAAGTTCTACCTTGCATTTGCATCAATCATGCATGTGATGTCATTTGAGTAATATTTGAGCACTCTTTGATTGTGTTTCTTGTTTGTATGTTTATTGTGTGGATTAGACGGATTTGCGCTAGAGAGTGTCGTGGAGGATCTACAGCACCAAGAGTTTGAAGGCTTTGACCCTAATCAACCAGAAGAGCAAGGCAAGTGTCCTTGAAGCATATTGATCCTGTTTCGAAATAAATGTTTTGTTTGCCAAACTGCATGCTTGTGTCAATGATGGGAATCCTATGGTAGGAAGTTTACTAGCGTTGTTTGACCACCCTTGTCATCTAGAATTATGGTAGAGAGTCGGGAAGGGCTTTTTACCTTTTTGCTTCGCTTAATCAACTGGGATGGGGAAACAACTATACCACTCAACTTAATTACGCATGGATGAGATTATGGTTAACATGAACTGGTTAATATGATATGGTAATGGGTGATCTAAGCAAGCCTGGTATGTGGATGGGTTGGATGTTATGGTGGTTTTGCTTGCTTTAGATCTAAGGACCGGTTCGTGGAGCGGCCATCCAGGATTTACGGTGCCACCATGAGGCCATGTATGGGTGCGGCAGGGCTAATTAATTGGGCTTTGCCAGTGATATTTGGACCATTAAGGATGCTCGGGGAAGGGGTAGTCAGATTGGGTTTGTTGATGATTGGTGGGACTACCCTGGGATCCGAATGGCTCAAGAGGGGGGGGCCCTTAGTTGAAGATGTGCTCAGTTGGAGGCATCGCCACCGGATAAACCTCAGTGGGGTCTAAATAGGCTTGTAATCCCTTTGTAAAGGCTATTTTGTGATCTCTTGGCCACTCACCGACGGAAGTGTGAGACGGCATAATTGAGATTCTAAAGTCATCGAAAGGTGATGAAATAACAAACACGTGGGTAAAGTGGTACAAACTTTGCAGAGTCAAATAAAACTATCATGATAGCCGTGCTCCTGGCTATGAGCAACCTGGACCCTCACATTATTAGAGGAAACTTGGTATTGGGATGATATTTAGTTATGGTTTGGTAATGGTTATGGATTAATTTTTGGTATTGAATATGGTTATTGGCAAATGGTGAAATCTGGAATTATTGATGATGGTAATGAATTCAGACTGGTGTTATGATATTTCTTATGATTATGATGGGTTTATTCACATACATGTAATATATTGCTTTTCAAATGTTTTAATGTACTTTTCAGCACTCAACCATTATTATTGTCGTCATTTGAATCAGCCACGTGTCATACTTTCCACACATGCTGAGTACGACATCTACTCACTCTTGGAATCCCCCCCAACAGTTGCAGGTCAGGATTGGGAGTTTAATGGCGATAATGCGGAGTTATAGGCCTTGTCTACCGTCAGCTTTGCCTGTGGTGTTGATTGGAGCTGCGCTATACCCTATTGCTTGTGCTGCCTAGCTATTTAGTTGCTTATTTAGTTTATTTCCACTGCATTAGTTGCACATTGTCATTAATATTCATTAGACCTTGTATTCGAGGATAATATGGATTGTGCAATAAAATTTGGTTAATTAATCTTGTTATGTGGTAATTTTCTGTATACTCTTTTATGAATGCACTCGTGTATGTGTGTTGAATGTCCTGGCCACACATATGCGTTAGCTTGGTTCATTTTTTGGAACCAGGCGTCACAGATTGGTATCAGAGCCACATGTTGACCGTAGGATGCAACCTAGATAGAATGGACACTTTAGAGCATATAGAAACACTGAGGAATCGATGTGTTCTTGCTTGGTGTGCTGTTGCTATATATTGCTTGCTTGTGTGCTTTATAGAGGATTTTGGGATGCTTTAGCATTGCCATGTCCATGTAGGCTAGTTAGTTGTCTAGTTTCATATCCCTTGATGCATATAGTTGGCGACATTTTCGAATTCTTACCTATTGCTTTTCTTCAAATGGTGAGGACTCGCAACCAGACGGATGGCAATGATGAGGAGGAGAACCATGGAGTACCTCAAAACAACAATGGACAAGGACCTGCTCATGGAGCTATCAACATTGAGCAGCTTTTGGCTATGCAAAACCAGCTCATGCAGACTATGATACAAACTATGGGATAGGTGCAGGCCAATAACATCAACAATCAACCCCACATGCCTCCACCGCCACCCCCACCTCTTCATAACCAGTTGGGAGAGTTTATGAGGACTAGGCCACCCACCTTTGCTCAAGCCGCTGACCCTATGGATGCGGATGATTGACTCAAGTCCGTGGAGAAGAAGCTTGCTATTGTCCAATGCAGTGACCGGGAGAAGGTCTTATTCGCTTCTCATCAACTAGTTGGAACAGCTGCGGATTGGTGGGATGCATATTGCAATGCTCATGAGAATCAAGAAACGATTACTTGGGCAGAATTCAAGGGGAACTTCCATTCTCACTATGTGCCCGAGGTTGTTATGATTTTGAAGAGGCAAGAATTTCAGAACTTGAGGCAATGAAGATCGAGCGTGAGTGAATATCTCAATAAGTTCACTCAACTCTCAAGGTATGCGCCTGAGGATGTTAGTCGGGACAGCAGGAAACAATACTTATTCATGAGGGGCTTGAACAATTAGATCCAAGTGCAATTGCTCAATTGTGATTATGCCAATTTCCAGAAGCCTTTGGACAAAGCAATTGTGGTTGAGAACAAGATTCGTGAGATGGAGCAAGACAACAAGAGGAAGGCGCCATATCAAGGACAACAACAAGGAAGTAGTGTGCGCCCTAGCTTTGCGCCACCTAATGCGCCATATTACAGCTCCTCTATACTATACAACGCCCTGGTTATGCACCGCGCCCAACTCCGTTTGTGCAGCAACGCCCTGTCATGCAAGCACCTAGGCCTCCAATGCCTTATGCACCACGTGCCAACTATCCTGGTGCCAATGCTGACAACCAAGATGGTCCCAATAACTCTGGCGGAGTTAAGAAGAGCTATACTTGTGGAGAAGCTGGACACTTTGCCCATCAATGTCATATGTCAGGCCTTGGTCAAGGAAGCAATGCGCCGAGGCAAAACCAAAGACCCAATGGATGACAGCCACAAGGGAACTGTGGACAGCAGAATTTTGCTCGTGGCAACATGAACCATGTCTCTACGGAGGATGCTCAACAAGCGGACGACATGGTCATTGGTATGTTTCCCGCGAACTCCAACCCCGCGACTATGTTTTTTGATCCTGGAGCATCGCATTCATTCATTGCATCGAAGTATAGTTTGCCTATCTCTCATATGAAGTTCACTCTATTGGTTAAGTCTCCTGGAGGAGAGATGAGGACAAATATAGTATGTCCAAAAGTAAGCCTTAGAATAAGGGGGGTAGACTTCTCCGCCAACCTCATTGTTTTGGATTCTCAAGGATTGGACATTATACTTGGTATGGACTGGTTGAGGAAGCACAATGGATTTATTGAGTATGCCATGAAGACGGTGAAGTTGACCAATGAAGAAGGAATCACCGTAGAAATTGAAGCATCTCAAACCACACCGAAGCAATTGGAGCTGAATCATATGGACGGTGCCGCAATTGAGGAGATTCAGGTGGTGTGTGAAATTTTGGAGGTGTTCCCAGATGAGTTGCCAGGTATGCCACATGATCGAGACATTGAGTTTGTTATTGATTTCATACCTGGAACTGCACCTATATCTAAGAGGCCATATAGGATGCCTCCTATGGAATTAGCGGAGGTCAAGAAGCAAATTCAAGAGCAACTAGAGAAGGGTTTCTTTTGACCCAGCTCTTCACCTTGGGGAGCGCCCGTTCTACTTGTGGACAAGAAGGATGGAACCCAAAGGATGTGTGTGGATTACCGAGCTCTCAACGAGGTGGCCATCAAGAAAAAGTACACCTTGCCACGCATAGAAGACTTGTTTGATCAGAGGAAGGGTGTTTGTGTCCTATCTAAGATTGATTTGAGGTCGGGATACTTTCAAATGAAGATTAGACCATCGGACATACCCAAGAGCTTTTAGGACACGGTATGGATCTTATGAGTACACGGTGATGTCCTTTGGTTTGACCAATGCACCTGCGTACTTTATGTACCTCATGAATAAGGTCTTCATGGAGTACCTGGATAGGTTCGTTGTGGTGTTTATTGATGCCATTATGATCTACTCGAAGGATGAGAAGGACCATGAAGAACACCTGAGGCTTACGTTGCAAAAATTGAGGGAGCACCAATTGTATGCAAAGTTCAACAAGTGTCAGTTTTGGTTGAGAGAGGTGTCGTTTTTGGGTCATATCATCTCAGGAGGAGGAGTATCGATTGACCCCGGAAAAGTGAGAGACGTGTTGAAGTGGGAACCACCGCAAAACGTAAAGGAAATAAGGAGTTTTCTTGGAATGGCTGGATATTTGCGTCGATTCATCAATGACTTTTCCAAGATAGCCAAGCCAATTACAGAATTGCTAATGAAGGGAAAGGCTTTCCAATGGACTCAAGCTTGTCAAAACAGTTTTGAGGAGTTTAAGAAGAGGTTGACAACAACCTCAGTTTTGGTATTGCCGGATGTAAGCAAGAGTTTTGATATTTTATTGCGACACATAAAGACAAGGACTTGGATGTGTACTGATGCAAGAAGGTCAAGTGGTCGCCTATGCATCGAGGCAATTGAAGAAACATGAACAAAATTACCCAACGGATGATTTGGAACTTGCAGCCGTGGTACGTGCGTTGAAGATTTGGAGACACTATATCGTTGAACATAGGTGTTAAATCTATACGGATCATAAGAGTTTGAAGTATATCTTCACACAAACAGATCTGAATTTGAGGCAACGGAGATGGTTGGAGCTCATCAAAGATTATGATTTGGGGATCAACTATCATCCGGGAAAAGCCAATGTAGTGGTCGATGCTTTGAGTAGAAAAGGAGTAGGTCATCAACTCACGGTTCGAGAGTTACCTTCCGAGTTATGTAAGGAGTTTGAACGGTTCAACCTTGGATTTGTGAATGAGATGAGAATAATGGAGTTAAACCCAACCTTGGAGAAAGAAATTCGAGAGGCACAGACCAAGGATGAGGAAATTCACGGAATCAAGGAAAGGACCAAAGAGGGGAGAGAATTCAGATTTGATGAGGATGAACATGGTACCCTATGGCTTGGTAAGGGATTGTTGTGCCTAATGTGAAGCATATTCGTGAGACAATAATAAAAGAGGCACATGACTCACCATACTCAATTCATCATGGTTGTACAAAGATGTGCAAAGACTTGAAGACGTGTTGTTGGTGGGATAGCATGAAGAAGGACATAGCTGAATACGTAGCACTGTGTGATGTGTGCCAATGAGTCAAGGCAGAACATCAAAGGCCAGCTAGACTATTGCAACCATTGAAGATTCCGGAATGGTAGTGGGAGGAAATCGGTATGGACTTCATAGTTGGTTTACCACGTACTCAGTCCGGTTACGACTCAATTTGGGTAATTGTGGATCAGTTAACCAATTCAGCTCACTTTATTCCCGTCAAGACCACCTATAATGGAGAGAAATTGGTGGAACTGTACATGGGAATAATAGTATGTTTGCATGGAGTTCCAAAGAAGATAGTCTCGGATAGAGGTTCACAATTAACTTCCAGGTTTTGGCAAAAATTGCATGAAGCTTTGGGAACGAGGTTGAATTTTTGTTCAGCATATCACCCTCAAATGGATGGACAAACCGAGGGGACCAATCAAATTTTAGAGGACATGTTAAGAGCTTGTGCTTTAAAGCATGGGAAAAGTTAGGACAAAAGCTTGCCATATGCAGAATTTTCATACAACAATAGCTACCAAGCAAGTTTGAGGATGTCACCTTATGAAGCGCTTTACAGAGGGAAGTGTAGGACACCTTTATTCTGGAATGAGGCAGGAGAAACTCAAGTATTTGGTCCGGATGTGTTGCAAGAAGCCGAAAAGCAAGTCCAAATAATTCGTGAAAACTTGAGGGCTACCCAATCAAGACAAAAAGGCTATGCGGACAATAGGAGAAGGAATTTAGCCTTTGGAAAAGGAGACTACGTTTACCTTAAGGTGTCACCGATGAGAGGTCATAAGAGGTTTAACATAAGAGGCAAGCTAGCACCTCGATACATTGGACCATTCAAGGTTTTGGACAAAAGAGGAGAAGTAGCATATAAGTTGGAGATGCCAACTCATCTTTCAGACGTACATGATGTTTTTCATGTTTCCCAGCTAAAGAAGTGCTTAAGAGTACCAGAAGAGCAAGTGCCCATGGAAAGATTGGAACTAGAGGAAGATTTGACTTATGCCGAGCAACCGATCAAAATCTTGGAAACCAAGGAGAGTCACAAGGAACAAGGTTATTAGATGGTGTAAAGTTTAGTGGAAGCACTACACAGAAAAAGAAGCAACTTGGAAGCTAGAACATGATATCAAGAAGGAATTTCCCTATCTCTTCTCTTCCGCGTCGAATCTCGAGGGCAAGATTCATTTTAAGGGGGGTAGGTTTGTAACACCCTCGTTTTCATGCATCATGCCCTACATACATTCATATGCATGTTTAACATTAACCCGCATAAAGAGGAACAAGTTTAAAATTGATTTGGAGCATTTAGAATTGATTTGGAACAAAACTGCTTTTAGAATGCTGAAAAGTGCGGACTAGTCCAATTTAGTGAGGACTAGTCCGATTTTGCCTCTGGAAACTTTCGGACTTGTCCGATTTTGTGCGGACTAGTCCGATATTCCAAGAATCCTTGAAAATTTGCTAAGTCCCTAGACTTTTCTGGACTAGTCCGATGTTCCAGCAGACTTGTCTGTTTTTCCCTCTGACTAAAGTCAGACTTGCCCGATTTTAGGCCAGACTTGTCTAATTTTCTCTTTGGACATTTTCGGACTAGTCCGGTCCTTTTCGGACTTGTCCAATATTTCGCGACTCCGAGTTGATCTTTTGTTTTATGACTTGTTTCTTGGGTTTCACGTCAAGTGGGCCTAGGGACGTCATCCCTAACTCTTTTAGAGCCTGTGTGGGACTCTAAACCGGCCTCTACTCCTCTCAAACTCGAAATTCATCTAACCCTAGCCTCCACCTCTATATAAACAACCCCACCCCTTGGCTTGACATTTATTTGCCACTTTTCCACCCCACCCAAACCCTAGTTCATGGGGAGCCACCATCAAGGAGGGAGGAGGAGATCCCAAACAAGAAGAAGAGGAGGAGGAAATGAAAGAGGATCAAGATCTCCATCAGGTTTCCGTTCTTCATCACCAATTCATCTCCAAGTTCATCATCAACCCTAGATCATCAAAATCCAAGTGTTACCTCCATGTTTCTTGATTCATTGGATTTCTAAACACCTGGTATACCTTCTATTCTCTTTTCGTTATGTGAATTCAACCCCTAATCTCCAAATTTACGTCGATCTAGAAAACCCTAGTTCGCTAGTTCTGCGAAGTGCGGACTAGTCCGGCCTTCTACAGACTAGTCCGATTTTGCTGACTAAATTGTGTTGAGTTAATTCTAAAATTTGATCTAATCAACTCCAAACCTGTATAAACTTGTTAAAAGCTATTAGAACTAGCTAGTGATCATTTAAAGCAACCCATTAACAAGTTCTACCTTGCATTTGCATCAATCATGCAGGTCATGTCATATTGAGTAATATTTGTGCACTCTTTGGTTGTGTTTCTTGTTTGTATGTTTATTATGTGGATTAGACGGATTTGCGCTAGAGAGTGCCGCGGAAGATCTACAGCACCAAGAGTTTGAAGGCTTTGATCCTAATCAACCACAAGAGCTAGGCAAGTGTCCTTGAAGCATATTGATCATGTTTTGAAATAAATGTTTTGTTTGCAAAACTGTATGCTTGTGTCAATTTGATGGGAATCCTATGGTATGAAGTTTACTAGCGTTGTTTCACCACCCTTGTCATCTGGAATTATGGTAGAGAGTCGGCAAGGGCTTTTTACCTTTTTGCTTCGCTTAATCAACTGGGATGGGGAAACAACTATACCACTCAACTTAATTATATGGATGAGATTATGGTTAACATGAACTGGTTAATGTGATATGGTAATGGGTGATCTAAGCAAGCCTGGTATGTGGATGGGTTGGATGTTATGGTGGTTTTGCTTGCTTTAGATCTAAGGACCGGTTCATGGAGCGACCATCCAGGATTAACAGTGCCACCACGAGGCCAAGTATGGTGTGGCGTAGCTGATTAATTAGGGCTTTGCCAGTGCTATTTGGACCATTAAGGATGCTCGGGGAAGGGGTAGTTGGATTGGGTTTGTTGATGATTGGTGGGACTACCCTGGGATCCGAATGGCTCAAGAGGGGGCCCTTGGTTGAAGATGTGCTCAGTTGGAGGCATCGCCACTGGTGAAACCCCAGTGGGGTCTAAATAGGCTAGTAGTCCCTTTGTAAGTGCTATTTTGTGATCTCTTGGCCACACACCGATGGAAGTGTGAGACGGCATAATTGAGATTCTATAGTCATCGAAAGGTGATGAAATCACAAACACGTGGGTATAGTGGTACAAACTCTGCAGAGTCAAATAAAACTATCATGATAGCCGTTCTCCCGGTTATGAGCAACCTGGACCCTCACATGATTAGAGGAAACTTGGTATTGGGATGATATTTGGTTATGGTTTGGTAATGGTTATGGATTAATTTCTGGTATTGAATGTGGTTATGGGCAAATGGTGAAATCTGGAATTATTGATGATGATAATGAATTTAGACTGGTATTATGATATTTCTTATGATTATGATGGGTTTATTAACATACATGTAATATATTGCTTTTCAAATGTTTTAATGTACTTTTTCAGCACTCAACCATTATTATTGTCGTCATTTGAATCAACCACATGTCATACTTTCCACACCTGCTGAGTACGACATGTACTCACTCTTGCAATCCCCCCCCCAATAGTTGCAGGTCATGATTGGGAGTTTAATGGTGATAATGCGGAGTTCTAGGCCCTGTCTACCGTCAGCTTTGTCTGTGGTGTTGATTGGAGCTGCGCTATACCCTATTGCTTGTGATTCCTAGCTGTTTAGTTGCTTATTTAGTTCATTTCCGCTGCATTAGTTGAACATTGTCATTAATAGTCATTAGAGCTTGTATTCAAGGATAATATGGTTTGTGCAATAAATTTTGGTTAATTAATCTTGTTCTGTGGTAATTTTTTGTATACTATGAAGTTATGATTATGCTTTACTATGATGAATGGTTTATGCTTTAAAGTTGCTATGTGCACTTAATAATCTTGATGATGTTATGATTATGCTTTACAATGATCAATGTATGTGTACTTGATAATCTTGATGATGTTATGGTTATGCTTTTTACCTCGTTCACATCAATATTATTGCTCAGACACTTAGTTTTGCACCACACCATAAAGAGTGCACATATGAGTATTACTTCTACATTTACTATCGTTCTAAAAATTCGTATGTGCACACTTTATGAAAATCTGAATTTTTGATCATATTTGTGTAATCTTAATTGGTTTTCATCAATCACCAAAAAGGGTGGGGGGGTTGAAAGTGCATCTAGGAATCCCTTGTGGGTTTTGGTTGATTAATGACAAACAAATGAGATCCTACCAAAATTATTGAGATGAGCACAGATTTTAAAGAGATTAGAGGGAAATAACAAAAAGAAAGGAGAATGAGGATCCAAAAAGAAAATAGCTCAAGACTTGAAAAGAATAGATTTATTTTGTAAGGAGTGTGTTGGAAAAACACACCCCAAGAGTGCAAGTGAAAAATATTGCACTCACTGCACAAATATTAGGAATAGCGGACTAGTCCGATATCCACCGGACTAGTCCAAAATCTCTCTGGATAAAAACAGACAAGTCCTCCTGGTGCAGACTTGTCCGCAACCTTTTACATTTGCACAACACCAGACTAGTCCGATATCCACCGAACTAGACCGAAAATTTTCTGCGTAAAAATCAGACAAGTCCTCCAAGTGCGGACTTGTCCTCAGTTCTACACTTTTTCACCATACCGGACAAGTTCGATATCTACCAGACTAGTCCGAAAACTTTCTGAGCCAGGATCGAACCAGTCTGCACCTTAACGGACTAGTCCGGTATCCATCAACACTTAGGGTTTTTCACACATGCGCACCGGACTAGTCCAGTGTCCACCACAGACTAGTCCGGACCTCGCAAACCCTAACGGTAACTTTTGGAAACCCTAGTATAAAAAGAGGTGCACGGCCACACAACAATCTCTCTTTACTCCATGCACCATCACACCTCCCAAGAGCCCAAAAATACTTCTCTCCACTCATTATAAACCTAAAAGGATCAAATCTTTGAAAATTAAGGATTGGACAAAGGAGAGAACTTGATCTACACGATCTTGAGATCCTGGGTTTGACCTCTCGCACACTCTCATTGTTTATTGTACATCTTTTGATTTTGTTTGTTGGTGTTCGTTCATTGTAATCTTTGGGGAGCCCTCAACTTGTGAGATAGCCCCTTGAACGAGTTATTTACCCCCTGCGTGGTTAGTGATTGAGAATCGGCCTCCATGGCGATTAAACGAGGGAAGGGTTAGTGAAGATCCGGTCCTCACGGGACTCCTAAACGGGGACGTAGATTCCTCAGTAGAATCGAACCTTGGGATAAAATCTTGTCTCGCGTGTTCTAGTTCTACGTTTCGATCATATTTTATGGTTTGCAAATTCTTCTTTAATTTTCACTGAAACATTGTATTAAACTTGATAGTTCCAATATCATACTTCATCATCATAATATACTTAAGTTGTCAATTTCTTTCCGCTGCATAGACTACAAGAAGTAAAATTGAAGATCTACTTTGTTTTTCAAGTTCGCGTATACCGGACTAGTCCTCACCATAACGAACTAGTCAGGCCTCCCTGTATTTGATCTCTTTGTTAAGTGTTTCAGAGATTGATAAAAGTTCAAAAAGCCTATTCACCCCCCCCCCTCTAGGCTGCATTTAGACTCCATTGGCCACTGCTGCTTTGGGTTAAGGTTTGTGGTCGCTCGTATCGACGCCCACCACAAGACGATCGCGGAGGTGGCTAGGGTGGAGGGCCGCCAGCACCTTCCGCACAATATCGCCTGCAAGCTTCAGAATCAACTGCCAGAGGAGGAGGAGGAGGCAGCGGTGGCAGCGGTAGTAGCGGTGGCGGCAGCGACAGCAGTCGAGGAGGAGGAGTTAGAGGGGACCTCCTCCGACTCCGAGTAGAGTAGGATTAGGAGAAGTTTTTTTTTCTTATTTTCTATGTATTTTTGTATTTCTCTTTTGTAATATATGTGTTGTTTCTATGTTAACGAAAAATGTCTTTTCTGTTCATGAACAATGTGCCCTATGCAGTACCGAAAAAACTCCTTTCTGACAAATGGGTGAGATAACTGGCATCCAATGTCTAGCCAAGAATCCGTTGTCTTGCGACAATCGATGATTCTTTGTTGGGACTCCATTGAGAGCGTGGTTGAGGCTGCTTTTCTCCTCTTTTGTGTTGTTTCACTCAATTTTTTCATTTCAAGTCGGCGTTTACTATAATTCTTATCATCATCTTTCCAAAAAGAAGACCAATGGTGACATATTTTACATAATCTTAGCCTGTGATTGATCTGGCGGTCAAACTTCACCAAGGCTGACACTACTGTTGTCTTCATACTAAAATAAAATGGAGAACATACTCATGGATCAACATTAAGGATGGTTGGGCACTTTTTGGGGTTCGATCTCTGAATCGGGCTCCCGATGTTCTCATCAGTGCATGTCTACAATAAAATTTTAGTTATTGCCTCTCACGCTTGGAGCCACAATCGCCTGCAAGCTTTGTTCTTGAATGTTGCACGGGGTTTTTAGCGATGCAAATGGCACTAGTGTTATCACAAAATAGTGGAACACTATCTACATCAACCCCATAGTCCTTAAGTGTTTGAACAATCCAAAGAATTTGTGAGCAAGCGCTAGCAGCAGCTACATATTCAAATTCGGTTTTGGATTGTGCAACTGAGTTTTGTTTTCTAGAGGACCAAGCAACAAGAGAATTACCAAGAAAATGACAAGCACCCGAAGTACTTTTCCTATCAATCCTACAACTCCCAAAATCAGCATATGAAAAGGCTTTCAAAGTAACAGTTGAGGAAGAAGGAAGAAAAATGCCAAATTCTTGAGTTCCATGTAAGTACCTGAGAATTCTTTTGATGGCTTGATGATGTGAAGCATGTGGGGAAGCTTGAAATCGTGCACAAAGACATATGCTGAATTGTATGTCCGGTCTTGATGTCGTAAGGTACAAAAGTGGTCCAATCATGCTTCGATATTCTTTTTGATCGACTGGGTCACCATCTTCATCAAGTTCAAGTGTCGTTGTTGTAGCCATTGGTGTCCGAAGGGGCTTTCTTTTGTCCATATTAAAGCTCTTAAGAAGGTCTCTTGTATACACCATTTGATGCACAAAAGTACCCTCCTTAGTTTACTTAATTTGTAGCGCTAAGTACGTGAGTTCTTCCATCATACTCATCTAAAATTCTGAACTCATCATAGCTGAAAACTTGGACACATCATCATGAGAAGCACAACCAAAGATAATATCATCCACATACACTTGAACGAATAATGAATCATTGCCATGCTTAAGCACATACAGAGTTTTATCAACCTTGCCCATGGTAAACCCCTTTTCAAGTAAGAATGCTATTAACCTATCATACAATGCTCTAGGGGCTTGTTTGAGATCGTACAAGGCTTTCGACAGTTTGTAAACATGATAAGGAAAATCTGGATTTTCAAAACCCGGTGGTTGATTGACATAGGCCTCCTCATCTATATATCCTTTAAGAAAAACACTTTTAACATCCATTTGATATAACTTGAAACCTTTAGATGCAGCAAAAGCTAACAAAATTCTTATGGCTTCTAATCTAGCAACAGGAGCAAAAGTTTCATCAAAATCCAGACATTCAATTTGTGTGAAACCTTGAGCAATGAGCCTAGCCTTATTCCTAATCACAACCCCATCCTCACTTTGTTCATTTTTAAACACCCATTTAGTCCCAATTAAAGTGTGACCTTGAGGTGGAGGTACAAGTTTCCAAACATTATTTCTTTCAAAAGTTTCTAACTCTTCTTGCATGGCAATAATCCAAGATTCATTAGTGTGTGCGTGTGATATATCTTTGGGTTCAAAAGAAGCAACAAAAGCATAATGAGCGTGAGAGATTGGATCGCAAAACCTGCACCGTGTGACACGATCGTGCAAGCTTCCAATCATTTGTTGTGGAGGATGACTTTTGAGGGTTCGGATGGGAGTAGACACTTCACAAGATCCTTCTTCTTCATGTTCATCACAAATCTATGAGCTTGTGAATTGAGGACGATCTGGACCAGCAATGGTGGTCGTCGGTGCTGGTTGTGAATCAAAATCAGGAGCTGGAAGAATATCATTGGCTGCTGAATATTTTGGGCAGCAGCACTACTTCTTCTTTATCTTAATTGAAAATACTCTCCCCCTGCAGATATGGATCCGAACCTACAATATTTGATCTAGTACCTGGGTTAGCTTCATCTCAAGAAACCTCACAAGTCTCCACAATTTTGTTAGTGTCATGTAAAAGCACACGGTAGCCTCTAGTATGAGATGGATGACCAAGAAACATGCCATCAACAGATCTAGCTTCAAATTTGTCAAGATTACCATGTTTCTTAACAAAGCATTTGCAACCAAAGACCCCAAAGATGTGACAATAGGCCTATGTCCAAACTGAAGCTCATATGGTATTTTTCCTAGCTTAGCACACAAGAAAACACGATTTGGAACATAACAAGCGGTTGCAATTGCATCTGCCCAAAACTTTCTAGGAGTTTGATATTCATCAAGCATAGTCATAGCCATCACAACTAAGGTTCTATTCTTTCTCTCTACAACATCGTTTTGTTGAGGTACATATGGAGAAGAAAATTGATGATCTATTCCCTTTTCAGCACAAAAATGATCAAAGGATTGATTTTTAAATTCAGTTCCATTATCACTTCTAATTGCTCATAAAGATCATGGGTGATTAATTGATAACCTATGAAATAAAGTTCTAAAGTGACTAAAATATTCATTCTGATATGCCATAAAATGAATGCAAGAGTATCTAGAATGATCATCAACAATCACAAGAACATACCATTTACCTCCGAAGGATTGAACACGTGAAGGTCCTACGGTGTCAAGATGCAAAAGTTGACCTGGTTCAGTTGTCATGGTCATTGTGAGAGGAGCATGTGAACTTGCAACCATCTTAGCATGTCTACAAGAAGAGCACACAATTTCTTTGTCCCCTTTAAGCTTAGGCAGCCCATGTATGCGATCAAGAGCACTAACACGTGTGAGATGATCAAAGCCTACGTGACCAAGTCTACGATGCCAAAAATATAAGTCTTTTGAATCATTAGCACTAGACACCTATGCTTAGAAGAAGACATCAAAATCAGCTTTAAAAACTCTTCCAAACCGAGACATGTTAAAAATAAGCTCACTATTTGAACCTACAACTTTACAGTAATTTTTATTGAAAATAATTTTTCATCTAGCTATTGTGAAATGGAAAGCAAGTTGGATTTCAAATTTTTGACAAGTGCCACATCCTTGAAAGTGTAGTGATCGTTTACTCTGACCGAACCCTTAGCAATTATAGGAGTTGACGAATTACCGGCAAAAGTAACATTCTCTACACGTGACACAAAAGAGAGGGAGGAGAACCATTCTTTGTTACCGGTCATGTGGCGTGAGCTACCTGAATCCACAATCCAAATGTTCTCCTTTCTCAAGCGTGTAACCTATATTGAAGCACAATACATCGATGGCTCAATACAGGGGTTAGTCAAAAGGCATTTAGGAATCCCGTACTGAGTCACACGACGTCTAGCAGGTACAACACGTGAAAGCTGAGATAAAACAGCAGTTTTATGAGTCAAAGTTTGAGATTTTTTATTCTTAACTACTGACCTATGAGGTGTTACTTGTGTAGCACAAAAATCAGTAGCTCCAAAGGTAAACTTTGAATGTTATTGACTCATAACAACATATTGCATGTTCCTGACATTCGGTTTAGTATGTGCAGCAAATTTTGCATGAGAGTTATAAGATCTAGCTTGCATTCTTTCCTTTTTATGTCATTTAGCCTATAACAAAAATCTATGACATGACCATCTCTACCACAATAGGTACAATGAAATTTAACTTTGTGTTCATGTCTAGATTAGCATGCAGTATGTTTATTTGAACCCAAATATGACAACACTCCTGCAGATTTAAAAACCACCTCTTTTGGTTTACAAATTGTTTTAATCAAACCACTTTCTAATGACTTTACAATTTTAGGTGGATGTGCTTTAGAATGAGCATGGGAATCAAAACCTAAACCAGTTTTATCATTGCAAGATTTGGATGAATTCAGCAGCAGGTTTAGATTTTTGTTCCCAATACAAAACTGGTCTAGTGTCCTATTCATGTCATCAAGTTTCATAGACAATTCTAGGCAGTTTTCACATGAAGTTTTCCCTTTTAGTTTGCAATTAGAACAATATTTAACTTCATGAGCACGTAAAACCTTGTTCAGTATTGAAATTTCATTCATAGCATCTTTTAGTTTCTTTTCAAGATCATTACAGGTAGAACAATGCAAATCAATTGTATAACAAGAAGCATCTTTTAAGTTTATGTCATTAAGTGCATCAAAATTTTTGTTCTTTTCAATCTCTAACTCAAGTTTATCAAGAGTGGAGGAGTGTGCACTTCTTAAGGAGGACAATTGTTCATATATTAAATCGCATGAGGAACAAGAATCATCACTAGGAATAAAGTTTTTCAAAAACTAATTTCAGATTCTAGTGACTCAATTTTAACAGCATTGTCCCTAAGATTTTTGTCCTTTTTCTTAACAGTAACGATTGCACGGGAAATAGCATCACACATTTCATTACAAGTAGGACATACCTCTTCATTGTCACTGTTGTGTTATGCATCCTCCATACTTGATCTTGATTTGGCCGCCATGAAGCACAAGTTTGCCAGATCATCTTAATCTTCGTCACTTCCAATGTCTACATCACTCGAGCCAAGTTCTTGAAGTGCGGTGATGAAACTGTTTATCAGTTTGTGTCCTGTAAAACCTTTCTTTTTCTTGTTGGTGTTGCCAAAAAAGGACTTGAATTTATTCTGCTTTTCATTACGGGTAGAAGGACCTGAAAGGTTAGGGCAATATGTACGAAAGTGTCCTGTCTTACCACATTCAAAGCATCGTTGAGGTCCGGATTTTCCTCTCCTTCTAATTCTCACATTTCGATATGCTTTTGAGAACCGAGTAGAGATGAGTGTTAGCTCATCTTCTGGAAATTCTTCAATCTGCTCCAAGGTTAGTGAAGACAGCAAAGCAAGTGTAATGCTGGATGAAGATTGGTCGGAGCTTGGCTTATCACGTTGAGAAACAAATGCAAGAGACTTCTTGGGGTTCTTACATGATATAATGTCAATTTCATGAGTTTTTAACTTGGAATAAAGCACATCTAATGTAAGTATACTCATGATAGTGGATTCACGAATAGATGTTACTTTCATCTCCCGGATAGACATGTCTAATGCACTTAATAATTGCCTAGCATTCTCAACATCAGAAAAGCAGACATTAACACTACACAAATTGTTGAGAATGTTGTTAAAGCGAGCAAATAATTCATCAATAGACTCACCTGGTTGCATCTCAAAGCGCATATATTCTTCTTGAACACATCGTGCCTTACCTCCTTGATCGTGTTGGATCCTTCTTGGTAGTCACAAAGTGCTCTCCACACATTGTACGCCGATTGGAGATGTGCAGCACGGTCGAAGTCGCTCTGAGTTAGTCCTTGGATAATAAAGTTTTGGGTTTTGTTGTTGTTGTCAACATGTCTTAAGTTCCTAGCCATGGCTTGATCGTTCGACGGCACGTCATAAGGCTTGTACATCTTTTCCCATATTGCGAAGCTTTGCGCCTGGATAAAAGCTTTCATGCGTGCCTTCCAAACCTGAAAATCAATGCCAACAAAGACACAAGGTTTTCCCTAGTATTTCTACATGAGAATTAGTCAAAAATAGGTGCAAATTACAAAGATTAGAGCACCGTGGCTCTGATACCAATTGTAGGATCCAAGAGCACATGAAAAGCTACCAGAGGGGGGTAAATGGTAGATTAGAACTTTTTCAGCGGAAGCAACAAAAACCCCTCGGCAGAAAATCAATCTGTTAAGAAATTGTGTGTGCAACTAATATAGATGTGATCAATTGTGACTAAACCAATATAGATTGTGGAGAATTAAGTCATGAAGATGTCACAACAAGAATCACGAAAATCCGTTCAGAAAAACTTAAGTTATGATTGAAAGGTTGAACAAAGGTCAACCTGTTGTACCTGAGAAAAACTAGATCTGCTACACCGCAAAGAAACTCGTGTATATCCAAAACCACAAATCCAATGACCTTGAACTTTTTACATATGACATATAATCAAGTTGTGAAGACAACAAAAAAAATAATCACATCAAATATATCTGTAAAACTCGAGTTATGATAAAACCACCGAAGCAAGGTAGTGTTGTGCAGAAACTCGAGCGAAAAACTTGTCTAAAATAAGTCGGACAAACAAGGCACAAAAGTTCCTTTAAACTATGAACTTTTATTGATTAAACCACAAGAGGAACAGCCCCAAAGTCGTGCACCACGAGCTCTGGCCTCCCTTGCTTATATAACTAGACCTTAGGCTAACCCAATTCTAACTAGGACTCTAATCCTACTTAATTCACGAATTGAAACTTTCCATAACTGCTCAAGACTCTTCTATAAACAGATAAAAGCAATCTTAAGACTTCCAAACACCTTAGGAACGTATCTCACATTCCTAAAACAAGCCAACTTCGTGACCCACATGAATTCCTATCATAACCAACTCAAATCTTTTCATATTTGAGAGAAACTCGACTCAGCCGCAGCCTGAGTCCATAACCAAGTCGGTTGGACCTTTCTGACCAATTTTTTTTGTCCACATCTCTTCGTCACGCCTCAAAACCATGTAGCCATGTCCATGAACTCCTTGCACATGTGCAAATACCTTCCAACGACGTCCACGATACCTTCTTATGCATTGTTCTTGATTCAAACATGTTGCGCGACATCCCGGTCAACTCAACCACAATTCCTCCCGAACTTGGTTGTTGAACCTCATTTTCTGCCTAAGACTAGTTCAATGGATCCCGTCACTAGTAATGTCTTGAACTCAAGCAATACATGCACATGAATACACAACCGATACTTTCGAGCACAAGTCCTCGACTTAACTCACGTTAGTTCCGATACCCACAACACGTTACTTGAGCACCTCACATAAGCATGTTGCAAACCATAGCAAAAGGTTTAGGTTATTAATAGTAACCACCATGATCAGCCAAAACGCATCAAAAAATTAGTAAAAGAATACTAAGCAAACTTTCCATAATCCAAAAAACAAGTTCAAAACATTGCAAGGTAAAAGCAGAACAATTGCAATCAAGCTCCAGACCTTGCCAAAGCTAACCGGACCTTGAGTCGGAGCTTACCAAAGCTAGCAGGACCGAGCACTGGACCTTATCAAAGCTAGACGGACCTAGCGCTGGAGCTTATCAAAGCTAGTCGGACCTAGCACCAGAGCTTATCAAAGCTAGTCAGACATAGCAAAAACATGTCGGACCTAGCCACGGCAAGTCAAACATAACCAAAACAAGTCAGAACTAGACAAAGTAAGTCTGACCTTGCATCGGACCTTGCCGGAGCTACCCAAAACAAGATGGTCCTATCATCGGACGTTGTTAAAAGGGTGTTTTGGCAGTATTCAAAACTTTTATCGTCAAGGCCAATGTATTCAGCACACATAGGTCTCACAGAACCTGGTGAGGCTTTCTCCTTCTTAATTTGTTTCCTTTTTGGCGGCTTGGGCCATTTGAATGGCCCTCACTTCTCCGTCTTATTACAATGTCATCGTCGATGAAAGGAAGGAATCTCCTAATACCTCATAAAGGCCAATGAGGATGTCCACTTGTGGGAGGTGTTGCTTTTGAAAGTGCATCTAGGCTAATCCTTGTGGGTTTTGATGATTAATAACAACACTTAAGGGACTAATGAGCATTACAAGTGTAAGTACAGGTGATTGAGAGATTGACGTCATTAAATGCACTCAAAAAGGAAAAAGAGGTGAAAAAGGCGAACAACTCGAAGGATAGATTTTAGGTCTTTAAATTCTTTGTGTCGAGTTTAGCCATCTAGATTGAGTGTGTTCATTTGGTTAAAGTGTTGAGAATCTCCTAAGAGCTCATATTCCAAGCTAGATTAAATTGAGAGATGAGTTGAGGCAGCCCTAAGGACAGGGCCGAACTTGTCCGTGCTGGAAGGCCAGACTAGCCCCACCACATCGGACTGATCTGATGTTAGGCGGACCAAAGTGTTCTATGTGAGTTTGACTCGTTTGTTATAGGACAGACTAGTCCATGATGAGTGTGCTTGTGTCCTTCTCGGACTAAGTCCCGAAGGACCGGACTAATCTGCCCTGGGGGGCAGACAAGTCTACTTGGACAGACTAGTTCGCTTTAGTCCAGAAAAGTAGTTCCTCACTAAGATCGGACTAGGCCGCTCCATGACATAATAGTCCATTGTGGACTTAGAGATGGTTGTTGGGACTAAGTCCTGGACGGCCAGACTTGTCCGCCCTCAAGGGATGAACTAGTCTGGTGTGCCAGACTGGTCCGTTCTCAACCGGAACAAACTGTTCTGTGTGAGACCGGACTAGTCCATTGTTGGACGGACTAGTGCGTGAGTTGGTGACTGTTTGAATTCAAAAGGTGTCGGGGGGCTTTGTGGTTGGTCAAGGATGACATCATTGGTCCCCACAGGCCTGACTAGTCCAGGGTCAAAGACCGGACTAGTCCGGACTATTCTTGGTAGCAACAGCTAATTGTCGGGACCCCTATAAAGATGGATCCCCTGGCCTCCAAAGGCCCACTCCCGAACCATAGCGCCGCCATAGCCTTCCTAGAGCCATCCTAGCCCTCTCTCAACCATTCATGGAGTCCTAAGAGTAAATCTTGAGGATTTGTGAGGTTTGGAAAAGGAGAGAGAAGGGTTTGCTTGATCTTGTGCTCTTGGTCGATTCTCACAGTTTGACTGATTGATTTGAGTTCGTCTGGGTGTTGATCTTTGATCTTTTCGAGTTGTAAACTTGTGGGAGCCTTAGGTTGTGAGTTGCCCCACTTATTTGGTGATTACCCTTGTGATTTAGTGGAAGAAAAGTCGGCCTTCGTGGTGGCTAAGTGAGGAAAAGGTTGAGTGGAACCCTGCCTTTTGTGGGCATCCTCAACGTGGATGTAGGCTCCTTTGTGGGGCTGAACCCCGGGATAAATCTTGCGTCTTGTGTCTTTGATTGACTTCCTCGCTCTTCGCTAGATTAAGTTAGGGTTCCATGCGTTCTTCACTTCAATCTCGTGATCCACCTCTATCTAGTTGTTATTACTTCGTGCATACCATCTACTAGATTTCTAGGCTCATATACTTTACATTTCATCGAGTTAAGTCATTTAGATCACTTAAAAATCTCACCTTTGATCAAATCTGTTGTTCTGAACGGACTAGTCTGCCCCCAGGCCGGACTAGTCTGCACTCTGTAATTTGATTAGCTTTTATTGAGTTAAATTTTAGGTTATCCGCCTATTCACCCCCTCTAGACAACTTTCAATTGGTATCAGAGCCTAAATCTCCCAAAAGCTTAACTCCTTGGAGAGGAGATGGGGGAAAACGGTGAGAAGGAGATGCCGATCGTCGACACCACTACCACCAGCGAGAACAACCACACCGGAGGACAAGGATCCAATCCCTTGCATGACAAGACTGGCAACACCTCCAAGGACAAGCCAAATCGTCCTCCCTTCGATGGTGAAACCAAAGATGAAGATGAAGAAGTGAAGCGCCTTGCAGACCATCTTCAAAAGGAAAGAGATGAGGCCAAGAGGGGAAGAAGGTTTGAGAAGGAGAAGAAGCTCAAGAAGCCCAAAGAAGACTACACGCGCTATCCTTTCAAATATGAACGCCTCAATTCTCATTCAAACTACCTTTCTATTCTTATGGGCAAATATCCACACTTTGATGGGACTAACTACACTATGTGGAAGCATAACATGAAGTTGCATCTTATTTCACTCAATCCTACACTTTGGCATGTTGTTTGCACAGGTGTAGATATCCCTGTGGATGATGAAGAGCTGACCGCGGAGCAAGAACAACTCATTCACCGCAATGCTCAAGCAGCGATCGTGCCGAACTTAGCCTTGAACCAAGAAGAATTCAACAAAGTAGATGGGTTGGAGCAAGCCAAGGAAATTTGGGACACTCTCAAGATTGCTCATGAAGGCAACCGGTCCGTGAGGGAAGCCAACATTGAGATGATCGAAGGGGAGCTTGGAAGATTCACCATGGAAGAAGGCGAGACCCATCAAGAGATGTACAACTGAGTCAAGACTCTTATCAATAGGAGTCGGGCGTACAGATGCAAGAAGTGGACCGAGCATTAAGTGGTCAAGAGGATGATAAGAGCCTTCATGCCTCGCAATGTGACGCTTTGCACTCTCATCTGTGAGAGTCCCAACTTTCACAAGATGACACCAGATGAGGTGCTTG
This sequence comes from Tuctoria greenei, assembly GCA_036927565.1. NCBI lineage: Eukaryota > Viridiplantae > Streptophyta > Magnoliopsida > Poales > Poaceae > Tuctoria > Tuctoria greenei. The sequence continues at coordinate 119,954,493 of JAYESD010000004.1, forward strand.
GCAAGATCATCAACCACGAGATGATGGAGATGGAAGCACACCATGACAGGAAGAAGAAGAACAAAGATGAGAAGCCTCAATAGAAGAAGATGTTCAAGAACAAGAAAGCACATGGGCACGCTCATGTTGGCAAGGAGTGGGACTCCAACAATCAGTCCTCCTCCAAAAATGTTGTGCTCCAATATGAACTTGTGAACTTGAACAAAGCTCACAAGAGTCTTGAGGCACAATTCGCAAATCTCAAGTCAGGTGTCCCTTCTTCATTCTCAACAAGCTCAAACTTGCCTAAAATAGGCTCGAACACTAAATTTTGCAAATGTGCTAACCTTATGCTTGATCTAAATAATGAGCTTATTTTGGCAAAGAGCAAGAGCGCACCTAAGGGTGGCGTCTTTGAAAAGGAGAAGATCAAGTGTGCACGTAGTGCATACTCGATCACAAGATATCTCTCGATCAAAGATGGTCTTGGCTATTCAAGAGGAGGAAAGCAAAATGCTAGAATTCTCAAGAATAACAAGATGCAAATTGAATTTGTCAAAGAGGGTTCATTTCAATTCAAGAATGAATATCATGCATCTACATCTAATGAGATAGTGAAACTTGACAAAGATGCTCAAAATGCTAAAAATGTCAATTTAACCATGTTTCATGATTTTGATGCATCTTATGTGATATTACGAAACAAATTTGGTTATACTTATGCTAAATACGTTGTGACACATCGCAAGAGCCCAAAGCCTTGTGTGTGGGTGCCCAAATGCCTTGTGACTAACCTCAAAGGACCCAACCAAGCTTGGGTACCTAAAACCAAAGCCTAAACTTGTCTTGTAGGCTTACCCCTTCAGCGGTTCAAAATGGGTGCTAGATAGTGGTTGCACAAATCATATGACCGGAGCGAGAAGAATGTTTGTGGAGTATGAAGAAAATGAAGACCCAAGTCAAGGTATCTACTTTGGCGACAATAGTCAAGGTAAGGTACTAGGTATGGGTAAAATTTCTATTTCTCCACAACATATTATTTCACAAGTCATGCACGTTGATTCATTAGATTATAATCTCTTATCCATTTATCAATTATGTGAAAAGGTATATAATTGCTTGTTTTCTAATGAGGGTGTGGTTGTCACTAGAAGAATTGATAACTCGAATGCCTTCAAGGGTGTGCTCAAGGGAAGCTTTATCTCGTGGATTTCACCGTAGATAAAACTCAACTTGACACATGCTTGATTGCAAAGACCAACATGGGGTGGTTGCGGCACCGCAGGCTAGCCCGTGTAGGTATAAGGAATCTTCATAAACTTCTAAAGGCAATCACGTCCGAGGTCTTATGAATGCTGTTTTTGAGAAAGATAGGCCTTGTAGTGCGTGCCAAGCCGGTAAACAAGTCGGAGCAGCTCATCTCGCCAAGAATGTGATGGCGACAACAAGACTGCTGGAGATGTTGCACATGGACCTTTCTGGTCCTATTGCTTACATAAGCATTGGCGGTAACAAATATGGCTTAGTTATTGTTGATGATTTTTCCCGCTTCACTTGGGTGTTTTTCTTACACGACAAAGGTGAAACACAAGGTGTCCTCAAGAGTTTCTTGAGGAGAGCTCAAAATGAGTTCTCCTTGAGAATCAAGAAGATATGAAGCGACAATGGCACCAAATTCAAGAACACTCAAGTTGAAGAGTACTTGGACGAGGAGGGCATCAAGCATGAGTTTTTGGCACCCTACTCACCCAAAAAAATGGGTTGGCCGAAAGGAAGAACCGAACTCTAATAGAGATGTCAAGGACCATGCTTCATGAGTACAAGATTTCCAATAGGTCTTAGGCAGAAGTGGTAAACATCGCTTGTCGTGCCACAAACCGTCTCTACCTACATCGCCTATTGAAGAATACTACATATGAACTTCTAACAGGTAGCAAACAAAACATCTCCTACTTTAGAGTCTTTGGTAGTAAATGTTATATTCTCCACAAGAAGCCTAGAATTTCGAAGTTCACATTGAAATCCGATGAAGGTTTCTTGCTTGGTTATGACTCAAACACCTACGCCTATCGTGTTTTTAACAAAACCTCCGACTGTGTTGAAATCGCACGTGACGTGGTGTTTGATGAGACTAATGGCTCCCAAGAGGAGCAAGTTGATCAATGTGTGCTAGATGAAGAAGAGGCATCATGTGTTGCATTGAGAAGAATGGCACTTGGTGATGTAAGACCTCAAGAGCAACAAAGCCCATGTGACCCAACTCTATCACAAGAGGTGCCCCAAGCACAAGATCAAGCCTAAGATTCCCAAGGTCAACAACTTAATCAAGATCACCATGATCAAGGAATGGGAGATCAAGATGGTGGCAATGGTCGAGGGGGAGACAATGAAGATTAAGGAGATGAAGAAGCTGACTTAGTACCAAGTGTACCACACCAAAGATTTCATCAATGTGTTCAACGGGATCATCCCGTTAACAACATACTTGGAGACATCTCCAAGGGGGTAATGACTTGATCTCGTATGGCTAACTTTTGTGCTCACTATTCTTTTGTGTCCTTCTTGGAGCCATTTAAAGTTAAAGATGCCCTATGAGATCCGGAATGAGTAATAGCCATGCAAGAGGAGCTCAAAAACTTCAAGAGGAACAAAGTATGGGAGCTCGTGAGAAGACCTAATGCCAATGTGGTAGGAACCAAGTGGGTCTTCTGCAACAAGCAAGATGAGCATGGTGTGGTAACAAGAAACAAAGCTAGACTCGTAGCCAAAGGATACTCTCAAAGCGAAGGTTTGGATTTTGATGAAAATTTTGCTCCTGTAGCTAGGCTTGAATCTATTCGCATATTATTGGCCTATGCTACTCACAACGATTTCAAGTTGTTTCAAATGGACGTGAAAAGTGCCTTCCTCAATGGAACAATGAAGGAAGAGGTGTATGTAGAGCAACTACTCGGCTTCGAGGATGATAAGTATCCTAACCATGTCTTTAAGCTTCACAAAGCTCTCTACAATCTCAAACAAGCTCCTAGAGGTTGGTATGAGTGTCTTAGGGACTTTCTCATTGATAATGGTTTTAAGATAGGAAAGGCTTATTATACATTCTTTACCAAGAACATGGATGATGATTATTTGTATGCCAAATTTATGTTGACGACATAATATTTGGTTCTACTAATCAATCTTTTTGTGAAGAGTTCAGCAAAATCATAACAGAGAGATTTGAGATGTCGGTGATGGGAGAATTGAAGTTCTTTCTAGGTTTCCAACTAAAACAACTCAAGGAAGGCACCTTCATATGTCAAACCAAGTATACTCAACACATCCTCAAGAAGTTTGACATGGAGAAGGCCAAGCCCATCAAGACTCCAATGGCAACGAATGGACATCTCGATTTGAAGCAAGACAGCCCTAGCGTCGACCAAAAGGTATACTGCTCCATGATTGGATCACTCCTTTACCTTTGTGCATATAGGCCCGATATTATGTTAAGTGTATGCATGTGTGTAAGGTTTCAAGCCGCTCCTGAGGAGTGTCACTTGACAGCCGTAAAGAGAATCTTGCTCTATTTAGTTCATACACCTAACCTAGGGTTGTGGTATCCCAAAGGGTCCAAGTTTAACCTCATCGAATACTCCGATGCAGATTATTCAAGATGCAAAGTGGGTAGGAAAAGTACCTTTGAGACTTGCCAAATCTTTGGTAGGTCCCTAGTATCATGGTCATCCAAGAAACAAAATTTTATTGCCCTATCCACAGGCGAAGCGGACTATGTTGCAGCCGGAAGTTGTTGTGTACAACTTCTTTGGATGCGACAAACTCTAAGGGACTATGGTCTCAATATGTACCATATTCCACTCCTATGCGACAATAAGAATGACATCAAGATTGCCCATAACCCTGTTGCACACTCTAGAACAAAACACATTGACATCCGGCACCATATCTTGAGAGACCATTCAATAAAGGGGGATATTATCATTTCACATGTGAGAACCGGAAAACAACTAGCCGATATCTTCACCAAGCCACTAGATGAAAAACGCTTTTGCGAACTTAGGAATGAACTAAATATTCTTGATTCTCGAAATGTGTCTTGAGATGTTGCACATCTTATTTTTAGTTTTGTATTCTCTTCAAAATTATGCATGCTTTCAAAAACTTGCCTCCCTCAATTTTCTATCAAATTATTTTCAATTATTGTCTCCTTGAATCATGGTCATAGTATGAATGTTTGTGTGCTTTATTGGCCATATTCATTGAGAATATTTGTGAAAACTTAGTCCATATGGATCATTATTGCAAATTTCTCAATATATATGAGAATTTGCTGTCTAGGACTAGACTAGTCCGCCCATGGGGCCAGACAAGTCCGACATCCTGGACATGTCTGGACAGCCACTGCCTGGAACACAACGGACTAGTCCAGCCCGCCACCGGACTTGTCTATACATGCATCTTAGTCCGGACCTAGTGTGGCGCCCGGACTTGTTCGGTGTACCCAACGGACTAGTACGGACTTCTGTGGACTTAACCCCCCAGTGTCGAGCCCAACCCCTCCACTTCGTTTCAAAATCTCAAATTTGCGCCTCTCTCCCAAAAACCGCCCCCATTGGCGATTGTTGATCCTAACCCTCAAAATCTTCAAGGAATTTGTGTAGAAGCTTATTCAAAATGTCAGGAAGGCGAATCTCGGACTACTCCGCCCTTTCGTTCATGGATTTTTCCGATTTTCACATCTCAAGGTTTATTCTTGACCTAACTTGAACTTTTTCGATTCCATCGATTCTAGGTCGTCTTTCCTATAAACTAGAATCCTCTTAGCTTATCTATAACCTTGTGATTCTTTCCATGCAATATTGCGCCTTGGTATCGAAATTTTGTAGAAAAATCACATAGTTAGGGTTTAACACTGGGTGGTCCGGACAAGGCGGACAAGTCCGTTCCTAACCGGACTAGTCCAGCCAGGGACCGGACAAGTCCGGCCTAACCTAGGTTTAACTCCTAACTTAGTGAATTCTCTACTTCTCTACCGCAATATTTTGCTTGACATCACCTCATATCCTTCTTTTATCTGATTTTCAGCATGTCTCGGCGCAACAACTCTCCTCTTTCTAATCTGGAAAGGGAGGCGTCTCATCAAGAATGTTATCGTCGAAGGGATGAGGAGGAAGCTGCTATTGCAGCGGAGCTTGAGCGCATGCGTGAAGCTCGGCTCAAGAAGAAACGTGATCAAGAGGCAGCCCAAGCTCAAGTGGCCGAAGAGCAAGCAAGTAGAAGAAAAAGGATTGTCACCGTGGGTGAGAAACAAAAGGCCCAAGCGGGCGATAAGGGCAAAGCACCCATTGAAGAGAGCAACTAAGCTAAGGGGAAAGGAGCCCGCAAAGAAAATTTCACTTAGAAAGGCTCCTCTCAAGAAGAAAGCTCTTGCAGGGAGAGGCTTGGTCATTCGTAACCAAACCGCGGAGCCTCGTAGACCTCCACAAGGCCACATTGGTCCTTTGGTCATGACTCCTCCTGTGCATGATCCTAACCGACAACCGGAGCTTGGAAGCAATGTGTTCGAAGAACAAGGTTCAGATAAAGCAAGAAGGTTGAGGTTGAAGGATCCTTACATGTATGAGAAATCAACTGCAGTTCCTCGATTTTGGTGTGGCTTCCATTGCGATTACTATCGCCTAGTCTACCTATCCAAGAAAACTCCAGTGACGTATGCTCAATGGGTAGATTGGGCCTATATGGAGGAGAAGAATCACCAAGCCTTCAGTGCAATAATCCGAGCTGCTGAGCACCATGGACTCAAAGAGTTGCTTGAGTTCAGGTACAACTGGAACACAGAAGTGGTGGCTCAATTCTACTCCACTTGCTACTTCTCCACCTTTGGAGATACGAAGATTACATGGTTGACTAATGGAGTTAAATATTCCATGCTCTATGATGAGTTTGCCAGAATTCTTGGACTTGAGGAGTTCTTGAACTATGAGCTGACCATTCACAACCTCAAGGCTCTAGATTTGGGCGAAATGGAATTCATGTACGAGGTTGGCTTCTAAAATCCCCAACCACGAAAATTCTTCGCCCCTTCTTTAGCGTGCTCTATCAGATCTTGAGAAAAACTCTAGCACCTAAGGATGGGGACGCAGGCATGATCCAAGGAAACTTGAGGCACTTGATGAAGTTGATAGTTGAAGATTAGAAGTTCAATGTCTTTAACTATATCTACAATGACATCTTCAACATATCCCACACTCTCAACCGCTCATGTGGATATGCCCCTCTCATCATGTGCCTGATTGAGAAAGTCTCGGGATTGGAGTTTGTGGAGGATGTCAAGCATAGATCTCTCCACGATCAGATTCCTCCTCTTGCGCCAAAGATTGGCAGAGCCTCGAGGAGAGGTACCTCTTTTGTGCCTCTTTCTCCTCCTCCAGCCCCCACCGCCTCCTCCTCCTCCGGATATCTTGTGAGTGCTACATTGAAGTTCTCAAGTCAATCTTCACCTCATGTCAGAAAGCGGAAGTGAAGGCTCACAAGACTGCAAAGAAACATGAAATTCCAAAAGAAAGCCCACAAGTCTCCACAATTTTGTTAGTATCAAGTAAAGGCACACGGTAGGCTCTATTATGAGATCTATAACCAAGAAACAAGCCATCAACATATCTAACTTCAAATTTATCAAGATTACCATGTTTCTTAATAAAGCATTTGCAACCAAAGACTCTAAAATGTGTAACACTAGGCCTATGTACAAACCAAAGCTTATATGGGGTTTTCTCTAGCTTAGCTTGCAAGAAAACTCGATCTGGGACATAACAAGCTATTGCAATTGCATCTGCCCAAAACTTTCTAGAAGTTTGATATTGATCAAGCATAGTCTTGGCCATCTCAACTAAGGTCTTGTTCTTTCTTTCTACAACAACATTTCATTGGGGTACAATGGTGAAGAAAATTGATGATCTATTCCATTTTCAGCACAAAAGTGATTAAATGATTGGTTTTTAAATTCAGTTCGATTATCACTTCTAATTGCTCTTAAGGATCCTGGGTGGTCAATTGAAAGTCTAAGAACCAAACTTCTAAAGTGACTAAAAGTTTCATTCTTAGATGCCATAAAGTGAACCCAATAGAATCTAGAATGATCATCGACAATTACAAGCACATACCATTTAGCTCTAAAAGTTTGAACACGTGAAGAACCTACGGTGTCAAGGTGTAAAAATTGTGTCGGTGCTGCTGTCATGGTCATTACGAGTGGAGCATGTGTACCTACAACCATCTTAGCATGTCTACAAGAACAGCACACAATTTCTTTGTCTCCTTTAAGCTTAGGTAATCCATGTATGCGATCAAGACTGCTAACAAGTGTTACATGATCAAAGCGTATGTGACCAAGCCTACGATGCCAAAAAATAAGTCCTTTTATTTATTACCAACTAGACACCTATACTTAGAGGTTGACATATTAAAATTAGCTTAAAAAACTCTTCCAAACCGAGACATGTTAAACATAAGCTCACCATTTGAATCTACAGCTTTGCAACAATTTTTAGTGAAAGTTACATCATGATTTTCATCTAGCAATTGTGAAACGAAGAGCAAGTTGTATTTGAAGCTCTTAACAAGTGTCACATTCTTCAAAGTGTAGTGAATATTAACTTTGACAGAATCCATAGCAATTATAGAAGATGAAGAATTATTAGCAAAAGTAACATTTTTAAACATAACACAAAAGAGAGAGAGGAGAACCATTCTTTGTTACTTGTCATGTGGCGTGAGCGACCTGAATCCACATGCCAGATGTTCTCCTTCTTAAGCTTGTAACCTACATATCAGCACAATACGTTTACGGCTTAATACCGGGGTTAGTCAAAAGACATTTAGGAATTCAGTACTGAGTTGAAAGACGTCCAGCAGGAATAACATGCAAAAGCTGAGAGAATACAGTGGGTTTATGAGCCAAAGTTTGAGAATTCTTGCACCAAACTACTGACCTACAAGGTGTGTTATGTGTAGCACGAAAAATAGTAGTTTTTAAAGCAAATTTTGCATGTTTTGACCCATGACATCAGGTTGCAAGTGTCTAACATTCGATTCAACACGTGCAGCAAGTTTGCTTAGTTGTTACTTGATCTAGTTAGCATTCTTTGCTTCTTTCTTGTTTATCTAGTCTACAACAAAACTCTATGACATGAATATCTCAAACACAGTAGTTACAATAAAATTTATCCTTATGTTCATATCTAGAAGAACAAGCAACACGTCAATCAGCGACAGAATGAGACAACACCTCTGCTGAGCTAAGAACCACCTCTTTTTGTTTAGGAACTATTTGAATCAAACCATTTCCTAGTGAATTTACCATTTTACATGGATGTCCCTTAGCATGAGTACAAGAATAAAAATCTATACCAGTTCTATCATTGCAAGACTTAGATTAATACAGCAACAAGTTTAGATTTTTTTTATCCCCGCCACAAAACCGTTCTAGTGTCTTATGCATATAATCAAATTTTTTGGACAAGTCTAGGCAGTTTTCACATGAAGCTTTTCCTTTTAGTTTGCAATTAGAACAACAATTAACTTTATGAGAATGTAAAACATTGTTCAAAAAACAAATCTCATTCGTAGCATCATGTACTTTCTTATTAAGATAATCACAACTAGAACAATGCAAATCAGTTGTAGAATAGCAGCATGTTTTATGTTTTTATCATGTGTAGATTTCAAGTTCAAGTTTATCAGGTGTGGAGCTGTGCGCACTTCTTAGAGAGGACAATTGTTCATATATCAGTTCACACAATGGACAAGAATTGTCACTATGAATCAAAGATTTTAGCCAATTAATTTATATTCTTGTGATTCAGCTTTAGCAGCATTGTTCCTCAATTTTTTGTCCTTTTTCTTAAGTATAGTAGTGGCACGAGAAATAGCATCACACATTTCTTCACATGATGGACATACCTCATCATTGTCGATTATTTGTTCAGCCTCCTCCATGCTTGAACTTGAGTTGCTCGCCAAAGTGTCTTCATCTTCATCACTTAAAGTGTCCACATCGCTTGAGCTGAATTCTTGAAATGCAGTGACAAAACTGTTTATTAGTTGGCGATGTATAAAACCCTTGTTTTTCTTCTTGTTGTTAGCAGAGGAGGACTTGAACTTTGTTTGCTTCTCATCGTGGGGAGTAGAACCTGAAAGGTTAGAGCAATTTGTATAAAAATGTCCAAACCCACCGCATTCGACGCATCTTTGAGGACCACCACTTCCTCCTTCTCACATTATTTAATGCTTTTGAGAACCAAGTAGATAGAAGTGTTAGCTCCTACTCTGGAAACTCTTGATCCGTTCAAGGGTTAGAGAGGATTGCAAAGCAAGTGTACCACATGACGAAGATTTGTTAGAACTAGGCATGTCACGTTATGAAACAAATGCACGGGACTTGTTGGGGTTTTTACGTGATATAATGTCAAGTTCATTAGTTTCAACTTAGAATATAGAAAATATAAATTAAGTGTACTCATAACAGTAGATTCACGAATAGATGTAAATTTTATCTCCCAAATTGACAAGTCTAATGCACCTAAAAATTGCCTAGCATTTTCAGCAGTGAAAAATTAACATTGGCACTTCGCAAGTTGCTAGAATTCTATTAAAGCAAGCAAAGAAATCATCAATCGACTCACCGGGTTGCATCTCAAAACACATGTATTCTTTTTTGAACATATCTTAGCTTACCTCTTTAATTGTGTTGGAGCATTTGTGATAGTCGCATAGTGCATTCCACACAACATATGCAGATCGAAGGTGTGCAACAGGACCGAAGTTGCTTTGAGTCAATCCTTGAATAATCAAGTTGTACACCTTATTGTTGTTGTCGATGTCTCTCATGTTCGCAGTCGTTATTTAATCATTTGGTGACATGTTGAAGGTCTTATACACCTTTTCCCAAATGGCAAAGCCTTGCATCTGTATCTAAGCCTCCATACGAGCCTTCCAAACCAGACAAATCAATGTCATTGAACACATAAGCTTTTGCAGAGTATTTCTCCATATTGATTAGCAAAAACACGTGCAAATCACAAAAATTAGAGCACCATGGGTCTGATACCAATTGTAGGATCGAAATGCACGTGAAAAGCTACCAGAGTGGTGAATGGTAGATTTAAAAATTTTATGCGGAAGCAACCAAAACCCCTCGGCAGAAAATCAATCTGACAAAGAGACCATGTGTGTGAGTGTCTTCAACATGCTCAACAAGTGACCAAACCTGTACACATTGTAGAGAATCAAGTCACGAAGCTAATGCAACAAGAATCACGTGAAACATTGAGTAGAGCTCGAGGTATGGTAAAAAACTGAGCAAAGGGCAATCTTTAACACCCAAGTTAAAAACAGATCTGCTATGTTGCAAAGAAACTCGTGAAACTCGAAAACCACAAAACAAATGACCGTAAAATTTTCAAGATGATAGATAATTGATTTGTGAAGACGACACGAAAACAATCATGTCAACTGAATCTATAAAATGCGAGTTACAATCAAAATACCAAAGCAAGTCGCACTACGCAGAAAGTCGTCGAGAAAAACTTGCCAAAAATAAGTCGGACAAACAAGGCACAAAATCTCCTCTAAAACTACGAACTTTATTTAATTAAACACAAGAGGAACAGGCAAAAGTCATGCTCTCTACGAGCCCTAGCTCTCTTGCTTATATAACCAACTCCTAGGACAACCCAATCAAAACTAGGACTCCTACTCCTACTTGGATTCAACCGAAGCTTTCCATAACTACTCAAGACTCTTCCATATGCACATAGAAGCAATCTTAAGACTTCCAAAAGTCTTAGGAACATCTCATACATTGCTAAAACAACTTAACTTCGTGCCCAAGATGAAATCTAACCAAACAAACTCGAAACATTCCACAAACAACCCATAACTGCCCCAGCCGCAGCATGAGCGCGTAATCCAGCCGGTTGGACCTTTTCGGTCATATCTTCACGTCCATAACTCTTCACCATGCTTTGAGACAATGTTTCCATGTCCATGCAGTCCTTTTACACGTGCAAACACTTTCCAAAGCGTCCACGATACCTTCATATGAATTGTTCGTGACCCAAACATGTTGTGTGACCTCCCGATCAATTAAACCACAATTCCTTAGAACTTGGTTGTTGAACCTCATCTTCTCCCAAAGACTAGTTCAATGGATCATCGTCACCAGCCATGTCTTGACCTCAGGCAACTCCTGCACATGAACAAATAACCAATCTTTGCGGGCCAAGTCCTAGACTCGACTCTCATTAGTCTAAAAACCAAAACGCCTTATTCTAGCACCTCACAGAAACATATTGCAAAACATAGCAAGATATTGTCCACCATGATCAGCCAAAACGCATCAAAAACTAAGTAGTTGAATACTAAGCAAACTTCCCATAAACCAAAAAGCAAGTTTGAAACATTGCAAGTTAAAAATAGAATAGCTGAGTTAAAACAGTAAGGTCGGATAGTCTGAAATGCTCTTTGCAGTAACGGTTACTCCCGATATGCACTGAATAAGTTTGAACAGTCCGTACTGATCGATAGTAACAGTTACTCCCGATACACAGTGAAAAGTTTGGAGAATGCAAATTGTGCTGTGCATTACAAATTGAAGGTAACTATTAGTCTTGAATGCACATTTGAGAAGATCGGACACTTTGAACTGAGGTTCTCAGGTATGTTCAAAACTTGGCATGTAAACCCTCACTTTTAACATAATTGCCAACGTATTCAGCACACATAGGTCTCACAAACTCCGCATTTAAGAATTCATTTTCCTCTCTCGATACTTGTGGAATATCATCTCTTCTATTTTTATCTGAGTGGAAAGTGTTGTCCATGGATGAACCAAACAGTTGTAATACTTCGTAATGTATTTTTTAGTTCGACCTCCCCACTAATCTCCTTGTCACCATTGTATAACTTATGTATCAGACTCTTTCTATGTTTGCCATTAGCAATTAATTGAAATATATTGTGTTTGAGTCACCCTCTAGTAAATCTTTAGTCTTAGCCGTTTGGTACCATTTGATATCTGCTTCTCTCAGTAATTTTTGTGCTAATTTATCATGTAGCTGCTGTTTTAGTTCTATTTCCTCTCTTTGTAACAGGATGGTCTCTGCTTTTTTGTCTAACTCATCAACCTTATCTAATACTTCCATTTTCGTCTTCTTATTGTGAGCACTTACATTATTTACCACCCTCTCTGGTGCTCTCTAAGCCTGCGAGTTTTTGCTTGCCACTTATCCATCGGAGCTAGGCTCATTTCAGCCTCCTCTCATTTTTCCTGAACCGTCTCGCTGAACCTGTTCCTCAACAACCATCCTAATTCAAACTTAAATAAATTTGAGTGAGTGCTGAATGAAGCACCACCAGAATCTAGCATTAAAGGGGTGTGGTCCGAAATTTGTCTTGACAAAGCCAGTACTGTAGCTAGTAAATACTTATTTCCCACCCTGTAGAAATTAAGATTCGATCCAACTTTTCATACGTTGGATTTTGCAAAGCATTCGCCCAAGAGTGTCTACCGGACATTTCTAATTCTCTTAGATTAAGTCCGTTTATGACTTCCTTAAAAAGTAATGGACATCTAAAGTTAACTTTAATTTTGTCACTCGTGTGTTTCATTATATTAAAATCTCCACCTATCATAGCTGGGAGATTTTATTTTGAACACACGTTAACCAATTCTACCAGGAAATTCTCTTTAAATTGTGCTTGTGCAGGACTATGGACAAGGAAGAGTGCGCATTTAAAATTGTCTGATTTGTTGCAAAGATGGAATTTCACGTAGAAATCACCTTCATCCATCGCACCAACATGCAACATGTTAGGATCGACGCCTAGCAACATACCTCCAGACCTACCTCTCGCTTCTTTACAATGACATATAAATTCCCTGCCTGCACATAGATTATTAAGGAAAGATGACTTAAACTCGTTTGCACCCGTCTCCGAAATACCAATAAAGCTCAAGTTATATTCTTTGGTAAGGTCTGAAATAAATCGATGTTTCTTCTGGTCTCTAAACCCATGACTATTCCGGAATAATCTTTTCATTCTATTCATATTTTTCTTTATTTATTCCTACACGTTTTGGAGCTGGTTTTCCATATAACAGTAGCAGCGTTATCATCTAGATCGCTGCCTGTTTCAATTATCTCATCCATATTATCCTCACATATATGGCGGAGAATGAAATTATCTAGATCTTCTTCTTCCTCTAATTGTTTTACCTCTGTATCTAATTATTGTAGAACCGTATCAGTGACCTTACTTTCTGACAACCTGTTTATTTCTATCTTAGATTACTCACTGCCTCCAAAACACTGCCTAAGTCTGACCCAGACACAATCCCTACATGGTTCATTTTAGCAATTATGTAATCATTCGAAAAATTTAAGAAGGATTCAGATTCCACACTTGGGTTATTATTCATGTTTCCTGTTGCACCTTCCTCGTGGGATGGGTTCTTTACCAGTGAGATCCTTCTATCATTGCTTGATGACTCGTCAAGGTTTAACGTCCACCCAGGAGGGACGTTCCAGACATCAACAAGCTGCAGCATCTTTCCATTATCCTCCTTGGAATAGATAAGTGGATCTTCCTCAATGCCCCCCCCCTAAAATATCTTGGGAACCTGCACATGCCATTCCCAGTTCCTGGACCCCCATTTTTCCACTCACAATATCAATATTTTAATCGGTAACTATCTCCTGAACCTTGTCATGGGTACATGATTTATTATTATCAATTATAAAATTTATTTGGTCAGATTTTCCTCCAGTTGTACAGCCAAAGCCATTGCTTCTTGCACCATGATCTGATCCAAAGTCTGGTGAGACTGCCCATGCTGAGAATTCTTTTTTGAGCCATCATTAGCATCAACATTCTCATTGCTAGTGTCTGAACCAGAACCTTTCTCCCTTATCCGGTTGATCTGTGAGTCATTTGCATGCCCAGCATCATCGTACCATAGTAAATCCACTTCATCGGCATTATCAGTATCCATAGGGTCAGGTTGATTGACACTCTCATTCTCTACTCTAAATTTTATTTCATACAGATATTCCCCGATGACCACATCAATCGAATGAAGGATTAAATTTGGATCTAATACCACTGCTTCAAAACAGCATGTCTCATTCCTTCTTGTGTGCACCATATCCACCTCCACTATAACTCCAACAATCGAACCAATCACTACTACAAAACCAATTATTGTTAGCACTACCGGACTAGTCCGGTAGTGGACGGACTAGTCCGGTCCGGACTAGTCTGATATTGTCCAGTAAGGATATCGAACTAGTCCGGACCCTGACCGGACTAGTCCGGTCTTTTTAGTTATTGTCAGTTTGAACTCGAAAACGACATGTGTTCTAATTGAAAGGACACAACCCACTGACAATTATGTCTCTGATCGGGGGACTTAACTGTCTCTAAGGGTGGGAGGCCCCCTCTTGTGTCTCTTGGTCATATATAAGGAGAGGGTTATGTGTATGATTTTGGGTGGTGTGAGAATACAAATTAGACACAAGAACTCTCTCAACTCTCTCAGACTCCGATCAACATACCAAGAGAAGAACAAGGAGAAACGCCTCTCGCCATCATTCTTCTTGCGGCCTCGCCTTGTTGGCTCGATGGCCGCATCGTCAAGCAACCACAAGGATGGAGGAGAAGGTATTATTAGTGTTCTTGTGCTATTTGAGAGATTTAGCACATGATGTTGATCTTGTATTTAGTTTTCCCCTGTATAATCAAAATGATTTAGTGGCTATTTGATCTTTGGGCTTCCTTTTGATTCTAACAATTATTATAGGCACCTCACTTTTCAAATATAGACGGTCTGTAAAAATTGCGATTGTGATGTCGAATGATACAATAATCGCCTGTGATAATTAAACATCACAGGCGGTCTTCCATAAACAACCGCTTGGGTAAATAGAAGATTTTCTCATGTGGCTATTAATAAAGAACTGTCTGAACTGTTACAAACATCACAGGTGGTTTTTAATAAAACACCTCCTGAGTACATACTTTTCGCGGGCGGCTATTAATAAAGAATCGTCTGTACTAGTTCAAACATCACAAGCGATATTTAATAAACAACCGCCTAGGTAAAGATATTGTTTTCACGGACTGCTATTAATGAAGAACCGCTTGTAGTGGTGGATATATTTCATGCGTTCTTTTATACGGACTACCTTTGATGCCCCTTATGTTTTCACAAACGGATTTTGCTTACTGACCGACAGTGAAGGGGACTAAAAGAAAAAAATCAATAATACTTTTCAGAGTGTTTTATAGGAATATATTATATATATGTATATATTATGCTATATATACATATATATATTTATATAATTTATATGTATATATAATAATATATACATATACATGATATACACATACCTACATATATGAACAAATTCATAAAAACAAAAAAATGTTAAATTAAAATATTAAAGATTTATTGTAATATTACAAATATATACAACATATATCATACATTTTTTCCAGCATTGACATCTTCTCGCATATACGGTTTAAAATGCTTTTTGATGCTTCTCTCTACACGCTTGATGTTTTTTGGTTCGATGAAAAGGTACATCTCTTCATATTGATTATATTCCTCTTAGTTATCTCCCACATTCTCAACCCCAACAATATTTTGCTTTCCAGAAACAAATATGTGCATCTTCTTAGTTCTTGGATCTTGTACATAAAAAACTTGTGCAATACGATTGGCGAGAACTCACTGGTCATCTTTATAACCCACTTTGTTCAAGCCTACCAGTGTTAGCCCATAGTTGTCCACTTTCACACCATTTGGATGTTTGACCCATTGGCACTTAAATACGAGCATTAGCATTCTTTCGTCATAATCGAGTTCCCATATTTCCTCTATGAACCCGAAGTATATGATCTTTTGCCCTTATGGATCATAAGCCTCTATACGAACATCACTATTTTGTGCAACACTCTTACTGTCTTTTTCCTTAGTGTAAAATATGTAACCATTAATGTCATATGCTTGCAATGATGTCACCAAAGCAGATGGGCCAGAAGCTAACTTGTTCATTGCTTCCTCTTCTATAGAGTTTCTATGGTATATTTTAGTCCATTAACCATTCAGCATTTGGTTTCATTTCTAGCCAACCCCAACTTGTTTGGGAAAAAGGCTTGGTTGCTGTTATTGTTGTTGTAACCATTCAGTGAAACATCTTCTGTGCTCTTTCATGATCCAGTCCTCTCTGGGGCCTTGGTTTTTTTTTTGCGAAGCTAAATTTGGCGTTCCTTGATGTACGACTCAGCTATTGCGAGTTGTTGTAGTACACAAAAATGTGCACGGTGTACATTATTGTAATCGTGAACAATAAAAGTTTTCTTACCCACTTTTCATCTCCCACATAGTCTACCATCATGTACTGGTATAGGCACACCTATCCGCTTTCCATCTTTGATGCAACTAGCGCAACCCTCAATCACTTCTTCAGTGGTTTATCCTTTCATAATTGAACCCTTTGGGTGAGCACAGTTCCGCACATAACCTTTTAATACTCCTAAATATCTCTCCAATGGAAACATATGATGTAAATACAGTGGCCCCAATACTTTTATCTAATCAACAACATGTATGATTAGGTGTACTTGCATATCAAAAAAGGATGGTGGGAAACACATCTCAAGCTTGCACATAGGCTCGACGATGTACATTTTCAAATAGTCTAAGTCTTCACGTGCTATCATCTTTTGTGATACTGCATTGAAGAAGTAACACAAACGTGTGATGGCAACTTTTATATGCTCAAGTTTGATGACCCTTATTGGAATGGCAAGAAACACTTTCATCATCATGTGACAGTCGTGTGAATTATAGTCGAATAAAGACAAGTCTTTCATCAAGACTAGTCTGTGGATATTGGATGAGAAACTCATGGGCACTCTGATCCCACGCAAGCATTCACATGTTACCTTTTTCTCTTGTATTGTGAAGTTGTAGCTGGCAAGGGGAAGGTAGTGCTTCCCGTTCGCCTTTTCTACCGGGTGAAGCTCTGTACTCATATCAAGATTTACTAGGTTCATATGTGATTTTAATTCGTCCTTTGTTTTTCTCGGCATGTCCAGCAAGGTCCCAATGATGCTGTCAAATACATTCTTTGTAACGTGCATCAATTCAATACTATGGCAAAATTCCAGGTTCTTCAACTACAAAAGATACTTGAAAAAATTTTATTGTTTCTTGAAAGTCATGTCAGTTTTATGTTTCTTTCTCTTGGTTCCTTTACATTTTTTGCCCTTACCGAAAGCAATAAGAATGTTGTTGACCATTTTGAACATAAGTTTTCCACTTTAAGGTTTTGATGCAGTATATTTTTTAATTTTGTTATCAAATTGTTCTTTCTTCTTCCTATACTTTTGTGTATCTGTCAAGAACCGTCAGTGTCTCATGTATACCTTCTTTCTAGATGAAGTGAGGTATAAAAATCCAGTTCCATCCACGCACCTTACACAACATTTCTTCCCTTTCATTTGTCCTGATAATGTAAATAGTTCGAATAAGCATGCACGGTAACGAATATCATTGCTCTTGACGTGAAATACTCCCGCTTTTACTCATCCCATGTATGTACCCCTTCATTCTACGATTTCGCCATATCTTCCATTAAAGGTTCCAAGAACACATCAATATCGATGTCGGGTTGTTTTGAACCTTTGATAAGATCAGATAACAAAATATATTTCCTTTCGTGACACCACCACATCGGTAGGTTGTACATCGTTAAAACCACGGGTGTGTACGCTCCTTTTTTCGCCAAACAAATTTATTCCATCTGTTCCCAAGGAAAACCTTACATTTCGGATTTCCTTTGCAGACTTTGGATACTGAATATCAAATTTTTCCACTGACTTGCATCACCAGCGTGTCGAATATGTTTTTCATTCTTCATGCGCTGCTTGGAATGCCAATGCATAGGTTCAACTTCCCTAGGGTTTGAGAACAAATGCTCCAAGCGATCAATTGCTGGAAGGTACCACATCAGCAAGGTAGGAATTTTTCTCTTATTCTTCCCACCTGCATCGTCAAAAGTATCGTCACCTTCAGAGCCAATAATAAACTTCTTATTCTGGTGGGTCTTATTAATGTTAGTAACATACTGGTGATTGTAGTCCTTATTGTATCTATTGACACCGCAGATGGGGCATATAGTTGCGAGCTCATGCTTTTTGCGATACAGAATACAATGGTTCACACAAGTGTATATTTTTGTCACACCTAGTGCCATCAGGCAAAGAAATTTCTTTGCTTTATAAGTGCTTCTAAGAATTTTATTGGGATTTGGAAAAATTCCTGTCAAAATATTCAAAAGATCAGAGAAACAACAATCGGACCATCTGTGTGTGGCTTTCAACTATAGTAGTTCTAGTATTGCACCTAATGTAGTAAACTCTTTATCACAACACTTTGATTCATCATATAAAAGCTTCATCGTCACATTCTTCAATGTCTCCATTTTACTTAAAACTTTACTTGATCCCATAGAAATCAATACATGTGCATCGATGTGACGCAGCATCTCACAATCAAACTCATCATCATCACCATCTTGATTGTCACTACCATCATCGATATGAACATTATCGTCATCTGAACCTCTCTCATCATCTTTATCCACTTCATGTGTACCAAACTCACCATGCTCTGTCGATATTGTGTAGTTTTCTGTCAAACCTCTTTTCACCAAATGAGATTGGATTACTATAGTATCTATACAAGCAATCTTATTTTCGCAATCGATACATAGATGTAATATGTCATCTATCTCCTGCATCTTCGTGTGTCTCCTGGATGCTTCAATAAAATTTGCAACATATCGAATGTACATAGGATAAGATCTTGGCATGTATACATCCACGCTCGGCGGTCCATTTTCAATGAAAAAATGTGAAAAAAAATGGATAAAATAAGGGATGTGCTTTAAAATGATCAGGTCGATATGTGCTTTAATGGTATGTTTAATAATAGAATTTATAATGCAAGAAGATAAAGGATTCTGATGTTTAAATTTTGACAGGGAGTTCCTAAGATCATATAGAAGTTTTGTAAAATTTAAAGAATTTTCTATTGCACGATTTGGTCACAAATATTCCCTAAAGGTCTTCCTTAGAATGAATTTAGAGAGACATAACCAGGTTGTATCATATAAGTGAATATGGGTATCATGTAGAACTATCCATAAGGGTCCCAAGAAAATTTGTTTCATAATTTTATCAGCTTGCTAGTGGCCGCATTAGATTTTTAAAGTCCAAGATATTTTCTGGAAATATTTATTATTGTGCTTATACTAAAACAATTAACTTATGGACAACTGCATTTATTATGGTAACTTAAACACATTTAATAAACTTGGACTTTTACTGGAGATACTATGATATATGAAAGATTTTCTGGCAAAGTTTGGAAATTTTACCTGGAAGCAATTCCCTGGAATAATTCTTTAAAGAAAAAAGAGTTTGAAATACACAAAAATTATTGTGCATTTTCATACCAGATAATTTGCACCACTGTAAAGTACAAATCAAGTGGAGTACAACAAAATTTGTATGAGGATTTTTGGAGCTTTCTACAGAGAGTAATGGATTTTCAAGGTTGAGCTTATTCATTGAATCATTTCATCGAACATGTGATGTGTCAGTATTCATCTTCAACCTTTAATAATTCAAATATACATTTTTTTACAAAATTCATGGAGAAGTTCAAGGGGAGGCTCAACTACATCTTCGGGAGTTTGGGGGGGGAGGGGGGGGGGCTGGAGCCAAACTTAACAAAACCAAACTAAAAAACAGGACAACAAACGATGGAAGTTGTTTGATAGTGGAAGAAGAAACCTCTGCGAACCTTTTCTCTGTTTGAAGCTTGATAAACGTATGAAAGGAACGGCGCACGCACGCATGCTGGGAGTAGAGTGGCGGCGGAAAAGGGAAAATTTTGGCAGCCTAACGGCGTTAATGTAAAATCTCCCGGGTTAGGTTTCCTCCGGTGCCCGAGGGGCCCTTTATATAGTCATCCATTTTTACAGGCGGATTTCAATCAAGAACCGTCTATGATTTCCATTTTCTTAGATGGTTGTTGTTAAAGAACCACTCGTGATAAAGTTCTGAGTCTGTTCTTCAGTTTTCTTTTCTTTTTTTATTTAGATTTCAATATAAATACTCAAACATGTATAGATTCTGCCAATTGAGTCCAGATTCGATGATACTTTTTTCTATATTCTTCAATAATTAATATATACCACCTGGATCAAATATTATAAAACTTCTATACCTAACATTTAATGTTTTGGTAAATATCAAATTAATTTATATTCACATATTATTAACATTTTTATATCTCCTAAAAAAAGATCTTCCACGGAAATTGGTTTGTATGAACATATTGTCTTATTTATATATGTACGAATTTTTTAAAGTTTTTTTGAGCATTCCAACATGTCAAAATTCAAATTATCCATCATTCTAATCAAATGCTCATATACATATGAGGCATTCTTCAAATTTTGAACACATATTGATTTTTAAAAAAATATAAAAATCTGAAAAAAAATCATAGAGGTTGGTATGATGACTAAAAAGTTCCATAGAAAAATCCAATGAAAAAATCATTATATTCATCAAGATAGAAAAATGACAAATAACCAGTGTTATTTGTTTTTTTATGTTCTAAACCAATTTCAAAGGTTTTCCCAACTGAAGTTTAAAGGGAACCTGTAATACTGAAGCATATTACAATAAAGTGAAATTTGGGCTTTTAAAAGGCCTCTCATTTTAATCAAGAATATTAGTTAAGTCTAGACTTAGTACATCTTTTCACGAGCGGTTTTTAACTACTGCACCAACGGTTGTTCATAACAAACTGCCTGTGATAAAGGATGATTTTGTTCTTCAATTTCTTTTCCCTTTCTTTTTTATTTAGATTCCAATATAAATACTCAAACATGTATAGATTCTGCAAACTGAGTCCAAATTCGATGATACTTTTTTCTATATTCTTTGAAAGTTCATATCTTCCACCTAGACCAAATATTTTAAAACTTGTATAGCTACTATTGTAATGTTTTTATAAATATCAAATTAATTTATATTCACATTTTTATATCTACTAAAAAAATGGATCTTCCACTGAAATTGGTTTGTATGAATATGTTGTCTTATTTATACATGTATGAATTTCATTATTTTTTTAAAGCATTCCAACATGTCAAAATTGAAGTCATCCATCATTCTAATAAAATGCTCATATACATATGAGGCATTCTTCAAATTTTGAACACACATTGATTCAAAAAAATTGTAAAATCTGAAAAAAAAATCATAGAGGTTGGTATATGACTAAAAAGTTCCACAGAAAAAATCAATGAAAAAATCATTATATTCATCAAGATAGAAAAATGACAAATAACCAGTGTTATTTGTTTTTTTATGTTCTGACCAATTTCAAAGGTTTTCCCAATTGAAATTTAAAGAGAACCTGTAATACTGAAGCATATTACAATAAAGTGAAATTTGGGCTTTTAAAAGGCCCCTCATTCTAATCAAAAATATTAATTAAGCCTAGACTTAGTACACAAAGGCACTAAAGATTTTTACTGAATAACCGCCTGAGAGAAAGACAACTTCTTGGGCGGTTAGTATGGAATAATCGCCTGAGAGAAGTCCTCTGCTCAGGTGGTGTTTCATGAGGAACCGCTTGAGAAGATAGGCGTCTATATAAGAGGGCTCGGCCTTCTCGGAGGAACCTAACCCGAATGAATTCACTTAGACACCGTAAGGCTGCCAATATTTTGTTTGCCGCCAAGTCCTCGCCGCCCTCATCGCTGATCATCGCTCTCGCCGTCAAGCTTCGTCTTCATCATCGTTGCCGTTGGCAATACTGTAACACCCACTATTTTAGAGTGGAAAAAAAATTGTAAAATGAATTTTTCAAGAGATAAAATCATTTTCTTGGGAATAAAATTCATATAAGGTAAGTTGCATTATGTTTGAATGATTGTGTGAATTTTTGAAAATTCAAATCTGCTAGAAATTTGGTTTGCAAATTCAAAACATAAAAGAGAAGAAAAATAAAACATAAAAGAAAAAGAAAAAGGAAAAGAAAAACAAAAACCTGTCCCTGGGCCGAATTCCCCAATTTGGCCATTTCCCTCCTCTCTCCCGCGCCGGCCCACGCCTCCCCTCCCCCCCTCTCTCTCTGTCACCTGGGCCCCGTGCGCCAGCCCACTCCCCGCGCCGCTCTCTCTCTCTCTCTCCCCCTCGCTGCCAGCCGGCCCCGCCTGTCAGACCCGTCGCCCACCCCCCGCACCCGCGTAGTAACGACCACGCGCCATCACCGCGCCGCCCATCCCCCCCCCCCCTTTTCAATGTCGCCCGTTACCCAAATCAATCACCCCCATCGTGCCCATCATGGCCGCCGCCCGTTACTCAGCCAAAGCCCTATAAAAACCCGGCCGATCCCCCTCAATTTCTTCACCCCGACGATCGAAACCCTAGCCGCCGACGAGCTTGGTAA
This sequence comes from Tuctoria greenei, assembly GCA_036927565.1. NCBI lineage: Eukaryota > Viridiplantae > Streptophyta > Magnoliopsida > Poales > Poaceae > Tuctoria > Tuctoria greenei. Next base: position 119,977,078 of record JAYESD010000004.1, read on the forward strand.
TGGCGCCGATGTTCCCATCGATTCCCCCACTGTCTCACCCCGAAACCTTGCCTAAAACCTTTGTCGTGTCCTCAGGAGACCGCCGGTCATCTTCGTTGGGGGACATCGTCTCCGTGTCGCCAACTTCGTCGGGTGCCGAGGAGCACCGCCGCCGTCCACTATCTCTGACCCACCTCCGTCCAATTTCCAGCCGTGCGACGACCCTCAGTGAGTTCCCCTACTCCTCCTCTACCTTTTGCGCTAGCTAGTTGTGTCCCGTGGCCATTGTAGCGCGTTTTTGGTCATCTCCGGCGAGCTCGCCGCAGCGCGCGTCGCCGCTGCCACGCGCCGCCCCTGCGCCATCACTCCCGCCTATCGGGGTGACGTGGCTCCCTCTCGGCCGTTCATTTTGAACAGGCAGCTGAGATTAGAACCCAACATACCGCTTCGGTATATAAAATCCAGGCCGTTCATTTTAAATCCAACGGCCCAAGTTCAATCCACCTTTCCCACCATCAGTTTTGCGCCCAAGCCCCTGGAATCTTACAGGCTACCCCCTGAGTTCTTCTAAAATTCAAGTCTAACCCCTGTAAATGTTAAACTAGCCCCTAGAAATTAGGAAAATACTGGTAAATTGAGTAAAAAAGTGTTTTTAAGCCCCTAGAGTATTATAAAATAGCAAATGAAATCTGAAAGATTGTAGAATAATCCTTGGATTTAATAAAAATTATTTTTAGACACTGGAATACTTCTGTTTTTACAGAAAAGCCCCTGTTAGTTCTAAAAATTAAATAAAAGTCCTTAATTTGTATAAAATAACTATAAAAATAGATTTAAGTATGTTTGATTTATTTTCATTTCCGTATTATTTTATTTAATTCATTTAAATTGCTGAAATAAAAAATATTTTTAAGTATATTTAATTCATAAAAATTGTTTTGCACATAAAAATAATTAATAAAAATAATGTAAAATTTGTAAAATTTACGTTATTGATTATAAATATATTTTAAGCTTATTTTGAAGGATAAAAATTTCTAGAAAATAATTTTAGGTTTATAATAAATATAAAAATGTTATAAAAGTAGTTAAAAATATGTATTGTCCAATATATTTCATTTTACTCTAATTTCTCATCAATTGGTTAATGCCCATACTTGAAGTCAACCTAAAAATCACTTTTGAGTAGGAAATTTATGTATAATTGAAATGGTTGCAATATATTGTGTTCTTATTGTATGTTATTTTTCGTGCATCATCGTAATTTAGAGTCAGGGCCAGAACCCACTTTTAACCTTCAAGAGCAACAGTTTCCCAACGACCCCGAGGCACAATTTGGAGGCAAGTTCCTTGACCATCTTGCACCCTTTTTGTTAAGTTTTAGTTAGTTGCATGCTAATTAAAATAGGAATCCTATGTTTTGTTTTCCTAGATTTTCCACGATATTCCTTGTCAACATGGTTTGGGTGTTTTACTATTAAAAATTAGTTTACGCTTAGCCATGCTTCGTTTGAAAGATGATCTATTTATCTACAAGATTTCATTTGATGTATTATGATACATGAATTGATTGGCTATAATGGAATTTAGTAGATAGGAATCTGATAGGGGGTTTTGTATGGATTGGTGCATGCGTGCACAAGACCTTGGTTTGGGGTTTGACACCTATCGGATTCCAAGGACCGGTTCATGGAAGAAGTTGCTAAGCAATTTAGTATCACCACAGAATTGTATATGAGACAACTTAGTTTAGTAATTTGGTCTTTCCCGATGTAGCATAGGTAATTGAACGGGTGGGGAATGGGTTTTGCCTTGGGATCCGCATGGCTCAAGAGGGGGCTTCTCCTGGCGGAGGGAAAATAGACTCCAGGTGCCGGAGCGGTGAAACCTTAGAGTACCCATTGCAAGTCGGGAGAACCATCGGAAACACCTCGTAGTGATCTCCTGGCCACACACCTACAGAAGTGTGTATTGTGGTTAGCTACCACGGGCATCAGGGAGGTTTACCTTAGTCCACCTGGCGACAGGGGACGAAATCACGAACTGCGGGAAAAGGATACACACTCTGCAGAGTTTTGTCGAGCTGTCTTGACAGCCGTGCTCATGGACATGAGTGGCTTGGAAACCAAATTCATAATTAGCACATGGTTACTAAATGGATGGTTTGGGTTTGGTCTCACCTGGATTAATTTCCGGATATTGGTTGGAATTTCACCTAGATGTAGGTGCTTAATAACAAATAAGAGTAGCATGTAACTGCTATAGTGCTTTACCTATAAATTGCCTTCCTTGCTGTGAACCACACATGTCATAACTTCCCAACTTGTGAGTACCATTGGTACTCAAACTTGTTAGTTGCATATTTTTCCCCCCAGTCTACGAAGATGCAGAGGTGGAGAACAAGGACTTCTACGGAGACCCCGAAGAGATGTTCTAGGCTGGCGCTCCCCCGTGCAACGCCTGTGTTGGAGCCCTTTGTTATGTTTTTCCGCTGCTTGTGTACTTTTATTTTAGACCTAGAGGGTCATTTATGTAATAAGGTGATATACTCGAACATGGTATTACATTTGGTATTTCACTTTCGTCTACACATGTATGAGTTGAACTGATCCTGGCATACATGTGGAAAGCATCTGGTTGTCTTCTTATTACCAGGTGTGACAAAGTGGTATCAGAGCCGTGTTGCCCGTAGGACGCAAGCCTAGATAGAAAGGACGATTTAAGGACTTTACTATTTTCAAATATTATTAATTAAAAAAAACATTTCTTTGTATTCTTTACCTTGTACTTGTTTCACTTACTCCTTAATTTGTTTTATTACTGACACTCTTCTGTTTCAAAATTTTAGATGGCCAACTTCAGGAGAACCGCTCGCATTTCCACTGCAGGCTATGTACCTAACCGAAGTATTGCTACCCGCCATACACCGCTCAACGATCCTCGATGTGCGGTGGTGATACGTACTGATGGGAGAGCTGCAGGACGACTCCGACGTCGACTTCAGGCCATACTGCATGATGCCGGCTAAGGCACGAGAGACTAGCACTCACCTACCACTCCATTGGGATGCAGCCCCTACCGGATTGAGTGGTCATGCAAGCTATTTGTCTACTATGGGGATGAACTACTCAAGGTGCACCGTACTCCTGCCGCGAGGAGCTACCGATGTCACACTGAGCAGGATGTGAGTTGGGAGGCCATCACCTTTTGGAGTCACACTTACCGCTACCAGCTTCGGAACTTGGTGCACGCTTACACTCCCCAGCGTCCCAGCGGCACTGGCAACTTCGTCACCAGGTACGTGGAAGGGCCCCTGACCCTTCCATAGACTCACCAGATGGTTGATGACGTGGAGAGCCTCAGCATTCGCCTCCACAAGGCTCAGCAAGAAATTCAGGATGTCCGTGACCTTGCAGCTCACTATGAAAGGCAGGTGAGGAGGTACCATCGGATCACCGACGAGGACCCAGATGAATATACTTCAGACACCTCCACTTGGATTCCGGACTCTCCTGATCGCCGTGTCGGACATGGCGACACTAACTCTCTGGACCATTCTTCAGACGAGGAGCCAGATTCTGAGGAGCTTTCTGTACCGCAGTAGCCAGCCAACTCTCCTCCGCATGGAAATGAGTCTCGTGGCAGCAACTCGGGATATGATGGAGATGATGATGAAGACCCAGACGAGGAGGAGGATCCAGAGGAGCGAGAGTAGACTCCGACCAGCCCTATGACTAAAGATTTAGACACTTACCCATGAGTTGTAATAAGAGCGATGTAGTAGCGATCTGTGTAATCTTGAGTTGTATGATTGTTTGCTTTGAGAACTTGATTATCCATGTTTGAGTTTGCTTAATGAAATGACCTTTATTTCTCTTACTCCTTATTGATGCATATAGTGGGAAAGTTGTATAGAACAACTTCTATCTTATCTCCTTATGCTATAACAACGCCCCAATCTCATATGGCAGGAAGAGGAAGAGGACGTGGACGTGGTGTGCCACCCAATCAAGACAATGAAGTCCCGCTACCTCAATGGAATGGACGAGGTGCCCTTGGAGCACCAGCTGCAAATCAAATGCAGCATATGATGGCTATGCAACTTCAAATGATGCAAAATTTAACACAAATTGTGAACAACATGCAACAGGCTCAGCAAGCCCCACCACCACCTCCTCCACCCCCACCAACCCCAGCTCCAAGGTTTTGCTTAAGAGACTTTATGAACACTCAACCTCCACGCTTTTCCAACGCCGTGGAACCTATGGATGCTGACGATTGGATTAATAAGATTGAAAGTAAATTGAGGATTGTTCAATGCGAAGGAAGGGAAAGGGTGTTATTGGCATCACACCAACTCCATGGACCTGTAGCTGATTGGTGGACCGCTTATACTGCAGCTCATGGCAACCCAGATAACACCACCTGGGAGGAATTCAGAGAAATCTTCCGCAATCATCACGTGCCTGAAGGAGAAATTCAAGCCAAGCATATGTAGTTCCTAGCACTAAAGCAAGGGAACATGAACATACGGGGGTATTTGAACAAGTTTACACAACTATCTCGGTACGCCCCTGGAGATGTTGACACTGATGCCAATAAACAATTTTGTTTCAAGGAGGGACTGGACAAAGAGATACAGTTGATGATGTCTTCAAGTGACTATGCTAGCTTCCAACATCTGGTGGACTAAGCCTTTACGGTAGAAAGAAAGAAAAAGGAATGCAAAGGAGAAGACCGCAAAAGGAAGATGATGATGGGGCAGTATTCAAGCAACAATCGTCCTCGCTTCAACCCACAGCAGTCGGGACACATGAATCGTCCCATGGGCAATAGTCAAGGTCAACGGTACGTCAACAACTCTTCATTCAGACCCCAAGCTCAATATGCTCGTCCACAGTACCAGCAGATGCAACCGCAACGCCCTCAGATGTATCAACAGCGTCCTATGACTTCAAACCCTCGACCAACTGGGCAATCACAGCAAAATCAACAAAGAAACAAGGCTCAAGACACTAGTACTCGGGGAGCTTGCTACATATGTGGTGACAAGAGACACTACTCCAACAACCGTCCGAAGAAGCCATCACAGCAGAACCAGCCCAGAGGAAGGGTCAATCATGTTGTGTTGGAGGAAGCCCAAGATGCATCAGATGTGGTGATCGGTACGTTCCCTGCTGATTCCCATCCTTCTACAGTATTGTTTGACTCTGGTGCAACACATTCATTCATAGCAAAAGAATTCATAAGAAGACATGGAATGAATGTTACATTAATGAATAAAGTATTAGTAGTCAACTCTCCTGGAGGAGAGATGCTGACATGGCAAGTATGCCCTAATGTAAGCATAAGCATTAGGGGGGTAGCATTCTTAGCAAACCTTATAGTACTGGAGTCACAAGGAATAGACATCATTCTCGAAATGGACCGGTTAACCAAGTACAAAGGAGTGATCCACTGTGCCACAAGGACAGTATGCTTAACTCATACAGATGGCACAAACGTGGAGTTTCGTCCTAAGCAAGCACCAGTCCAGAAAATACAACTCAATCAAGTAGAAGCGGTACAAGTGATCAAAGTTGTTTGTGACTTTTCGGATGTGTTTCCTGAGGAACTACCAGATATGCCCCCTGACAGAGAGATTGAATTCATCATTGAATTAGTGTCGGGTACTCACCAATTTACGAGCGACCATACAGGATGGACGCTAAACAATTGGCAGAACTGAAGGATCATATCAATGTGTTGTTAGCAAAAGGATACATTGGTCCAAGTTCCTCACCTTGGGGAGCTCCTGTGATATTTGTGCACAAGAAAGATGGTACACAGAGGTTGTGTGTGGATTATCGCGCACTCAACGCAGTAACTATCAAGAACAAGTATCCTTTACCAAGGATTGAGGATTTGTTTGACCAGTTGAGAGGTGCTTGTGTGTTCTCGAAGATTGATCTGCGTTCAAGGTATCACCAATTGAAGATACGACCCTCAGACATACCCAAGACGACATTTGTTTTGAGATATGGATTATATGAGTATACAGTCATGTCTTTTGGCTTAACTAACGCACCAGCTTATTTCATGTACCTTATGAATAAGGTGTTTATGGAATACCTGGATAAGTTTGTCGTGGTGTTTATTGACGACATTTTGATATTCTCCAAAAGTGAGGAGGAACATGAGGAGAACCTGAGACTGGCCTTACAAAAACTTCGTGAACATCAGTTGTATGCAAAGATAAGTAAATGTGAGTTCTGGTTGAAGGAAGTGTCATTCCTGGGACATGTTATATCACAAGGAGGAATAGCAGTAGACCCTAGAAAAGTGAAAAATGTCCTGAATTGGAAGACATCAGAAAATGTTGGGGAAATCAGGAGTTTCTTGGGTATGACTGGATAGTATCGCCGGTTCATCGAAGGATTTTCAAAAATATCTCGTACCTTAACAAAGTTACTTGAGAAGGGAGCTGTATACAAGTGGACACCAGAGTGTGAAGCCAGTTTTTTAGAGCTAAAGAAAAGGTTGACTACTGCTCCAGTGTTGATTATGCTTGATATGCAGAAAGAATTTGCAGTCTACTGTGATGCATCCAGACAAGGATTGGGATGTGTATTAATGCAAGAGGGACATGTAGTAGCCTATGTTTCACGACAACTCAGAAAGCATAAAAGAAATTATCCTACTCATGACTTGGAGTTAGCAGCTGTAGTGCATGCATTGAAATTATGGAGGCATTATCTGATTGGAAAAAGAACTGAAGTTTATACGGACCACAAGAGTTTGAAGTATATCTTCACCCAACCAGATCTAAATCTCAGACAACGTAGATGGTTGGAACTTATCAATGATTTTGATGTCGGAATCAACTATCACCCTGGGAAAGCTAATGTGGTCGCAGATGCATTAAGCAGATCAGCTCAATGCAATAGCTTGACACTGCAAGGTCAACAACCGCAGTTATGTGACGAATTAGCAAGGCTAAACCATAGTATCATAACTAATACTGAGGTAGTGTCTATGGAAGTAGATTATACTTTGGAAAAGGATATTCGTGAAGGGCAAAAGAATGATAAGTGGATCCAGAAGACTAAGCAACTAATGAAAAAAGGAAAAGCACCGGATTTTAGAGAAGATGAACAGGGAACTCTGTCGGTGGTTTGGAACCGGCAGATCTCCTGACACTACTAAAGTGTTAGAGGAGTTTGATGTTCGGTGTGGGTGCGCGGAGATTCGAGAAGGTGAATAGTAAATGACGCAGGAGACACAGGAGTTTACGTGGTTCGGGCCGCCTGAGCGTAATACCCTACTCCACGGGTTTGTTGGTGTTGTATTAGCTGAATGAACTTGTGACGAGTGTCTATGGCGCGTGTGTAGCATCACTGAATGTCCAGGGTCCGTTGTTGGCCTGTCCTTTTATAGTACAAGGGCAGGCCATTACAAGTTAGCCTGGCCCGACATGTGGCCCCGGCGGTTACTAGTATTGATATTCATTCAACAAGTATAATTACCCTTAATGACCGGGTAATGGTGTAACACCCTAAATTTTCGCATCATGCATCGCATACATGATCATGCATTAAACATTAGTAGGATAAAAGGAAAATAATTATAGCCTAAAACTTGTAATAGGGAATAAGTATAAAAATTATAATAATAAAAAAATATAAAAGATATAAATAAATAATATATATAATAAGGAATATATATAAAAAGTAAATAAATAAAATAAATAAGATAAATAAAAATAATAAAACATAAATAATAATATAATAATATATATATAAAATATAAAGAAAAAATATGTAAATAAATAAATAATATAGTGAAAAAAAAGAAAAAAAACAAAAGCAAAACACAACCGCCGGCCAGGCCGCCGACCGGCCCAGCCGGCAACGTACCGACGCAGCCCCGCCTGGGCACCTCCCGCACGCGCAGCGCCCGACGCCCGCCGCCTGCGCCTGGGCCCCACCCGCACCTCCCGCCGAAACGCGCGCCTCCCGGCCCCGAACCGCGATTCCCGCGCAGCCCCGCCGTGCCTCGGGGTCCCACCCCGCCGCCCTCCTGCGCCCTCCCACGCCACCCCGCGCGGCCCCGATTCCAGCGCCGTCCCGCTCGCCCCGCCTCCCACGCTGATGCGCCCCGATTCCCGTGCCTTGGACCCCACGCCCCGCTCGCCCGATTCCCGCGCGCACGCGCCCCGAAGCCCGACCGCGCGCCTGCCACCACGCCGCCCACACCGCGTGCGAGTCGGCCGCCCGACCGCGCGACCCCGGCCCCGCGTTAACCACGCCCCGGCTCCCCCGCGTCCACGCGGCCGCCTGCGACGCCGCTGGGCCCCGCACGCCCGCTCGCCCGCTCCCACCTCAACGCGCGCATCGCGCGCCCGCACCGCACCCGACCCGCTGCGTGGCCCCACCGCGCGATGCTCATGCGCGAGCTCCCGCGTCGACCCCCCATGCGCCGGCCCTAGACGCCGGAAAAACCCTAGCCGCCCGGTATAAAAGCCACGGGGCCTCGCGTTTCCCGATGCCAGAAAAGCAGCCGCCACCAAAAAGGAACCAGAGCCGCCGCCAGGGGAAGAAAAGGAAGAAAAAAAGAGGGAAAGAAGAGGAAGAAAAAGAGGAGGGTGCCACCGTCCACCAGAGATCGTCGCTGTCGTCGTGCCGCCGAGGGACTGCTGCGGCATCCACTTCGTCTACGCGTTGCATCGTTCCGCGATCATCAAGCCGTCACATCTACGGTAGGATTCGTTCCCGATGCGAATTTTAGCGACCGTATTGAATCTAATAGACGTGAATTGATTTTTGTTGCATCGCCTTTTTATTTTCAGCAGCATTAATCCACTCTAAAACCCCCGTAAACTCATATGAACACGTATGAACTAGTTGCATCTAATTAATAAACAACCGTAGTTAATTAATAATTGATCTTTGCATGCATGCATATCATCGCATGTTGATTAATGTGTGTGCATCATGTTGATTTGTATGTATATTCTTGTATGTGTGATCATGAGTAGAGGGAAGTGCTCAAGAGGTCGTGTACGAGGATTTTCAGAATCATGATTTCGAAGCGCTTGAGCAACCCTATCCGCCGGAGCAAGGCAAGTGTCCTTGAAGCATATTGATCCTGTTTTTAAAATAAATGTTTTGTTTGCAAAACTGCATGTTGTGTCAATTTGATGGGAATCCTATGGTAGGAAGTTTACTAGACTTGTTAAACCACCCTTGTCACCTGGAATTTATGGTAGAGAGTCGGGAAGGGTTTTTACCTTTTTGCTTCGCTTAATTAATTGGGATGGAAAAAGCAACACTACACATTTAATTATGTATTAATGATATTCTGGTTAATGTGAACTGGTCGATACGGTATGGTGATGGGTGATCTAAGCAAGCCTGGTATGTGGATGGGTTGGATGTTATGGTGGTTTGCTTGCTTTAGATCTAAGGACCGGTTCATGCGAGAATAGGCCAGGACTACAGTGCCACCACGAGGCCAAGTATGGGTGCGGCGTAGCTGATTAATTAGGGCTTTGCTCGTGCTGTTTGGACCATTGTGGATGCTCGGGGAAGGGGTAGTCGGATTGGGTTTGTTGATGAATGGTGGGGCTACCCTGGGATCCGAATGGCTCAAGAGGGGGCCCTTGGTTGAAGATGTGCTCAGTTGGAGACATTGCCACCGGTGAAACCTCAGTGGGGTCTGAATAGACTGGTAATCCCTTTGTAAAGGCTATATTGTGATCTCTTGGCCATACACCGAAGGAAGTGTAATTGGCATAAGGGAGGTTCTTTAGTCGCCGACGGGTGATGAAATCACAAACACGTGGGTAAAGTGGTGCAAACTCTGCAGAGTCTATTAAAACTATCATGATAGCCGTGCTCCCGGTTATGAGCGCCTGGATGACCTACATGATTAGAGGGAAATTGGAATTTGGAATGATTATGGTTTAGTAATGGTTATGGATGGTTATGGATTTATTTATGGTATCGATTATGGTTTTTGGCAATGGTAAATTATGGACTGGTATTATGATGGTTACATGGTTTATGATGGGTTTACTTCACATAAATATGATATATTGCTTTTCCAAATGTTTTACTGTACTTTTCAGCACTTTGCCATTATTATTGTCGTCATTTGAATCAGCCACATGTCATACTTTCCACACTTGCTGAGTACGACATGTACTCACTCTTGCAATCCCCCCCAACAGTTGCAGGTCAGAATTGTGAGTTTAAGGGTGATAATGTGGAGATCTAGGCCGTGTCTACCGTCAGCTTTGCCTGTGGTGTTGCATGGAGCTGCGCTATCCATTTTGCTTAGTTTGCATAGTTGTTTAATTAGTTTATTTCCGCTGCATTAGTTGAACTTGTCATTAATATTTATTAGAGCTTGTATTCGAGGATAATATAGTTTGTGTAATAAAATTTGATAATAAATCTTGTTATGTGGTAATTTTCTGTATACTCTTTTGTGATTGCACTCGTGTATGTGTGTTGAACATCCTGGGCACACATATGCATTAGCTTGGTTCATTTTCGGAACCGGGTGTCACATATTGGTATCAGAGCCACAGGTTGATCGTAGGATGCAACCTAGATAAAATGGACACTTTAAAGCACATAGAAGCACTTAGGAATCGATGTGTTTTTGCTTGGTGTGTTGTTTGCTATATATATTGGTTGCTTGTGTGCATAATAGAGGATTTTGGGATGCTTTAGCATTGCCATGTCCACCTAGGCTAGTATAGCTAGTTGGTTAGCTTCATATCCCTTGATGCATTTAGTTGGGGACGTTCCTAAATTCTTACCTATTGCTTTTCTCTAGATGGTGAGGACTCGCAACCAGAGGGATGCTAATGATGAGGAGGAGAACCATCGAGCACCTCAGAACAACAATGGGCAAGGACCTGCTCATGGAGCCATCAATATCGAGCAGCTACTGGCTATGCAGAACCAGCTCATGCAGACCATGATACAGACAATGGGACAGCTGCAGGCTGGCAATAACATTAACAATCAGCCCCACATGCCTCCACCGCCACCCCCGCCTCCTAATAACGGATTGGGAGAGTTTATGAGGACTAGGCCGCCAACCTTTGCTCAAGCTGCTGACCCTATGGATGCTGCTGATTGGCTCAAGTCCGTGGAGAAGAAACTTGCTATTGTCCAGTGCAATGATCGGGAGAAAGTGCTTTTTGCTTCTCATCAACTCATTGGAGCAGCTGCAGATTGGTGGGACGCTTATTTCAATGCTCATGAGAATCAAGAGAGAATCACTTGGGCAGAACTCAAGGAGAGTTTCCGTTCTCATTACGTGCCGGAAGGTGTTATGATCTTGAAGAGACAAGAATTCGAGAACTTACGGCAAGGAAGATCAAGCGTGAGTGAATATCTCAATAAGTTCACTCAACTCTCAAGGTATGCGCCTGAGGATGTTAGTCGGGACAGCCGGAAGCAATATTTGTTCATGAGAGGCTTGAACAATGAGATCCAAGTGCAATTGCTCAATTGTGACTATGCCAACGTCCAGAAGCTTGTGGATAAAGCAATTGTGGTTGAGAACAAGATCTGTGAGATGGAGCAAGAAATCAAGAGGAAGGCGCCATATCAAGGACAACAACAAGGAAGTAATGTGTGCCCTCGCTTTGCACCACCCAATGCACCCTATTACAGCTCCTCTATTCCTGCTCAGCGCCCTAGTTTTGCACCGCGCCCAGCTCAATTTGTGCAGCAATGCCCTATCATGCAAGCACCTAGGCCTCCAATGCCTTATGCGCCTCATGCTAATTTCCCAAATGCAAATGCTCAAAACCAAGTTCGTCCCAATAATTCTGGTGGGGTTAAGAAGTGTTATACTTGTGGAGAAGCTGGACACTTTGCGTATCAATGTCCTAAGTCAGGCCTTGGTCAAGGAAGCAATGCGTCGAGGCAAAACCCAAGACCCAATGGAGGACAGCCACAAGGGAACCATAGACAGCAGAATTTTGCTCGTGGCGACGTGAACCATGTCTCTGCGGAGGATGCTCAACAAGCGGATGACGTGGTCATCGGTATGTTTATCGCCAACTCCAGCTCCGCGACTATGTTATTTGATTCTGGAGCATCGCATTCATTCATTGCATCGAAGTATGTTGCCAATTATAGTTTACCTATCTCTCATATGAAGTTTACTCTATTGGTTAAGTCTCCTGGAGGAGAGATGAGGACAAATATAGTATGTCCAAAAATAAGCCTTAGAATAAGGGGGGTAGACTTCTCCGCCAACCTCATTGTTTTGGATTCACATAGAATAAGAGGATCCGTTGGTGCAAGGTGCAATGGAAACACCATACGGAAACCGAAGCTACATGGGAACATGAAGAAGACTTGAAGGCAGAATTCCCTCATCTTTTCTCCACGCTGTCGAATCTCGAGGGCGAGATTCACTTTAAGGGGGGTAGGTTTGTAACACCCTAAATTTTCGCATCATGCATCGCATACATGATCATGCATTAAACATTAGTAGGATAAAAGGAAAATAATTATAGCCTAAAACTTGTAATAGGGAATAAGTATAAAAATTATAATAAAAAATATATAAAAGATATAAATAAATAATATATATAATAAGGAATATATATAAAAAGTAAATAAATAAAATAAATAAGATAAATAAAAAAAATAAAACATAAATAATAATATAATAATATATATATTAAATATAAAGAATAAAATACGTAAATAAATAAATAATATAGTGAAAAAAAGAAAAAAAAAGCAAAACACAACCGCCGGCCAGGCCGCCGACCGGCCCAACCGGCAACGCACCGACGCAGCCCCGCCTGGGCACCTCCCGCACGCGCAGCGCCCGACGCCCGCCGCCTGCACCTGGGCCCCACCCGCACCTCCCGCCGAAACGCGCGCCTCCCGGCCCCGAACCGCGATTCCCGTGCAGCCCCGCCGCGCCCCGGGGTCCCGCCCCGCCGCCCTCCTGCGCCCTCCCACGCCACCCCGTGCGGCCACGATTCCCGCGCTGTCCCGCTCGCCCCGCCTCCCACGCTGACGCGCCCCGATTCCCGCGCCCTGGATCTCACGCCCCGCTCGCCCGATTCTCGCGCGCACGCGCCCCGAAGCCCGACCGCGCGCCTGCCACCCCGCCGCCCACACCGCGTGCGAGCCGGCCGCCCGACCGCGCGACCCCGGCCCCGCGTTAACCACGCCCCGGCTCCCCCGCGCCCACGCGGCCGCCTGCGACGCCGCTGGGCCCCGCACGCCCGCTCGCCCGCTCCCGCCTCAACGCGAGCATCGCGCGCCCCCCGCCGCACCCGACCCGCCGCGTGGCCCCACCACGCGATGCTCACGCGCGAGCTCCCGCGTCGACCCCCCATGCGCCGGCCCTAGACGCCGGAAAAACCCTAGCCGCCCGGTATAAAAGCCACGGGGCCTCGCGTTTCCCGATGCCAGAAAAGCAGCCACCACCAAAAAGGCACTAGAGCCGCCGCCAGGGGAAGAAAAGGAAGAAAAGAAAAAGAGGGAAAGAAGAGGAAGAAAAAGAGGAGGGTGCCACCGTCCACCGGAGATCGTCGTTGTCGTCGTGCCGCCGAGGGACTGCTGCGCCATCCACTTCGTCTACGCATTGCATCGTTCCGCGATCGTCAAGCCGTCACATCTACGGTAGGATTCGTTCCCGATGCGAATTTTAGCGACTGTATTGAATCTAATAGACGTGAATTGATTTTTGTTGCATTGCCTTTTTATTTTCAGCAGCATTAATCCACTCTAAAACCCCCGTAAACTCATATGAACACGTATGAACTAGTTGCATCTAATTAATAAACAACCGTAGTTAATTAATAATTGATGTTTGCATGCATGCATATCATCGCATGTTGATTAATGTGTGTGCATCATGTTGATTTGTTTGTATATTCTTGTATGTGTGATCATGGGTAGAGTGAAGTGCTCAAGAGGTCGTGTACGAGGATTTTCAGAATCAAGATTTCGAAGCGCTTGAGCAACCCTATCCGCCGGAGCAAGGCAAGTGTCCTTGAAGCATATTGATCCTGTTTTTAAAATAAATGTTTTGTTTGTAAAACTGCATGCTGTGTCAATTTGATGGGAATCCTATGGTAGGAAGTTTACTAGACTTGTTAAACCACCCTTGTCACCTGGAATTTATGGTAGAGAGTCGAGAATGGTTTTTACCTTTTTGCTTCGCTTAATTAATTGGGATGGAAAAACCAACACTACACATTTAATTATGTATTAATGATATTCTGGTTAATGTGAACTGGTCGATACGGTATGGTGATGGGTGATCTAAGCAAGCCTGGTATGTGGATGGGTTGGATGTTATGGTGGTTTGCTTGCTTTAGATCTAAGGACCGGTTCATGCGAGAATAGGCCAGGACTACAGTGCCACCACGAGGCCAAGTATGGGTGCGGCGTAGCTGATTAATTAGGGCTTTGCTCGTGCTGTTTGGACCATTGTGGATGCTCGGGGAAGGGGTAGTTGGATTGGGTTTGTTGATGAATGGTGGGGCTACCCAGGGATCCGAATGGCTCGAGAGGGGGCCCTTGGTTGAAGATGTGCTCAGTTGGAGACGTTGCCACCGGTGAAACCTCAGTGGGGTCTGAATAGACTGGTAATCCCTTTGTAAAGGCTATTTTGTGATCTCTTGGCCATACACCAAAGGAAGTGTAATTGGCATAAGGGAGGTTCTTTAGTCGCCGACGGGTGATGAAATCACAAACACGTGGGTAAAGTGGTGCAAACTCTGCAGAGTCTATTAAAACTATCATGATAGCCGTGCTCCCGGTTATGAGCGCCTGGATGACCTACATGATTAGAGGGAAATTGGAATTTGGAATGGTTATGGTTTGGTAATGGTTATGGATGGTTATGGATTTATTTCTGGTATCGATTATGGTTTTTGGCAATGGTAAATTATGGACTGGTATTATGATGGTTACATGGTTTATGATTGGTTTACTTCACATAAATATGATATATTGCTTTTCCAAATGTTTTACTGTACTTTTCAGTACTTTGCCATTATTATTGTCGTCATTTGAATCAGCCACATGTCATACTTTCCACACTTGCTGAGTATGACATGTACTCACTCTTGCAATCCCCCCCCAACAGTTGCAGGTCAGAATTGTGAGTTTAAGGGTGATAATGTGGAGATCTAGGCCGTGTCTACCGTCAGCTTTGCCTGTGGTGTTGCATGGAGCTGCGCTATCGCTTTTGTTAGTTTGCTTAGTTGTTTAATTAGTTTATTTCCGCTGCATTAGTTGAACTTGTCATTAATATTTATTAGAGCTTGTATTCGAGGATAATATAGTTTGTGTAATAAAATTTGATAATAAATCTTGTTCTGTGGTAATTTTCTGTATACTCTTTTGTGATTGCACTCGTGTATGTGTGTTGAACATCCTGGGCACACATATGCGTTAGCTTGGTTCATTTTCGGAACCGGGCGTCACAAATGGGCTTTGACAGCACCGTTACTGGTAATTAAGGTCATTCGACCGTGTGTCATTAATATGGTATTAATGACACTTAATCGGGTCTTGAAGTCCTTGATTCCCCTTTGAAGATCCGGAGCCGTTATGAAGTCTTCCGGAGGTCAGAGGCTGAAGCTCCGACGGGTGGACACGTGGCAGCTCCGGAGCATACTGTGGGAAACAGGAAGCTCCGGAGCTACCTGACACGTGTCAGGTCCGGAGCTTCTCTCGGTCTGGGGTTAAGTCCGGAGGTGCCATTTCGGTACATGGCCCGGAGCTTCCCCCTTGTGGGCGGTAGCTCCGGTTTGATAGTATACGTGGCGACCCTAGGATTAACCATGTTGGAGAAGCGGGTCCGGTTACATCTGACATGTGGGCCTCCGAAGGTCTTCAAATCAAGTGGGTGATTTTTCATTGATATCTTTGTAACCTGAAGGGGTGTATGGTTTCCAGGGTACTGACAGTGGCCCCCTGGACCTACCTCCGGAGAAGACCACTGGGGTGAAGTCATTCCGTCGGAGGTGGGTCCATCCTCGCGACTTTTGAACTGAGTCTTCAAAGGTCTTTAGAGGTGCCGTTGGCGAGGGTTTGGAGTTAAATTCTCTCCACGTGGCGTGTCCCGCGTGCGGCAGATGAGATCTTTGGCGTGCGGATCTCACGCAATTGAAGGTCGTCGGTTCCCGATATGAAAACCGTATCGGTTCCGCGCGCCTTGTCAGGCCGCCGCCTTCGGGTTTCCCGCCTCTTGATGACAACCGTTCGCCTGGGTAAGAACCTCGACTTGATCGTAGGGGTGGTCCCGGGCCCCCTTGTCATCGGCTGGGTGGAGTTTTTGAATGGTATCTTCGACTTCCTTGCGGTTTCCATCCAAGCGTTGCGAGGGCTTACTTAAGAAGGAAAGCACGCACTGTCGGGAGTTCTTCACGCCTCCCATCTGATCTTGCGCTCAAACTCCCAACTTGTGCTTCGCTTTTCTTCTCTTGCCTAGCCGTGCCGCGATGGAGTTGGGTCTCCGCGAGAGTCGCTTGAAGATCGACGGTGACCTGAAGAAGGTCCGGGCCCTCATGGGGTGGTCCTCGGACTTCTTCAACCGCTCGGTCCGCACCGGTGGAGAGCTCCCATTCGAGAAGGAGCACTCCGGCGAAATGGTGTACTTCTCCTCGTATGCCATGGTGGGGTTGATCCCACCTTTTTCTTCCTTTTTCTTGATGCTGCTGGACTTTTATGGTCTGCAACTATATCACCTTGGCCCTCACTCCATTCTCCTCGTGTCTATCTTCGTCCACTTCTGTGAGATGTGGGTGGGCATCCCCCCTGCATCGAACTCTTCCGGACCTTCTTCAACGTCCACACCACTGGTAGGAGCAATGAGTACCTTGGCTTCTACTACTTCGTGAAGCGCAAGAAGTGCCCATTCAAGTACCTCCGGTCGTTCCCCTCTGGGAAGTGGGATGACTGGAAGAAGGAATGGATAGTCATCCGGGTGGAGGAGCACGAGAGGCTGGAGCTGCCCGAAGGCCTCCCCAACATTGACACGATGATCTGGAGTGAAGCTCCGGTGCTGGCGGAGGCCTTCGACCCTGTTCTGATCAAGATTCGCTGGTGTGTGGAGGGGGGATTAACCCCTCAAGCGGTGTTTTGTAACTTCCTAGTGAATAGGTGGGCACCACTGAAGAAGAGGGAGAAACTCGCTTGGGCCCTCAACAGCGTGATGGACGACGACCGGGTCGAGACCGGGTTGAAGTCCAACATGGTGGGGAAAACCTTGGAGTTCCACCTCAAGAAGTTCCAGCACGGCATCGACGTCGAGGGTGACGACTTGACTCCGCCATCGGCTTTTCTTCCTCTGAACGTGGAAGTTGAGTTCAGTAGGGAGCTCCGGCGGAAGATGCCCATGCTTGACGACCTTGGTGTTGTCGAGAGAAGATCAACTACCAGGGTGGCGATCCCTGGAGTGTCCGAAGGTGGCTCCGACCCAGCTCCGAAGCCAAGGGAAGAGGTCGTCGGCAAGGGCAAGGAGCTGGCGGATGAACCCGTGAGCCGGAAGAGGAAGCTGCAGTACGCCGACGGAAAGTCCATCAGGCCCGCTACTTCTGCATCGGCTCCTTCTCCCCGGAGGGGAAGGTCTTCCACAACCGCGGCGACTGTTCCCGTAGTGGGGTCCTCCCGGAGAGAGACTGTTCCCGCAGTGGGGTCCTCCCGGGGTGTTAGCTCCGGGCACGCGACTCCAGCACCTGGGCCGGTGGAGGCCTCTAGGTCCGGGGGTTCTTCCCGAACGAGGGGGGCCTCGATCCGGGAAACACCCGCGGCTGCGACGAGTTCCGGGGGGCCTTCCGGAGCTTCCACGCTGGCTATGACCAGCCCGGAACGCCCCGGAAAAAGATTCCGCGCAAGCTGGTGCGGAAGCCTCCCAAGGTAATTTTTAATCTTTACCTTGGACAATTGTTTTGCTGTAGTGATTGCCTTTTTTTAAGTTTCTTTGTCCATCATTAGCAGCATTCCCAAGAAGAGGAGTGAGGCTCCACCCTCAGCCACAGCAACTGAAGCTGTGAGGGCAGAAGCTTCTGCTCCTGTCCCAGTGCCGCCCCAAGTGGTGGCTGAAGCTGCGACAGCTCCGGCGCCGGCTGTCGTGGTCATGGACCTCGACTCATCCCCATAAGTTCCCGTGGTAGCGCCGGACCACGGGAGAGAAGATGCGCCAGCGGCACCTGTCCGGGAGGTTGAAGCTCCGGGTCCTGGTGCTGAAATGACGGAAGTTCCGGCTGTTGAGCCGGAGGAAGCAGTAATTCCGGCCTCTGAGCCGGAAATTGTCGAAGCCCCGGCGGTTGAGCCGGAGGTGATTGAAGCCCCGGCGTGCGTGCCGGAAGCTGAGGAAGTTCCGGTAGTTGGGTCGGCTACCTCCGAAGCATCGGCCGCAGAGCCGGTCATTGTTGAAGCTCCGGCCGCAGGGCCGGTTAATGTTGAAGATCTTCCGGCTCCTGAGCGGGTTGTTGAAGAGGTAACGGAGCTCGAGCCCCCATCGGAGGAGGTGCCAAGGCTGGAGCCAGCAGCGGCTCCTGCTCTAGAAGTGACGACGTCGGAGGTACCTGCGGCCGAACCGGAGTACCCAAGCGAAGTCGCTGGCCCCCTGCCCGAGGAGGTGAACAAAGACCTGGTGGCGGGGCCTTCCTCGATGGCGACTGAGGCCATCCCGGAGATGGCCCTAGTGCCATGGAGACTCAGGGGACCACTCTTGTGGAGTGGGACCCAATTTTTGTATCTGAAAACCCGCTGGAACCAGCGGAGGAGACCCCAGTAGGTCCGGAACCTATCCCGTTGTCATTGTCTATTGACAACGCATGTTTCAGTCTGCGTCAAGTCCAACTGGCCTTCTTCCACGACAGCAAGGCTCTTGAAGAGGAGCGCCAAACCCTTAGGCAGTGGCATAACCGGCTCTACTTCGAGACCAAGCTGGCGCAGTCGAGGCTAGCGGATGACAAAGAGTGGATCAAGCGGGAGAAGATCCGCCTGGAGTACTGGGGCAAGTTACTGGATGACAGGGAGTGTTTGACTCGCGCCCTCGACACTCAGTCCCGGGAGATCTACGATCAAGCCAAAGCAGCCGATAGTGCGGTCGATGAACGCCACGAAAGGCTTGAGGCCATTAACACTACACTCATTAAGCGCCGGGAGGCACTTGAGGAGAGGGAGAAACGACTCGAGGATGAAGAGCAGAAACTCCTAGAGCTGCGGGATGATGTCCTGAGGAGGGAGGAGGAGCTCGCCGAGAAGGTGGCTCTGGCTGACAAGGGCCTCGAGGAGCGTGCCAAAAAATTGGAAGAGCGCTGCCATGAGGAAGAGGAGAAGGCCTGGGTGCGAGGGCAGGAACTCTACGAACAAGAGTGTGCCCTTACTGCCAGGGAGAAGAAAGTGAGGGGTAGAGAGAAGGACCTGGTCGACCGCCGGAACAAGATCCACCTCCGGGAGGAGGAGCTCGGAAAACTCGAAAAGCGGGTTGCTGAGAAGATTCAGCAGAACGCCAAAGAAGTTGAGCGCCTCGCCCGTGAGAATTCCGAATTGGTGGCGGCTAGAAGATCCCTAGAGGAAATGAAGGGCTTGAGGACTGCGGACTCCCTACAGATTTGGGAGTTCCTGGGCAAGGCCAACGACGCGCTGACACCGATGGGTTTCAGCCCCGTGCACCCGGATGATCCGGAGCCAGAGCTGGACCTAGCGCTGCAGGCATTGAGCTCGGCAGGCAGCAAGCTCTCCAAAGTGGGCGATGTCATCGCGGACCAATTGGAGGTTGAGGGGAAATCCCTGGCGAAGAACGTCGTAGAGTACGTGTTGACGTGCTACACCAGCCGGAACTCCCAATTTCCTTTGGACCCGGTGCTTGAAGGTCCCGTCGAAGGAGAAGGCGAAGCTACCCGAGCCAACGTATCGGAGGTTGCCCAGAAGGTCACCCAATTCTTCCATAGGGTCTAGGACCATCTCTATAGTTCTCACTTGTATTTTCTCTTCTTCTTCCTCAATTTTGTAATCCTCCTCAATTTTGTAATCCTTTGTTTCCAGATGTAATTCCTTGTCTCCAGATGAATGAAATCCCCAAATTTTTGTGAATTTAACTTTTTGTCACTTTTTGTCTTCAACACTTTTGTCTTCACTTGGCCCCCTGGTAGATGTACACAATTTGATTGTGAACATGTACCAAGAGGATATTACGTTTTGTTGAAGACTCATTTGCTCCGAACTTGTAGAATTTAGGTTCGAAGTCTTCAATAGTGAAGGCCCCCTGAGGTTGTCGGAGCTTAGAAGCTCCGGCATTGTCTATCGCTGGAGCTTAGTAGCTCCAGCAATAGTCTCTATCAACGTGTAGAGCGTCGATAGTTAGTCCTCCAGGGTGTCGGAGCTTAGTAGCTCCGGCAGTGACCATTGCCAACACTTAGTTTGTTGGCAGCAGACTCCGCTTGCGGGGTCTTCTCACCATCTTTTATTCAGCGTCAATGGCTGGCTCCCCTAGCTTTACCGAAGCTTGATTACTCCGGTGATGCTTCTTTTCAATGCATAACACCGATTACAAACCACCTAGGGGAGTTGGAGCTTTGTTAGCTCCGGTTTTTCTCCATCAACGTGCATTTTATTTTTCCTGCACACTGAAGTCAAGAAAAATAGTAAAATTTGTTTCTCGTCTATAACTTCGTCGTGGCTTACGACTCTCAAGAAAGTTTTAGGTCAAACACGATTCTAGACACAATTGAATGCATTTCCTTTTCTTCCGGATTCAATTGTATTTGGACTCACCTTACTTCGGCCTGCCGGGGTGTAGGTAGAGTGGCATACTTAGGGTGCTTGACCAGGCTAAGTCGATAGCACACTCTAGCCCTAGATTGGCTTGGCGGTTTTCAGGCGAGTTGGCCAGGAACAATATTTGAATCCAAAAGAATTGATAATACAACTCATATTGTATATAAACCGGTCAAACTAAACTTTCTTAAGAACTGCACGTCTTCGTTATAGACAAGAAAGAGAAAAATAAAAAAATGTTGAGCCTCTACAAAATAAATGCACGTGGAGTCTGTTTCACATGAATATGTCTTTCATTATAGGTCCGGGGTACAGGGGAAACAAGTACACTCTTAGGGTACAGAACCAGGCTAAGCGTGTTTCATTTCTTGTTTGACCCAGGGTAGTTAGCCACACTTTTAGTCCGGAGACTGTGACAAGTGTTGCATGAACTTTGCGGACCTTTCGGGAAAGGTCCGGCTGCTCTCCCGGAGGAACTACCCGACTCTATACAATGACTCTATAACATACATCTCAAGTTACTCAAGACTCACCTCCGTGGTATTAAGTGTAGAACTTACGGAGGTGCTCGATGTTCCAAGGATTTGGGAGAGGTGTCCCATCCTCGGTAGCCAAGCAAACGCTTCCGGGACGGGATACTTTAATCACTCGGAAGGGTCCCTCCCAGCCGGGGGAGAGTTTGTTTAACCCTTCTCTGGATTGTATTCTCCGTAGCACCAGGTCGCCTTCCTCGAGCTGTCGGTTGTGTACATGCCGCTGATGATAGCGCCGAAGGGCTTGGCGATATCGGGCATTCCGAACAGCTGCTTGGCACCTTCCCTCCTCAAGGAGGTCTAGGTCTTTGCGCCGGAGCTGGTCCTGCGCAGCTTCGTCGAAGGTCCGGACCCGGAGTGAACCCAAGGTGATTTCCGGAGGAAGGATTGCTTCAGCTCCGTACACCAGAATGAAGGGTGTCTCTCCGGTTGACCGGTTTGGAGATGTCCTGTTGGACCATAAAGTGGGCGGAAGCTCTTCGATCCAGTTTGCACCATGTTTTTTCAAGCGCTCATAGGTGCGCGTTTTGAGTCCTTTAAGGATTTCAGCATTTTCTCTCTCGGCTTGGCCATTGCTGGCTGGGTGAGCTACAGAGGCGTAGCAAACTTGAATGTCGAGGTCTTCGCAATATCCTTGAAATGCAGAGCTTGTTAATTGGGTCCCATTATCAGTGATGATTTTGTTTGGAACTCCAAATCTGCATACAATGGACTGCAAAAAGTTGATAGCAGATTGCTTGGTTATTGTCACAACTGGAGTTGCTTCCGGCCACTTGGTAAACATATCAATGGTGACGTACAGGAACTTGTAACCTCCGATGGCTCTTGGGAAAGGTCCCAAGATGTCCATCCCCCACACAGCGAAAGGCCATGTAGGAGGTATCATTTGTAAGGGCTGAGCCGGTGTGTGAATTTGCTTTGCATGAAATTGACATGCTTTGCATTTTTTTCACCAGCTCAGTTGCATCCTGGAGTGCTGTAGGCCAGTAGAAGCCATGCCGAAAGGCTTTACCGACCAGCGTGCAGGAAGACGCGTGGTTCCCACACTCGCCTCCATGGATTTCTGCGAGGAGCTCGCAGCCTTCTTCCCTTGTGATGCACCGCATTAGGATGCCGTTGGCACCGCGCCGGTAGAGATCCCCTTCTACCAACGTGTATCTTTTAGCCAATCTGACTACCCGGTCAGCGGATACATCATCGTCAGGAAGGATGTTGTCTTTCAAGTAGTTCCGGATCTCCGAGATCCATGCATCGGAACTAACTTGAGCATTTGAGTCTTGCGTGCTGGGTTGCTCGGAGCTTCCGGCAGCACCTACGACCCTTGATGGCTGCCATGGTAACAGGGCCATCAGGACCGTCAGCTTCGGGATGCTGATCTCGCCCCCTTCGCTCAGTTCGGCAGGCTGAGCTGTTGGCTTTGACAACCTCCGGACAAAAATTCCGTCAGGAGCCGGAGCTCCGGTTGACGCTTTCGTCGAGAGTTCGTCAGCTTCAGCGTTATGGGCACGTTGGACATGGTGGAGATCTAGGACTTCAAAGTCCTTCTGAAGCCTCTGGACTTCAAGGAGGTAAGCAGCTAACTGGAGATCATTGCAGGAACATTCACCTTTCACCTGCTTAATGATGAGCTGCGAATCTCCCTTGACCAGCAGTTGCTTGACACCATATGACAGTGCCACCTTTAGTCCGTAGATGAGCGCTTCGTACTCTGCCATGTTGTTGGTCGCCTTGAAGTCAAGGTGTACCATGTATTTCACCTTCTCCCCGGTCGGTGCAAGGAGAAGGATTCCAGCTCCAGCCCCTTGCTTCTGCATGGAGCCATCAAAGTAGAGGGTCCAGTGAGGCTCGGTGAAGGCTGGAGCTTGATGCTCCGTCTTCTGCTCACTGGGGCCCACAGGGTTTGATGGAGAGGGAGTCCATTCTGCCACAAAATCTGCCAATGCTTGACTCTTGACTGCTTGCCTTGAAATAAATTCAAGATCAAATTCATCCAATTCCGCTGCCCACTTTGCAATATTCCCAGTTGAATTGGGATTATGCAAAATTGCTCGAAGTGGGTAAGAGGTCACCACTGAGACTTTGTGAGCTTGGAAGTAATGGCGAAGCTTCCTGGAGGCAATAAGAACTGCATAGAGCAGCTTATGCACCTCTAGGTATCGAGTCTTGGCATCATGTAGTACTTTGCTAATGAAGTACACTGGGCGTTGAATGGTCCGGACCCTCCCGGATGGGTCCGGAGCTTCCTCTTCACTGGCCTGGATACTACCGGAGGAATCCGGATTTTCTTCGGGGACCTCCGGGTTCTGGCTGGAGGAACCCGGAGCTTCTTCAGAAGTGACCTGGACCCTCCCGGAGGGGTCTGGATCTTCTGAAGTAGTTTCTTGTGGATTCGAATCTGGGAGCTGGGACCCAGACTCTCTTTCAGGAACCTCTGGACCCTCCCGAAAGGTTCTGGATTCCTGAGTATGGGGTAGTTCTGGTCTCTCCGCAACCAGAACCATACTAAAGACTTCGTCAGTAGCTCAAATATAAAGCAACAAAGGCTCACCAGGGTTTGGAGCTACCAGAATTGGTAGGGTGGTGAGGAACTGTTTCAGTTCCTGGAATGCCTTCTCTGCTTCATCGGACCATTCAAATGGTCCGGACTTCCTTAATAACTTGAAGAAGGGGAGTGCCCATTCCGCCAGTCTTGAAATGAACCGGCTGAGGGCTGCTAGACATCCAGTCAACTTTTGGACATCTTTGATGCGGGTTGGTTGCCGCATGTCTTCAATGGCATTAATCTTCGCCGGATTAGCTTCTATGCCCCGGTGACTTACCAGGAAACCAAGAAATTTCCGGAGCTAACTCTGAAGACACACTTGTCTGGGTTTAGCTTTGTACGGGTGGCCCGCAGCTTGTTGAAGACAGCGTGCAAGGTGTCAAGGAGTAACTCCTTGTCCCTGACCTTGACCACGATGTCATCGACGTACACTTCCACTATGTCGCTAATGTGTTCTTCAAAAGTTTTGTACATAGCTCGTACAAAAGTTGAAGCTGCATTCTTGAGACCAAAGGGCATGGCTGTATAACAATACAATCCATCTACTGTGATGAATGAGGTATGCTCTTCATCTTCCCTAGACATCCTGACTTGATGATACCCAGAATATGCGTCTAGGAAACACAGTAATTCACACCCGGAGGTGGAATCCACTATCTGATCTATTCTAGGTAGTGGGAATGGATCTTTTGGACATGCCTTATTTAGTGTGGTGTAGTCGATGCACATCTGAAGCTTCCCACCGGCCTTGGGCACAACGACTAGATTTGCCAGCCATTTTGGATGGAAGACTTCTCGGATGAATCCAGCTTCGAGTAACTTCTTCACTTCTTGTCGGATGAAGTTCTGTCGCTCTACGGATTGCTTCCGAGGCTTCTGATGCACAGGCCGGGCATCGGAGTAGATCTTCAGATTGTGCTCAATCACTTCCCTGGGGATCCCAGGCATTTGTGACGGTTGCCAAGCAAACACGTCGAGGTTAGCCCGGATAAAAGTGATGAGCGCGAGTTCCTATTTGCCGTTCAATCCCCCCGATATACGGGTGGTCTGAGCGGCATTGGAACCAATTTGGACGACTTTGACGGGAATGTCGGTGTCGCCGCTTGGCTGCACATGAGGTGCAGAAGTCGAGCCTCGTTGACGAATGCTCGGGGGTTTTGGAGCTTGCTCCTGCCTGGAATCCTCCTCTTGCGCCGTGGTGAGTGCATGGAGTTCTTCCAGAGCAGTTACTCCTGTAGTACGATCTCTGCGGATCCGGAGAATGCCTACTGGCGTTGGCATCTTCAACACCAGATAGCCATAATGGGCAGCTGCCATGAATATGTACAGGGCAGGCCTACCCAAGATGGCATTGAAGGGTAAGTTGATCTGAGCGACATCGAAGACCAACTTCTCGGTGCGGTACTTCTCCCGTGTCCCGAAGGTAACGGGGAGAGTAATAGCTCCTAGTGGGGTAATGGCCCCCGGACCTACTCCGGAGAAAGGTCGAGAGGGGTGGAGATCCGAAGGTCAGAGTTGAAGCTTAGTAAAAGCTTCGAAGCTTATGAGGTTAAGCCCCGAACCTCCGTCTACCATGACGTGGTGGATCTGGATGTTGTTGATGGTAGGAGATACCATCAAAGGTAACTGTCCTGCTCCAACCATGCTCCAAGGGCAGTCTGAAGCATCAAAAGTGATGGCTGTGGCCATCCACTTCCGATGAGGTTCCGGCCTGACTGTAGGAGCTACAGCGGCCATATCCCGTTGCATAGTCTTGATGACGCGGCGGGAGGTGATGTCCCATGATCCACCAAAAATGGTGTTCATGGTCTTCCGACGCTCGTTATCAGAGACATCAGAATCATCATCAACGGAGGTGTAAACGGACTTCAGGACCTTTTTGTGATCCTGAAATCCTAACTCCTCTTCAACCGGAGCTTCATCGACTTTTTGCTTTCCTTCCCTCTGTCGGAAAGGAGATTCTTCCCAGCGCTTGTTGTAGCGCTCGGCCAGGTTTTGGACCTCCCGGCAGTCTTCCAAACTGTGGCTCCCCGTTCTGTGAATGGGACACCACACTTTGGGTTTGCCACCGTCTTCAGAAGACGGTCAAGGTCGCTTCTCGGGGCGTGGCCCTCGGCTACCCGGAGTTGCAGCAGCTGCAACGTTGGATGTGCCGGCTGACGGCTTCTTCTTGCCGTTGGTCTTCTTTTTCTTCTTGCCACCCCCGGAGGTAGCGGCTTCTTCTTTGGAGGATTTCTTGTGGCCCTCCGGGGTTGTTTTGGAGTGCATCTCACGGCCCTCCGCAGCTCTGGCACATTTGTCAGCCAAGCTGAAGAGTTTCGTGACACTGCTGATCTCCTTGATCGCCAGTTTCTCCAACATCTTCTTGTCCCGTACACCTTGTCTGAATGCCACAATGACAGAGGCGCTAGAGATAGAAGGGATAGTATTTCATACCTGAGAGAACCTCTGGATGATTGATCGCAGGGATTCTCCCCCTTTTTGCACGACTGCAAAAAGGTCCAGTTCAGTGACTGGCCGGGTGTATGAACTCCCGAAGTTGGCGGTGAACTGCCGGCACAGCTCCTCCCAACTGTTGATAGAGTTGGGTGGAAGGCTCATAAACCAGGATCTGGCGGTCCCAGTTAAGGCCACTGGAAAATAATTGGCCATCACAGCCTCGTTTCCTCCAGCTGCCAAGATTGCAGTGGAGTAGATCTGAAGAAATTCGGTGGGATTGACAGTCTCGTCGAATTTTTCCGACAGGTGAGGCCGGAACTTCTGTGGCCACCTGACCATACGCAGATGCATGGCCAGGGCTGAACAGCCTCCTCCCACTCCTTCAGGAGCAGAAAGGTCCTGAGATTCCCGTCTTTCACGAGCACGCTCAATATGGACTCGGCCGTCCTGCTGGCGGTATCGGCGATCAAGCTCCGCCCGGAGGTCATGAGTCGAAGGCCTGGATACCCTGTGAGTGCGTCGTGCCCCGGAGGGCAATGACGTCACTTGTTGTGATGCAGCACGTCTCCTGCTATTGGAAACGTGCGGACCAAGTCTACCAGACAAAGTCCGCCGCTGCGACGGGGCTTGTCCTGAAGGAGGAGGACCCTGGTTGCTGAGGCGTTCGGCTGCTGCTGCAACCAAATGCTCCACATCGGCCCTCCACTTCTCCAGTGCATCCCGGGATGCATCCGGAGGTGGTGGGCATTGGAGAAGAGCACGCGCTGCATGGAGCGCGTGTTCCGGGTTGTCATGATTTGCCGACACAGTGATTGACGCCGGCGCACCATCGCGTTGCCCAGCTTTATTTGCTGGTGAAGACGGTTGTGGTGGGAGTGTGAATCCTGCTGGTGCTAAGGCTCCTACTGGTGGCTGCATATTGGAGGGATTGCCCCCAACAGTCTGGGCAGCAGGTTGACCGTTGGATGATCCAGCAGCTGAGTTCACCATTCTCAAAATCTCAGGCCCCCCTACCTGGCGTGCCAACTGTCGGTGGTTTGGAACCGGCAGATCTCCCGACACCACTAAAGTGTTAGAGGAGTTTGATGTTCAGTGTGGGCGCGCAGAGATTCGAGAAGGTGAATAGTAAATGACGCAGGAGACACAGGAGTTTACGTGGTTCGGGCCGCCTGAGCGTAATACCCTACTCCACGGGTGTGTTGGTGTTGTATTAGCTGAATGAACTTGTGACGAGTGTCTATGGCATGTGTGTAGCGTCACTGAATGTCCAGGGTCCGTCGTCGGCCTGCCCTTTTATAGTACAAGGGCAGGCCGTTACAAGATAGCCTGGCCCGACATGTGGCCCCGGCGGTTACTAGTATTGATATTCATTCAACAAGTTTAATTACCCTTAATGACCGGGTAATGGGCTTTGATAGCACCGTTACTGGTAATTAAGGTCATCCGACCGTGTGTCATTAATATGGTATTAATGACACTTAATCAGGTCTTGAAGTCCTTGATTCCCCTTTGAAGATCCGGAGCCGTTATGAAGTCTTCCGGAGGTCAGAGGCTGAAGCTCCGACGGGTGGACACGTGGCAGCTCCGGAGCATACTGTGGGAAATAGGAAGCTCCGGAGCTACCTGACACGTGTCAGGTCCGGAGCTTCTCTCGGTCTGGGGTTAAGTCCGGAGGTGCCATTTCGGTACATGGCCCGGAGCTTCCCCCTTGTGAGCGGTAGCTACGGTTTGATAGTACACGTGGCGACCCTGGGATTAACCATGTTGGAGAAGCGGGTCTGGTTACATCTGACATGTGGGCCTCCGAAGGTCTTCAAATCAAGTGGGTGACTTTTTCTTGATATCTTTGTAACCTCAAGGGATGTACGGTTTCCAGGGTACCGACAAACTCTATGGCTAGGGAAGAAAATATGTGTACCTGATATCAAGGAGATACGAGAGCTGATACAGAGAAGCCCATGATTCGTCATATTCTATTCATCTGGGGAGCACAAAGATGTATCAAGATCTAAAGGATCGATATTGGTGGCATGGAATGAAACGAGATGTGGCGGAGTATGTAGCTCTGTGTGACACGTGTCAGAAGGTCAAAGCAGAACATCAAAGACCGGTAGGGTTACTTCAACCAATTAAAGTTCCTGAATGAAAATGGGAAGAAATAAGTATGGACTATATTGTGGGGTTGCCGAGAACTCAGTCTGGATACGACTCTATATGGGTCATAGTGGACCGTCTGACCAAAGTGGCTCACTTTATCCCAGTAAAAGAAGGCTATTCTGGTTCAAGATTGCAGAACTATATATGGCAAGAATTGTATGCCTGCATGGAGTGCCGAAGAAAATAATATCGGATAGGGGTACTCAGTTCACTTCCAGATTTTGGCAGAAGTTGCATGAGTCTATGGATACCCGTCTCAATTTTAGCTCGACATATCATCCGCAAACTGACGGTCAAACAGAGCGTACTAACCAAATTCTTGAAGACATGTTGAGAGCATGTGCTTTGAAAAACAGTAGGAGTTGGGATAAGAACCTACCATATGCCGAGTTCTCCTATAACAATAGTTATCAAGCCAGTTTGAAGATGTCTCCGTTTGAAGCTTTGTATGGACGGAAGTGCAGAACACCATTGTTTTGGAATCAAACTGGGGAAAGCCAAGTATTTGGGCCTGAAGTGTTAAGAGAAGCTGAGAGACAAGTACAAGAAATCCGGAAGAATTTGAAGACGGCTCAGTCAAGGCAAAAGAGTTATGCAGATACTCGCCGACGTAATCTGTCATTCGAAATCGGTGATTTTGTGTATCTCAAGGTGTCTCCCGTGAGAGGGTTAAGACGATTCAAAGTGAAGGGCAAGTTATCACCCCGATATATTGGTCCTTTCAAGATATTGGAGAAAAGAGGAGAAGTAGCCTATCGGCTCGAGTTACCATTGCACTTGTCGGATGTGCATGATGTATTCCACGTGTCGCAATTGAAGAAATGCTTAAGAGTACCTGAAGAACAGTTGCCACTGGAAGCAGTAGACGTGCAAGAGGACTTGACTTATGCAGAACAACCTGTTAAGATTCTCGAGACATCAGAATGAGTTACGAGGAATAAAGTTACTCGTATGTGCAAAGTACAATGGAAACAACACTCAGAAGAAGAGGCAACATGGGAAAGAGAGGAAGACCTCAAGGCGGAGTTTCCCAGTCTATTCTCTTAGGACGTCCAAATCTCGAGGGCGAGATTTCTTTTTAGGGGGGTAGAATTGTAACACCCACTATTTTAGAGAGGAAAAAATTGTAAAATGAATTTTTCAAGAGATAAAATCATTTTCTTGGGAATAAAATTCATATAAGGCAAGTTGCATCATGTTTGAATGATTGTGTGAATTTTTGAAAATTCAAATCCACTAGAAATTTGGTTTGCAAATTCAAAACATAAAAGAGAAGAAAAAAGAAAAAGGAAAAGAAAAAAAAACTTGTCCCTGGGCCGAATTCCCCAATCTGGCCATTTCCCTCCTCTCTCCCACGCCGACCCACGCCTCCCCTCCCTCTCTCTCTCTATCACCTGGGCCCCGCGCGCCAGCCCACTCCCCGTGCCGCTCTCTCTCTCCCCCTCGCTGCCAGCCAGCCCCGCCTGTCAGACCCGTCGCCCACCTCCCGCACACGCGCAGTAACGGCCGCGCGCCATCATCGCGCCGCCCATTCCCCCCCCTTTTCAATGTCGCCCGTTACCCCAAATCAATCACCCCCGTCGTGCCCATCATGGCCGCCGCCTGTTACTCAGCCAAAGCCTAATATAAACCCGGCCGATCCCCCTCAATTTCTTCACCCCGATGATCGAAACCCTAGCCGCCGGCGAGCTTGGTAATGGCGCCGATGTTCCCATCGATTCCCCCACTGTCTCACCCTGAAACCTTGCCTAACACCTTTGTTGTGTCCTCAGGAGACCGCCGGTCATCTTCGTTGGGGTACATCGTCTCTGCGTCGCCGACTTCGTCGGGCACCGAGGAGCACCGCCGCCGTTCACCGACGCTGACCCACCTCCATCCAATTTCCGGCCGTGCGACGACCCTCAGTGAGTTCCCCTACTCCTCTACCTTTTGCGCTAGCTAGTTGTGTCTCGTGGCCATTGTAGCGCGTTTTTGGTCATCTCCAGCGAGCTCGCCACCGCGCGCGCGTCGCCGCCGTCGCACGCCGCCCCTGCGCCGTCACTCCCACCTATCGGGGTGACGTGGCTCCCTCTCAGATGTTCATTTTGAACGGACGGCTGAGATTAGAACCCAACATACCGCTTCGGTATATAAAATCCAGGCCGTTCATTTTAAATCCAACGGCCCAAGTTCAATCCACTTTTCCCGTCATTAGTTTTGCGCCCAAGCCCCTGGAATCTTGATGGCTACCCCCTGCGTTCTTCTAAAATTCAAGTCTAACCCCTGTAAATGTTAAACTAGCCCCTCGACTTTCTAGAAATTAGGGAAATACTGGTAAATTGAATAAAAAGTGTTTTTAAGCCCCTGGAGTATTATAAAATAGCAAATAAAATCTGAAAATTTGTACAATAATCCCTGGATTTAATAAAAAATATTTTTAGCCACCAGAATAGTTCTGTTTTTACAGAAAAGCCCATGTTAGTTCTAAAAATTAAATAAAAGTCCTTAATTTGTATAAAATAACTATAAAAACAGATTTAAGTATGTTTGATTTATTTTCATTTCTGTATTATTTTATTTAATTCATTTAAATTGTTGAAATAGTCATAAAAATACTTTTAAGTATATTTAATTCATAAAAATTGTTTTACACATAAAATAATTAATAAAAATAATGTAAAAATTGTAAAATTTACATTATTGATTATAAATCTATTTTAAGCTTATTTTGAAGGATAAAAATTTCTAGAAAATAATTTTAGTCTTATAATAAATTTAAAAATGGTATAAAAATAGTTAAAAATATGTATTGTCCAATATATTTCATTTAACTCTAATTTCTCATCAATTGGTTTATGCCCATAATTGAAGTCAACCTAAAAATCACTTTTGAGTAGGAAATTTATGTATAATTGAAATGGTTGAAATATATTGTGTTCTTATTGTATGTTATTTTTCGTGCATCATCGTAATTTAGAGTCGGGGCCAGAACCCACCTTTAACCTTCAAGAGCAACAGTTTCCCGACGACTCCGAGGCACAATTTGGAGGCAAGTTCCTTGACCATCTTGCACCCTTTTTGTTAAGTTTTAGTTAGTTGCATGCTAATTAAAATAGGAATCCTATGTTATGTTTTCATAGATTTTCTACGATATTCCTTGTCAACATGGTTTGGGTGTTTTATTATTAAAAATTAGTTTACACTTAGCCATGCTTAATTTGAAATATGATCTATTTATCTACAAGATTTCATTTGATGTATTACGATACATGAATTGATTGGCTATAATGGAATTTAGTAGATAGGAATCTGATAATGGGTTTTGTATGGATTGGTGCATGCGTGCACAAGACCTTGGTTTGGGGTTTGACACCTATCGGATTCTAAGGACAGGTTTATGGAAGAAGTTGCTAAGCCATTTAGTATCACCACAGAATTGTATATAGGACAACTTGGTTTAGTAATTTGGTCTCTCCCGATGTAGCATAGGTAATTGCACGGGCGGGGAATGGGTTTTGCCTTGGGATCCGCATGGCTCAAGAGGGGTCTTCTCCTGGCGGAGGGAAAATAGACTCCAGGTGCCGGAGCGGTGAAACCTTAGAGTACCCATTGCAAGTCGGAGAACCATCGGAAACACCTCGTAGTGATCTCCTGGCCACACACCTAAGGAAGTGTGTATTGTGGTTAGCTACCGCGGGCATCAGGGAGGTTTACCTTAGTCCACCTGGCGATAGGGAATGAAATCACGAACTGTGGGTAAAGGATACACACTCTGCAGAGTTTTGTCGAACTGTCTAGATAGCCGTGCTCACGGACACGAGCGGCTTGGAAACCAAATTCATAATTAGCACATGGTTACTAAATGGATGGTTTGGGTTTTGTCTCACCTGGATTAATTTTGGGATATTAGTTGGAATTTCACCTAGATGTAGGTTCTTAATAACAAATAAGAGTAGGATGTAACTTCTATAGTGCTTTACCTATAAATTGCCTTCCTTGCTGTGAACCACACATGTCATAACTTCCCAACTTGCGAGTACCGTTGGTACTCAAACTTGTTAGTTGCATATTTTTCCCACCAGTCTACGAAGACGCAGAGGTGAAGAACCAGGACTTCTACGGAGACCTCGAAGAGATGTCCTAGGCTGGCGCTCCCCCGTGCAACGCCTGTGTTGGAGCCCTTTGTTATGTTTTTCTGCTGCTTGTGTACTTTTATTTTAGACCTGTAGGGTCATTTATGTAATAAGGTGACGTACTCGACATGGTATTACATTTGGTATTTCACTTTCGTCTACACATGTATGAGTTGAACTGATCCTGGCATACATGTGGAAAGCATCTGGTTGTCTTCTTATTACCAGGTGTGACAAATACGTCTACCTCTTTCGTCCCTACTCTCCCTCCTCCCTTCTCTGTCCCCCGCGCCGCTTCCTTCCCTCCTCTATCCCTGTGCCGCCTCCCTCCTCGCCCTCGCCGCTGGTCGAGTGTCCTCACCGCCACACCCCCGCACTCCCCACGCTGCCTCCTCCTTCCTGGCATCTACCCCCACCGTGTGCTACCCCCTCCCAACCTTCTCCTACCGACAACGCTCAGTGTACTAGATTGTTTATTTCTTGAATTTCTAAGTTTGATTTGGTATTGGTAGGAACCTCTAGGGTTTGCAAGGTTCGAATGAAATGGTTTAATGTCTGATGTCTAAACGCATGTTGTTACTACTTATCCTTCAAACATTAGGCAACCATGATCATGTAGGCACTATTGTGTAGTGTTGTGTCGATTAGTCTATAATGAAATGGATGAAATTATTGGAAAAATGCCCCGACAGACAGATCAATTGTACCTGGAGTTTTCAACTCCCTCAAATAAATGGTGCACGCATGGTTCATGTGTGATTCCATTTGATGCACTATTCAGGCTTTAATAGAAATTAGGAGGCATTCGATGGATTGACCCACGATACAGAGAGTTTGGAAAATATTGGAATTGATGGAGCGTAAAAGCTAATATGAATGTTAGGAAATTTCCAACAGGTTCATACATGTACTAGTGCAGTGGTAGTAGGATGTTAGCCTATCTATTTCCACTTCCAAATTTGATGTTCCATGGTACGTGATTTTTGGAAACCCGATCTTATTCAAGTTCATGAGCTTGATGATCCAGATTATGTTTATGAGGGTTTTGGTAACCTTAACCCTCATGAACACTATTCGAGAGTCTCAAGAAGTTTAAGGTTTAAGTTTTTCAGCTATTATTTCTTTATCGGATGTATTTACAGTGCCTGGATTTTAAAACAGATAGCAGAAGTGTGCCAAAGCTAAAATGTATTTCATTGCTTATGATTGCTAGTGTGTTGTTTAACATGATTCATTTCTATTTCAGTGACAAAAATTCAAATAGTAGAGTGGTAGTAGGATCTTAGCGTATACATTTATAATTCAATTTTGATTGTTTCCTGATACTCCCTCCATTTCAAAATAATTGTGATCTAGCATGGGAAGCCCTGAGAAGACTACTGCTGGTAGTAATAATGAAGAAGGCAATATGAAGTTTAGTGACTCTAGCAGTTCAGGCTCCTTTCACAGACCATCAGATCCTTTTCCAAATATAATAATTAAAAAGACTTTAGAGGATCTCGACCCGGAATATGATCCTACCGATGAAGTATGGATCACGAATCTTATCTCTAGCAGTTTAAGTTAATGTTGCTTGTCATGTATATGAAGTCTTATAATTCTTTTATACCTAGCTTAATCGCGAGACAACGAGGTGACATCGGCTCCTAAAACCGTAGAAGGTTTTCCAATGGTTGAATCCTGAGGCTCACTCAAGTGGAAACGAGGGCAACGAGGTCCCAATAAGGATCCATTGAACCGCATCATATACATAACAAGTGTTAGTCTGGGTGGGCTTCCTCAAGAACCTCTGGATTCTATTACAAAGTACCAAAATGTATGCGGTTGTCTTCTTAGAGAGCTCGTGCAGATCACAACCGAGAATTGGAGAAATTACCTGAGGAGAACAAGAATTAGTTGTGGGAGAGGATAAAGAAACAATTCATGTTCCCGAAAGGCACGAAAAAAG
Organism: Tuctoria greenei; assembly: GCA_036927565.1. NCBI lineage: Eukaryota > Viridiplantae > Streptophyta > Magnoliopsida > Poales > Poaceae > Tuctoria > Tuctoria greenei. The sequence goes on from JAYESD010000004.1 coordinate 120,011,562, forward strand.
CTGTAAAGAAAGCAACATTTGACTCTTGCAGCAAGAAGTTTCATGGCTGGAAGAGTGAAATGAATGCTTATACTAAGGACGATAAGGTCCCTAGCCCAAAGAAGATCGGAAAAATCACAAAAGCTTAGTGGCAAGAATTTGTTAGTCAAAAGACCACAGCTGATGCTAAAGTACTAAGTGCAACTAGGTCAGAGCTTGCCAAAAAAAGAATAAATACCATCATCGCTTGGGGTCTGCCGGATATGCCCCCAAAGTTAAAAAATGGAATAAGATATTAGAGGAAACTACCAGCAAGGGCAATCCTCAACCGTTAGAAGGTTGCGATGAGAGAACTCAGTGGTGGGTCTTTGCTCGGTCAGGTTTGACCAGCAAGAGCAAACTTGAAAAGCTTGAATCTTTGAACAAATAAGAGCAAAAAACGAAAGAAGTAATTGAAAAGCAACAGAAGGGTCTTTTCAAGCCAAAGAGGGAGAATAACCAACTTACCAATATCCGAGGAAACCCTGAACACAGCGGACGGGTTCGAGCAATCTCTTCTCAGATGTCCTGGAGAGATGGTTTCTCGAAGGATCAAGAGTCATATACAAGACGTGAGCAGTTCAAAAAAACACTTGATGAAACAATTGCTCAAAAGGTCAAGGAAAATGTGCAAGAAATAATGGATCAACTAAGACAGTCGGGACAATTAGTGGCACCGAGTACAATGATGATTCCTGTGGCAAAGGAACATTTGGAATATCCAACTGCCTACCCTAGCAGCGTAGGTTATATGCCAGGCTCAGGGTCCCATAAGTTCGCTGTCGATAATATTGTTAAGGACAAATCTTGTCGTCTTCTTGTCCCAATCGGCGGAGCAGGGAACAAAACATAACAGGTAGCCACTGCTATGGCAAAGCCTAATCGTGACTTCAACGGCAATTCACTTTCATTGTATTATATTCTTGTGTAAATTATTCAGATCATTGATAATGATTATGAAGATTGTGAAATAGTCCACATCACACATGAGGGGATCACGACTCTGGGGCAGGCTATCAACCAATTAATTGTTTGGCACCGACGAGATATCGTGTTGGACGATGAGCTGATATCTAGCCCCGTCGCATCTCAAAATACTGTGACCCCGTCTTCTTCGCTGAAAGTCCAAGAAGATCCACTCCCGCTATGTCCTACCAAGGATGATAATAACCTTGATAGTAAAGATAACTAAGAGCAACAAGTTGAACAACGGCTTGAAGCAGTACCAGAGCAATCTTATAGTAAAGAGCAACCAGTTGAGCAACAACTTGAAGCAGTACTAGAGCAAGCTGCTGATAGTAAAGAGCAATCAGTTGAGCAACAGGTTCAACAACAAGCCAGTGTCCAACTTCCAACGACTACACCTTGGTCAGTCCCTATGAAAGTTAGCTCATACGAAAATAAGAAACCTTCTAAAAAAGTGACACAATTTTTGGAAAAACTGAAGGAAAAAATTGGAACATCTAATGCATCTTGTGCTTCACATGAGCCAGCATTAGAAAATATTGAGGAGTGGGAAGAAGACATTGTGATATGTAATCAGGAGACGGCTTTAGTTAAACCAGGAGTTCCAATATACAAGATTTAGGATGTTCCTCTTAAATATGAGAATGGGAAGCCGTTCATGACATCAATACAACTTCGCAAACAACCTGTCTCGCTCAGAAGAATGCATGATTGGTACATCACTGGCAGCACAAAATATTATCTTTCTTGTGTCTCATTTAGTGTGTCAAAACAATTCTGTGGCTTCTTCAATAGGATGCCATACATGTATAATGAAAAGGTGAACATCAAGATAGGTATCCTTGACCCTACAGTGATTACAAAGTCAACTTTTGACTTTAAGGTGGAACGGAACTCAGAAGAGTACAAGCACCTAAAAAAATAATTTGAAAAATCAATCGCAAAACAAAAGAACGAAAAAAAGACAAGAGTTGCAGCTTACTTAGGACATGCCATGTTTAACTTTGTCCGAGATGGCAAGGACCTCGTAAAGGCTCCGTACCACTTCGAGTAAGTTCAACACATGACATTGAAATAACAATTATTGCTAATTGTTAACTTAACACTTCTGTTTGTATGTGTGCAGTGAACACTAATGATCTTCATGAAGCCAACGCAGGGTTTGGCAACAGTCTTGGACTCAGCCGATTACTCACCAAATCGTTACAAAGATTTCCTTTCTATTATGAAAACATATGGTTATTCGATACTTTTACTTTACACATATTTAGAATGTGTTGACAAATTTTATATAACATTCCTTGTATTACAGCGCTTGGCGGTTTTACGAGAAAAAACTTGGCGGTCAGAGACCTTCTAATAAGGATGCATTGCAAATATCAACATATTATCCTTGTCCCAAGCAGCCTCCTGGGAGCGTCTTATGCGGGTATTACGTATGCGAGCATCTTCGGACCGCCTGTAAATATAGAGTGAATTGTGAGGATGTAAGTTATCCTTGTCGATATTGTATTTTCTTACTTTTGAGTTTCATTTTCAATGTAACTAGCGTATTTTCATACTTGTTTTATTTTATCATTATCACCAACACATTCTGAACCTTGTTATGTGTTCCATTGCAGCACACGAAGAATGTGAACGAAGAATGGTCAGTTTTTAGAAGTATACCTGGTGGAGGAGTCGATAAGATTGTGAGTGAATTGTGTCACTTCATGCGTCGCGAAATTTTCCATCGAAGAGGGCTGTTCTTCGGTGACGATGGTGTAATAGCTGATGTGACAGAACTTTGCTAGTATGAGCATCGACATAGTTTTTAGTGAAACTTGTAAACTATGTGTGAGACCTATGTGTGCTGAATATATTGGCTATGGTGATAAAAGTTTTGAATACTACCAAAACACCTTTATCATCAAAGTCTGGCTTGTTTTGGGTAGCTCCTTCAAGGTCCGACGTAAGGTCCGACTTGCTTTGGCTAGGTCCGACTTCTTTGTCTCGGTATGACTTGCTTTGGTTAGTTCCGGCTCTAGGTCCGACTAACATTGGTAAGCTCCAGCGCTAGGTCCGACTGGCTTTGGTTAGCTCTGGTGCTAGGTTCTGCTAGCTTTGGTAAGCTCTAGCTCAAGGTCCGGTTAGTTTTGGCAAGGACCGGAGCTTGGTCACAGTGCTTCTACCTTTAACTTGCAATGATTCATACTTGCTTTACATTGATGGAAAGTTTTCATAGTATTCTTTTACTAAGTTTTTGGTGTGTTTTGGTGGTTAAGGCTGATATCATTTTGGTATGGTTTACAACATGCTTATGTGAGGTGCTCACGTAAGATATTGTAGTTTCAGAACTAACTAGAGTCAAATCGAGGACTTGTGCTCGGAAGTATTGGTTGTTTATTCATGGAAGGTGTTGCTTGAGTTCAAGACATGGCTGGTGACGAGATCCATTGAAATAGTCTTAGGGAGAAGATGAGGTACAACAACCAAGTTCGGGAGGAATTGTGTTTGAGTTGATCGGGAGGTCGCGCAACATGTATGAATCAAGAACAATGCATATGAAGGTATCGTGGACGTCGTTGGAAGATGTTTGCATGTGTACAAGGAGTGCATGGATGTGGATACATAGTTCCGAGGTGTGATGAAGAGATGTGGATGTAAAGAATTAGTCAGAAAGGTCCAACCGACTAGGTTATGAACTCAGGCTGCGGCTAAGTCATGTTTGACTCAAATATGGAATGTTTTGAGTTAGTTATGTTAGGATTTCATGTGGGTCACGAATTTGGGTTGTTTTAAGAATGTGGTATACGTTCCTAAAGTGTTTGTAAGTCTTAAGACTGCTTTTATCTATGTATAGAAGAGTCTTGAGAAGTTATGGAAAGTTTCGATTCATGAATTGAGAAGGATTAGAGTCCTAGTTAGGTTTGGGTTGGCCTAAAGGCTAGTTATATAAGCAAGGGAGGCCAGAGATCGTGAGAAAAGACTTTTGGGGCTGTTCCTTTTGTGTTCTATTGAATAAAATTTGTAGTTGAAAGGATTTTTGTGCCTTGTTCGCCCGACTTGTTTTCTTCAAGTCTTTCTCGTCGAGTTTCTGCACAACACTACCTTTCTTCAGTGGTTTTATCATAACTCAATTTTTACAGATCCGATCGATGTGATTCTTTTGGGGTTGTATTCACAACTTGATTTTCTATCATATGCCAAAATTTCACGGTCATTGGATTTGTGGTTTCTGATCTACACGAGTTTCTTTGCAGTGTTCCAGAACTGTTTTTCTTGGGTAGGACAGATTGACCTTTGTTCGATCTTTCGATCGTAACTTGAGTTTCTCCTGACGGATTTGAGTGATACTTGTTTTTTCATCTTCTTTACTTGATTCTCTAAGATATATATCACTTTAATACGGTGAAACACATTTTGGTTAGTCTCACACACGATTTCTTTAACAGATCATTTTTCTACCGAGGGGTTTTCATTGCTTCCGCTGAAAATGTTTTAATCTACCATTCACCCCCCCTCTGGTAGCTTTTCACATGCTCTTCGATCCTACAATTGGTATCAGAGCCACAGTGCTCTAATATTTTTTATTTGCACATGTTTTGACTAATCATTAGGGATAAATACTCCGCCAAACCTTGTGTGTTTAGTGGTATTGATTTTGAGGTTTGGAAGGCACGTATGGAAGCTTTCATTCAGGCACAAGGCTTCGCAATATGGGATAATGTATACAAGCCTTACGAAGTGTCGTCAAATGATCAAGTTACAGCTACAAATCTGAGAGATATCGACAACAACGCTCGAAACTTGATCATACAAGGATTAACTCAAAGCGACTACGATCGTGTTGCACACCTCCGATCTGCATACGATGTGTGGAAAACACTTTGTGACTACCACGAAGGATCCAACATGATTAAGGAGGTAAGGCAAGACATGTTAAAGAAAGAATACATGCACTTCGAGATGCAACCCAGTGAGTCCATTGATGACCTCTTTGCTCGCTTTAATAAAATTCTCAACAACTTGTGTAGCGTCAATGTTAATTTTTCGGATGCTGAAAATGTTAGGCAACTACTAAGTGCATTAGACATGTCAATTTGGGAGATGAAAGTCACATCTATTCGTTAATCTACTGTCATGAGTACACTTACATTAGATGTACCTTACTCTAAACTAAAAACTCATGAAATTGACATCTTATCACAAAAGAATTCAAATAAGTCTATTGCATTCAACTCACGACGTGAAATGCTTAGCTCCGGACAATCATCATCTTGCAATACTCTTACTTTGTTGTCCTCACTAACCCTTGAGTAGACCGAGGAATTTCCAGAAGAGGAGTTAGCACTCATCTCTACTAGATTCTCAAAAGCATTGCAAAACGTGAGAACTAGAAGGAGAGGAAGCTCCGGACCTCAGCGCTGTTTTGAATGTGGTAAGACAACACACTTTCTTACAGAATGCCCTAATCTTTCAGGTCCTTCTACCCGTGAGGAAAAGCAGAACAAGGTCAAGACCACCTCTGGAAACTCCAACAAGAAAAAGAAGGGTACTATAGGATGCAAGATGATAAACAGCTTCATCACGTTCTCATGAAAAACATGCTAGCCGTTCTACAATTATTTGCTAGCCGTTCTACAATTATTTGCATTGTTCTACTTGTGATGATCTTGATAAGAAACTACAAGATGCTATGAATGAAATTTCTATATTGAACAATGTTTTACGTTCTCATGAAGTTAAATATTGTTCCAATTTCAAATTAAAAGGAAAAACTTCATGTGAAAATTGTCTTGATCTGTCCAATAAACTTGATGACATGCATAGGACATTAGATCGGTTTTGTAATGAGAATAAGAACCTAAACTTGCTGCTGAATTCTTCCAAGTCTTGCAATGATAAAACTGGTTTAGGTTTTGATTCTCATGCTCATGCTAAGGCACATCACCTAAAATTTTAAAGTCATTAGGAAGTGATTTGATTCAAACAGTTCCTAAATAAAAAAGAAGTGGTTTTCAAATCTGCAGGAGTGTTGTCTCATTCGGTTTCAAATAAAAATGTTGTTTGCCCATCTAGACATGAACACAAAGTTAAATTTTATTGTACCTACTGTGGTAGAGATGGTCATGTCATAGATTTTTGTTATAGACTAGCTAAACAACAAAAAAGGAAAAAATGATTGCTAGATCTCATAACTTACATGCAAAATTTGCTGCTCATGCTATATTGAATGATAGGAACATGCAACCTGCTGTATTGAGTCGAAAACATGCAAAGTTTGCTCCCAAACCTACTATTTTCGTGCTACACATGTAACACATCATAAGGTAGTAGTTGGGAACAAAAATCCTCAAACTTTGGCTCATAAACATGCTGTTTTATCTCAGCTTTCATGTGTTATTCCTGTTTGATGTCGTGTGACTAAGTATTGGATTCCTAAATGCCTTTTGACTAACCCCAGTATTGAGTCATCAACTTATTGTGCTTCTATGTAGGTTACACGCTTGAGGAAGGAGAACATTTGGATTGTGGATTCAGGTTGCTCACACCACATGACCGGTAACAAAGAATGGTTCCCCTCCCTCTCTTTTGTGTCACGTGTAGAGAATGTTACTTTTGCTGATAATTCTTCAACTCCTATAATTGCTAAGGGTTCGGTTAGAGTAAATGATCACTACACATTGAAGGATGTGTCACTTGTTAAAAGTTTGAAATACAACTTGCTTTCTGTTCCACAATTGCTAGATGAAAATCTGGAAATTATTTTCAATAAAAAATGCTACAAAGTTGTAGGTTCAAATAGTGAGCTTATTTTTAACATGTCTAGGTTTGGAAAAGTTTTTAAAGCTGATTTTGATATGTCTTCTTCTAAGCATAGGTTAGTTTCTAATTATTCCAAAGACTTGTATTTTTGGCATCATAGACTTGGTCATGTAGGCTTTGATCATCTCACGTGTGTTAGTGCTCTTGATCGCATACGTGGGCTGCCTAAGCTTAAAGGGGACAAAAAAATTGTGTGCTCTTCTTGTAGACATGCTAAGATGGTTGCAGGTTCACATACTCCTCTCACAATGATCATGACAACTGAATCGGGTCAATATTTGCACCTTGACACGGTAGGACCTTCACGTGTTCAATCCTTCGTAGGTAAATGGTATGTTCCTGTGATTGTTGATGACTATTCTAGATACTCTTGGGTTTTCTTTATGGCATCTAAGAATGAAGCTTTTAGTCACTTTAGAACTTTTTTTCTTAGATTATCAATTGATCACCCGGGATCTTTAAAAGCAATTAGAAGTTATAACGGAACTGAACTTAAAAATCAATCTTTTGAACACTTTTGTGATGAAAACGGAATAGATCATCAATTTTCTTCACCATATGTACCTCAACAAAACGGTGTTGTAGAAATAAAGAGCGGAACTTTAGTTGAGATGGCTAGGACTATGATTGATGAATATCAAACTCCTAGGAAATTTTGGGCTGATGCGATTGCAACCGCATGTTATGTCTCAAATCGTGTTTTCTTGCGCGCTAAGCTAGGTAAAACACCATATGAGCTCCGGTTTGGGCATAGGCCTAGTGTTTCACATTTTCGGGTCTTTGGTTGCAAATTCTTTGTTAATAAACATGGTAATCTTGATATATTTGAACCTAGATCCATTGATGCTATGTTTCTTGGTTATCCATCTCATACTAGAGGCTACCATGTGCTTTTACTTGACACTAACAAAATTGTGGAGACTTGTGAAGTGTCGTTTGATAAAGCTAGCCCAGGTACTAGCTCAAACATTGCATATATGGATCCATATCCGTAGGGGGAGAGCATTTTCATTGAAGATGAGGAAGAAGTGGTGCTGCTGCCCGAAAATTCAACAGTTAATGACATTGTTCCAGCTCCTGATTTTGATTCACAGCCAGCACCGACGACCACCATTGCTGGTCAGATCCTCTTCAAGTCACAAGCTCATCGATTTGTGATAAACATGAAGAAGAAGAAGCTTGTGAAGGTCCACTCCCCTTTGGGTTCTCAAAAGTCATCCTCCACAACAAATTATTGGAAGCTTGCACGAACGAGTCACACGGTCCAGGTTTTGCGATCCAAACTCTCTTGCTCATTCTGCTTTTATTGCTTCTTTTGAACTCAAAGATATATCACACGCACTCACTAATGAATCTTGGACTATTGCCATGCAAGAAGAGTTAGAAAATTTTGAAAGAAATAATGTTTGGAAACTTGTACCTTCACCTCAACGTCACACTTTAATTTGAACTAAATGGGTGTTTAAATATAAACAAAGTGGGGATGGGGTTGTGGTTAGGAATAAGGCAAGGTTGGTTGCTCAAGGTTTCACTCAAGTTGAAGGTCGAGATTTTGATGAAACTTTTGCTCCTGTTGCTAGATTAGAAGCCATAAGAATTTTGTTAGCTTTTGCTGCATCTAAAGGTTTTAAGCTATATCAAATGGATGTAAAAAGTGCTTTTCTTAATGGCTACATAGATGAGGAGGTTTATGTCAAACAACCACCGAGTTTTGAAAATCCAGATTTACCTAATCATGTTTACAAATTGTCCAAAGCCTTGTACGGTCTCAAACAAGCCCCTAGAGCATGGTATGATAGGTAGAAACATTCTTACTTGAAAAGGGGTTTACCATAGGCAAGGTTGATAAAACTCTTTTTGTGCTTAAGCATGGCAATGACTCATTATTCGTTCAAGTATATGGGGATGATATTATCTTTGGTTGTGCTTCTCATGATCTTGTGTCCAAGTTTTTAGCTATGATGAGTTCAGAATTTGAGATGAGTATGATGGGAGAACTCACGTACTTTTTGGGGCTGCAAATCAAGCAAACCAACGAGGGTACCTTTGTGCATCAAACGAAGTATACAAAAGACCCCCCTAAGGCGCTTCAACATGGACAAAAGCAAGCCTCTTCAGACAACAATGGGAACAACAACCACACTTGAACTTGATGAAGATGGTGAACCCGTGGATCAAAAAGAATATAGAAGCATGATCGGATCACTTTTGTACCTCACGACATCAAGACCGAACATACAATTCAGTGTATGTCTTTGTGCACGGTTTCAAGCCTCTCCACGTACTTCACATCGTCAAGCCCTCAAAAGGATTCTCAAGTACTTACATGGAACTCAAGAATTTGGTATTTTTCTTCCTTCTTCCTCAACCGTTACTTTGAAAGCTTTTTCGGATGCTGATTTTGGGGATTGTAGGATTGATAGGAAAAGTACTTCTGGTGCTTGTCATTTTCTTGGTAATTCACTTGTTGCTTGGTCCTCTAGAAAACAAAACTCAGTTGCACAATCCACCTCTAAATCTGAATATGTAGGTGTCATTAGTGCTTTCTCACAAATTCTTTGGATTGTTCAAACACTTAAGGACTATGGGGTTGATCTAGATAGTGTTCCACTGTTTTGTGATAACACTAGTGCCATTTGCATTGCTAAAAACCCAGTGAAACATTCTAGAACTAAGCACATTGACATTAGGTATCACTTTCTCCTTGATAATGTTAAAAAAGGAAACATTGTGCTTCACTATGTAGATACCGAACAACAATTGGCTGATATTTTTTCAAAACCTTTGGATTTCACTCGTTTTTGTTTCATTCGTAGTGAAATAGGGGTTATGCATCCTCATGGCTTACATTGAGGGGGCGTTTTGAAACTTGAGAAGTATATGTGTGAATCTGAAATTAAAATAATATGAGCATAGTATTTCATATATATATGACTTTGTGATTCCTTTTACTTGCTGAAAATTCTTACTACATTACTCATGTTATACATTTTGCAGCTTTTACCATGTCTAGTAATTGGAATAACTACTTACACTAAATCTGGTCATGGTCGAACTTTCTTGCTATTTTGAACTTGTTGCATGCTTACAAGTGCTTTTAATCATAAAGAAGTAATCAAGTAATCAACTCACATGTTGAGTTTTTATTAACAAATATAAATTGAGAAAAGATCACGAGAGTATGCATGCATCGCACTTCTTCTTTTGAGATGGCTTTATCATTGGGACTGTGGACTGCCAACTCAGTGAGAAGGGTTTGTGCAAAAGCATCTGTGTGATAAGAATTAACTCTTGGAGCCAAATGGGAACAGAGGCTGAAACTGCATTTAACTGAAAATGATGAGCCACCCTAGAGAGTGCAACTGCAGCTTTGTTGTCAGCTCCCTTCTTGTACATGAGTTTGAATTGAAGTCCTGCAAGTTTTCTCATGGCTCTTCTTTGCAAGTCAGTAGATAAAGTTTGATCTTGCAAATGACAGAAACTCTTATGGTCTGTCTTTATAATAAATTCCCCTTTCTCCAAGTAATTCCTCCATTTGTCTACAGCCATTAACATAGCTAAAAATTCTTTTTCAGAAGTGGAAAGTCATTGATTAGCTATGCTCAGTCCTTTGTTAAAATAAGCCATTGGATGATCTTCTTGTGAGAGAACAGCTTCTATTCCAATATCACAAGCATCAGTTTCCAGTGTAAATGTCTTGGAAAAATCTGGGAACATTAGAACTGGGGTGGAAATCACTGCTTTTTTTAGGCTTTTAAAGGCTTGTTGTGCTTGGGGAGTCCAAGAAAATGATTTGTGCTTTAGCAAATTTGTGAGTGGTCTTGAAATAACTCCATAATGTCTGACAAAACGTCTGTAATACCCCGTTAATCCCAAGAAACCTCTTAATTCAGTGAAATTCAGAGGGACGGGCCAATCCACCATCACTTGTGTTTTTCAAGGATCAGTAGCTACTCCTTCCGAGAAAATAATATGGCCAATATAAATGATCTTTTGCTGACCAAAGCTGCACTTTTTGAACTTCAAAAACAGTTTCTGTTCCTGCAAAGTCTGAAAAATAGATTGAAGATGCAGTAAATGGTCCTCACAGGTTTTGCTATATATTAATATGTCATCCATAAAAATGAGGACAAATCTTCTCATGAATTTAGCAAAGACCATATTCATCAAACATTGAAAAGTGGCCGCAGCATTTGTTAAACAAAAGGGCATTACTCTAAAATGGTAATGGCCATGATGAGTTTTGAAGGTTGTTTTGTGCTCATCTTCAGGGGTCATTCTGATCTGATGGAAGCCAGAATCCAGATCGATAGTAGAGAAGAACATTGAGGCTGCTATCTCATCCAAAAAATCATAAAGAATTGGAAGAGGAAACTTATTCTTGATGGTGACATTATTCAGTTTCCTATAATCAATGCAAAAACGCCAACTTCCATCCTTTTTTTTGACTAGGAGTGCAAGGGAGGCAAATGGACTCATACTATGAGTGATAATGCCTGATTTTAACATTTTATCCACTTGCTTTTAAATTTCATCTTTCTGAGTAGGGGAGTATCTATAAGGTCGACAGTTAACTGTTATCTGGAATTGTATAAGGCAACAGAGTTAAAGAGTGAGTGTAGGACCTAGATGGTGGCAAGGATTCAGGTTCCTCAAAAATATTCTTGTACTGCAACACCTGTTTCTGAATATCAGGGTGTAAAGGAAACACACTATCTTCAGAGAGAGTAGAAATGAGGAGTTGAACGCACCCAAATAGCTGCCCAAATATCAATAGCAGAACTGCACTTGTGCCCATGTTCCACAGAAGCTTCAGTGATTTGAGTATCATTATGCTGCAGCAACCCCTGTAGTTTGATAAGATGGACTTTATAATTGAATTCCAACCATTTCTCAGACCAGTTACACTTCACGGGGCTATACTTAGCCAACCAATCCATTCCAAGAACCATGTCGTATGCTCCAATATTCAGAACCTTGACTATATGGCAGAAAGTCTGGCCTTGAAGCCACCACTGAAATTCAGTGACTTCAGCTGTGCAGGCAAGAGGTTGACCATTAGCAACTTTGATTTCCAATGGAACAATATGTGTAACTTGGCACATCAGTGTGATCATAGAAGGATTTAGGAAGGAATGAGTGCTGCCAGAATGGACTAAAATCAATAGCACTTGTTTAGCCACCAAAGCTTTCAGCTGAATAACATAAGGTTGTGGAGTACCAGATAAAGCATAAAGTAAAATATGATCTGAGCTGGACATGAGTCCTCTAGCAGATCAAAAATGTCCTCAGGTAAAGATCCCCCTTCATCAACTGTAGAGGACTAGAGCATATTCAGACTTCCATGCTCTACTGCAGCACACTTATGAGTTGGTGAATACTTCTCCCAACATTTGAAACACAAGTTATTCAGTCTTCTGAACTCTTTCAATTGTTTGGCCTTCCACACATCATTACTAGAATAAATGGGTCTAAGATCTTGTCTGACAAAAGGTGGTGTTGCATTCTTCAGTGTAAAAGGTCTGAATTGTGTAGGTCTGTTAGATTGCAATAACTGTTCCTGAACTGAAGCTATAGTAGCTGCTTGAGAAAGAGTAGAGGGTAACTGTAATTCAACAGCTAGTCTCAAATGCTCTTTCAAGCCCATCAGAAATTTCGTAACAAAAACTGTGTCACTCAGGCCTCGTTTGGCAATTAAGGAAAGAAACCCACGTGTGATGCAACCCTCCTGGGGATTGGGTTGACACCGGATCCTGGCAGGGTTTATTCCACACTTGGTTCAATTTTTTATGCATTTGGAAACAGGAGAGTATTCTTGAAAGGTGGCCCTGTGCTGGGTACAGACGAGAACGGCATGAGTTCATCATCCGGCATGAGTTCATCATCGCTATTTCCTTCTATTTTGTTCTTGAACTGTACCATAAAATTGTAGGATTTATTTTTAAAAAATGAGGAAAATAACAAAAAAGATTCTTGAACATGCTACAACACATAATTTCCAAGGCAACTGTCACATAAAACTGAGACATAAAAATAGAGATAGAATTAAAAAATGATAAAAAAATAAAAATTCTTGAATATGCCATAGCTCTTTGTAATACATCACTTCGCAGACAGACAAGAGCTCACACTGATTGAAAGAAACTACAGCCCAACATTGCTTCATACTGACAGATGAAGCACTAGTCTGATGACACTGCAACTTTTGTAGACTCAAAGAGCATATACATAATAAAAAATTACCAACAAACAAAGGATCACAATGATCTAATAATGTAAAAGCATTGCTGACAAATTGTGGTCTCGGATCACCATCTAACTTGAGTTGATCAGCCTCTACAACAAAATGGACAACTACATGGTTAAAATTTTACCATCATATATTTCAGATTACGCACTCTTTAACAGTTCTTATGCAATCAGACAACAAATATTAAATTTCAAGCTAAGCAATTAGTAAGGCAAAAACAAGTCACTAATATAGGTTTCAGCTAGCAATGAGTTTGAACCGATCTATTCATCAAGAATAATGGCCAATATGACCCCTTGATAAGATTTCAGACTACCACAAGTATGTACAACTATGATTTTTTTTTATATGTTTAACTTATTGGGAATATGACCAGGCAACAAGGATGCATGGCTTCAAATACAAACATCTCAAAAAGATGCAAGGTAACACCATGGCACCACAAGCAAGCAAACACAGGCATGCATGAGTCAATAAATATTAAAATCACTAACATTTTTGAGCATTCACTGAAAAAGTGAACCAGTAAAATTGTTGCCCAAAATTGTCTCGGACCACCAAACTGGAATGATCAGATGCAATTCTGCGGTTATGCAATCAACGGGCAGCTAAAATAGTGAAGCATTGCCGCAATGCAATCAAAACCACCTATCACACATGGCAGTTACTTACAAAGCACAGAGATCAATAATGTTCAGAAATCCTGGTTTTTATTTTCTTGAGGGGAAGGAATTCCAGTTATTAGAAAACTAGTAGAAGCTGAAATATTAAGCCTAACTACACTGAAACCAGGAAGCTAGGAAAGCTGAAAGGAGAAAGAAGTTATCAAGTGGGAACCAGGAAAATATGCTTAGGTGACAGGTAAGAGTGAATAAGGAAACAGTCTATTTCTGATAATCAAGTGAAAATAAGTGAACCAGATTGCAGCTGAAGGACACAAAGGTTTTTTTTCTTTTTAGAAATTTGGAGCAGCTGAAGGACACAAAAGTTTTGGTGCAAAGTTTAGCATAACTATTTGACGGCACAAACAAAACATGTAATAATCTGCTAACAGCCAAATAAAACAAACAGTAAGAAAATATCCCAGTTCATATAAAAGCTGAGCCAATATCTGCTAGCAGCTAACACGCATGAAAAAATATTGATTACCATGGTCTGCATATTATATAAGTTCAAACTCTGCACACGATACTTAGCACTGATCCTGGGCACTATCTAAGAAACGGAGTTTATAAGCCTCTGCAGTGAATTGAGCAAGAACTATCACACACTAAAAAAATTTAAGGAAGCCAATAGAACTACAACATGCTGAGAACAAGAACTTACTATTTTTTCTTGAGCCATATTAGACGTGATGTAGCATCAGCCATAATGAAAATCTCTCTGTTCTGAGCATCCCTGAAAACATCATACGCATTCGTCCTCTATTCACCAGATAATTCTTCTATTGTAGATAGTAAAGTGATGCAGTTCTTGATGGAGAAATCAGCAGCCTCCGCCTTCTCTCTGGCTCTTCCTTGCTCTGCAACTTCCTCCTCTGTTTGCTTTGTCTTCAATTCAAGGTACCTTTCCATCATCTCAGCAACATTTGCATTTTGCTTGCGCTTTTGTCCACCCTTTTTCCTAAAAAACAATCACAACAGGTCAAAACTGAAAAAATAGTATTTTTGCTGAAACCTAAGCATAACAATATCCAAACGGTATCTTTACAACAGTATTCAGCAGTTTTCAGCTGGAACAAATGTATACAGATGAAAAGTATCTTTATATAGCAGTATTAAGCAGTACAACTAGAACCAAAGAGTATATAATTCATAGTATCAATTACTTCATGATAATTTACCTTGTAGTGGAGCAATTTTTAGTAGGGTTTTCATCTCTTTCAGCAGCACCCCTTGACGACCATCTTTCAGCAGCACCCCTTGATGACTCAGATGCATCCCTTGACGATGTAACATCACATATCATCACATCATCGTCATCATCTTCTTGACCATCATTGTAGCTGGAAAGGATATCGAGACTTTCAATGGTTGTACCATGAGTCACTTGTTGCATTGCTGGTTGAATGATCCTCACATTGTCATCATCTTTTGGCTCGAGAGAGATGAAAGTCATCTTTCCATCCGCTGTTTTACCTACACAAAAGAGCAACGTACATAAATACATTGACAATAACAACATTCCACTGTTAAGGTTAATATGAAAGTAAAAGTTTTAACAATGGAAATTTACCTTCATATAACTTCTCTAAATCATCATATAGAAGAAAACCCTATCTCTGAAATTTGCTGGCTTTAGGATGGGAGTACAACATACAAAATGAGTTAAGAACATAAAAATTGAAGGGCGGAAAATAATACATAGTATTGAAATACAAGAATTTTTTTACCAAAATGATGTTATCCCAAATTGGAGACTCTTCCATTATCATACACAACTTGTCATCCCAATGAACCCTGTTTTGTTTACGAGCCTCCTTGAGCACCTTGAAATCCCTCTTTAGTTCCTTCTCTTTATCCATAATTTGATCATTGGAAAATGAGACATATGGAAACTGGTCATGAAACTTTTGGACCATACGGTTCCATGTCTCCGTTGACCACCCATTTTGTCCTCTATAACAATCATTATCACGATATCGGAGTATCCGAAACAATCCCTTCTCCAACCCAGGATTCCAATTTGCCCTAGAAGTTTTCACTACACAGAAAGTTCAAAATCACCACTTAGATTGAAAACTAATATGCAGCAGTTCAGAACAAATGCAAATTAGGGCTTGCCTGACTGTGAGTCAGGGGTGAAGTTAGCTTCTGGTGGTAGGTAATTTGTATCACAACCCACTTTGCATATCACTCCCCTTTTTCCACATCACTTGCATTTAAAAAAAAAAGGATAGAATTTTGCATGGTAAGAATGCTAAATCCTTCATATGTTGAAATGATGAATAGTTGTTTTTTATTTTCTTTAGTAATAAGTTAAATTTCATGTTTTCCAACTATTGGGTTTACTAGCTTTAAGTATTTCGCCTTCAACATAGAAAAATTGGGGGTAGCATGAGCATAATCCAATTCTAGCTTGTTGTGAGGTATGATATAGTACATAGAGCTGCTAAAATCGTAATCAAAGTGAAACTTAATCTCCAAAGAATTTTCAAATTAATTTAAATTTAAATTCCTCATTTGACTTGAATTCCCACTAAAGCCATATGATACTTTCACTCGATAAAACCCCAAGCATATTCTATTTGATTTCACATTGAGCCTAGTCAAACTAGTGTAGACCTATGTGAGAATCTTTTTATACTTTCTTGACAAGATTTCACGTGCACATGCTAAACTTCTACACTATAAGTTAGCTAATTTTCCATCTTTCCACTCCATCACATAAAGATACTCCATATATTCATTGACAAATACTTTCTTAAAGTTTTTTGAAAAGGAGTAGAGGGCAGGACTACAAGGAAAAAAATAAGGCATGCTCTCAACAAATAAGCATGAGAAAAAAAGTAGGCATGCATCATCCTTACAATAAATAGAGTCCACAAAAATGAGTTATCTTCCACTTCCAAAAATATTCCATCACACTTGCACATCTTGATCTAAAGGTTTGACTAGTTTTGTCTTAAGGATTACTCTTTTGACTTAGCAAAACATGTGAAACAAATATGCCTACTCTTGTTCCCTACCAAACTCCACAATGGCCATATTTAGATGTAGGACCAAAAAGGCATTGCCTTCATGAGAAAATTCCACACACGAAAAATTGATTGATCGTGAGTTATCATTTGATGAACTTATGTCCATTTTTGAAAATCATTTGAATTCTCGGAAATTCAGTGGAACTTAGACAATAGGTGATGTATGCTTTATGAGTTGTTCTATCTTTCAATCACCCATTCCATAAACAAACCATAATCGCCTCAGTCGCAGCCTGAGCGCTTAATCGAGCCGGTTGGACCTTTCCGGCCATTTCTTCACATCCATAATTCTTTACCACGCCTTGAAACAATGGTTCCATGTCCACGCACCCCTTGCACGCGCAAACACTTTCCAAAGCATGCATGATACCTTTATATGCATTGTCCTTGACCCAAACATGTTGCGTGAC
Source organism: Tuctoria greenei (assembly GCA_036927565.1). NCBI lineage: Eukaryota > Viridiplantae > Streptophyta > Magnoliopsida > Poales > Poaceae > Tuctoria > Tuctoria greenei. The sequence goes on from JAYESD010000004.1 coordinate 120,028,714, forward strand.
CTCCCAATCAACTGAACCACAATTCCTACCAAACTTGATTATTGAACCTCATCTTCTCCCTAAGACTAGTTCAATAGATCACTGTCACTAGCCATGTATTGACCTCAAGCAACTCCTGCACATGAACAAACAACCCATCTTTGCGAGCCCAAATCCTCAACTTGACTCTCATTAGTCCGAGAACTACAACACCTCATGTGAGCACCTCACATGAGCATGTTGCAAAACATAGCAAGATATTGCCGACCATGACCAGCCAAAATGCATCAAAAACTTAGAAGATGAATACTAAGAAAACTTCGCATAAGACAAAAAGATTTTTTGAAACATTGCAAGTTAAAAATAGATTAGCTGAATTAAAACAGTAAGATCCGACAGTCTGAAATGTTCTCTGCAGTAAGGATTCCTCCCGATATGCATTGAATAAGTTCGAACAGTCCGAACTGATCGATAGTAACTGCTACTCCCAATACAAGGTTAAAAGTTCAGATAATGCAATGTGCGTTCTGCAGTATAAATTGAAGGTAACTGTTACTCTCGAATGCATATTTGAGAAGATCGGACATTTCAAACTGAGTTTCACCAGTATATTCAAAACATTGCATGTAAACCCTCACTTTTGACATAATTGCCGATGTATTCAGCACATATAGGTCTCACAATCTCCCCCTTGGTGAATGCATTGGCAACACCACCTAGAATCCGAATATGACTCATTCACATTTCATGAAAAGTTTTGACAGAAGCAATTTTTTCCCCTTTTTGAAAATCAAAAATCAAAAGAGAAGATAAATTATCCCCCTAAGGATGTACACTCCCCCTTAGTAGAACGTGTAAATCAAAACAATTGTGAATGTGCAATGTGTGACAAATTTTTGCCCCTTTGATAACGTATTCAGCAAGGTTCAAATGAGAAATTTGAATTTTTTATGAGCATAATATGACATATATACATATAAAACATAGCTCATCCAAGCCATACTATCAAGTAACATACACTATCACATCAATGAGATAAATAAAGTAGTGTAAGTCATGCTAGAGAGGAAGTGCATTTTCAATTTAAACAAGTCATGGTCTCACAAACTTAGCTATTTCAAAACTTGAAAGCATGACACATGATGCTTTTTTTTATCTTTTAAAGCAAAATTTTAAATCATATAAACTTTGCAAGGGATTATATGCAACATCAGCCTTATTCTAACTAACCAAGCCAAGCCTATATCATTTTACAATCAAGAGTTTAAAGACATGGTTTTAGTCATACACAACTCCCTCCAAGTGCAAATGATAAGCAATCTCAAAAGAAATGTGATGCATGCATATTCTCTTGATCTTTTCTAATTTTCAATTGATCATAAAATCTTAAGATGTGGGCTATTAGTTGATTAATTTTCATAATTAAAAGCATTTGTGAGTATGCAACAAGTTTAAAATAGCAAGAAAGTTCAATCATGGCCAGATTTAGTGTAATTAATTATTCAAATTACTAGTCATGGCAAAAACTACAAAATGTATAACATGAGTAATGTAGTAAGAACTTTCAGCATGTAAAAGGAATCACAAAGTCATATATGTATGAAATCACTAAGTCATGTAAAAGGAATCACAAAGTCATATAGTAAAAGGAATCACAATGTCTTTTAATTTAATATTCACACATAGACTTTCCAAGTTGCAAAACTCTCCCTCAGTTTAAGATATGAGGATGCATAACCCCTATTTCAATACGAAGGAAAGAAAAAAAATCCAAAGGTTTTGTAAAAATATCAGCCAATTGTTGTTCGATATCTACTTAGTGAAGCACAAAGTTTCTTTTTTTTCAACATTATCACGCAGAATGTGATACCTAATATCAAAGTGCTTTGTTCTAGAGTGTTGCACGGGGTTTTTAGTAATGCAAATGGCACAAGTGTTTGAACAATCCATTAAATTTATGAGCAAGCGCTAGCAGCGGCTACATATTCAGACTAAGCCATGGATTGTGCAACTAAATTTTGTTTTCTAGAGGTCCAAGCAACAAGTGAATTACCAAGAAAATGACAAGCACCCAATGTACTTTTCTTATTAATCATATAACCCAAAAATCATCATCCGAGAAGGCTTTCAAAGTAACATTTGAGGAAGAAGGAAAAGGACTGCCAAATTTTTGAGTTCCATGTAAGTACCCAAGAATCATTTTGATGGCTTGACGATGTGATGCACGTGGGAAAGCTTGACATCGTGCACAAAGGTATAGAATGAATTGTATGTCCGGTCTTGATGCTGTGAGGTACAAAAGTGACCGACTATGTCTCTATATTCTTCTTGATCCGCCATCTTCATGAAGTTCAAGTGTTGTCTTTGTTCGCATTGGTGTCTGATGGGGCTTGCTGTTTTTATATTGAGGCCCCTAAGAAGATCTTTCGTATACTTCATTTTATGCACAAAGGTTCTCTCCTTAGTTTGCTTGATTTGTAGCCCTCAAAAAAGAGATTTCTCCCATCATACTCATCTCAAATTCTAAACTCATAATAGCTGAAAACTTGGACACAATATCATTAGAGCACAACCAAAGATAATATCACCCGCATACACTTGAACGAATAGTGAGTCATTGCCATGCTTAAGCACGAAAAGAGTTTTATCTACTTTGTCCATGGTAAAACCCTTTTCAAGTAAGAATATTTTTAACCTATGATCTCATTCTCTAGGTGCTTGTTTGAGACCATACAAATCTTTGGATAGTTTATAAATATGATTAGGTAAATCTGGATTTTCGAAACCTAGTAGTTGCTTAACATAAACCTCCTCATCAACGTAGCAATTAAGAAAAGCACTTTTAACATCCATTTGATTTAACTTGAAACCTTTATATTAAGCAAATGCTAACAAAATTCTTATAGCTTCTAATCTAACAACAGAAGCAAAAGTTTCATCAAAATCTAGACCTCCAACTTGTGTGAAACCTTGAGCAACCAGCCATGCTTTGTTCCCAACCACTACCCCATCCTCACTTTGTTTTTTTAAGCACCCATTTAGTCCCTATCAACGTGTGATCATTCAGTGGAGATACTAGTTTCCAAACTTTATTTCTTTGAAAATTTTCTAACTCTTCTTGCATGGCAATGATCCAAGATTTATTAGTGAGAGTGTGTGATAGATCTTTTGGTTCAAAAGAAGCAACAAAAGCAGAATGAGCATGAGAGTTTGGATTGAAAAACCTAGATTGTGTGACTCGCTCGTGCAAGCTTCCAATAATATGTTGTGGAGGATGAGTTTTGAGGATGTAGAGGGAAGTAAATGTTGGTATTTCTTAACACAAAGATCATCTTTGGTGAGAGATGAGATCCGCAAGTGCATAGAAGATACCGTTGTTGCATTTCACCCAAGAGTATTCCCAAAGGTATCGTATTTATCCCAAAGTAAGGTGGTGAAGTAAAGGGAACACTATTACTCAAGATCAAGGTATGAGGTAGTAAGTATTTATCAGAACATGGGTAAGATGATAATAGGGGTAGTGTGACACACACCTAAGGAATCTACTCTAAGGGTAAGGTTGTCCTAGTGTGGGTTATGCTACGAGAAGAGGATGCTCCTACTGTGCTCTAATTACGCATATACATAGCCTATTAGTAGGAAGAAAATTTTATGCAGCCCTGCTACAAATCCCTCTCTTTACAGCACCTTTCAGATGGCCGCCACCTATCTCAATACGCATCTCAAAGCAACACCCCAACAACCGCTTCTTGGATCTATTGACCATTCGACCGGCTCCACAACTATTATATTTGTGCATGCCATCAGCTCAGGCAAGGAGCTTCGATGCTCACGCGCTTGCGTATCCAACAGAGAATGGCCAAGCAATTTGAATACACCAATTTTATGCCATTCCCTCCGAGACAAAGGAAGCCAACTGTGGATGAGCAATCCAACAGCTTTGTTGAAAATATTCAGAAGATCCACATCAATGTTCCATTGATAGATGCGATGCAAGTACCCACTTATGCTCGCTATCTCAAGGACTTACTAAATAACAAGTAGTCATTTCCCACCACTGAGGTTGTCAAGCTTATAGAGAGACTGCAATGCAGCAATCCTCTATAGGATTCTAGAGAAAAAGAAGGACCCTGGATGTCCTACTATATCTTGCTCAATTGGGCCTCACTACATTGACAAAGCACTTTGTGACATTGGAGCAAGTGTGGGTGTTATGCCTAAGGTGGTCTTCGACTAGCTGAATTTCACAGAGCTGACTGCAACACCAGTGTAGCTCCAACTGGCTTACTCTTCATTTCGTTATCCATTGGGTATTATTGAAGACGTTCCAGCGAAAATCCAAAATTGCTTCATAACTGTGGACGTTGTGATGCTCGACATGGATGTCGAGAAGGATACAATGCTCGTTCTTGGGCGTCCGTTCCTTAGCACCACAGAAGCTCGCATAGATGTGGGAGCTGGGGAAATCCACTTCCATATCAACAGAGAGGAGGAAAAGTTTAACTTCCGCCCAAAGCTGAAGCAATGCTCCATGATTCGGATCAAGATGGCCGAATGTTAAACACATTCAAGAGGTCGAAGTAACACCTCCAAAGGTGGATCCATTCATTTCATTCATGAGAAAATTATTCTATGCGAAGAACCTGTATTTACGTCCACGCTGACATCTCAAGAATATGGAGAAACCCTGGCCTTCCCAAAGGCCTAAGTCCACCAAACGGTCGAAGAAGGAGTGACGGAAGAAGCAAGACAAGTAATCTGATCCCATTCCTCTGGGCCCGAATGCCAAGAAATGAAGACGGAGGAAAAGTCCATCTCATTGGACTTTGGTGAGACCTAGCCAATAGGATAATTGGTGGTTATCTTTTATTTGATTTTTCTTTTCACTGCTTTTGACTTTTCCCACTTACATTGATATTTTGCACTACATATTTGATTTTTCCTAGCAAGTTGAGAATCTTATATTCTCAACCATCATTTTTATTTCTTTAATTCTCACAAAAAAATTGTTTTGAAAAAGAGTTTTGTTAGAAAATCAATTTTTCTGAGCTGCAAATGTGGTAAATAACCAACGGGCTAATTTTATAGCCGTTGGGGAGCAACTTGCCAAAAGAAGGACCAGGGGGCCCACCTGCAAGGTCAGTCGACCCTCCTGGTCACCTGAAGTGGGGAAAGGTCCTATTAGGCTCTCTATCCTCCAACAGCTACAGTTTGTGCCTCTTATGACCGTTGGGGGTGTACACTATAAATGGTTGCCGTGAGGAGGACCTCTCTTCACACTTCACCTCATTTTTCACCTCCCCAAGTTATTCTCTTGCTCACTTTGTTTTCTTGCTCTTCATTGAAGCACTCTTGCTCAAATCCAATCCAAAAATATTTGCTTTCATTTCATTTGCAATTTGCTCTCAAGAATTCAAGGAGAAAATTCGTCAAGGGTTTTGTTTCACTAACATCACCTCTTTTATAGTTTGGCCTTGGTGTTGTCTCTTGTTGTAGCCATAAAAGGAATGAAAACGTCATTCGGTAAGAAGAAGGGGGCTGCAAGCTCAACCCATGGTCGAGACTCAAGTGCACATCTCTCCTCTGTTGCTACACCATGTCCATGGAGGAGGAGTGTGTATGAAGACACCCCCATGGAGGAGAGAAACAACCCTTATCAACTTCTCCACGACAATGACCTCGACATACAAAGTGAAGTTGAAGATCAAGCACACAAGCTCCTCCAAGATCGTTAGTTTTTTCACACTTAAGCTTATGATCCGGATTTGATCTCCAAAGTAGGTAGGGATTCCAAATTCTCTTCTATTTGGCGTGCATTAGGATGGTGAAATTTTGGTAACATAGAGGAGAAAGGTTCACACCTTCTCACTATACATTTCCTATGCACCCTCAAAATAGTATTTGATGGTATTACATTTAGATTATTTCAAAAAGAATACAACATCCTATGGAAAGAATTAAGTAAAATCCTAAGCTTCCATAAACGTTGTTTGCTAGATTTAGACACTTTTCTAGATTTAACAAACAAAGTTTTTGGCATGAATTGACTAGTGAGGTCACATGTAGGGCTCCTTGAAATATCCAATTGCAAAATCCTACATTGTGCTTCATGCATAGATGGGTGGCTATGACTATGTTCCCTAGAGGAGATATTAGAATAATTCATGATGGTGAATTGAGAATTCTTTGAATTAAGAAATTAAAAGAGAAATTAAAAGTTGCTCCAGTTAAAGCCATGATAACACAATGGTTAGACTAAATTTCAAAGACAGGGCTAATTGAATGTACTTCATTGATTACCCGTATTGCTACTAAGGGAGGAGCATTAGAATATACTTCATTCGAGCACATTAAAACTGAACGACAATTGATTAATGAAGACTATCTAGTGCAAGGAAATACCCTTAAGCATGATCATACTGGCTCTTTGGTATTTTTCTATCCCGACATTGTCAATGAAATAGGGTTACCTAACCCAGATTTTCATTTGTACAAATGGCGAAGGCTAACCAATGATCTTCTTCCCATCGAGGAATCTAGAAGAAGCAATGTCTCTAGCAGGGTAACAATGAACCATGCAAAGAGTGCGGCCATGGGTATAATCATGATCATCATATCGATCTATTATCCACCCCGACAACCTCCCCGGTCTATCAGTACCAAGAGGAAGAGAACCCAACCGGTGATGCACCCAGATGGACTCAACCTGATCCGTAAGAGGTCGGAGGGTTATCTCTACATGAATGGCGGAGTACCGGATGGGAGACATCCCTATCCACTTCAAGCTCTAGCAGCTTGCCTCCTACGTCAATGAGAGGGCATCATTCCTTTTCAGCTAGAAGTCATTATGACTATAGCCAAGGAATGACGAATATCACTAGATGTATGAGAGACCTTGAAGTGAGGATGGGAGACATCTACAACTGATGAGTAGGTTTAGTCCCGATCTTCCAAAAGGTACGTCGATTGGGGTGGAGAACTCGACGTTGATGATCCGCGGCACTCGAGCAGTTCGAGTACCTCTGCAATCACTACACCACGGCTCCGTTGGTTATCAACCATGCTGCACACGCTTGACCTCGCCAAGAAGGCTAATCTTTTCAAGTAAAACCGAGAACACGAGCAAGAACGTAGAAGACACGATCGGAAATCGCGAAGTTGGGGTCTCACAAACCGTAGAACGGCGATTTTATTGATCTAAGCAAAACCCACCGAATATGACTGGCGGATGCAGTATTTATAGGCTAGGGTTCAACCAAAACATGATTAGACGTGTCCCTAATGGACTCTTACAGGATACAAGGCCCAAAGGCCCGATTCGGTGGTGCAGCACCGGACAGAAATCTGGACTCGACTTGTTTCAATGATTCCCAATGACTCCGAAGGAATTTTGAGGTGGGACCAGAAACATTGGAAATTTTATCTTCTCCTCTTTCCGTGCATATGTAGAACGTCGAAAATGGAATCCGTATGCCTCCTGGACGTCTGTTTTAAGGTGTACTTCTCCTGGACTCCGAGCTGAACTCGAGTCCGAGTTGTAAACTGTTTCCATCAACTTGTGGACGTCCCAGGTGGTTCTCCACGCTCCCAAGGCCTCCTTCCTTCACTTGTTTATCTTCTCCGTTATTCCTAATAACAATTAGATCATCACATAGCAATCTATTCTCAAAGTCACATGCAAAAGAAGTTAAGAACGAATTCACCTGCTGATTTAATAACCGTGCCCGTGCTCTTGTGATTGGTCCTTGCAGTTCAATGTGCGTCTCCGCTGTTGTGATGTCCTCATCAACAACACACTCCAAGACCATGTACAAGGAACTCAAGACTAGCAACAACACATGGAGACTCAGTTTACCAACTTCATTTCCACGCTACAACAACAGCAAGCCGATCTCGCGGCATACTTCCGTCACCAAGGGTTCAACCCTTATCACGGAGGTAGTTGAAGAACAAGCTTGGGTATCACACCCATTGAATATTTATTTTCCATTCATCCACCATTCACCTTGCATAAAAAAATTAAAAAAAAAGTAATGTAGATTTACTTTCCATCAAATAAAGATGTGCGGTAAGAATGATTTAGAATTCACATAGATGAAATGATGAATAGTTGCTCTGTTTTATTTCCCTGAGTATCTAGTTTACAACATGATACTCTCCAAATATTGCTTTCATTTGCTTAAATTAACTTTGCCTTGATTTAGAAATTGTGGGTAGCAAAATCTTAATCTAGTTCTAGGTTGTTGTGAGATGAATTAGTAATAGGGCTACTATTCCTAGTTTGAAAGTGAAACTTAGATTTTCGGAGAAAATTCTAAAAAGATTTAAGTTCCCCGCATTTGATTGAGAATACCTACTGAAGCTCTATGATTTTTTACATTGATAAACCTTATGCATATGCTATTTTCTTTCACATTGAGCCTAGTCAAACTAGTATAGTCCTATGTGAGAACTAATTCATTTCTTTTGAATTCAGGACATCACTTGCACATGCTATGCTTCTACACTAGAAGTTAAAAAAACTCCATCATATCATCATTCCACAATAAAAACAGAAACTCCATGCTTTTCACGAATAATACTCTCTTCCAGTTTATTGCATAAAAAGGGAGTAGAAGACATGGCTACAAGAAAAAGAAAAAGAGAATGCATGTTTACATCATAAGCATGAGAAAAAAAAGTAGCCATGTTTCACCCCTGCAATTAAGGGAGTCCACATCTAAAGGAGTCATCTCAACTTTCTACATCCACTTCATCACACATGCACAACTCTTGATTCAAAAGTTTTGAATTGATTTCTCCTAAGGCTTACTTTTTTGACTTAGCAATATTATGTGTTACAAATATACCTACTTACATTCTCTATCAAGCTCCACATATAAGCCATATTTAGTGGTATGATTAGTATAGGCAAATACCCTGGTGAGGATATATTTCCACTACACAAAAAGGAGTGATTGAGAGAATCAAATCGAGGAACTTATAATCTAAATTGGAACTCTTCAGAATTTAAGTGCAACTTGATATCTAGGCTATGCTTTCTCCATTTACTATTCTATCTTTCAACTACCCATGAATATGAAAAGCATAAGCCCTATAATGACTTAAGAAGGGTAGTGTACCATAGCCAATTTTGCAATACTAGGTAGAGTATTTTGTTGTGCACTTGATACTTTTGAAAGGTAGAACATTGTAGCAACTCTTGATCATCAACCTAAAGTATTGACTTTGCTCGGTATGAGCAAAGGATGAGCTTGGGGGAGTTAGTTGACAGCTGCTGTACCCCAATTTCACCCATCAATATAACTCAATTATGTGAAGGATATGTCATTTCTTGCGCACATCACCTTTCCACTTGTCCATGGAAAAACAGTGCATGCAAACTTTTTATACAGGAATTGAGGTGAAAGCGGGGAACAATCCTAAAAAGTACCATCCCAGCTGATCAGGCGATGACACGTGGTATCACAAGGATCAAATGGCCCACAAATAGAGGTATTTGATGAGATCCAACGATGTATCACCCATATCAGTCAATAGGACCCACCTAGAAGTAAACCTAAGGAAGCATACACGGAGTGGAGCAAAGATCAGGTCGGCGAACCTGGTGGTTCGACTGACGTCCTCCTGGCGCCAAACGCGGTCAACTTCCACGTGTCACTCACTTGTGGTGCTTTGATAATGATTATGATAGATTCACACGGTTTTGGCGGCGGGAACCGACCCTTCTCCAACTATAAATAGGACCCCCTACCCCTCACTTCGACACACACCACTTGAGCTTCATTCTATTGTATCCACTACTTTCCATAGTCTTTAGAGGAGTTAGGCTGTAGAGAGGAGAGTCTCTAGTCCCAAGTCCAAATTGGGGAAGGAGTAGAGGGAGTCTCTCTTCCAAATTCCAAATTGGGAAGGGTATGGCTCATGTATTCCTTCTTTTATTTGTGACTTTAGACATAATTAAGATGTTATCTTTAGTCTTCCATTGTACGTATGCTTGGATGAAGTGTTTCTTGTTTCATTGTGGAATCTATGTATGTGGTAGGAATAGTCTTTATGATTGCATTATATTGATCTCATCTTATCATCATAAACACGATAAACCCCCACTATATTCTAAATAATTATGGTATGATTATGTTAATATGCTGATTTAGTTCATTGCCTTAGAATGGCTTGTGCCTAGGATCTTATGGTATTTACTTAATATGATAGAATGGTGCTAGGGTAATTAAGTAGCGTTGAATGTCTCGTAGACCAACAGATTGAAGAGGTAGGTAGTAGATGGTGACAGCCCTATCTGTTCTTTGTAATACTTTACGGTCGGCTATGCCACAGGCTCTTGGCGGGAATCATCCTAGTATTGCTAGGGGTAAACCCGTGCCTGATGTGTTAAACAACATAGCATAGGAATTCAAAATTAGCATGATTCATTAGTAATTGACTTAGGCTATGTATATGTACAATAGAAGCATTGTAGGAGTAACTCACCGTTCGTCAGTCTAATCTCTCTCTAGGATCCATTTATCCCGCTTAGAATAGAATGCTCTTGTGTGTGTCACACTACCTCCAATTATCCATTATCCATCCTCACTTGAACCCTACCTAGACCATTCTACCCTTTCCATTTGATGATTGCTACACTTCCACCTAGCCTTCCCTTGGGATAAAATAAATGACACTCTTGGAATAATCTTTTGAGGGGAAATGCTACATAGATAGTTTTCGTGCGCTTGCAGAATTCATTTTGAGATCCTAAAGAACAATTAACAATCATTTATGGCACACTAGCCAGGGATGAATTGTTAGTGGTGCGTAAGACATATCAACACTCCTCTCTACGGCCTAACCTCCACTAGGGACCTAGGAGAACTAGTGTATACAAGAGAGAAGACTTGAGTGGTGTGTGAAGTGAAGTGAGGCCTCTCCCACCTATTTATACAAGGAGTAGAGGCGACTCCTGCCACCAAAAGCGCGCGAATTAGTCACCATCATTATCAGCTCATCGCAGGGAGTCGACACATGGAAGTTGACCGCATTTGGTGCCACTACCAGGTCGGCCAAGCCACCAGGTCAGCCGACCTCGTTAGGGGATAGACGCGGTGTGCTTCCCCCAGTTGGCTCACATGTGGGACCTCTGACCATTTCGGGGCGCTACACCATTGGATGCCCTCGGGTACTCCTGTAGGTGGGCCATTTGATCCATGTGCTGCCACATGTCAGAGCTTTATTGGCTGGGAAGGTATTTTTTAGGATTCCTCGGTTGTATTCACTTCATTTCTACGTAAAATACCTGCATGCACCATTTTCTCGATGTACAAGTGGAACTAGATTATTTCTAAAAGCAATGCATGTAAGAAATGTCTATTCCATCAAATAATTGAGATATATTGACGGTCAAAATTGGTACTTAACGACCGCCAACAGTAGGCACTTTACAAGCTCCTTGGTCGTCAAGTTCATCTGAAGCAGGACCAGCAGTAATAGTCGTTGGTGCTGGTTCTGGGTCAAAATCAGAAGCAGAAATGATGTTATTAGCTTCTGAATTTTTCGAGCAGCAGCACCACTGCTTCCTCATCTTCAATAAAAATACGCTACCCCTAATGATATGCATCTTTATCTACAATATTAGAGCTAGTACTCGAGCTAGGTTCATCAAAAGAAAGCTCACAAGTCTCCACAATTTTGTTAGTATCAAGTAAGAGCACACGGTCGCCTCTAGTATGAGATGTATAACCATGGAACATGCCATCAACAGATCTAGCTTAGAATTTATCAAGATTACCATGTTGCTTAATAACGCGTTTGCAACCAAAGACTCTAAAATGTGTAACACTAGGCCTATGTCCAAACCAAAGCTCATATGGGGTTCTCTAGTTTAGCTCGCAAGAAAATTCGTTTCGGAACATAACAAGTTGTTGCAATTGCATCTGCCCAAAACATTCTAGGAGTTTGATGTTGATGAAGCATAGTCGTAGCCAAATCAACTAAGGTCTTGTTCTTTCTTTCTACAACATTATTTTGTTGGGGTACATATGGTGAAGAAAATTGATGATCTAATCCATTTTCAGCACAAAAGTGATTAAATGATTGGTTTTAAATTCGGTTCCATTATGACTTCTAATTGCTTTTAAGGATCTTTGATGGTCAAGTGAAAGTATAAGAATAAAACTTCTAAAGTGACAAAAAGATTAATTCTTAGATGCCATAATGTAAACCCAATAGTACCTAGAATAATCATCAACAATTACAAGCACATACCATTTAGCTCCATCACATAATTGAGATATATACACGGTCGAAATTGGTACTTCACGACCGTCAACAAACTCCCCCAATATTATCCTTTGTTTGTCCCAAAGCAAAGTTAAAGACTTAGGTTGTTGATTAGGAGTTGCTACTATGTCCTGTGCCACAATAGTACCAAATGCACAATTAAACATTATACCTTGTATTGAATGAATTGGCAATAGTACTCACCCTTTACCCTAGTCCTTATGGGGATTTGGCATTCTCTTCTCCTTGGGTGGTTGAAAGAAAGAACAGGTCACAAAGCATGCATTATTCCTAATATCTAAGTTCCACTCAAATCCCGAAGAATTTCAAATGATTTTCAAAATAAGTCTTAAGTTCTTCAAGTTATACTCTCAATCACTCCTTTGTGTAAGTTTAATTTGCCTCACCAAGGCAATGCCTTTTTTGTCCTATATCTAAATAAGGCTTTTTGTGGATCTTGGTAGGGAACAAGAGTAGGCATATTTGCAACACATATATTGCTAAGTCAAAAGAGTAAGCCTTAGGAGGAAACAAATCATACCTCTAGATCAAGATTGTGCAAGTGTGATGGAATATTTGTGGTGGTGGAAGATGACTCCTTTTTATTCACTCTCTTTATTGTAGGGGTGAAGCATGGCTACTTTTCTTTCTTTTCTCTTTTTTTTTTCTCATGCTCATTATGGAGAGCATGCTTTATTCTTTTCTCTCTTTTTTTATTTTTTCATAGCCATGCCTACTAGTCCCTTTATTTTTAAATAAAATTAAAGAGAGTTTTTGGCATTGAATATATGGAGTATCAGGAAACTAAAAGCCCTATGTTCTATATCATATCTCACAACAACCTAGAACTGAATCATGCTTATGCTACCCACGATTTTTAAGTTCTAGGTGAAGTACTTAAATACAATAAACTCAATAGTTGGATGACATTAAATTGTAACTTAAGTACTAAAGAAGAATATAACAGAGCAACTATTCATCATTTCAACTTATGAAGGAATCAAACATTCTTACTGCGCATATTTTATTTTTTTAAATCCTATCCTAAGTGTTTTTTTAAGATGCAATGATGTGGGAAAAGGGGCATGAAATGCAATGTAGGATGTGATACATGCTACCTCAAGTGGGGGTCCTCTACCAAGCTTGTTCTTGGTCAAGGTCCGCGATGGGGATTGAAACCCTAACGTCGAAGGTAGGCTATAAGATTGGCCTAACCTTTATGCAGCGTGGCTTTGACATTGGTGTGTGGGTTTCGATGTTGTGTTGCCTCCCATGGGTGCCATGAGTGTTGTCAAGGAAAGTGTTGTCGATGCCACTCATCCGCACCTCAAGGTATCTATTGGTATTTCTTACAAAAACAAAATAATCCCAAGGTTATACTGTTGTAGCACTTCTTCTTATAGAGTACTCCCAAGGCTCGAATCCAAGGAACGTGTGTGAGATCTTCTAGCTTGTTCTCCCAAGGACACACAGTTTCTTTGGTAGGCAAGGATTTGAGAGGAATTCCATGGTTTGAAATCTAGTCCACAGTAGTCTACGGCAGCTACATGCTTCAGGTACGGGCTTAACCCTGGCAAAACCAAGACAATTCCCTCTAAGAGCCTATGGCATAGCCGAACTTGGAGGGTTACTAAGAACAGATAGGGATGTCACCACCTACTGTCTACCTTTTCAATCTGTGGGTCTACGAGATATTCACTGATGAACTCTAACCTAAGCACCACGCTTAAGTTCTAACTCAAAACTGTAATAGTTTCGAATGCAAAGCTATAACTAGAGCATCTAATAAGTTAAAGCATTGAACCCACAAGTAGTTACAAAAGAAAACTACTATGGAATAGAAATCAAACTAGTATTGAATCATGAACGTTTCTTACTCGATTTCAACAAAAATTTTGTAGAGGTACAAGTGTGGAAGAGGGAGTTGACAAGTCCAAGCCTCCTCCTCCTAGCTCCTCCTACTCTCCTTCTACTTGGCTGCCCACATGGGCAGCTCTAAACCTTATGAGTGGAGTATTATTCTCAAACTTGTAGTGTGTGGTGAAGTGAGGGAGTGAGGGGGTATTTATACACGAGTTCAGTCTTTTTGGCACCACAATCACTCATTACCGCCATGAGGGAGCCACAGGAAGCCAACACGTGGAAGCTGACCGAGTTTGGCACTAGGGCCAAGTTGACATAGCTAGGGGGTCAGCTGACCTGGTCCCGACCCCTCCTCGGTTGTGATTTCTCGGGGTGGCTGCTAGGTTGGCCCTGATCCCTTTCCCGCATGAATCACCGTTGGATCTCTTCGGATACACATGGGAATGAGTCATGGATCAATGTGATGCCACGTGTCATCACCCGATTGGTCGAATGGCAACTTTTAGGATTGCTCCCTGCATTCTTGGGTATTTTGGGGCTTAATGTACGTGCATGAAAATAAACACTAACAGTTGTGGAATTTATTAGTTTTAACTCCTACCACTATGTTGTGTTATCCATTTCATAATCTTTATGTAGTGAATTGACGGTCATATTCAGCATTTGAGGACCGTCAACAAACTCCCTCACACTTATCCCTTTGCTTGTCCTCGAGTGAAGGCATGAAGAACTAAGTGCTAAGATAAAATAGGGGCTATTGTGATTGTACCCTTGCTTTGAAAGTCAATTGTGATTTTGCCCTCTAAACTAAGAGTTTGTGAATTTACCCCTATTTTTTGAAAATGAAGGCAAATTATACCCCTACTCCGTTAGTGCTTGTTAACGGTGTTAGCCATGAGGAAGAAAGACAGAAATGCCCTTGTGATTATACCCCTACTTTTGAATTGTATTTGTGATTTTACCCCTATTTCAATGCAGCCATATTTACATATTCAGGATATATTAATAATTTGGACAATATTTCAGTGGTACTTTAGTGAAGTTTTGAAAATATTTCAGCAACAATTTGAAAATATTTTTGAAATAATTATGCAAAATTTCAGCATTATGTACACAATATTTCAAATTATGTACACAATATTTCAGCATTATTTACACAATATTTATGCAGTTAGACAAAATTTCAGCAGCATAATGACAACAGTTTTTGAATATTAACAAAATATTTTGATAGCAATATATTCATAATAGACATAGACATATCACATATAGAATAGTCTCTCCCAAAATAAGTCTAACAAAGTCTTAAGAGCTGTCACATGTTCATATAAAAACAACACCAAATACATAACGAAGATAAAGATCATAGTCCAAGCAATGTTGATAGTCTCTCCCCTCTTCCTTGTCTTCCTCCTCTTGTTCTCCCCCTTCCTCTTCCACTTGAGTTATGTGCACTGCATATTGCAGAGTAAAAATGATTGAAATGACAAGCATGTAGTATATAATAGAAATAAGTAATTTTAAATTCTTACTTTGATGTATTTTCTGAAGATGAAAGTCTCATTCTTTTCTCTTTAGTTGTGGGACCTCCTTGACAATGTTTGGCTGTATGGCCTAGTTCATTACATTCACTACATTTTCTCTTCTTCCTTGAGCCAATCTCATCAGATGCTTTAATTCTTGTTTTTCTTGGTCTCCCTGGTTTTCTCCTCAATTTAGGCTTGCAGATTTTGTAGCCTAAATCAACATGTGTCCATTGATGCTTTGATGTCATCGGGTTGAAAACACCCGCATATGTCTTCCTCAACATGTCAACAGAAAAGAATTCATGGACAAATTGTTCCATCTGAACCTCTCTACTAAGCTTTGCAATAACACTCAAAGCATGGTTACAAGGTTTGCCAGTCACTTGCCATGCCCTGCAACTACAAGTCTTTTCATCCATGTTGACTGCATGTCTTATTGTGGATACGGTTACTTCAGCAGTCACACCTCCACATATTAAGACTTCATGATCCTTTATAGCCTTGCTTGTAGCATTCAACTTCCGAATAATGGAAGGGATTATTGTACCATGCATGTTTTTGATAAGCTTGTTTCTCACAACAAACTTTGTTATGATCATTTGCCTTATCTTATCAAGCATGTCTACAATATGTTGATCTCTTGTTTTTGAGACCCAACTATTGAAACATTCAGAGAGGTTGTTATTGATATAATCTACCTTGGATTGTTCGGTGAATTTGCTTCTTGTCCAGACAAATGGATGGTGATCATCCAACCAAGCAAGGGCATCTGGAGCCTTCTCCTCTATCTTCCCCATGTGATAATTGTATCTTTCTACTGTGAAACTCTTAGCTGCAGCCCACATATTTTGAGAGAAAAGTGAACCATAATAGTGCTTCTTCATATTCTTCCACAAATGCCTCATGCACTCTCGATATTCCACACCTGGATATACATGATGTACAGCTTCCTCAAGTCCCTTGCAAGCCTCCGTACTGATAACCAAACATGTATATCATAAAACTATTATGTTAGCAAGAGTTATAGAAAGTAAGACCAAGCAACTTAGAAAGTAAAATTTGTTAGATGTTGAACCTGTAGGAGTACTAATAGCTTTCTTCAAATTCAGGATAAACCATATCCAACTGTCCTTAGACTCTGTCTCTATCACTCCATAAGCCACTGGAAATAGCCAGTTATGACCATCCACTGCAACAGCTGATGCCAACTGACCTCTTGACCTTCCTGTCAAATGACTGGAATCTATAGCAATATAGGGTCGACATCCTTCCACAAAACCATCAATGCATGGTTTGAGAGATATAAAGAACCTTTTAAAACACACATCACCACAATGTGTTTCAGTATCTAGCTCAACAACACTACCAGGAACAGATCTGAGAAGCTCTGCTTGATAAGTAGGCAATAAATCATAACTGTAATCCCACTTCCCATTTATCATGTCAAGTGCCCTCTGCTTACCTCTAAATACCCTATCATATGGAACTTGTACCTTATACTTCTTCTTCAACTCATCTTGCAATTCTTTTGGTGCCATTGTAGGATCATCCCTTAACAAATCAACCGCTCTATCAGCAACCCATTTGTTTGATGCCATCGTGTCGTCACACTTATTGAATGAACCACAAATGTGCTTTGGACCACTAGTCTTAACCTACAACAAAAATAATGAAGAATATTAGTATGTCTCATACTATAACAATTTAACAGTAATGAAACATAATATATGAAGTTACCTTACAACCAATATACTTTTTAGTGCTAGTAGATGCATGAAATCGCCACATGCAACCTTGATCTGCTCTCTTGCATTTTGCAGTAAATCTTGTATTATCTATCTTTATAATGTCAAAAGCATGATCATTCAGAATGGCATGATGTAGCACTGCTGATTTGCATTGTTTAGTATCTGGAAATACCACACCAACATCAATACATGGGTCATCAACATCATATGCAAAAATAGAGACATCATCCACATCATCCTCATCCACTATTTCACTGTCTGGATCAAATTCAGGATCAGAATCAAAGTCAGAGTCCGATGATGCGGCCAAATCACTGTCATAGCTGCTATCACTTGGTGCTCTAAGTGATTCGGTGTCAGAATATGCATCCTCATTTGTAGATCCCTCATGTATTGAATTAGACATATGTTGAGTGGCCTGTGATTGGTCAGCATGAGAGTCCATATTTGATGGTGTTGATCTTGATATCTCTCTTTCTCACTTTAGGGTGGCACCGACATTTAGTAGGTGAAAATTGCAATGGTCCATCAAAATCTTTGATCTCAACATCAATACGCATAACCCCATCATGAAGACTAAGATCATACCATTCTAAAAGTTGCTCATCAGTTTTTATCTCAATTGCAACATCATCCAAAGTAGAACGCCACAAGGTTATGTATTGTTTTGAACCCCATATACATATGCCACCTATGTAATCTATCAAATTCAGCAACCCACAAGTATGTCTATCACAAACAAATGATGGCAAAGTAGTTCTTTGATAATAACGTTTTGGTTCTCCATCCGGCACAGCAAAATAGGAACCAACTTTAACAACAACTTGCAAATCATTGGGTATGGACCTACATATCACAATATAGGTTGTAACAGACAAGCAAACTGACCCAAAACATATTCTAGAAAATAAATTGTGACATGCTAAAACGGTGAAAAAAATTACCCCACAAATTCACCATTGAAATTCATCTTCTGTGACCTTTTTTGAATAAACTGGACAATCAATTCTGAACTAAATCAATTAATCAGTGAGTCACCTTATATTCCACAAAATATTATTTAAAATTGTGCAAGCAATAAAAAAATAATACAGGTTACAAATCACCTGCAGGGGAGCCAGACAAGCTGCCGATGAAGAGCTTCAACAGGGAGATCGATGCAGAGAATCAGCACGTTGATCCTGCAGTTCACGGGCACCAGAAAAGAATGCAAGATCGTGAGGTGTAAAGAGATGGTGTCCAGGCGAGGGTGGCAGCCGGCGGGAGCCTCAGAGCGAGCGCCGCGGTCTCCACAGGCGAGGCGGCCAGCAAGCGTCGCGGTCGGCGAGCACGGCAGCCTGCGAGCGCGGCGGCCTATCCCTGGGCGAGCGGCGATGTCCCACCGAGCGCGGCGCCGATGCAGTTGACGATGGCGGCGGGCTGTGGTGTCCACGATCACGCGTGTGTTGAGGGCGTCGATCTGCCTCCAACCCTCCAGGAAGCGTTACGTACGTGAGAATAACCAAGGGCACTCTAGTCATTATTATTTCTTAATCTTTTATTTCGTTTTTTTTTTAATTTTTTAATCTCCCTAAAATAACACTGTTACAATACAGGGGCAAACGGTGCATTCAATTTTGAAAAGGAAGGGTAAATTCACAAAAGCTGAAATTGAAGGGTAAAATCACAATTGAGATGCATAACAGGCCTGTAATCACAATAATCCCGATAAAATATTGCTTTGGATATGAAAGGAGTATGCAAAGTATTTTAATTCATACCTTTGCTTTTGAACCCTCTTTGTGGTGTGGCTACCACATCATCTTGGGCATTTTAAAGGTCACTATAAGGATTTTGTCCTGTTGCAACAATTGTACTACAATGAATACTAAATCATTGCAGTAAGCTTGGTATTTTGCCATGATTCACTAGTTCGTTGCATTAGGATCTATCGCCATAGAACACAATCGCTGCATTAGGATCTATTGCCACAATTCACCATTTCGTGGTGTTAAGATCTATCGCCACAGAACACAAATGTTGCAATAGGATCTATTGACATGAATCAAAAAACTGTTGCTTTAGGATCCTAATGCAATGGAACACAATCATTGCATTAGGATCTGTAGCCACAAATCACTAGCTCGTAGCATTAGGTTCTATCGCCATGGAACACAATCGTTGCATTAGGAGCAAATGTGGTACGTGAAGGAAAATGTCAAAGCCATCTGCCATAGACTGGAGATTGAGCCCGTTGGGTCTCCTGTTATTTCAGAGGACTCTGGATCTGATTTCTCGGAGCTTCCATCTCTCACCAACTCCGACCTTGCTTACTTTGGCCTTAGGGGCACGACGAGTGGTTCCTCTCCTCCTCCTCCTTAGCCTAATGAAGAAGATGAAGAAAGGACCAACAGCGCGGATGGAGCCGGAGACGATGAGTAGATCCCTCCTTCTCTTCCTTTTTGGTGCCTTGATACCAAAGGGGGAGAGATTGAGGGGGAATCCTAGGTCGTAGCTCAGGTTGAGAGAGAAAGTCCTTGATCTCTTTTGTGTCTTGTTGCTCTTATTTTTCTTTGAGTCTCTGTCATGCATTTGGTCTTGTAAAACTTATATTATGTTCTCATTATGCTTTTCGACATGTATTATGAAGTTATGATTATGCTTTACTATGATCAATGGTTTATGCTTTAAAGTTTCTATGTGCACTTAATAATCTTGATGATTTTATGATTATGCTTTACTATGATCAATGTATGTGTACTTGATAATCTTGATGATGTTATGGTTATGCTTTTTACCTCGTTCACATCAATATTATTGCTCAGACACTTAGTTTTGCACAACACCATAAAGAGTGCACATATGAGTATTACTTCTACATTTACTATCGTTCTAAAAATTTGTATGTAGACACTTTATGAAAATCTGAATTTTTGATCATATTTGTGTAATCTCAATTGGTTTTCATCAATCACCAAAAAGGAGGGGGGGGGGGTTGAAAGTGCATCTAATAATCCCTTGTGGGTTTTGGTTGATTAATGACAAACAAATGAGATCCTAACAAAATTGTTGAGATGAGTACAGGTTTTAAAGAGATTAGAAGGAAATAACAAAAAGAAAGGAGAACGAGGATCCAAAAAGAAAAGAGCTCAAGACTTGAAAAGAATATATTTATTTTGTAAGGAGTGTGTTGGAGAAACACAACCCAAGAGCGCAAGTGAAAAATATTGCACTCACTGCACAAATATTAGGAATAGCGGACTAGTCCGATATCCACCAGACTAGTCCAAAATCTCTCTGGATAAAAACAGACAAGTCCTCCTGGTGCGGACTTGTCCGCAGCCTTTTACATTTGCACAACACCAGACTAGTCCGATATCCACCGAACTAGACCGAAAATCTTCTGCGTAAAAATCGAACAAGTCCTCCAAGTGCGGACTTTTCCTCAGTTCTACACTTTTTCACCATATCGGACAAGTCCGATATCTACCGGACTAGTCCGAAAACTTTCTGAGCCAGGATCCAACTAGTATGCACCTTAACGGACTAGTCCGGTATCCATCAACACTTAGGGTTTTTCACACACGCGCACCAGACTAGTCCGGTGTCCACCACAGACTAGTCCGGACCTCGCAAACCCTAACGGTAACTTTTGGAAACCCTAGTATAAAAACAGGTGCACGGCCACACAACAATCTCTCTTGACTCCATGCGCTGTCACACCTCCCAAGAGCCCAAAAATACTTCTCTCCACTCATTATAAACCTAAAAGGATCAAATCTTTGAGAATTAAGGATTGGAAAAAGGAGAGAACTTGTTCTACACGATCTTGAGATCCTGGGTTTGATCTCTCGCACACTCTCATTGTTTATTGTACATCTTTTGATTGTGTTTTTGGTGTTCGTTCATTGTAATCTTTGGGGAGCCCTCAAGTTGTGAGATGGCCCCTTGAACGAGTTATTTACCACTGCGTGGTTAGTGATTGAGAATCGGCCTCCGTGGCGATCAAACGAGGGAAGGGTTAGTGAAGACCCGGTCCTCCCTGGACTCCTCAACAGGGACGTAGATTCCTCAGTAGAATCGAACCTTGGGATAAAATCTTGTCACGCGTGTTCTAGTTCTATGTTTCGATCATATTTTAGGGTTTGCGAATTCTTCTTTAATTTTCACTGGAACATTGTATTAAACTTGATAGTTCCGATATCATACTTCATCATCATAATATACTTAAGTTGTCAATTTCTTTCCGCTGCATAGACTACAAGAAGTAAAATTGAAGATCTACTTTGTTTTCCAAGTCTGCATATACCGGACTAGTCCTCACCATAACGAACTAGTCAGGCCTCCCTGTATTTGATCTCTTTGTTAAGTGTTTCAGGGATTGATAAAAGTTCAAAAAGCCTATTAACCCCCCCCCCCTCTAGGCTGCATTTACACTCCATTGACCACTGCTGCTTTGGGTTAAGGTTTGTGGTCGCTCGTATCGACGGCCTCCACAAGACGATCGCGAAGGTGGCTAGGGTGGAGGGCCGCCAGCACCTTCTGCACACTATCGCCTGCAAGCTTCAGAATCAACTGGCGGAGGAGGAGGAGGAGGCGGCGGTGGCGGCGGTAGTAGCGGCGGTAGTAGCGGCGGCGGCAGCGACAGCAGCCGAGGAGGAGGAGTTAGAGGGGACCTCCTCCGACTCCGAGTAGAGTAGGATTAGGAGAAGTTTTTTTTTCTTATTTTCTATGTGTTTTCGTATTTCTCTTTTGTAATATATGTGTTGTTTTTATGTTAAAGAAAAATGTCTTTTCTGTTCATGAACAATGTGTCCTATGCAGTATCAAAAAAACTCATTTCTGAAAAATGGGTGAGATAACTGGCGTTCAATGTCTAGCCAAGAATCCGTTGTCTTGCGACAATCGATGATTCTTTGTTGGGACTCCATTGAGAGCGTGGTTGAGGCTGCTTTTCTCCTCTTTTGTGTTCTTTCACTCAACTTTTTCATTTCAAGTCGGTGTTTACTATAATTCTTATCATCATCTTTCCAAAAAGAAGACCAATGGTGACATATTTTACATAATCTTAGCCTATGATTAATCTGGCGGTCAAACTTCACCAAGGCTGAGACTACTATTGTCTTCATACTAAAAGAAAATGGAGAACATACTCATGGATCAACATTAAGGATGGTTGGGCACTTTTTGGGGTTTGATCTCTGAATTGGGCTCCCAATGTTCTCATCAGTGCATGTCTACAATAAAATTTTAGTTATTGCCTCTCACGCTTGGAGCCACAATCGCCTGCAAGATTTGATCTTGAATGTTGCACGGGGTTTTTAGCGATGCAAATGGCACTAGTGTTATCACAAAACAGTGGAACACTGTCTACATCAACCCCATAGTCCTTAAGTGTTTGAACAATCCAAAGAATTTGTGAGCAAGCGCTAGCAGCAGCTACATATTCAAATTCGGTTGTGGATTGTGCAACTGAGTTTTGTTTTCTAGAGGACCAAGCAACAAGAGAATTACCAAGAAAATGACAAGAACTCGAAGTACTTTTCCTATCAATCCTACAACTCCCAAAATCAGCATCTGAAAAAGCTTTCAAAGTAACAGTTGAGGAAGAAGGAAGAAAAATGCCAAATTCTTGAGTTCCATGTAAGTACCTGAGAATTCTTTTGATGTCTTGATGATGTGAAGCACGTGGGGAAGCTTGAAATCACAAAGACATACGCTGAATTGTATGTCCGGTCTTGATGTCGTAAGGTACAAAAGTGGTCCAATCATGCTTCGATATTCTTTTTGATTGACTGGGTCACCATCTTCATCAAGTTCAAGTGTCGTTGTTGTAGCCATTGGTGTCCGAAGGGGCTTTCTTTTGTCCATATTAAAGCACTTAAGAAGGTCTCTTGTATACATCATTTGATGCACAAAAGTACCCTCCTTAGTTTGCTTAATTTGTAGCGCTAAAAAGTATGTGAGTTCTTCCATCATACTCATCTAAAATTCTGAACTCATCATAGCTGAAAACTTGGACACAAGATCATGAGAAGCACAACCAAAGATAATATCATCCACATACACTTGAACGAATAATGAATCATTGCCATGCTTAAGCACATAAAGAGTTTTATCAACCTTGCCCATGGTAAACCCCTTTTCAAGTAAGAATGCTATTAACCTATCATACCATGCTCTAGGGGCTTGTTTGAGATCATACAAGGCTTTCGACAGTTTGTAAACATGATAAGGAAAATCTGGATTTTGAAAACCTGGTGGTTGCTTGACATAGGCCTCCTCATCTATATATCCTTTAAGAAAAACACTTTTAACATCCATTTGATATAACTTTAAATCTTTAGATGCACCAAAAGCTAACAAAATTCTTATGGCTTCTAATCTAGCAACAGGAGCAAAAGTTTCATCAAAATCCAGACATTCAATTTGTGTGAAACCTTGAGCAACGAGCCTAGCCTTATTCCTAATCACAACCCCATCCTCACTTTGTTCATTTTTAAACACTCATTTAGTCCCAATTAAAGTGTGACCTTGAGGTGGAGGTACAAGTTTCCAAACATTATTTCTTTCAAAAGTTTCTAAATCTTCTTGCATGGCAATAATCCAAGATTTATTAGTGTGTGCGTGTGATGAGCGTGAGAGATTGGATCGCAAAACCTGCACCGTGTGACACGATCGTGCAAGCTTCCAATCATTTATTGTGGAGGATGACTTTTGAGGGTTCGGAGGGGAGTAGACACTTCACAAGCTCCTTCTTCTTCATGTTCATCACAAATCTATGAGCTTGTGACTTGAGGACGATCTGGACCAGCAATGGTGGTCGTTGGTGCTGGTTGTGAATCAAAATCAGGAGCTGGAACAATATCATTGGCTGCTGAATATTTGGGCAGCAGCACTACTTCTTCCTTATCTTCATTGAAAATACTCTCCCCCTGCAGATATGGATCCGAACCTACAATATTTTAGCTAGTACCTGGGCTAGCTTCATCAAAAGAAACCTCACAAGTCTCCACAATTTTGTTAGTGTCAAGTAAAAGCACACGGTAGCCTCTAGTATGAGATGGATAACCAAGAAACATGCCATCAACAGATCTAGCTTCAAATTTGTCAAGATTACCATGTTTCTTAACAAAGCATTTGCAACCAAAGACCCTAAAGATGTGACAATAGGCCTATGTCCAAACTGAAGCTCATATGGTGTTTTTCCTAGCTTAGCACACAAGAAAACACGATTTGGAACATAACAAGCGGTTGCAATTGCATCTGCCCAAAACTTTCTAGGAGTTTGATATTCATCAAGCATAGTCATAGCCATCTCAACTAAGGTTCTGTTCTTTCTCTCTACAACACCGTTTTGTTGAGGTACATATGGAGAAGAAAATTGATGATCTATTCCTTTTTCAGTACAAAAATGATCAAAGGATTGATTTTTAAATTCAGTTCCATTATCACTTCTAATTGCTCTTAAAGATCATGGGTGATTAATTGATAACCTATGAAATAAAGATCTAAAGTGACTAAAAGATTCATTCTGATATGCCATAAAATAAACGCAAGAGTATCTAGAATAGTCATCAACAATCACAAGAACATACCATTTACCTCTGAAGGATTGAACACATGAAGGTCCTACGGTGTCAAGATGCAAAAGTTGACCCGGTTCAGTTGTCATGGTCATTGTGAGAGGAGCATGTGAACTTGCAACCATCTTAGCATGTCTACAAGAAGAGCACACAATTTCTTTGTCCCCTATAAACTTAGGCAGCCTACGTATGCGATCAAGAGCACTAACACGTGCGAGATGATCAAATCCTACTTGACCAAGTCTACGATGCCAAAAATATATGTCTTTTGAATCATTAGCACTAGACACCTATGCTTAGAAGAAGACATATCAAAATCAGCTTTAAAAACTCTTCCAAACCGAAACATGTTAAAAATAAGCTCACTATTTGAACCTACAACTTTACAGTAATTTTTATTGAAAATAATTTTTCATCTAGCAATTGTGAAACGGAAAGCAAGTTGGATTTCAAATTTTTGACAAGTGCCACATCCTTGAAAGTGTAGTGATTGTTTACTCTGACCGAACCTTTAGCAATTATAGGAGTTGAAGAATTATTGGCAAAAGTAACATTCTCTACACGTGACACAAAAGAGAGGGAGGAGAACCATTCTTTGTTACCGGTCATGTGGCGTGAGCTAACTGAATCCACAATCCAAATGTTCTCCTTTCTCAAGCGTTTAACCTATATAGAAGTACAATACATCGATGGCTCAATACTAGGGTTAGTCAAAAGGCATTTAGGAATCCCGTACTGAGTCACACGACGTCTAGCAGGTACAACACGTGAAAGCTGAGATAAAACAGCAGGTTTATGAGTCAAAGTTTGAGATTTTTTGTTCTTAACTACTGACCTATGAGGTGTTACTTGTGTAGAACGAAAATCAGTAGCTCTGGAGGTAAACTTTGAATGTTATTGACTCATAACAGCATATTGCATGTTCCTAACATTCGGTTTAGTATGTGCAGCAAATTTTGCATGAGAGTTATAAGATCTAGCTTGCATTCTTTCCTTTTTATGTCATTTAGCCTATAACAAAAATCTATGACATGACCATCTCTATCACAATAGGTACAATGAAATTTAACTTTGTGTTCATGTCAAGATTAGCATGCAGTATGTTTATTTGAACCCAAATATGACAACACTCCTGCAGATTTAAAAACCACCTCTTTTGGTTTAGAAATTGTTTTAATCAAACCACTTCCTAATGACTTTACAATTTTAGGTGGATGTGCTTTAGCATGAGCATGGGAATCAAAATCTAAACCAGTTTTATCATTGCAAGATTTGGATGAATTCAGCAGCAAGTTTAGATTTTTGTTCCCAATACAAAACTGGTCTAGTGTCCTATTCATGTCATCAAGTTTCATAGACAATTCTAGGCAGTTTTCATATGAAGTTTTCCCTTTTAGTTTGCCATTAGAACAATATTTAACTTCATGAGCATGTAAATCCTTGTTCAGTATTGAAATTTCATTCATAACATCTTTTAGATTCTTTTCAAGATCATTACAGGTAGAACAATGCAAATCAATTGTAGAACAAGAAGCATCTTTTAAGTTTATGTCATTAAGTGCATCAAAATTTTTGTTCTTTTCAATCTCTAACTCAAGTTTATCAAGAGTGGAGGAGTGTGCACTTCTTAAGGAGGACAATTGTTCATATATTAAATCGCATGAGGAACAAGAATCATCACTAGGAATCAAGTTTTTCAAACAATTAATTTCAGATTCTAGTGACTCAATTTTAACAGCATTGTCCCTAAGATTTTTGTCCTTTTTCTTAACAGTAACAATTGCATGGGAAATAGCATCACACATTTCATCACAAGTAGGACATACCTCTTCATTGTCACTGTTGTGTTGTGCATCCTCCATACTTGATCTTGATTTGGCTGCCATGAAGCACAAGTTTGCCAGATCATCTTAATCTTCATCACTTCCAATGTCTACATCACCCGAGCCAAGTTCTTGAAGTGCGGTGATGAAACTGTTTATCAGTTTGTGTCCTGTAAAACCTTTCTTTTTCTTGTTGGTGTTGCCAAAAGAGGACTTGACTTTATTATGCTTTTCATTACGGTTAGAAGGACATGAAAGGTTAGGGCAATCTGTACGAAAGTGTCCTGTCTTACCACATTCAAAGCATCGTTGAGGTCCGGAGCTTCCTCTCCTTCTAATTCTCACATTTCGCTATGCTTTTGAGAACCGAGTAGAGATGAGTGTTAGCTCTTCTTCTGGAAATTCTTCAATCTGTTCCAGGGTTAGTGAAGACAGTAAAGCAAGTGTAATGCTGGATGAAGATTGGTCGGAGGTTGGCTTATCACGTTGAGAAACAAATGCAAGAGACTTCTTGGGGTTCTTACGTGATATAATGTCAATTTCATGAGTTTTTAACTTGGAATAAAGCACATCTAATGTAAGTATACTCATGATAGTGGATTCACGAATAGATGTTACTTTCATCTCCCCGATAGACATGTCTAATGCACTTAATAATTGCCTAGCATTCTCAACATCAGAAAAGCAGACATTAACACTACGCAAGTTGCTGAGAATTTTGTTAAAGCGAGCAAATAATTCATCGATTGACTCACCTGGTTGCACCTCAAAGCACATATATTCTTTCTTGAACACATATTGCCTTACCTCCTTGATCATGTTGGATCCTTCGTGGTAGTCACAAAGTGCTCTCCACACATTGTACGCCGATCAGAGATGTGCAACACGGTCGAAGTCGCTCTGAGTTAGTCCTTGGATAATCAAGTTTTGGGTTTTGTTGTTGTTGTCAACATGTCTTAAGTTTCTAGCTGTGGCTTGATCGTTCGGCAGCACGTCATAAGGCTTGTACATCTTTTCCCATAATGCGGAGCTTTGCGCCTAGATAAAAGCTTCCATGCGTGCCTTCCAAACCTGAAAATCAATGCCAACAAGCACACAAGGTTTTGCCAAGTATTTCTACATGAGAATTAGTCAAAAACAGGTGCAAATTACAAAGATTAGAGCATCGTGGCTCTGATACCAATTGTAGGATTGAAGAGCACATGAAAAGCTACCAGAGGGGGTAAATGGTAGATTATAACTTTTCAGCAGAAGCAACAAAAACCCCTCGACGGAAAATCAATCTGTTAAGAAATTGTGTGTGCGACTAATCTAGATGTGATCAATTGTGACAAAACAAATATAGATTGTGGAGAATTAAGTCCATCGAGAAAAACTTAAATTATGATTGAAAGTTTGAACAAAGGTCAACCTGTTATACTTGAGAAAAACTAGATCTGCAACACCGCGAAGAAACTCGTGTAGATCCAAAACCACAAATCCAATGACCTTGAACTTTTCACATATGACATATAATCAAGTTGTGAAGACAACAAAAAAAATAATCACATCAAATATATCTGCAAAACTCGATTTATGATAAAACCACCGAAGCAAGGTAGTGCTGCGCAGAAACTCGACGCGAAAAACTTGTCTGAAATAAGTCGGACAAACAAGGCACAAAAGTTCCTTTAAACTACGAATTTTTATTGATTAAACCACAAGAGGAACAGGCCCCAAGGTCGTGCACCATGATCTCTGGCCTCCCTTGCTTATATAACCAGACCTTAGGCTAACCCAATTCTAACTAGGACTCTAATCCTACTCAATTCACGAATCGAAACTTTCCATAACTACTCAAGACTCTTCTATAAACAGATAGAAGCAATCTTAAGACTTCCAAACACCTTAGGAACATATCTCACATTCCTAAAACAAGCCAACTTCGTGACTCACATGAATTCCTATCATAACCAACTCAAATATTTTCATATTTAAGTCAAACTCGACTCAGCCGCAGCCTGAGTCCATAACCAAGTCGGTTGGACCTTTCTGACCAATTTTTTTTGTCCACATCTCTTCATCATGCCTCGGAACCATGTAGCCACATCCATGAACTCCTTGCACATGTGCAAATACCTTCCAACGACATCCACGATACCTTCTTATGCATTGTTCTTGATTCAAACATGTTGTGCGATCTCCCGATCAACTCAACCACAATTCCTCCCGAACTTGGTTGTTGAACCTCATTTTCTGCCTAAGACTAGTTCAATGGATCCCGTCACTAGTAATGTCTTCGACTCAAGCAACACATGCACATGAATACACAACTAATACTTTCCAGCACAAGTCATCGACTTGACTCACGTTAGTTCCGATACCCACAACACGTTACGTGAGCACCTCACATAAGCATGTTGCAAACCATAGCGAAAGATTTAGGTTATTACTAGTAACCACCATGATCATCCAAAACACATCAAAATATTAGTAAAATAATACTAAGCAAACTTTCCATAATCCAAAAAACAAGTTTGAAACATTGCAAGGTAAAAGCAGAACAATTGCAATCAAGCTCCGGACCTTGCCAAAGCTAACCGGACCTAGAGTCGGAGCTTACCAAAGCTAGCAGGACCGAGCACTGGAGCTTATCAAAGCTAGCCGGACCTAGCGCTGGAGCTTATCAAAGCTAGTCGGACCTAGCACCAGAGCTTATCAAAGCTAGTCGGACATAGCAAAAACATGTCGGACCTAGCCAAGGCAAGTCGAACCTAAACAAAACAAGTCGGAACTAGACAAAGTAAGTATGACCTTGCATCGGACCTTGCCGGAGCTACCCAAAGCAATATGGTCCTATCATCGGACGTTGTTAAAAGGGTGTTTTGGCAGTATTCAAAACTTTATCGTCAAGGCCAATGTATTCAGCACACATAGGTCTCACAGAACCTGGTGAGGCTTTCTCCTTCTTAATCTGTTGCCTTTTTGGCGGCTTGGGCCATTTGAATGGCCCTCACTTCTCCGTCTTATTACAATGTCATCATCAATGAAAGGACGGAATCTCCTAATACCTCATAAAGGCCAATGAGGATGTCCACTTGTGGGAGGTGTTGCTTCTGAAAGTGCATCTAGGCTAATCCCCGTGGGTTTTGATGATAAATAACAACACTTAAGGGACTAATGAGCATTACAAGTGTAAGTACAGGTGATTGAGAGATGGACGGCATTAAATGCACTCAAAAAGGAAAAAAAGGAGAAAAAGGCGAAAAACTCGAAGGATAGATTTTAGGTCTTTAAATTCTTTGTGTTGAGTATAGCCATCTAGATTGAGTGTGTTCATTTGGTTAAAGCATTGAGAATCTCCTAAGAGCTCATAGTCCAAGCTAGATTAGATTGAGAGATGAGTTGAGGCAGCCCTAAGGACAGGGCCGAACTTGTCCGGGCTGGAAGGCCGGACTAGTCCCACCATATTGGACTGATCCGATGTTAGGCGGACCAAAGTGTTGTATGTGAGTTCGACTTGTTTGTTATAGGACAGACTAGTCCATGGTGAGTGTGCCTGTGTCCTTCTGGGACTAAGTCCTGAAGGACCAGACTGGTCTGCCCTGGGGGGGGGGCAGACAAGTCTGCTTGGACAGACTAGTCCGCTTTAGTCCAGAAAAGTAGTTCCTCACTAAGATCGGACTAGGCCGCTCCTTTACAGAATAGTCCACTATGGACTTAGAGATGGTTGTTGGGACTAAGTCCTGGACGGCAGGACTTGTCCGCCCTCGGGGGCCGAACTAGTCTGTTGTGCCAGACTGGTCCGTTCTCAACCGGAACAAACTGTTCTGTGTGAGATCGGACTAGTCCGTGAGTTGGTGACTGTTTAAATTCAAAAGGTGTCAGGGGGCTTGTGGTTGGTCAAGGATGACATCATTGGTCGCCACAGGCCTGACTAGTCCGGGGTGAAAAACCGGACTAGTCCGGACTTTTCTTGGTAGCAACGGCTAATTGTGATCCCCTGGCCTCCAAAGGCCCACTCCAGAACCCTAGTGCCGCCATAGCCTTCCTAGAGCCATCCTCGCCCTCTCTCAACCATTCATGGAGTCCTAAGAGTAAATCTTGAGGATTTGTGAGGTTTGGAAAAGGAGAGAGAAGGGTTTGCTTGATCTTGAGCTCTTGGTCGATTCTCTCGGTTTGACTGATTGATTTGAGTTCGTGTGGGTGTTGATCTTTGATATTTTAGAGTTGTAAACTTGTGGGAGCCTTAGGTTGTGAGTTGCCCCACTGATTTGGTGATTACCCTTGTGATTTAGTGGAAGAAAAGTCGGCCTTCGTGGTGGCTAAGTGAGGAAAAGGTTGAGTGGAACCCTGCCTTTTGTGGGCATCCTCAACGTGGATGTAGGCTCCTTTTTGGGGCTGAACCTCGGGATAAATCTTGCGTCTTGTGTCTTTGATTGACTTCCTCGCTCTTCGCTAGATCAAGTTAGGGTTCCACGCGTTCTTCACTTCAATCTCGTGATCCACCTCTATCTAGTTGTTATTACTTCGTGCATACCATCTACTAGATTGCTAGGCTCATATACTTTACATTTCATCGAGTTAAGTCAATTAGATCACTTAAAAATCTCACCTTTGATCAAATCTATTGTTTTGAACGGACTAGTCTGCCCCCATGCCGGACTAGTTTGCACTCTGTAATTTGATTAGCTTTTATTGAGTTAAATTTCATGTTATCCGCCTATTCACCCCCTCTAGACAACTTTCAATTGGTATTAGAGCATAACTCTTGCAAAAGCTTAACTCCTTGGAGAGGAGATGGGGGAAAACGGTGAGAAGGAGATGCCGATCATCAACACCACTACCACCGGCGAGAACAACCACACTGGAGGACAAGGATCCAATCCCTTGCATGACAAGACTGGCAACAACTCCAAGGACAAGCCAAATCCTCCTCCCTTCGATGGTGAAACCAAAGATGAAGATGAAGAAGTGAAGCGCCTTGTGGACCATCTTCAAAAGAAAAGAGATGAGGCCAAGAGGGGAAGAAGGTTTTAGAAGGAGAAGAAGCTCAAGAAGCCCAAAGAAGACTACACGCGATATCCTTTCAACTATGAGCGTGTCAATTCTCATTCAAACTACCTTTCTATTCTTATGGGCAAAGATCCACATTTTGATGGGACTAACTACACTATGTGGAAGCATAACATGAAGTTGCATCTTATTTCACTCAATCCTACACTTTGGCATGTTGTTTGCACAGGTGTAGATATATTTGTGGATGATGAAGAGCTGACCGCGAAGCAAGAACAACTCATTCACCACAATGCTCAAGCAACGGTCGTGCCGAACTTAGCCTTGAACCAAGAAGAATTCAACAAAGTAGATGTGTTGGAGCAAGACAAGGAAATTTGGGACACTCTCAAGATTGCTCATGAAGGCAACCGATCCGTGAGGGAAGCCAAGATTGAGATGATCGAAGGGGAGCTTGGAAGATTCACCATGGAAGAAGGCGAGACCCATCAAGAGATGTACAACTGAGTCAAGACTCTTATCAATAGGAGTTGGGCGTACGGATGCAAGAAGTGGACCGAGCATTAAGTGGTCAAGAGGATGATAAGAGCCTTCATGCCTCGCAATGTGACGCTTTGCTCTCTCATCTGCGAGAGTCCCAACTTTCACAAGATGACACCAGATGATGTGCTTGGCAAGATCATCAACCACGAGATGATGGAGATGGAAGCACGCCATGTCAATGACCTTGCCAAGATCACATCCTCCAAGAAGAAAGGCATTACTCTCAAAGCCTCACCCATGTCCAAAATCAAAGAGGTGTAATCTTGAAGAAAGTGGAGAAGAGGAAAGCACTGACATGGATGAAGAGGAAATGGTCTTCTTCGTCAAAAGATTCAAGAGAATGATGAGGAAGAGAAGAGGGTCAAACTATGAGAGCAAGGGAAAGGACAAGAGCAAGTCAAGACCAAGGAGTGCATGCTACAACTGTGGTGAGTATGAGAACTTCATTGTGAATTGCCCATACAAAAAGGAAGATGACAGGAAGAAGAAGAAGAAAGATGAGAAGCCTCAATAGAAGAAGATGTTCAAGAACAAGAAAGCACATGGGCACGCTCATGTTGGCAAGGAGTGGGACTCCAACAATGAGTCCTCCTCCGAAAATTTTGTGCTCCAATATGAACTTGTGAACTTGAACAAAGCTCACAAGAGTCTTGAGGCACAATTCGCAAATCTCAAGTCAGGTGTCCCTTCTTCTTTCTCAACAAGCTCAAACTTGCCTAAAATAGACTCGAATACTAAATTTTGCAAATGTGCTAACCTTGTGCTTGATCTAAAGAATGATCTTATTTTGGCAAAGAGCAAGAGCGCACCTAAGGGTGGCGTCTTTGAAAAGGAGAAGATCAAGTATGCACGTAGTGCATACTCGATCACAAGATATCTCTCGATCAAAGATGGTCTTGGATATTCAAGAGGAGGAAAGCAAAATGCTAGAATTCTCAAGAATAACAAGATGCAAATTGAATTTGTCAAAGAGGGTTCATTTCAAGTCAAGAATGAATATCATGCATCTACATCTAATGAGATAGTGAAACTTGACAAAGATGCTCAAAATGCTAAAAATGTCAATTTAACCATGTTTCATGATTTTGATGCATCTTATGTGATATTAAGAAACAAATTTGGTTATACTTATGCTAAATATGTTGGGACACATCGCAAGAGCCCAAAGCCTTATGTGTGGGTGCCCAAATGCCTTGTGACTAACCTCAAAGGACCCAACTAAGCTTGGGTACCTAAAACCAAAGCCTAAACTTGTCTTGTAGGCTTACTCCTCCGGCGGTTCAAAATGGGTGCTAGATAGTGGTTGCACAAATAATGTGACCGGAGCGAGAAGAATGTTTGTGGAGTATGAAGAAAATGAAGACCCAAGTCAAGGTATCTACTTTGGCGACAATAGTCAAGGTATGGTACTAGGTATGGGTAAAATTTCTATTTCTCCACAACATATTATTTCACAAGTCATGCACGTTGATTCATTAGATTATAATCTCTTATCCATTTATCAATAATGTGAAAAGGTGTATAATTGCTTGTTTTCTAATGAGGATGTGGTTGTCACTAGAATAATTGATAACTCGAATGCCTTCAAGGGTGTGCTCAAGGGAAAGCTTTATCTTGTGGACTTCACCGCAGATAAAACTCAACTTGACACATGCTTGATTGCAAAGACCAACATGGGGTGGTTGCGGCACCGCAGGCTAGCCCGTGTAGGTATAAGGAATCTTCATAAACTTCTAAAAGGCAATCACGTCCGAGGTCTTATGAATGCTGTTTTTTTGAGTAAGATAGGCCTTGTAGCGCGTGCCAAGCCGGTAAACAAGTCGGAGCAGCTCATCTCGCCAAGAATTTGATGACGACAACAAGACTGCTGGAGATGTTGCACATGGACCTTTTTGGTCCCATTGCTTACATAAGAATTGGCGGTAACAAATATGTCTTAGTTATTGTTGATGATTTTTCCCGCTTCACTTGGGTGTTTTTCTTACACGATAAAGGTGAAACACAAGGTGTCCTCAAGAGTTTCTTGAGGAGAGCTCAAAATGAGTTCTCCTTGAGAATCAAGAAGATAAGAAGCGACAATGGCACCAAATTCAAGAACACTCAAGTTGAAGAGTACTTGGACGAGGATGGCATCAAGCATGAGTTTTTGGCACCCTACTCACCCGAAAAAAAATGGGGTGGCCGAAAGGAAGAACCGAACTCAAATAGAGATGTCAAGGACCATGCTTCATGAGTACAAGATTTCCAATAAGTCTTCGGTAGAAGTGGTAAACATCGCTTGCCATGCCACAAACCGTCTCTACCTGCATCGCCTATTGAAGAAGACTACATATGAACTTCTAACGGGTAGCAAACAAAACATCTCCTACTTTAGAGTCTTTGGTAGTAAATGTTATATTCTCCACAAGAAGCCTAGAATTTAGAAGTTCACTTTGAAATCCGATGAAGGTTTCTTGCTTGGTTATGACTCAAACACCTACGCCTATTGTGTTTTCAACAAAACCTCCGATTGTGTTGAAATCGCACATGACATGGTGTTTGATGAGACTAATGGCTCCCAAGTGGAGCAAGTTGATCAATGTGTGCTAGATGAAGAAGGGGCATCATGTGTTGCATTGAGAAGAATGGCACTTGGTGATGTAAGACCTCAAGAGCAACAAGGCCCATGTGACCCAACTCCATCACAAGAGGTGCCCCAAGCACAAGATCAAGCCTAAGATTCCCAAGTTCAACAACTTAATCAAGATCACCATGATCAAGGAATGGGAGATCAAGATGGTGGCAATGGTCAAGGGGGAGACAATGAAGATGAAGGAGATGAAAAAGCTGACTTAAGACCAAGTGTACCGCACCCAAGATTTCATCGATGTGTTCAACGGGATCATCCCGTTAACAACATACTTGGAGACATCTCCAAGGGGGTAATGAATTGATCTCGTATGGCTAAATTTTGTGCTCACTTTTCTTTTGTCTCCTTCTTGGAGCCATTTAAGGTTGAAGATGCCCTATGAGATCCGGATTGAGTAACAGCCATGCAAGAGGAGCTCAAAAACTTCAAGAGGAACAAAGTATGGGATCTCATGAGGAGACCTAATGCCAATGTGGTAGGAACCAAGTGGGTCTTCCGCAACAAGCAAGATGAGCATGGCGTGGTAACAAGAAACAAAGCTAGACTCGTAGCCAAAGGATACTCTCAAGTCGAAGGTTTGGATTTTGATGAAACTTTTGCTCCCGTAGCTAGGCTTGAATCTATTCGCATATTATTGGCCTATGCTACTCACAACGATTTCAAGTTGTTTCAAATGGACGTGAAAAGTGCCTTCCTCAATGGTCCAATCAAGGAAGAGGTGTATGTGGAGCAACTGCTCGGCTTCGAGGATG
This sequence comes from Tuctoria greenei, assembly GCA_036927565.1. NCBI lineage: Eukaryota > Viridiplantae > Streptophyta > Magnoliopsida > Poales > Poaceae > Tuctoria > Tuctoria greenei. Next base: position 120,064,413 of record JAYESD010000004.1, read on the forward strand.
ATAAGTATCCTAACCATGTCTTTAAGCTTCACAAAGCTCTCTACAACCTCAAACAAGCTCCTAGAGCTTGGTATGAGTGTCTTAGGGACTTTCTCATTGATAATGGTTTTAAGATAGGAAAGGCTGATTATACACTCATTACCAAGAACATGGATGATGATTTATTTGTATGCCAAATTTATGTTGATGACATAATATTTGGTTCTACTAATCAATCTTTTTGTGAAGAGTTCAGCAAAATCATAACGGGGAGATTTGAGATGTCGATGATGGGGGAATTGATGTTCTTTCTAGGTTTCCAAGTAAAACAACTCAAGGAAGGCACCTTCATATGTCAAACCAAATATACTCAACACATCCTCAAGAAGTTTGACATGGAGAAGGCCAAGCCCATCAAGACTCCAATGGCAACGAATGGACATCTCGATCTGAAGCAAGACAGCCCTAGCGTCGACCAAAAGGTATACCGCTCCATGATTGGATCACTCCTTTACCTTTGTGCATATAGGCCCGATATTATGTTAAGTGTATGCATGTGTGTAAGGTTCAAGCCGCTCCTGAGGAGTGTCACTTGACAGCCGTAAAGAGAATCTTGCTCTATTTAGTTCATACACCTAACCTAGGGTTGTGGTATCCCAAAGGGTCCAAGTTTATCCTCATCGAATACTCCGATGCAGATTATTCCGGATGCAAAGTGGATAGGAAAAGTACCTTTGAGACTTGCCAAATCTTGGGTAGGTCCCTAGTATCATGGTCATCCAAGAAACAAAATTTTATTGCCCTATCCACAGCCGAAGCGGAGTATGTTGCAGCCGGAAGTTATTGTGTACAACTTCTTTGGATGCGACAAACTCTAAGGGACTATGGTCTCAATATGAACCATATTCCACTCCTATGCGACAATGAGAATGAAATCAAGATTGCCCATAACCCCGTTGCACACTCTAGAACAAAACACATTGACATCCGGCACCATATCTTGAGAGACCATTCAATAAAGGGGGATATTATCATTTCACATGTGAGAACCGGAAAACAACTAGCCGATATCTTCACCAAGCCACTAGATGAAAAACACTTTTGCGAACTTAGGAATGAACTAAATATTCTTGATTCTCGAAATGTGTCTTGAGATGCTGCACATCTGATTGTTAGTTTTGTATTCTTTTCAAAATTATGCATGCTTTCGAAAACTTGCCTCCCTCAATTTTCTATCAAATTAATTTCAATTATTGTCTCCTTGAATCATGGTCATAGTATGAATGTTTGTGTGCTTTATTGGCCATATTCATTGAGAATATTTGTGGAGACTTAGTCCATATGGATCATTCTTGCAAATTTATCAATATATATGAGAATTTGCTGTCTAGGACTAGACTAGTCCGCCCATGGGGCCAGACAAGTGCAGCATCCTGGACATCTCTGGACAGCCACTGCCTGGCCCAAAACGGACTAGTTCGGCCCGCCACCGGACTTGTCTAGACATGCATCTTAGTCCGGACCTGGTCTGGCGCCCGGACTTGTCCAGTGTACCCAACGGACTAGTCCGGACTTCTATGGACTTAACCCCCCAGTGTCGAGCCCAACCCCTCCACTTCGTTTCAAAATCTCAAATGTGCGCCTCTCTCCCAAAAACTGGCCCCATTGGCGATTGTTGATCCTAACCCTCAAAATCTTCAAGGAATTCGTGTAGAAGCTTATTCAAAATGTCAGGAAGGCGAATCCCAGACTACTCCGCCCTTCCGTTCATGGATTTTTCCGATTTTCACATCTCAAGGTGTGTTCTTGACCTAACTTGAACTTTTTTGATTCCATCGATTCTAGGTCGTCTTTCCTATAAACTAGAATCCTTTTAGCTTATCTATAACCTTGTGATTCTTTCCATGCAATAATGCGCCTTGGTATCAAAATTTTGTAGAAAAATCACATAGTTAGGGTTTAACACTGGGTGGTCCGGACGAGGCGGACAAGTCTTTTCCTGACCGGGCTAGTCCAGCCAGGGACCGGACATGTCCGGCCTAACCTAGGTTTAACTCCTAACTTAGTGAATTCTCTACTTCTCTACTGCAATATTTTGCTTGACATCACCTCATATCCTTCTTTTATCTGATTTTCAGCATGTCTCGGCGCAACAACTCTCCTCTTTCTAATATGGAAAGGGAGGCATCTCATCAAGAATGTTATCGTCGAAGGGATGAGGAGGAAGCTGCTATTGCAGTGGAGCTTGAGCGCATGCGTGAAGCTCGACTCAAGAAGAAACGTGATCAAGAGGCAGCCCAAGCTCAAGTGGCCGAAGAGCAAGCCAGTAGAAGAAAAAGGATTGTCACCGTGGGTGAGAAACAAAAGTCCCAAGCGGGCGATAAGGGCAGAGCACCCATTGAAGAGAGCAACTAAGCTAAGGGGAAAGGAGCCCGCAAAGAAAATGCCACTTAGAAAGGCTCCTCTCAAGAAGAAAGCTCTTGCAAGGAGAGGCTTGGTCATTCGTAACCAAACCGCGGAGCCTCGTAGACCTCCACAAGGCCACATTGATCCTTTGGTCATGACTCCTCCTGTGCATGATCCTAACCGACAACTGGAGCTTGGAAGCAATGTGTTCGAAGGACAAGGTTCAGATAAAGCAAGAAGGTTGAGGTTGAAGGATCCCTACATGTATGAGAAAGCAACTGCAGATCCTCGATTTTCGTGTGACTTCCATTGCGATTACTATCGCCTAGTCTACCTATCCAAGAAAACTCCAGTGACGTATGCTCAATGGGTAGATTGGGCCTATATGTAAGAGAAGAATCACCAAGCCTTCAGTGCAATAATCCGAGCTGCTGAGCGCCATGGACTCAAAGAGTTGCTTGAGTTCAGGTACAACTGGAACACAAAAGTGGTGGCTCAATTCTACTCCACTTGCTACTTCTCCATCTTTGGAGATACGAAGATTACTTGGTTGACTAATGGAGTTAAATATTCCATGCTCTATGATGAGTTTGCCAGAATTCTTGGACTTGAGGAGTTCTTGAACTATGAGCTGACCATTCACAACCTCAAGGCTCTAGATTTGGGCGAAATGGAATTCATGTACGAGGTTGGCTTCTAAAAATCCCCAACCACCAAAATTCTTCGCCCCTTCTTCAGCGTGCTCAATCGGATCTTGAGAAAAACTCTAGCACCTAAGGATGGGGACGCAGGCATGATCCAAGGAAACTTGAGGCACTTGATGAAGTTGATAGTTGAAGATGAGAAGTTCAATGTCTTTAACTATATCTACAAAGACATCTCCAACATATCCCACACTCTCAACCGCTCATGTGGATATGCCCCTCTCATCATGTGCCTGATTGAGAAAGTCTCGGGATTGGATTTTGTGAAGGATGTCAAGCATAGAGCTCTCCACGATCAGATTCCCCCTCTTGCGCCAAAGATTGGCAGAGCCTCGAGGAGAGGTACCTCTTTTGTGCCTGCTTCTCCTCCTCCGGCCCCCACTGCCTCCTCCTCCTCCGGATATCTTGCGAGTGATACATTGAAGTTTCTCAAGTCAATCTTCACCTCATGTCAGAAAGCGGAAGTGAAGGCTCACAAGACTGCAAAGAAATACGACATACCAAAAGAAAGCTCACAAGTCTCCACAATTTTGTTAGTATCAAGTAAAGGCACACAGTAGGCTCTATTATGAGATCTATAACCAAGAAACAAGCCATCAACATATCTAACTTCAAATTTATCAAGATTACCATGTTTCTTAATAAAACATTTGCAACCAAAGACTCTAAAATGTGTAACACTAGGCCTATGTCCAAACCAAATCTTATATGGGGTTTTCTCTAGCTTAGCTCGCAAGAAAACTCATCTGGGGTATAACAAGCTATTGCAATTACATTTGCCCAAAACTTTCTAGAAGTTTGATATTGATCAAGCATAGTCTTGGCAATCTCAACTAAGGTCCTGTTCTTTCTTTCTACAACAACATTTCGTTGGGGTACATATGGTGAAGAAAATTAATGATCTATACCATTTTCAGCACAAAAGTGATTAAATTATTGGTTTTTAAATTCGGTTCGATTATCACTTCTAATTGCTCTTAAGGATCCTAGGTGGTCAATTGAAAGTCTGAGAACCAAACTTCTAAAGTGACTAAAAGTTTCATTCTTAGATGCCATAAAGTGAACCCAATAGAATCTAGAATGATCATCGACAATTACAAGCACATACCATTTAGCTCTAAAAGTTTGAACACGTGAAGAACCTACGGTGTCAAGATGTAAAAATTGTGTCGGTGCTGTTGTCATGGTCATTATGAGTGGAGCATGTGTACCTACAACCATCTTAGCATGTCTACAAGAATAGCACACAATTTCTTTGTCTCCTTTCATCTTAGGTAATCCACGTATCCTATCAAGACCGCTAACAAGTGTGACGTGATCAAAGCGTATGTGACCAAGCCTACAATGCCAAAAAATAAGTCCTTTTATTTATTACCAACTAGACACCTATACTTAGAGGTTGACATATTAAAATTAGCTTAAAAAACTCTACCAAACCGAGACATGTTAAACATAAGCTCACCATTTGAATCTACAACTTTGCAATAATTTTTAGTGAAAGTTACATCATGATTTTCATCTAGCAATTGTGAAACGAAGAGCAAGTTGTATTTGAAGCTCTTAACAAGTGTCACATCCTTCAAAGTGTAGTGATTATTAACTTTGATGAAGAATTATTAGCAATTATAGAAGATAAAGAATTATTAGCAAAAGTAACATTTTTAAACGTAACACAAAAGAGAGAGAGGAGAACCATTCTTTGTTACTTGTCATGTGGCATGAGCGACCTAAATCCACATGCCAGATGTTCTCCTTCTCAAGCGTGTAACCTACATAGCAGCACAATACGTTGACGGCTTAATACCGGGGTTAGTCAAAAGACAATTAGGAATTCAGTACTGAGTCAAAAGACGTCCAGCAGGAATAACATGCAAAAGCTGAGAGAATATAGTGGGTTTATGAGCCAAAGTTTGAGAATTCTTGCACCAAACTACTGACCTACAAGGTGTGTTATGTGTAGCACGAAAAATAGTAGTTTTTAAAGCAAATTTTGCATGTTTTGACCCATGACATCAGGTTGCAAGTGTCTAACATTCGATTCAACACGTGCAACAAGTTTTGCTTAGTTGTTACTTGATCTAGTTAGCATTCTTTGCTTCTTTCTTGTTTATCTAGTATAAAACAAAACTCTATGACATGAATATCTCAAACACAGTAGCTACAATAAAATTTAGCCTTATGTTCATATCTAGAAGAACAAGCAACACGTCAATTAGCGACAGAATGAGACAACACCTCTGCTGAGCTAAGAACCACCTCTTTTTGTTTAGGAACTATTTGAATCAAACCATTTCCTAGTGAATTCACCATTTTACATGGATGTGCCTTAGCATGAGCACGAGAATAAAAATCTATACCAGTTCTATCATTGCAAGACATAGATTAATACAGCAGCAAGTTTAGATTTTTTTTTTATTCCCACCACAAAACCGTTCTAGTGTCTTATGCATATCATCAAATTCTTTGGACAAGTCTAGGCAGTTTTCACGTGAAGCTTTTCCTTTTAGTTTGCAATTAGAACAACAATTAACTTTATGAGAATGTAAAGCATTGTTCAAAAAAGAAATCTCATTCGTAGCATCATGTACTTTCTTATTAAGATAATCACAGCTAGAACAATGCAAATCAGTTGTAGAATAGCAGCATGTTTTATGTTTTTATCATGTGCAGATTTCAAGTTCAAGTTTATCAGGTGTGGAACTGTGCGCACTTCTTAGAGAGGACAAATGTTCATATATCAGTTCACACAATGAACAAGAATTGTCACTATGAATCAAAGATTTTAGCCAATTAATTTATATTCTAGTGATTCAACTTTAGCAGCATTGTTCCTCAATTTTTTGTCCTTGTTCTTAAGTATAGTAGTGGCACGAGAAATAGCATCACACATTTCTTCACATGATGGACATACCTCATCATTGTCGATTATTTGTTCAGCCTCCTCCATGCTTGAACTTGAGTTGCTCGCCAAAGTGTCTTCATCTTCATCACTTAAAGTGTCCACATCACTTAAGCTGAATTCTTGAAATGCGGTGACAGAACTGTTTATTAGTTGGCAAAGTATAAAACCCTTGTTTTTCTTCTTGTTGTTAGCAGAAGAGGACTTGAACTTTGTTTGCTTCTCAACGTGAGGAGTAGAACCTGAAAGGTTAGGGAAATTTATATAAAAATGTCCAAACCCACCGCATTCGACGCATCTTTGAGGACCACCACTTCCTCCTTCTCACATTTTTTAATGCTTTTGAGAACCAAGTAGATAGAAGTGTTAGCTCCTCCTCTGGACACTCTTGATCTGTTCAAGGGTTAGAGAGGATTGCAAAGCAAGTGTACCACATGATGAAGATTTGTTAGAACTAAGCATGTCACGTTATGAAACAAATGCACGGGACTTGTTGGGGTTTTTACGTGATATAATGTCAAGTTCATTAGTTTCAACTTAGAATATAGAAAATATAAATTAAGTGTACTCATAACAGTAGATTCACGAATAGATGTAAATTTTATCTCCCAAATTGATAAGTCTAATGCACCTAAAAATTGCCTAGCATTTTCAGCAGTGAAAATTTAACATTGGCACTTTGCAAGTTGCTAGAATTCTATTAAAGCAAGCAAAGAAATCATCAATCGACTCACCGGGTTGCATCTCAAAACACATGTATTCTTTCTTGAACATATCTTAGCTTACCTCTTTAATTGTGTTGGATCATTCGTGATAGTCGCATAGTGCATTCCACACAACATATGCAGATCGAAGGTGTGCAACAAGACCAAAGTTGCTTTGAGTCAATCCTTGAATAATCAAGTTGTACACCTTATTGTTGTTGTCGATGTCTCTCATGTTCGCAGTCATTATTTAATCATTTGGTGACATGTTGAAGGGCTTATACACCTTTTCCCAAATGGCAATGCCTTCCATCTGTATCTAAGCCTCCATACGAGCCTTCCAAACCAGAAAATCAATGTCATTGAACACATAAGCTTTTGTAGATTATTTCTCCATATCGATTAGCAAAAACACGTGCAAATCACAAAAATTAGAGCACCATGGTCTGATACCAATTGTAGGATCAAAATGCACGTGAAAAGCTACCAGAGGGGTGAATGGTAGATTTAAAATTTTTATGCGGAAGCAACCAAAACCCCTCGGCGGAAAATCAATCTGATAAAGAGACCATGTGTGTGAGTATTTTCAACATGCTCAGCAAGTGACCAAACCTGTACAGATTTTAGAGAATCAAGTCACGAAGCTAATGCAACAAGAATCACGTGAAACATTGAGTAGAGCTCGAGGTATGGTAAAAAACTGAGCAAAGGGCAATCTTTTATACCCAAGTTAAAAACAGATCTGCTGTGTTGCAAAGAAACTCGTGTAACTCAAAAACCACAAAACAAATGACCGTAAAATTTTCAAGATGATAGATAATTGATTTGTGAAGACGACACGAAAACAATCATGTCAACTGAATCTATAAAACGCGAGTTACGATCAAAACACTAAAGCAAGTCGCGCAACGCAGAAAGTTGTCGAGAAAAACTTTCCAAAAATAAGTCGGACAAACAAGGCACAAAAGCTCCTCTAAAACTACGAACTTTATTTAATTAAACACAAGAGGAACAGGCAAAAGTCATGCTCTCTATGATCCCTAGCTCCCTTTCTTATATAACCAGCTCCTAGGACAACCCAATCAAAACTAGGACTCCTACTCCTACTTGGATTCAACCGAAGCTTTCCATAACTACTCAAGACTCTTCCATATGCACATAGAAGCAATCTTAAGACTTCCAATAGTCTTAGGAACGTCTCAGACATTGCTAAAACAACTTAACTTCGTGCCCAAGATGAAATCTAACCAAACAAACTCAAAACATTCCACATCAACCCATAACCGCCCCAGCCGCAGCATGAGAGCGTAATCCAACCGGTTGGACCTTTCCGGTCATATATTCACATCCATAACTCTTCACCATGCTTTGAGACAATGTTTCCATGTCCATGCACTCCTTTTGCACGTGCAAACACTTTCCAAAGCGTCCACGATACCTTCATATGCATTGTTCTTGACCCAAACATGTTGTGTGACCTTCCGATCAATTCAACCACAATTCCTCCGAACTTGGTTGTTGAACCTCATCTTCTCCTAAAGACTAGTTCAATGGATCACCGTCACCAGCCATGTCTTGACCTCAGGCAACTCCTGCACATGAACAAATAACCAATCTTTGCAAGCCAAGTCCTAGACTCGACTCTCATTAGTCTAAAAACCAAAACGCCTTATTCTAGCACCTCACATAAGCATATTGCAAAACATAGCAAGATATTGTCCACCATGATCAGCCAAAACGCATCAAAAACTAAGTAGTTGAATACTAAGCAAACTTCCCATAAACCAAAAAGCAAGTTTGAAACATTGCAACTTAAAAATAGATTAGCTGAGTTAAAACAGTAAGGTCGGACAGTCTAAATGCTCTTTGCAGTAAAGGTTACTCCCGATATGCACTGAATAAGTTCGAACAGTCCATACTGATCAATAGTAACTGTTACTACCGATACATAGTGAAAAGTTTGGAGAATGCGAAGTGTGTTGTGCACTACAAATTGAAGGTAACTATTAGTCTCGAATGCACATTTGAGAAGATCGGACACATTGAACTGAGGTTCTCAGGTATATTCAAAACTTGGCATGTAAACACTCACTTTTAACATAATTGCCAACATATTCAGCACACATGGGTCTCACAAACTCCGCATTTAAGAATTCATTTTCCTCTCTCGATACTTGTGGAATATCATCTCTTCTATTTTTATCTAAGTGGAAAGTGTTGTCCATGGATGAACCAAACAGTTGTAATACTTCGTAATGTATTTTTTAGTTCGACCTCCCCACTAATCTCCTTGACACCATTGTATAACTGATGTATCAGACCCTTTCTATGTTTGCCATTAGCAATTAATTGAAATATATTGTGTTTGAGTCGCCCTCTAGTAAATCTTTAGTCTTAGCCGTTTGGTACCATTTGATATCTGCTTCTCTCAGTAATTTTTGTGCTAATTTATCATGTAGCTGCTGTTTTAGTTCTATTTCCTCTCTTTGTAACAGGATGGTCTCTGCTTTTTTGTCTAACTCATCAAGCTTATCTAATACTTCCATTCTCATCTTTTTATTGTGAGCACTTACATTATTTACCACCCTCTCTGGTGCTCTCTAAGCCTGCGAGTTTTTGCTTGCCACTTATCCATCGGAGCTAGGCTCATTTCAGCCTCCTCTCATTTTTCCTGAACCGTCTCCCTGAACCTGTTCCTCAACAACCATCCTAATTCAAACTTAAATAAATTTGAGTGAGTGCTGAATGAAGCACCACCAGAATCTAGCAGTAAAGGGGTGTGGTCCGAAATTTGTCTTGACAAAGACAGTACTGTAGCTAGTAAATACTTATTTCCCACTATGTAGAAATTAGGATTCGATCCAACTTTTCATATGTTGGATTTTGCAAAGCATTCGCCCAAGAGTGTCTACCGGACATTTCTAATTCTCTTAGATTAAGTCGTTTATGACTTCCTTAAAAAGTAATGGACATCTAAAGTTAACTTTAATTTTGTCACTCGTGTGTTTCATTATATTAAAATCTCCACCTATCATAGCTGGGAGATTTTATTTTGAACACACGTTAACCAATTCTACCAGGAAATTCTCTTTAAATTGTGCTTGTGCAGGACTATAGACAAGAAAGAGTGCGCATTTAAAATTGTCTGATTTGTTGCAAAGATGGAATTTCACGTAGAAATCACCTTCATCCATCGCACCAACATGCAACATGTTAGGATCGACGCCTAGCAACATACCTCCAGACCTACCTCTCGCTTCTTTACAATGACATATAAATTCCCTGCCCGCACATAGATTATTAAGGAAAGATGACTTAAACTCGTTTGCACCCGTCTCCGAAATACCAATAAAGCTCAAGTTATATTCTTTGGTAAGGTCTGAAATAAATCAATGTTTCTTCGGGTCTCTAAACCCATCACTATTCCAGAATAATATTTTTATTCTATTCATATTTTTCTTTATTTATTCCTACGCATTTTGGATCTGGTTTTCCATATAACAGTAGCAGCGTTATCATCTAGATCGCTGCCTGTTTCAATTATCTCATCCATATTATCCTCACATATATGGTGGAGAATGAAATTATCTAGATCTTCTTCTTCCTCTAATTGTTTTACCTCTGTATCTAATTATTCTAGAACCGTATCTGTGACCTTACTTTCTGACAACCTGTTTATTTCTATCTTAGATTACTCACTGCCTCCAAAACACTGCCTAAGTCTGACCCAGACACAATCCCTACATAGTTCATTTTAGCAATTATGTAATCATTCGAAAAATTTAAGAAGGATTCAGATTTCACACTTGGGTTATTATTCATGTTTACTGTTGCACCATCCTCGTGGGATGGGTTCCTTACCAGTGAGATCCTCCTATCATTGCTTGATGACTCGTCAAGGTTTAACATCCACCCGGGAGGGACGTTCCAGACATCAACAAGCTGCAGCATCTTTCCATTATCCTCCTTCGAATAGATAAGTGGATCTTCCTCAATGGCTCCCCCTAAAATATTTTGGGAACCTGCACATGCCATTCCAGTTCCTGGACCCCCATTTTTCCACTCACAATATCAATATTTGAATCGGTAACTATCTCCTGAACCTTGTCATGGGTACATGATTTATTATTATCAATTATAAAATTTATTTGGTCAGATTTTCCTCCAGTTGTACAGCCAATGCCATTGCTTCTTGCACCATGATCTGATCCAAAGTCTGGTGAGACTGCCCATGCTGAGAATTCTTTTTTGAGCCATCATTAGCATCAACATTCTCACTGCTAGTGTCTGAACCAGAACCTTTCTCCCTGATCCGGTTGATCTGTGAGTCATTTGCATGCCCAGCATCATCGTACCATAGTAAATCCACTTCATCGGCATTATCAGTATCCATAGGGTCAGGTTGATTGACACTCTCATTCTCTACTCTAAATTTTATTTCATACAGATATTCCCCGATGACCACATCAATCGAATGAAGGATTAAATTTGGATCTAATACCACTGCTTCAAAACAGCATGTCTCATTCCTTCTTGTGTGCACCATATCCACCTCCACTATAACTCCAACAATCGAACCAATCACTACTACAAAACCAATTATTGTTAGCACTACCGGACTAGTCCGGTAGTGGACGTACTAGTCCGGTCCGGACTAGTCTGATATTGTCCAGTAAGGATATCGAACTAGTCCGGACCCTGACTGGACAAGTCCGGTCTTTTCAGTTATTGTCAGTTTGAACTCGAAAATGATATGTGTTCTAATTGAAAAGACACAACCCACTGACAATTATGTCTCTGATAGGGGGACTTAACTGTCTCTAAGGGTGGGAGGCCCCCTCTTGTGTCTCTTGGTCATATATAAGGAGAGGGTTATGTGTATGATTGTGGGTGGTGTGAGAATACACATTAGACACAACTCTCTCAGACTCCGATCATCATACCAAGAGAAGAACAAGGGGAAACGCCTCTCGCCATCATTCTTCTTGCGGCCTCGCCTTGTTGGCTCGATGGCCGCATCGTCAAGCAACCACAAGGATGGAGGAGAAGGTATTATTAGTGTTCTTGTGCTATTTGAGAGATAGCACTTGATGTTGATCTTGTATTTAGTTTTCCCCTATATAATTCGAAATGATTTAGTGGCTATTTGATCTTTGGGCTTCCTTTTGATTCTAACAATTATTACAGGCACCTCATTTTTCAAATCAGGCGAGCTGTAAAAAATGCAATTGTGATATCGAATGATACAATAACCGCCTGCGATAATTAAATATCACAGGCGGTCTTCCATAAACAACCGCTTGGGTAAATACATGATTTTCTCATGTGGCTATTAATAAAGAACCGTCTGAACTGTTACAAACATCACATGTGGTTTTTAATAAAACACCTCCTGAGTAAATACATGCTTTTCGTGGGCGGCTATTAATAAAGAATCGTCTATACTGGTTCAAACATCACAAGCAGTATTTAATAAACAACCGTCTGGGTAAAGATATTGTTTTCACAGACTGCTATTAATGAAGAACCGCTTGTAGTGGTGGATATATTTCATGCGTTCTTTTATACGGACTACCTTTGATGCCCCCTATGTTTTCACAAACGGATTTTGCTTACTGACCGACAGTGAAGGGGACTAAAAGAAAAAAAACCAATAATACTTTTTAGAGTGTTTTATAGGAATATATTATATATATGTATATATTATATTATATATACATATAAATGATATAAATAAATATATGTATATATAGTATAATATATACATATATAATATATTCATATAAAAAGAAAAAAATCATAAAAAGAAAAAAATGTCAAATTAAAATATTAAAGATTTATTGTAATATTACAAATATATACAACATATATCATACATTTTTTCCAGCATTGACATCTTCTCGCATATACGGTTTAAAATCCTTTTTAATGGTTCTCTCTACACGCTTGAAGTTTTTTGGTTCGGTGAAAAGGTACATCTCTTCATATTGATTATATTCCTCTTAGTTATCTCCCACATTCTCAACCCAACAATATTTTACTTTCCAGAAACAAATATGTGCACCTTCTTAGTTCTTTGATCTTGTACATAAAAAACTTGTGCAATACGATTGGCGAGAACTCACGGGTCATCTTTATAACCCACTTTGTTCAAGCCTACCAGCGTTAGCCCGTAGTTGTCCACTTTCACACCATCTGGATGTTTGACACATTGGCACTTAAATACGAGCATTATAATTCTTTCGTCATAATCGAGTTCTCATATTTCCTCTATGAACCCGAAGTATACGATCTTTTGCCCTTATGGATCATAAGCCTCTATACGAACACCACTATTTTGTGCAACACTCTTACCGTCTTTTTCCTTAGTGTAAAATATGTAACCATTAATGTCATATGCTTGCCATGATGTAACCAAAGCAGATGGGCCAGAAGCTAACTTGTTCATTGCTTCCTCTTCTATAGAGTTTCTATGGTATATTTTAGTCCATTAACCATTCAGCATTGGGTTTCATTTCTATCCAACGCCAACTTGTTTGGGACAAAGGCTTGGTTTTTGTTCTTGTTGTTGTAACCATTCAGGGAAACGTCTTCTGTGCTCTTTCATGATCCAGTCCTCTCTAGGGCCTTGGTTTTTTTTTTGCGAAGCTAAATTTGGTGTTCCTCGATGTACGACTCAGCTATTGCGAGTTGTTGTAGTATACAAAAATGTGCACGGTGTACATTATTGTAATCGTGAACGATAAAAGTTTTATTACCCACTTTGCCTCTCCCAGGTAGTCTACCCTCATGTACTGGTATAGGAACGCCTATCCGCTTTCCATCTTTGATGCAACTAGCGCAACCCTCAATCACTTCTTCAGTGGTTTGTCCTTTCATAATGGAACCCTTTGGGTGAGCACGGTTCCGCACATAACCTTTTAATACTCCTAAATATCTCTCCAATTGAAACATATGATGTAAATAAAGTGGCCCCAATACTTTTATCTAATCAACAACATGTATGATTAGGTATACTTGCAAATCAAAAAAGGATGGTGGGAAACACATCTCAAGCTCGCACATAGGCTCGACGATGTACATTTTCAAATAGTCTAAGTCTTCACGTGCTCTTACCTTTTGTGATACTGCATTGAAGAAGTAACACAAACGTGTGATGGCAACTTTTATATGCTCAAGTTTGATGACCCTTATTGCAATGGCAAGAAACACTGTCATCATCATGTGACAGTCGTGTGAATTATAGTCGAATAAAGACAAGTCTTTCATCGAGACTAGTTTGTGGATATTGGATGAGCAACTCATGGGCACTCTGATCTCACGCAAGCATTCGCATGTTACCTTTTTCTCTTGTATTGTGAAGTTGTAGCTGGCTGGGGGAAGGTAGTGCTTCCCGTTCTCCTTTTCTACCGAGTGAAGCTTTGTACTCATATCAAGATTTACTAGGTTCATACGTGATTTTAATCCGTCCTTTGTTTTTCTCGGCATGTCCAGCAAGGTCCCAATGATGCTGTCAAATACATTCTTTGTAACGTGTATCAATTCAATACTCTGGCGAAATTCCAGGTTCTTCAAATACGGAAGATACTTGAAAAAAAATTGATTGTTTCTTGAAAGTCATGTCAGTTGTATGTTTCCTTCTCTTTGTTCCTTTACATTTTTTGCCCTTACCGAAAGCAATAAGAATGTTCTTGACCATTTTGAACACGAGTTTTCCACTTTAAGGTTTTGACGCAGTATCTTTTTAATTTTCTTATCAAATTGTTCTTTTTTCTTCCTATACTTGTGTGTATCTGTCAAGAACCGTCAGTGTCTCATGTACACCGTCTTTCTAGATCAAGTGAGGTATAAAAATCCGGTTCCATCCACACACCTTACACAACATTTCTTCTCTTTCATTTGTCCCGATAATGTAAATAGTCCGGATAAGCATGCACGGTAACGAATATCATTGCTCTTCGCGTGAAATACTCCCGCTTTTACTCATCCCATGTATGTACCCCTTCATTATACGATTTTGCCATATCTTCCATTAAAGGTTCCAAGAACACATCAATATCGATGTCGGGTTGTTTTGAACCTTTGATAAGATCAGATAACAAAATATATTTCCTTTCGTGACACAACGACATCGGTAGGTTGTACATCGTTAAGACCACGGGTCATGTGTTGTGTATGCGCCTTTTTCGCCAAACGGATTTATTCCATCTGTACCCAAGGCAAACCTTACATTATTGATTTCCTTTGCAAACTTTGGATACTGAATATCAATTTTTTCCACTGAGTTGCATCACCAACGTGTCGAATATGTTTTTCATTCTTCATGCACTGCTTGGAATGCCAATGTATAGGTTCAGCCCCTAGGGTTTGAGAACAAATGCTCCAAGCGATCAATTGTTGGAAGGTACCACATCAGCAAGGTAGGAATTTTTCTCTTATTCTTCCCACCTGCATCGTCAAAAGTATCGTCACCTTCAGATCCAATAATAAACTTCTTATTCTTTTGGGTCTTATTAATGTTAGTAACATACTGGTGATTGTAGTCCTTATTATATCTATTGACACTGCAGATGGGGCATATAGTTGCGAGCTCATGCTTTTTGCGATACAGAATACAATGGTTCACACAAGTGTATATTTTTGTCACACCTAGTGCCATCAGGCAAAGAAATTTCTTCGCTTTATAAGTGCTCCTAAGAAGTTTATTGGGATTTGGAAGAATTCCTGTCAAAAGATTCAAAATATCAGAGAAACTACAATCGGACCATCTGTGTGTGGCTTTCAACTATAGTAGTTCTAGTATTGCACGTAATGTAGTAATCTCTTTATCACAACACTTTGATTCATCATATAAAAGCTTCGTCATCACATTCTTCAATGTCTCCATTTTACTTAAACCTTTACTTGATCCCATAGAAATCAATACATGTGCTTCGATGTGATGCAACATCTCACAATCAAACTCATCATCATCACCATCTTGATTGTCACTACCATCACCGATATGAACATTATCATCATCTGAACCTCTCTCATCATCTTTATCCACTTCATGTGTACCTAACTCACCATGCTCTGTCCATATTGTGTAGTTTTCTGTCAAACCTCTTTTCACCAAATGAGATTGGATTACTATAGTATCTATCCAAGCAATCTTATTTTCGCAGTCGATACATAGACGTAATATGTCATCTATCCCTTGCATCTTCGTGTGTGTCTTGGATGCTTCAATAAAATTTGCAACATTTTGAATGTACATAGGATCAGATCTTGGCATGTTATACATCCACGCTCGGCGGTCCATTTTCAATGAAAAAATGTTAAAAAATGGATAAAATAAGGGATGTGCTTTAAAATGATCAGGTCGATATGTGCTTTAATGGTATGTTTAATAACAGAATTTATAATGCAAGAAGATAAAGGATTCTGATGTTGGAATTTTAACAGGGAGTTCCTAAGATCATATAGAAGTTTTGTAAAATTTAAAAATTTTCTATTGCACGATTTGGTCACAAATATTCCCTAAAGGTCTTCCTTCTAATGAATTTACAGAGACATAACCAGGTTGTATCATATGAGTGAATACAGGTATCATGTAGATCTGTCCATAAGGGTCCCAAGAAAATTTGTTTCATAATTTTCTCAGCTTGCTAGTGGTCGCAATAGATTTTTAAAGTCCAAGATATTTTCTAGAAATATTTTTTGTTGGGCTTATACTAAAACAATTAACTTATGGACAACTACATTTATTATGGTAACTTAAACACATTTAATAAACTTGGATTTTTACAGGAGATACTATGATATATGAAAGATTTTCTGGCAAAGTTTGGAAATTTTCCCTGGAAGCAATTCCCTGGAATAATTCTTTAAATAAAAAAAGAGTTTGAATTACACAGAAATTACTATGCATTTTCATACCAGATAATTTGCACCATTGTAAAGTACAAATCAAGTGGAGTACACCAAAATTTTTATGAGGATTTTGGGAGCTTTCTACAGGGAGTAATGGATTTTCAAGATTGAGCTTATTCATTGAATCATTTCATCGAACATGTGATGTGCCTGTATTCATCTTCAACCTTTAATAATTCAAATATACATTTTTTTCTACAAAATTCATGGAGAAGTTCAAGGGGTGGCTCAACTACATCTTGGGGAGTTCGGGGGGGGGGGGGGGGGGGGTGGGGGGGGGGGCTGGAGCCAAACTTAACAAAAGCAAACTTACATATTGGGATTTGGAAGAATTCCTGTCAAAAGATTCAAAATATCAGAGAAACTACAATCGGACCATCTGTGTGTGGCTTTCAACTATAGTAGTTCTAGTATTGCACGTAATGTAGTAAACTCTTTATCACAACACTTTGATTCATCATATAAAAGCTTTGTCGTCACATTCTTCAATGTCTCCATTTTACTTAAACCTTTACTTGATCCCATAGAAATCAATACATGTGCTTCGATGTGATGCAACATCTCACAATCAAACTCATCATCATCACCATCTTGATTGTCACTACCATCACCGATATGAACATTATCATCATCTGAACCTCTCTCATCATCTTTATCCACTTCATGTGTACCTAACTCACCATGCTCTGTCCATATTGTGTAGTTTTCTGTCAAACCTCTTTTCACCAAATGAGATTGGATTACTATAGTATCTATCCAAGCAATCTTATTTTCGCAGTCGATACATAGACGTAATATGTCATCTATCCCTTGCATCTTCGTGTGTGTCTTGGATGCTTCAATAAAATTTGCAACCATGCTCTGTTTGAAGCTTGATAAACTTATGAAAGGGACGGTGCACGCACGCACGCTGGGAGTAGAGTGGCAGCGGAAAAGGGAAAATTTTGGCAGCCTGACGGCGTTAATGTAAAATCTCCCGGGTTAGGTTTCCTCCGGTGACCGAGGGGCCCTCTATATAGTCATCCATTTTTACAGGCGGATTTCAGTCAAGAACCGTCTATGATTTCCATTTTCTTAGATGGTTGTTGTTAAAGAACCACTCGTGATAATGTTCTGAGTCTGTTCTTCAGTTTTCTTTTCTTTTTTTATTTGGATTTCAATATAAATACTCAAACATGTATAGATTCTGCAAATTGAGTCCAAATTCGATGATACTTTTTTCTATATTCTTCAATAATTAATATATACCACCTGGATCAAATATTATAAAACTTCTATAGCTAACATTTAATGTTTTGGTAAATATCAAATTAATTTATATTCACATATTATTAATATTTTTATATCTCTTAAAAAAGGATCTTCCACGGAAATTGGTTTGTATGAACATATTGTCTTATTTATATATGTACGAATTTTTTAAATTTTTTTAAAGCATTCCAACATGTCAAAATTCAAATTATCCATCATTATAATCAAATGCTCATATACATATGAGGCATTCTTCAAATTTTGAACACATATTGATTTAAACAAAATTATAAAAATCTGAAAAAAAATCATAGAGGTTGGTATGATGACTATAAAGTTCCATAGAAAACTCCAATGAAAAAATCATTATATTCATCAAGATAGAAAAATAACAAATAACCAGTGTTATTTGTTTTTTTTATGTTCTAAACCAATTTCAAAGGTTTTCCCAACTGAAATTTAAAGGGAACCTATAATACTGAAGCATATTACAATAAAGTGAAATTTGGGCTTTTAAAAGGCCTCTCATTTTAATCAAGAATATTAGTTAAGTCTAGACTTAGTACATCTTTTCACGAGCGGTTTTTAACTACTGCACCAACGGTTGTTCATAACAAACTGCCTGTGATAAAGGACGATTTTGTTCTTCAATTTCTTTTCCCTTTCTTTTTCATTTAGATTCCAATATAAATACTCAAACATGTATAGATTCTGCAAACTGAGTCCAAATTCGATGATACTTTTTTCTATATTCTTCAAAAATTCATATCTTCCACATAGACCAAATATTGTAAAACTTGTATAGCTACTATTGAAGTGTTTTAATAAATATCAAATTAATTTATATTCACATTTTTATATCTACTAAAAAAATGGATCTTCCACTGAAATTGGTTTGTATGAATATGTTGTATTATTTATACATGTATGAATTTTGTTATTTTTTTTAAAGCATTCTAACATGTCGAAATTGAAGTCATCCATCATTCTGATAAAATGCTCATATACATATGAGGCATTCTTCAAATTTTGAACACACATTGACTCAAATAAATTATAAAATCTGAAAAAAATTATAGAGGTTGGTATATGACTAAAAAGTTCCATAGAAAAATTCAATGAAAAAATCATTATATTCATCAAGATAGAAAAATGACAAATAACCAGTATTATTTGTTTTTTTATGTTCTGACCAATTTCAAAGGTTTTCCCAATTGAAATTTAAAGGGAACCTGTAATACTGAAGCATATTACAATAAAGTGAAATTTGGGCTTTTAAAAGGCCCCTCATTCTAATCAAAAATATTAATTAAGCCTAGACTTAGTACACAAAGGCACTGATGATTTTTACTGAATAACCGCCTGAGAGAAAGACAACTTCTTGGGCGGTTAGTAAGGAACAATCGCCTGAGAGAAGTCCTCTGCTCAAGTGGTGTTTCATGAGGAACCGCTTGAGAAGATAGGCGTCTATATAAGAGGACTCGGCCTTCTCGAAAGAACCTAACCCGGATGAATTCACTTAATCACCGTCAGGCTGCCAATATTTTGTTTGCCGCCAAGTCCTCGCCGCCCTCACCGCCGATCTTCGCTCTCGCCGTCAAGTTACAGCTCCTCTATTCCTGCTCAGCGCCCTTGTTATGCACCGTGCCCAGCTCAATTTGTGCAGCAACGCCCTGTCATGCAAGCACCTAGGCCTCCAATGCCTTATGCGCCTCATGCTAATTTCCCAAATGCAAATGCTCAAAACCAAGTTCGTCCCAATAATTCTGGTGGGGTTAAGAAGTGTTATACTTGTGGAGAAGCTGGACACTTTGCGTATCAATGTCCTAAGTCAGGCCTTGGTCAAGGAAGCAATGCGCCGAGGCAAAACCCAAGACCCAATGGAGGACAGCCACAAGGGAACTGTAGACAGCAGAATTTTGCTTGTGGCAACGTGAACCATGTCTCTACGTAGGATGTTCAACAAGCGGATGATGTGGTCATTGGTATGTTTCTCGCCAACTCCAACCCCGCGACTATGATATTTGATTCTGGAGCATCGCATTCATTCATTGCATCGAAGTATGTTGCCAATTATAGTTTACCTATCTCTCATATGAAGTTTACTCTATATGTTAAGTCTCCTGGAGGAGAGATGAGGACAAATATAGTATGTCCAAAAATAAGCCTTAGAATAAGGGGGGTAGACTTCTCCGCCAACCTCATTGTTTTGGATTCACAGAGAATAAGAGGATCCGTTGGTGCAAGGTGCAATGGAAACACCATACGGAAACCGAAGCTACATGGAAACATGAAGAAGACTTGAAGGCAGAATTCCCTCATCTTTTCTCCACGCTGTCGAATCTCGAGGGCGAGATTCACTTTAAGGGGGGTAGGTTTGTAACACCCTAAATTTTCGCATCATGCATCGCATACATGATCATGCATTAAACATTAGTAGGATAAAAGGAAAATAATTATAGCCTAAACCTTGTAATAGGGAATAAGTATAAAAATTATAATAATAAAAAAATATATAAAAGATATAAATAATTAATATATATAACAAGGAATATATATAAAAAGTAAATAAATAAGATAAATAAAAACAATAAAACATAAATAATAATATAATAATATATATATAATATAAAGAATAAAATACGTAAATAAATAAATAATATAGTGAAAAAAACGAAAAAAAAAGAAAAAAAAAGCAAAACACAACCGCCGGCCAAGCCGCCGACCGGCCCAGCCGGCAACGCACCGACGCAGCCCCGCCTGGGCACCTCCCGCACGCGCAGCGCCCGACGCCCGCCGCCTGCGCCTGGCCCCACCCGCAGCTCCCGCCGAAACGCGCGCCTCCCGGCCCCGAACCGCGATTCCCGAGCAGCCCCGCCGCGCCCCGGGGTCCCACCCCGCCGCCCTCCTGCGCCCTCCCATGCCACCCCGCGCGGCCCCGATTCCCGCACCGTCCCGCTTGCCCCGCCTCCCACGCTGACGCGCCCCGATTCCCGCGCCCTGGACCCCACTCCCCGCTCGCCCGATTCCTGCGCGCACGCGCCCCGAAGCCCGACAGTGCGCCTGCCACCCCGCCGCCCACACCGCGTGCGAGTCGGCCGCCCGACCGCGCGACCCTGGCCCCGCGTTAACCACGCCCCGGCTCCCCCGCGCCCACGCGGCCGCGTGCGACGCCCCTGGGCCCCGCACGCCCGCTCGCCCCGCTCCCGCCTCAACGCGCGCATCGCGCGCCCGCGCCGCACCCGACCCGCCGCATGGCCCCACCGCGTGTTGCTCACGCGCGAGCTCCCGCGTCGACCCCCCCATGCGCCGGCCCTAGACGCCGGAAAAACCCTAGCCGCCCGGTATAAAAGCCACGGGGCCTCGCGTTTCCCGATGCCAGAAAAGCAGCCGCCACCAAAAAGGCACCAGAGCCGCCGCCAGGGGAAGAAAAGGAAGAAAAAAAGAGGGAAAGAAGAGGAAGAAAAAGAGGAGGGTGCCACCGTCCACCGAAGATCGTCGTTGTCGTCGTGCCGCCGAGGGACTGCTGCGCCATCCACTTCGTCTACGCATTGCATCATTCCGCGATCGTCAAGCCATCACATCTACGGTAGGATTCGTTCCCGATGCGAATTTCAGCAACTGTATTGAATCTAATAGACGTGAATTGATTTTTGTTGCATTGCCTTTTTATTTTCAGCAGCATTAATCCACTCTAAAACCCCCATAAACTCATATGAACACGTATGAACTAGTTGCATCTAATTAATAAACAACCGTAGTTAATTAATAATTGATCTTTGCATGCATGCATATCATCGCATGTTGATTAATGTGTGTGCATCATGTTGATTTGTATGTATATTCTTTTATGTGTGATCATGGGTAGAGGGAAGTGCTCAAGAGGTCGTGTACGAGGATTTTCAGAATCAAGATTTCGAAGCGCTTGAGCAACCCTATCCGCCAGAGCAAGGCAAGTGTCCTTGAAGCATATTGATCCTGTTTTTAAAATAAATGTTTTGTTTGCAAAACTGCATGCTGTGTCAATTTGATGGGAATCCTATGGTAGGAAGTTTACTAGACTTGTTAAACCACCCTTGTCACCTGGAATTTATGGTAGAGAGTCGGGAATGGTTTTTACCTTTTTGCTTCGCTTAATTAATTGGGATGGAAAAACCAACACTACACATTTAATTATGTATTAATGATATTCTGGTTAATGTGAACTGGTCGATACGGTATGGTGATGGGTGATCTAAGCAAGCCTGGTATGTGGATGGGTTGGATGTTATGGTGGTTTGCTTGCTTTAGATCTAAGGACCGGTTCATGCGAGAATAGGCCAGGACTACAGTGCCACCACGAGGCCAAGTATGGGTGCGGCGTAGCTGATTAATTAGGGCTTTGCTCGTGCTGTTTGGACCATTGTGGATGCTCGGGGAAGGGGTAGTTGGATTGGGTTTGTTGATGAATGGTGGGGCTACCCTGGGATCCGAATGGCTCAAGAGGGGGCCCTTGGTTGAAGATGTGCTCAGTTGGAGACATCGCCACCGGTGAAACCTCAGTGGGGTCTGAATAGACTGGTGATCCCTTTGTAAAGGCTATTTTGTGATCTCTTGGCCATACACCAAAGGAAGTGTAATTGGCATAAGGGAGGTTCTTTAGTCGCCGACGGGCGATGAAATCACAAACACGTGGGTAAAGTGTTGCAAACTCTGCAGAGTCTATTAAAACTATCATGATAGCCGTGCTCCCGGTTATGAGCGCCTGGATGACCTACATGATTAGAGGGAAATTAGAATTTGGAATGGTTATGGTTTGGTAATGGTTATGGATGGTTATGGATTTATTTTTGGTATCGATTATGGTTTTTGGCAATGGTAAATTATGGACTGGTATTATGATGGTTACATGATTTATGATGGGTTTACTTCACATAAATATGATATATTGCTTTTCCAAATGTTTTACTGTACTTTTCAGCACTTTGCCATTATTATTGTCGTCATTTGAATCAGCCACATGTCATACTTTCCACACTTGCTGAGTACGACATGTACTCACTCTTGCAATCCCCCCCAACAGTTGCAGGTCAGAATTGTGAGTTTAAGGGTGATAATGTGGAGATCTAGGCCGTGTCTACCGTCAGCTTTGCCTGTGGTGTTGCATGGAGCTGCGCTATCCCTTTTGCTTAGTTTGCTTAGTTGTTTAATTAGTTTATTTCGGCTGCATTAGTTGAACTTGTCATTAATATTTATTAGAGCTTGTATTCGAGGATAATATAGTTTGTGTAATAAAATTTGATAATAAATCTTGTTCTGTGGTAATTTTCTGTATACTCTTTTGTGATTGCACTCGTGTATGTGTGTTGAACATCCTGGGCACACATATGCGTTAGCTTGGTTCATTTTCGGAACCGGGCGTCACAAATGGGATTTGACAGCACCGTTACTGGTAATTAAGGTCATCCGACCGTGTGTCATTAATATGGTATTAATGACACCTAATCGGGTCTTGAAGTCCTTGATTCCCCTTTGAAGATCCGGAGCCGTTATGAAGTCTTCCGGAGGTCAGAGGCTGAAGCTCCGATGGGTGGACACGTGGTAGCTCCGGAGCATACTGTGGGAAACAGGAAGCTCCGGAGCTACGTGACACGTGTCAGGTCCGGAGCTTCTCTCAGTCTGGGGTTAAGTCCGGAGGTACCATTTCGGTACATGGCCCGGAGCTTCCCCCTTGTGGGCGGTAGCTCCGGTTTGATAGTACACGTGGCGACCCTGGGATTAACCATATTGGAGAAGCGGGTCCGGTTACATCTGACATGTGGGCCTCCGAGGGTCTTCAAATCAAGTGGGTGACTTTTCAATTATATCTTTGTAACCTCAAGGGGTGTACGGTTTCCAGGGTACCGACAGTGGCCTCCTGGACCTACCTCCGGAGAAGACCACTAGGGTGAAGTCATTCCGCCGGAGGTGGGTCCATCCTCGCGACTTTTGAACTGAGTCTTCAAAGGTCTTTAGAGGTGCCGTTGGCGAGGGTTTGGAGTTAAATCCTCGCCACGTGGCGTGTCCCGCGTGCGGCAGATGAGATCTTTGGCGTGCGGATCTCACGCAATTGAAGGTCGTCGGTTTTCGATACGAAAACCGTATCGGTTTCGCGCGCCTTGTCTGGCCGCCGCCTTCGGGTTTCCCGCCTCTTGATGACAACCGTTCGCCTGGGTAAGAACCTCGACTTGATCGTAGGGGTGGTCCCGGGCCCCCTTGTCATCGGCTGGGTGGAGTTTTTGAATGGTATCTTCAACTTCCTTGCGGTTTCCATCCAAGCGTTGCGAGGGCTTACTTAAGAAGGAAAGCACGCACTGTCGGGAGTTCTTCACGCCTCCCATCTGATCTTGCGCTCAAACTCCCAACTTGTGCTTCGCTTTTCTTCTCTTGCCTAGCCGTGCCGCGATAGAGTTGGGTCTCCGCGAGAGTCGCTTGAAGACCGACGGTGACCTGAAGAAGGTCCGGAACCTCATGGGGTGGTCCTCGGACTTCTTCAACCGCTCGGTCCGCGCCGGTGGAGAGCTCCCATTCGAGAAGGAGCACTCTGGCGAAATGGTGTACTTCTCCTCGTACGCCATGGTGGGGTTGATCCCACCTTTTTCTTCCTTTTTCTTGATGCTGCTGGACTTTTATGGTCTGCAACTATATCACCTTGGCCCTCACTCCATTCTCCTCGTGTCTATCTTCGTCCACTTCTGTGAGATGTGGGTGGGCATCCCCCCTGCATCGAACTCTTCCGGACCTTCTTCACCGTCCACACCACCGGTAGGAGCAATGAGTACCTTGGCTTCTACTACTTTGTGAAGCGCAAGAAGTGCCCATTCAAGTACCTCCAGTCGTTCCCCTCTGTGAAGTGGGATGACTGGAAGAAGGACTGGATAGTCATCCGGGTGGAGGAGCACGAGAGGCTGGAGCTGCCCGAAGGCCTCCCCAACATTGACACGATGATCTGGAGTGAAGCTCCGGTGCTGGCGGACGCCTTCGACCCTGTTCTGACCAGGATTCGCTGGTGCGTGGAGGGGGGATTAACCCCTCAAGCGGTGTTTTGTAACTTCCTAGTCAACAGGTGGGCACCGCTGAAGAAGAGGGAGAAACTCGCTTGGGCCCTCAACAGCGTGATGGACGACGACCGGGTCGAGACCGGGTTGAAGTCCAACATGGTGGGGAAAACCTTGGAGTTCCACCTCAAGAAGTTCCAGCACGGCATCGACATCGAGGGTGACAACTTGACTCCGCCATCAGCTTTTCTTCCTCTAAACGTGGAAGTTGAGTTCAGTAGGAAGCTCCGGCGGAAGATGCCCATGCTTGACGACCTTGGTGTCGTCGAGAGAAGATCAACTACCAGGGTGGCGATCCCTGGAGTGTCCGAAGGTGGCTCCGACCCAGCTCCGAAGCCGAGGGAAGAGGTCGTTGGCAAGGGCAAGGAGCTGGCGGATGAACTCGTGAGCCGGAAGAGGAAGCTGCAGTACGCCGACGGAAGGTCCGTCAGGCCCGCTACTTCTGCATCGGCTCCTTCTCCCTGGAGGGGAAGGTCTTCCACAACCGCGGCGACTGTTCCCATAGTGGGGTCCTCCCGGAGAGAGACTGTTCCCGCAGTGGGGTCCTCCCGGGGTGTTAGCTCCGAGCACGCGACTCCAGCACCTGGGCCGGTGGAGGCCTCTAGGTCCGGGGGTTCTTCCCGAACGAGGGGGGCCTCGATCCGGGAAACACCCGCGGCCGCGACGAGTTCTGGGGGGCCTTTCGGAGCTTCCACGCCGGCTATGACCAGCCCGGAACGCCCGGGAAAAAGATTCCGCGCAAGCTGGTGCGGAAGCCTCCCAAGGTAATTTTTAATCTTTACCTTGGACAATTGTTTTGCTGTAGTGATTGCCTTTTTTTAAGTTTCTTTGTCCATCATTTGCAGAGTTCCCAAGAAGAGGAGTGAGGCTCCACCCTCAGCCACAGCAACTGAAGCTGTGAGGGTAGAAGCTTCTGCTCCTGTCCCAGTGCCGCCCCAAGTGGTGGCTGAAGCTGCGACAGCTCCGGCGCTGGCTGTCGTGGTCATGGACCTCGACTCATCCCCAGAAGTTCCCGGGGTAGCGCCGGACCACAGGAGAGAAGATGCGCCAGCGGCACCTGTCCGGGAGGTTGAAGCTCCGGGTCCTGGTGCTGAAATGACGGAAGTTCCAGCTGTTGAGCCGGAGGAAGCAGTAATTCCGGCCTCTGAGCCGGAAATTGTCGAAGCCTCGGTGGTTGAGCCGGAGGTGATTGAAGCCCCGGCGTGCGTGCCGGAAGCTGAGGAAGTTCCGGCAGTTGGGTCAACTACCTCTGAAGCATCGGCCGCAGAGCCGGTCATTGTTGAAGCTCCGGCCGTAGGGCCGGTCAATGTTGAAGACCTTCCGGCTCCCGAGCCGGTTGTTGAAGAGGTGACGGAGCTCGAGCCCCCATCGGAGGAGGTGCCAAGGCTGGAGCCAGTAGCGGCTCCTGCTCTAGAAGTGACGATGTCGGAGGTACCTGCGGCCGAACCGGAGTACCCAAGCGAAGTCGCTGGCCCCCTGCCCGAGGAGGTGAACGAAGACCTGGTGGCGGGGCCTTCCTCGATGGCGACTGAGGCCATCCCGGAGACGGCCCTAGTGCCATGGAGACTCAGGAGACCACTCTTGTGGAGTGGGACCCAATTTTTGTATCTGAAAACCCGCTGGAACCAGCGGAGGAGACCCCAGCAGGTCCGGAACCAATCCCGTTGTCATTGTCTATTGACAACGCATGTTCCAGTCTGCGTCAAGTCCAACTGGCCTTCTTCCACGACAGCAAGGCTCTTGAAGAGGAGTGCCAAACCCTTAGGAGGTGGCATAACCGGCTCTACTTCGAGACCAAGCTGGCGCAGTCGAGGCTAGCGGATGATAAAGAGTGGATCAAGCGGGAGAAGATCCGCCTGGAGTACTGGGGCAAGTTACTGGATGACAGGGGAGTTTGACTCGCGCCCTCGACGCTCAATCCCGGGAGATCTACGATCAAGCCAAAGCAGCCGATAGTGCGGCCGATGAACGCCACGAAAGGCTTGAGGCCATTAACACTACACTCATCAAGCGCCGGGAGGCACTTGAGGAGAGGGAGAAACGGCTCGAGGATGAAGAGCAGAAACTCCTAGAGCTGCGGGATGATGTCCTGAGGAGGGAGGAGGAGCTCGCCGAGAAGGTGGCTCTGGCTGACAAGGGCCTCGAGGAGCGCGCCAAAAAATTGGAAGAGCGCTGCCATGAGGAAGAGGAGAAGGCCTGGGTGCGAGGGCAGGAACTCTACGAACAAGAGTGTGCCCTTACTGCCAGGGAGAAGAAAGTGAGGGGTAGAGAGAAGGACCTGGTCGACCGCCGGAACAAGATCCACCTCCGGGAGGAGGAGCTCGGAAAACTCGAAAAGCGGGTTGCTGAGAAGATTCAGCAAAACGCCAAAGAAGTTGAGCGCCTCGCCCGTGAGAATTCCGAACTGGTGGCGGCCAGAAGATCCATGGAGGTAATGAAGGGCTTGAGGACTGCGGACTCCCTACAGATTTGGGAGTTCCTGGGCAAGGCCAACGACGTGCTGACACCGATGGGTTTCAGCCCCGTGCGCCCGGATGATCCAGAGCCAGAGCCGGACCTAGCGCTGCAGGCATTGAGCTCGGCAGGCAGCAAGCTCTCCAAAGTGGGCGATGTCATCGTGGACCAATTGGAGGTTGAGGGGCAATCCCTGGCGAAGAACGTCGCAGAGTATGTGCTGACGTGCTACACCAGCCGAAACTCCCAATTTCCTTTGGACCCGGTGCTTGAAGGTCCCGTCGAAGGAGAAGGTGAAGCTACCCGAGCCAACGTATCGGAGGTTGCCCAGAAGGTCACCCAATTCTTCCATAGGGTCTAGGACCATCTCTGTAGTTCTCACTTGTATTTTCTCTTCTTCTTCCTCAATTTTGTAATCCTTTGTCTCCAGATGTAATTCCTTGTCTCCAGATGAATGAAATCCCCAAATTTTTGTGAATTTCACTTTTTGTCACTTTTTGTCTTCAACACTTTTGTCTTCACTTGGCCCCCTGGTAGATGTACACAATTTGATTGTGAACATGTACCAAGAGGATATTACGTTTTGTTGAAGACTCATTTGCTCCAAACTTGTAGAATTTAGGTTCGAAGTCTTCGATAGTGAAGGCCCCCTGAGGTTGTCGGAGCTTAGAAGCTCCGGCATTGTCTATCGCTGGAGCTTAGTAGCTCCGGCAATAGTCTCTATCAACGTGTAGAGCATCAATAGTTAGTCCTCCAGGGTGTCGGAGCTTAGTAGCTCCGGCAGTGACCTTTGCCAACACTTAGTTTGTTGGCAGCAGACTCCGCTTGTGGGGTCTTCTCACCATCTTTTATTCAGCGTCGACGGCTGGCTCCCCTAGCTTTACTGGAGCTTGATTACTCCGGTGATGCTTCTTTTCAATGCATAACACCGATTACAAACCACCTAGGGGAGTCGGAGCTTTGTTAGCTCCGGTTTTTCTCCATCAACGTGCATTTTATTTTTCCTGCACACTGAAGTCAAGAAAAATAGTAAAATTTGTTTCTCGTCTATAACTTCGTCGTGGCAGAAAGTTTTAGGTCAAACACGATTCTAGACACAATCGAATGCATTTCCTTTTCTTCTGGATTCAATTGTATTTGGACTCGCCTTACTTCGGCCTCCCGGGGTGTAGGTAGAGTGGCGTACTTAGGGTGCTTGACCAGGCTAAGTCGATAGCACACTCCAGCCCTAGATTGGCTTGGCGACTTTCAGGCGAGTTGGCCAGGAACAATATTTGAATCCAAAAGAATTGATAATACAACTCATATTGTATATAAACCGGTCGAACTAAACTTTCTTAAGAACTGCACGTCTTCGTTATAGACAAGAAAGAGAAAAATAAAAAAATGTTGAGCCTGTACAAAATAAATGCACGTGGAGTCTGTTTCACATGAAGATGTCTTTCATTATAGGTCCGGGGTACAGGGGAAACAAGTACACTCTTAGGGTACAGAACCAGGCTAAGCGTGTTTCATTTCTCGTTTGACCCAGGGTAGTTAGCCACACTTTTAGTCCGGAGACTGTGAAAAGTGTTGCATGAACTTTGCGGACCTTTCGGGAAAGGTCCGGCTGCTCTCCCGGAGGAACTACCCGACTCTATACAATGACTCTATAACATACATCTCAAGTTACTCAAGACTCACCTCCGTGGTATTAAGTGTAGAACTTACGGAGGTGCTCGATGTTCCAAGGATTTGGGAGAGGTGTCCCATCCTCGGTAGCCAAGCGAACGCTTCCGGGACGGGATACTTTAATCACTCGGAAGGGTCCCTCCCAGCCGGGGGAGAGTTTGTTTAACCCTTCTCTGGATTGTATTCTCCGTAGCACCAGGTCGCCTTCCTCGAGCTGTCGGTTGTGTACATGCCGCTGATGATAGCGCCGAAGGGCTTGGCGATATCGGGCATTCCGAACAGCTGCTTGGCACCTTCCCTCCTCAAGGAGGTCTAGGTCTTTGCGCCGGAGCTGGTCCTGTGCGGCTTCGTCGAAGGTTCCGACCCGGAGTGAACCCAAGGTGATTTCCGGAGGAAGGATTGCTTCAGCTCCGTACACCAGAAAGAAGGGCGTCTCTCCGGTTGACCGGTTTGGAGATGTCCTGTTGGCCCATAAAGTGGGCGGAAGCTCTTCGATCCAGTTTGCACCATGTTTTTTCAAGCGCTCATAGGTGCGCGTTTTGAGTCCTTTAAGGATTTCAGCATTTGCTCTCTCGGCTCGGCCATTGCTCGCTGGGTGAGCTACAGAGGCGTAGCAAACTTGAATGCCGAGGTCTTCGCAATATCCTTGAAATGCAGAGCTTGTTAATTGGGTCCCATTATCAGTGATGATTTTGTTTGGAACTCCAAATCTGCATACAATGGACTGCAAAAAGTTGATAGCAGATTGCTTGGTTATTGTCACAACTGGAGTTGCTTCCGGCCACTTGGTAAACTTATCAATGGCGACGTACAGGAACTTGTAACCTCCGATGGCTCTTGGGAAAGGTCCCAAGATGTCCATCCCCCACACAGCGAAAGGCCATGTAGGAGGTATTATTTGTAAGGGCTGAGCCGGTGTGTGAATTTGCTTTGCATGAAATTGACATGCTTTGCATTTTTTCACCAGCTCAGTTGCATCCTGGAGTGCTGTAGGCCAGTAGAAGCCATGCCGAAAGGCTTTACTGACTAGCGTGCGGGAAGACGCGTGGTTCCCACACTCGCCTCCATGGATTTCTGCGAGGAGCTCGCAGCATTCTTCCCTTGTGATGCACTGCATTAGGATGTCGTTGGCACCGCGCCGGTAGAGATCCCCTTCTACCAACGTGTATCTTTTAGCCAATCCGACTACCCGGTCAGCGGATACATCATCGTCAGGAAGGATGTTGTCTTTCAAATAGTTCCGGATCTCCGAGATCCATGCATCAGAACTAACTTGAGCATTTGAGTCTTGCGTGCTGGGTTGCTCGGAGCTTCCGGCAGCACCTACGACCATTGATGGCTGCCATGGTAACAGGGCCATCGGGACCGTCAGCTTCGGGATGCTGATCTCGCCCCCTTCGCTCAGTTCGGCAGGCTGAGCTGTTGGCTTTGACAACCTCCGGACAAAAATTCCGTCAGGAGCTGGAGCTCCGGTTGACGCTTTCGTCGAGAGTTCGTCAGCTTCAGCGTTATGGGCACGTTGGACATGGTGGAGATCTAGGACTTCGAAGTCCTTCTGAAGCCTCTGGACTTCAAGTAGGTAAGCAGCTAACTGGAGATCATTGTAGGAACATTCACCTTTCACCTGCTTAATGATGAGCTGCGAATCTCCCTTGACCAGCAGTTGCTTGACACCATATGAGAGTGCCACCTTTAGTTCGTAGATGAGCGCTTCGTACTCTGCCATGTTGTTGGTCGCCTTGAAGTCAAGGTGTACCATGTATTTCACCTTCTCCCCGGTCGGTGCAAGGAGAAGGATTCCAGCTCCAGCCCCTTGCTTCTGCATGGAGCCATCAAAGTAGAGGGTCCAGTGAGGCTCGGTGAAGGCTGGAGCTTGATGCTCCGTCTTCTGCTCACTGGGGCCCCCAGGGTTTGATGGAGAGGGAGTCCATTCTGCCACAAAATCTGCCAATGCTTGACTCTTGACTGCTTGCCTTGAAATAAATTCAAGATCAAATTCATCCAATTCCGCTGCCCACTTTGCAATATTCCCAGTTGAATTGGGATTATGCAAAATTGCTCGAAGTGGGTAAGAGGTCACCACTGAGACTTTGTGAGCTTGGAAGTAATGGCGAAGCTTCCTAGAGGCAATAAGAACTGCATAGAGCAGCTTATGCACCTCTAGGTATCGAGTCTTGGCATCATGTAGTACTTCGCTAATGAAGTACACTAGGCGCTGAATGGTCCGGACCCTCCTAGAGGGGTCCGGAGCTTCCTCTTCACTGGCCTGGATACTACCGGAGGAATCCGGATTTTCTTCGGGGACCTCCGGGTTCTGGCTGGAGGAACCCGGAGCTTCTTCAGAAGTGACCTGGACCCTCCCGGAGGGGTCTGGATCTTCTGAAGTAGTTTCTTGTGGATTCGAATCTGGGAGCTGGGACCCAGACTCTCTTTCAGGAACCTCTGGACCCTCCCGAAAGGGTCTGGATTCCTGAGTATGGGGTAGTTCTGGTCTCTCTGCAACCAGAACCATACTGACGACTTCGTCAGTAGCTGAAATATAAAGCAACAAAGGCTCACTAGGGTTCGGAGCTACCAGAATTGGTACGGTGGTGAGGAACTGTTTCAGTTCCTGGAATGCCTTCTCTGCTTCTTCGGACTATTGAAATGGTCCGGACTTCCTTAATAACTTGAAGAAGGGGAGTGCCCATTCCGCCAGTCTTGAAATGAACCGGTTGAGGGCTGCTAGACATCCAGTCAACTTTTGGACATCTTTGATGCGGGTTGGTTGCCGCATGTCTTCAATGGCCTTAATCTTCGCCGGATTAGCTTCTATGCCCCGGTGACTTACCAGGAAACCAAGAAGTTTTCCGGAGCTAACCCCGAAGACACACTTGTCTGGGTTTAGCTTTGTACGGGTGGCCCGCAGCTTGTCGAAGACAGCCTGCAAGGTGTCAAGGAGTAACTCCTTGTCCCTGACCTTGACCACGATGTCATCGACGTACACTTCCACTATGTCTCTAATGAGTTCTTCAAATGTTTTGTACATAGCTCGTACAAAATTTGAAGCTGCATTCTTGAGACCAAAGGGCATGGCTGTATAACAATACAATCCATCTACTGTGATGAATGAGGTATGCTCTTCATCTTCCCTAGACATCCTGACTTGATGATACCCGGAATATGCGTCTAGGAAACACAGTAATTCACACCCGGAGGTGGAATCCACTATCTGATCTATTCTAGGTAGTGGGAATGGATCTTTTGGACATGCCTTATTTAGTGTGGTGTAGTCGATGCACATCCGAAGCTTCCTGCCGGCCTTGGGCACAACGACTGGATTTGCCAGCCATTTTGGATGGAAGACTTCTCGGATGAATCCAGCTTCGAGTAACTTCTTCACTTCTTGTCGGATGAAGTTCTGTAGCTCTACGGATTGCTTCCGAGGCTTCTGATGCACAGGCCAGGCATCGGAGTAGATCTTCAGATTGTGCTCAATCACTTCCCTGGTGATCCCAGACATTAGTGACGGTTGCCAAGCAAACACGTCGACGTTAGCCCGGAGGAAAGTGATGAGCGCGAGTTCCTATTTGTCGTTCAATCCCCCCGATATACGGGTGGTCTGAGCGGCATTGGAACCAATTTAGACGACTTTGACGGGAATGTCGGTGTCGCCGCTTGGCTGCACACGAGGTGCAGAAGTCGAGCCTCGTTGACGAATGCTCGGGGGTTTTGGAGCTTGCTCCTGCCTGGAATCCTCCTCTTGCGCCGTGGTGAGTGCATGGAGTTCTTCCAGAGCAGTTACTCCGGCAGTACGATCTCTGCGGATCCGGAGAATGCCTACTGGTGTTGGCATCTTCAACACCAGATAGCCATAATGGGCAGCTGCCATGAATTTGTACAGGGCAGGCCTACCCAAGATGGCATTGAAGGGTAAGTTGATCTGAGCGACATCGAAGACCAACTTCTCGGTGCGGTACTTCTCTCGTGTCCCGAAGGTAACGGGGAGAGTAATAGCTCTGAGTGGGGTAATGGCCCCCGGACCTACTCCGGAGAAAGGTCGAGAGGGGTGGAGATCCAAAGGTCAGAGTTGAAGCTTAGTAAAAGCTTCGAAGCTTATGAGGTTAAGCCCCGAACCTCCGTCTACCATGACGTGGTGGAGCTGGATGTTGTTGATGGTAGGAGATACCATCAAAGGTAACTGTCCTGCTCCAACCATGCTCTGAGGGAAGTCGGAAGCATCAAAAGTGATGGCTGTGTCCATCCACTTCCGATGAGGTTCCGGCCTGACTGTAGGAGCTACAGCGGCCATATCCCGTTGCATAGTCTTGATGACGCGGCGGGAGGTGATGTCCCATGATCCACCAAAAATGGTGTTCATGGTCTTCCGACACTCGTTATCAGAGACATCAGAATCATTGTCGACGGAGGTGTAAACGGACTTCAGGACCTTTTTGGGATCCTGAAATCCTAACTCCTCTTCAACCGGAGCTTCATCGACTTTTTGCTTTCCTTCCCTCTGTCAGAAAGGAGATTCTTCCCAGCGCTTGTTGTAGCGCTCGGGCAGGTTTTGCATCTCCCGACAGTCTTCCAAACTGTGGCTGCCCGTTTTGTGAATGGGACACCACACTTTGGGTTTGCCACTGTCTTCAGAAGACGGTCAAGGTCGCTTCTCGGGGCATGGCCCTCGGCCACCCGGAGTTGCAGCAGCTGCAACGTTGGATGTGCCGGCCGACGGCTTCTTCTTGCCGTTGGTCTTCTTATTCTTCTTGCCACCCCCGGAGGTAGCGGCTTCTTCTTTGGAGGATTTCTTGTGGCCCTCCGGGGTTGGTTTGGAGTGCATCTCACAGCCCTCCGCAGCTCTGGCACATTTGTCAGCCAAGCTGAAGAGTTCCGTGACACTGGTGATCTCCTTGATCGCCAGTTTCTCCAACATCTTCTTGTCCCGTACACCTTGTCTGAATGCCACAATGACAGAGGCGCTAGAGATAGAAAGGATAATATTTCGTACCTGAGAGAACCTCTGGATGAATGATCGCAGGGATTCTCTCCCTTTTTGCACGACTGCAAAAAGGTCCAGTTCAGTGCCTGGTCGGGTGTATGAACTCCCGAAGTTGGCGGTGAACTGCCGGCACAGCTCCTCCCAACTGTTGATAGAGTTGGGTGGAAGGCTCATAAACTAGGATCTGGCGGTCCCAGTTAAGGCCAATGGAAAATAATTGTCCATCACAGCCTCGTTTCCTCCAGCTGCCAAGATTGCAGTGGAGTAGATCTGAAGAAATTCGGTGGGATTGACAGTCTCGTCGAATTTTTCCGGCAGGTGAGGCCGGAACTTCTGTGGCCACCTGACCATACGCAGATGCATGGCCAGGGCTGAACAGCCTCCTCCCACTCCTTCAGGAGCACAAAGGTCCTGAGCTTCCCGTCTTTCACGAGCACGCTCAATATGGACTCCGCCGTCCTGCTGGCGGTATCGGCGATCAAGCTCCGCCTGGAGGTCATGAGTCGAAAGCCTGGATACCGTGTGAGTGCGTCGTGCCCCGGAGGGCAATGACGTCACTTGTTGTGACGCAGCACGTCTCCTGCTATTGGAAACGTGCGGACCAAGTCTACCAGACAAAGTCCACCGCTGCGACGGGGCTCGTCCTGAAGGAGGAGGACCCTGGTTGCTGAGGCGTTCGGCTGCTGCTGCAACCAAATGCTCCACATCGGCCCTCCACTTCTCCAGTGCATCCCGGGATGCATCCGGAGGTGGTGGGCATTGGAGAAGAGCACGCGCTGCATGGAGCGCGTGTTCCGGGTTGTCATGATTTGCCGACGCAGTGATTGACGCCGGCGCACCATCGCGTTGCCCAGCTTGATTTGCTGGTGAAGGCAGTTGTGGTGGGAGTGTGACTTCTGCTGGTGCTGAGGCTCCTGCTGGTGGCTGCATATTGGAGGGATTGCCCCCAACAGTCTGGGCAGCAGGTTGACCGTTGGATGATCCAGCAGCTGAGTTCACCATTCTCAAAATCTCAGGCCCCCCTACCTGGCGCGCCAACTGTCGGTGGTTTGGAACCGGCAGATCTCCCGACACTACTAAAGTGTTAGAGGAGTTTGATGTTCGGTGTGGGCGCTCAGAGATTCGAGAAGGTGAATAGTAAATGATGCAAGAGACACAGGAGTTTACGTGGTTCGGGCCGCCTGAGCGTAATACCCTACTCCATGGGTGTGTTGGTGTTGTATTAGCTGAATGAACTTGGGACGAGTGTCTATGGCGCGTGTGTAGCGTCACTGAATGTCCAGAGTCCGTCGTCGGCCTGTCCTTTTATAGTACAAGGGCAGGCTGTTACAAGTTAGCCTGGCCCGACATGTGGCCCCGGCGGTTACTAGTATTGATATTCATTCAACAAGTTTAATTACCCTTAATGACCGGGTAATGGGCTTTGACAGCACCGTTACTGGTAATTAAGGTCATCCGACCGTGTGTCATTAATATGGTATTAATGACACTTAATCGGGTCTTGAAGTCCTTGATTCCCCTTTGAAGATCCGGAGCCGTTATGAAGTCTTCCGGAGGTCAGAGGCTGAAGCTCCACGGGTGGACACGTGGCAGCTCCGGAGCATACTGTGGGAAACAGGAAGCTCCGGAGCTACCTGACACGTGTCAGGTCCGGAGCTTCTCTCGGTCTGGGGTTAAGTGCGGAGGTGCCATTTCGGTACATGGCCCGGAGCTTCCCCCTTGTGGGCGGTAGCTCCGGTTTGATAGTACACGTGGCGACCCTGGGATTAACCATGTTGGAGAAGCGGGTCCGGTTACATCTGACATGTGGGCCTCCGAAGGTCTTCAGATCAAGTGGGTGACTTTTTCTTGATATCTTTGTAACCTCAAGGGATGTACGGTTTCCAGGGTACCGACAAACTCTATGGCTAGGGAAGAAAATATGTGAACTTGATATCAAGGAGATTCGAGAGCTGATACAGAGAAGCCCATGATTCGTCATATTCTATTCATCTGGGGAGCACAAAGATGTATCAAGATCTAAAGGATCGATATTGGTGGCATGGAATGAAACGAGATGTGGCGGAGTATGTAGCTCTGTGTGACACGTGTCAGAAGGTCAAAGCAGAACATCAAAGACCGGCAGGGTTACTTCAACCAATTAATGTTCCTGAATGAATATGGGAAGAAATAAGTATGGACTATATTGTGGGGTTGCCGAGAACTCAGTCTGGATACGACTCTATATGGGTCATAGTGGACCGTCTGACCAAAGTGGCTCACTTTATCCCAGTAAAAGAAGGCTATTCTGGTTCAAGATTGGCAGAACTATATATGGCAAGAATTGTATGCCTGCATGGAGTGCCGAAGAAAATAATATCGGATAGGGGTACTCAGTTCACTTCCAGATTTTGGCAGAAGTTGCATGAGTCTATGGATACCCGTCTCAATTTTAGCTCGACATATCATCCGCAAACTGACGGTCAAACAGAGCGTACTAACCAAATTCTTGAAGACATGTTGAGAGCATGTGCTTTGAAAAACAGTAGGAGTTGGGATAAGAACCTACCATATGCCGAGTTCTCCTATAACAATAGTTATCAAGCCAGTTTGAAGATGTCTCCGTTTGAAGCTTTGTATGGACGGAAGTGCAGAACACCATTGTTTTGGAATCAAACTCGGGAAAGCCAAGTATTTGGGCCTGAAGTGTTAAGAGAAGCTAAGAGACAAGTACAAGAAATCCGGAAGAATTTGAAGGCGGCTCAGTCAAGGCAAAAGAGTTATGCAGATACTCGCCGACGTAATCTGTCATTTGAAATCGGTGATTTTGTGTATCTCAAGGTGTCACCCGTGAGAGGGTTAAGACGATTCAAAGTGAAGGGCAAGTTATCACCCCGATATATTGGTCCTTTCAAGATATTGGAGAAAAGAGGAGAAGTAGCCTATCGGCTCGAGTTACCATTGCACTTGTCGGATGTGCATGATGTATTCCACGTGTCGCAATTGAAGAAATGCTTAAGAGTACCTGAAGAACAGTTGCCACTGGAAGCAGTAGACGTGCAAGAGGACTTGACTTATGCAGAACAACCTGTTAAGATTCTCGAGACATCAGAATGAGTTACGAGGAATAAAGTTACTCGTATGTGCAAAGTACAATGGAAACAACACTCAGAAGAAGAGGCAACATGGGAAAGAGAGGAAGACCTCAAGGCGGAGTTTCCCAGTCTATTCTCTTAGGACGTCCAAATCTCGAGGGCGAGATTTCTTTTTAGGGGGGTAGAATTGTAACACCCACTATTTTAGAGAGGAAAAAAATTGTAAAATGAATTTTTCAAGAGATAAAATCATTTTCTTGGGAATAAAATTCATATAAGGCAAGTTGCATCATGTTTGAATGATTGTGTGAATTTTTGAAAATTCAAATCCGCTAGAAATTTGGTTTGCAAATTCAAAACATAAAAGAGAAGAAAAAGAAAAAGGAAAAGAAAAAAAAACTTGTCCCTGGGCCGAATTCCCCAATATGGCCATTTCCCTCCTCTCTCCCACGCCGACCCACGCCTCCCCTCCCTCTCTCTCTCTTTATCACCTGGGCCCCGCGCGCCAGCCCACTCCCCGCGCCGCTATCTCTCTCCCCCTCGCTGCCAGCCGGCCCCGCCTGTCAGACCCGTCGCCCACCTCCCGCACACGCGCAGTAACGGCCGTGCGCCATCATCGCGCCACCCATTCCCCCCCCCCCTTTTCAATGTCGCCCGTTACC
This sequence comes from Tuctoria greenei, assembly GCA_036927565.1. Lineage (NCBI taxonomy): Eukaryota > Viridiplantae > Streptophyta > Magnoliopsida > Poales > Poaceae > Tuctoria > Tuctoria greenei. The sequence goes on from JAYESD010000004.1 coordinate 120,102,189, forward strand.
CCAAATCAATCACCCCCGTCGTGCCCATCATGGCCGCCGCCTGTTACTCAGCCAAAGCCCTATAAAAACCCGGCCGATCCCCCTCAATTTCTTCACCCCGACGATCGAAACCCTAGCCGCCGGCGAGCTTGGTAATGGCGCCGATGTTCCCATCGATTCCCCCACTGTCTCACCCCGAAACCTTGCCTAACACCTTTGTCGTGTCCTCAGGAGAGCGCCGGTCATCTTCGTTGGGGGACATCGTCTCTGCGTCGCCGACTTCGTCAAGCACCGAGGAGCACCACCGCCGTTCACCGACGCTAAACCACCTCCGTCCAATTTCTGGCCATGCGACGACCCTCAGTGAGTTCCCCTACTCCTCTACCTTTTGCGCTAGCTAGTTGTGTCTCGTGGCCATTGTAGCGCGTTTTTGGTCATCTCCAGCGAGCTCGCCACCGCGCGCGCGTCGCCGCCGCCGCACGCCGCCACTGCGCCGTCACTCCCACCTATCGGGGTGACGTGGCTCCCTCTCAGATGTTCATTTTGAACGGACGACTGAGATTAGAACCCAACATACCGCTTCGGTATATAAAATCCAGGCCGTTCATTTTAAATCCAACGGCCCAAGTTCAATCCACTTTTCCCGCCATCAGTTTTGCGCCCAAGCCCCTGGAATCTTGATGGCTACCCCCTGAGTTCTTCTAAAATTCAAGTCTAACCCCTGTAAATGTTAAACTAGCCCCTCGACTTTCTAGAAATTAGGGAAATACTGGTAAATTGAATAAAAAGTGTTTTTAAGCCCCTGGAGTATTATAAAATAGAAAATAAAATCTGAAAATTTGTAGAATAATCCCTGGATTTAATAAAAAATATTTTTAGCCACCAGAATAGTTCTGTTTTTACAGAAAAGCCCCTGTTAGTTCTAAAAATTAAATAAAAGTCCTTAATTTGTATAAAATAACTATAAAAACAGATTTAAGTATGTTTGATTTATTTTCATTTCTGTATTATTTTATTTAATTCATTTAAATTGTTGAAATAGTCATAAAAATACTTTTAAGTATATTTAATTCATAAAAATTGTTTTACACATAAAAATAATTAATAAAAATAATGTAAAAATTGTAAAATTTACATTATTGATTATAAATCTATTTTAAGCTTATTTTGAAGGATAAAAATTTCTAGAAAATAATTTTAGGCTTATAATAAATTTAAAAATGGTATAAAAATAGTTAAAAATATGTATTGTCCAATATATTTCATTTAACTCTAATTTCTCATCAATTGGTTTATGCCCATAATTGAAGTCAACCTAAAAATCACTTTTGAGTAGGAAATTTATGTATAATTGAAATGGTTGCAATATATTGTGTTCTTATTGTATGTTATTTTTCGTGCATCATCGTAATTTAGAGTCGGGGCCAGAACCCACCTTTAACCTTCAAGAGCAACAGTTTCCCGACGACTCCGAGGCACAATTTGGAGGCAAGTTCCTTGACCATCTTGCACCCTTTTTGTTAAGTTTTAGTTAGTTGCATGCTAATTAAAATAGGAATCCTATGCTATGTTTTCCTAGATTTTCCACGATATTCCTTGTCAACATGGTTTGGGTGTTTTACTATTAAAAATTAGTTTACACTTAGCCATGCTTAATTTGAAATATGATCTATTTATCTACAAGATTTCATTTGATGTATTACGATACATGAATTGATTGGCTATAATGGAATTTAGTAGATAGGAATCTGATAATGGGTTTTGTATGGATTGGTGCATGCGTGCACAAGACCTTGGTTTGGGGTTTGACACCTATCGGATTCTAAGGACCGGTTTATGGAAGAAGTTGCTAAGCCATTTAGTATCACCACAGAATTGTATATGGGACAACTTGGTTTAGTAATTTGGTCTCTCCGATGTAGCATAGGTAATTGCACGGGTGGGGAATGGGTTTTGCCTTGGGATCCGCATGGCTCAAGAGGGGTCTTCTCCTGGCGGGGGGAAAATAGACTCCAGGTGCTGGAGCGGTGAAACCTTAGAGTACCCATTGCAAGTCGGAGAACCATCGGAAACACCTCGTAGTGATCTCCTGGCCACACACCTAAGGAAGTGTGTATTGTGGTTAGCTACCGCGGGCATCAGGGAGGTTTACCTTAGTCCACCTGGCGATAGGGAACGAAATCACGAACTGTGGGTAAAGGATACACACTCTGCAGAGTTTTGTCGAACTGTCTAGACAGCCGTGCTCACGGACACGAGCGGCTTGGAAACCAAATTCATAATTAGCACATGGTTACTAAATGGATGGTTTGGGTTTTGTCTCACCTGGATTAATTTTGGGATATTGGTTGGAATTTCACCTAGATGTAGGTTCTTAATAACAAATAAGAGTAGGATGTAACTGCTATAGTGCTTTACCTATAAATTGCCTTCCTTGCTGTGAACCACACATGTCATAACTTCCCAACTTGCGAGTACCGTTGGTACTCAAACTTGTTAGTTGCATATTTTTCCCACCAGTCTACGAAGACGCAGAGGTGGAGAACCAGGACTTCTACGGAGACCTCGAAGAGATGTTCTAGGCTGGCGCTCCCCCGTGCAACGCCTGTGTTGGAGCCCTTTGTTATGTTTTTCTGCTGCTTGTGTACTTTTATTTTAGACCTCGAGGGTCATTTATGTAATAAGGTGATGTACTCGAACATGGTATTACATTTGGTATTTCACTTTCGTCTACACATGTATGAGTTGAACTGATCCTGGCATACATGTGGAAAGCATCTGGTTGTCTTCTTATTACCAGGTGTGACAAATACGTCTACCTCTTTTGTCCCTACTCTCCCTCCTCCCTTCTCTGTCCCCCGCGCTGCTTCCTTCCCTCCTCTATCCCTGTGCTGCGTCCCTCCTCGCCCTCGCCGCCGGTCGAGTGTCCTCACCGCCACACACCCGCACTCCCCACGCTGCCTCCTCCTTCCTGGCATCTACCCCCACCGTGTGCTACCCCCTCCCAACCTTCTCCTACCGACAATGCTCAGTGTACTAGATTGTTTATTTCTTGAATTTCTAAGTTTGATTTGGTATTGGTAGGAACCTCTAGGGTTTGCAAGGTTCGAATGAAATGGTTTAATGTCTGATGTCTAAATGCATGTTGTTACTACTTATCCTTCAAACATTAGGCAACCATGATCATGTAGGCACTATTGTGTAGTGTTGTGTTGATTAGTCTATAATGAAATGGATGGAATTATTGGAAAAATGCCCCAACGGACAGATCAATTGTACCTGGAGTTTTCAACTCCCTCAAATAAATGGTGCACGCATGGTTCATGTGTGATTCCATTTGATGCACTATTCAGGCTTTAATAGAAATTAGGAGGCATTCGATGGATTGACCCACAAAACAGAGAGTTTGGAAAATATTGGAATTGATGGAGCGTAAAAGCTAATATGAATGTTAGGAAATTTCCAACAGGTTCATACATGTACTAGTGCAGTGGTAGTAGGATGTTAGCCTATCTATTTCCACTTCCAAATTTGATGTTCCATGGTACGTGATTTTTGGAAACCTGATCTTATTCAAGTTCATGAGCTTGATGATCCAGATTATGTTTATGAGGGTTTTGGTAACCTTAACCCTCATGAACACTATTCGAGAGTCTCAAGAAGTTTAAGGTTTAAGTTTTTCAGCTATTATTTCTTTATCGGATGTATTTATAGCGCCTGGTTTTTAAAACAGATAGCAGAATTGTGCCAAAGCTAAAATGTATTTAATTTCTTATGATTGCTAGTGTGTTGTTTAACATGATTCATTTCTATTTCAGTGACAAAAATTCAAATAGTAGAGTGGTAGTAGGATCTTAGCGTATACATTTATAATTCAATTTTGATTGTTTCCTGATACTCCCTCCATTTCAAAATAATTGTGATCTAGCATGGGAAGCCCTAAGAAGACTACTGCTGGTAGTAATAATGAAGAAGGCAATATGAAGTTTAGTGACTCTAGCAGTTCAGGCTCCTTTCACAGACCATCAGATCCTTTTCCAAATATAATAATTAAAAAGACTTTAGAGGATCTCGACCCGGAATATGATCCTACCGATGAAGTATGGATCACGAATCTTATCTCTAGCAGTTTAAGTTAATGTTGCTTGTCAAGTATATGAAGTATTATAATTCTTTTATACCTAGCTTAATCGCGAGACAACGAGGTGACTTCGGCTCCTAAAACCGTAGAAGGTTTTCCAATGGTTGAATCCTCAGGCTCACTCAAGTGAAAACGAGGGCAATGAGGTCCCAATAAGGATCCATTGAACCGCATCATATACATAACAAGTGTTAGTCCAGGTGGGCTTCCTCAAGAACCTCTGGATTTAGTTACAAAGTACCAAAATGCATGCGGTTGTCTTCTTAGAGAGCTCGTGCAGATCACAACCGAGAATTGGAGAAATTACCTGAGGAGAACAAGAATTAGTTGTGGGAGAGGATAAAGAAACAATTCAAGTTCCCGAAAGGCACGAAAAAATCTGTAAAGAAAGCAACATTAGACTCTTGCAGCAAGAAGTTTCATGTCTAGAAGAGTGAAATGAATGCTTATACTAAGGACGATAAGGTCCCTAGCCCGAAGAAGATCGGAAAAATCACAAAAGCTTAGTGGCAAGAATTTGTTAGTCAAAAGACCACACCTGATGCTAAAGTACTAAGTGCAACTAGGTCAGAGCTTGCCAAAAAAAGAATAAATACCATCATCGCTTGGGGTCTGCCGGATATGCCCCCAAAGTTAAAAAATGGAATAAGATATTAGAGGAAACTACCAGCAAGGGCAATCCTCAACCTAGAAGGTTGCGATGAGAGAACTCAGTGGTGGGTCTTTGCTCGGTCAGGTTTGACCAGCGAGAGCAAACTTGAAAAGCTTGACTCTATGAACAAATAAGAGCAAAAAAACGAAAGAAGTAATTGAAAAGCAACAGAAGGGTCTTTTCAAGCCAAAGAGGGAGAATAACCAACTTACCGATATCCGAGGAAACCTTGAACACAGCGGACGGGTTCGAGCAATCTCTTCTCAGATGTCCTGGAGAGATGGTTTCTCGAAGGATCAAGAGTCATATAGAAGACGTGAGCAGTTCAAAAAAACACTTGATGAAACAATTGCTCAAAAGGTCAAGGAAAATGTGCAAAAAATAATGGATCAACTAAGACAGTCGGGACAATTAGTGGCACCGAGTACAACGATGATTCCTGTGGCAAAGGAACATTTGGAATATCCAACTGCCTACCCTAGCAGCGTAGGTTATATGCCAGGCTCAGGGTCCCATAAGTTCGCTGTCGATAATATTGTTAAGGACAAATCTTGTCGTCTTCTTGTCCCAATCGGCAGAGCAGGGAACAAAACATAACAGGTAGCCACTGCTATGGCAAAGCCTAATCGTGACTTCAACGGCAATTCACTTTCATTGTATTATATTCTTGTGTAAATTTTTCAGATCATTGATAATGATTATGAAGATTGTGAAATAGACCACATCACACATGAGGGGATCACGACTCTGGGGCAGGCTATCAACCAATTAATTCTTTGGCACCGACGAGATATCGTGTTGGACGATGAGCTGATATCTAGCCCCATCGCATCTCAAAATACTGTGACCCCATCTTCTTCGCTGAAAGTCCAAGAAGATCCACTCCCGCTATGTCCTACCAAGGATGATAATAACCTTGATAGTAAAGATAACTAAGAGCAACAAGTTGAACAACGGCTTGAAGCAGTACCAGAGCAATCTTATAGTAAAGAGCAACCAGTTGAGCAACAACTTGAAGCAGTACTAGAGCAAGCTGATGGTAGTAAAGAGCAATCAGTTGAGCAACAGGTTCAACAACAAGCCAGTGTCCAACTTCCGACGACTACACCTTGGTCAGTCCCTATGAAAGTTAGCTCATACGAAAATAAGAAACCTTCTAAAAAAGAGACACAATTTTTGGAAAAACTGAAGGAAAAAATTGGAACATCTAATGCATCTTGTGCTTCACATGAGCCAGCATTAGAAAATATTGAGGAGTGGGAAGAAGACATTGTGATATGTAATCAGGAGACAGCTTTAGTTAAACCAGGAGTTCCAATATACAAGATTTAGGATGTTCCTCTTAAATATGAGAATGGGAAGTCGTTCATGACATCAATACAACTTCGCAAACAACCTGTCTCGCTCAGAAGAATGCATGATTGGTACATCACTAGCAGCACAAAATATTATCTTTCTTGTGTCTCATTTAGTGTGTCAAAACAATTTTGTGGCTTCTTCAATAGGATGCAATACATGTATAATGAAAAGGTGAACATCATGATAGGTATCCTTGACCCTACAGTGATTACAAAGTCAACTTTCGACTTTAAGGTGGAATGGAACTCAGAAGAGTACAAGCACCTAAAAAAATAATTTGAAAAATCAATCGCAAAACAAAAGAACGAAAAAAAGACAAGAGTTGCAGCTTACAAAGATTTCCTTTCTATTATGAAAACATATGGTTATTCGATACTTTTACTTTACACATATTTAGAATGTGTTGACAAGTTTTATATAACATTCCTTGTATTACAGCGCTTGGCGGTTTTACGCGAAAAAACTTGGCGGTCAGAGACCTCCTAATAAGGATGCATTGCAAATATCAACATATTATCCTTGTCCCAAGCAGCCTCCTGGGAGCGTCTTATGCGGGTATTACGTATGCGAGCATCTTCGGACCGCCTGCAAATATAGAGTGAATTGTGAGGATGTAAGTTATCCTTGTCGATATTGTATTTTCTTACTTTTGAGTTTCATTTTCAATGTAACTAGCGTATTTTCATACTTGTTTTATTTTATCATTGTCACCAACACATTCTGAACCTTGTTATGTGTTCCATTGCAGCATACGAAGAATGTGAACGAAGAATGGCCAGTTTTTAGAAGTATACCTAGTGGAGGAGTCGATAAAATTGTGAGTGAATTGTGTCACTTCATGCGTCGCGAAATTTTCCATCGAAGAGGGCTATTCTTCGGTGACGATGGTGTAATAGTTGATGTGCCACAACTTTGCTAGTATGAGCATCGACATAGTTTTTAGTGAAACTTGTAAACTATGTGCGAGACCTATGTGTGCTGAATATATTGGCTATGGTGATAAAAGTTTTGAATACTACCAAAACACCTTTATCATCAAAGTCTGGCTTGTTTTGGGTAGCTCCTTCAAGGTCCGACGTAAGGTCCGACTTGCTTTGGCTAGGTCCGACTTCTTTGTCTAGGTCTGACTTGGTTTGGTTAGTTCTGGCTCTAGGTCCGACTAACATTGGTAAGCTCCAGCGCTAGGTCCGACTGGCCTTAGTTAGCTCTGGTGCTAGGTTCTGCTAGCTTTGGTAAGCTCTAGCTCAAGGTCCGGTTAGTTTTGGCAAGGACCGGAGCTTGGTCACAGTGCTTCTACCTTTAACTTGCAATGATTCATACTTGCTTTACATTGATGGAAAGTTTGCTTAGTATTCTTTTACTAAGTTTTTGGTGTGTTTTGGTGGTTAAGGCTGATATCATTTTGGTACGGTTTACAACATGCTTATGTGAGGTGCTCACGTAAGATATTGTAGTTTCAGAACTAACTAGAGTCAAATCGAGGACTTGTGCCCGGAAGTATTGGTTGTTTATTCATGGAAGGTGTTGCTTGAGTTCAATACATGGCTGGTGACGAGATCCATTGAAATAGTCTTAGGGAGAAGATGAGGTTTAACAACCAAGTTCGGGAGGAATTGTGTTTGAGTTGATCGGGAGGTCGCGCAACATGTATGAATCAAGAACAATGCATATGAAGGTATCGTGGACGTTGTTGGAAGATGTTTGCATGTGTACAAGGAGTGCATGGATGTGGATACATAGTTCCGAGGTGTGATGAAGAGATGTGGATGTAAAGAATTAGTCAGAAAGGTCCAACCGACTAGGTTATGAACTCAGGCTGCGGCTGAGTCATGTTTGACTCAAATATGGAATGTTTTGAGTTAGTTATGTTAGGATTTCATGTGGGTCACGAATTTGGGTTGTTTTAGGAATGTGGGATATGTTCCTAAAGTGTTTGGAAGTCTTAAGATTGCTTTTATCTATGTATAGAAGAGTCTTGAGAAGTTATGGAAAGTTTCGATTCATGAATTGAGAAGGATTAGAGTCCTAGTTAGGTTTGGGTTGGCCTAAAGGCTAGTTATATAAGAAAGGGAGGCCAGAGATCGTGAGAAAAGACTTTTGGGGCTGTTCCTTTTGTGTTCTATTGAATAAAATTTGTAGTTGAAAGGATTTTTGTGCCTTGTTCGTCCGACTTGTTTTCTTCAAGTCTTTCTCGTCGAGTTTCTGCACAACACTACCTTTCTTCAGTGGTTTTATCATAACTCAATTTTTACAGATCCGATTGATGTGATTCTTTTTGGGTTGTATTCACAACTTGATTTTCTATCATATGCCAAAATTTCACGGTCATTGGATTTGTGGTTTCTGATCTACACGAGTTTCTTTGCAGTGTTCCAGAATTGTTTTTCTTGGGTAGGACAGATTGACCTTTGTTCGATCATTCGATCGTAACTTGAGTTTCTCCTGAAGGATTTGAGTGATACTTGTTTTTTCATCTTCGTTACTTGATTCTCTAAGATATATATCACTTTTGTTACGGTGAAACACATTTTGATTAGTCTCACACACGATTTCTTTAACAGATCATTTTTTTGCCGAGGGGTTTTCATTGCTTCCGCTGAAAATGTTTTAATCTACCATTCACCCCCCCTCTGGTAGCTTTTCACATGCTCTTCGATCCTACAATTGGTATCAGAGCCACAGTGCTCTAATATTTTTTATTTGCACATGTTTTGACTAATCATCAGGGATAAATAATCTGCCAAACCTTGTGTGTTTAGTGGTATTGATTTTGAGGTTTGGAAGGCACGTATGGAAGCTTTCATTCAGGCACAAGGCTTCGCAATATGGGATAATGTATACAAGCCTTACGAAGTGTCGTCAAATGATCAAGTTACAGCTACAAATCTGAGAGATATCGACAACAACGCTCGGAACTTGATCATACAAGGATTAACTCAAAGCGACTACGATCGTGTTGCACACCTCCGATCTGCATACATGCACTTCGAGATGCAACCCAGTGAGTCCATTGATGACCTCTTTGCTCGCTTTAATAAAATTCTCAACAACTTGTGTAGCGTCAATGTTAATTTTTCGGATGCTGAAAATGTTAGACAACTACTAGGTGCATTAGACATGTCAATTTGGGAGATGAAAGTCATATCTATTCGTTAATCTACTGTCATGAGTACACTTACATTAGATGTACCTTACTCTAAACTAAAAACTCATGAAATTGACATCTTATCACAAAAGAATTCAAATAAGTCTATTGCATTCAACTCACGACGTGAAATGCTTAGCTCCGGACAATCATCATCTTGCAATACTCTTACTTTGTTGTCCTCACTAACCCTAGAGTAGACCGAGGAATTTCCAGAAGAGGAGTTAGCACTCATCTCTGCTAGATTCTCAAAAGCATTGCAAAACGTGAGAACTAGAAGGAGAGGAAGCTCCGGACCTCAGCGCTGTTTTGAATGTGGTAAGACAGCACACTTTCTTACAGAATGCCCTAATCTTTCAGGTCCTTCTACCCGTGAGGAAAAGCAGAACAAGGTCAAGACCACCTCTGGAAACTCCAACAAGAAAAAGAAGGGTACTATAGGATGCAAGATGATAAACAGCTTCATCACTGCACTTCAAGAACTTGGCTAAAGCGATGTGGACATTGGAAGTGACGAAGATGAGAATGATTTGGCAAACTTATGCTTCATGGTGGGCAAGTCAAGATCAAGTATGGAGGAGGCTGAACAAAACAACGACAATGAAGAGGTATGTCCAACTTGCGAAGAAATGTGTGATGCTATTTCTCGTGCCACTGTTATAGTTAAGAAAAAGGGCAAAAAAACTTAGGGACAATGCTGTTAAAATTGAGTCACTAGAATCTAAAATTAATCATTTGAAATCATTGATTCCTAGTGATGATTCTTGTTCCTCATGTGATTTAATATATGAACATCTGTCGTCATTAAGAAGTGCGCACACCTCCACACTTGATAAACTTGAGTTAGAAATTAAAAAGAACAAAGAGCTTGCTGCACTTAATGGTAAAAACTTAAAACATGCTAGCCGTTCTACAATTATTTGCATTGTTCTACTTGTGATGATCTTGATAAGAAACTACAAGATGCTATGAATGAAATTTCTATATTGAACAATGTTTTACGTTCTCATGAAGTTAAATATTGTTCCAATTTCAAAATTAAAAGGAAAAACTTCATGTGAAAATTGTCTTGATCTGTCCAATAAACTTGATGACATGCATAGGACATTAGATCGGTTTTGTAATGAGAATAAGAACCTAAACTTGCTGTTGAATTCTTCCAAGTCTTGCAATGATAAAACTGGTTTAGGTTTTGATTCTCATGCTCATGCTAAGGCACATCCACCTAAAATTTTAAAGTCATTAGGAAGTGATTTGATTCAAACAGTTCCTAAATAAAAAAGAAGTGGTTTTCAAATCTGCAGGAGTGTTGTCTCATTCGGTTTCAAATAAAAATGTTGTTTGCCCATCTAGACATGAACACAAAGTTAAATTTTATTGTATCTACTGTGGTAGAGATGGTCATGTCATAGATTTTTGTTATAGACTAGCTAAACAACAAAAAAAGGAAAAAATGATTGCTAGATCTCATAACTTACATGCAAAATTTGCTGCTCATGCTATATTGAATGATAGGAACATGCAACCTGCTGTATTGAGTCGAAAACATGCAAAGTTTGCTCCCAAACCTACTGTTTTTCGTGCTACACATGTAACACATCATAAGGTAGTAGTTGGGTACAAAAATCCTCAAACTTTGGCTCATAAACATGTTGTTTTATCTCAGCTTTCATGTGTTATTTCTGTTTGACGTCGTGTGACTAAGTATTGTATTCCTAAATGCCTTTTGACTAACCCCAGTATTGAGTCATCAACGTATTGTGCTTCTATGTAGGTTACACGCTTGAGGAAGGAGAACATTTGGATTGTGGATTCAGGTTGCTCACACCACATGACCGGTAACAAAGAATGGTTCTCCTCCCTCTCTTTTGTGTCACGTGTAGAGAATGTTACTTTTGCTGATAATTCTTCAACTCCTATAATTGCTAAGGGTTCGGTTAGAGTAAATGATCACTACACATTGAAGGATGTGTCACTTGTTAAATGTTTTGAAATACAACTTGCTTTCTGTTCCACAATTGCTAGATGAAAATCTGGAAATTATTTTCAATAAAAAATGCTACAAAGTTGTAGGTTCAAATAGTGAGCTTATTTTTAACATGTCTAGGTTTGGAAAAGTTTTTAAAGCTGATTTTGATATGTCTTCTTCTAAGCATAGGTGTCTAGTTTCTAACTATTCCAAAGACCTATATTTTTGGCATCGTAGACTTGGTCATGTAGGCTTTGATCATCTCACGTGTGTTAGTGCTCTTGATCGCATACGTGGGCTGCCTAAGCTTAAAGGGGACAAAAAAATTGTGTGCTCTTCTTGTAGACATGCTAAGATGGTTGCAGGTTCACATACTCCTCTCACAATGATCATGACAACTGAATCGGGTCAATATTTGCACCTTGACACAGTAGGACCTTCACGTGTTCAATCCTTCGTAGGTAAATGGTATGTTCCTGTGATTGTTGATGACTATTCTAGATACTCTTGGGTTTTCTTTATGGAATCTAAGAATGAAGCTTTTAATCACTTTAGAACTTTTTTTCTTAGATTATCAATTGATCACCCGGGATCTTTAAAAGCAATTAGAAGTTATAACGGAACTGAACTTAAAAATCAATCTTTTGATCACTTTTGTGATGAAAACGGAATAGATCATTAATTTTCTTCACCATATGTACCTCAACAAAACGGTGTTGTAGAAATAAAGAGCGGAACTTTAGTTGAGATGGCTAGGACTATGATTGATGAATATCAAACTCCTAGGAAATTTTGGGCTGATGCGATTGCAACCGCATGTTATGTCTCAAATCGTGTTTTCTTGTGCGCTAAGCTAGGTAAAACACCATATGAGCTCCGGTTTGGACATAGGCCTAGTGTTTCACATTTTCGGGTATTTGGTTGCAAATTATTTGTTAAGAAACATGGTAATCTTGATATATTTTAACCTAGATCCATTGATGCTATGTTTCTTGGTTATCCATCTCATACTAGAGGCTACCATGTGCTTTTACTTGACACTAACAAAATTGTGGAGACTTGTGAAGTGTCATTTGATAAAGCTAGCCCAGGTACTAGCTCAAACATTGCATATATGGATCCATATCCGTAGGGGGAGAGCATTTTCATTGAAGATGAGGAAGAAGTGGTGCTGCTGCCCGAAAATTCAACAGTTAATGACATTGTTCCAGCTCCTGATTTTGATTCACAGCCAGCACCGACGACCACCATTGCTGGTCAGATCCTCTTCAAGTCACAAGCTCATCGATTTGTGATAAACATGAAGAAGAAGAAGCTTGTGAAGGTCCACTCCCCTTTGGGTTCTCAAAAGTCATCCTCCACAACAAATTATTGGAAGCTTGCACGAACGAGTCACACGGTCCAGGTTTTGTGATCCAAACTCTCATGCTCATTCTGCTTTTGTTGCTTCTTTTGAACTCAAAGATATATCACACGCACTCACTAATGAATCTTGGACTATTGCCATGCAAGAAGAGTTAGAAAATTTTGAAAGAAATAATGTTTGGAAACTTGTACCTTCACCTCAAGGTCACACTTTAATTTGAACTAAATGGGTGTTTAAATATAAACAAAGTGGGGACGGGGTTGTGGTTAGGAATAAGGCAAGGTTGGTTGCTCAAGGTTTCACTCAAGTTGAAGGTCGAGATTTTGATGAAACTTTTGCTCCTGTTGCTAGATTAGAAGCCATAAGAATTTTGTTAGCTTTTGCTGCATCTAAAGGTTTTAAGCTATATCAAATGGATGTAAAAAGTGTTTTTCTTAATGGCTACATAGATGAGGAGGTTTATGTCAAACAACCACCTGGTTTTGAAAATCCAGATTTACCTAATCATGTTTACAAATTGTCCAAAGCCTTGTACGATCTCAAACAAGCCCCTAGAGCATGGTATGATAGGTTAAAAACATTCTTACTTGAAAAGGGGTTTACCATAGGCAAGGTTGACAAAACTCTTTTTGTGCTTAAGCATGGCAATAACTCATTATTCGTTCAAGTGTATGGGGATGATATTATCTTTGGTTGTGCTTCTCATGATCTTTTGTCCAAGTTTTCAGCTATGATGAGTTCAAAATTTGAGATGAGTATGATGGGAGAACTCACGTACTTTTTGGGGCTGCAAATCAAGCAAACCAACGAGGGTACCTTTGTGCATCAAACGAAGTATACAAAAGACCCCCCTAAGGCGCTTCAACATGAACAAAAGCAAGCCTCTTCAGACACCAATGGGAACAGCAACCACACTTGAACTTGATGAAGATGGTGAACCCGTGGATCAAAAAGAATATAGAAGCATGATCGGATCACTTTTGTACCTCACGACATCAAGACCGAGCATACAATTCAGTGTATGTCTTTGTGCACGGTTTCAAGCCTCTCCACGTACTTCACATCGTCAAGCCCTCAAAAGGATTCTCAAGTACTTACATGGAACTCAAGAATTTGGTATTTTTCTTCCTTCTTCCTCAACCGTTACTTTGAAAGCTTTTTTGGATGCTGATTTTGGGGATTGTAGGATTGATAGGAAAAGTACTTCTGGTGCTTGTCATTTTCTTGGTAATTCACTTGTTGCTTGGTCCTCTAGAAAACAAAACTCAGTTGCACAATCCACGTCTGAATCTGAATATGTAGGTGTTGTTAGTGCTTTCTCACAAATTCTTTGGATTGTTCAAACACTTAAGGACTATGGGGTTGATCTAGATAGTGTTCCACTGTTTTGTGATAACACTAGTGCCATTTGCATTGCTAAAAACCCAGTGCAACATTCTAGAACTAAGCACATTGACATTAGGTATCACTTTCTCCTTGATAATGTTGAAAAAGGAAACATTGTGCTTCACCATGTAGATACCGAACAACAATTGGCTGACATTTTTTCAAAACCTTTGGATTTCACTCGTTTTTGTTTCATTCGTAGTGAAATAGGGGTTATGCATCCTCATGGCTTACATTGAGGGGGCGTTTTGAAACTTGAGAAGTATATGTGTGAATCTGAAATTAAAATAATATGAGCATAGTATTTCATACATATATGACTTTGTGATTCCTTTTACTTGCTGAAAGTTCTTACTACATTACTCGTGTTATACATTTTGCAGTTTTTACCATGTCTAGTAATTGGAATAACTACTTACACTAAATCTGGTCATGGTTGAACTTTCTTGCTATTTTGAACTTGTTGCATGCTTACAAGTGCTTTTAATCATAAAGAAGTAATCAAGTAATCAACTCACATGTTGAGTTTTTATTAACAAATATAAATTGAGAAAAGATCACGAGAGTATGCATGCATCGCACTTCTTCTTTTGAGATGGCTTTATCATTGGGACTGTGGACTGCCAACTCAGTGAGAAGGGTTTGTGCAAAAGCATCTGTGTGATAAGAATTAACTCTTGGAGCCAAATGGGAACAGAGGCTGAAACTGCATTTAACTGAAAATGATGAGCCACCCTAGAGAGTGCATCTGCAGCTTTGTTGTCAGCTACCTTCTTGTACATGAGTTTGAATTGAAGTCCTGCAAGTTTTCTCATGGCTCTTCTTTGCAAGTCAGTAGATAAAGTTTGATCTTGCAAATGACAGAAACTCTTATGGTCTGTCTTTATAATAAATTCCCCTTTCTCCAAGTAATTCCTCCATTTGTCTACAGCCATTAACATAGCTAAAAATTCTTTTTCATAAGTGGAAAGTCATTGATTAGCTATGCTCAGTCCTTTGTTAAAATAAGCCCTTGGATGATCTTCTTGTGAGAGAACAGCTTCTATTCCAGTATCACAAGCATCAGTTTCCAGTGTAAATGTCTTGGAAAAATCTGGGAACATTAGAACTGGGGTGGAAATCACTGCTTTTTTTAGGCTTTTAAAGGCTTGTTGTGCTTGGGGAGTCCAAGAAAATGATTTGTGCTTTAGCAAATTTGTGAGTGGTCTTGAAATAACTCCATAATGTCTGACAAAACGTCTGTAATACCCCGTTAATCCCAAGAAACCTCTTAATTCAGTGAAATTCAGAGGGACGAGCCAATCCACCATCACTTGTGTTTTTCAAGGATCAGTAGCTACTCCTTCCGAGGAAATAATATGGCCAATATAAATGATCTTTTGCTGACCAAAGCTGCACTTTTTGAACTTCAAAAACAGTTTCTGTTCCTGCAAAGTCTGAAAAATAGATTGAAGATGCAGTAAATGGTCCTCACAGGTTTTGCTATATATTAATATGTCATCCATAAAAATGAGGACAAATCTTCTCATGAATTTAGCAAAGACCATATTCATCAAACATTGAAAAGTGCCCGCAGCATTTGTTAAACAAAAGGGCATTACTCTAAAATGGTAATGGCCATGATGAGTTTTGAAGGTTGTTTTGTGCTCATCTTCAGGGGTCATTCTGATCTGATGGAAGCCAGAATCCAGATCGATAGTAGAGAAGAACATTGAGGCTGCTATCTCATCCAAAAAATCATCAAGAATTGGAAGAGGAAACTTATTCTTGATGGTGACACTATTCAGTTTCCTATAATCAGTGCAAAAACGCCAACTTCCATCCTTTTTTTTTTTGACTAGGAGTGCAAGGGAGGCAAATGGACTCATACTATGAGTGATAATGCCTGATTTTAACATTTTATACACTTGCTTTTAAATTTCATCTTTCTGAGTAGGGGAGTATCTATAAGGTCGATAGTTAACTGTTATCTGGAATTGTATAAGGCAACAGAGTTAAAGAGTGAGTGTAGGACCTAGATGGTGGCAAGGATTCAGGTTCCTCAAAAATATTCTTGTACTGCAACACCTGTTTCTGAATATCAGGGTGTAAAGGAAACACACTATCTTCAGAGAGAGTAGAAATGAGGAGTGGAACGCACCCAAATAGCTGACCAAATATCATTAGCAGAACTGCACTTGTGCCCATGTTCCACAGAAGCTTCAGTGATTTGAGTATCATTATGCTGCAGCAACCCCTGTATTTTGATAAGATGGACTTTATAATTGAATTCCAACCATTTCTCAGACCATTTACACTTCACGGGGCTATACTTAGCCAACCAATCCATTCCAAGAACCATGTCGTATGCTCCAATATTCAGAACCTTGACTGTATGGCAGAAAGTCTGGCCTTGAAGCCACCACTGAAATTCAGTGACTTCAGCTGTGCAGGCAAGAGGTTGGCCATTAGCAACTTTGATTTCCAATGGAACAATATGTGTAACTTGGCACATCAGTGTGATCATAGAAGGATTTAGGAAGGAATGAGTGCTGCCAGAATGGACTAAAATCAATAGCACTTGTTTAGCCACCAAAGCTTTCAGCTGAATAACATAAGGTTTGTGGAGTACCAGATAAAGCATAAAGTAAAATATGATCTGAGCTGAACATGAGTCCTCTAGCAGATCAAAAATGTCCTCAGGTAAAGATCCCCCTTCATCAACTGTAGAGGACCAGAGCATATTCAGACTTCCATGCTCTAGTGCAGCACACTTATGAGTTGGTGAATACTTCTCCCCACATTTAAAACACAAGTTATTCAGTCTTCTGAACTCTTTCAATTGTTTGGCCTTCCACACATCATTACTAGAATAAATGGGTCTAAGATCTTGTCTGACAAAAGGTGGTGTTGCATTCTTCAGTGTAAAAGGTCTGAATTGTGTAGGTCTGTTAGATTGCAATAACTGTTCCTGAACTGAAGCTATAGTAGCTGCTTGAGAAAGAGTAGAGGGTAACTGTAATTCAACAGCTAGTCTCAAATGCTCTTTCAAGCCCATCAGAAATTTGGTAACAAAAACTGTGTCACTCAGGCCTCGTTTGGCAATCAAGGAAAGAAACCCACGTGTGATGCAACCCTCCTGGGGATTGGGTTGACACCGGATCCTGGCAGGCTTTATTCCACACTTGGTTCAATTTTTTATGCATTTGGAAACAGGAGAGTATTCTTGAAAGGTGGCCCTGTGCTGGGTACAGACGAGAACGGCATGAGTTCATCATCCGGCATGAGTTCATCATCGCTATTTCCTTCTATTTTGTTCTTGAACTGTACCATAAAATTGTAGGATTTATTTTTAAAAAATGAGGAAAATAACAAAAAAGATTCTTGAACATGCTACAACACATAATTTCCAAGGCAACTGTCACATAAAACTGAGACATAAAAATAGAGATAGAATTAAAAAATGATAAAAAAATAAAAATTCTTGAATATGCCATAGCTCTTTGTAATACATCACTTCGCAGACAGACAAGAGCTCACACTGATTGACAGAAACTACAGCCCAACATTGCTTCATACTGACAGATGAAGCACTAGTCTGATGACACTGCAACTTTTGTAGACTCAAAGAGCATAGACATAATAAAAAATTACCAACAAACAAAGGATCACAATGATCTAATAATGTAAAAGCATTGCTGACAAATTGTGGTCTCGGATCACCATCTAACTTGAGTTGATCAGCCTCTGCAACAAAATGGACAACTACATGGTTAAAATTTTACCATCATATATTTCAGATTACGCACTCTTTAACAGTTCTTATGCAATCAGACAACAAATATTAAATTTCAAGCTAAGCAATTAGTAAGGCAAAAACAAGTCACTAATATAGGTTTCAGCTAGCAATGAGTTTGAACCGATCTATTCATCAAGAATAATGGCCAATATGACCCCTTGATAAGATTTCAGACTACCACAAGTATGTACAACTATGATTTTTTTAAAAAAACTGTTTAACTTATTGGGAATATGACCAGGCAACAAGGATGCATGGCTTCAAATACAAACATCTCAAAAAGATGCAAGGTAACACCATGGCACCACAAGCAAGCAAACACAGGCATGCATGAGTCAATAAATATTAAAATCAGTAACATTTTTGAGCATTCACTGAAAAAGTGAACCAGTAAAATTGTTGCCCAAAATTGTCTCGGACCACCAAACTGGAATGATCAGATGCAATTCTGCGGTTATGCAATCAACGGGCAGCTAAAATAGTGAAGCATTGCCGCAATGCAATCAAAACCACCTATCACACATGGCAGTTACTTACAAAGCACAGAGATCAATGTTCAGAAATCCTGGTTTTTATTTTCTTGAGGGGAAGGAATTCCAGTTATTAGAAAACTAGTAGAAGCTGAAATATTAAGCCTAACTACACTGAAACCAGGAAGCTAGGAAAGCTGAAAGGAGAAAGAAGTTATCAAGTGGGAACCATGAAAATATGCTTAGGTGACAGGTAAGAGTGAATAAGGAAACAGTCTATTTCTGATAATCAAGTGAAAATAAGTGAACCAGATTGCAGCTGAAGGACACAAAGGTTTTTTTCTTTTTAGAAATTTGGAGCAGCTGAAGGACACAAAAGTTTTGGTGCAAAGTTTAGCATAACTATTTGACGGCACAAACAAAACATGTAATAATCTGCTAACAGCCAAATAAAACAAACAGTAAGAAAATATCCCAGTTCATATAAAAGCTGAGCCAATATCTGCTAGCAGCTAACACGCATGAAAAAATATTGATTACCATGGTCTGCATATTATATGAGTTCAAACTCTGCACACGATACTTAGCACTGATCCTGGGCACTATCTAAGAAACGGAGTTTATAAGCCTCTGCAGTGAATTGAGCAAGAACTATCACACACCAAAAAAATTTAAGGAAGCCAATAGAACTACAACATGCTGAGAACAAGAACTTACTATTTTTTCGTGAGCCATATTAGACGTGATGTAGCATCAGCCATAATGAAAATCTCTCTGTTCTGAGCATCCCTGAAAACATCATACGCATTCGTCCTCTATTCACCAGATAATTCTTCTATTGTAGATAGTAAAGTGATGCAGTTCTTGATGGAGAAATCAGCAGCCTCCGCCTTCTCTCTGGCTCTTCCTTGCTCTGCAACTTCCTCCTCTGTTTGCTTTGTCTTCAATTCAAGGTACCTTTCCATCATCTCAGCAACATTTGCATTTTGCTTGCGCTTTTGTCCACCCTTTTTCCTAAAAAACAATCACAACAGGTCAAAACTGAAAAAATAGTATTTTTGCTGAAACCTAAGCATAACAATATCCAAACGGTATCTTTACAACAGTATTCAGCAGTTTTCAGCTGGAACAAATGTATACAGATGAAAAGTATCTTTATATAGCAGTATTAAGCAGTACAACTGGAACCAAAGAGTATAATTCATAGTATCAATTACTTCATGATAATTTACCTTGTAGTGGAGCAATTTTTAGTAGGGTTTTCATCTCTTTCAGCAGCACCCCTTGACGACCATCTTTCAGCAGCACCCCTTGACGACTCAGATGCATCCCTTGACGATGTAACATCACATATCATCACATCATCGTCATCATCTTCTTGACCATCATTGTAGCTGGAAAAGATATCGAGACTTCCAATGGTTGTACCATGAGTCACTTGTTGCATTGCTGGTTGAATGATCCTCACATTGTCATCATCTTTTGGCTCGAGAGAGATGAAAGTCATCTTTCCATCCGCTGTTTTACCTACACAAAAGAGCAACGTACATAAATACATTGACAATAACAACATTCCACTGTTAAGGTTAATATGAAAGTAAAAGTTTTAACAATGGAAATTTACCTTCATATAACTTCTCTAAATCATCATATAGAGGAAAACCCTATCTCTGAAATTTGCTGTCTTTAGGATGGGACTACAACATACAAAATGAGTTAAGAACATAAAAATTGAAGGGCGGAAAATAATACATAGTATTGAAATACAATAATTTTTTTACCAAAATGATGTTATCCCAAATTGGAGACTCTTCCATTATCATACACAACTTGTCATCCCAATGAACCCCGTTTTGTTTACGAGCCTCCTTGAGCACCTTGAAATCCCTCTTTAGTTCCTTCTCTTTATCCATAATTTGATCCTTGGAAAATGAGACATATGGAAACTGGTCATGAAACTTTTGGACCATACGGTTCCATGTCTCCGTTGACCATCCATTTTGTCCTCTATAACAATCATTATCACGATCTCGGAGTATCTGAAACAATCCCTTCTCCAACCCAGGATTCCAATTTGCCCTAGAAGTTTTCACTACACAGAAAGTTCAAAATCACCACTTAGATTGAAAACTAATATGCAGCAGTTCAGAACAAATGCAAATTAGGGCTTGCCTGACTGTGAGTCAGGGGTGAAGTTAGCTTCTGGTGGTATTCTCTCCAAGGCCTCCTCCTCCTCAATCTCGGTCACTATATGATTTGCATATTATAAAGTATATAACTGACATTGAAACTATATGCAATGCACCTCTAAACACTGATAAGGAATGTAAATGGTTTTAATTTGCTTTGGGATTTTTACAGTGGATACTAGGTTCTAATAGGAAGATCTAGGACAAGAATTGTGGATGTTAAAGGAAGCTTGTTGTCTCTAAAATTCCAACAATTAATTGTATTCTCTTAATTTTGGTATTAAATATGGAGATTTAACATGGCGAACAGTTGATGATCTGGTGATAGAAGGCCTCACTGGTTCTAGGAAAATTTGTTTTCTAATTTTCTGAATGTGCTACAGGGAGGAATTGATTTTACAAGTTTGGAAATAATTCTAAAAATGTCTGTGTACATTTCTGAATTTCCAATGAACTTTGAAGATTAGAACACTGTTTGGTATTGTAAATGCACTCCAATGAACTTTAAATTTTTACTGGAGATCAAGGAGATTTGATGGAGTGTTCTAACCAAAATTGGGAATTTTACAATTTCCAGATCAAGAGAAATTAATTTCCCAAGCAAATCTCTTAAAGGAATTAATTATAGAAATACTGGCGCTTTCATGTCCAACAAATTACACCACTACAAAGTGTGGAACAAATAAGTCCACAAGAATTTATTTTGAATTAATTGAACAACTATACTAGGAGAAAATTATTTTTGAAGTTTGGTTGAAATCTGTAATATTTCTGAAATGGAAATGTCTGAATATTCAAACCAAGGCCCATTTAATTGAATTTGGACCACTCAGATCTGGGCCACACCTGGGGCCATGGCGTTAAATCGCATGGCCGCACAAGATGCAGTAGCCACAACTGATCCTACGCGGGTGCTCCTTCACTGACGACTGGGCCCCGCCCATGTGTCTTCTTCCTCGCGACTCCAGTGAGGTGGCGGTGCAAAGGAGGCGGTGCATCGCCGGCCTTGTTGCTCCGGCCTCCTCTTGGCTCGTCCTTGGCTGCTTGGGCCCACTTTTGGACGAGAACTCGACCCTTCCATCCGTGAAGCTCGGTAGTGATCGTAGTTGACGCGCGACGGCGGGCGTGACCTCGACGGCGAGCTAGCGACTCTTACATTTCTACACTAATAAGCTTAGGAAAAAGGACCAGGAACCTTCCTGGGAACCTCAGGAACACGAAAATGGATGAGCAAGGGGGTGGAAATGGCTGTAGCATGACGTTCGCCGATGACCTAACCAAAAATTGCCGCCGATGAGGAAAACTCACCAAGAAACGCCTCTAGTCGATGATTCTCATCAGCGTTTGATTGAGGATGTGCATATAGGCATAATGGAACTATTCCTTAACTGGATTAGATTATACTTGCATATAGACAACGAATTGAAAGGTAAACCTAGCAAGAAGGATAAAGGCATGCCGAAAAGGAAATGAAGATTTCAAGCTCGATAGGGGATGAACCTAAGAACGGTTTTTACTGTGAGAAAGAGGGTGAAGTAGCGCTCGTTTCTACTGTTGAAGTCATCTCATGAACTGGGCTGGTTCACCGGCGTGACGTCGAGACAGAGAAGGTCCTGCTTAGCGGCCCAACGGCGACGGTCACTAAACTGCAAAATACCGCCAAACTGAGTGACAAAAATGTGAACCGAATGGTGTAGAAGATAGAACAGGAGGTGGTGCGACTTTTCTACTCTTGGAACACGGCGAGACAGTGCCTCATTTCGCTGGGAAGGTCAAGCAGAGGTGATGCTGCAACAATGGCGCCGGTGTTCTATTTCTGCAGAACAGAGAGCAAAAGAAGCGTCGGGGAGAAGCAACCGGGACGTATGTAGTGTAGAGTGGAGCTCTAGGCTACACAGCAGCTTGCTTGGTACATGCTTGCTGCGGTGGAGGACGCTCCCAACGTTGAAACGCGGAGAGCAGAGAGCAGAGGCGGTTCCTCTGTTTTCCCTCACTGACTAGGGTTCCCACCAATGCTACATTTTCTCCTCGTCTCTGCTCAATCAATTCTCCTACCAATCTCACTCTAAAAATGCTAGATCTTTGTAGGGATGCCAATTTAAATATGGATAATCAGGTTCTGCAATTTGATTCCCCATTTGATCCAACTGCAGTTGAATTCAAATTCGAATTTGAATTCGAGTCGAATTCAATGCACCTATGGAAATAAATAGTAAATGGCCTCCAAAATTATAGCATTTTCCCAGATGAATATTTGAAATATTAGGAATCTGATGGTCAACTCGACTTTGCAATTTGTGCAAGTTTGAACAGGAGCTAAATTTTGAATTTGAATATTCCATTTAGGGTTTTAATTCATTTGATATTTCAGTTGCTATCTTTAATTTCTTTTGGTCACTTTGTATTTCAAAGCTGAGATGACTCACAAATTTAGGGTTTTTACACCCTAGGAAATACCCTTCGGTGAAATGCTACAGCGGTACTTTCCATGCGCTTGCGGAACTCATCTTGCTTTGGCTTAGGTTATCCTAGTGCCTCTGCAAAACTAGCCTTTGCAGCTAGGATGAACTATACACGTTAAGAAATACCAACAGAGCTCTCCGCACGAAATGTAAGGCGAGATAATGTGACCACATCGTGCCTTGGTTGGTAATGGCGAGATAGATGTTTGAGGGTGGATTGGTAGCCCCGTCTATGTCTATTAATGCCCATCTCATGCTTGGCCCGATTGAACATGTTTGAATTGTACCGGAAAGCATACTGGCTATATGGGACCCATGAAACCGATGTACCTTAAGGAACCTATGTTGGAACATTTTAAATTCGCTTAAGATGTTGGCTGTTAGTACCGTGGGCATAAACTGGTTCATGAACATCTCACATCGGATGTGCGCACTGAGGGAGGTTGCTATTTGGGTCAATCAAACTGATTCGATATCGGTGAATCTTAAGAAAGGTGGCCACATATGACATAGAGTTAAGAGCACTGATGTGTCTTCCTTGAGCAAAGTATGTATGTGTCGTGCAGTCCGAGTGTTACTGATTCCAAACACCGTCTCATGTAAAAATAGATTGAGTACCACTTGTTCATCGAGTCCTGATAGTAATAAAGAGTAGTTGGAAGACTATGAGTATGGTGCTATAAATAATCTCTTGCATTGCAACCTTGGCAGAATTAGAGATAGCACAATTAACTTTATCATTCCCAAACAATTAACTTGTATGAAGCCTATGCAACCTTCGGCAGGTAACATCATGGATGAAGTGTTTCTTGTTTGATTGTGGAGTACACAATGTTGCATGCCCAGGGATCTCATATGCTACTCTAAAACTAGCAACTAAGGACTTACATTCGAATAGTTCATTTCTGCAAATTTCAGCTTCAAGTCTTTAATGTTTCATGCATGTAGAGTTTCATGTCTTTAGGCGAGACGGTTGATTCTTGCTAAGCTTCATGATCACGATTGCTCTAATCATGTTTGCAGGTACTAATATTGTTTATGCAATTGTCATCCAGCGAGACCTCGAACGCTTCGAGATGTTTGTCTCAATCTAGACTTTGCCACTGCAATATCGTCTTTGTGTTGCTAGTGGGAAGCGTCTGCACGCATGGACAACTTCTCTTTTGCATAGTTAGGATATGAGTGTGACTATGTATATTTCTGCTACGTTGTACATTATGTTGTAAAAGAGAATCATCTTGCAAAAAAAAAGATTTGTGTTGGTTATTTTAAGTTGCTTTTCATGTGTGCTATTTGGTGTCGCATCGCACGGCACCACCCAATGTGCTTCCTACCATGGAGGGATGCCAATCTTCACAATTTTCTCTAGGGTTTGAATGTAAAACCCTTTCTCTAAAAGTGAGGTCTAGTGTCGAAAATCATTGACCAGATGATGGACAGACCTCGCGAGTAACCTTGCCCTCTTCGTGATTTGGCCAGAATCAGAAGTTACTCACTGAGTTTATGTACCGATCTTGTTAGTGCTGGACTAACAGAGATCATCTCATTGTGGCGTCCCATGCTAGAAAGCACTGAGAGACATGGAGTACCATTGACTCCTCTCGAGCCACTGGAGCCGTATGGACGGTGGTCCTTCGAAGTGGACATTGCTTGCGGCGCGACTAGAGTCGTGAATCGCCTAGGGGGCCCAGACATAGGTCTGAGTGAGATCCCTTCATGTGGACTTTCTCAGAATAGGAAAGAGCCTCAAGGTATTGGATTGGATCTCAGTAGGACCCATTCCCGTCATGCAACCTGAGCCATGAGCCGTTTGAGGGCTTGCTGAGATGGGGGTTTTCGATGGTCACAGGTGTAGCGAGCATTGGACCCTGCGATGGAGAGGTGGTCTGCACAAGTTTTTGATCAATTGCCTGCAGGGGTGGGACTTTAGAATGTGTGAACAAGAAATCCAAATATTCAATTAGGCGATCCATCGAAGTGGTAGCAATGCTTGATAGATTTGATGGGCACCTAAAACCTTAGTACAGCCATCTGCGAAATTTGTCGTCATTGATGTAGATAGTAACATGGGTTGATGCTCCCATACTTGTCCGTGCCAAAGGTCATGAGATGATCCAGACAGAGGCACCATAGTTGGCCGGATATGAACAAATTCGTTCTATCCGCTTAATGCACCCAATCGAAATGGACTTGGTTGGTCATGGGTTGTTAGGTACTCATCCTCCTCTAGACATGCACTACTCGAGGGTGGACTTGTGTGTTAGCACAAAAGCCAACATCGATCGGAATCGCCTACCGGAGCAAAATTTATGCGACTAGGGCCGACTTCACCATTTCCATGCAAATGCAGTGGACTTTGTTTCCAAAGGATCTGGTCCACCATCTTTGTGCTATGTTGGAGGACTTTGTGCTACCAGCAGCATGCGATGCAGGAATGGTAGGCTTCCTTTTTATGGAATTCTCCGAAGAGACAAGGATTCCCGGACCTAATCCACGATTAGTGGTGTGAAGTTTCATATCTTTTCATCACTATCCACATTGGCAAGGTCCAGGGATATGTGGCCCTACAGAGGTGGAGCAGACGCAAGGGTGCGCCCAGCTCAATAAATTACCCAGGAGTCCCGGAGGATCCACTGTTTTTGTTATAACTTCATGGGCAAAAAAATGGAATAGCCCAAAAGGTGATACATGAGTGTGTATACTTCCAAGCTGCAACACAGAGTCAATAATTTTTGCTGTCGTTTATCGTTGGGATTCCTGTAGTGCAACACAGAGTCAAATGGTGCTGGAATAGTAATAGAATAATATCATCAAATCGGAGAAGAATCTTATCATTTTGTAGTCCCTGCAACAACTGGAGACATTCCACTATGCCCGAAAGGTGCTTCTTTGAGGGTCCCACGTGCTTATTTGGTGCATGATAGTCTCGTTGGTCGTGCCCGCTGATTCATCGAAACTCGCACCCTCAATGAAGTAGCATCCTCTGCACCTAGAAGGAGTATACCCTTGCCTATTATGGCCACCTTTATTTTCATTTTTGATTGTGGACTTATGCTTATCGTTCGGCCAGCCGCGCAAGTACTCCACTCTTGTGTTGTTGTGTTCATATGACTATACATGTCCACTAAAAATATAAGTTAAAAGTATACTAAGGGTAGAGTACATTTAACACATGACTTATCTATGCATCTCGTAGCCTCCGGGCGAGCCTGGTGGCAATCTTCTTTGGCCGAGTAGTGGGCAAGTCATCGCTGGTCTGCAGGCACTGCCTGACAAAAGGATGCGGGGACTCGTCCCTTTGCTGGACGACCATTCTAAGAGCCCCCATGCTGCCGCAGTCTGCTGGAGGTCCCTAGAACGAAACTAGGAACATTTGGCAAAGCCCCCTCCACGAATAGATCAACACTGGAGGAAGGTTCACCAGCCACTGGTGGACTGGCCCCCAGAGAACAACTGGAAAGTAATAGCCGTTACATCCCTGCTTCCCTCAATGGAGCTAACAACCGCAGCGTAGTCCTGTAAGAACTTTGCTAGCAGTGAGGTGCCTATTGACACTTGATAAGCTACATTATTGAAACATTTGTGGCAATGGTGCTAGGAATACTTTAGTAGTGCATCCTGGGGCAATATAAGATAAACCTAGAAGCGCACAAAGTATACCATTATAGCATTTCACCCATAAGTATTCGGGGTATCATATTTGTTTACCTCGAAGGAAGGTGGCGAAGTAAGGATGTAATTGTTCTTATGACTATGGAATATAGTACTTGGTAGTTATTTGAGAAGTAGGGCAAATAAGGTTATTGGGTATTCTGACACACACAAGTATTTGCTCTAATAAGATAAAACTAACCGAGTGGAACAAAGACTAGTGAAGGGAGTTATTCCTTTTATGCCTCTTGAATACATGTGTATAGGCTAGTAATGTACAAACAAGCATGCTAGTGGTGAATCCTAGAATTTAGTGTTTCTTGACAGTCGTTAAGTACCATTTTTGTCCATCAATTCAACTGACATACATGAAGGATTATGCATTTCCTACACGCATCACACATATGAATAACATAATTCAACATGTACTTGAAGAAATGGTGCATGAAGGTGTTTTTATGTGTATTTCAGGAACATGGATGACCATGTGGTAAAGAAACACACATCTGACCGGTCATACGCTTCCACATGGCACCCCGCGGATCCAATGGCCCACATGCAGGCATGTACCAACACTTTAGTTGGATTCATCTAGAAACACGTTGACGGCCCACATATTAATTCCAAGAGCTAGATGAGGCCAAGGGGAGCCAAAGCCAGTTCATCCGGCTACCCTAGTTGGTTGAACTGGTCATTGCCTTGTTTTTCTTGTGCTTCCATGTCGCGGCTCTTGGAGGCTCACCGAAGGTGGTGGAGATTGCTTCCCATGCAATAATGACACCAAACTGGCCTGTAGAGTGTATAAATAGGGGTGTGCCTCATTTCACCCTCACACACACACACCATTGAGCAACACTCTTGTGTATACATTCTCCTTAGGTCCTTATTGGAGTTTTGGCTTAGAGAAGAGCTTCTCAAGTTCAGAAGTCAGCTAGGAAGTCTTAGTATGTCTCTTGTACTAGTCCTTATATTGACTTATGCACTCATAATGGTGATAGTCTTCTCATAGTCATATGTTTGTATGAAGTGTTTCTTATTTGATTGTGGATTCCAAATATGTGGTAGGAATAGTTGTTATTATGCTAGCATGATAATCCTATTGTTATGCTATCATAAACATCATAGGTCTCCACTATAGTCTAATTAAAATATGAATATGTTAGTATGAACTCATTAGTGTTTAGTTCCAGCATTGGTTCAACGATCATAAGAATAGGAATTTCCTTAGGTTCATATCCAGGATTTTGGGTATCTGCTTAGTATGAAAACACGATGTTTTGATGCTTAAGTAGCACTGGATTTCTCGTATGCCCATGGATATTAGGGCTGTACATGAAATGAACTAAATATCCTTTTTTGCCATGGTTATGTAAAGGAAATCTGGTTAACCAACCTGAATCTTCATTGATATAAGTGTCGGGAGCTAACCAATATTCTTTGATCCCTGAACCGTTTGAGGTTGGAGGATCATCCTGGCAAGAGGCAACAAGTGACCAATGGGCCATTGGAAGAAGGTTGGATCTTCACGGGTCTAACTCAAGCTCAAGTAGATTGTGTTCTTCACCATCGAGTGCCCATGTTCCTTCTAGGCTAGAGGTTTCTATGACATTAGTCAAGGAATGACGAATCTTGCTTGATGGATAGGACACCTTGATGTGAGGGCGGGAGACATCCTCAACACCGTTCAAGTCCACATCCATGGTCATGAGTGGTAGCAACATGTCGACACCTAGTTCAACAACGCCAATGCCACACTGCAACAACAATAGGCCGACTTCATGGCCTGTTTCCGTCATTAAGTATTCAACCCTTGTTATGAAGATTGATGAAGATCAAGATTGGGGGAGGACTCTCACTAGAGGTAATTTGTATCACAACCCACTTTGCATATCACTCCCCTTTTTCCACATCACTTGCATTTAAAAAAAAAAGGATAGAATTTTGCATGGTAAGAATGCTAAATCCTTCATATGTTGAAATGATGAATAGTTGTTTTTTATTTTCTTTAGTAATAAGTTAAATTTCATATTTTCCAACTATTGGGTTTACTAGCTTTAAGTATTTCGCCTTCAACATAGAAAAATTGGGGGTAGCATGAGCATAATCCAATTCTAGCTTGTTGTGAGGTATGATATAGTACATAGAGCTGCTAAAATCGTAATCAAAGTGAAACTTAATCTCCAAAGAATTTTCAAATTAATTTAAATTTAAATTCCTCATTTGACTTGAATTCCCACTAAAGCCATATGATACTTTCACTCGATAAAACCCCAAGCATATTCTATTTGATTTCACATTGAGCCTAGTCAAACTAGTGTAGACCTATGTGAGAATCTTTTTATACTTTCTTGACAAGATTTCACGTGCACATGCTAAACTTCTACACTATAAGTTAGCAAATTTTCCATCTTTCCACTCCATCACATAAAGATACTCCATATATTCATTGACAAATACTTTCTTAAAGTTTTTTGAAAAGGAGTAGAGGGCAGGACTACAAGGAAAAAAATAAGGCATGCTCTCAACAAATAAGCATGAGAAAAAAAGTAGGCATGCATCATCCTTACAATAAATAGAGTCCACAAAAATGAGTTATCTTCCACTTCCACCAATATTCCATCACACTTGCACATCTTGATCTTAAGGTATGACTAGTTTTGTCTTAAGGATTACTCTTTTGACTTAGCAAAACATGTGAAACAAATATGCCTACTCTTGTTCCCTACCAAACTCCACAATGTCCATATTTAGATGTAGGACCAAAAAGGCATTGCCTTCATGAGAAAATTCCACACACAAAAAATTGATTGATCGTGAGTTATCATTTGATGAACTTATGTCCATTTTTGAAAATCATTTGAATTCTCGGAAATTCAGTGGAACTTAGACAATAGGTGATGTATGCTTTATGAGTTGTTCTATCTTTCAATCACCCATTCCATAAACAAACCATAATCGCCTCAGTCGCAGCCTGAGCGCGTAATCGAGCCGGTTGGACCTTTCCGGCCATTTCTTCACATCCATAATTCTTTACCACGCCTTGAAACAATGGTTCCATGTCCACGCACCCCTTGCACGTGCAAACACTTTCCAAAGCATGCACGATACCTTTATATGCATTGTCCTTGACCCAAACATGTTGCGTGACCTCCCAATCAACTGAACCACAATTCCTCCCAAACTTGATTATTGAACCTCATCTTCTCCCTAAGACCAGTTCAATAGTTCACTGTCACTAGCCATGTATTGACCTCAAGCAACTCCTGCACATGAACAAACAACCCATCTTTGCGAGCCCAAATCCTCAACTTGACTCTCATTAGTCCGAGAACTACAACACCTCATGTGAGCACCTCACATAAGCATGTTGCAAAACATAGCAAGATATTGCCGACCATGACCAGCCAAAATGCATCAAAAACTTAGAAGATGAATACTAAGAAAACTTCGCATAAGACAAAAAGATTTTTTGAAACATTGCAAGTTAAAAATAGATTAGCTGAATTAAAACAGTAAGATCCGACAGTGTGAAATGTTCTCTGCAGTAAGGATTCCTCCCGATATGCATTGAATAAGTTTGAACAGTCCGAACTGATCGATAGTAACTGCTACTCCCGATACAAGGTTAAAAGTTCAGATAATGCAATGTGCGTTATGCAGTATAAATTGAAGGTAACTGTTACTCTCGAATGCATATTTGAGAAGATCGGACATTTCAAACTGAGTTTCACCAGTATATTCAAAACATTGCATGTAAACCCTCACTTTTGACATAATTGCCGATGTATTCAGCACATATAGGTCTCACAATCTCCCCCTTGGTGAATGCATTGGCAACACCACCTAGAATCCGAATATGACTCATTCACATTTCATGAAAAGTTTTGACAGAAGCAATTTTTTCCCCTTTTTGAAAATCAAAAATCAAAAGAGAAGATAAATTATCCCCCTAAGGATGTACACTCCCCCTTAGTAGAACGTGTAAATCAAAACAATTGTGAATGTGCAATGTGTGACAAATTTTTGCCCCTTTGATAACGTATTCAGCAAGGTTCAAATGAGAAATTTGAATTTTTTATGAGCATAATATGACATATATACATATAAAACATAGCTCATCCAAGCCATACTATCAAGTAACATACACTATCACATCAATGAGATAAATAAAGTAGTGTAAGTCATGCTAGAGAGAAAGTGCATTTTCAATTTAAACAAGTCATGGTCTCACAAACTTAGCTATTTCAAAACTTGAAAGCATGACACATGATGCTTTTTTATTATCTTTTAAAGCAAAATTTTAAATCATATCAACTTTGCAAGGGATTTTATGCAACATCAGCCTTATTCTAACTAACCAAGCCAAGCCTATATCATTTGACAATCAAGAGTTTAAAGACATGGTTTTAGTCATACACAACTCCTTCCAAGTGCAAATGATAAGCAATCTCAAAAGAAATGTGATGCATGCATATTCTCTTGATCTTTTCTAATTTTCAATTGATCATAAAATCTTAAGATGTGGGCTATTAGTTGATTAATTTTCATAATTAAAAGCATTTGTGAGTATGCAACAAGTTTAAAATAGCAAGAAAGTTCAATCGTGGCCAGATTTAGTGTAATTAATTATTCAAATTACTAGTCATGGCAAAAACTACAAAATGTATAACATGAGTAATGTAGTAAGAACTTTCAGCATGTAAAAGGAATCACAAAGTCGTATATGTATGAAATCACTAAGTCATGTAAAAGGAATCACAAAGTCATATAGTAAAAGGAATCACAATGTCTTTTAATTTAATATTCACACATAGACTTTCCAAGTTGCAAAACTCTCCCTCAGTTTAAGACATGAGGATGCATAACCCCTATTTCAATACGAAGGAAAGAAAAAAAAAATCCAAAGGTTTTGTAAAAATATCAGCCAATTGTTGTTCGATATCTACATAGTGAAGCACAATGTTTTTTTTTTCAACATTATCACGCAGAATGTGATACCTAATATCAAAGTGCTTTGTTCTAGAGTGTTGCACGGGGTTTTTAGTAATGCAAATGGCACAAGTGTTTGAACAATCCATTAAATTTATGAGCAAGCGCTAGCAGCGGCTACATATTCAGACTAAGCCATGGATTGTGCAACTAAATTTTGTTTTCTAGAGGTCCAAGCAACAAGTGAATTACCAAGAAAATGACAAGCACCCAATGTACTTTTCTTATTAATCATATAACCCCAAAAATCATCATCCGAGAAGGCTTTCGAAGTAACATTTGAGGAAGAAGGAAAAGGACTGCCAAATTTTTGAGTTCCATGTAAGTACCCAAGAATCATTTTGATGGCTTGACGATGTGATGCACGTGGGAAAGCTTGACATCGTGCACAAAGGTATAGAATGAATTGTATGTCCGGTCTTGATGCTGTGAGGTACAAAAGTGACCGACCATGTCTCTATATTCTTCTTGATCCGCCATCTTCATGAAGTTCAAGTGTTGTCTTTGTTCGCATTGGTGTCTGATGGGGCTTGCTGTTTTTATATTGAGGCCCCTAAGAAGATCTTTCGTATACTTCATTTTATGCACAAAGGTTCTCTCCTTAGTTTGCTTGATTTGTAGCCCTCAAAAAAGAGATTTCTCCCATCATACTCATCTCAAATTCTAAACTCATAATAGCTGAAAACTTGGACACAATATCATTAGAGCACAACCAAAGATAATATCACCCGCATACACTTGAACGAATAGTGAGTCATTGCCATGCTTAAGCACGAAAAGAGTTTTATCTACTTTGTCCATGGTAAAACCCTTTTCAAGTAAGAATATATTTAACCTATGATCTCATTCTAGGTGCTTGTTTGAGACCATACAAATCTTTGGATAGTTTATAAATATGATTAGGTAAATCCGGATTTTCGAAACCTAGTAGTTGCTTAACATAAACCTCCTCATCAACGTAGCAATTAAGAAAAGCACTTTTAACATCCATTTGATTTAACTTGAAACCTTTAGATTAAGCAAATGCTAACAAAATTCTTATAGCTTCTAATCTAACAACAGAAGCAAAAGTTTCATCAAAATCTAGACCTTCAACTTGTGTGAAACCTTGAGCAACCAGCCATGCTTTGTTCCCAACCACTACCCCATCCTCACTTTGTTTTTTTAAGCACCCATTTAGTCCCTATCAACGTGTGATCATTCGGTGGAGATACTAGTTTCCAAACTTTATTTCTTTGAAAATTTTCTAACTCTTCTTGCATGGCAATGATCCAAGATTTATTAGTGAGAGTGTGTGATAGATCTTTTGGTTCAAAAGAAGCAACAAAAGCAGAATGAGCATGAGAGTTTGGATTGAAAAACCTAGATTGTGTGACTCGCTCGTGCAAGCTTCCAATAATATGTTGTGGAGGATGAGTTTTGAAGATGTGGAGGGAAGTAAATGTTGGTATTTCCTAACACCAAAGATCATCTCTGGTGAGAGATGAGATCCGCAAGTGCATAGAAGATACTGTTGTTGCATTTCACCCAAGAGTATTCCCAAAGGTATCGTATTTATCCCAAAGTAAGATGGTGAAGTAAAGGGAACACTATTACTCATGATCAAGGTATGAGGTAGTAAGTATTTATCAGAACATGGGTAAGATGATAATAGGGGTAGTGTGACACACACCTAAGGAATCTACTCTAAGGGTAAGGTTGTCCTAGTGTGGGTTATGCTACGAGAAGTGGATGCTCCTACTGTGCTCTAATTACGCATATACATAGCCTATTAGTAGGAAGAAAATTTTATGCAGCCCTGCTACAAATCCCTCTCTTTACAGCACCTTTCAGATGGCCGCCACCTGTCTCAATACGCATCTCAAAGCAACACCCCAACAACCGCTTCTTGGATCTATGACCATTCGACCGGCTCCGCAACTATTATATCTGTGCATGCCATCAGCTCAGGCAAGGAGCTTCGATGCTCACGCACTTGCGTATCCAACAGAGAATGGCCAATCAATTTGAATACACCAATTTTATGCCATTCCCTCCGAGACAAAGGAAGCCAACAGTGGATGAGCAATCCAACAGCTTTGTTGAAAATATTCAGAAGATCCACATCAATGTTCCCTTGATAGATGTGATGCAAGTACCCACTTATGCTCGCTATCTCAAGGACTTACTAAATAACAAGCAGTCATTTCCCACCACTGAGGTTGTCAAGCTTATAGAGAGACTGCAATGCTGCAATCCTCTATAGGATTCTAGAGAAAAAGAAGGACCCTGGATGTCCTACTATATCTTGCTCAATTGGGCCTCACTACATTGACAAGGCACTTTGTGACATTGGAGCAAGTGTGGGTGTTATGCCTAAGGTGGTCTTCGACTAGCTGAATTTCACAGAGCTGACTGCAACACCAGTGTAGCTCCAACTGGCTTACTCTTCATTTCGTTATCCATCGGGTATTATTGAAGACGTTCCAGCGAAAATCCAAAATTGCTTCATACCTGTGGACGTTGTGATGCTCGACATGGATGTCGAGAAGGATACAATGCTCGTTCTTGGGCGTCCGTTCCTTAGCACCACAGAAGCTCGCATAGATGTGGGAGCCGGGGAAATCCATTTCCATATCAACAGAGAGGAGGAAAAGTTTAACTTCTGCCCAAAGCTGAAGCAATGCTCCATGATTCGGATCAAGATGGCCGAATGTTAAACACATTCAAGAGGTCGAAGTAACACCTCCAAAGGTGGATCCATTCATTTCATTCATGAGAAAATTATTCTATGCGAAGAACCTGTATTTACGTCCACGCTGACATCTCAAGAATATGGAGAAACCCTGGCCTTCCCAAAGGCCTAAGTCCACCAAACGGTCGAAGAAGGAGTGACGGAAGAAGAAGACAAGTCATCTGATCCCATTCCTCTGGGCCCGAATGCCAAGAAATGAAGACGGAGGAAAAGTCCATCTCATTGGACTTTGGTGAGACCTAGCCAATAGGATAATTGGTAGTTATCTTTTATTTGATTTTTCTTTTCACTGCTTTTGACTTTTCCCACTTACATTGATTTTTTGCACTACATATTTGATTTTTCCTAGCAAGTTGAGAATCTTATATTCTCAACCATCATTTTTATTTCTTTAATTCTCACAAAAAAATTGTTTTGAAAAAGAGTTTTGTTAGAAAATCAATTTTTCTGAGCTGCAAATGTGGTAAATAACCAACGGGCTAATTTTATAGCCGTTGGGGAGCAACTTGCCAAAAGAAGGACCAGGGGGCCCACCTGCAAGGTCAGTCGACCCTCCTGGTCACCTGAAGTGGGGAAAGGTCCTATTAGGCTCTCTATCCTCCAACAACTACATTTTGTGCCTCTTATGACCGTTGGGGGTGTACACTATAAATGGTTGCCGTGAGGAGGACCTCTCTTCACACTTCACCTCATTTTTCACCTCCCCAAGTTATTCTCTTGCTCACTTTGTTTTCTTGCTCTTCATTGAAGCACTCTTGCTAAAATCCAATCCAAAAAGATTTGCTTTCTTTTCATTTGCAATTTGCTCTCAAGAATTCAAGGAGAAAATTCGTCAAGGGTTTTGTTTCACTAACATCACCTCTTTTATAGTTTGGCCTTGGTGTTGTCTCTTGTTGTAGCCATAAAAGGAATGAAAACGTCATTTGGGAAGAAGAAGGGGGCTGCAAGCTCAACCCATGGTCGAGACTCAAGTGCACATCTCTCCTCTGTTGCTACACCATGTCCATGGAGGAGGAGTGTGTATAAAGACACCCCCATGGAGGAGAGAAACAACCCTTATCAACTTCTCCACGACAATGACCTCGACATACAAAGTGAAGTTGAAGATCAAGCACACAAGCTCCTCCAAGATCGTGAGTTTTTTCACACTTAAGCTTATGATCCGGATTTGATCTCCAAAGTAGGTAGGGAAAGCTGAAAGGAGAAAGAAGTTATCAAGTGGGAACCATGAAAATATGCTTAGGTGACAGGTAAGAGTGAATAAGGAAACAGTCTATTTCTGATAATCAAGTGAAAATAAGTGAACCAGATTGCAGCTGAAGGACACAAAGGTTTTTTTCTTTTTAGAAATTTGGAGCAGCTGAAGGACACAAAAGTTTTGGTGCAAAGTTTAGCATAACTATTTGACGGCACAAACAAAACATGTAATAATCTGCTAACAGCCAAATAAAACAAACAGTAAGAAAATATCCCAGTTCATATAAAAGCTGAGCCAATATCTGCTAGCAGCTAACACGCATGAAAAAATATTGATTACCATGGTCTGCATATTATATGAGTTCAAACTCTGCACACGATACTTAGCACTGATCCTGGGCACTATCTAAGAAACGGAGTTTATAAGCCTCTGCAGTGAATTGAGCAAGAACTATCACACACCAAAAAAATTTAAGGAAGCCAATAGAACTACAACATGCTGAGAACAAGAACTTACTATTTTTTCGTGAGCCATATTAGACGTGATGTAGCATCAGCCATAATGAAAATCTCTCTGTTCTGAGCATCCCTGAAAACATCATACGCATTCGTCCTCTATTCACCAGATAATTCTTCTATTGTAGATAGTAAAGTGATGCAGTTCTTGATGGAGAAATCAGCAGCCTCCGCCTTCTCTCTGGCTCTTCCTTGCTCTGCAACTTCCTCCTCTGTTTGCTTTGTCTTCAATTCAAGGTACCTTTCCATCATCTCAGCAACATTTGCATTTTGCTTGCGCTTTTGTCCACCCTTTTTCCTAAAAAACAATCACAACAGGTCAAAACTGAAAAAATAGTATTTTTGCTGAAACCTAAGCATAACAATATCCAAACGGTATCTTTACAACAGTATTCAGCAGTTTTCAGCTGGAACAAATGTATACAGATGAAAAGTATCTTTATATAGCAGTATTAAGCAGTACAACTGGAACCAAAGAGTATAATTCATAGTATCAATTACTTCATGATAATTTACCTTGTAGTGGAGCAATTTTTAGTAGGGTTTTCATCTCTTTCAGCAGCACCCCTTGACGACCATCTTTCAGCAGCACCCCTTGACGACTCAGATGCATCCCTTGACGATGTAACATCACATATCATCACATCATCGTCATCATCTTCTTGACCATCATTGTAGCTGGAAAAGATATCGAGACTTCCAATGGTTGTACCATGAGTCACTTGTTGCATTGCTGGTTGAATGATCCTCACATTGTCATCATCTTTTGGCTCGAGAGAGATGAAAGTCATCTTTCCATCCGCTGTTTTACCTACACAAAAGAGCAACGTACATAAATACATTGACAATAACAACATTCCACTGTTAAGGTTAATATGAAAGTAAAAGTTTTAACAATGGAAATTTACCTTCATATAACTTCTCTAAATCATCATATAGAGGAAAACCCTATCTCTGAAATTTGCTGTCTTTAGGATGGGACTACAACATACAAAATGAGTTAAGAACATAAAAATTGAAGGGCGGAAAATAATACATAGTATTGAAATACAATAATTTTTTTACCAAAATGATGTTATCCCAAATTGGAGACTCTTCCATTATCATACACAACTTGTCATCCCAATGAACCCCGTTTTGTTTACGAGCCTCCTTGAGCACCTTGAAATCCCTCTTTAGTTCCTTCTCTTTATCCATAATTTGATCCTTGGAAAATGAGACATATGGAAACTGGTCATGAAACTTTTGGACCATACGGTTCCATGTCTCCGTTGACCATCCATTTTGTCCTCTATAACAATCATTATCACGATCTCGGAGTATCTGAAACAATCCCTTCTCCAACCCAGGATTCCAATTTGCCCTAGAAGTTTTCACTACACAGAAAGTTCAAAATCACCACTTAGATTGAAAACTAATATGCAGCAGTTCAGAACAAATGCAAATTAGGGCTTGCCTGACTGTGAGTCAGGGGTGAAGTTAGCTTCTGGTGGTATTCTCTCCAAGGCCTCCTCCTCCTCAATCTCGGTCACTATATGATTTGCATATTATAAAGTATATAACTGACATTGAAACTATATGCAATGCACCTCTAAACACTGATAAGGAATGTAAATGGTTTTAATTTGCTTTGGGATTTTTACAGTGGATACTAGGTTCTAATAGGAAGATCTAGGACAAGAATTGTGGATGTTAAAGGAAGCT
The DNA here is from genome assembly GCA_036927565.1 of Tuctoria greenei. Lineage (NCBI taxonomy): Eukaryota > Viridiplantae > Streptophyta > Magnoliopsida > Poales > Poaceae > Tuctoria > Tuctoria greenei. Next base: position 120,139,876 of record JAYESD010000004.1, read on the forward strand.
TGTTGTCTCTAAAATTCCAACAATTAATTGTATTCTCTTAATTTTGGTATTAAATATGGAGATTTAACATGGCGAACAGTTGATGATCTGGTGATAGAAGGCCTCACTGGTTCTAGGAAAATTTGTTTTCTAATTTTCTGAATGTGCTACAGGGAGGAATTGATTTTACAAGTTTGGAAATAATTCTGAAAATGTCTGTGTACATTTCTGAATTTCCAATGAACTTTGAAGATTAGAACACTGTTTGGTATTGTAAATGCACTCCAATGAACTTTAAATTTTTACTGGAGATCAAGGAGATTTGATGGAGTGTTCTAACCAAAATTGGGAATTTTACAATTTCCAGATCAAGAGAAATTAATTTCCCAAGCAAATCTCTTAAAGGAATTAATTATAGAAATACTGGCGCTTTCATGTCCAACAAATTACACCACTACAAAGTGTGGAACAAATAAGTCCACAAGAATTTATTTTGAATTAATTGAACAACTATACTAGGAGAAAATTATTTTTGAAGTTTGGTTGAAATCTGTAATATTTCTGAAATGGAAATGTCTGAATATTCAAACCAAGGCCCATTTAATTGAATTTGGACCACTCAGATCTGGGCCACACCTGGGGCCATGGCGTTAAATCGCATGGCCGCACAAGATGCAGTAGCCACAACTGATCCTACGCGGGTGCTCCTTCACTGACGACTGGGCCCCGCCCATGTGTCTTCTTCCTCGCGACTCCAGTGAGGTGGCGGTGCAAAGGAGGCGGTGCATCGCCGGCCTTGTTGCTCCGGCCTCCTCTTGGCTCGTCCTTGGCTGCTTGGGCCCACTTTTGGACGAGAACTCGACCCTTCCATCCGTGAAGCTCGGTAGTGATCGTAGTTGACGCGCGACGGCGGGCGTGACCTCGACGGCGAGCTAGCGACGCTTACATTTCTACACTAATAAGCTTAGGAAAAAGGACCAGGAACCTTCCTGGGAACCTCAGGAACACGAAAATGGATGAGCAAGGGGGTGGAAATGGCTGTAGCATGACGTTCGCCGATGACCTAACCAAAAATTGCCGCCGATGAGGAAAACTCACCAAGAAACGCCTCTAGTCGATGATTCTCATCAGCGTTTGATTGAGGATGTGCATATAGGCATAATGGAACTATTCCTTAACTGGATTAGATTATACTTGCATATAGACAACGAATTGAAAGGTAAACCTAGCAAGAAGGATAAAGGCATGCCGAAAAGGAAATGAAGATTTCAAGCTCGATAGGGGATGAACCTAAGAACGGTTTTTACTGTGAGAAAGAGGGTGAAGTAGCGCTCGTTTCTACTGTTGAAGTCATCTCATGAACTGGGCTGGTTCACCGGCGTGACGTCGAGACAGAGAAGGTCCTGCTTAGCGGCCCAACGGCGACGGTCACTAAACTGCAAAATACCGCCAAACTGAGTGACAAAAATGTGAACCGAATGGTGTAGAAGATAGAACAGGAGGTGGTGCGACTTTTCTACTCTTGGAACACGGCGAGACAGTGCCTCATTTCGCTGGGAAGGTCAAGCAGAGGTGATGCTGCAACAATGGCGCCGGTGTTCTATTTCTGCAGAACAGAGAGCAAAAGAAGCGTCGGGGAGAAGCAACCGGGACGTATGTAGTGTAGAGTGGAGCTCTAGGCTACACAGCAGCTTGCTTGGTACATGCTTGCTGCGGTGGAGGACGCTCCCAACGTTGAAACGCGGAGAGCAGAGAGCAGAGGCGGTTCCTCTGTTTTCCCTCACTGACTAGGGTTCCCACCAATGCTACATTTTCTCCTCGTCTCTGCTCAATCAATTCTCCTACCAATCTCACTCTAAAAATGCTAGATCTTTGTAGGGATGCCAATTTAAATATGGATAATCAGGTTCTGCAATTTGATTCCCCATTTGATCCAACTGCAGTTGAATTCAAATTCGAATTTGAATTCGAGTCGAATTCAATGCACCTATGGAAATAAATAGTAAATGGCCTCCAAAATTATAGCATTTTCCCAGATGAATATTTGAAATATTAGGAATCTGATGGTCAACTCGACTTTGCAATTTGTGCAAGTTTGAACAGGAGCTAAATTTTGAATTTGAATATTCCATTTAGGGTTTTAATTCATTTGATATTTCAGTTGCTATCTTTAATTTCTTTTGGTCACTTTGTATTTCAAAGCTGAGATGACTCACAAATTTAGGGTTTTTACACCCTAGGAAATACCCTTCGGTGAAATGCTACAGCGGTACTTTCCATGCGCTTGCGGAACTCATCTTGCTTTGGCTTAGGTTATCCTAGTGCCTCTGCAAAACTAGCCTTTGCAGCTAGGATGAACTATACACGTTAAGAAATACCAACAGAGCTCTCCGCACGAAATGTAAGGCGAGATAATGTGACCACATCGTGCCTTGGTTGGTAATGGCGAGATAGATGTTTGAGGGTGGATTGGTAGCCCCGTCTATGTCTATTAATGCCCATCTCATGCTTGGCCCGATTGAACATGTTTGAATTGTACCGGAAAGCATACTGGCTATATGGGACCCATGAAACCGATGTACCTTAAGGAACCTATGTTGGAACATTTTAAATTCGCTTAAGATGTTGGCTGTTAGTACCGTGGGCATAAACTGGTTCATGAACATCTCACATCGGATGTGCGCACTGAGGGAGGTTGCTATTTGGGTCAATCAAACTGATTCGATATCGGTGAATCTTAAGAAAGGTGGCCACATATGACATAGAGTTAAGAGCACTGATGTGTCTTCCTTGAGCAAAGTATGTATGTGTCGTGCAGTCCGAGTGTTACTGATTCCAAACACCGTCTCATGTAAAAATAGATTGAGTACCACTTGTTCATCGAGTCCTGATAGTAATAAAGAGTAGTTGGAAGACTATGAGTATGGTGCTATAAATAATCTCTTGCATTGCAACCTTGGCAGAATTAGAGATAGCACAATTAACTTTATCATTCCCAAACAATTAACTTGTATGAAGCCTATGCAACCTTCGGCAGGTAACATCATGGATGAAGTGTTTCTTGTTTGATTGTGGAGTACACAATGTTGCATGCCCAGGGATCTCATATGCTACTCTAAAACTAGCAACTAAGGACTTACATTCGAATAGTTCATTTCTGCAAATTTCAGCTTCAAGTCTTTAATGTTTCATGCATGTAGAGTTTCATGTCTTTAGGCGAGACGGTTGATTCTTGCTAAGCTTCATGATCACGATTGCTCTAATCATGTTTGCAGGTACTAATATTGTTTATGCAATTGTCATCCAGCGAGACCTCGAACGCTTCGAGATGTTTGTCTCAATCTAGACTTTGCCACTGCAATATCGTCTTTGTGTTGCTAGTGGGAAGCGTCTGCACGCATGGACAACTTCTCTTTTGCATAGTTAGGATATGAGTGTGACTATGTATATTTCTGCTACGTTGTACATTATGTTGTAAAAGAGAATCATCTTGCAAAAAAAAAGATTTGTGTTGGTTATTTTAAGTTGCTTTTCATGTGTGCTATTTGGTGTCGCATCGCACGGCACCACCCAATGTGCTTCCTACCATGGAGGGATGCCAATCTTCACAATTTTCTCTAGGGTTTGAATGTAAAACCCTTTCTCTAAAAGTGAGGTCTAGTGTCGAAAATCATTGACCAGATGATGGACAGACCTCGCGAGTAACCTTGCCCTCTTCGTGATTTGGCCAGAATCAGAAGTTACTCACTGAGTTTATGTACCGATCTTGTTAGTGCTGGACTAACAGAGATCATCTCATTGTGGCGTCCCATGCTAGAAAGCACTGAGAGACATGGAGTACCATTGACTCCTCTCGAGCCACTGGAGCCGTATGGACGGTGGTCCTTCGAAGTGGACATTGCTTGCGGCGCGACTAGAGTCGTGAATCGCCTAGGGGGCCCAGACATAGGTCTGAGTGAGATCCCTTCATGTGGACTTTCTCAGAATAGGAAAGAGCCTCAAGGTATTGGATTGGATCTCAGTAGGACCCATTCCCGTCATGCAACCTGAGCCATGAGCCGTTTGAGGGCTTGCTGAGATGGGGGTTTTCGATGGTCACAGGTGTAGCGAGCATTGGACCCTGCGATGGAGAGGTGGTCTGCACAAGTTTTTGATCAATTGCCTGCAGGGGTGGGACTTTAGAATGTGTGAACAAGAAATCCAAATATTCAATTAGGCGATCCATCGAAGTGGTAGCAATGCTTGATAGATTTGATGGCCACCTAAAACCTTAGTACAGCCATCTGCGAAATTTGTCGTCATTGATGTAGATAGTAACATGGGTTGATGCTCCCATACTTGTCCGTGCCAAAGGTCATGAGATGATCCAGACAGAGGCACCATAGTTGGCCGGATATGAACAAATTCGTTCTATCCGCTTAATGCACCCAATCGAAATGGACTTGGTTGGTCATGGGTTGTTAGGTACTCATCCTCCTCTAGACATGCACTACTCGAGGGTGGACTTGTGTGTTAGCACAAAAGCCAACATCGATCGGAATCGCCTACCGGAGCAAAATTTATGCGACTAGGGCCGACTTCACCATTTCCATGCAAATGCAGTGGACTTTGTTTCCAAAGGATCTGGTCCACCATCTTTGTGCTATGTTGGAGGACTTTGTGCTACCAGCAGCATGCGATGCAGGAATGGTAGGCTTCCTTTTTATGGAATTCTCCGAAGAGACAAGGATTCCCGGACCTAATCCACGATTAGTGGTGTGAAGTTTCATATCTTTTCATCACTATCCACATTGGCAAGGTCCAGGGATATGTGGCCCTACAGAGGTGGAGCAGACGCAAGGGTGCGCCCAGCTCAATAAATTACCCAGGAGTCCCGGAGGATCCACTGTTTTTGTTATAACTTCATGGGCAAAAAAATGGAATAGCCCAAAAGGTGATACATGAGTGTGTATACTTCCAAGCTGCAACACAGAGTCAATAATTTTTGCTGTCGTTTATCGTTGGGATTCCTGTAGTGCAACACAGAGTCAAATGGTGCTGGAATAGTAATAGAATAATATCATCAAATCGGAGAAGAATCTTATCATTTTGTAGTCCCTGCAACAACTGGAGACATTCCACTATGCCCGAAAGGTGCTTCTTTGAGGGTCCCACGTGCTTATTTGGTGCATGATAGTCTCGTTGGTCGTGCCCGCTGATTCATCGAAACTCGCACCCTCAATGAAGTAGCATCCTCTGCACCTAGAAGGAGTATACCCTTGCCTATTATGGCCACCTTTATTTTCATTTTTGATTGTGGACTTATGCTTATCGTTCGGCCAGCCGCGCAAGTACTCCACTCTTGTGTTGTTGTGTTCATATGACTATACATGTCCACTAAAAATATAAGTTAAAAGTATACTAAGGGTAGAGTACATTTAACACATGACTTATCTATGCATCTCGTAGCCTCCGGGCGAGCCTGGTGGCAATCTTCTTTGGCCGAGTAGTGGGCAAGTCATCGCTGGTCTGCAGGCACTGCCTGACAAAAGGATGCGGGGACTCGTCCCTTTGCTGGACGACCATTCTAAGAGCCCCCATGCTGCCGCAGTCTGCTGGAGGTCCCTAGAACGAAACTAGGAACATTTGGCAAAGCCCCCTCCACGAATAGATCAACACTGGAGGAAGGTTCACCAGCCACTGGTGGACTGGCCCCCAGAGAACAACTGGAAAGTAATAGCCGTTACATCCCTGCTTCCCTCAATGGAGCTAACAACCGCAGCGTAGTCCTGTAAGAACTTTGCTAGCAGTGAGGTGCCTATTGACACTTGATAAGCTACATTATTGAAACATTTGTGGCAATGGTGCTAGGAATACTTTAGTAGTGCATCCTGGGGCAATATAAGATAAACCTAGAAGCGCACAAAGTATACCATTATAGCATTTCACCCATAAGTATTCGGGGTATCATATTTGTTTACCTCGAAGGAAGGTGGCGAAGTAAGGATGTAATTGTTCTTATGACTATGGAATATAGTACTTGGTAGTTATTTGAGAAGTAGGGCAAATAAGGTTATTGGGTATTCTGACACACACAAGTATTTGCTCTAATAAGATAAAACTAACCGAGTGGAACAAAGACTAGTGAAGGGAGTTATTCCTTTTATGCCTCTTGAATACATGTGTATAGGCTAGTAATGTACAAACAAGCATGCTAGTGGTGAATCCTAGAATTTAGTGTTTCTTGACAGTCGTTAAGTACCATTTTTGTCCATCAATTCAACTGACATACATGAAGGATTATGCATTTCCTACACGCATCACACATATGAATAACATAATTCAACATGTACTTGAAGAAATGGTGCATGAAGGTGTTTTTATGTGTATTTCAGGAACATGGATGACCATGTGGTAAAGAAACACACATCTGACCGGTCATACGCTTCCACATGGCACCCCGCGGATCCAATGGCCCACATGCAGGCATGTACCAACACTTTAGTTGGATTCATCTAGAAACACGTTGACGGCCCACATATTAATTCCAAGAGCTAGATGAGGCCAAGGGGAGCCAAAGCCAGTTCATCCGGCTACCCTAGTTGGTTGAACTGGTCATTGCCTTGTTTTTCTTGTGCTTCCATGTCGCGGCTCTTGGAGGCTCACCGAAGGTGGTGGAGATTGCTTCCCATGCAATAATGACACCAAACTGGCCTGTAGAGTGTATAAATAGGGGTGTGCCTCATTTCACCCTCACACACACACACCATTGAGCAACACTCTTGTGTATACATTCTCCTTAGGTCCTTATTGGAGTTTTGGCTTAGAGAAGAGCTTCTCAAGTTCAGAAGTCAGCTAGGAAGTCTTAGTATGTCTCTTGTACTAGTCCTTATATTGACTTATGCACTCATAATGGTGATAGTCTTCTCATAGTCATATGTTTGTATGAAGTGTTTCTTATTTGATTGTGGATTCCAAATATGTGGTAGGAATAGTTGTTATTATGCTAGCATGATAATCCTATTGTTATGCTATCATAAACATCATAGGTCTCCACTATAGTCTAATTAAAATATGAATATGTTAGTATGAACTCATTAGTGTTTAGTTCCAGCATTGGTTCAACGATCATAAGAATAGGAATTTCCTTAGGTTCATATCCAGGATTTTGGGTATCTGCTTAGTATGAAAACACGATGTTTTGATGCTTAAGTAGCACTGGATTTCTCGTATGCCCATGGATATTAGGGCTGTACATGAAATGAACTAAATATCCTTTTTTGCCATGGTTATGTAAAGGAAATCTGGTTAACCAACCTGAATCTTCATTGATATAAGTGTCGGGAGCTAACCAATATTCTTTGATCCCTGAACCGTTTGAGGTTGGAGGATCATCCTGGCAAGAGGCAACAAGTGACCAATGGGCCATTGGAAGAAGGTTGGATCTTCACGGGTCTAACTCAAGCTCAAGTAGATTGTGTTCTTCACCATCGAGTGCCCATGTTCCTTCTAGGCTAGAGGTTTCTATGACATTAGTCAAGGAATGACGAATCTTGCTTGATGGATAGGACACCTTGATGTGAGGGCGGGAGACATCCTCAACACCGTTCAAGTCCACATCCATGGTCATGAGTGGTAGCAACATGTCGACACCTAGTTCAACAACGCCAATGCCACACTGCAACAACAATAGGCCGACTTCATGGCCTGTTTCCGTCATTAAGTATTCAACCCTTGTTATGAAGATTGATGAAGATCAAGATTGGGGGAGGACTCTCACTAGAGGTAATTTGTATCACAACCCACTTTGCATATCACTCCCCTTTTTCCACATCACTTGCATTTAAAAAAAAAGGATAGAATTTTGCATGGTAAGAATGCTAAATCCTTCATATGTTGAAATGATGAATAGTTGTTTTTTATTTTCTTTAGTAATAAGTTAAATTTCATATTTTCCAACTATTGGGTTTACTAGCTTTAAGTATTTCGCCTTCAACATAGAAAAATTGGGGGTAGCATGAGCATAATCCAATTCTAGCTTGTTGTGAGGTATGATATAGTACATAGAGCTGCTAAAATCGTAATCAAAGTGAAACTTAATCTCCAAAGAATTTTCAAATTAATTTAAATTTAAATTCCTCATTTGACTTGAATTCCCACTAAAGCCATATGATACTTTCACTCGATAAAACCCCAAGCATATTCTATTTGATTTCACATTGAGCCTAGTCAAACTAGTGTAGACCTATGTGAGAATCTTTTTATACTTTCTTGACAAGATTTCACGTGCACATGCTAAACTTCTACACTATAAGTTAGCAAATTTTCCATCTTTCCACTCCATCACATAAAGATACTCCATATATTCATTGACAAATACTTTCTTAAAGTTTTTTGAAAAGGAGTAGAGGGCAGGACTACAAGGAAAAAAATAAGGCATGCTCTCAACAAATAAGCATGAGAAAAAAAGTAGGCATGCATCATCCTTACAATAAATAGAGTCCACAAAAATGAGTTATCTTCCACTTCCACCAATATTCCATCACACTTGCACATCTTGATCTTAAGGTATGACTAGTTTTGTCTTAAGGATTACTCTTTTGACTTAGCAAAACATGTGAAACAAATATGCCTACTCTTGTTCCCTACCAAACTCCACAATGTCCATATTTAGATGTAGGACCAAAAAGGCATTGCCTTCATGAGAAAATTCCACACACAAAAAATTGATTGATCGTGAGTTATCATTTGATGAACTTATGTCCATTTTTGAAAATCATTTGAATTCTCGGAAATTCAGTGGAACTTAGACAATAGGTGATGTATGCTTTATGAGTTGTTCTATCTTTCAGTCACCCATTCCATAAACAAACCATAATCGCCTCAGTCGCAGCCTGAGCGCGTAATCGAGCCGGTTGGACCTTTCCGGCCATTTCTTCACATCCATAATTCTTTACCACGCCTTGAAACAATGGTTCCATGTCCACGCACCCCTTGCACGTGCAAACACTTTCCAAAGCATGCACGATACCTTTATATGCATTGTCCTTGACCCAAACATGTTGCGTGACCTCCCAATCAACTGAACCACAATTCCTCCCAAACTTGATTATTGAACCTCATCTTCTCCCTAAGACCAGTTCAATAGTTCACTGTCACTAGCCATGTATTGACCTCAAGCAACTCCTGCACATGAACAAACAACCCATCTTTGCGAGCCCAAATCCTCAACTTGACTCTCATTAGTCCGAGAACTACAACACCTCATGTGAGCACCTCACATAAGCATGTTGCAAAACATAGCAAGATATTGCCGACCATGACCAGCCAAAATGCATCAAAAACTTAGAAGATGAATACTAAGAAAACTTCGCATAAGACAAAAAGATTTTTTGAAACATTGCAAGTTAAAAATAGATTAGCTGAATTAAAACAGTAAGATCCGACAGTGTGAAATGTTCTCTGCAGTAAGGATTCCTCCCGATATGCATTGAATAAGTTTGAACAGTCCGAACTGATCGATAGTAACTGCTACTCCCGATACAAGGTTAAAAGTTCAGATAATGCAATGTGCGTTATGCAGTATAAATTGAAGGTAACTGTTACTCTCGAATGCATATTTGAGAAGATCGGACATTTCAAACTGAGTTTCACCAGTATATTCAAAACATTGCATGTAAACCCTCACTTTTGACATAATTGCCGATGTATTCAGCACATATAGGTCTCACAATCTCCCCCTTGGTGAATGCATTGGCAACACCACCTAGAATCCGAATATGACTCATTCACATTTCATGAAAAGTTTTGACAGAAGCAATTTTTTCCCCTTTTTGAAAATCAAAAATCAAAAGAGAAGATAAATTATCCCCCTAAGGATGTACACTCCCCCTTAGTAGAACGTGTAAATCAAAACAATTGTGAATGTGCAATGTGTGACAAATTTTTGCCCCTTTGATAACGTATTCAGCAAGGTTCAAATGAGAAATTTGAATTTTTTATGAGCATAATATGACATATATACATATAAAACATAGCTCATCCAAGCCATACTATCAAGTAACATACACTATCACATCAATGAGATAAATAAAGTAGTGTAAGTCATGCTAGAGAGAAAGTGCATTTTCAATTTAAACAAGTCATGGTCTCACAAACTTAGCTATTTCAAAACTTGAAAGCATGACACATGATGCTTTTTTATTATCTTTTAAAGCAAAATTTTAAATCATATCAACTTTGCAAGGGATTTTATGCAACATCAGCCTTATTCTAACTAACCAAGCCAAGCCTATATCATTTGACAATCAAGAGTTTAAAGACATGGTTTTAGTCATACACAACTCCTTCCAAGTGCAAATGATAAGCAATCTCAAAAGAAATGTGATGCATGCATATTCTCTTGATCTTTTCTAATTTTCAATTGATCATAAAATCTTAAGATGTGGGCTATTAGTTGATTAATTTTCATAATTAAAAGCATTTGTGAGTATGCAACAAGTTTAAAATAGCAAGAAAGTTCAATCGTGGCCAGATTTAGTGTAATTAATTATTCAAATTACTAGTCATGGCAAAAACTACAAAATGTATAACATGAGTAATGTAGTAAGAACTTTCAGCATGTAAAAGGAATCACAAAGTCGTATATGTATGAAATCACTAAGTCATGTAAAAGGAATCACAAAGTCATATAGTAAAAGGAATCACAATGTCTTTTAATTTAATATTCACACATAGACTTTCCAAGTTGCAAAACTCTCCCTCAGTTTAAGACATGAGGATGCATAACCCCTATTTCAATACGAAGGAAAGAAAAAAAAATCCAAAGGTTTTGTAAAAATATCAGCCAATTGTTGTTCGATATCTACATAGTGAAGCACAATGTTTTTTTTTTCAACATTATCACGCAGAATGTGATACCTAATATCAAAGTGCTTTGTTCTAGAGTGTTGCACGGGGTTTTTAGTAATGCAAATGGCACAAGTGTTTGAACAATCCATTAAATTTATGAGCAAGCGCTAGCAGCGGCTACATATTCAGACTAAGCCATGGATTGTGCAACTAAATTTTGTTTTCTAGAGGTCCAAGCAACAAGTGAATTACCAAGAAAATGACAAGCACCCAATGTACTTTTCTTATTAATCATATAACCCCAAAAATCATCATCCGAGAAGGCTTTCGAAGTAACATTTGAGGAAGAAGGAAAAGGACTGCCAAATTTTTGAGTTCCATGTAAGTACCCAAGAATCATTTTGATGGCTTGACGATGTGATGCACGTGGGAAAGCTTGACATCGTGCACAAAGGTATAGAATGAATTGTATGTCCGGTCTTGATGCTGTGAGGTACAAAAGTGACCGACCATGTCTCTATATTCTTCTTGATCCGCCATCTTCATGAAGTTCAAGTGTTGTCTTTGTTCGCATTGGTGTCTGATGGGGCTTGCTGTTTTTATATTGAGGCCCCTAAGAAGATCTTTCGTATACTTCATTTTATGCACAAAGGTTCTCTCCTTAGTTTGCTTGATTTGTAGCCCTCAAAAAAGAGATTTCTCCCATCATACTCATCTCAAATTCTAAACTCATAATAGCTGAAAACTTGGACACAATATCATTAGAGCACAACCAAAGATAATATCACCCGCATACACTTGAACGAATAGTGAGTCATTGCCATGCTTAAGCACGAAAAGAGTTTTATCTACTTTGTCCATGGTAAAACCCTTTTCAAGTAAGAATATATTTAACCTATGATCTCATTCTAGGTGCTTGTTTGAGACCATACAAATCTTTGGATAGTTTATAAATATGATTAGGTAAATCCGGATTTTCGAAACCTAGTAGTTGCTTAACATAAACCTCCTCATCAACGTAGCAATTAAGAAAAGCACTTTTAACATCCATTTGATTTAACTTGAAACCTTTAGATTAAGCAAATGCTAACAAAATTCTTATAGCTTCTAATCTAACAACAGAAGCAAAAGTTTCATCAAAATCTAGACCTTCAACTTGTGTGAAACCTTGAGCAACCAGCCATGCTTTGTTCCCAACCACTACCCCATCCTCACTTTGTTTTTTTAAGCACCCATTTAGTCCCTATCAACGTGTGATCATTCGGTGGAGATACTAGTTTCCAAACTTTATTTCTTTGAAAATTTTCTAACTCTTCTTGCATGGCAATGATCCAAGATTTATTAGTGAGAGTGTGTGATAGATCTTTTGGTTCAAAAGAAGCAACAAAAGCAGAATGAGCATGAGAGTTTGGATTGAAAAACCTAGATTGTGTGACTCGCTCGTGCAAGCTTCCAATAATATGTTGTGGAGGATGAGTTTTGAAGATGTGGAGGGAAGTAAATGTTGGTATTTCCTAACACCAAAGATCATCTCTGGTGAGAGATGAGATCCGCAAGTGCATAGAAGATACTGTTGTTGCATTTCACCCAAGAGTATTCCCAAAGGTATCGTATTTATCCCAAAGTAAGATGGTGAAGTAAAGGGAACACTATTACTCATGATCAAGGTATGAGGTAGTAAGTATTTATCAGAACATGGGTAAGATGATAATAGGGGTAGTGTGACACACACCTAAGGAATCTACTCTAAGGGTAAGGTTGTCCTAGTGTGGGTTATGCTACGAGAAGTGGATGCTCCTACTGTGCTCTAATTACGCATATACATAGCCTATTAGTAGGAAGAAAATTTTATGCAGCCCTGCTACAAATCCCTCTCTTTACAGCACCTTTCAGATGGCCGCCACCTGTCTCAATACGCATCTCAAAGCAACACCCCAACAACCGCTTCTTGGATCTATGACCATTCGACCGGCTCCGCAACTATTATATCTGTGCATGCCATCAGCTCAGGCAAGGAGCTTCGATGCTCACGCACTTGCGTATCCAACAGAGAATGGCCAATCAATTTGAATACACCAATTTTATGCCATTCCCTCCGAGACAAAGGAAGCCAACAGTGGATGAGCAATCCAACAGCTTTGTTGAAAATATTCAGAAGATCCACATCAATGTTCCCTTGATAGATGTGATGCAAGTACCCACTTATGCTCGCTATCTCAAGGACTTACTAAATAACAAGCAGTCATTTCCCACCACTGAGGTTGTCAAGCTTATAGAGAGACTGCAATGCTGCAATCCTCTATAGGATTCTAGAGAAAAAGAAGGACCCTGGATGTCCTACTATATCTTGCTCAATTGGGCCTCACTACATTGACAAGGCACTTTGTGACATTGGAGCAAGTGTGGGTGTTATGCCTAAGGTGGTCTTCGACTAGCTGAATTTCACAGAGCTGACTGCAACACCAGTGTAGCTCCAACTGGCTTACTCTTCATTTCGTTATCCATCGGGTATTATTGAAGACGTTCCAGCGAAAATCCAAAATTGCTTCATACCTGTGGACGTTGTGATGCTCGACATGGATGTCGAGAAGGATACAATGCTCGTTCTTGGGCGTCCGTTCCTTAGCACCACAGAAGCTCGCATAGATGTGGGAGCCGGGGAAATCCATTTCCATATCAACAGAGAGGAGGAAAAGTTTAACTTCTGCCCAAAGCTGAAGCAATGCTCCATGATTCGGATCAAGATGGCCGAATGTTAAACACATTCAAGAGGTCGAAGTAACACCTCCAAAGGTGGATCCATTCATTTCATTCATGAGAAAATTATTCTATGCGAAGAACCTGTATTTACGTCCACGCTGACATCTCAAGAATATGGAGAAACCCTGGCCTTCCCAAAGGCCTAAGTCCACCAAACGGTCGAAGAAGGAGTGACGGAAGAAGAAGACAAGTCATCTGATCCCATTCCTCTGGGCCCGAATGCCAAGAAATGAAGACGGAGGAAAAGTCCATCTCATTGGACTTTGGTGAGACCTAGCCAATAGGATAATTGGTAGTTATCTTTTATTTGATTTTTCTTTTCACTGCTTTTGACTTTTCCCACTTACATTGATTTTTTGCACTACATATTTGATTTTTCCTAGCAAGTTGAGAATCTTATATTCTCAACCATCATTTTTATTTCTTTAATTCTCACAAAAAAATTGTTTTGAAAAAGAGTTTTGTTAGAAAATCAATTTTTCTGAGCTGCAAATGTGGTAAATAACCAACGGGCTAATTTTATAGCCGTTGGGGAGCAACTTGCCAAAAGAAGGACCAGGGGGCCCACCTGCAAGGTCAGTCGACCCTCCTGGTCACCTGAAGTGGGGAAAGGTCCTATTAGGCTCTCTATCCTCCAACAACTACATTTTGTGCCTCTTATGACCGTTGGGGGTGTACACTATAAATGGTTGCCGTGAGGAGGACCTCTCTTCACACTTCACCTCATTTTTCACCTCCCCAAGTTATTCTCTTGCTCACTTTGTTTTCTTGCTCTTCATTGAAGCACTCTTGCTAAAATCCAATCCAAAAAGATTTGCTTTCTTTTCATTTGCAATTTGCTCTCAAGAATTCAAGGAGAAAATTCGTCAAGGGTTTTGTTTCACTAACATCACCTCTTTTATAGTTTGGCCTTGGTGTTGTCTCTTGTTGTAGCCATAAAAGGAATGAAAACGTCATTTGGGAAGAAGAAGGGGGCTGCAAGCTCAACCCATGGTCGAGACTCAAGTGCACATCTCTCCTCTGTTGCTACACCATGTCCATGGAGGAGGAGTGTGTATAAAGACACCCCCATGGAGGAGAGAAACAACCCTTATCAACTTCTCCACGACAATGACCTCGACATACAAAGTGAAGTTGAAGATCAAGCACACAAGCTCCTCCAAGATCGTGAGTTTTTTCACACTTAAGCTTATGATCCGGATTTGATCTCCAAAGTAGGTAGGGATTCCAAATTCTCTTCTATTTGGCGTGCATTAGGATGGTGAAATTTTGCTAACATAGAGGAGAAAGGTTCACACCTTCTCACTATACAATTCCTATGCACCCTCAAAATAGTATTTGATGGTATTACATTTAGATTATTTCAAAAAGAATACAACATCCTATGGAAAGAATTAAGTAAAATCCTAAGCTTCCATAAACGTTGTTTGCTAGATTTAGACACTTTTCTAGATTTAACAAACAAAGTTTTTGGCATGAATTGACTAGTGAGGTCACATGTAGGGCTCCTAGAAATATCCACTTGCAAAATCCTACATTGTGCTTCATGCATAGATGGGTGGCTATGACTATGTTCCCTAGAGGAGATATTAGAATAATTTGTGATGATGAATTGAGAATTCTTTGAATTAAGAAATTAAAAGAGAAATTAAAAGTTGCTCCAGTTAAAGCCATGATGACACAATGGTTAGACTAAATTTCAAAGACAGGGCTAATTGAATGTACTTCATTGATTACCCGTATTGCTACTAAGGGAGGAGCATTAGAATATACTTCATTCGAGCACATTAAAACTGAACGACAATTGATTAATGAAGACTATCTAGTGCAAGGAAATACCCTTAAGCATGATCATACTGGCTCTTTGGTATTTTTCTATCCCGACATTGTCAATGAAATAGGGTTACCTAACCCAGATTTTCATTTGTACAAATGGTGAAGGCTAACCAATGATCTTCTTCCCATCGAGGAATCTAGAAGAAGCAATGTCTCTAGCAGGGTAACAATGAACCATGCAAAGAGTGCGGCCATGGGTATAATCATGATCATCATATCGATCTATTATCCACCCCGACGACCTCCCCGGTCTATCAGTACCAAGAGGAAGAGAACCCAACCGGTGATGCACCCAGATGGACTCAACCTGATCTGTAAGAGGTCGGAGGGTCATCTCTACATGAATGGCGGAGTACCAGATGGGAGACATCCCTATCCACTTCAAGCTCTAGCAGCTTGCCTCCTACGTCAATGAGAGGACATCATTCCTTTTCAGCTAGAATTCATTATGAATATAGCCAAGGAATGACGAATCTCACTAGATGTATGAGAGACCTTGAAGTGAGGATGGGAGACATCTACAACTGATGAGTAGGTTTAGTCCCGATCTTCCGAAAGGTACGTCGATTGGGGTGGAGAACTCGACGTTGATGATCCGCGGCACTCGAGCGGTTCGAGTACCTCTGCAATCACTACACCACGGCTCCGTTGGTTATCAACCATGCTGCACACGCTTGACCTCGCCAAGAAGGCTAATCCCTGCAAGTGCAACCGAGAACACGAGCAAGAACGTAGAAGACACGATCGGAAATCGCGAAGTTGGGGTCTCACAAACCGTAGAACGGCGATTTTATTGATCTAAGCAAAACCCACCGAATATGACTGGCGGATGCAGTATTTATAGGCTAGGGTTCAACCAAAACACGATTAGATGCGTCCCTAATGGACTCTTACGGGATACAAGGCCCAAAGGCCCGATTCGGTGGTGCAGCACCAGACAGAAATCTGGACTCGACTTGTTTCAATGATTCCCAATGACTCCGAAAGAATTTTGAGGTGGGACCAGAACCATTGGAAATTTTATCTTCTCCTCTTTCCGTGCATATGTAGAACGTCGAAAATGGAATCTGTATGCCTCCTGGGCGTCTGTTTTAAGGTGTACTTCTCCTGGACTCCGAGCTGAACTCGAGTCCGAGTTGTAAACTGTTTCCATCAACTTGTGGACGTCCCAGGTGGTTCTCCACCTCCCAAGGCCTCCTTCCTTCACTTGTTTATCTTCTCCGTTATTAAGGGAGTCCACATCTAAAGGAGTCATCTCAACTTTCTACATCCACTTCATCACACATGCACAACTCTTGATTCAAAAGTTTTGAATTGATTTCTCCTAAGGCTTACTTTTTTGACTTAGCAATATTATGTGTTACAAATATACCTACTTACATTCTCTATCAAGCTCCACATATAAGCCATATTTAGTGGTATGATTAGTATAGGCAAATACCTTGGTGAGGATATATTTCCACTACACAAAAAGGAGTGATTAAGAGAATCAAATCGAGGAACTTATAATCTAAATTGGAACTCTTCGGAATTTAAGTGCAACTTGATATCTAGGCTATGCTTTCTCCATTTACTATTCTATCTTTCAACTACCCATGAATATGAAAAGCATAAGCCCCATAATGACTTAAGAAGGGTAGTGTACCATAGCCAATTTTGCAATACTAGGTAGAGTATTTTGTTGTGCACTTGATACTTTTGAAAGGTAGAACATTGTAGCAACTCTTGATCGTCAACCTAAAGTATTGACTTTGCTCGGTATGAGCAAAGGATGAGCTTGGGGGAGTTAGTTGACAGCTGTTGTACCCCAATTTCACCCGTCAATATAACTCAATTATGTGAAGGATATGTCATTTCTTGCGCACATCACCTTTCCACTTGTCCTTGGAAAAACAGTGCATGCAAACTTTTTATACAGGAATTGAGGTGAAAGCGGGGAACAATCCTAAAAAGTACCATCCCAGCCGATTAGGCGATGACACGTGGTATCACATGGATCAAATGGCCCACAAATAGAGGTATTTGATGAGATCCAACGATGTATCACCCATATCAGTCAATAGGACCCACCTAGAAGTAAACCTAAGGAAGCATACGTGGAGTGGAGCAAAGATCAGGTCGGCGAACCTGGTGGTTCGGCTGACGTCCTCCTGGCGCCAAACGCGGTCAACTTCCACGTGTCACTCACTTGTGGTGCTTTGATAATGATTACGACAGATTCACACGGTTTTGGCGGCGGGAACCGACCCTTCTCCAACTATAAATAGGACCCCCTACCCCTCACTTCGACACACACCGCTTGAGCTTCATTCTATTGTATCCACTACTTTCCATAGTCTTTAGAGGAGTTAGGCTGTAGAGAGGAGAGTCTCTAGTCCCAAGTCCAAATTGGGGAAGGAGTAGAGGGAGTCTCTCTTCCAAATTCCAAATTGGGAAGGGTATGGCTCATGTATTCCTTCTTTTATTTGTGACTTTAGACATAATTAAGATGTTATCTTTAGTCTTCCATTGTACGTATGCTTGGATGAAGTGTTTCTTGTTTCATTGTGGAATCTATGTATGTGGTAGGAATAGTCTTTATGATTGCATTATATTGATCTCATCTTATCATCATAAACACTATAAACCCCCACTATATTCTAAATAATTATGGTATGATTATGTTAATATGCTGATTTAGTTCATTGCCTTAGAATGGCTTGTGCCTAGGATCTTATGGTATTTACTTAATATGATAGAATGGTGCTAGGGTAATTAAGTAGCATTGAATGTCTCGTAGACCAACAGATTGAAGAGGTAGGTAGTAGATGGTGACATCCCTATCTGTTCTTTGTAATACTTTACGGTCGGCTATGCCACAGGCTCTTGGCGGGAATCATCCTAGTATTGCTAGGGGTAAACCCGTGCCTGATGTGTTAAACAACATAGCATAGGAATTCAAAATTAGCATGATTCATTAGTAATTGACTTAGGCTATGTATATGTACAATAGAAGCATTGTAGGAGTAACTCACCGTTCGTCAGTCTAATCTCTCTCTAGGATCCATTTATCCCGCTTAGAATAGAATGCTCTTGTGTGTGTCACACTACCTCCAATTATCCATTATCCATCCTCACTTGAACCCTACCTAGACCATTCTACCCTTTCCATTTGATGATTGCTACACTTCCACCTAGCCTTCCCTTGGGATAAAATAAATGACACTCTTGGAATAATCTTTTGAGGGGAAATGCTACATAGATAGTTTTCGTGCGCTTGCAGAATTCATTTTGAGATCCTAAAGAACAATTAACAATCATTTATGGCACACTAGCCAGGGATGAATTGTTAGTGGTGCGTAAGACATATCAACACTCCTCTCTACGGCCTAACCTCCACTAGGGACCTAGGAGAACTAGTGTATACAAGAAAGAAGACTTGAGTGGTGTGTGAAGTGAAGTGAGGCCTCTCCCACCTATTTATACAAGGAGTAGAGGTGACTCCTACCACCAAAAGCGCGCGAATTAGTCACCATCATTATCAGCTCATCGCAGGGAGTCGACACATGGAAGTTGACCGCATTTGGTGCCACTACCAGGTCGGCCAAGCCACCAGGTCAGCTGACCTCGTTAGGGGATAGACGCGGTGTGCTTCCCCCAGTTGGCTCACATGTGGGACCTCTGACAATTTCGGGGCGCTACGCCGTTCGATGCCCTCGGGTACTCCTGTAGGTGGGCCATTTGATCCATGTGCTGCCACATGTCAGAGCTTTATTGGCTGGGAAGGTATTTTTTAGGATTCCTCGGTTGTATTCACTTCATTTCTGCGTAAAATACCTGCATGCACCATTTTCTCCATGTACAAGTGGAACTAGATTATTTCTAAAAGCAATGCATGTAAGAAATGTCTATTCCATCAAATAATTGAGATATATTGACGGTCAAAATTGGTACTTAACGACCGCCAACAGTAGGCACTTTACAAGCTCCTTGGTCGTCAAGTTCATCTGAAGCAGGACCAGCAGTAATAGTCGTTGGTGCTGGTTCTGGGTCAAAATCAGAAGCAGAAATGATGTTATTAGCTTCTGAATTTTTCGAGCAGCAGCACCACTGCTTCCTCATCTTCAATAAAAATACGCTACCCCTAATGATATGCATCTTTATCTACAATATTAGAGCTAGTACTCGAGCTAGGTTCATCAAAAGAAAGCTCACAAGTCTCCACAATTTTGTTAGTATCAAGTAAGAGCACACGGTCGCCTCTAGTATGAGATGTATAACCATGGAACATGCCATCAACAGATCTAGCTTAGAATTTATCAAGATTACCATGTTGCTTAATAACGCATTTGCAACCAAAGACTCTAAAATGTGTAACACTAGGCCTATGTCCAAACCAAAGCTCATATGGGGTTCTCTAGTTTAGCTCGCAAGAAAATTCGTTTTGGAACATAACAAGTTGTTGCAATTGCATCTGCCCAAAATATTCTAGGAGTTTGATGTTGATGAAGCATAGTCGTAGCCAAATCAACTAAGGTCTTGTTCTTTCTTTCTACAACATTATTTTGTTGGGGTACATATGGTGAAGAAAATTGATGATCTAATCCATTTTCAGCACAAAAGTGATTAAATGATTGGTTTTAAATTCGGTTCCATTATTACTTCTAATTGCTTTTAAGGATCTTTGATGGTCAAGTGAAAGTATAAGAATCAAACTTCTGAAGTGACAAAAAGATTAATTCTTAGATGCCATAATGTAAACCCAATAGTACCTAGAATAATCATCAACAATTACAAGCACATACCATTTAGCTCCATCACATAATTGAGATATATACACGGTCGAAATTGGTACTTCACGACCGTCAACAAACTCCCCCAATATTATCCTTTGTTTGTCCCAAAGCAAAGTTAAAGACTTAGGTTGTTGATTAGGAGTTGCTACTATGTCTTGTGCCACAATAGTACCAAATGCACAATTAAACATTATACCTTGTATTGAATGAATTGGCAATAGTACTCACCCTTTACCCTAGTCCTTATGGGGATTTGGCCTTCTCTTCTCCTTGGGTGGTTGAAAGAAAGAACAGGTCACAAAGCATGCATTATTCCTAATATCTAAGTTCCACTCAAATCCCGAAGAATTTCAAATGATTTTCAAAATAAGTCTTAAGTTCTTCAAGTTATACTCTCAATCACTCCTTTGTGTAAGTTTAATTTACCTCACCAAGGCAATGCCTTTTTTGTCCTATATCTAAATAAGGCTTTTTGTGGATCTTGGTAGGGAACAAGAGTAGGCATATTTGCAACACATATATTGCTAAGTCAAAAGAGTAAGCCTTAGGAGGAAACAAATCATACCTCTAGATCAAGATTGTGCAAGTGTGATGGAATATTTGTGGTGGTGGAAGATGACTCCTTTTTATTCACTCTCTTTATTGCAGGGGTGAAGCATGGCTACTTTTCTTTCTTTTCTCTTTTTTTTCTCATGCTCATTATGGAGAGCATGCTTTATTCTTTTCTCTCTTTTTTTATTTTTCATAGCCATGCCTACTAGTCCCTTTCTTTTTAAATAAAATTAAAGTGAGTTTTTGGCATTGAATATATGGAGTATCAGGAAACTAAAAGCCCTATGTTCTATATCATATCTCACAACAACCTAGAACTGGATCATGCTTATGCTACCCACGATTTTTAAGTTCTAGGTGAAGTACTTAAATACAATAAACTCAATAGTTGGATGACATTAAATTGTAACTTAAGTACTAAAGAAGAATATAACAGAGCAACTATTCATCATTTCAACTTATGAAGGAATCAAACATTCTTACTGCGCATATTTTATTTTATTAAATCCTATCCTAAGTGTTTTTTTAAGATGCAATGATGTGGGAAAAGGGGCATGAAATGCAATGTAGGATGTGATACATGCTACCTCAAGTGGGGGTCCTCTACCAAGCTTCTTCTTGGTCAAGGTCCGCGATAGGGATTGAAACCCTAACATCGAAGGTAGGCTATAAGATTGGCCTAACCTTTATGCAGCGTGGCTTTGACATTGGTGTGTGGGTTTCGATGTTGTGTTGCCTCCCATGGGTGCCATGAGTGTTGTCGAGGAAAGTGTTGTCGATGCCACTCATCCGCACCTCAAGGTATCTATTGGTATTTCTTACAAAAACAAAATAATCCCAAGGTTATACTGTTGTAGCACTTCTTCTTATAGAGTACTCCCAAGGCTATCGAATCCAAGGAACGTGTGTGAGATCTTCTAGCTTGTTCTCCCAAGGACACACGATTTCTTTGGTAGGCAAGGATTTGAGAGGAATTCAATGGTTCTAGTCCACAGTAGTCTATGGCAGCTACATGCTTCAGGTACGGGCTTAACCCTGGCAACACCAAGACAATTCCCTCTAAGAGCCTATGGCATAGCCGAACTTGGAGGGTTACTAAGAACAGATAGGAATGTCACCACCTACTGTCTACCTTTTCAATCTGTGGGTCTACGAGATATTCACTGATGAACTCTAACCTAAGCACCACGCTTAAGTTCTAACTCAAAACTGTAATAGTTTCGAATGCAAAGCTATGACTAGAGCATCTAATAAGTTAAAGCATTGAACCCACAAGTAGTTATAAAAGAAAACTACTATGGAATAGAAATCAAACTAGTATTGAATCATGAACGTTTCTTACTCGATTTCAATAAAACTTTTGTAGAGGTACAATTGTGGAAGAGGGAGTTGACAAGTCCAAGCCTCCTCCTCCTAGCTCCTCCTACTCTCCTTCTACTTGGCTGCCCACATGGGCAGCTCTAAACCTTATGAGTGGAGTATTATTCTCAAACTTGTAGTGTGTGGTGAAGTGAGCGAGTGAGGGGGTATTTATACACGAGTTCAGTCTGTTTGGCACCACAATCACTCATTACCGCCATGAGGGAGCCACAGGAAGCCAACACGTGGAAGCTGACTGAGTTTCGCACTAGGGCCAAGTCGACATAGCTAGGGGGTCGGCTGACCTGGTCCCGACCCCTCCTCGGTTGTGATTTCTCGGGGTGGCTGCTAGGTTGGCCCTGATCCCTTTCCCGCATGAATCACCGTTGGATCTCTTCGGATACACATGGGAATGAGTCATGGATCAATGTGATGCCACGTGTCATCACCCGATTGATCGAATGGCAACTTTTAGGATTGCTCCCTGCATTCTTGGGTATTTTGGGGCTTAATGTACGTGCATGCAAATAAACACTAACAGTTGTGGAATTTATTAGTTTTAACTCCTACCACTATGTTGTGTTATCCATTTCATAATCTTTATGTAGTGAATTGACGGTCATATTCAGAATTTGAGGACCGTCAACAAACTCCCTCACACTTATCCCTTTGCTCGTCCTCGAGTGAAGGAATGAAGAACTAAGTGCTAAGATAAAATATTGCTTTGGATATGAAAGGAGTATGCAAAGTATTTTAATTCATACCTTTGCTTTTGAACCCTCTTTGTGGTGTGGCTACCACATCATCTTGGGCATTTTAGAGGTCACTATAAGGATTTTGTCCTGTTGCAACAATTGTACTACAATGAATACTAAATCATTGCAGTAAGCTTGGTATTTTGCCATGATTCACTAGTTCGTTGCATTAGGATCTATCGCCATAGAACACAATCGCTGCATTAGGATCTATTGCCACAATTCACCATTTCATGGTGTTAAGATCTATCGCCACAGAACACAAATGTTGCAATAGGATCTGTTGACATGAATCAAAAAACTGTTGCTTTAGGATCCAAATGCAATGGAACACAATCATTGCATTAGGATCTGTAGCCACAAATCACTAGCTCGTAGCATTAGGTTCTATCGCCATGGAAAACAATCGTTGCATTAGGAGCAAATGTGGTACGTGAAGGAAAATGTCAAAGCCATCTGCCATAAACTGGAGATTGAGCCTGTTGGGTCTCCTGTTATTTCGGAGGACTCTGGATCTGATTTCTCGGAGCTTCCATCTCTCACCAACTCCGACCTTGCTTACTTTGGCCTTAGGGGCACGACGAGTGGTTCCTCTCCTCCTCCTCCTTAGCCTAATGAAGAAGATGAAGAAAGGACCAACAGCGCGGATGGAGCCGGAGACGATGAGTAGATCCCTCCTTCTCTTCCTTTTTGGTGCCTTGATACCAAAGGGGGAGAGATTGAGTGGGAATCCTAGGTCGTAGCTCAGGTTGAGAGAGAAAGTCCTTGATCTCTTTTGTGTCTTGTTGCTCTTATTTTTCTTTGAGTCTCTGTCATGCATTTGGTCTTGTAAAACTTATATTATGTTCTCATTATGCTTTTCGACATGTATTATGAAGTTATGATTATGCTTTACTATGATCAATGGTTTATGCTTTAAAGTTTCTATGTGCACTTAATAATCTTGATGATTTTATGATTATGCTTTACTATGATCAATGTATGTGTACTTGATAATCTTGATGATGTTATGGTTATGCTTTTTACCTCGTTCACATCAATATTATTGCTCAGACACTTAGTTTTGCACAACACCATAAAGAGTGCACATATGAGTATTACTTCTACATTTACTATCGTTCTAAAAATTCGTATGTGCACACTTTATGAAAATCTGAATTTTTGATCATATTTGTCTAATCTCAATTGGTTTTCATCAATCACCAAAAAGGAGGGGGGTTGAAAGTGCATCTAATAATCCCTTGTGGGTTTTGGTTGATTAATGACAAACAAATGAGATCCTATCAAAATTGTTGAGATGAGTACAGGTTTTAAAGAGATTAGAAGGAAATAACAAAAAGAAAGGAGAACGAGGATCCAAAAAGAAAAGAGCTCAAGACTTGAAAAGAATATATTTATTTTGTAAGGAGTGTGTTGGAGAAACACAACCCAAGAGCGCAAGTGAAAAATATTGCACTCACTGCACAAATATTAGGAATAGCGGACTAGTCCGATATCCACCAGACTAGTCCAAAATCTCTCTGGATAAAAACAGACAAGTCCTCCTGGTGCGGACTTGTCCGCAGCCTTTTACATTTGCACAACACCAGACTAGTCCGATATCCACCGAACTAGACCGAAAATCTTCTGCGTAAAAATCGAACAAGTCCTCCAAGTGCGGACTTGTCCTCAGTTCTACACTTTTTCACCATATCGAACAAGTCCGATATCTACCGGACTAGTCCGAAAACTTTCTGAGCCAGTATCGAACTAGTATGCACCTTAACGGACTAGTCCGGTATCCATCAACACTTAGGGTTTTTCACACACGCGCACCAGACTAGTCCGGTGTCCACCACAGACTAGTCCGGACCTCGCAAACCCTAACGGTAACTTTTGGAAACCCTAGTATAAAAAGAGGTGCACGGCCACACAACAATCTCTCTTGACTCCATGCGCTGTCACACCTCCCAAGAGCCCAAAAATACTTCTCTCCACTCATTATAAACCTAAAAGGATCAAATCTTTGAGAATTAAGGATTGGAAAAAGGAGAGAACTTGTTCTACACGATCTTGAGATCCTGGGTTTGATCTCTCGCACACTCTCATTGTTTATTGTACATCTTTTGATTGTGTTTTTGGTGTTCGTTCATTGTAATCTTTGGGGAGCCCTCAACTTGTGAGATGGCCCCTTGAACGAGTTATTTACCCCCTGCATGGTTAGTGATTGAGAATCGGCCTCCGTGGCGATCAAACGAGGGAAGGGTTAGTGAAGACCCGGTCCTCCCTGGACTCCTCAACGGGGACGTAGATTCCTCAGTAGAATCGAACCTTGGGATAAAATCTTGTCGCGCGTGTTCTAGTTCTATGTTTCGATCATATTTTAGGGTTTGCGAATTCTTCTTTAATTTTCACTGGAACATTGTATTAAACTTGATAGTTCCAATATCATACTTCATCATCATAATATACTTAAGTTGTCAATTTCTTTCCGCTGCATAGACTACAAGAAGTAAAATTGAAGATCTACTTTGTTTTTCAAGTCTGCGTATACCGGACTAGTCCTCACCATAACGAACTAGTCAGGCCTCCCTGTATTTGATCTCTTTGTTAAGTGTTTCAGGGATTGATAAAAGTTCAAAAAGCCTATTACCCCCCCCTCTAGGCTGCATTTACACTCCATTGACCACTTCTGCTTTGGGTTAAGGTTTGTGGTCGCTCGTATCGACGCCCTCCACAAGACGATCGCGAAGGTGGCTAGGGTGGAGGGCTGCCAGCACCTTCTGCACACTATCGCCTGCAAGCTTCAGAATCAACTGCCGGAGGAGGAGGAGGAGGCGGCGGTGGCGGCGGTAGTAGCGGCAGTAGTAGCGGCGGCGACAGCGACAGCAGCCGAGGAGGAGGAGTTAGAGGGGACCTCCTCCGACTCCGAGTAGAGTAGGATTAGGAGAAGTTTTTTTTTCTTATTTTCTATGTGTTTTCGTATTTCTATTTTTTAATATATGTGTTGTTTTTATGTTAAGGAAAAATGTCTTTTCTGTTCATGAACAATGTGTCCTATGCAGTATCAAAAAAACTCCTTTCTGAAAAATGGGTGAGATAACTGGCGTTCAATGTCTAGCCAAGAATCCGTTGTCTTGCGACAATCGATGATTCTTTGTTGGGACTCCATTGAGAGCGTGGTTGAGGCTGCTTTTCTCCTCTTTTGTGTTCTTTCACTCAACTTTTTCATTTCAAGTCGGTGTTTACTATAATTCTTATCATCATCTTTCCAAAAAGAAGACCAATGGTGACATATTTTACATAATCTTAGCCTGTGATTAATCTGGCGGTCAAACTTCACCAAGGCTGAGACTACTATTGTCTTCATACTAAAAGAAAATGGAGAACATACTCATGGATCAACATTAAGGATGGTTGGGCACTTTTTGGGGTTTGATCTCTGAATCGGGCTCCCGATGTTCTCATCAGTGCATGTCTACAATAAAATTTTAGTTATTGCCTCTCACGCTTGGAGCCACAATCGCCTGCAAGCTTTGTTCTTGAATGTTGCACGGGGTTTTTAGCGATGCAAATGGCACTAGTGTTATCACAAAACTGTGGAACACTGTCTACATCAACCCCGTAGTCCTTAAGTGTTTGAACAATCCAAAGAATTTGTGAGCAAGCGCTAGCAGCAGCTACAAATTCAAATTCGATTGTGGATTGTGCAACTGAGTTTTGTTTTCTAGAGGACCAAGCAACAAGAGAATTACCAAGAAAATGACAAGCACTCGAAGTACTTTTCCTATCAATCCTACAACTCCCAAAATCAGCATCTGAAAAATCTTTCAAAGTAACAGTTGAGGAAGAAGGAAGAAAAATGCCAAATTCTTGAGTTCCATGTAAGTACCTGAGAATTCTTTTGATGGCTTGATGATGTGAAGCACGTGGGGAAGCTTGAAATCACAAAGACATACGCTGAATTGTATGTCCGGTCTTGATGTCGTAAGGTACAAAAGTGGTCCAATCATGCTTCGATATTCTTTTTGATCGACTGGGTCACCATCTTCATCAAGTTCAAGTGTCGTTGTTGTAGCCATTGGTGTCCGAAGGGGATTTCTTTTGTCCATATTAAAGCGCTTAAGAAGGTCTCTTGTATACATCATTTGATGCACAAAAGTACCCTCCTTAGTTTGCTTAATTTGTAGCGCTAAAAAGTACGTGAGTTCTTCCATCATACTCATCTAAAATTCTGAACTCATCATAGCTGAAAACTTGGACACAAGATCATGAGAAGCACAACCAAAGATAATATCATCCACATACACTTGAACGAATAATGAATCATTGCCATGCTTAAGCACATAAAGAGTTTTATCAACCTTGCCCATGGTAAACCCCTTTTCAAGTAAGAATGCTATTAACCTATCATACCATGCTCTAGGGGCTTGTTTGAGATCATACAAGGCTTTTGACAGTTTGTAAACATGATAAGGAAAATCTGGATTTTCAAAACCTGGTGGTTGCTTGACATAGGCCTCCTCATCTATATATCCTTTAAGAAAAACACTTTTAACATCCATTTGATATAACTTGAAACCTTTAGATGCACCAAAAGCTAACAAAATTCTTATAGCTTCTAATCTAGCAACAGGAGCAAAAGTTTCATCAAAATCCAGACATTCAATTTGTGTGAAACCTTGAGCAACGAGCCTAGCCTTATTCCTAATCACAACCCCATCCTCACTTTGTTCATTTTTAAACACTCATTTAGTCCCAATTAAAGTGTGACCTTGAGGTGGAGGTACAAGTTTCCAAACATTATTTCTTTCAAAAGTTTCTAACTCTTCTTGCATGGCAATAATCCAAGATTTATTAGTGTGTGCATGTGATGAGCGTGAGAGATTGGATCGCAAAACCTGCACCGTGTGACACGATCGTGCAAGCTTCCAATCCTTTATTGTGGAGGATGACTTTTGAGGGTTCGGAGGGGAGTAGACACTTCACAAGCTCCTTCTTCTTCATGTTCATCACAAATCTATGAGCTTGTGACTTGAGGACGATCTGGACCAGCAATGGTGGTCGTCGGTGCTGGTTGTGAATCAAAATCAGGAGCTGGAACAATATCATTGGCTGCTGAATATTTGGGCAGCAGCACTACTTCTTCCTTATCTTCATTGAAAATACTCTCCCCCTACAGATATGGATCCAAACCTACAATATTTTAGCTAGTACCTGGGCTAGCTTCACCAAAAGAAACCTCACAAGTCTCCACAATTTTGTTAGTGTCAAGTAAAAGCACACGGTAGCCTCTAGTATGAGATGGATAACCAAGAAACATGCCATCAACAGATCTAGCTTCAAATTTGTCAAGATTACCATGTTTCTTAACAAAGCATTTGCAACCAAAGACCCTAAAAATGTGAAAATAGGCTTATGTCCAAACTGAAGCTCATATGGTGTTTTTCCTAGCTTAGCACACAAGAAAACACGATTTGGAACATAACAAGCGGTTGCAATTGCATCTGCCCAAAACTTTCTAGGAGTTTGATATTCATCAAGCATAGTCATAGCTATCTCAACTAAGGTTCTGTTCTTTCTCTCTACAACACCGTTTTGTTGAGGTACATATGGAGAAGAAAATTGATGATCTATTCCTTTTTTAGTACAAAAATGATCAAAGGATTGATTTTTAAATTCAGTTCCATTATCACTTCTAATTGCTCTTAAAGATCATGGGTGATTAATTGATAACCTATGAAATAAAGATCTAAAGTGACTAAAAGATTCATTCTGATATGCCATAAAATAAACGCAAGAGTATCTAGAATAGTCATCAACAATCACAAGAACATACCATTTACCTCTGAAGGATTGAACACATGAAGGTCCTGCGGTGTCAAGATGCAAAAGTTGACCCAGTTCAGTTGTCATGGTCATTGTGAGAGGAGCATGTGAACTTGCAACCATCTTAGCATGTCTTCCAGAAGAGCACACAATTTCTTTGTCCCCTATAAACTTAGGCAGCCTACGTATGCGATCAAGAGCACTAACACGTGTGAGATGATCAAATCCTACGTGACCAAGTCTACGATGCCAAAAATATATGTCTTTTGAATCATTAGCACTAGACACCTATGCTTAGAAGAAGACATATCAAAATCAGCTTTAAAAACTCTTCCAAACCGAAACATGTTAAAAATAAGCTCACTATTTGAACCTACAACTTTACAGTAATTTTTATTGAAAATA
This sequence comes from Tuctoria greenei, assembly GCA_036927565.1. NCBI lineage: Eukaryota > Viridiplantae > Streptophyta > Magnoliopsida > Poales > Poaceae > Tuctoria > Tuctoria greenei. The sequence continues at coordinate 120,168,935 of JAYESD010000004.1, forward strand.
ATTTTTCATCTAGCAATTGTGAAACGAAAAGCAAGTTGGATTTCAAATTTTTGACAAGTTCCACATCCTTGAAAGTGTAGTGATTGTTTACTCTGACCGAACCCTTAGCAATTATAGGAGTTGAAGAATTATTGGCAAAAGTAACATTCTCTACACGTGACACAAAAGAGAGGGAGGAGAACCATTCTTTGTTACCGGTCATGTGGCGTGAGCTACCTGAATCCACAATCCAAATGTTCTCCTTTCTCAAGCGTTTAACCTATATAGAAGCACAATACATCGATGGCTCAATACTAGGGTTAGTCAAAAGGCATTTAAGAATCCCGTACTGAGTCACACGATGTCTAGCAGGTACAACACGTGAAAGCTGAGATAAAACAGCAGGTTTATGAGTCAAAGTTTGAGATTTTTTGTTCTTAACTACTGACCTATGAGGTGTTACTTGTGTAGAACGAAAATCAGTAGCTCTGGAGGTAAACTTTGAATGTTATTGACTCATAACAGCATATTGCATGTTCCTGACATTCGGTTTAGTATGTGCAGCAAATTTTGCATGAGAGTAATAAGATCTAGCTTGCATTCTTTCCTTTTTATGTCATTTAGCCTATAACAAAAATCTATGACATGACCATCTCTATCACAATAGGTACAATGAAATTTAACTTTGTGTTCATGTCAAGATTAGCATGCAGTATGTTTATTTGAACCCAAATATGACAACACTCCTGCAGATTTAAAAACCACCTCTTTTGGTTTAGAAATTGTTTTAATCAAACCACTTCCTAATGACTTTACAATTTTAGGTGGATGTGCTTTAGCATGAGCATGGGAATCAAAACCTAAACCAGTTTTATCATTGCAAGATTTGGATGAATTCAGCAGCAAGTTTAGATTTTTGTTCCCAATACAAAACTGGTCTAGTGTCCTATTCATGTCATCAAGTTTCATAGACAATTCTAGGCAGTTTTCATATGAAGTTTTCCCTTTTAGTTTGCAATTAGAACAATATTTAACTTCATGAGCATGTAAAACCTTGTTCAGTATTGAAATTTCATTCATAACATCTTTTAGTTTCTTTTCAAGATCATTACAGGTAGAACAATGCAAATCAATTGTAGAACAAGAAGCATCTTTTAAGTTTATGTCATTAAGTGCATCAAAATTTTTGTTCTTTTCAATCTCTAACTCAAGTTTATCAAGAGTGGAGGAGTGTGCACTTCTTAAGGAGGACAATTGTTCATATATTAAATCGCATGAGGAACAAGAATCATCACTAGGAATCAAGTTTTTCAAACAATTAATTTCAGATTCTAGTGACTCAATTTTAACAGCATTGTCCCTAAGATTTTTGTCCTTTTTCTTAACAGTAACAATTGCACGGGAAATAGCATCACACATTTCATCACAGGTAGGACATACCTCTTCATTGTCACTGTTGTGTTATGCATCCTCCATACTTGATCTTGATTTGGCCGCCATGAAGCACAAGTTTGCCAGATCATCTTAATCTTCATCACTTCCAATGTCTACATCACCCGAGCCAAGTTCTTGAAGTGCGGTGATGAAACTGTGTATCAGTTTGTGTCCTGTAAAACCTTTCTTTTTCTTGTTGGTGTTGCCAAAAGAGGACTTGACTTTATTATGCTTTTCATTACGGGTAGAAGGACATGAAAGGTTAGGGCAATCTGTACGGAAGTGTCCTGTCTTACCACATTCAAAGCATCGTTGAGGTCCGGAGCTTCCTCTCCTTCTAATTCTCACATTTCGCTATGCTTTTGAGAACCGAGTAGAGATGAGTGTTAGCTCTTCTTCTGGAAATTCTTCAATCTGTTCCAGGATTAGTGAAGACAGCAAAGCAAGTGTAATGCTGGATGAAGATTGGTCGGAGCTTGGCTTATCACGTTGAGAAACAAATGCAAGAGACTTATTGGGGTTCTTACGTGATATAATGTCAATTTCATGAGTTTTTAACTTGGAATAAAGCACATCTAATGTAAGTATACTCATGATAGTGGATTCACGAATAGATGTTACTTTCATCTCCCCGATAGACATGTCTAATGCACTTAATAATTGCCTAGCATTCTCAACATCAGAAAAGCAGACATTAACACTACGCAAGTTGCTGAGAATTTTGTTAAAGCGAGCAAATAATTCGTCGATTGACTCACCTGGTTGCATCTCAAAGCACATATATTCTTTCTTGAACACATATTGCCTTACCTCCTTGATCATGTTGGATCCTTCGTGGTAGTCACAAAGTGCTCTCCACACATTGTACGCCGATCAGAGATGTGCAACACGGTCGAAGTCGCTCTGAGTTAGTCCTTGGATAATCAAGTCTTGGGTTTTGTTGTTGTTGTCAACATGTCTTAAGTTTCTAGTTGTGGCTTGATCGTTCGGCGGCACGTCATAAGGCTTGTACATCTTTTCCCATAATGCGAAGCTTTGCGCCTAGATAAAAGCTTCCATGCGTGCCTTCCAAACCTGAAAATCAATGCCAACAAGCACACAAGGTTTTGCCGAGTATTTCTACATGATAATTAGTCAAAAACAGGTGCAAATTACAAAGATTAGAGCATCGTGGCTCTGATACCAATTGTAGGATTAAAGAGCACATGAAAAGCTACCAGAGGGGGTAAATGGTAGATTATAACTTTTCAGCAGAAGCAACAAAAACCCCTCGACGGAAAATCGATCTGTTAAGAAATTGTGTGTGCGACTAATCTAGATGTGATCAATTGTGACAAAACAAATATAGATTGTGGAGAATTAAGTCATGAAGATGTCACAACAAGAATCGCGAAAATCCATCGAGAAAAACTTAAATTATGATTGAAAGGTTGAACAAAGGTCAACCTGTTATACCTGAGAAAAACTAGATCTGCAACACCGCGAAGAAACTCGTGTAGATCCAAAACCACAAATCCAATGACCTTGAACTTTTCACATATGACATATAATCAAGTTGTGAAGACAACAAAAAAATAATCACATCAAATATATCTGTAAAACTCGATTTATGATAAAACCACCGAAGCAAGGTAGTGCTGCGCAGAAACTCGACGCGAAAAACTTGTCTGAAATAAGTCGGACGAACAAGGCACAAAAGTTCCTTTAAACTACGAATTTTTATTGATTAAACCACAAGAGGAACAGGCCCCAAGGTCGTGCACCATGATCTCTGGCCTCCCTTGCTTATATAACCAGACCTTAGGCTAACCCAATTCTAACTAGGACTCTAATCCTACTCAATTCACGAATCGAAACTTTCCATAACTACTCAAGACTCTTCTATAAACAGATAGAAGCAATCTTAAGACTTCCAAACACCTTAGGAACATATCTCACATTCCTAAAACAAGCCATCTTCGTGACTCACATGAATTCCTATCATAACCAACTCAAATCTTTTCATATTTAAGACAAACTCGACTCAGCCGCAGCCTGAGTCCATAACCAAGTCGGTTGGACCTTTCTGACCAATTTTTTTTGTCCACATCTCTTCATCATGCCTCGGAACCATGTAGCCACGTCCATGAACTCCTTGCACATGTGCAAATACCTTCCAACGACATCCACGATACCTTCTTATGCATTGTTCTTGATTCAAACATGTTGTGCGATCTCCCGATCAACTCAACCACAATTCCTCCCGAACTTGGTTGTTGAACCTCATTTTCTGCCTAAGACTAGTTCAATGGATCCCGTCACTAGTAATGTCTTCGACTCAAGCAACACATGCACATGAATACACAACCAATACTTTCCAGCACAAGTCATCGACTTGACTCACGTTAGTTCCGATACCCACAACACGTTACGTGAGCACCTCACATAAGCATGTTGCAAACCATAGCGAAAGATTTAGGTTATTACTAGTAACCACCATGATCATCCAAAAAACATCAAAAAATTAGTAAAAGAATACTAAGCAAACTTTCCATAATCCAAAAAACAAGTTTGAAACATTGCAAGGTAAAAGCAGAACAATTGCAATCAAGCTCCGGACCTTGCCAAAGCTAACCGGACCTAGAGTCAGAGCTTACCAAAGCTAGCAGGACCGAGCACTGGAGCTTATCAAAGCTAGCCGGACCTAGCGCTGGAGCTTATCAAAGCTAGTCGGACCTAGCGCCGGAGCTTATCAAAGCTAGTCGGACATAGCAAAAACATGTCGGACCTAGCCACGGCAAGTCGAACCTAAACAAAACAAGTCGGAACTAGACAAAGTAAGTCTGACCTTGCATCGGACCTTGCCAGAGCTACCCAGAACAATATGGTCCTATCATCGGACGTTGTTAAAAGGGTGTTTTGGCAGTATTCAAAACTTTATCGTCAAGGCCAATGTATTCAGCACACATAGGTCTCACAAAACCTGGTGAGGCTTTCTCCTTCTTAATCTGTTGCCTTTTTGGCGGCTTGGGCCATTTGAATGGCCCTCACTTCTCCGTCTTATTACAATGTCATCATCAATGAAAGGACGGAATCTCCTAATACCTCATAAAGGCCAATGAGGATGTCCACTTGTGGGAGGTGTTGCTTCTGAAAGTGCATCTAGGCTAATCCTCGTGTGTTTTGATGATTAATAACAACACTTAAGGGACTAATGAGCATTACAAGTGTAAGTACAGGTGATTGAGAGATGGACGGCATTAAATGCACTCAAAAAGGAAAAAGAGGAGAAAAAGGCGAAAAACTCGAAGGACAGATTTTAGGTCTTTAAATTCTTTGTGTTGAGTTTAGCCATCTAGATTGAGTGTGTTCATTTGGTTAAAGCATTGAGGATCTCCTAAGAGCTCATAGTCCAAGCTAGATTAGATTGAGAGATGAGTTGAGGCAGCCCTAAGGACAGGGCCGAACTTGTCCGGGCTGGAAGGCCGGACTAGTCCCACCATATCGGACTGATCCGATGTTAGGCGGACCAAAGTGTTGTATGTGAGTTCGACTTGTTTGTTATAGGACAGACTAGTCCATGGTGAGTGTGCCTGTGTCCTTCTGGGACTAAGTCCTGAAGGACCGGACTGGTCTGCCCTGGGGGGGCAGACAAGTCTGCTTGGACAGGCTAGTCCGCTTTAGTCCAGAAAAGTAGTTCCTCACTAAGATCGGACTAGGCCGCTCCTTTACAGAATAGTCCACTGTGGACTTAGAGATGGTTGTTGGGACTAAGTCCTGGACGGTAGGACTTGTCCGCCCTCGGGGGCCGAACTAGTCTGGTGTGCCAGACTGGTCCGTTCTCAACCGGAACAAACTGTTCTGTGTGAGATCGGACTAGTCCGTTGTTGAACGGACTAGTCCGTGAGTTGGTGACTGTTTAAATTCAAAAGGTGTCAGGGGGCTTTGTGGTTGGTCAAGGATGACATCATTGGTCGCCACAGGCCTGACTAGTCCGGGGTGAAAGACCGGACTAGTCTGGACTTTTCTTGGTAGCAACGGCTAATTGTCGGGACCCCTATAAAAATGGATCCCCTGGCCTCCAAAGGCCCACTCCCGAACCCTAGTGCCGCCATAGCCTTCCTAGAGCCATCCTCGCCCTCTCTCAACCATTCATGGAGTCCTAAGAGTAAATCTTGAGGATTTGTGAGGTTTGGAAAAGGAGAGAGAAGGGTTTGCTTGATCTTGAGCTCTTGGTCGATTCTCTCAGTTTGACTGATTGATTTGAGTTCATGTGGGTGTTGATATTTGATCTTTTAGAGTTGTAAACTTGTGGGAGCCTTAGGTTGTGAGTTGCCCCACTGATTTGGTGATTACCCTTGTGATTTAGTGGAAGAAAAGTCGGCCTTCGTGGTGGCTAAGTGAGGAAAAGGTTGAGTGGAACCCTGCCTTTTGTGGGCATCCTCAACGTGGATGTAGGCTCCTTTTTGGGGCTGAACCTCAGGATAAATCTTGCGTCTTGTGTCTTTGATTGACTTCCTCGCTCTTCGCTAGATCAAGTTAGGGTTCCACGCGTTCTCGCCAAGAATGTGATGACGACAACAAGACCGCTGGAGATGTTGCACATGGACCTTTTTGGTCCCATTGCTTACATAAGCATTAGCGGTAGCAAATATGGCTTAGTTATTGTTGATGATTTTTCTCGCTTCACTTGGGTGTTTTTCTTACACGACAAAGGTGAAACACAAGGTGTCCTCAAGAGTTTCTTGAGGAGAGCTCAAAATGAGTTCTCCTTGAGAATCAAGAAGATAAGAAGTGACAATGGCACCAAATTCAAGAACACTCAAGTTGAAAAGTACTTGGACGAGGATGGCATCAAGCATGAGTTTTTGGCACCCTACTCACCCGAAAAAAATGGGGTGGACGAAAGGAAGAACCAAACTCTAATAGAGATGTCAAGGACCATGCTTCATGACTACAAGATTTCCAATAAGTCTTCGGTAGAAGTGGTAAACATCGCTTGCCATGCCACAAACCGTCTCTACCTGCATCGCCTATTGAAGAAGACTACATATGAACTTCTAACGGGTAGCAAACAAAACATCTCCTACTTTAGAGTCTTTGGTAGTAAATGTTATATTCTCCACAAGAAGCCTAGAATTTTGAAGTTCACTTTGAAATCCGATGAAGGTTTCTTGCTTGGTTATGACTCAAACACCTACGCCTATCGTGTTTTCAACAAAACCTCAGATTGTGTTGAAATCGCACGTGACATGGTGTTTGATGAGACTAATGGCTCCCAAGTGGAGCAAGTTGATCAATGTGTGCTAGATGAAGAAGAGGCATCATGTGTTGCATTGAGAAGAATGGCACTTGGTGATGTAAGACCTCAAGAGCAACAAGGCCCATGTGACCCAACTCCATCACAAGAGGTGCCCCAAGCACAAGATCAAGCCTAAGATTCCCAAGTTCAACAACTTAATCAAGATCACCATGATCAAGGAATGGGAGATCAAGATGGTGGCAATGGTCAAGGGGGAGACAATGAAGATGAAGGAGATGAAAAAGCTGACTTAAGACCAAGTATACCGCACCCAAGATTTCATCAATGTGTTCAACGGGATCATCCCGTTAACAACATACTTGGAGACATCTCCAAGGGGGTAATGACTTGATCTCGTATGGCTAAATTTTGTGCTCACTTTTCTTTTGTGTCCTTCTTGGAGCCATTTAAGGTTGAAGATGCCCTATGAGATCCGGATTGAGTAACAGCCATGCAAGAGGAGCTCAAAAACTTCAAGAGGAACAAAGTATGGGATCTCATGAGGAGACCTAATGCCAATGTGGTAAGAACCAAGTGGGTCTTCCGCAACAAGCAAGATGAGCATGGCGTGGTAACAAGAAACAAAGCTAGACTCGTAGCCAAAGGATACTATCAAGTCGAAGGTTTGGATTTTGATGAAACTTTTGCTCCCATAGCTAGGCTTGAATTATTCGCATATTATTGGCCTATGCTACTCACAATGATTTCAAGTTGTTTCAAATGGACGTGAAAAGTGCCTTCCTCAATGGTCCAATCAAGAAAGAGGTGTATGTGGAGCAAATGCTCGGCTTCGAGGATGATAAGTATCCTAACCATGTCTTTAAGCTTCACAAAGCTCTCTACAACCTCAAACAAGCTCCTAGAGCTTGGTATGAGTGTCTTAGGGACTTTCTCATTGATAATGGTTTTAAGATAGGAAAGGCTGATTATACACTCTTTACCAAGAACATGGATGATGATTTATTTGTATGCCAAATTTATGTTGACGACATAATATTTGGTTCTACTAATTAATCTTTTTGTGAAGAGTTCAGCAAAATCATAACGGGGAGATTTGAGATGTCGATGATGGGGGAATTGATGTTCTTTCTAGGTTTCCAAGTAAAACAACTCAAGGAAGGCACCTTCATATGTCAAACCAAATATACTCAACACATCCTCAAGAAGTTTGACATGGAGAAGGCCAAGCCCATCAAGACTCCAATGGCAACGAATGGACATCTCGATCTGAAGCAAGACAGCCCTATCGTCGACCAAAAGGTATACTGCTCCATGATTGGATCACTCCTTTACCTTTGTGCATATAGGCCCGATATTATGTTAAGTGTATGCATGTGTGTAAGGTTTCAAGCCGCTCCTGAGGAGTGTCACTTGACAGCCGTAAAGAGAATCTTGCTCTATTTAGTTCATACACCTAACCTAGGGTTGTGGTATCCCAAAGGGTCCAAGTTTATCCTCATCGAATACTCCGATGCAGATTATTCCGGATGCAAAGTGGATAGGAAAAGTACCTTTGAGACTTGCCAAATCTGGGGTAGGTCCCTAGTATCATGGTCATCCAAGAAACAAAATTTTATTGCCCTATCCACAGCTGAAGCGGAGTATGTTGCAGCCGGAAGTTATTGTGTACAACTTCTTTGTATGCGACAAACTCTAAGGGACTATGGTCTCAATATGAACCATATTCCACTCCTATGCGACAATGAGAATGAAATCAAGATTGCCCATAACCCCATTGCACACTCTAGAACAAAACACATTGACATCCGGCACCATATCTTGAGAGACCATTCAATAAAGGGGGATATTATCATTTCACATGTGAGAACCGGAAAACAACTAGCCGATATCTTCACCAAGCCACTAGATGAAAAACGCTTTTGCGAACTTAGGAATGAACTAAATATTCTTGATTCTCGAAATGTGTCTTGAGATGTTGCACATCTGATTGTTAGTTTTTTATTCTTTTCAAAATTATGCATGCTTTCGAAAACTTGCCTCCCTCAATTTTCTATCAAATTATTTTCAATTATTGTCTCCTTGAATCATGGTCATAGTATGAATGTTTGTGTGTTTTATTGGCCATATTCATTGAGAATATTTGTGGAGACTTAGTCCATATGGATCATTCTTGCAAATTTATCAATATATATGAGAATTTGCTGTCTAGGACTAGACTAGTCCGCCCATGGGGCCAGACAAGTCCAGCATCCTGGACATGTCTGGACAGCCACTACCTGGCCCAAAACGGACTAGTTCGGCCCGCCACCGAACTTGTCTAGACATGCATATTAGTCCGGACCTGGTCTGGCGCCCGGACTTGTCCGGTGTACCCAACGGACTAGTCCGGACTTCTATGGACTTAACCCCCCAGTGTCGAGCCCAACCCCTCCACTTCGTTTCAAAATCTCAAATGTGCGCCTCTCTCCCAAAAACTGGCCCCATTGGCGATTGTTGATCCTAACCCTCAAAATCTTCAAGGAATTCGTGTAGAAGCTTATTCAAAATGTCAGGAAGGCGAATCCCAGACTACTCCGCCCTTCCGTTCATGGATTTTTCCGATTTTCACATCTCAAGGTGTGTTCTTGACCTAACTTGAACTTTTTTGATTCCATTGATTCTAGGTCGTCTTTCCTATAAACTAGAATCCTTTTATCTTATCTATAACCTTGTGATTCTTTCCATGCAATATTGCGCCTTGGTATCAAAATTTTGTAGAAAAATCACATAGTTAGGGTTTAACACTGGGTGGTCCGGACGAGGCGGACAAGTCTGTTCCTGACCGGGCTAGTCCAGCCAGGGACCGGACATGTCCGGCCTAACCTAGGTTTAACTCCTAACTTAGTGAATTCTCTACTTCTCTAATGCAATATTTTGCTTGACATCACCTCATATCCTTCTTTTATCTGATTTTCAGCATGTCTCGGCGCAACAACTCTCCTCTTTCTAATCTGGAAAGGGAGGCATCTCATCAAGAATGTTATCGTCGAAGGGATGAGGAGGAAGCTGCTATTGCAGTGGAGCTTGAGCGCATGCGTGAAGCTCGACTCAAGAAGAAACGTGATCAAGAGGCAGCCTAAGCTCAAGTGGCCGAAGAGCAAGCCAGTAGAAGAAAAAGGATTGTCACCGTGGGTGAGAAACAAAAGTCCCAAGCGGGCGATAAGGGCAGAGCACCCATTGAAGAGAGCAACTAAGCTAAGGGGAAAGGAGCCCGCAAAGAAAATGCCACTTAGAAAGGCTCCTCTCAAGAAGAAAGCTCGTGCAAGGAGAGGCTTGGTCATTCGTAACCAAACCGCAGAGCCTCGTAGACCTCCACAAGGCCACATTGATCCTTTGGTCATGACTCCTCCTGTGCATGATCCTAACCGACAACTGGAGCTTGGAAGCAATGTGTTCGAAGGACAAGGTTCAGATAAAGCAAGAAGGTTGAGGTTGAAGGATCCCTACATGTATGAGAAAGCAACTGCAGATCCTCGATTTTGGTGTGACTTCCATTGCGATTACTATCGCCTAGTCTACCTATCCAAGAAAACTCCAGTGACATATGCTTAATGGGTAGATTGGGCCTATATGTAAGAGAAGAATCACCAAGCCTTCAGTGCAATAATCCGAGCTGCTGAGCACCATGGACTCAAAGAGTTGCTTGAGTTCAGGTACAACTGGAACACAAAAGTGGTGGCTCAATTCTACTCCACTTGCTACTTCTCCATCTTTGGAGATACGAAGATTACTTGGTTGACTAATGGAGTTAAATATTCCATGCTCTATGATGAGTTTGCCAGAATTCTTGGACTTGAGGAGTTCTTGAACTATGAGCTGACCATTCACAACCTCAAGGCTCTAGATTTCGGCGAAATGGAATTCATGTACAAGGTTGGCTTCTAAAAATCCCCAACCACCAAAATTCTTCGCCCCTTCTTCAGCGTGCTCAATCGGATCCTGAGAAACACTCTAGCACCTAAGGATGGGGACGCAGGCATGATCCAAGGAAACTTGAGGCACTTGATGAAGTTGATAGTTGAAGATGAGAAGTTCAATGTCTTTAACTATATCTACAAAGACATCTTCAACATATCCCACACTCTCAACCGCTCATGTGGATATGCCCCTCTCATCATGTGCCTGATTGAGAAAGTCTCGGGATTGGAGTTTGTGAAGGATGTCAAGCATAGAGCTCTCCATGATCAGATTCCCCCTCTTGCGCCAAAGATTAGCAGAGCCTCGAGGAGAGGTACCTCTTTTGTGCCTACTTCTCCTCCTCCATCCCCCACCGCCTCCTCCTCCTCCGGATATCTTGCGAGTGCTACATTGAAGTTTCTCAAGTCAATCTTCACCTCATGTCAGAAAGCGGAAGTGAAGGCTCACAAGACTGCAAAGAAATACGACATACCAAAAGAAAGCTCACAAGTCTCCACAATTTTGTTAGTATCAAGTAAAGGCACACAGTAGGCTCTATTATGAGATCTATAACCAAGAAACAAGCCATCAACATATCTAACTTCAAATTTATCAAGATTACCATGTTTCTTAATAAAACATTTGCAACCAAAGACTCTAAAATGTGTAACACTAGGCCTATGTCCAAACCAAATATTATATGGGGTTTTCTCTAGCTTAGCTCGCAAGAAAACTCATCTGGGGCATAACAAGCTATTGCAATTACATTTGCCCAAAACTTTCTAGAAGTTTGATATTGATCAAGCATAGTCTTGGCAATCTCAACTAAGGTCTTGTTCTTTCTTTCTACAACAACATTTCGTTGGGGTACATATGGTGAAGAAAATTAATGATCTATACCATTTTCAGCACAAAAGTGATTAAATGATTGGTTTTTAAATTCGGTTCGATTATCACTTATAATTGCTCTTAAGGATCCTAGGTGGTCAATTGAAAGTCTAAGAACCAAACTTCTAAAGTGACTAAAAGTTTCATTCTTAGATGCCATAAAGTGAACCCAATAGAATCTAGAATGATCATCGACAATTACAAGCACATACCATTTAGCTCTAAAAGTTTGAACACGTGAAGAACTTACGGTGTCAAGATGTAAAAATTGTGTCGGTGCTGCTGTCATGGTCATTATGAGTGGAGCATGTGTACCTACAACCATCTTAGCATGTCTACAAGAATAGCACACAATTTCTTTGTCTCCTTTAAGCTTAGGTAATCCACGTATGCGATCAAGACCGCTAACAAGTGTGACGTGATCAAAGCGTATGTGACCAAGCCTACAATGCCAAAAAATAAGTCCTTTTATTTATTACCAACTAGACACCTATACTTAGAGGTTGACATATTAAAATTAGCTTAAAAAACTCTACCAAACCGAGACATGTTAAACATAAGCTCACCATTTGAATCTACAACTTTGCAACAATTTTTAGTGAAAGTTACATCATGATTTTCATCTAGCAATTGTGAAACAAAGAGCAAGTTGTATTTGAAACTCTTAACAAGTGTCACATCCTTCAAAGTGTAGTGATTATTAACTTTGATGAAGAATTATTAGCAATTATAGAAGATAAAGAATTATTAGCAAAAGTAACATTTTTAAACGTAACACAAAAGAGAGAGAGGAGAACCATTCTTTGTTACTTGTCATGTGGCGTGAGCGACCTAAATCCACATGCCAGATGTTCTCCTTCTCAAGCGTGTAACCTACATAGCAGCACAATACGTTGACGGCTTAATACCGGGGTTAGTCAAAAGACATTTAGGAATTCAGTACTGAGTCGAAAGACGTCCAGCAGGAATAACATGCAAAAGCTGAGAGAATACAGTGGGTTTATGAGCCAAAGTTTGAGAATTCTTGCACCAAACTACTGACCTACAAGGTGTGTTATGTGTAGCACGAAAAATAGTAGTTTTTAAAGCAAATTTTGCATGTTTTGACCCATGACATCAGGTTGCAAGTGTCTAACATTCGATTCAACACGTGCAGCAAGTTTTGCTTAGTTGTTACTTGATCTAGTTAGCATTCATTGCTTCTTTCTTGTTTATCTAGTCTAAAACAAAACTCTCTGACATGAATATCTCAAACACAGTAGCTACAATAAAATTTAGCCTTATGTTCATATCTAGAAGAACAAGCAACACGTCAATTAGCGACAGAATGAGACAACACCTCTGTTGAGCTAAGAACCACCTCTTTTTGTTTAGGAACTATTTGAATCAAACCATTTCCTAGTGAATTTACCATTTTACATGGATGTTCCTTAGCATGAGCACGAGAATAAAAATCTATACCAGTTCTATCATTGCAAGACATAGATTAATACAGCAGCAAGTTTAGATTTTTTTTATTCCCACCACAAAACCGTTCTAGTGTCTTATGCATATCATCAAATTCTTTGGACAAGTCTAGGCAGTTTTCACGTGAAGCTTTTCCTTTTAGTTTGCAATTAGAACAACAATTAACTTTATGAGAATGTAAAGCATTGTTCAAAAAAGAAATCTCATTCGTAGCATCATGTACTTTCTTATTAAGATAATCACAGCTAGAACAATGCAAATCAGTTGTAGAATAGCAGCATGTTTTATGTTTTTATCATGTGCAGATTTCAAGTTCAAGTTTATCAGGTGTGGAACTGTGCGCACTTCTTAGAGAGGACAAATGTTCATATATCAGTTCACACAATGAACAAGAATTGTCACTATGAATCAAAGATTTTAGCCAATTAATTTATATTCTAGTAATTCAACTTTAGCAGCATTGTTCCTCAATTTTTTTGTCCTTGTTCTTAAGTATAGTAGTGGCACGAGAAATAGCATCACACATTTCTTCACATGATGGACATACCTCATCATTGTCGATTATTTGTTCAGCCTCCTCCATGCTTGAACTTGAGTTGCTCGCCAAAGTGTCTTCATCTTCATCACTTAAAGTGTCCACATCACTTGAGCTGAATTCTTGAAATGCGGTGACAGAACTGTTTATTAGTTGGCAAAGTATAAAACCCTTGTTTTTCTTCTTGTTATTAGCAGAAGAGGACTTGAACTTTGTTTGCTTCTCATCGTGGGGAGTAGAACCTGAAAGGTTAGGGAAATTTATATAAAAATGTCCAAACCCACCGCATTCGATGCATCTTTGAGGACCACCACTTCCTCCTTCTCACATTTTTTAATGCTTTTGAGAACCAAGTAGATAGAAGTGTTAGCTCCTCCTCTGGACACTCTTGATTTGTTCAAGGGTTAGAGAGGATTGCAAAGCAAGTGTACCACATGATGAAGATTTGTTAGAACTAAGCATGTCACGTTATGAAACAAATGCACGGGACTTGTTGGGGTTTTTACGTGATATAATGTCGAGTTCATTAGTTTCAACTTAGAATATAGAAAATATAAATTAAGTGTACTCATAACAGTAGATTCACGAATAGATGTAAATTTTATCTCACAAATTGACAAGTCTAATGCACCTAAAAATTGCCTAGCATTTTCAGCAGTGAAAATTTAATATTGGCACTTCGCAAGTTGCTAGAATTCTATTAAAGCAAGCAAAGAAATCATCAATCGACTCACCGGGTTGCATCTCAAAACACATGTATTCTTTCTTGAACATATCTTAGCTTACCTCTTTAATTGTGTTGGATCATTCGTGATAGTCGCATAGTGCATTCCACACAACATATGCAGATCGAAGGTGTGCAACAGGACCGAAGTTGCTTTGAGTCAATCCTTGAATAATCAAGTCGTACACCTTATTGTTGTTGTCGATGTCTCTCATGTTCGCAGTCATTATTTAATCATTTGGTGACATGTTGAAGGGCTTATACACCTTTTCCCAAATGGCAATGCCTTCCATCTGTATCTAAGCCTCCATACGAGCCTTCCAAACCAGAAAATCAATGTCATTGAACACATAAGCTTTTGTAGAGTATTTCTCCATATTGATTAGCAAAAACAAGTGCAAATCACAAAAATTAGAGCACCATGTTCTGATACCAATTGTAGGATCGAAATGCACGTGAAAAGCTACCAGAGGGGTGAATGGTAGATTTAAAATTTTTATGCGGAAGCAACCAAAACCCCTCGGCGGAAAATCAATCTGATAAAGAGACCATGTGTGTGAGTGTTTTCAACATGCTCAACAAGTGACCAAACCTGTACAGATTTTAGAGAATCAAGTCACGAAGCTAATGCAACAAGAATCACGTGAAACATTGAGTAGAGCTCGAGGTATGGTAAAAAACTGAGCAAATGGCAATCTTTTATACCCGAGTTAAAAACAGATCTGCTGTGTTGCAAAGAAACTCGTGTAACTCAAAAACCACAAAATAAATGACCGTAAAATTTTCAAGATGATAGATAATTGATTTGTGAAGACGACACGAAAACAATCATGTCAACTGAATCTATAAAACGCGAGTTACGATCAAAACACCAAAGCAAGTCGCGCAACGCAGAAAGTTGTCGAGAAAAACTTTCCAAAAATAAGTCGGACAAACAAGGCACAAAAGCTCATCTAAAACTACGAACTTTATTTAATTAAACACAAGAGGAACAGGCAAAAGTCATGCTCTCTACGATCCCTAGCTCCCTTTCTTATATAACCAGCTCCTAGGACAACCCAATCAAAACTAGGACTCCTACACCTACTTGGATTCAACCGAAGCTTTCCATAACTACTCAAGACTCTTCCATATGCACATAGAAGCAATCTTAAGACTTCCAAAAGTCTTAGGAACGTCTCAGACATTGCTAAAACAACTTAACTTCGTGCCCAAGATGAAATCTAACCAAACAAACTCGAAACATTCCACAATCAACCCATAACCGCCCCAGCCGCAGCATGAGAGCGTAATCCAACCGGTTGGACCTTTCCGGTCATATATTCACATCCATAACTCTTCACCATGCTTTGAGACAATGTTTCCATGTCCATGCACTCCTTTTGCACGTGCAAACACTTTCCAAAGCGTCCACGATACCTTCATATGCATTGTTCTTGACCCAAACATGTTGTGTGACCTTCCGATCAATTCAACCACAATTCCTCCGAACTTGGTTGTTGAACCTCATCTTCTCCCAAAGACTAGTTCAATGGATCACCGTCACCAGCCATGTCTTGACCTCAGGCAACTCCTGCACATGAACAAATAACCAATCTTTGCGAGCCAAGTCCTAGACTCGACTCTCATTAGTCTAAAAACCAAAACGCCTTATTCTAGCACCTCACATAAGCATATTGCAAAACATAGCAAGATATTGTCCACCATGATCAGCCAAAACGCATCAAAAACTAAGTAGTTGAATACTAAGCAAACTTCCCATAAACCAAAAAGCAAGTTTGAAACATTGCAACTTAAAAATAGATTAGCTGAGTTAAAACAGTAAGGTCGGATAGTCTAAATGCTCTTTGCAGTAACGGTTACTCCCGATATGCACTGAATAAGTTCGAACAGTCCGTACTGATCAATAGTAACTGTTACTCCCGATACATAGTGAAAAGTTTGGAGAATGCAAAGTGTGTTGTGCACTACAAATTGAAGGTAACTATTAGTCTCGAATGCACATTTGAGAAGATCGGACACATTGAACTAAGGTTCTCAGGTATATTCAAAACTTGGCATGTAAACCCTCACTTTTAACATAATTGCCAATATATTCAGCACACATGGGTCTCTCAAACTCCGCATTTAAGAATTCATTTTCCTCTCTCGATACTTGTGGAATATCATCTCTTCTATTTTTATCTAAGTGGAAAGTGTTGTCCATGGATGAACCAAACAGTTGTAATACTTCGTAATGTATTTTTTAGTTCGACCTCCCCACTAATCTCCTTGACACCATTGTATAACTGATGTATCAGACCCTTTCTATGTTTGCCATTAGCAATTAATTGAAATATATTGTGTTTGAGTCGCCCTCTAGTAAATCTTTAGTCTTAGCCGTTTGGTACCATTTGATATCTGCTTCTCTCAGTAATTTTTGTGCTAATTTATCATGTAGCTGCTGTTTTAGTTCTATTTCCTCTCTTTGTAACAGGATGGTCTCTGTTTTTTTGTCTAACTCATCAAGCTTATCTAATACTTCCATTCTCATCTTTTATTGTGAGCACTTACATTATTTATCACCCTCTCTGGTGCTCTCTAAGCCTGCGAGTTTTTGCTTGCCACTTATCCATCGGAGCTAGGCTCATTTCAGCCTCCTCTCATTTTTCCTGAACCGTCTCCCTGAACCTGTTCCTCAAAAACCATCCTAATTCAAACTTAAATAAATTTGAGTGAGTGCTGAATGAAGCACCACCAGAATCTAGCAGTAAAGAGGTGTGGTCCGAAATTTGTCTTGACAAAGACAGTACTGTAGCTAGTAAATACTTATTTCCCACTATGTAGAAATTAGGATTCGATCCAACTTTTCATATGTTGGATTTTGCAAAGCATTCGCCGAAGAGTGTCTACCGGACATTTCTAATTCTCTTAGATTAAGTCGTTTATGACTTCCTTAAAAAGTAATGGACATCTAAAGTTAACTTTAATTTTGTCACTCGTGTGTTTCATTATATTAAAATCTCCACCTATCATAGCTGGGAGATTTTATTTTGAACACACGTTAACCAATTCTACCAGGAAATTCTCTTTAAATTGTGCTTGTGCAGGACTATAGACAAGAAAGAGTGCGCATTTAAAATTGTCTGATTTGTTGCAAAGATGGAATTTCACGTAGAAATCACCTTCATCCATCGCACCAACATGCAACATGTTAGGATCGACGCCTAGCGACATACCTCCAGACCTACCTCTCGCTTCTTTACAATGACATATAAATTCCCTGCCCGCACATAGATTATTAAGGAAAGATGACTTAAACTTGTTTGCACCTGTCTCCGAAATACCAATAAAGCTCAAGTTATATTCTTTGGTAAGGTCTGAAATAAATCAATGTTTCTTCGGGTCTCTAAACCCATCACTATTCCAGAATAATATTTTTATTCTATTCATATTTTTCTTTATTTATTCCTACGCATTTTGGAGCTGGTTTTCCATATAACAGTAGCAGTGTTATCATCTAGATCGGTGCCTGTTTCAATTATCCCATCCATATTATCCTCACATATATGGTGGAGAATGAAATTATCTAGATCTTCTTCTTCCTCTAATTGTTTTACCTCTGTATCTAATTATTCTAGAACCGTATCTGTGACCTTACTTTCTGACAACCTGTTTATTTCTATCTTAGATTACTCACTGCCTCCAAAACACTGCCTAAGTCTGACCCAGACACAATCCCTACATAGTTCATTTTAGCAATTATGTAATCATTCGAAAAATTTAAGAAGGATTCAGATTTCACACTTGGGTTATTATTCATGTTTACTGTTGCACCATCCTCGTGGGATGGGTTCCTTACCAGTGAGATCCTCCTATCATTGCTTGATGACTCGTCAAGGTTTAACGTCCACCCGGGAGGGACGTTCCAGACATCAACAAGCTGCAGCATCTTTCCATTATCCTCCTTGGAATAGATAAGTGGATCTTCCTCAATGGCTCCCACTAAAATATTTTGGGAACCTGCACATGCCATTCCAGTCCCTGGACCCCCATTTTTCCACTCACATTATAAATATTTGAATCGGTAACTATCTCCTGAACCTTGTCATGGGTACATGATTTCTTATTATCAATTATAAAATTTATTTGGTCAGATTTTCCTCCAGTTGTACAGCCAAAGCCATTGCTTCTTGCACCATGATCTGATCCAAAGTCTGGTGAGACTGCCCATGCTGAGAATTCTTTTTTGAGCCATCATTAGCATCAACATTCTCACTGCTAGTGTCTGAACCAGAACCTTTCTCCCTGATCCGGTTGATATGTGAGTCATTTGCATGCCCAGCATCATCGTACCATAGTAAATCCACTTCATCGGCATTATCAGTATCCATAGGGTCAGGTTGATTGACACTCTCATTCTCTACTCTAAATTTTATTTCATACAGATATTCCCCGATGACCACATCAATCGAATGAAGGATTAAATTTGGATCTAATACCACTGCTTCAAAACAGCATGTCTCATTCCTTCTTGTGTGCACCATATCCACCTCCACTATAACTCCAACAATCGAACCAATCACTCACTACAAAACCAATTATTGTTAGCACTACCGGACTAGTCCGGTAGTGGACGGACTAGTCCGGTCCGGACTAGTCTGATATTGTCCAGTAAGGATATCGAACTAGTCCGGACCCTGACTGGACAAGTCCGGTCTTTTCAGTTATTGTCAGTTTGAACTCGAAAATGACATGTGTTCTAATTGAAAAGACACAACCCACTGACAATTATGTCTCTGATCGGGGGACTTAACTGTCTCTAAGGGTGGGAGGCCCCCTCTTGTGTCTCTTGGTCATATATAAGGAGAGGGTTATGTGTATGATTGTGGGTGGTGTGAGAATACACATTAGACACAAGAACTCTCTCAACTCTCTCAGACTCCGATCAACATACCAAGAGAAGAACAAGGGGAAACGCCTCTCGCCATCATTCTTCTTGCGGCCTCGCCTTGTTGGCTCGATGGCCACATCGTCAAGCAACCACAAGGATGGAGGAGAAGGTATTATTAGTGTTTTTGTGCTATTTGAGAGATAGCACTTGATGTTGATCTTGTATTTAGTTTTCCCCTGTATAATTCGAAATGATTTAGTGGCTATTTGATCTTTGGGCTTCCTTTTGATTCTAACAATTATTACAGGCACCTCATTTTTCAAATACAGGCGAGCTGTAAAAAATGCAATTGTGATATCGAATGATACAATAACTGTCTGTGATAATTAAACATCACAGGCGGTCTTCCATAAACAACCGCTTGGGTAAATACATGATTTTCTCATGTGGCTATTAAAAAAGAACCGTCTGAACTGTTACAAACATCACATGTGGTTTTTAATAAAACACCTCCTGAGTAAATACATGCTTTTCGTGGGCGGCTATTAATAAAGAATCGTCTATACTGGTTCAAACATCACAAGCAGTAATTAATAAACAACCGCCTGGGTAAAGATATTGTTTTCACAGACTGCTATTAATGAAGAACCGCTTGTAGTGGTGGATATATTTCATGCGTTCTTTTATACGGACTACCTTTGATGCCCCCTATGTTTTCACAAACGGATTTTGCTTACTGACCGACAGTGAAGGGGACTAAAAGAAAAAAAAACCAATAATACTTTTCAGAGTGTTTTATAGGAATATATTATATATATGTATATATTATGTTATATATACATATAAATGATATAAATAAATATATGTATATATAGTATAATATATACATATATAATATATTCATATAAAAAGAAAAAAATCATAAAAAGAAAAAATGTCAAATTAAAATATTAAAGATTTATTGTAATATTACAAATATATACAACATATATCATACATTTTTTCCAGCATTGACATCTTCTCGCATATACGGTTTAAAATCCTTTTTAATGGTTCTCTCTACACGCTTGATGTTTTTTGGTTTGGTGAAAAGGTACATCTCTTCATATTGATTATATTCATCTTAGTTATCTCCCACATTCTCAACCCAACAATATTTTACTTTCCAGAAACAAATATGTGCACCTTCTTAGTTCTTGGATCTTGTACATAAAAAACTTGTGCAATACGATTGGCGAGAACTCACGGGTCATCTTTATAACCCACTTTGTTCAAGCCTACCAGCGTTAGCCCGTAGTTGTCCACTTTCACACCATCTGGATGTTTGACACATTGGCACTTAAATACGAGCATTAGCATTCTTTCGTCATAATCGAGTTCTCATATTTCCTCTATGAACCCGAAGTATACGATCTTTTGCCCTTATGGATCATAAGCCTCTATACGAACACCACTATTTTGTGCAACACTCTTACCGTCTTTTTCCTTAGTGTAAAATATGTATTCATTAATGTCATATGTTTGCCATGATGTAACCAAAGCAGATGGGTCAGAAGATAACTTGTTCATTGCTTCCTCTTCTATAGAGTTTCTACGGTATATTTTAGTCCATTAACCATTCAGCGTTGGGTTTCATTTCTATCCAACCCCAACTTGTTTGGGACAAAGGCTTGGTTTTTGTTCTTGTTGTTGTAACCATTCAGGGAAATGTCTTCTGTGCTCTTTCATGATCCAGCCCTCTCTAGGGCCTTGGTTTTTTTTGCGAAGCTAAATTTGGTGTTCCTCGATGTACGACTCAGCTATTGCGAGTTGTTGTAGTATACAAAAATGTGCACGGTGTACATTATTGTAATCGTGAATGATAAAATTTTTCTTACCCACTTTGCCTCTCCCACGTAGTCTACCCTCATGTACTGGTATAGGCACGCCTATCCGCTTTCCATCTTTGATGCAACTAGCGCAACCCTCAATCACTTCTTCAGTGGTTTATCCTTTCATAATGGAACCCTTTGGGTGAGCACGGTTCCGCACATAACCTTTTAATACTCCTAAATATCTCTCCAATTGAAACATATGATGTAAATAAAGTGGCCCCAATACTTTTATCTAATCAACAACATGTATGATTAGGTATACTTGCAAATCAAAAAAGGATGGTGGGAAACACATCTCAAGCTTGCACATAGGCTCGACGATGTACATTTTCAAATAGTCTAAGTCTTCACGTGCTCTTACCTTTTGTGATACTGCATTGAAGAAGTAACACAAACGTGTGATGGCAACGTTTGATGACCGTTATTGCAATGGCAAGAAACACTGTCATCATCATGTGACAGTCGTGTGAATTATAGTCTAATAAAGACAAGTCTTTCATCGAGACTAGTTTTTGGATATTGGATGAGCAACTCATGGGCACTCTGATCCCACGCAAGCATTCGCATGTTACCTTTTTCTCTTGTATTGTGAAGTTGTAGCTGGCTGGGGGAAGGTAGTGCTTCCCGTTCTCCTTTTCTACCGAGTGAAGCTTTGTACTCATATCAAGATTTACTAGGTTCATACGTGATTTTAATCCGTCCTTTGTTTTTCTCGGCATGTCCAGCAAGGTCCCAATGATGCTGTCAAATACATTCTTTGTAACGTGTATCAATTCAATACTCTGGCAAAATTCCAGGTACTTCAAATACGGAAGATACTTGAAAAAAATTGATTGTTTCTTGAAAGTCATGTCAGTTGTATGTTTCCTTCTCTTTGTTCCTTTACATTTTTTGCCCTTACCGAAAGCAATAAGAATGTTCTTGACCATTTTGAACACGAGTTTTCCACTTTAAGGTTTTGACGCAGTATCTTTTTAATTTTGTTATCAAATTGTTCTTTTTTCTTCCTATACTTGTGTGTATCTGTCAAGAACCGTCAGTGTCTCATGTACACCGTCTTTCTAGATCAAGTGAGGTATAAAAATCCGGTTCCATCCACACACCTTACACAACATTTCTTCTCTTTCATTTGTCCCGATAATGTAAATAGTCCGGATAAGCATGCACGGTAACGAATATCATTGCTCTTCGCGTGAAATACTCCCGCTTTTACTCATCCCATGTATGTACCCCTTCATTCCACGATTTCGCCATATCTTCCATTAAAGGTTCCAAGAACACATCAATATCGATGTCGGGTTGTTTTGAACCTTTGATAAGATCAGATAACAAAATATATTTCCTTTCGTTACACAACGACATCGGTAGGTTGTACATCGTTAAGACCACGGGTCATGTGTTGTGTATGCGCCTTTTTTCGCCAAACGGATTTATTCCATCTGTACCCAAGGCAAACCTTACATTATTGATTTCCTTTGCAAACTTTGGATACTGAATATCAATTTTTTCCACTGAGTTGCATCACCAGCGTGTCGAATATGTTTTTCATTCTTCATGCACTGCTTGGAATGCCAATGTATAGGTTCAGCTTCCCTAGGGTTTGAGAACAAATGCTCCAAGCGATCAATTGTTGGAAGGTACCACATCAGCAAGGTAGGAATTTTTCTCTTATTCTTCCCACCTGCATCGTCAAAAGTATCGTCACCTTCAGATCCAATAATAAACTTCTTATTCTTTTGGGTCTTATTAATGTTAGTAACATATTGGTGACTGTAGTCCTTATTATATCTATTGACACCGCAGATGGGGCATATAGTTGCGAGCTCATGCTTTTTGCGATACAGAATACAATGGTTCACACAAGTGTATATTTTTGTCACACCTAGTGCCATCAGGCAAAGAAATTTCTTCGCTTTATAAGTGCTCCTAAGAAGTTTATTGGGAATTGGAAGAATTCCTGTCAAAAGATTCAAAATATCAGAGAAACTACAATCGGACCATCTGTGTGTGGCTTTCAACTATAGTAGTTCTAGTATTGCACGTAATGTAGTAAACTCTTTATCACAATACTTTGATTCATCATATAAAAGCTTCGTCGTCACATTCTTCAATGTCTCCATTTTACTTAAACCTTTACTTGATCCCATAGAAATCAATACATGTGCTTCGATGTGATGCAACATCTCACAATCAAACTCATCATCATCACCATCTTGATTGTCACTACCATCACCGATATGAACATTATCGTCATCTGAACCTCTCTCATCATCTTTATCCACTTCATGTGTACCTAACTCACCATGCTCTGTCCATATTGTGTAGTTTTTTGTCAAACCTCTTTTCACCAAATGAGATTGGATTACTATAGTATCTATCCAAGCAATCTTTTTTTCGCAGTCGATACATAGACGTAATATGTCATCTATCCCTTGCATCTTCATGTGTGTCTTGGATGCTTCAATAAAATTTGCAACATTTTGAATGTACATAGGATCATATCTTGGCATGTTATACATCCACGCTCGGTGGTCCATTTTCAATGAAAAAATGTGAAAAAAATGGATAAAATAAGGGATGTGCTTTAAAATGATCAGGTCGATATGTGCTTTAATGGTATGTTTAATAACAGAATTTATAATGCAAGAAGATAAAGGATTCTGATGTTGGAATTTTAACAGGGAGTTCCTAAGATCATATAGAAGTTTTGTAAAATTTAAAAATTTTCTATTGCACGATTTGGTCACAAATATTCCCTAAAGGTCTTCCTTCTAATGAATTTACAGAGACATAACCAGGTTGTATCATATGAGTGAATACGGGTATCATGTAGATCTGTCCATAAGGGTCCCAAGAAAATTTGTTTCATAATTTTCTCAGCTTGCTAGTGGTCGCAATTGATTTTTAAAGTCCAAGATATTTTCTAGAAATATTTTTTGTTGGGCTTATACTAAAACAATTAACTTATGGACAACTGCATTTATTATGGTAACTTAAACACATTTAATAAACTTGGATTTTTACTGGAGATACTATGATATATGAAAGATTTTCTGGCAAAGTTTGGAAATTTTCCCTGGAAGCAATTCCCTGGAATAATTCTTTAAATAAAAAAAAGAGTTTGAATTACACAGAAATTACTATGCATTTTCATACCAGATAATTTGCACCATTGTAAAGTACAAATCAAGTGGAGTACACAAAAATTTTTATGAGGATTTTGGGAGCTTTCTACAGGGAGTAATGGATTTTCAAGGTTGAGCTTATTCATTGAATCATTTCATCGAACATGTGATGTGCCTGTATTCATCTTCAACCTTTAATAATTCAAATATACATTTTTTTTTCTACAAAATTGATGGAGAAGTTCAAGGGGTGGCTCAACTACATCTTGGGGAGTTCGGGGGGGGGGGGGGGGGGGGGGGGCTGGAGCCAAACTTAACAAAACCAAACTGAAAAATAGGACAACAAACAATGGAAGTTGTTTGACAGTGGAAGAAGAAGCCTCTGCGAACCTTTTCTCTGTTTGAAGCTTGATAAACTTATGGAAGGAACGGTGCACGCACGCACACTGGGAGTAGAGTGGCAGCGGAAAAGGGAAAATTTTGGCAGCCTGACGGCGTTAATGTAAAATCTCCCGGGTTAGGTTTCCTCCGGTGACCGAGGGGCCCTCTATATAGTCATCCATTTTTACAGGCGGATTTCAGTCAAGAACCGTCTAAGATTTCCATTTTCTTAGATGGTTTTTGTTAAAGAACCACTCGTGATAATGTTCTGAGTCTGTTCTTCAGTTTTCTTTTCTTTTTTTATTTGAATTTCAATATAAATACTCAAACATGTATAGATTCTGCAAATTGAGTCCAAATTCGATGATACTTTTTTCTATATTCTTCAATAATTAATATATACCACCTGGATCAAATATTATAAAACTTCTATAGCTAACATTTAATGTTTTGGTAAATATCAAATTAATTTATATTCACATATTATTAATATTTTTATATCTCTTAAAAAAGGATCTTCCACGGAAATTGGTCTGTATGAACATATTGTCTTATTTATATATGTACGAATTTTTTAAATTTTTTTAAAGCATTCCAACATGTCAAAATTCAAATTTTCCATCATTATAATCAAATGCTCATATACATATGAGGCATTCTTCAAATTTTGAACACATATTGATTTAAACAAAATTATAAAAATCTGAAAAAAATCATAGAGGTTGGTATGATGACTATAAAGTTCCATAGAAAACTCCAATGAAAAAATCATTATATTCATCAAGATAGAAAAATGACAAATAACCAGTGTTATTTGTTTTTTTTATGTTCTAAACCAATTTCAAAGGTTTCCCAACTGAAATTTAAAGGGAACCTATAATACTGAAGCATATTACAATAAAGTGAAATTTGGGCTTTTAAAAGGCCTCTCATTTTAATCAAGAATATTAGTTAAGTCTAGACTTAGTACATCTTTTCACGAGCGGTTTTTAACTACTGCACCAACGGTTGTTCATAACAAACTGCCTGTGATAAAGGACGATTTTGTTCTTCAATTTCTTTTCCCTTTCTTTTTCATTTAGATTCCAATATAAATACTCAAACATGTATAGATTCTGCAAACTGAGTCCAAATTCGATGATACTTTTTTCTATATTCTTCAAAAATTCATATCTTCCACATAGACCAAATATTGTAAAACTTGTATAGCTACTACTGTAGTGTTTTAATAAATATCAAATTAATTTATATTCTCATTTTTATATCTACTAAAAAAATGGATCTTCCACTGAAATTGGTTTGTATGAATATGTTGTATTATTTATACATGTATGAATTTTGTTATTTTTTTAAAGCATTCTAACATGTCGAAATTGAAGTCATCCATCATTCTGATAAAATGCTCGTATACATATGAGGCATTCTTCAAATTTTGAACACACATTGACTCAAATAAATTATAAAATCTGAAAAAAAAATTATAGAGGTTGGTATATGACTAAAAAGTTCCATAGAAAAATTCAATGAAAAAATCATTATATTCATCAAGATAGAAAAATGACAAATAACCAGTGTTATTTGTTTTTTTATGTTCTCACCAATTTCAAAGGTTTTCCCAATTGAAATTTAAAGGGAACCTGTAATACTGAAGCATATTACAATAAAGTGAAATTTGGGCTTTTAAAAGGCCCCTCATTCTAATCAAAAATATTAATTAAGCCTAGACTTAGTACACAAAGGCACTGATGATTTTTACTAAATAACCGCCTGAGAGAAAGACAACTTCTTGGGCGGTTAGTAAGGAACAATCGCCTGAGAGAAGTCCTCTGCTCAAGTGGTGTTTCATGAGGAACCGCTTGAGAAGATAGGCGTCTATATAAGAGGACTCGGCCTTCTCGAAAGAACCTAACCCGGATGAATTCACTTAGACACCGTCAGGCTGCCAATATTTTGTTTGCCGCCAAGTCCTCGCTGCCCTCACCGCCGATCTTCGCTCTCGCCGTCAAGCTTCGTCTTCATCATCGTCGCCGTTGGCAATACGTCTGCCTCTTTCCTCCCTACTCTCCCTCCTCCCTTCTCTGTCCCCCGCGCCGCTTCCTTCCCTCCTCTGTCCCTGTGCCGCCTCCCTCCTTGCCCTCGTTGATGGTCGAGTGTCCTCACCGCCGCACCATCGCATTCCCCACGCTGCCTCCTCCTTCCTAGCATCTACCCCCACCATGTGCTACCCCCTCCCAACCTTCTCCTATCGACAACGCTCAGTGTACTAGATTGTTTATTTCTTGAATTTCTAAGTTTGATTTGGTATTGGTAGGAACCTCTAGGGTTTGCAAGGTTCGAGTGAAACGGTTTAATGTCTGATGTCTAAATGCATGTTGTTACTACTTATCCTTCAAACATTAGGCAACCATGATCATGTAGGCACTGTTGTGTAGTGTTGTGTTGATTAGTCTATAATGAAATGGATGAAATTATTGGAAAAATGCCCCGACGGACAGATCAATTGTACCTGGAGTTTTCAACTCCCTCAAATAAATGGTGCACGCATGGTTGATGTGTGATTCCAATTGATGCACTATTTAGGCTTTAATAGAAATTAGGAGACATTCGATGGATTGACCCACGAAACAGAGAGTTTGGAAAATATTGGAATTGATGGAACGTAAAAGCTAATATGAATGTTAGGAAATTTCGAACAGGTTCATACACGTACTAGTGTAGTGGTAGTAGGATGTTAGCCTATCTATTTCCACTTCCAAATTTGATGTTCCATGGTATGTGATTTTTGGAAACCTGATCTTATTCAAGTTCATGAGCTTGATGATCTAGATTAAGTTTATGAGGGTTTTTGTAACCTTAACCCTCGTGAACACTATCCGAGAGTCTCAAGAAGTTTAAGATTTAAGTTTTTCAGCTATTATTTCTTTATCGGATGTATTTACAGCGCCTGGTTTTCAAAATGGATAGCAGAAATGTGCCAAAGCTAAAATGTATTTAATCGCTTATGATTGCTAGTGTGTTGTTTAACATCATTAATTTCTATTTCAGTGACAATAATTTAAATAGTAGAGTGGAAGTAGGATCTTAGCGTATACATTTATAATGCAATTTTGATTGTTTCCTAATACTCCCTGCGTTTCAAAATAATTGTGATCTAGCATGGGAAGCCCTATGAAGACTACTGCTGGTAGTGACAATGAAAAAGGCAATATGAAGTTTAGTGACTCTAGCAGTTCAGGCTCCTTTCACAGACCATCGGATCCTTTTCCAAATATAATAATTAAAAAGACTTTAGAGGATCTCAACCCGGAATATAATCCTACCGACGAAGTATGGATCACGAATCTTAACTCTAGCAGTTTAAGTTAATGTTGGTTGTCAAGTATATGATGTCTTATAATTCTTTTATACCTAGCTTAATCACGAGACAACGAGGTGACTTCGGCTCCTAAAACCGTAGAAGGTTTTCCAATGGTTGAATCCTCAGGCTCACTCAAGTGAAAACGAGGGCAACGAGGTCCCAATTAGGGGTGGGCATTCGGTTAACCAGTAAAATTCGTTTCGGTTTTTTGGTTTTTTTTAAATTCGGTTTTTGGAAAATGGAATCCGAAATGTAATGTAGAAAACCAAAAATCGGTCCGCCGGTTAACCGGGAAATTCGGTTTGGTTTCCGTTAACCAGAGAAAAACCGACTTCAACGTCTGGATCAGGGCTCTGACATCGGGAGTAGGGGTAGGGGCAGGGGTCGGAGCGGCCGAGTATAGCGGCGGCGAAGCTCAGCTCGCGAGGCAATGGCGGTGAAGCTCAGCTCGCGAGGCAATGGCAGCGAAGCTCGGCACGTGAGGCGATGGCAGCGAGATGCGTTTGCAAGGCGGCGGAGACGAGCGGCTGCAAGGCGGCGGCGCAAGGCGTCGATTGGTGACGCCGTGATGGGGCAACGGGGCGGCGGTGCGAGGAGCCGCATGCAGTGGAGCTGCGGCGCGAGGCGGGGATGACGGGGGCACGCAGCGGCAGCTTAAGCGCCTGCGCGCGATGGGTGGTGGCGGAAGGGAGCCACGGGAGCAGGCTGGTGTGCCGTGGAAGGTGTTTAGGGCTCGAAGGAACCGGTTCTGAACTCAGTGGGCTCGGCCGATTTGTTAAGTGGGCTGAATTTCGGTTATTCGGTTAATCGGGTATAAAAACCGAAACCGAAATAAAAAATCCGGTTTTCACATATTGCTAACCGAAATTTGTACCGGTTTGACAGATTCCGGTTTTTTCGGTTTTGGTTCCGGTTTTTTCGGTTTCGGTGTTTGGTTTTCGGTTTTTTTGCCCACCCCTAGTCCCAATAAGGGTCCATTGAACCGCATCATATACATAAAAAGTGTCAGTCCAGGTGGGCTTCCTCAAGAACCTCTGGATTCAGTTACAAATTACCAAAATGCATGCGGTTGTCTTCTTAGAGAGCTCGTGCAGATCACAACCGCGAATTGGAAAAATTACCTGAGGAGAACAAGAATTAGTTGTGGGGGAGGACAAAGAAACAATTCAAGTTCATGAAAGGCACGAAAGAAGCTGTAAAGAAAGCAACATTGGACTCTTGCAGCAAGAAGTTTTGTGGCTGGAAGAGTGAAATGAATGCTTACACTAAGGGCGATAAGGTCCCTAGCCCGAAGAAGATCGGAAAAATCACAAAAGCTTAGTGGCAAGAATTTGTTAGTCAAAAGACCACGCTTGATGCTAAAGTACTAAGTGCAACTAGGTCAGAGCTTGCCAAAAAAAGAATAAATACCATCATCGCTTGGGGTCTGCCGGATATGCCCCCAAAGTTAAAAAATGGAATAAGATATTAGAGGAAACTACCAGCAATGGCAATCCTCACCCGTTAGAAGGTTGCGATGAGAGAACTCAGCGGCGGGTCTTTGCTCGGTCAGGTTTGACCAGCGAGAGCAAACTTGAAAAGCTTGACTCTATGAACAAAGTAGAGCAAAAAACGAAAGAAGTAATTGAAAAGCAACAGAAGGGTCTCTTCAAGCCAAAGAGGGAGAATAACCAACTTACTGATATCCTAGGAAACCCTGAACACAGCGGACGGGTTCGAGCAATCTCTTCTCAGATGTCCTGGAGAGATGGTTTCTCGAAGAATCAAGAGTCATATAGAAGACGTGAGTAGTTCAAAAAAACACTTGATGAAACAATTGCTGAAAAGGTCAAGGAAAATGTGCAAGAAATAATGGATCAACTTAGACAGTCGGGACAATTAGTGGCACCGAGTACAACGATGATTCCTGTGGCAAAGGAACATTTGGAATATCCAACTGCCTACCCTAGTAGCGTAGGTTATATGCCAGGCTCAGGGTCCCATAAGTTCGCTGTCGATAATATTGTTATGGACAGATCTTGTTGTCTTCTTGTCCCAATCGGCAGAGCAGAGAACAAAACATAACAGGTAGCCACTGCTATGGAAAAGCCTAATCGTGACTTCAACGGCAATTCACTTTCCTTGTATTATATTCTGGTGTAAATTCTTCAGATCATTGATAATGATTATGAAGATTATGAAATAGACCACATCACACATGAGGAAATCACGACTCTGGGGCAGGCTATCAACCAATTAATTCTTTGGCACCGACGAGATATCCTGTTGGACGATGAGCTGATGTCTAGCCCCATCGCATCTCAAAATACTGTGACCCCGTCTTCTTCGCCGAAAGTCCAGGAAGATCCACTCCCGCTATGTCCTACCAAGGATGATAATAACCTTGCTAGTAAAGATAAATAAGAGCAACAAGTTGAACAACAACTTGAAGTAGTACCAGAGAAATCTTATAGTAAAGAGCAACCAGTTGAGCAACAACTTGAAGCGGTACTAGAGCAAGCTGCTGGTAGTAAAGAGCAATCAGTTGAGCAACAGGTTCAACAACAAGCCAGTGTCCAACTTCCGACGACTACACCTTGGTCAGTGCCTATGAAAGTTAGCTCATACGAAAATAAGAAACCTTCTAAAGAAGTGACACAATTTTTGGAAAAACTGAAGGAAAAAATTGGAACATCTAATGCATCTTGTGCTTCACATGAGCCAGCATTAGAAAATATTGAGGAGTGGGAAGAAGACATTGTGATATATAATCAGGAGACAGCTTTAGTTAAACCAGGAGTTCCAATATACAAGATTTAGGATGTTCCTCTTAAATATGAGAATGGGAAGCCGTTCATGACATCAGTACAACTTCACAAACAACCTGTCTCGCTCAGAAGAATGCATGATTGGTACATCACTGGCAGCACAAAATATTATCTTTCTTGCATCTCATTTAGTGTGTCAAAACAATTCCGTGACTTCTTCAATAGAATGCAATACATGTATAATGAAAAGCTGAACATCAAGATAGGTATCCTTGACCCTACAGTGATTGCAAAGTCAACTTTCGACTTTAAGGTGGAACGGAACTCAGAAGAGTACAATCACCTAGAAAAATATTTTGAAAAATCAATCGCAAAACAAAAGAAGGAAAAAAAATACAAGAGTTGCAGCTTACATAGGACATGCCATGTTTAACTTTGTCCGAGATGGCAAGGACCTCGTAAAGGCTCCGTACCACTTCGAGTAAGTTCGACATATGACATTGAAATAGAAATTATTGCTAATTGTTAACTTAACACTTGTGTTTGTACGTGTGCAGTGAACACTAATTACCTTCATGAAGCCAACGCAGGGTTTGGCAACAGTCTTGGACTCAGCCGATTACTCACCAGATCGTTACAAAGATTTCCTTTCTATTATGAAAACATATGGTTATTTGATACTTTTACTTTACACACATTTAGAATGTGTTGACAAGTTTTATATAACATTCCTTGTATTACAGCGCTTGGCGGTTTTACGCGAAAAAACTTGGCGATCAGAGACCTCCTAATAAGGATGCATTGCAAATATCAACATATTATCCTTGTCCCAAGCAGCCTCCTGGGAGCGTCTTATGCGGGTATTACGTATGGAAGCATCTTCGGACCGCTTGCAAATATAGAGTGATCATGAGGATGTAAGTTATCTTATTGTCGATATTGTATTTTATTACTTTTGAGTTTCATTTTCAATGTAACTAGCGTATTTTCATACTTGTATTATTTTATTATTGTCACCAACACATTCTGAGCCTTGTTACGTGTTCCATTGCAGCACACGAAGAATGTGAACGAAGAATGGCCAGTTTCTAGAAGTATACCTGGTGGAGGAGTCGATAAGATTGTGAGTGAATTGTGTCTTCATGCGTCGCGAAATTTTCCATCGAAGAGGGCTATTCTTCGGTGGCGATGGTGTAATAGCTGATGTGCCAGAACTTTGCTGGTATGAGCATCGACATAGTTTTTAGTGAAACTTGTAAACTATGTGTGAGACCTATTTGTGCTGAATATATTTGCTACGGTGAGAAAAGTTTTGAATACTATCAAAACACCTTTATCATCAAAGTCTGGCTTGTTTTGGGTAGCTCCTTCAAGGTCCGACGTAAGGTCCGACTTGCTTTGGCTAGGTCCGACTTCTTTCTCTAGGTCTGACTTGCTTTGGTTAGTTCCGGCTCTAGGTCCGACTAACATTGGTAAGCTCCGGCGCTAGGTCCGACTGGCTTTGGTTAGCTCTGGTGCTAGGTTCTGCTAGCTTTGGTAAGCTCTAGCTCAAGGTCCGGTTAGTTTTGGCAAGGACCGAAGCTTGATCACAGTGCTTCTACCTTTAACTTGCAATGATTTGTACTTGCTTTACATTGATCGAAAGTTTTCTTAGTATTCTTTTACTAAGTTTTGGGTGTGTTTTGGTGGTTAAGGCTGATATCATTTTGGTATGGTTTACAACATGCTTATGTGAGGTGCTCACGTAAGATGTTGTAGTTTCAGAACTAACTAGAGTCAAATCGAGGACTTGTGCTCGGAAGTATTGGTTGTTTATTCATGGCAGGTGTTGCTTGAGTTCAAGACATGGCTGGTGACGAGATCCATTGAAATAGTCATAGGGAGAAGATGAGGTTCAACAACCAAGTTCGGGAGGAATTGTGGTTGAGTTGATCGGGAGGTCGCGCAACATGTATGAATCAAGAACAATGCATATGAAGGTATTGTGGACGTCGTTGGAAGATGTTTGCATGTGTGCAAGGAGTGCATGGATGTGGCTACATAGTTTCGAGGTGTGATGAAGAGATGTGGATGTAAAAAATTAGTCAGAAAGGTCCAACTGACTAGGTTATGGACTCAGGGTGTGGCTGAGTCGTGTTTGACTCAAATATGGAATGTTTTGAGTTAGTTATGTTAGGATTCCATGTGGGTCACGAATTTGGGTTGTTTTAGGAATGTGGGATACATTCCTAAGGTGTTTGGAAGTCTTAAGATTGCTTTTATCTACGTATAGAAGAGTCTTGAGCAGTTACGGAAAGTTTCGATTCGTGAATTGAGAAGGATTAGAGTCCTAGTTAGGTTTGGGTTGGCCTAAGGTCTAGTTATATAAGCAAGGGAGGCCAGAGCTCGTGAGAGAAGACTTTTGGGGCTGTTCCTTTTGTGTTCTATTGAATAAAATTTGTAGTTGAAAGGATTTTTTGTGTCTTGTTCGTCCGACTTGTTTTCTTCAAGTCTTTCTCGTCGAGTTTCTGCACAACACTACCTTTCTTCAGTGGTTTTATCATAACTCGATTTTTACAGATCTGATTGAAGTGATTCTTTTTGTGTTGTATTCACAACTTGATTTTCTATCATATGTCAAAATTTCACGGTCATTGGATTTGTGGTTTCTGATCTACAAGAGTTTCTTTGCAGTGTTCCAGAACTGTTTTTCTCAGGTAGGACAGATTGACCTTTGTTCGATCTTTCGATCGTAACTTGAGTTTCTCCTGACGGATTTGAGTGATTCTTATTTTTTCATCTTCGTGACTTGATTCTCTATGATATCTATCACTTTTGTTATGGTGAAACACATTTATATTAGTCTCACACACAATTTCTTTAACAGATCGTTTTTCGGCCGAGGGGTTTTCATTGCTTCCGCTCAAAATATTTTAATCTACCATTCACCCCCCCCCCCTCTGGTAGCTTTTCACATGCTCTTCGATCCTACAATTGGTATCAGAGCCACGGTGCTCTAATCTTTTTGATTTGCACGTGTTTTGACTAATCATCAGGGATAAATACTCCGCCAAACCTTGTGTGTTTAGTGGTATTGATTTTCACGTTTGGAAGGCACGTATGGAAGCTTTCATCCAGGCACAAGGCTTCGCAATATGGGACAATGTATACAAGCCTTACGAAGTGTCATCAAATGATCAAGTCACAGCTACAAATCTGAGAGACTAACTCAAAGCGACTACGACCGTGTTGCACACCTCCGATCTGCATATGATGTGTGGAAAGCACTTTGTGACTATCACGAAGGATCCAACACGATCAAGGAGGTAAGGCAAGACATGTTCAAGAGAGAATACATGCACTTCGAGATGCAACCCAGTGAGTCCATTGATGACCTCTTTGCTCGCATTAATAAAAATTCTCAACAACTTGCGTAGCGTCAGTGTTAATTTTTCAGATGCTGAAAATGTTAGGCAACTACTAAGTGCATTAGACATGTCAATTTGGGAGATGAAAGTAACATCTATTCGTTAATATACTGTCATGAGTACACTTACATTAGATGTACATGACTCTAAACTAAAAACTCATGAAATTGACATCTTATCACGAAAGAATTCAAATAAGTCTATTGCATTCAACTCACGACGTGAAATGCCTAGCTCTAGACAATCATCATCTTGCAATACTCTTACTTTGTTGTCCTCACTAACCCTAGAGCAGACCGAGGAATTTCCAGAAGACGAGTTAGCACTCATCTCTACTAGATTCTCAAAAGCATTGCAAAACGTGAGAACTAGAAGGAGAGGAAGCTCCAGACCTCAGCGCTGTTTTGAATGTGGTAAGACATCACACTTTCTTACAGAATGCCCTAATCTTTCAGGTCCTTCTACCCGTGAGGAAAAGCAGAACAAGGTCAAGACCACCTCTGGAAACTCCAACAAGAAAAAGAAGGGTACTATAGGACGCAAGATGATAAACAGCTTCATCACTGCACTTCAAGAACTTGGCTCAAGCGATGTGGACATTGGAAGTGACGAAGATGAAGACGATTTGGCAAACTTATGCTTCATGGCGGGCAAGTCAAGATCAAGTATGGAGGAGGCTGAACAAAACAACGATAATGAAGAGGTATGTCCAACTTGCGAAGAAATGTGTGATGCTATTTCTCGTGCCACTGTTATAGTTAAGAAAAAGGGCAAAAAACTTAGGGACAATGCTGTTAAAATTGAGTCACTAGAATCTAAATTTAATCATTTGAAATCCTTGATTCCTAGTGATGATTCTTGTTCCTCATGTGATTTAATATATGAACATATGTCGTCATTAAGAAGTGCGCACACCTCTACACTTGATAAACTTGAGTTAAAAATTAAAAAGAACAAAGAGCTTGCTGCACTTAATGATAAAAACTTAAAAGATGCTTGCCGTTCTACAATTATTTGCATTGTTCTACTTGTGATGATTTTGATAAGAAACTACAAGATGCTATGAATGAAATTTTTATATTGAACAATGTTTTACGTTCTCATGAAGTTAAATATTATTCCAATTGCAAATTAAAAGGAAAAACTTCATGTGAAAATTGCCTTGATCTGTCCAATAAACTTGATGACATGCATAGGACATTAGATCGTTTTTGTAATGAGAATAAGAACCTAAACTTGCTGCTGAATTCTTCCAAGTCTTGCAATGATAAAATTGGTTTAGGTTTTGATTCTCATCCTCATGCTAAGGCACATCCACCTAAAATTATAAAGTCATTAGAAAGTGATTTGAGTCAAACAGTTCCTAAACAAAAAAGAAGTGGTTTTCAAATCTGCATGAGTGTTGTCTCATTCGGTTTCAAATAAAAATGTTGTTTGCCCATCTAGACATGAACACAAAGTTAAATTTCATTGTACCTACTGTGGTAGAGATGGTCATGTCATATATTTTTGTTATAGACTAGATAAACAACAAAAAAAAGAAAGAATGATTGCTAGATCTCATAACTTACATGCAAAATTTGCTGCTCATGCTATACCGAATGATAGGAACATGCAACCTGCTGTATTGAGTCGAAAACATGCAAAGTT
Organism: Tuctoria greenei; assembly: GCA_036927565.1. Taxonomy (NCBI): domain Eukaryota; kingdom Viridiplantae; phylum Streptophyta; class Magnoliopsida; order Poales; family Poaceae; genus Tuctoria; species Tuctoria greenei. The sequence continues at coordinate 120,204,555 of JAYESD010000004.1, forward strand.
TGCTCCCAAACCTACTGTTTTTCATGCTACACATGTAACACATCATAAGTCAGTAGTCGGGTACAAAAATCATCAAACTTTGGCTCATAAACATGTTGTTTTATCTCAGCTTTCGTGTGTTATTCCTGCTTGACGTCGTGTGACTAAGTACTGGATTCCTAAATGCCTTATGACTAACCCCAGTATTGAGTCACCGACGTATTGTGCTTCTATGTAGGTTACATGCTTGAGGAAGGAGAACATTTGGATTGTGGATTCAGGTTGCTCACACCACATCACTGGTAACAAAGAATGGTTCTCCTCCCTCTCTTTTGTGTCACGTGTAGAGAATGTTACTTTTGCCGATAATTCTTCAACTCCTATAATTGCTAAGGGTTCGGTTAGAGTAAATGATCACTACACTTTGAAGGATGTGTCACTTGTTAAAATTTTGAAATACAACTTGCTTTCTATTCCACAATTGCTAGATGAAAATCTGGAAATTATTTTCAATAAAAAATGCTACAAAGTTTGGAATAAAGTAGGTTCAAATTGTGAGCTTATGTTTAACATGTCTAGGTTTGGAAGAGTTTTTAAAGCTGATTTTGATATGTCTTCTTCTAAGCATAGGTGTCTAGTTTCTAATTATTCCAAAGACTTGTATTTTTGGCATCGTAGACTTGGTCAAGTAGGCTTTGATCATCTCACATGTGTTAGTGCTCTTGATCGCATATGTGGGCTGCCTAAGCTCTTGATCACATGCTAAGATGGTTACAGGTTCACATACTCCTCTCACAATGATCATGACAACTGAATCGGGTCAACTTTTGCACCTTGACACAGTAGGACCTTCACGTGTTCAATCCTTCGGAGGTAAATGGTATGTTCTTGTGATTGTTGATGACTATTCTAGATACTCTCGGGTTTACTTTATGGCATATAAGAATGAAGCTTTTAGTCACTTTAGAACTTTATTTCTTAGATTATCAATTGATCACCCAGGGTCTTTAAAAGCAATTAGAAGTTATAATGTAACCGAACTTAAAAATCAATCTTTTGATCACTTTTGTGATGAAAATGGAATAGATCATCAATTTTCTTCACCATATGTACCTCAACAAAACGGTGTTGTAGAAATAAAGAGCGGAACTTTAGTTGAGATGGCTAGGACTATGATTGATGAATATCAAACTCCTAGGAAATTTTGGGCTGATGCGATTGCAACCACATGTTATGTCTCAAATCGTGTTTTCTTGCACTCTAAGCTAGGTAAAACACCATATGAGCTCCGGTTTGGACATAGGCCTAGTGTTTCACATTTTCGGGTCTTTGGTTGCAAATGCTTTGTTAATAAACATGGTAATCTTGATATATTTGAACCTAGATCCATTGATGCTATGTTTCTTGGTTATCCATCTCATACTAGAGGCTACCATGTGCTTTTACTTGACACTAACAAAATTGTGGAGACTCGTGAAGTGTCTTTTGATAAAGCTAGCCCAGGTACTAGCTCAAACATTGCAGATATGGATCCATATCCGTAGGGGGAGAGCATTTTCATTGAAGATGAGGAAGAAGTTGTGCTGCTGCCCGAAAATTCAACAGTTAATGACATTGTTCCATCTCCTGATTTTGATTCACAGCCAGCACCAACGACCACCATTGCTGGTCAGATCCTCCTCAAGTCACAAGCTCATCGATTTGTGATAAACATGAAGAAGAAGCTTGTGAAGGTCCACTCCCCTTTGGGTTCTCAAAAGTCATCCTCCACAACAAATTATTGGAAGCTTGCACGAACGAGTCACACGGTCCAGTTTTTGCGATCCAAACTCTCATGCTCATTCTGCTTTTGTTGCTTCTTTTGAACTCAAATATATATCACACGCACTCACTAATGAATCTTGGACTATTGCCATGCAAGAAGAGTTAGAAAATTTTGAAAGAAATAATGTTTGGAAACTTGTACCTCCACCTCAAGGTCACACTTTAATTTGAACTAAATGGGTGTTTAAAAATAAACAAAGTGAGGATGGGGTTGTGGTTAGGAATAAGGCTGGGTTGGTTGCTCAAGGTTTCACTCAAGTTGAAGGTCGAGATTTTGATGAAACTTTTGCTCCTGTTGCTAGATTAGAAGCCATAAGAATTTTGTTATCTTTTGCTGCATCTAAAGGTTTTAAGCTATATCAAATGGATGTTAAAAGTGCTTTTCTTAATGGCTACATAGATGAGGAGGTTTATGTCAAACAACCATCGGGTTTTGAAAATCCAGATTTACCTAATCATGTTTACAAATTGTCCAAAGCCTTGTACTGGTCTCAAACAAGCCCCTAGAGCATGGTATGATAGGTTAAAAACATTCTTACTTGAAAAGGGGTTTACCATAGGCAAGGTTGATAAAACTCTTTTTTTGCTTAAGCATGGCAATGACTCATTATTCGTTCAAGTGTATGGGGATGATATTATCTTTGGTTGTGCTTCTCATGATCTTGTGTCCAAATTTTCAGCTATGATGAGTTCGGAATTTGAGATGAGTATTATGGGAGAACTCACGTACGTTTTGGGGCTGCAAATCAAGCAAACTAACGAGGGTACCTTTGTGCATCAAATGAAGTATACAAAAGACCTCCCAAGGCGCTTCAACATGGACAAAAGCAATCCTCTTCAGACACCAATGGGAACAGCAACAACACTTGAATTGATGAAGATGGTGAACCCGTGCATCAAAAAGAATATAGAAGCATGATCAGATCACTTTTGTACCTCACGACATCAAGACTGGACATACAATTCAGTGTATGTCTTTGTGCACGGTTTCAATCCTCTCCACGTACTTCACATCGTCAAGCCCTCAAAAGGATTCTCAGGTACTTACATGGAACTCAACAATTTGGTATTTTTCAGTAACTTTTTCGGATGCTGATTTTGGGGATTGTAGGATTGATAGGAAAAGTACTTCTGGTGCTTGTCATTTTCTTGGTAATTCACTTGTTGCTTGGTCCTCTAGAAAACAAAACTCAGTTGCACAATCCATGGCTGAATCTGAATATGTAGGTGTTGTTAGTGCTTTCTCACAAATTATTTGGATTGTTCAAACACTTAAGGACTATGGGGTTGATCTAGATAGTGTTCCACTGTTTTGTAATAACACTAGTGCCATTTGCATTGCTAAAAACCCAGTGCAACATTCTAGAACTAAGCACATTGACATTAGGTATCACTTTCTCCTTGATGATGTTGAAAAAGGAAACATTGTGCTTCACCATATAGATATCGAACAACAATTGGCTGACATTTTTTCAAAACCTTTGGATTTCACTAGTTTTTGTTTCATTATGCATCCTCATGGCTTACATTGAGGGGGCGTTTTGAAACTTGAGAAGTATATGTGTGAATCTGATATTAAAATAATATGAGCATAGTATTGCATACATATATGACTTTGTGATTCTTTTTACTTGCTGAAAGTTCTTACTACATTACTCGTGTTATACATTTTGCAATTTTTACCGTGTCTAGTAATTGGAATAACTACTTACACTAAATTTGGTCATGGTCGAACTTTCTTGCTGTTTTGAACTTGTTGCATGCTCACAAGTGATTTTAATCATAAAGAAGTAATCAACTCACATGTTGAGTTTTTATTAACAATAAATTGAGAAAAGATCACGAGAATATGCATGCATCGCACTTCTTCTTTTAAGATGGCTTATCATTGCACTTAGATATTAACTTGGAAGAAGTTGTGTTTGACTAAAATCATGTCCTTAAGCTTGTGATTGTCAATGACATATGCTTGGCTTGGTTGGTTAGAATAAGGCAGATGCGGCATGTAATCTCTTGCAAATGTCATATGTTGAAAATTTGTGCTTAAAAGAAAAAAAACTGAAGCAAAAAGTGGCATGCTTTCAGGTATTGAAATAGTTAAGTTTGTGAGATCATGACTTGCTTAAATTGAAAATTACATTTGATCTCTAGCATGGATTACATTACTTTATGTATCTCATTGTTGTGATAGTGTAAGTTACTCGATAGTATGACTTGGATGAGCTTTGTTTTATATGTATATGTTATAATATGCTCATAACAATTAAAATTTCTCTTGTGTACCTTGCTGAATACATTGTCAAAGGGGAAGAAATTGATCACACGTTGCACATATTCACAAGTGTTTTGGGCACGATTCTTCTCAGGGGGAGAAGTATGCAAGGGGGAGAAATTTATTTCTATCTCACTTGGTTTTCAAAAGGAGAGAAATTGTTTTCAAAACTTTTCATGTGAATAAGCCAATGTTCGGATTTTAAGTGGTGTTGTCAATGCATTCATCAAGGGGGAGATTGTAAGACCTATGTGTGCTGAATACATTTGCTATGACGATAAAAGTTTTGAATACTACCAAAACACCTTTATCATCAAAGTTTGGCTTGTTTGGGTAGCTCCTTCAAGGTCCGACGTAAGGTCCGACTTGCTTTGGCTAGGTCCGACTTCTTTGTCTAGGTCTGACTAGCTTTGGTTAGTTCCGTCTCTAGGTCTGACTAACTTTGGTAAGCTCTGGCGCTAGGTCCGACTGACTTTGGTTAGCTCCGGTTCTAGGTCCCGCTAACTTTGGTAAGCTCCGGCTCAAGGTCCGGGTAGTTTTGACAAGTACTAGAGCTTGATCGCAGTGCTTCTACTTTTAACTTGCAACGATTCATACTTGCTTTACATTGATGGAAAGTCTGCTTAGTATTCTTTTACTAAGTTTTTGGTGTGTTTTGGTGGTTAAGGCTGATATCATTTTGTTATGGTTTACAACATGCTTATGTGAGGTGCTCACGTAAGATGTTGTAGTTTCGGAACTAACTAGAGTCAAGTCGAGGACTTGTGCTCGGAAGTATTGGTTGTTTATTCATTTGCAGGTGTTGCTAGAGTTCAACACATGGCTGATGACGGGATCCATTGAACTAGTCTTAGGGAGAAGATGAGGTTCAACAACAAAGTTCGGGAGGAATTGTTGTTGAGTTGATCGGGAGGTCGCGCAGCATGTATGAATCAAGAACAATGCATATTAAGGTATTTTGATGTCGTTGGAAGATGTTTGCACGTGTGCAAGGAGTGCATGGACGTGGCTACATGGTTCTGAGGCGTGATTAAGAGATGTGGACTTGAAAAATTAGTCAGAAAGGTCCAACCGACTAGGTTATGGACTCAGGCTGCGACTGAGTGGAAATTTTTGAGTTGGTTATGTTAGCATTTCGTGTGGGTCACGAATTTGGGTTGTTTTAGGAATGTGAGATACGTTCCTAAGATGTTTGGAAGTCTTAAGATTGCTTCTATTTGCATATAGAAGAGTCTTGAGCAGTTATGGAAAGTTTTGATTCGTGAATTGAGTAGGATTAGAGTCCTAGTTAGGTCTGGGTTGGCCTAAGGGTTGGTTATATAAGCAAGGGAGATCAGAGCTCGTGAGAGACAACTTTTGGGGCTGTTACTTTTGTGTTCTATTGAATAAAATTCGTAGTTGAAAGGAACTTTTGTGCCTTGTTTGTCCGACTTGTTTTCATCAAGTCTTTCTCGTTGACTTTCTTCACAACACTACCTTTCTTCGGTGGTTTTATTATAACTCGAGTTTTACAGATCCAATTGACGTGATTCTTTTTGGATTGTCTTCACAACTTAATTTCCTATCATTTGTCAAAATTTCACCGTCATTGTATTTGTGGTTTCTGATCTACATGAGTTTCTTTGCAGTGTTTCAGAACTGTTTTTCTCGGGAAGGACAGATTGACCTTTGTTCGATCTTTCAATCGTAACTTGAGTTTCTCTCAACGGATTTGAGTGATTCTTGTTGTGTCATCTTCTTGACTTAATTCTCTCTGATATCTACCACTTTTGTCACAGTGAAACACGTTTAGATTAGTATCACATATGATTTCTTTAACAAATCATTTTTCTACCGAGGGGATTTCATTGCTTCCGCTGAAAAAGTTTTTAATCTACCATTGACCGCCCCCCCTCTGGTAGCTTTTCACATGCTCTTCGATCCTACACTATCAATTGAGATGTATTGTACATATGCATATGAGATGACTTTTTGGTGATTTTGTGTCGATGATGCTTGTAAGAATATATTGTTTCTACTATGTGTGAATGTGCATCTTCCATTGTGAATGTGCATATGAAATTGACCTGGAAATTAGAAATAACAGCAGGTAGTGTTGCATAGGTATACTTTATCATGGGCGGTTCTTTACCTACGAGTAGCTGGCCGTGAAATTATGTTATCACAGGCGGCTAGTCATAGGTAAAGAGATGTCTGAGATAACTCCATTATCACAGGCGGTTACTCTTAAGTTACAAACTCGTTGTAATAAAGGGTCTTCACAGACTGCTAGTCATAGGTAAATAACCGCCTATGATAACTCGATTATCACATGTTGTTAATCTTATGTTACAAACTGCCTATGATAAAGAGTCTTCACAGGTGGATTCATGAAGGTAAAGACAGCCTGTGATAACTTATTTCATAGGCGAACTGAGTTTCCGCCTGTGAAAATTGCAGATTATCACAGGCTCTTCGTTTCAATCGGTTTGCAAAACCGCGTGTTATAATACGTTTGGAGCCGCCTGAGATGAATCTTATTGTAGTAGTGAATGGCCCAGATTACCTACGCCACATTTCTCCTCAATTTTTGGTCTAATGTTCTTAAATCTGGTTTGTACCATCCCCCAGTCCACCATTCTACGTAATTCAACCCTTGATGGAAAAATAGTCGTGTACATATTTTCTCTCATCTTTCCACTTGCCAATTCCACCTCCCTGGAATTAGTTGTTCTAATTATGAGACTATATTTGTGGCTGACAGGTATCCTCCAATGACCTTTATCACCGCTGCCCTTGATTCATTATTGCTCCTTTGTGTTGCTATGTGAGGTATGTGAAAGAAAACCCAAGTCATCTACCACAGCTCCACATATGACTGCATGTTGAATTGCTTTACTGTAAATAGGACACCGTGTTTTATTATGCTGTGTACAGTCACATATTTCACAATATAGCTCCCTCGTGCAGTCACATATCTCACAATATAGCTCCCTCGTGCATTCTTCTGTCGTGTGCCCTTTTGTGTAGCACCTGTGACAATATGGTCTACCATTGTTTTCCTTGCTATTTCTTGTAGAGGACTCAGGTGCTTCCACTGTCGTGGGCTTTGATATTTCCGCAATATGATGTATCTTGTGCATTGTTTTGGCAAGTTTGGTCCCTTCTTCTGTCATTGATTCCTTTTGTTTTAAAGCCCTCCCAGATGTATCTGCAACCACGAACTCGAATGCCCTCTAGAGAAGTTCAACTGTCTGTAAAGGTAGATCGAACTGCACATTTGCATTCTGAACCCCTTGTACATTGTTAGTATCATACATATGCATACTCTACCCATGCCCGTTGCCTTGCGTGTGAGAACCTTGACCATGTACGGCTCCATGCATGTATGGCACCATCTCATGCACATGTGGATCTGTACCTTGTCCATTGCCCTGCATTTGAGAGTGTTGTACCTGCCTAGCACCATGTGCATATGAACTTTGTGGTTGGCTGTTCCCATGAACGTGACCAGTGTCATGCACTTGTGGTGGCTGCATGGATCCCTGCATTTGTCTTTTCTGCTGTTGATTGCCAAATCCTTGTGCTTGCCTATTCATCAGAAAATCATCATTACCTTGGTACCCATTGAAGCCACGACCGCCTCTCGCACTAAGAGATCCACTGGCATGGGAGCCTCTACCACCGAAGTTTCTGCCTCCAAAGCCTCTGCTGCCATATGTACCTCTTCCTGCATGATCTCCACCTATGTATCTGTAAGCGATAATCAATCGCGCGCAGACACAACTCACGCGAACACGAGGGAACTGGGATAATCTGGCATTCACCTTCTCCCTTACTTCTTCCTCAAGAAGAACAACAATCTCATAACCCGGAGAAAGTAGAGGGAGAAGAAGTCAGTTAGAGAGTGAAGAAATGGGAAACGAATGTCCAGCCAGAACTAATTGCCTCAAGCCCGCTGTTTGCTGCGCTATTTAAACCCAACGCGGGCTCAGACGATTACAATTTGACTCGGCCAACGGCCCAAAGTTCAAAAGAATTAGTGTGTGCTCCCTTCCTTGGCACCGACGGCATCTTCTTCAGGGTGTGACACTGCCGCCCTCCCAAAAACCAGTTTGACCCCAAGCTGGTGCATTGGAAAACTTCTCCTTCAGCACCGTGTAGTCTTCCCAGGTAGTAGAAGACTCCGACAGATGGCTCCATTGCACGCAAACTTGAGTCACTGCAGCATTCCTCTTTTTAACCAAACGGCGATACACAATCTTGAGAGGAGTGACATCGAGTTGATCCAAGTTTGGAATCTCAAGCAACTTCTGAAAAACTGGACTGAAGGCAGGGGTATAAGTTTTGAGCTGAGAGACATGAAAGGCAAGATGAATTTTGCTGTCTGAAGGTAACTGCAATTTGTAGGCGACACACCAATTCTCTGAATCACTGTATATGGACCGAAATACTTGTCAGGCAGCTTTGGGAATTGTCTGTTGACTAAGGATTGCTGAACATAAGGTTGCAGCTTAAGGAGTACATGCTCTCCTACTTGGAACTCCCTGTCTGATCTCTTTTTGTCTGCATGCAGTTTGTATCTGATTTGGGCTCTCAGAAGATGCTCTCGCAACAAAGCAGAAAATGTTTGTCTTTCAGTGAGCAGATCAGAGACTGTTGGAATTCCGGGACTCTGAATTTAGGGACGTAGTATTGTTAATCTGGGAGGTGTACCATTACAATGGGGTTGGGCTTATTATATAGCCCAGTTACATGCAATCTTCTCCCCCTAGGACTCTAACTCAACTCCAATCTAATTAGGACTCTCCTAATCTAATCTTATATGGACTCTTCCTAATATACCGTTGAGATCACCTAACATTCTCCCCCTGATCTCAACTCTCTACAACTCGAACCATGCTCACAACCCACAATGTTCAGGATCATCCAACAAACTCCACTCGATCCTGGCACTTGTGCTTGTCTCACATGTCGTGTTGTGTCCACCTTGGAGCCCTTGCCACATGGAGTCGTCATGATATCATTGTTGCTCTCTCCGTCATGAGCCTTCTTCGCATCGAGCCTCTTGCGTCTTTGAGCCGCCGTAAGTTGGAGAAGACTGCCGGATCCTGCGCGCTCCAGATCCTCCCGATCTGAGCCGCCGCCCCGCCTTCGATCAACCTCCGCCGCGCGCTCGCCGTTGCGCCTCCGCTCGTGCTCGTTGGCCTCATGCATAGTCTTTCATCTCTCGTGTGCCAAGCCTCCTTCTGGGACGATGATGGGACTTGAACCCGAAATCTCCTCGCAACCATAATGGAACTCAAACCCATAGCGTCGCATGTGCGATGAAGTTGTACTTGGTGGCGTAGACGTCTCCTTGAGCACATCCCACACGACGAGACCTTGATGACACTTCTCCTCCTGATCCTGACGGTGGCCTACGTCCAGGATCCCAATCCTTCCCATCCCGACAAACTTCTATCTTCCAACTTGGTTGGTCAAGATGTCCGTCTCCATCTTGTTGATAGCCTTTGCCCTTTGACACCAACCGCTCTTTGTGCTTCATCACCTCACCGTGCCACACCCCTTCCTCTTTACTGGATTTGATCTCCATGAAAGACTTAGGCTCCTCCGTAGTGATGAACTTGAGCTCACCCTCCTCCAGATTTCGTAAATCGTGTTCTGGAGAGATGACGGATGCATCCCCGTCGTAGTAGGTGTCGACGTAGTTGTCGATGTTCGTTGGCGGTTTGACCAACTGCATGGGTCTTGGAGAATGCTCAGAAGTCTTGTGGGAGCTCCAGTCTTCAACCTCGTGCTCCCCCGTAGGGACAGCAGCACGTTCAGGGCCTCCGACGCCCTGTGCTGCCCCTGCTGGGTGCTGTCCAACACCCCTAGGGTGTTGTTTAGGACTCCCAGTACCTTCAACGCTCCTCCCAGCTGCTGCAACGCGTCTCCCAACAACTCCGGCGCCCTGTACAGGGCCCCCTGCTCCCTGCAGAGCCGTTCCAGCACCCTCGGAGTCCTGTGTAGGGCCTATTGGCCCTTGTAGGTCCGGTCCAGGGCCAGTAATAGTTGGTCCAGCGGCTGCTAGACCCGTGGCGTCGATGTAGAATGTGCTGAAGTCTTCTTTTGTTTGCGTGGTTAGGCAAACCGGGCGCATGATGTTGAGCTTGACGAAGTACAACTTGTTGTCGTCGCGTTGCACTCGTGTGAGAAGACGATTCTCCTCGTCCCATATCTGCATCACTCCTCCATATATTGTGATGCGGTAGCCATCCTTATCCAGTTGACTGATGCTGATGACGTTGGCGGTGAGGCGCGGGATGTAGTAGACACCGGTGAGCCTCCTGTGCTCACCCGTCTTGGCGGCGAAGTTGATCGTACCCTTCCCCTGGATCCGCACAATCGAGTTGTCGCCAAACTTGATCGTCCCGACGACGTTCTCATCGAGCTCGGAGAAGACGACGCGCGAGCCCGTCATGTGGTTGGTCGCGCCTGTGTCGAGGTACCATGTGTCGCCGTCGGAGTCGTCGTCATTGTCGTGATGCGCGAAGACACGTCCCTCCACTATCTCAAGTGGGCACATGGGACGCTCCTGTACAGGCTCTACCTGTACTGAGGCCGTCCTTGTCATGAACAAGACGCCCTCCTCTTCTGCCTCAGCCATGAGAGCTTGCTGTTGCGGCTCCTCCTGCTCCGACTTCGACCGACACTCCTTGGCCCAATGACCCTTCTTCCCGCACTTCCTGCATTGATCCCGCGGAATGTTCTTCCCGGAACCCTTCTTGTTCTTCTTTGGCGCGCTGTTCCGACCGCCCTTCTTTGAAGACTCGTGAAAACATAAAACACACACGCCGGGGCCCACCAAGCCCAGCAGTCGGTTGTCTCCTTCCTCCTATCTCCAGCACGTGATCTACGAGACAGCCCACCGAAAGCTTCTTCTTCCACGCGTTTTCTCTCTCGGAATAGCACGGACGCCTCTTGTTCGACACCTGCGCGCCCAGCAGCTCAGCCGCGCCCGCTCAGCTCCTGTGTGTCGCGGCTCCACGCCGCCCGGAAGACGCAAGTCCTCCGGCGCCTTCATGGGCGCGCCTGACCGACGATTCGAGTTGTCGCGCCCGCGCTCCTATCCCCACACGCAGGGTCCGATCTAGCGACGATTCTCGAACCTCCGCCGTCCGCGAGCGACTCACCGGCTCGGATCTGATGGATGCACCGCCGCCGAGCTTGTCCGAAGCTGTCGGATTCCCCGGCGTCCTCACCCGCAACCGTCGAGATCCGCCTGAAGCTTGTTGGGAAACCATCGATTGGTGCTGATTCTGCATCGGATTCAGCTCGATCTGCGCTCGCCTGCTCTCAATCTTCCACGCGAGATGGCTGCCCGTTGCAAGCTACCCCCAGGAGCAGATCCCTCCTGGGGGCAGCGTTTTGGATCCCTAAACCTAAGCTCTTGATACCAGATTGTTGGAATTCCGGGACTCTAAATTTAGGGACGTAGTATTGTTAATCTGGGAGGTGTACCATTACAATGGGGTTGGGCTTATTATATAGCCCAGTTACATGCAATCTTCTCCCCCTAGGACTCTAACTCAACTCCAATCTAATTAGGACTCTCCTAATCTAATCTTATATGGACTCTTCCTAATATACCGTTGAGATCACCTAACAGAGACTTCGGAGTTTTTAGTGGGAACTAGTTGAGGGAATAAACCTAGAGGAGGATCCACACCATATAGAGCTTTAAATAGAGTGCACTGAAGAGAAGAGTGATATGTAGTATTATACCATAACTCAGCCAAAGGAAGCCAATGAGACCATTTTTTTGGTGTCTGATTGACAGAGCATCTCAAGAACACTTCAATACATTGATTGAATCTTTCTGTTTGGCCATCCGTTTGAGGAAGATAGGCTAAGCTAAACTGCAATCCAGTGTCTAATAAGCGAAATAACTCTGTCCAAAAGGTACTGGTGAAGATCCTGTCTCGGTCTGAAACAATTCTTTCAGGGACACCATGGAGTCTAACAACTGAATCCAAAAATAACTTGGCAATCTGCACTGTAGTGAATGGGTGTTTGACTGCCAGGAAATGAGCATATTTTGTGAATATATCTACCACGACAAGCATGACAGTGTATCCACAAGAATTAGGCACATCTTCTATAAAGTCCATTGAAACATCAGTCCAGGATTTAATTGGCACTAGCAGTGGTTGTAATAACCCTAGGTATTTTGTCAGCTCATGCTTTGCTCTCTGACATTTCTGACATTGTTGAACAAATGATTCCAGTGTTGCTTCATGCCTTGCCATACAAACAGCTTCTTCAATCTCTTGTAAGTAGACTGTGTGCCTGAGTGGCCACCAAGTGGAGAGGAGTGCATAACAGCAATGAGCTTAGTCTGTAAAGCTAAGTTTGAGCCAATCCAAACAACATTTTTAAACCGAATAAGTCCATTAGTCAGAGAATAGCCTTTATAATTGGGACTATGGACTGCCAAATCAGTGAGAAGGGTTTGTGCAAAAGCATATGTGTGATAAGAATTAACAACCTCTTGGAGCCAAATGGGAACAGAGGCTGAAACTGCATTTAACTGAAAATGATGAGCCACCCTAGAGAGTGCATCTGCAGCTTTGTTGTCAGCTCCCTTCTTGTACATGAGTTTGAATTGAAGTCCTGCAAGTTTTCTCATGGCTCTTCTTTGCAAGTCAGTAGATAAAGTTTGATCTTGCAAATGACAGAAACTCTTATGGTCTGTCTTTATAATAAATTCCCCTTTCTCCAAGTAATTCCTCCATTTGTCTACAGCCATTAACATAGCTAAAAATTCTTTTTCATAAGTGGAAAGTCATTGATTAGCTATGCTCAGTCCTTTGCTAAAATAAGCCATTGGATGATCTTCTTGTGAGAGTACAGCTTCTATTCCAGTATCACAAGCATCAGTTTCCAGTGTAAATGTCTTGGAAAAATATGGGAACATAAGCACTGGGGTGGAAATCATTGCTTGTTTCAGGCTTTTAAAGGCTTGTTGTGCTTGGGGAGTCCAAGAAAATGTTTTATGCTTTAGCAAATTTGTGAGTGGTCTTGAAATAACTCCATAATGTTTGACAAAACGTCTGTAATACCCTGTTAATCCCAAGAAACCTCTTAATTCAGTGAAATTCAGAGGGACGGGCCAATCCACCACCACTTGTGTTTTTCAAGGATCAGTAGCTACTCCTTCTGAGGAAATAATATGGCCAATATAAATGATCTTTTGCTGACCAAAGCTGCACTTTTTGAACTTCAAAAACAGTTTCTGTTCCTGCAAAGTCTGAAAAATAGATTGAAGATGCAGTAAATGGTCCTCACAGGTTTTGCTATATATTAATATGTCATCCATAAAAATGAGGACAAATCTTCTCATGAATTTAGCAAAGACTATATTCATCAAACATTGAAAAGTGGCTGCAGCATTTGTTAAACAAAAGGGCATTACTCTAAAATGGTAATGGCCATGATTAGTTTTGAAGGTTGTTTTGTGCTCATCTTCAGGGGTCATTCTGATTTGACGGAAGCCAGAATCCAGATCGATAGTAGAGAAGAACATTGAGGCTGCTATCTCATCCAAAAAATCATCAAGAATTGGAAGAGGAAACTTATTCTTGATGGTGACATTATTCAGTTTCCTATAATCAATGCAAAAACGCCAACTTCCATCCTTTTTTTTTTTGACTAGGAGTGCAAGGGAGGCAAATGGACTCATACTATGAGTGATAATGCCTGATTTTAACATTTTATCCACTTGCTTTTAAATTTCATCTTTCTGAGCAGGGGAGTATCTATAAGGTCGACAGTTAACTGTTATCTGGAATTGTATAAGGCAACATAGTTAAAGAGTGAGTGTAGGACCTAGATGGTGGCAAGGATTCAGGTTCCTCAAAAATATTCTTGTACTGCAACACCTGTTTCTGAATATCAGGGTGTAAAGGAAACACACTATCTTCAGAGAGAGTAGAAATGAGGAGTGGAATGCACCCAAATAGCTGCCCAAATATCATTAGCAAAACTGCACTTGTGCCCATGTTCAGCAGAAGCTTCAGTGATTTGAGTATCATTATGCTGCAGCAACCCCTGTAGTCTGATAAGATGGACTTTATAATTGAATTCCAACCATTTCTCAGACCAGTTACACTTCATGGGGCTATACTTAGCCAACCAATCCATTCCAAGAACCATGTCGTATGCTCCAATATTCAGAACCTTGACTGTATGGCAGAAAGTCTGGCCTTGAAGCCACCACTGAAATTCAGTGACTTCAGCTGTGCAGGCAAGAGGTTGACCATTGGCAACTTTGATTTCCAATGGAACAATATGTGTAACTTGGCACATCAGTGTGATCATAGAAGAATTTAGGAAGGAATGAGTGCTGCCAGAATGGACTAAAATCAATAGCACTTGTTTAGCCACCAAAGCTTTCAGCTGAATAACATAAGGCTGTGAAGCACCAGATAAAGCATAAAGTGAAATATGATCTGAGCTGAACATGAGTCCTCTAGCAGATCAAAAATGTCCTCAGGTAAAGATCCCCCTTCATCAACTGTAGAGGACCAAAGCATATTCAGACTTCCATGCTCTAGTGCAGCACACTTATGAGTTGGTGAATACTTCTCTCCACATTTAAAACACAAGTTATTCAGTCTTCTGAACTCTTTCAATTGTCTGGCCTTGCACACATCATTACTAGTATAAGTGGGTTTAAGATCTTGTGTGACAAAAGGTGGTGTTGCATTCATCAGTGTAAAAGGTCTGAATTGTGTAGATCTGTTAGATTGCAATAACTGTTCCTGAACTGAAGCTATAGTAGCTGCTTGAGAAAGAGTAGAGGGTAACTGTAATTCAACAGCTAGTCTCAAATGCTTTTTCAAGCCCATCATAAATTTGGTAACAAAAACTGTGTCACTCAGACCTCGTTTGGCAATCAAGGAAAGAAACCCACGTGTGATGCAACCCTCCCGGGGATTGGGTTAACATCGGATCCTGGCAGGATTTATTCCACACTTGGTTCAATTTTTTATGCATTTGAAAACAGGGGAGTATTCTTGAAAGGTGGCCCTGTGCTGGGTACAGACGAGAACAGCATGAGTTCATCATCCAGCATGAGTTCATCATCGCTATTTCCTTCTATTTTGTTCTTGAACTGTACCATAAAATTGTAGGATTTATTTTTAAAAAATGAGGAAAATAACAAAAAAGATTCTTGAACATGCTACAAGACATAATTTCCAAGGCAACTGTCACATAAAACTGAGACATAAAAATAGAGCTAGAATTAAAAAATGATAAAAAATAAAAATTATTGAATATGCCATAGCGCTTTGTAATACATCACTTCTCAGACAGACGAGAGCTCACACTGATTGAAAGAAACTACAACCCAACATTGCTTCATACTGACAGATGAAGCACTAGTTTGATGACACTGCAACTTTTGTAGACTCAAAGAGCATACACATAATAAAAAATTACCAACAAACAAAGGATCACAATGATCTAATAATGTAAAAGCATTGCTGACAAATTGTGGTCTCGGATCACCATCTAACTTAAGTTGATCAGCCTCTGCAACAAAATGGACAACTACATGGTTAAAATTTTACCATCATATAGTTCAGATTACGCACTCTTTAACAGTTCTTATGCAATCAAACAACAAATATTAAATTTCAAACTAAGCAATTAGTAAGGCAAAAACAAGTCACTAATATAGGTTTCAGCTAGCAATGAGTTTGAAACGATCTATTCATCAAGAATAATGGCCAATATCACCCCTTGATAAGATTTCAGACTACCACAAGTATGTACAACTATGATTTTTTTTTTCAAAATTGTTTAACTTATTGGGAATATGACCAGGCAACAAGGATGCATGGCTTCAAATACAAACATCTCAAAAAGATGCAAGGTAACACCATGGAACCACAAGCAAGCAAACATAGGCATGCATGAGTCAATAAATATTAAAATCAGTAACATTTTTGAGCATTCACTGACAAAGTCAACCAGTAAAATTGTTGCCCAAAATTGTCTCGAACCACCAAACTGGAATGATCAGATGCAATTCTGCGGTTATGAAATCAACGGGCAACTAAAATAGTGAAGCATTGCCGCAATGCAATCAAGACCACCTATCACACATGGCAGTTACTTACAAAGCACAGAGATCAATGTTCAGAAATCCTAGTTTTTATTTTCTTGAGGGGAAGGAATTCCAGTTATTAGAAAACTAGTAGAAGCTGAAATATTAAGCCTAACTACACTGAAACCAGGAAGCTAGGAAAGCTGAAATCACAGAGTAAAAAAGGAGAAAGAAGTTATCAAGTGGGAACCAGGAAAATATGCTTAGGTGACAGGTAAGAGTGAATAAGGAAACAGTCTATTTCTGATAATCAAGTGAAAATAAGTGAACCAGATTGCAGCTGAAGGACACAAAGGTTTTTTTAAAAAATTCGGAGCAGCTGAAGGACACAAAAGTTTTGGTGCAAAGTTTAGCATAACTATTTGACGGCACAAACAAAACATGTAATAATCTGCTAACAGCCAAATAAAACAAACAGTAAGAAAATATCCCAGTTCATATAAAAGCTGAGCCAATATCTGCTAACAGCTAACACACATGAAAAAATATTGATTACCATGGTCTGCATATTATATAAGTTCAAACTCTGCACATGATACTTACCACTGATCCTGGGCACTATCTAAGAAACGGAGTTTATAAGCCTCTGCAGTGAATTGAGCAAGAACTATCACACCAAAAAAATTTAAGGAAGCCAATAGAACTACAACATGCTGAGAACAAAAACTTACTATTTTTTCTTGAGCCATATTAGACGTGATGTAGCATCAGCCATAATGAAAATCTCTCTGTTTTGAGCATCCCTAAAAACATCATACGCATTCGCCCTCTATTCACCAGATAATTCTTCTATTGTAGATAGTAAAGTGATGTAGTTCTTGATGGAGAAATCAGCAGCCTCCACCTTCTCTCTAGCTCTTCCTTGCTCTGCAACTTCCTCCTCTGTTTGCTTTGTCTTCAATTCAAGGTACCTTTTCATCATCTCAGCAACATTTGCATTTTGCTTGCGCTTTTGTCCACCCTTTTTCCTAAAAAACAATCACAACAGGTCAAAACTGAAAAAATAGTATTTTTGCTGAAACCTAAGCATAACAGTATCCAAACGGTATCTTTACAACAGTATTCAGCAGTTTACAGCTGGAACAAATGTATACAGATGAAAAGTATCTTCATATAGCAGTATTAAGCAGTACAACTGGAACCAACGAGTATATAATTCATAGTATCAATTACTTCATGATAATTTACCTTGTAGTGGAGCAATTTTTAGTAGGGTTTTCATCTATTTCAGCAGCACCCCTCGAAGACCATCTTTCAGCAGCACCCCTTGACGACTCAGATGCATCCCTTGACGATATAACATCACATATCCTCACATCATCGTCATCATCTTCTTGACCATCATTGTAGCTGGAAAGGATATCCAGACTTCCAATGGTTGTACCACGAGTCACTTGTTGTATTGCTGGTTGAATGATCCTCACATTGTCATCATCTTTTGGCTCGAGAGAGATGAAAGTCATCTTTCCATCCGCTGTTTTACCTACACAAAAGAGCAACGTACATAAATACATTGACAATAACAACATTCCACTGTTAAGGTTAATATGAAAGTAAAAGTTTTAACAATGGAAATTTACCTTCATATAACTTCTCTAAATCATCATATAGAGGAAAACTCTATCTCTGAACTTTGCTGGCTTTAGGATGGGACTACAACATACAAAATGAGTTAAGAACATAAAAATTGAAGGGCAGAAAATAATACATAGTATTGAAATACAAGAATTTTTTTACCAAAATGATGTTATCCCAAATTGGAGACTCTTTCATTATCATACACAACTTGTCGTCCCAATGAACCCCGTTTTGTTTACGAGCCTCCTTGAGCACCTTGAAATCCCTGTTTAGTTCCTTCTCTTTATCCATAATTTGATCCTTGGAAAATGAGACATATAGAAACTGGTCATGAAACTTTTGGACCATACGGTTCCATGTCTCCGTTGACCACCCATTTTGGCCTCCATAACAATCATTATCATGATCTCGGAGTATCTGAACCAATCCCTTCTCCAACCCAGGATTCCAATTTGCCCTAGAAGTTTTCACTGCACAGAAAGTTCAAAATCACCACTTAGATTGAAAACTAATATGTAGCAGTTCAAAAACTAGAATAAGTACCTTTTGGTGACCTCTTCTTTTGTTTACCACCACTCCTCGGTGAGGAATGACTTTGCGCAGATGCAACTTGCATTAAGTTGATCTTTCACTACAAGAATCTGTCAATAAGGCGTCGGGAAAATCATAACCGTCGAGGGCCGTCGAGCTTAAGTAGTCTAGCGCCGTCGGTTTAGTCCCCCCAACAGCAAACAATATATAACCGTCGGTCCCTTTGTAACAGCCGACGGCCATAATTATTTGGGTCGGTTCCTCTAAAAATCCCGACAGTTTTATTTTAAAGCGTCGGTTTCTACTCCCAAGCCGACAGTCATATGAGCCTGGCGCTTCTTCCGAAAACAGTCTCTCCTGCCCAAACTTTAAAAGCGTCAATTTGTTGTCTTGCCCGACGGTCATATACTAAAGTTGTCGGCTTCAATTTACAGACCGACAGTTACATCTGTTGCATCCCGATTTCTAATTTCCAATCCTCTCGTACGCGCGCAGTCCCTCTGAATTTCCAATCCTCGCGCGCAGTCCCTCTTTTTATATTCCCACTTGCGAACGGCGAAACCTAACCCGCACACAACTTGAAGTTTTCAACCACGCCGCCACCACTTGCGCACTACTTCAACCAGCCGCACACCACCAGGCGCAAACGGCGAGCCCTTAACCTTGCCCCCCGTCACACACCATCAGTCACCGCCAGGTCAGATCTGTGGCTTCTTCGATTTGTGGTGGTGCTCGCGCCAGGTGCCACACTCCAGGCATACTTCCTCGTCGGCGTCGGCTCTCCCCTTACCCTTTCTCGGTGGATCGCTCCCGCGTATACTTCCTCATCGTCTCCCTCCTCCGTTTCGCGGCGCACGTCTTTGCGGAGACCGCGGCCAGTCGGCCAGGTTTCCTCGATGCGGTCGACACCGGCGCGGTTCCATCTCCCAAAATCGACGAGCTCCTCCTGCTGGTGTGCTAGACCGTGAGCATCGTTGATTCCGCCAGGGCGGGCTCCTTGCTGGTGTTTCCCAGTCGCGTGGAATCCAATGACCCAGCATGTTCGGCAAGCTCAGTGTCGAGAGGTTTACGGGAATCCAAATCCAATGACCCAGCTTGTTCGGCAAGCTCTGTGTTGAGATCTCTACGGGAATCCAATGACCAGCATGAATTAGCGGTAAAACAAATAAAAACGTGTCGGCAAGAATCCAATGAACGAGCAAGAAATCAAAACGCGTTGATTAAAAAGGTGTCAGGTGCCGACGACTTTATGCACCATAAAGCTGTCGGGGAGGCAAAGTCGACGGCTATACACAAACTAAAACTGTCGATACTTGCACCGAAGGCTATAAAATTAAATGCGTGGGTCTCTGAAAACCGACGGCTTTAAGAGTTAAATGCGTCGGGGCCGATAGCTTTATGAGTTAAAAACGTCGAATAAAGCATGTCGGCTAAAACCGACGGCCTACCAACGAATATACATTATATATGTCGGTTTTAGTAGCTAACTGACGCCTTTAAAGCCGACGATCTATTGCTCGATTCCTGTAGTGTTTGGAGAGCCTCTTCCAAACATCCCTGTTGCATAATGCATTTGAATACAGAAAATAAATATATAACCTAATAAACAAGAGGTTAGTTTTTTCCAAACACAATGATTGAATAAAAACACAGGATTACACATCATGTTCATAAGTATTAAATTTTATTCCAAAAAAAGTGCAAATTACATCATCATTGATTCTGAGAGTAATCCTCCCACATATGCAAAGCAATTACATCTCTAACAGCATTTCCATTTTCAATTTGACTACTAAGAGAGGCCACATCATTGTTGTAGCTAGTGTCTCCTCTGGGAAGGTCAACAAACGATGAAGGTGGTATGTTATCTGGTTGGTTATCCAACCATCCATCATCTCCATGATGCATACGGATAAGATTGTGGAAGACTGCGGTCGCCGCTGGTATCTTCACTTGGTTTTTCATTGGATGATGTGTTCCTACTTTTAAAATAGGAAAACATTTCTTCAACACTCCTATCGCCCTTTGTATGTGATTTCTCAGTATTGCATGGCGGTGATTAAACAACTCTTTGTAGTTGTTTGGTCAACAGTGATCACGTCCAAACTCCTTCAAATGATATCGGACACCGCGATAAGGAGCAAGGAAAGATGGTGTGTTTTCATAGCCTCCATCAACAAGGAAGTATTTTCCTTTCGGAACACGAAAACCACCAAGTATAGCAGACCTTAAAACACTAGCATCAGTTGAAGATTCTTCCCAACCACAAGAGATGAAAGTGAAGTTGAGATCAAAATTGCAAGCTGACATAACATTCTGGCTTAGTGTGCCCTTTCTGTTCCTATATGGAGCTTGCTTGTCCTCAGCTACAGTGATTAGAATATGAATGCCATTAATACCACCAATGCAGTTCTAAAAAACAAAATAAATGTGAATGCGAGTTATATACTTAAGGAGATGTAGGTTGATAATAGGTAAAATAGTGTTTGAATTTATTCACCTTAAAGTATGGGAAGAAGCGTGTCGTATCCAAGGTTCATTAGTCGTCTAGTCGACCCTAGTCGCCTAAGGGCTGACTAGGGCGACTAGATCGATTAATCGTCGACTAGGGCGATTAGTCGATCCTAGTCGACCCTCTAGTCGTCCCTAGTCGTCCTGGATATTTCGGACGACATTTCTAGTCGACACTATATATATGTCAACATATATATACATATTACAATGTGACAACAAATAACAGCAAAGTTACAATGCTCACAACATATAACAGTAATGTAGCAGCCTACAGTACACTACAGAGTCCATCAACACAATGCAAAGCACAAGTACACAACCGCAGTACTGCACAAGCATGACTACCATGAGCTATTAACACTACACAATGCATCAAGCCAATGTGTTGTAAAAAAACACATGCACTTTGTTGTAAAAAACAGAGGGATGACATCCCAATGAACTACACATACACAATGCACAAGCATTAACACTAATACACTACATAGCATGACTATCAGCAGTCCATCACATGAACTTTGTTGTAGAATAAACAGGGGAGGGAGGGAACAGAGATTACCATCCTCATCCGACAAACTCATGCTTAGAAGCTTAGCCTTTGGAGCAGGCTGGGGAAGAGGAGGGGGAGGTTTGCCGCGGGGACGGCCACTAGGAGGGGGAGGGGGAGGGGTGCGGCTGAGGAGGGGCAGGGGGAGGGTTGCGGCTGAGGAGGGGGAGGGGGAGGGGTGCGGCTGAGGAGGGGGACGGCCACCGGAGGCGGAGAGCGGCGCGGCAGATCCGGTCTTGAGCGGGCGCGGCGGCTTCAGTTGTGTCGGGCGGAGGCGGCTTCCGCTTCAGTTGTGTCGGGTGGAGGCGGAAACGGGAAGGGTGCGGCTGTAACCCAACAACCCTAATGGGCCACTATGGCTGGTAGAAAACAGGCCCAATTTTCAATTTCCTTTCCAATCTGATCGTCCAAGGAAAACTGATCGCTGATCGGCCGACTAGTCGCCCTGATCGGACAACTAGTCGGACGACTAGGAAACTGATCGACCAAGTCGGGTCGTTGTACCTTATCAAGCTGCAGGGACCGATCAGACCGACTAATCGCGACTAATCGCGATTAGTCGGACGACTAATGAACATGGGTCGTATCAAAGGCAATCTTCCAATGTGTTTCGGTTGTAAGGGTTGGCTTCAAGAATCGGTAGGTGAGAGCAGGAATGATTTCGAAATCTTTTTTAATATGTCGATGGATTGTTTCTCCACTATGATTGAATTCATATTGTAGATCCTCATGGCTGGCATTATGCGATAGCATAAACGTGAACATTCCTATCTGCTCCTCCACTCTCACACCTCTTGTATCACGTAGGAGGTTCTCTGTTCTAAGATAGGAGGCAATCTTTCTAAAAATGTCTTGTTCCATTTGAAATGCTACTAGACAGTCCTTCTCATGTCCATTGAGAATTTCTTTCATGAGTTCCTTCCCGGTGCAACTAGATGTGTGCCTTGGTTTCTTCTTTGTGCTGCTGCTACTACTACTATTACTATCCAACAGATATAAACTTGGTAGAAGAAAGAGCAGCAGTTCATCATCATCTTCTTCCCTCCTAATTATGTGCCCCTCTCTCGAACCCATTCTGCTACCAAGTAATCAATATTTATTATTTATGAAAAATAACACTACGCACCAGCACATTGATACTCAATTAGAAATCAAATTAAAGGAACATAGCAAAAGAAGAAAGGCACTATGCAAAATTAACTGGCAAGGTACAACAACAATATGCCGAATAAAAGAACTGGCAGATAAAAGTCATTGAATGAAGAAAACATATCACACATGTTCTGCGGATAAAAGTACAAAACTAGAGTTTGCATCTCAATGTAGGCACATGAATAAGCATGATTTGATAGACAAATAATAGCTGCAAAACTTACACCTTAAACTTCTTGAGACACTCGGATAGTGTTCGTGAGGAACCAAAAATCGTAAAGGAGAAGCCCCTGAAAAAGAAGAAGAAAATTCTAAGCACAGTGAAATGCACAGACAATAATATGAGTTGCAGTGCATAAAATGCTCCAGCGACGGATTCAACAATAAAATGATGCCAACTTTGTACACTTCAGGCCACATGTCAACAAGGAATTGTAACAGAATTTCCTATGATGACATTAACATCGAAGGAACGCTTGAGATCTAGGGATGGTCTATTTTCTGTCGTTCTATGCACAGCTGTGGGGGTATTACTCGCTCAGAAGAATCTCTCATAACCTTGGCATTGTTTTGTAAAAGTGAACGTTATTGCAGAGTTCTAGATGAGCATTATGGCTTGCAGTTCTGTGATGTTTCAATCCCTAAATGGAAGGCATACTGTTGAAACTCGGGAAATAAACTTTCTAAAAGTTACTGCATGGAATGCTAAATTAGTATAATGCACAGCATGCTTGACCATAGATAATATTTATCTGTTTTGTAACAGTAGGAGTTTCCTCTACTGTTTTCCTTTCAAAAAATATTCATCTATTTTGGATTTGTTTTGACTGGATAGGTTTCATGGTATGCAATTACACTTAGGATCTCTTCCAACATGATTCTTTTTTGTTGTCGCGAGAGTGTACAAACTTTACTTTTTGTGGAAAGGGAAACAATGCAGTAGATCCTGAGTGTACGCTGCAGTGTCCAGTTGCACTTGTTCTTTGCCACCTGGATTGCTGCTTCAGATATGCACTTTAGCCGGTCAGGACTCGTCTCCAAGATACGAGCTAGTTGTTTTGCTGCAACCCTGGAAGAGGGTTGACGATTGTATGGCGACTGTGTTTGCCGTTAATTTTAGAACCTTCTATAGACTATCACATAGTTTGTTTTTAGAATGGCCATTGTAGGACTGGCACAGCTTTATCTGGAATTAACTGGACAAGGCTGTCATCATTTCTTTTTCAGAGTGCAGCAAACTAGAGGACCAAGTATTTTGCCAGTATTGCATGTTATGGACTGATAGTTATAACATCTGTTGATCACTGATATCAATGACTGCTAAGTCCATTTACATCTGAATTTTGGCATACCAGTAATGTCTTAAAATATTTAGTCTGCGATCGAGGTAAATGTGTAGGTACACAAACACTTGCAGATAATCATGTCAAGTGCAATGCAAGTATATCAAGAGGTAATCACATGAAAATAGATCAAGAAGACAAAAAGTGAAATGCATCTGCATTCGGAATGGAAGAAGCTGGTCACACAGAAGCTCACCAGCTTTCTTTGCTGCACGAGAGAGTAGCTCCTCAAATAAACTCTGTGCAGGATCTTACTAAACCAACTGGTCTAGACATTGTATGAGTCTATGAGAATATATATCTTTGAGAACTTATTTTCTTGGAAAAATCTCAACAAAGAGTAGAAGACATAGCCGGAGCAACTGCTCCAATACTACCTACAACCTGTTTGGCCACACAAATTTGGAGGATTTTCCTTGTTTGCTCTATAGAATTATCCGAATCAGGTAGATACGCATAGGAAAAACTAGCCATCCGTAGGTAACCCTAGCCCAAGCTAACCATTCAGAACTCAGCCTTGCGCCTTCAACCAGAAAGGGGTCGAACCACCTGATCAAACAACACTTCACAATGATGTCACCGCCTGATTGAATCGAGAACCCTCTCAATACCTCCATGGCCACAGATCGGACGGATCAGCCCATCAAAAAAAGCACAAAATTCACACACGAAATGAACGACTAAGAAACGCACTACCGCGGTAATCGCAAGAATAACATGAACAGCAAGCGAGAAACAGGGGAACAGATCGCTGCTTACCAGCGCCGCCGGGTGGGATGGAGTGGCAAGGGAGAGCGCCGCCGATTGGGTTGGAGGGCCGAGGGGGAGCGACGCCGGGTGGGGTGGAAGGGCGAGGGGGGCGATGCCGGATGCGGTGGAGGGGCGAGGGGGAGCGCCGTCAGGTGGGGTGGAGGGGCGAGGGGAGCGCCGCCGGGTGTGGAACAAGAACACGAGCGCCAGCCCCGCGAGTTGGGCGGAGATTCCCGAACTTCAGAGGAGTCGACCGATTTCCACTCCCAAGTGAGTGGATTGGGTGGCCGGCCAGCTAATCGATTTCGGACCTAAATGTGTTTTTTGTCTATAAGTGGAATTTGATCCACAAGTAGTTGTGGATCTAAGAAAGGGGAGGAATGGGCTTGGATTCACTCCGTTTTAGGAGTTGCCAAACGAGGCCTCAACAAATTATCATAGAGTCTGATATGGTACACAAGTTTATCAAAGGCATGTTTGTACTCAGCCACAGAACCAACTTGTCTGATATTAAAGAATTCCACCATTTTCTCTCAATGTGTATTCATTTCAAATTCATGAGTGACAGCTACTCAAAATTCCTCCCAAGATAGAGCAGGAACAGTCAACTTATAAGATTGGTACCAATGCAAAGCTCAATCCCTCAAATACAACAAAGCAGCACAGACCTTAAACTCACCAGGAATACTGTATAAACGAAAGTATGCAGCACATTTATCCAACCATATCCGTACATCCGTCCCATCAAAATGTGAGAAATCCATCTTTGGGGCCCACTGTCTTCTAACCCCAACAGAACCAGCAGTATCCCCATCCCTAATCACTGGACTCGCAGGAATAAAGGTAGTGCGCAAGGAGGAATGATCATGTATCACCTGAGGGGTGGATCGTGTGGCCTGATGAGGAACATGCATTGCCGTATCAGGATGAGGTCCCATGATACCAGTTTGAGTCGGCTTCAACGATTCACTACTACAAAAAGCATTTTTACAAATGCCTCAATTTTTCAAACACAGACGGACCTTAAAAATATACGACTGTGATGACGAATGATATAATAACTGCCTGTAATGAAAGAATAACACAAGCGGATTTGAGAAAACAACCGTCTGGGTAAATACTCGATCTTCTCAGGCGGTTATTACTTAAGAACCACCTGCAATAAAATAACATCACAAGCGGATTTTAAGAAACAACCGCCTGAGTAAATACATGATCTTCTCAGGCGGTTATTAATTAAGAATCGTCTGTAATGTAATGAACTTCACAGGCGGTTCTTAATTAACAACGACCTGAGAAGATCATGTATTTTCACCGGCGGTTATTGTGTAAGAATCGTATGTAGTTGTTCGATTATCACAAGCGGTTTTCATTGAAGAACCGCCTAGGAAAAGTCATTTTTCCACTTATTTTGTGTCCCCGGAAACACCAGAGTGCCCTAGATCGTGAGCGTCCGTTGCAGGGATAAACAAACGCAATGACATTGTAATTAAGTGATTTAATTGGAATACAAGGATAAACAAACGCAAATGACATTTCAATTCAGGAGTAATTCACAACTCAATGAATTCCATAGATCATACATTGCGTGCTCTCTAAACTAAATTCGAATTTAAACTTATTCCTGAAGCTCTCATCGATCAATCTAAATTGTACCGTCCTGCTTGCTCCCGAACACGTCTCTTATATTCCACTGGATCCTGAAAATATTGACATTATTTAAATTAACAAATGTCGAAGGAGGAATGAATAACCTACATTGGTCACTAAGTCAAAGTGTCATCTAACCTTGATACAGTAGATCATAGCAATTATTTTCAACATCGGGCACATTTGGCTGATGCAGCAAACGCTAAACTTCAAATAGTATAGTTTTGATTGTAAAAGCACTGCACCACCCCTACAAAATATAATTTAAGCAATATAAGAAACCAGCTCAAATAAGTTCGACAACAATTAAGTATTAATTACATGAGCAAAATAGGTCTATCTTACAGTCTCTTGATCAAGAATCCCGATGCAGAGTGCTCCCGAACGATGGACATTTGGGTGGAAGAACCCACTTAGAAAGGCGCTTCTTGGAGGTAACAAGGGATGATCCTCAGAGAAGGAGATTGTCAGGGGGTAGTAACCATCTTCCCATTCAGTCTGCAGAAGAAATTTATTAATAGGAGGACGATGGTTAAACTCATATTGTGCTTGTTCTTCATGACTTACCCCTTCTTTACGGGGGACGATGCACTGCCACTTCAATAAATCTCTCGATTCAGGCTTCGCAGAGAAACCTTACACAGAGAAATTGAAAATACCAAAGACAAACAAGGCGGAAAAACAAACTACAGTTAAGTTCATCAATCCATTACAGATACATATGTATATACAACCATGCGACTGGTGTGCCATATGTACATACATGGGGATGGTTCTTGCGCCACGCCAAGCGCTCCTCCTTCAATCGGCTACACGCCCAAGACATCAATATCTAAAAGACCAAACTTCCAAATTATTGAGTCCAAACGCATATGTACACAAATGCAAAAGGACACAATCCATATACCAACACACAAAATTGGCAGCTTATGAAAATATACAAAGAAAAAGGTAGCATGCAATACATAGTAAGGAAACTATGAGAATTTACTTAGGTACCTCGTGGCGCGATGTGGGACTGGGCCGAGGCGTGCCTCCGCGGGGTCTTTATATAGGCGTCAATTTTTCACATGCGATTTTTAAATTTTTCACAGGTGGTTGGTACTTAATAATCGCCTGAGAAGATGTTTATCTCAGTCAGGTTTTACTTACCAACCGCCTCTGATGCTGCTAAGCTCCTGTCAAGCTAATACCTGCACAACAAGCTATTGTAGATGCAAGTAACACTCGTGGCTCATCATTTGAATTGTTGAAAGCATCAATTTGAAGCCTGACGATCCTTGGAAGGATTTTCCCATCCATTTGAACAATTTCTTTCCCACCTGTTCATTTGAAAACTTAGGAAGATGCTCCTTTCTCAGTTTTAATGCCTAAATATATTGACTAAAAATCAGTACCCACTTTCTTAGTGCTTCACACAAGTGAGCAAGCGAACAACTTCAATCACAAATCTTGTTTTTACACTTTCATAGGGATTTAACCTTAATCTTTCAAGCATAGATTTATCAAATAAGTGAAGCTTCCTTATCACACATGTTAATGGCAGTTATAAGTGAAGGATGTGTCGAAGCTAACGAAATCTGAATCGGACTGAAGATAAAGAGATCCTGCATATGAGTGGCAATGTTCAGGTTAAACAACATGAAAGTTGTTATCATAGCTTCATGTTGTCTAACCTGGACATTGTCACTCATATGAAGCATCTTTTTGACTTCGGTCCCATTGAGATTTCATTAGCTTCGACACACCCTTCACTTGTAACTGCCATTAACATGTCTGATGAAGAAGCTTCAATTATTAATAAATCTATGCTTGAAAGATTAAGGTAAAATTCCTATGAAAATGGTAAAAACAAGATTTGTGATTGAAGTTGTACACTTCGTCGCTTGTGTAAAGCACTAAGAGAGATGGTACTGATTTGTAGTCAATATATTCAGCCATTAGAACTGATAAAGTAGCATCTTTGTAAGTTATCAAAATAGAGAGAAGAGAAAGAAATCTTGCAGGGCTTGTTTGGGTGTACTCCTATCCAAACAAGCCCTCAAATGGACGGGAAGTATCGTCAGACTTTAATTGAATCTTTTGACAATCCAAATGATGAGTCTCGGTTGTTACTTGCATTTACAAGAGCTTGCTGTGAAGGGATTAGCTTGACAGGAGCTTAAAAGAGAAGCTGAATTTAATAATGTTCGAAACATGCTATCTAAAGCTGAAATAGAACATTGTTCGTTGATTTCAGAAGATACAAATATATACAATATATATTATCTCGCATTGTTATATACATTTTTTCCAGCATTGACATCTTCTCGCATATAGGGTTTCAAATTCTTTTTAATGCTTCTCTCTACATGCTTGATGTTTTCTGGTTCGATGAAAAGGTACATCTCTTCATACTGATTATATTCCTCTTCATTATCTCCCACATCCTCAACCCTAACAATATTTTGCTTTCCAGAAACAACTACGTGCATCTTCTCAGTTTCTGGATCTTGAACATAAAAAACTTGTGCAACATTATCGACGAGAACCCACAAGTCATCTTTATAACCCACTTTATTCAAGTCTACCAGTGTCAGCCCGTAATTGTCCACTTTCACACCATCAGGATGTTTGACCCATTGGCACTTAAATACGGGCATTACCATTCTTTCGCCATAATCGAGTTCCCATATTTCCTCTATGAACCCCAAGTATGTGGTCTTCTGCCCTTGTGAATCATAAGCCTCAATATGAACACCACTATTTTGTGCAACACTCTTACCGTCTTTTTCTTTAGTGTAAAATGTGTAACCATTGATGTCATATGCTTGCCATAATGTCACCAAAGCAGATGGGCTAGAAGCTAACTTCTTCATTGTTGCCTCTTCTATAGTGTTTTCGTATGGTATATTTTTGTCCATTAACCATTTAGTGAAACATCTTTTGTGCTCTTTCGTGATCCAGTCCTCTGTGAGGTCTTGGTTTTTATCACGAAGCTCAATTTGGTGTTCCTCGATGTACGACTCAGCTATTGCGAGCTGGTGTAGTACACCAAAATGTGCACGGTGTACATTCTTGTAATCTTGAACGATAAAAGTTTTCTTACCCACTTTGCCTCTCCCACATAGTCTACCCTCATGTACCGGTATAGGCACACCTATCGATTTTCCATCTTTGATGTAATTAGCGCTACCCTCAATCACTTCTTCAGTGGTGTATCTGTCGACTGTTGGAGTCGGCAGATCTCCTGACACAGCTAAAGTGTTGAAGGAGTTCGTAGTTCGGTGTGGGCACGCGGAGACTCAAGAAGGTGAATTGCGGTTTAACACTGGAGACACTAGGATTTACGTGGTTCGGGCCGCCTGAGCGTAATACCCTACTCCACGGGGGTGTTGATGTTGTATTGGCTTATCACGTATGATCTACTGTCTGTCTCCCCTGTGTATCGTCGGCCTGTCCTTTTATAGTACAAAGACAGGCCGTTACAAGCTACCTGGCCCGACATGTGGCCCTGGCAGTTACTAGTATTGATACACGATTAATTGTTGTTAATGATCCTGTAACGGGCTTCGACAGTGCCGTTACAGGTGTTAAGATCATCCGTTTAAATGTCATTAATATGGCATTAATGACATTTAAACAGGTCTTGAAGTCCTTGGCTCTCCTTTGAAGATCCGGAGCAGTTACAAGGTCTCCCGGAGGTTAGAGGCGGCTTGCTCCGATGTTTAGACACGTGGCAGCTCCGGAGCTTGCTGCGGGAAGCAGGAAGCTCCGGGGCTACTCGACACGTGTCGGGTCCGGAGCTTCTCTCGGTCAGGGGTTAGGTCCGGAGGTGTCGTTTCGGTACTTAGTCCGGTGCTTCCCCCTTGTGGGCGGTAGCTCCGGTTCGGTAGTACACGTGGCAACCTAGGGATTAACCATGTTGGAAAAGCTGGTCCGGTCATGTCTGACAAGTGGGCCTCCGAGGGTCTTCAACTCGAGTAGTCGTCCTTCCCCTGAGATCTTCGTAATCTCAGGGGGTGTACGGTTTTTAGGGTACCGACAGTGGCCCCCTGGACCTACCTCCGAGGAAGGTCACCGGGGTGAAGTCGTTCCATCGGAGGTGGGTCCACCTTTGCGACTCTTGAACTGGGTCTTCAAAGGTCTTCGGAGGTGCCGTTGGCAGGATTTTACAGTTAAATCCCGACGCGTGGCACACCTCAGGCGGCAGATAAGATCTTTGGCGTGCGGATCTCACGCAATTGAAGGTCGCCGGTTTCCGATACGAAAACCGTATCAGTTCCGCACGCCTTGTCAGGCCGCCGCCTTTGGGTTTCCCGCCTCGTGGTGACAACCGTTCGCCTGGGTGAGAACCTAGACTTGATCGTCGGGGTGGTCCCGGGCCCCCTTGTCATCGGCTGGGTTGAACTCTTGAGTAGTATTTTCGACTCCCCTGCAGTTTCCATCCAAGTGTTGCGAGGGCTTACTTAAGAAGGAAAGGGCGCACCGTCGGGAGTTCTTTACGCCTCCCATCTGATCTTGCTCTCAAACTCCCGACTCGTACTTTGCTCTTCCTCTCTTGCCTAACTGTGCGGCGATGGAGTTGGGTCTGCGCGAGAGTCGCCTGAAGACCGACAACGATTTGAAGAAGGTCCGGGCCCTTATGGGGTGGTCCTCGGACTTCTTCAACCGCTCGGTCCGTGCCGGCGGAGAGCTCCCCTTTGAGAAGGAGCGCGCTGGCGAGATGGTATACTTTTCTTCGTACGCCATGGTGGGACTGATCCCACCATTTTCTTCTTTCTTCTTGATGCTGCTAGACTTCTATGGTCTGCAGCTATACCACCTTGGTCCCCACTCCGTTCTCCTTGTGTCCATCTTTGTCCACTTCTGCGAGATGTGGGTGGGCATCCCCCCCTGCGTCGAGCTCTTCCGAACCTTCTTCACCGTTCACACCACCGGCCGGAGCAACGAGTACCTTGGCTTCTACTACTTCATGAAGCGCAAGAAGTGCACGTTCAAGTACCTCCGGTCATTCCCTTCTGGGAAGTGGGATGACTGGAAGAAAGATTGGATTGTCGTCAGGGTGGAGGAGCATGAGCGGTTGGAACTGCCAGACAGTCTGCCTGGCATCGACACGTCGATATGGAGTGAAGTCCCGGTGCTGGCGGAAGTTTTCGACCCTGTCCTGACCAGGATCCGCCGATGTGTGGAGGGAGGATTGACTCCCCAGGCGGTGTTCTGCAACTTCCTGACCAACAGGTGGGCGCCGCTGAAGAGGAGGGAGAAGCTCGCCTGGGCCCTCAACAGCGTGATGGACGAGGACCGGGTTGAAACCGGGTTGAAGTCCGACATGGTGGGGAAGACCCTGGAGTTCCACCTCAAGAAATTCCAGCACGGCATCGACGTCGACGGAGATTACTTGACTCCGCCGTCGGCCTTTCTCCCTCTGAACGTGGAAGTGGAGTTCAGCAGAGAGCTCTGGCGGAAGATGCCTGCGCTTGACGACCTTGGCGTCGTCGAGAGGAGACCAACCACCCAGGTGGGAATCCCTGGGGTGCCCGAAGATGGCTCAGTCCCTGCTCCACAGCCGAGGGTTGAAGTCATCGGCAAGGGCAAGGAGCTGGCAGAGGAGCCGGAGAGTCGGAAGAGGAAGCTGCGGCATGTCGACGGAAGGTCCGTCATGCCCGCTGCTTCTACCTTGGCTCCTTCTCCCCAAGGGGGAAGATCTTCTGGTGCCGTAGCGACTGTCCCCGTGGTGGGGTCCTCCCGGAACGAGACTGTTCCTGCAGTGGGATCCTCCCGAAGCGCTTCCGTCTCCGTGGTAGAGCCCTCCTGTGGTGCTAGCTCCGGGTGTACGACTCCGGCCCCTGGGGCGGTTGGAGTCTCCAGGTCCAGGGGTTCCTCCCGATCGAGGAGAGCCTCGACCCGGGAATCTCCCGTGGCTGCGGCGAGTTCTGGGGGGGCCTCCTAGAGCTCCTACGCCAACCCTGGCCAGCCCGGAACGTCCGGGAAAAAGGTTCCGCGCAAGCTGGTGCGGGAGCCTTCCAAGGTAATTTTTGATGTTTACCCTGGTTAACTTTTTAGTTGTAGTGATTGTTTGTTAATTCTCTTTATCCATCCTCTGCAGCGTCCCTAAGAAAGGGAGTGAAGCTCCACCCTCGGCCACGATTTCTGAGACCGTGGGAGCTTCCGCTCCTGTCCCGGCTCCGCCCCAGATGGTGGCTGAGGTTGCGACAGCTCCGGCGCCGGCTGTCGTGGTCATGAACCTCGACTCGTCCCCAGAACTTCCCGTGGTAGCGCCGGACCACAGGAGTGAAGACATGCCGGCGGCACTTGTCTCGGAGATTGAAGCTCCGGGTCCTTGTGCTGCAGTAATGGAAGCTCCGACTGCAGAGCCGGAAGAAGTAATAGTCCCGGTCTCGGAGCCGGAACTCGTTGAAGCCCCGACGATTGAACCGGAGGTGATTGAAGCTTCGGCGTGCGAGCCGGAAGTCGAGGTAGTTCCGACAGTTGAGTCGGTTACCTCCGATGCACCGGTCGCTGAGCCGGTTGTTGTTGGAGCGCCGGTCGCAGAGCCGGTGGTTGAAGAGGCAAGGGAGCTCGGGTCTCCCTCAGAAGAGGTTCCCCGATCGGAGCCAGCAGTAGTTCCTGCTCCGAAGGCGACGACATCGATGGTACCTGTGGCAGAGCTAGAGTGCCTAAACGAAGTCGCCGGCCCCCTGCCTGAGGGGGCGAATGAAGACTTGGCGGCGGGGCCTTCTTCGATGGCGACTGAGGCCATCCCGGAGGAAGGCCCTCGCGCTTTGGAAGCTCAGGGTTCCGCTCTAGTAGAGTGGGACCCAATTTTTGTATGTGAAGACCCTCTGGAACCAGCAGAGGAGACCCCAGCAGGTCCGGAGCCCATCCCACTGTCGATGTCTATCGACAACGCCTGCTCCAGTCTACGTCAGGTCCAACTGGCCTTCTTCCACGACAGCAAGGCTCTTGAAGAGGAGCGCCAAACCCTTAGGCGGTGGCGTAATCGGCTCCACTTCGAGACTAAGCTGGCGCAGTCGAGGCACACGGATGACAAGGAGTGGATCAAGCGGGAGAAGATCCGCCTGGAGTGTTGGGAGAAGCTGCTGGATGAGAGGGAGAACATGACCCATGCCCTCGACGCTCATTCTCGGGAGTTCCATGATCAGACCAAGGCTGCCAATGACGCGGTCAATGCTCGGTTCGAGCAGCTTGAAGCCATCAACGCAGCTCTCATCAAGCGCCGAGAGGCACTCGAAGGGAGGGAGAGACGGCTCGAAGACGAAGAGCAAAAACTCCTGGAGTTGCGGGATGACATCCTGAGAAGGGAAGAGGAGCTCGCCGAGAAAACAGCTCTGGCAGACAAGGGCCTCGAGGAGCGCACTAAGAAGTTGGAAGAGCGCTGCCTCGAGGAAGAGGAGAAGACCTGGGTGCGAGGGCAGGAACTCTACGAATACGAGTGTGCCCTTGTTGCCCGGGAGAAGAAAGTGGAGTCTAGGGAGAAAGACCTGGTCGACCGTCGGAACAAGATCCACCTCCGGGAGGAGGAGCTCAGAAGACTTGAGAGGCGGGTTGCTGCAAAAATTCAGCAAAACGCCAAAGAAGTTGAGCGCCTCGCCCGTGAGAATTCCGAACTGACGCCAAGAGATCCTTGGAAGAAGTGAAGAGCCTGAGGACAGTGGACTCCCTGCAGATTTGGGAGTTCCTGGGCAAGGCCAACGATGCGCTGACGCCGATGGGTTTCAGCCCCGTGCGCCCGGATGATCCGGAGCCGGAGCCGGACCTCGCGCTGCAAGCGTTGAGCGCAGCAGGCAGCAAGCTCTCAAGGGTGGGCGACGTCATCGCGGACCAACTGGAGGTCGAGGGGCAATCCCTGGCGAGGAACGTCACAGAATACGTGTTGACGTGCTACACCAGCCGGAACCCTCAATTTCCTCTGGACCCGGTGCTTGAAGGCCCCGTCGAAGGAGAAGGCGAAGCTACCCGAGCCAGCGTATTGGAGGTCGCCCAGAAGGTCGCCGAGTTCTTCCATAGGGTCTAGGATCATCTCTTTAGCTCCCACTTGTATTTTCTCTTCTTCCTCAATTTTGTACTCCCTTGTCTCCAGATGTAATCTCCTGTCTCCAGATAAATGAAATCCCCAAATTTTTGCGAATTTCATTTTTTGTCTTCAACATCTTTATCTTCTCTTGGCCCCCTGGTAGATGTACACAATTTGATTGTGAACATGTACCAAAAGGATACTGAGTTTTGTTGAAGACGAATTTGCTTCGAACTTGTAGAATTTAGTTCCGAAGTCTTTGATAGTGAAGGTCCCCTGAAGTTGTCGGAGCTTAGAAGCTCCGGTACTGTCCATCGCTGAAGGTTAGTAGCTCCGGCAATAGCTTCTATCAACACGTAGAGCGTCGATAGTTAGTACTCCAAGGTGTCGGAGCTTAGTAGCTCCGGCAATGACCTTTAGCAACACTTAGTAAGTTGGCAACAGACTCCATGTACGGGGTCTTATCACCATCTTTTACTCAGCGCCGATGGTTGACCCCCTTGAGGGGGTCGGAGCTTGGTTAGCTCCGGCTTTTCTCCATCAACGTATATTTTATTTTTCCTGCACACTTAAGCCAAGAAAAACGATAAAATTTGTTCCTTGTCTATAATTTCATCGCGGCTTACGATTCTCAAGTAAATTTTAAGTTGAACGCGATTTTAAATACAACTGGATGTGTTGTCTTTTCTCTTAGATCCAACTGTCCATGGACCCGCCTTACTTTGGCCTGCCGGGGTGTAGGTAGAGTGGCGTACTTAGGGTGCTTGACCAGGCTAAGTCGATAGCGCACTCCAGCCCTAGATTGGCTTGGCGGCTTTCAGGCGAGTTGGCCATAAACGATATTTAAATCCAAGGGTTCTGACAATTCAACTCGAGTCGTATATAAACCGGTCAAACTAAAATTTCTTAAGAATTGCACGTTTTCGTTATAGACAAGAAAGAGAAAAATAAAAATATCGAGCCTGCACAAAATGAATGCACGTGGAGTCTATTTCACATGAAGATGTCTTTCATTATAGGTCCGGGGTACAGGGGAAACAAGTACACTCTTAGGGTACAGGACCAGGCTAAGTGTGCTTGGTTTCTCGTTTGACCCAGGGTAGTTAGCCACGCTTTTAGTCCGGAGACTGTAACAAGTGCTGCTTGAGCTTTACAGACCTTTCGGAAAAGGTCCGGCTGCTCTCCCGGAGGAACTACCCGACTCTGTACAATGACTCTATAACATACATCTCAAGTTACTCAAGACTCACCTCCGTGGAATTAAGTGTAGAACTTACGGAGGTGCTCGATGTTCCAAGGATTTGGGAGAGGTGTCCCATCCTCAGTAGCCAAGCGAACGCTTCCGGGACGGGATACTTTGATCACTCGGAAGGGCCCCTCCCAGCCGGGGGAAAGTTTGTTTAGCCCTTCTCTGGATAGTATTCTCCGTAGCACCAGATCGCCTTCCTCGAGCTGTCGGTTGTGTACATGCCGCTGGTGATAACGCCGTAGAGCCTGGCGATATCTGGCATTCCGAACAGCTGCTTGGCACCTTCCCTCCTCGAGGAGGTCTAGGTCTTCACGCCGGAGCTGGTCCTGCGCGGCTTCGTCGAAGGTCCGGACCCGGAGCGAACCCATGGTGATTTTCGGAGGAAGGATTGCTTCAGCTCCGTACACCAGAAAGAAGGGTGCTTCTCCGGTTGACCGGTTTGGAGAAGTCCTGTTGGCCCATAGAGTGGGCGGAAGCTCTTCGATCCAATTGGCTCCGTGCTTTTTCAAACGCTCATAGGTGCGCGTTTTGAGTCCTTTAAGGATTTCTGCATTTGCTCTCTCAGCTTGGCCATTGCTGGCGGGATGAGCTACGGAAGCGTAGCAAACCTGTATGCCGAGGTCTTCGCAATACCCTTGGAATGCGGAGCTTGTGAATTGAGTCCCATTATCAGTGATGATCTTGTTTGGGACTCCGAATCTGCTTACAATGGATTGCAGAAAGTTGATAGCAGATTGCTTATTGATCGTCACAACTGGAGTTGCTTTCGGCCACTTGGTGAACTTGTCGATGGCGACGTACAGGAACTTGTAACCTCCGACGGCTCTTGGGAAGGGTCCCAAGATGTCCATCCCCCACACAGCGATGGGCCATGTAGGAGGTATCATTTGTAAGGGATGAGTGGGTGTATGAATTTGCTTTTTATGAAATTGGCATGCTTCACATTTCTTTACCAGCTCAGTGGCATCCTGGAGCGCTGTAGGCCAGTAGAAGCCATGCCGGAAGGCTTTTCCGACCAGCGTGCGGGAAGATGCGTGGTTCCCACACTCGCCTCCATGGATTTCTGCGAGAAGCTCGCAGCCTTCTTCCCTTGTGATGCACCGCATTAGGATGCCGTTGGCACCGCGCCGGTAGAGATCCCCTTCTACTAGTGTGTATCTTTTAGCCAATCTGATTACCCGGTCAGCGGATACATCATCGTCAGGAAGGATGTTGTCTTTCAAGTAGTTCCGGATCTCCGAGATCCATGCATCGGAACTGACTTGAGCATTTGAGTCTTGCGTGCTGGGTTGCTCGGACCTTCCGGCAGCACCTACGACCCTTGATGGCTGCCATGGTAACAGGGCCATCGGGACCGTCAGCTTTGGGATGCTGATCTCGCCCCCTTCGTTCAGTTCGGCAGGCTGAACTGTGGGTTTTGACAACCTCCGGACAAAGATTCTGTCAGGAGCCGGAGCTCCGGTTGACGCTTTGGTCGAGAGTTCGTCAGCTTCAGCGTTGTGAGCACGCTGAACATGGTTGAGGTCTAGGACTTCAAAGTCCTTCTGAAGCCTCTGGACTTCAAGGAGGTAAGCAGCTAGCTGGAGATTATTGCAGGAGCATTCACCCTTCACCTGCTTGATGATGAGCTGTGAATCTCCTTTGACCAGCAGTTGCTTGACACCGTATGACAGTGCCACCTTTAGCCCGCAGATGAGTGCTTCATACTCCGCCATGTTGTTGGTTGCCTTGAAGTCAAGGTGTACCATGTATTTTACCTTCTCCCCAGTCGGTGCAAGGAGAAGGATTCCAGCACCGGCCCCCTGCTTCTGCATGGAGCCATCGAAGTAAAGAGTCCAATGAGGCTCGGTGAAGGTTGAAACTTGATGTTCCATCTTCTGCTTGCTGGGGCCCCAGGGTTTGATGGAGAGGGAGTCCATTCCGCCATGAAATCTGCCAACGCTTGACTCTTGACTGCTTGTCTTGAAATAAATTCGAGATCGAATTCAGCCAATTCCGCTGCCCACTTTGCAATATTCCCAGTTGAATTGGGATTATGCAGGATCGGTCGAAGTGGATAAGAGGTCACCACCGAGACTTTGTGAGCTTGGAAGTAGTGTCGGAGCTTCCTAGAGGCAATAAGAACTGCATAAAGCAGCTTATGCACCTCTAGGTATCGAGTCTTGGCATCATGTAATACTTCACTGATGAAGTATACCGGACGTTGAATGGTCCGGACCCTCCCGGAGGGGTCCGGAGCTTCCTCTCTATTGATCCGGATTCTGTCGGAGGAGTCCAGATTCTCTTCAGGGACCTCCGGGTTCTGGCTGGAGGAACCTGGAGCTTCTTCAGAAGTGACTTGGACCCTCTCGGAGGGGTCTGAGTCTTCTGAAGTGACTTCTTGTGGATTTGAGTCTGGGAGCTGGGATCCAGACTCACTTTCAGGGACCTCCGGACCCTCCCGAAGGGGTCTGGATTCCTGAGTATGGGATAGTTCTGGTCTCTCTGCAACCAGAACCATACTGACAACCTCGTCAGTAGCTGAAATGTAAAGTAGGAAAGGCTCACCAGGGTTTGGAGCTACCAGAATTGGTAGGGTGGTGAGGAACTGTTTCAGCTCCTGGAATGCCTTCTCTGCTTCTTCGGACCATTGGAATGGTCCAGACTTCCTCAACAACTTGAAGAAAGGGAGCGCCCGTTCCGTCAGTCTTGATATGAACCGACTGAGGGCAGCTAGACACCCAGTTAACTTTTGGACGTCTTTGATGCGGGTTGGTGGCCGCATCTCTTCAATGGCTTTTATCTTCGTCGGATTAGCTTCTATGCCCCGGTGACTTACCAGGAACCCCAGAAGTTTTCCGGAGCTAACCCCGAAGACACACTTGTCTAGGTTTAGCTTCGTGCAGGTGGCCCGCAGCTTGTCGAAGACAGCCTGCAAGGTGTCCAAGAGGGACTCCTTGTTCTTGACCTTGACCACGATGTCATCGACGTACACTTCCACTATATCTCTGATGAGTTCTTCAAAAGTTTTGTACATAGCTCGTACAAAAGTTGAAGCTGCATTCTTGAGACCAAATGGCATGGCTGTGTAACAATACAATCCATCTACTGTGATGAAGGAAGTATGCTCTTCATCCTCCCTAGACATCCTGATTTGATGATACCCAGAATATGCGTCTAGGAAACACAGTAACTCACACCCAGAGGTGGAATCCACTATCTGATCTATTCTAGGTAGTGGAAATGGATCTTTTGGACATGCCTTATTCAGTGTGGTGTAGTCGATGCACATCCGAAGCTTCCCGCCGGCCTTGGGCACAACGACTGGGTTCGCCAGCCATTTTGGATGGAAGACTTCTCGGATGAATCCGGCTTCGAGCAACTTCTTCACTTCTTGTCGGATGAAGTTCTGCTGTTCTACGGATTGCTTCCGAGGCTTCTGATGCACAGGCCGAGCATCGGGGTAAATCTTCAGATTGTGCTCAATCACTTCCCTGGGGATCCCAGACATTTGTGACGGTTGCCAGGAAAACACGTCAACATTAGCCCGGAGGAAAGTGATGAGCGCGAGTTCCTATTTGTCGTTCAACCCTCCCGATATACGGGTGGTTTGAGCGGCATCGGAACCAATTTGGACGACCTTGACGGGAATGTCGGTGTCGCCGCTTGGCTGCACACATGGTGCAGAGGTTGATCCCCGTTGACGAATGCTCGGGGGTTTTGGAGCTTGCTCCTGTCTGGAGTCCTCCTCTTGCGCCGTGGTTAATGCATGGAGCTCCTCCAGAGCAGTTACCCCGACGGTGCGATCTCCGCGGATCCGGAGAACGCCTACTGGTGTTGGCATCTTCAACACCAAGTATCCATAATGAGCAGCTGCCATAAATTTGTATAGGGCAGGTCTACCCAAGATGGCGTTGAATGGTAAGTTGATCTGAGCGACGTCGAAGACCAACTTCTCGGTGCGATACTTCTCCCGTGTCCCGAAGGTAACGGGGAGAGTTATAGCTCCGAGTGGAGTAATGGCCCCCGGACCTACTCCAGAGAAAGGTCGAGAGGGCTGGAGATCCGAAGGTCGGAGTTGAAGCTTGGTAAAAGCTTCAAAGCTTATGAGGTTCAGCCCCGAACCTCCGTCCACCATAACATGATGAAGCTGGATGTTATTGATGGTGGGAGATACCATCAAAGGTAACTGTCCAGCTCCAACCATGCTTCGTGGACAGTCCGAAGCATCAAAAGTGATGGATGTGTCCATCCACTTTCGATGTAGCTCCGGTCTAGCTGTAGGAGCTACAGCGGCCATATCCCGCCGCATAGTCTTAATGACGCGACGGGAGGTGATGTCCCATGACCCACCAAAAATGGTGTTCATGGTTTTCCGACGCTCGTTGTCAGAGACGTCAGAGTCGTTGTCGACGGAGGTGTAGACGGCCTTCAGGACCTTTTTGGGATCCTGAGACCCTAACTCCTCTTCAGTCGAAGCTTCGTCGACCTTCTGTTTTCCTTCCCTCTGTCGAAAAGGAGATCCTTCCCGGCGCTTGCTGTAGCGCTCGGCAAGGTTTTGGACCTCTCGGCAGTCTTCCAAACCGTGGCTGCCCGTTTTGTGAATGGGACACCACACTTTGGGTTTGCCACCGTCTTCGTAAGACGGTCGAGGTCGCTTCTCGGGGCGTGGCCCCCGGCCACCAGGAGTTGCAGCAGCTGCAACGTTGGATGTGCCGGCCGACGGCTTCTTCTTGCAGTGGGTCTTCTTTTTCTTCTTGCCACCCTCGGAGGTAGCAGCTTCTTCTTTAGAGGATTTCTTGGGATCCTCCGAGGTTGGTTTGGAGTGCATTTCACGGCCCTCCGCAGCTCTAGCACATTTGTCTGCCAGGCTGAAGAGTT
Organism: Tuctoria greenei; assembly: GCA_036927565.1. Taxonomy (NCBI): domain Eukaryota; kingdom Viridiplantae; phylum Streptophyta; class Magnoliopsida; order Poales; family Poaceae; genus Tuctoria; species Tuctoria greenei. Next base: position 120,244,960 of record JAYESD010000004.1, read on the forward strand.
TCGTGACGCTGGTGATCTCTTTGATCGCCAGCTTCTCCAACATCTTCTTGTCCTGTACGCCCTGTCTGAATGCCACAATGACAGAAGCGCTTGAGATAGAAGGGATTGTGTTGCGTACCTAAGAGAACCTCTGGATGAAGGACCGCAAAGATTCTCCCCCTTTTTGCACGACCGCAAAAAGATCCAGTTCAGTGCCTGGTCGGGTGTATGAACTCCCGAAGTTGGCAGTGAACTAACGGCACAACTCTTCCCAACTGTTGATAGAGTTGGGTGGAAGGCTCATAAACCAGGACCTGGCGGTCCCGGTTATGGCCACTGGAAAGTAGTTGGCCATTACAGCCTCGTTTCCTCCAGCTGCCAAGATTGCAGTGGAGTATATCTGAAGGAATTCAGCGGGATTGACAGTCCCGTCGAATTTTTCCGGCAGGTGTGGCCGGAACTTCTGTGGCCATCTAACCATGCACAGGTGCATGGCTAGGGCTGAACAGCCTCCTCCTACTCCTTCCAGAGTAGAAAGGTCCTGAGCTTCCCGTCTTTCACGAGCACGCTCGATGTGGACACGACCATCCTGTTGGCGGTATCGGCGATCTAACTCCGCCCGGAGGTCATGAGTTGAAAGCCTAGATACCGTATGGGTACGTCGTGCCCCGGAGGGCAACGATGTCACCTGCTGTGACGCAGAACGTCTCCTATTGTTGGAGACGTGCGGACCAAGTCTCCCAGACAAAGTCCGCCGCTGCGACGGGGCTCGTCCGGAAGGAGGAGGTCCCTGGTTGTTGAGGCGTTCAGCCGCTGCTGCGACCAAATGCTCCACATCGGCCCTCCACTGCTCCATTGCATCTCGAGATGCGTCCGGAGGTGGTGGTCGTTGGAGAAGAGCACGCGCTGCATGGAGCGCATGTTCCGGGTTGTCATGACTTGCTGACGCAGTCAATGACGCCGGAGCACCATCACGTTGTCCAGCACGATTCGCCGGAGAAGACGGTGGTGGTGGGAGAGTGACTCCTGCTGGTGGCTGCCTGTTGGAGGGATTGCCCTCAACAGCTTGAGCAGCAGGTTGGCCATTGGATGATCCAGTCGCGGAGTTCACCATTCTCGAAAATCTGAGGCGCCCCCCTACCTGGCGCGCCAACTGTCGACTGTTGGAGTCGGCAGATCTCCTGACACAGCTAAGTGTTGAAGGAGTTCGTAGTTCGGTGTGGGCGCACGGAGACTCAAGAAGGTGAATTGCGGTTTAACACTGGAGACACTAGGATTTACGTGGTTCGGGCCGCCTGAGCGTAATACCCTACTCCACGGGGGTGTTGATGTTGTATTGGCTTATCACGTATGATCTACTGTCTGTCTCCCCTGTGTATCGTTGGCCTGTCCTTTTATAGTACAAAGACAGGCCGTTACAAGCTACCTGGCCCGACATGTGGCCCTGGCAGTTACTAGTATTGATACACGATTAATTGTTGTTAATGATCCTGTAACGGGCTTCGACAGTGTCGTTACAGGTCTTAAGATCATCCGTTTAAATGTCATTAATATGGCATTAATGACATTTAAACAGGTCTTGAAGTCCTTGGCTCTCCTTTGAAGATCCGGAGCAGTTACAAGGTCTCCCGGAGGTTAGAGTTGGCTTGCTCCGATGTTTAGACACGTGGCAGCTCCGGAGCTTGCTGCGGGAAGCAGGAAGCTCCGGGGCTACTCGACACGTGTCGGGTCCGGAGCTTCTCTCGGTCAGGGGTTAGGTCCGGAGGTGTCGTTTCGGTACTTAGTCCGGTGCTTCCCCCTTGTGGGCGGTAGCTCCGGTTCGGTAGTACACGTGGCGACCTAGGGATTAACCATGTTGGAAAAGCTGGTCCGGTCATGTCTGACAAGTGGGCCTCTGAGGGTCTTCAACTCGAGTAGTCGTCCTTCCCCTGAGATCTTCGTAATCTCAGGGGGTGTACGGTTTTTAGGGTATCGACAGTATCCTTCCATAATTGAACCCTCTGGGTGAGCACAGTTCCACACATAACATTTTAATACTCCTAAATATCTCTCCAACAAAAACATATGATGTAAATATAGTGGCCCCAATGCTTTTATCTGATCAACAAGATGTATGATTAGGTGTACTTGCATATCGAAAAAGGATGGTGGGAAACACATCTCAAGCTTGCACATTGTCTCGACGATGTATGTTTTCAGATAGTCTAAATCTTCACGTGCTATCACCTTTTGCGATACTGCATTGAAGAAGTAACACAAACGTGTGATGACAACTTTTATATGCTCAGGTTTGATGACTCTTATTGCAATGGCAAGGAAAACGGTCATCATCATGTGATAGTCGTGAGAATTATAACCGAATAAAGACAAGTCTTTCATCGAGACTAGTTTGCGGATATTGGATGAGAAACTCGTGGGCACTTTGATCCCACGCAAGCATTCGCAAATTGCTTTTTTCTCTTCTAGCGTCAAGTTGTAGCTGGCTGGGGGAAGGTAATGCTTCCCGTTCGCCATTTCTACTGGATGAAGCTCTGGTCTCAAATCAAGATTTACTAGGTCCATACGTGAATTTAATCCGTCCTTTGTTTTCCTTGGCATGTCCAGCAAGGTCCCAATGATGCTGTCAAATACATTCTTTGTAACGTGCATCAAATCAATACTATGGCCAAATTCCAGATTCTTCCAATACGGAAGATACTTGAACAAAATTGATTGTTTCTTGAAAGCCATGTCAGTTGTATCATCCGAAGATGTACTTTTCTTTCTCTTAATTCCTTTACAATTTTTGCCCTTACCAAAAGCAATATGAATGTTCTTGACCATTTCAAACACAAGTTTTCCACTTTAAGGTTTTGGTGCAGTATCTTTTTCAATTTTCTTATCAAATTGTTCTTTCATCTTCCTATACTTGTGTGTATCTGTCAAGAACTGTCGGTGTCTCATGTACACCGTCTTTCTGGATGAAGTGAGGTATATAAATCCAATTCTATCCATGCACCTTACACAATCTTTCTTCCCTTTCATTTGTCCCGATAATGTAAACAGTCCAGGATAATCATGCACGGTAATGAATATCATTGCTCTTAACGTGAAATACTCCCGCTTGTACTCATCCCATGTATGTACCCCTTCATTCCACAATTTCGCCATATCTTCCATTAAAGGTTCCAAGAACACATCAATTTTGATGCCGGGTTGTTTCGGACCTTGTATAAGAACAGATAACAAGATATATTTCCTTTTGTGACACAACCATGTCGGTAGGTTGTACATCGTTAAGACCACGGGCTATGTGTTGTGTATGCTCCTTTTTTCACCAAACGGATTCATTCCATATGTACCCAAGGCAAACCTCACATTTCTGATTTCCTTTGCAAATTCTGGATACTGAATATCAAAATTTTTCCACTGCGTTGCATCACCAGGGTGTCGTATATGTTTTTAATTCTTCTTGCGTTGCTCAGAATGACAACGCATAAGTTCAGTCCCCCTAGGGTTTGAGAACAAATAGTTCAAGCGATCAATTACCGGAAGGTACCACATCACCAAGGCAGAAATTTTTCTCTTATTCTTCCCGTCTGTATCGCCAGAAGTATCGTCATCGTCACCTTCAGGACCAACAATAAACTTCTTATTCTTCTGAGAATATTTCATATTGGTAACATACTGATGATTGTAGTCCTTCTTATATCTACTGACACCACAAATGGGGCATCTAATTGCGAGCTCATGCTCTTTGCGATACAGGATATAATGGTTCACACAAGCGTGTATTTTCGTCACACCTAGTGCTATCGGGCAAAGAAGTTTCTTCGCTTTATAAGTGCTTATGGGCAGTTTATTTGGATTTGGAAGAATTTCTGCCAGAAGATTCAAAAGATCAGAGAAACTACAATTGGACCATCCGTGCGTAACTTTCAACTTTAGTAGTTCTAAGACTGCACGCAATGTAGTAAACTCTTTATCACAACCGTTTGATTCATCATATAAAAGCTCCGTCGCCGCATTCTGCAATGTCTCCATTTTACTTAAACCTTTGCTTGCTCCCATAGAAGTCAATACATATGGTTCAATGTGACGCAATATCTCCTCAGAATCGAACTCATCATCATCATCACCAGCTTGATTGTCACTACCGTCATTGATATGAACATTATCATCATCTGAACCTCTCTTATCATCTTTATCCACATCATGTGTATCTAACTCACCATGCTCTGTCCATATTGTGTAGTTATTTTTGAAACCTCTTTTCACTAAATGAGATTGGATTACTATAGTATCCATCTAAGCAATCTTATTTTCGCAGTCGATACATGGATATAATATGTCATCTATCTTTTGCAACTTCGCATGTCTCATGCATGCTTCAATAAAATTTGCAACATTATGAATGTACATAGGATCGGGTCTTGGCATGTTATACATCAACGCTCGACGGTCCATGCTTCAATAATAGAATTTTTGTCAGATTTACAAAATTTGGCCACAAATATTCCCTAAAGGTCTTCTATAAAATGAATTTACACAAACATAACAAGTATGATTAGGGCGACTAATGTAGGAGACAGGCGACGTCTTGAGGCGGATGGAGTCGAAGGCATCGGGAGCAGCAAGCGGGGATGAAGGATTGAAGTCGTGGGGCAAACAGGCCCAGTGGCAAGGGCTAGGTCTGGATGGGATCCGGTCCGTTATATCTTGACGTCAGATCCCATCCAACGATGGTAACTAAATGGGTGAGTTATAAATCCATCTCCCTAGAAAGCTAACCCTAATCACTATAATAAGATTATTATAATATAGTCCATACATTAATATCTATAAGACCAAACTTCCAAATTATTGAGTCCAAACGCATGAAAATATACCAACACACTATGAAACAATCTATATACCAACACACTATGAGAATATACCAACATGCAAAAGGACACAATCCATATACCAACACACTATGACACAATCCATATACCAACACACTATAAGAATATACCAACATGCAAAATGACACAATCCATATACTAACACACTATGACACAATCCATATACCAACACACTATGAGAATATACCAACATGCAAAAGGACACAATCCATATACCAACACAACATGCAAAAGGAAACTATGAGAATTTACTTAGGTATCTTGTGGCGCGATGTGGGACTGGGCAGATCAGGCGTGCCTCTACGGGGCAGGGCGGCGGCGCGGCAAAGCGGGCTCTGGGTGGCGGCGCGGCAGTGCAGGATGGGCGGCGGCGCGAGAGAGCAGGCGCGGCGGTGGGAAATTTCGGCAGCCTTGGGGTGGTGGAAAACTCTCCAGGGTTACGTTTCAACTGCGGCGAGGGGTCTTTATATAAGCGTAAGTTATTCATAGGCGGTTTTTTAAGTTTTCACAGGCGGTTGGTAATTAATAACCGCCTGAGAAAACCATTATCTCAAGCGGTTATTACTTACCAACCGCCTGAGATAATGCCCAATGTTCTTCAGTTTCTTTATCCCTTGCTTTTTTTAGATTCCAATATAAATACTCAAATCAGTTTAGATTCTGCAAATTGAGTCCAAATTCGATGATTTTTTCTTCTATATTTGTATAAAATTAACATCTACCACCTGAATCAAATATTTTATAACTTGTCTAGCTGACATTATAATGTTTTGGTAAATATCATATTAATTTCTACTCACATATTATTCACATTCGTGTATCTCATAAAAAAAGGTCATTCACTTAAATTTGTTTATATGAACATATTTGTATTATTTATACATATATGAATTTTGTTAATTTCTTTAAAAAGCATTCCAACATGTCAAACTTCAAATTATCCATCATTCTAACTAAATACTCATATACATATGAGGCATTCATCAAATTATGAACACACTTTGATTCAAAAATATTTAAAAAAATCTGAAAAAATTCATAGAGGTTTGTATGATGAGTAAAAATGTCCACTTGAAAAATAAATAAAAAAAGCATTATATTCATCAAGATAGAAAAATGAAAATAGCAATTGTTGTATGTTTTTTATGTTCTGACCAATTTCAAAGGATTTATGAAGTGAAATTTAATGGTAACCTTTACTTATCAATAACATTACAAGAAATTGGAATTTTGCCTTTTTAAAGGACCCACATTTAATCAAGAATATTAATTAAGAAGAAGTAAAGATTTTCACAGACGGTTGGTACTTAATAACCGACTAAGAAGATTATTATCTCAGGCGGATATTACTTACCAACCACCTGAGATAATGCCCGATACTGTTCTTCAGTTTTCTTATCCCTTGCTTTTTTTTTTCAGATTCCAATATAAATACTCAAACCAGTTTAGATTCTGCAAATTGTGTCCAAATTCGATGATTCTTTCTTCTATATTTGTATAAAATTAACATGTACCACCTGAACCAAATATTTTATAACTTGTATAGCTGACATTGTAATGTTTTGGTAAATATCATATTAATTTCTACTCACATATTATTCACATTTGTGTATCTCATAAAAAAAAGGGTCCTTCACTTAAATTTGTTTGTATAAACATATTTGTATTATTTATACATGTATGAATTTTGTTAATTTTTTTTAAAAGCATTCCAACATGTCAAACTTCAAATTATCCATCACTCTAACTAAATGCTCATATACATATGAGGCATTCATCAAATTATGAACACACATTGATTCAAAAAAATTTAAAAAAATCTGAAAAAATTCATAGAGATTGGTATGATGAGTAAAAATGTCCACTAAAAAATAAACGAAAAAAACATTATATTCATCAAGATAGAAAAATGAAAAATAGCAATTGTTGTATGTTTTTTATGTTCTGACCAATTTCAAAGGATTTATGAAGTAAAATTTAATGGTAACCTTTACTTATCAATAATATTACAAGAAAGTGGAATTTTTCCTTTTTAAAGGACCCACATTTAATCAAGAATATTAATGAAGAAGAAGTAAAGATCTTCACAGGCGGTTGGTACTTAATAACCGCCTGAGAAGATTATTATCTCAGGCGGATATTACTTACCAACCGCCTGAGATAAAGCCTGATACTGTTCTTCAGTTTCCTTATCCCTTGTTCTTTTTTTAGATTCCAATATAAATAATCAAACCAGTTTAGATTCTGCAAATTGAGTCCAAATTTGATGATTCTTTCTTCTATTTTTTTAGAAAATTAACATCTACCACCTGAACCAAATATTTTATAACTTGTATAGCTGACATTGTAATGTTTTGGTAAATATCATATTAATTTCTACTCACATATTATTCACATTTGTGTATCTCATAAAAAAAAGGATCCTTCACTTAAATTTGTTTGTATGAACACATTTGTATTATTTATACATGTATAAATTTTGTTATTTTTTTAAAAAGCATTCCAAAATGTCAAACTTCAAATTATCCATCATTCTAACTAAATGCTCATATACATATGAGGCATTCATCAAATTATGAACACACATTGATTCAAAAAAATTTAAAAAAATCTGAAAAAAATCATATAGGTTTGTATGATGCGTAAAAATGTCCACTGAAAAAATAAATGAAAAAAACATTATATTCATCAAGATAGAAAAATGAAAAATAGCAATTGTTGTATGTTTTTTATGTTCTGACCAATTTCAAAGGATTTATGAAGTGAAATTTAATGGTAACCTTTAATTATCAATAACATTACAAAAAAATGGAATTTTGCCTTTTTAAAGGACCCACATTTAATCAAGAATATTAATTAAGAAGTAAAGATCTTCACAGGCGGTTGGTACTTAATAACTGCCTGAGAAGATTATTATCTCAAGCGGGTATTACTTACCAACCGCCTGAGATAATTGTATCTCCTCAGGCGGTTGGTAAGTAAAACCCGCATAAGACTTTGTATACTTGACAACCAACATTAACTTGAACTACTGAAGTTAAGATTCGTGAACCATACCTCGTCGGTAGGATCATATTTCGGATCGAGATCCTCTGAAGTCTTTTTAGTTTTTATATTAGGAAAAGGATCCAATAGACTGTGAAAGGAGCCTGAACTGCTGGAGTTAGTAAACTCCATATTGTCTTCTTTATTGTTACTACCAGGACCAATCTTCTTAGGGCTTTCCATGCTAGAACTAATAAGACAAAAAATCTAATAAATGGCATATTAACTCTACATGAAGTGTTGCATGAAGAAAAAGATGGAAGCGTTCTAGGATTTGATAAGGCATTCTAGGGTTTAAGGCGACTGACCAAAAGGTTCCTATACATTGCGAGGGTGACAAGCATGTTAAAGTTGCTCACCAGGATAGCGACACCGATCTCGAAGGAGCACAACCCTGTGAGATGAAGTGCGGGACGACTACACTCTATTTTCAGTACAAATGCTACTATTCACTCATGATCCTACTATAAATTATGATCCAAACAGCAACTGAATACATAACTGTCCAGATTCTAGATTGTTACGACACCTTAAACAGATACTTCAATTTAGACATGGTTATTGCGTGTTTTAGCCTTAGCGTTGAATAGGAAATTGATAGAGGACTCTTTAAGTTTTCCAGCCATGTATAGATATGCATAGGTTGCTTTTCTAATTTAAGAATTATGGTTGTTCAAAGTTCAGAAATTTTGTGGCTGTTTCAGATAAAACTGTACACAGGTACTAACTTCAACTCCAGTTTCTAATTAGTTCTAAACTGAATTTGAGGTAACAATGAATAGAAATGTTGTAGAATAGTTCTTCCACTTTCAAAAATGTAGCACAATAGACTAGAAGAGCTTTCTATAGATAATTATGGCAAAAATTCAGATGCTTGTTCATACAATTTCAATACCCTAAGTACAATTTCAAGCTTGCTGATCTACTCAATGCCATACTTAGTAAGCATATTGAACAAAAGTCTCTTTTTGTGCTCACATTATTGTGATAAACCATATTGTAATGCATTTAATCCTTCTCAAAATCCATTAATTTACCTATCCATCTAAAGATATGACCAACTAGCCTTTATTTCACTGAACAGAGAGACTTCTTCATTTAACTAGAATATTTCCATGTGCAATATCGGATAAAATCATTGAATGGTCAAATTTCCATGTGCAATATTTCCATGTACTAACTCACAAAACTTTGAATGGTCAAGTATGTGCAGTATAGTGTTATATAATGGCACCTCAAATGCTTTTATTAAAACATCTTACTTGCCAAAGAAAAGGACATGATCCGATAGCAATGTCCTCGCTTCTATGGTTTACCGACAACCCAAGGATGCCTACCCACCAAACCCTAACCAATGATGCCACCGAACTTGACAGTTTTTCAAATTCCACTGAACCCTAACCAAGGATGCCTACCATTTTCCAATTCCCGAACCCTAACCAAGGATATGCAAGGCGGCGGGGAGGGCGGGGAGGGAGGCAGCACGCCGACGGAGGATGGAAGGTCGAAGGGTTTAGGGTTTACCTTGAAGCTCGACGGCGACAACAATGGCTTCGCTCGGCGTACCTGGAAGCAACGACGGTGAATCTCGGTAGCGACGGTGAAGGTCGGCGGCAACGGCGAAGCTCGGCGGCGACGGCGGCGAACACTTGGCGGCAAACGAAATTTTGGCAGCCTAACGACGTCTAAGTGTTTCGCCCGGGTTAGGTTTTCCAACGCTGCCGAGGGGTATATATAACTCCCAATTTCTCAAGCGGATTTTAAGTAACAACCGCCTGGAAGGTTCTCCAATGGATGAATCCTCAGCTTCACTCAAGCGGAAACGAGGGCAACGAGGACCCAATAATGGTCCATTGGACCGCATCATGTACATAACAAGGGTCGGTTCAGCTGGACTTCTCCAAGAACCACTGGATTCAATTACCAAATACCGTAATGTATGCGGTTCTTTGTTAGGGAGCTCGTGCCGATCACAACTGAGAATTGGAGGAAATTACCCGAGCAGACCAAGAATGAGTTGTGGGAAAGAATAAAGCAACAATTCAAGTTCCCGAAAGGCACGAAAGAAGTTGTAAAGAAAGCAACATTGGTCTCTTGCGGCAAGAAGTTTCGTGGCTGAAAGAGCGAAATGCATGCTTATGTTAAGGCCGATAAGGTCCCTAGCCTGAGAAAGAAGGGAAAAATCACACAAACTCAGTGGCAAGAGTTTGTTTGTCAAAAGACCACACCTGATGTTGAAGCTCTAAGTGCAACTAGGTCAGAGCTTGCAAAAAAGAACAAATACCATCATCGCTTGGGGTCTGCCGGATATGCCCCCAAAGTCTAGAAATGGAATAAGATATTAGACGAAATTACCAGTAAGGGCAATCCTCACCCATTAGAAGGCTGCGATGAGCGAACTCAGCGGTGGGTCTTTGCCCGGTCAGGTTTGACCAGCGAGGGCAAACTTGAAAAGATCGGCTCTATGAATGAAGTAGAGGAAAAAATGAAAGAAGTAATTGAAAAGCAACAGAAGGGTCTCTTCAAGCAGAAGAGGGAGAATGACCAACTTACCGCTATCTTAGGAAACCCTGAACACATCAGACGGGTTAGAGCGGTCTCTTCTCAAATGTCTTGGCTAGATGGTTTCCCTAAAGATAAAAACACATATAGAAGACGTGAGAAGTTTAAGAAAACACTTGATGAAACGATTGCTCAAAAGGTCAAAGAAAATATGCAAGAAATAATGGAACAACTTAGACAATCAGGACAATTAGTGGCACTGAGTACAACGATGGTTCCGGTGCAAAAGGAGCAATTAGTATCTCCAACTGCCTACCCTAGCAGCGTTGGTTCTGTGCCAGGCTCAGGGTCAACCCATAAGTTCCCTGATGATGATATTGCTAATGACAAATCTTGTCATCTTCTTGTCCCGATCGGCAGAGCAGGGAACAAAACCAAACAGGTTGCCACTGCTATGGCAAAGCCTGATCGTGACTTCAACGGGAATCCACTTCCTTTGTATTATGTTGTGGTGCAAGTTCTTCAGATCATTGATAATGATTATGAATATTATGAAATAGACCACATCAGACCTGAGGGGATCGCGACTCTGGGGCAGGCTGTCAGCCAATTGATCCTTTGGCATCGACGCGATATCGTGTTGGACGATGAGCCAATTTCTAGCCCTGTCGCATCTCGAAATACTGCAACCTCATGTTCTAAGGCGAAAGTGCATGAAGATCCACTCCCAGTCCAGGAAGATCCACTCCCCCTATGTCTTAGCAAGCATGATAGTAACCTTGTTAGTGAAAATATCCAAGAGCAACAAGTTGGACAACAGCTTCAAGCAGTACCAGAGCAAGCTATTGCTAGTAAAGAGCAACCAGTTGAGCAACAGCTTGAAGTAGTACTAGAGTCAGCTGCTGGTAGTAAAGAGCAATCAGTTGAACAACAGGTTCAACAAGCCAGTTTCCAACTTCTGACGACTACTCCTCAATCAGTAGTGCCTATCAAAGTTAGCTCATACAAAAATAAGAAACCTTCATCAGAAGTGTCAAAGTATTCGTAAACTATAAAGGAAAATATTATAAAATTGAGTGCATCTCGTTCTTCTCATGAGCCAGAATTAGTAAATATCGAGGAGTGGGAAGAAGACGGTGTCATGTATAATCAGCGGATGACTTTAGTTAAACCAGGAGTTCCAATATACAAGCTTGAGGATGTTCCTCCTGAATTTGATATTGGGAAACCGTTCATGACATCCGTACAACTTAGCAAAAAACCCGTCCCGCTCAAAAGAATGCATGAGTGGTACATCCTTGCCAGCACATGATATGGTCTTAATTGTGTCACATTTCGTATTCCAAAAGAAGCATTCTGGAGCACTGGAGATGATAGACGAGTCATTTTATTTGAAGAGTTGCGTCCCCTTTTCCATCGGGGCATGCTCGAAATCAACCTGCTGCTCGTCTGGTGCTTGTAAGTGCTCTAATATTTTGTATTTGATTTTCTTACTACACACATACGCATTTCATGATATTATAACAATTCTGGACTTCTTCAATATGATTGAATACATGGATAACGAAAAGTTGGCGCGCAAGATAGGTATACTTGACCCTACTAGGATTGCAAAGGCGCAATTCGACGTCCAGGCGGATCGAGACTCAACACAGTTCAAGCACATGAAAAAAAAGATTTTTAAAAAGCAATCGCAAAACTTAAGAAGGATAAAAGGATAGAAGTTGCAGCTTATATAGGACATGCAATGTTTAACTTTGTCAGAGACGGCAAGGACCTCATAAAGGCTCCATACAACTTCGAGTAAGTTCGACACATGACATTGAAATAGCAGTTATTGGTAATTGTTAACACGTGTGTTTGTGTGTTTGCAGTGATCACTACATAATGATCTTCATCAAGCCAACGCAGGGAGAGGCAACAATCTTGGACTCGGCCGATTTCCCACCAGATCGTTACAAAGATTTCCTTTCCATTTTGAAATTATACGTTTATTCAATAATTTTAATTTACACACATTTAGAATGTGTTGACAAGTTTTATATGGCATTTCTTGTATTACAGCGCTTGGCGGTTTTACGCGGAACGACTTGGCGGTGAGATACCTTCCAATACGAATGCATAGGACATTAAAACGTATTATGCGTGTCCGAAGCAGCCTGTTGGGAGTGTCTTATGCGGTTATTATGTATGCAAGCATCTTCGGACCGCCGGCGTATATAGAGTGAATCGTGAGGATGTAAGTTATCCTTAATGTCGATACCTTATTTTCTTAATTTTGAGTTTTATTTTCATTGTAACTAGCATAGTTTAATACTTATATTCTCTGCTGTTCAATATTACCAGAAAAATTATTTTCATATTTTGATTCCAACTTCAAAATTCAATTGCTCATGGTACAACTGCTCCAAAAATACCAACTAAATTCCTGTATACTCCCACTTTGATCTATACTTTGAGATTGTTCAAACCAACACATTCTAAACCTTGTTATGTGTTATATTGCAGCACACGAAGAATCTAAACGAAGAATGGCCGGTTTGTAGAAGTATTCCTGATGGAGGAGCCGACAAGATGGCTTCTGAACTCTGCCAATTCATTCGTCGCGAAATTTTGCACAAAAGAGGGAAGTTCTTTGATGAGAATGGTGCAATAGCTGATGTGCCAGAACTTTGCGACTATGCCAATAGAAACAGTTTATTGTGAAAACTTGTAAACTATGAGATGAATTGTGTGTGTAACTTGTACATATGTATATTGTTTTAGTGAAATTGACTTCTGTGAGATGACTTCTGTGATGATAATATTTTTGACTTCTGTTCTGTGATGATATTGTTGACTTCTATTCTGTGATTATATTGAATTGACCTGGAAATTAGAAATAACAACAGTACTACTGCATAGGTTATACCTTATCACAGGCGGTTATTTACCAACGGCTAGGAATGCTTGCGAAAAACAATTATCACAGAAGGCTAGATATAGGTAAAGAACCATCTGTGATAACCTAAGTATCACAGACGGTTACTATTATGGTAGAAACTGGCTGCGGTAAAAAGTCTACACAGGCGGATTGATGTAGGTCAACATCCGCCTGTGATAGCACAATTATGACAGGCTCATGCAGCAAGACCCGCCTGTGATAAGACAATTATCACAGGCGGGTATGTATGCTGCACTACCCGCCTGTGATAACTTATCTTCACAGGCGGCTAGCATAAGTAAAAACCGCCTGTGATAATGCTTCTTCACAGGTGGTATCAGTTCTCCGCTTGTGAAATTGCGGATTATCAAAGGCTCTTCGTTTCAAGCGGTTTTAAAAACCGCGTGTGAAAATATGTTTGGAGCCGCCTGCGATAAGGCTTATTGTAGTAGTGATTTGACCAACATAAGTTGCTCCAGCTGCAAAACCCCCATGTGCTTTATAGAGAGATCCATCTGGGTCTGCACAAAATGTCATCACCCATTGACTTCATGCGAGAATCCATCTTCTCCATTCGAATATCCATCTGCTCCATCTTCGCATTCATCTTCTGCAAAAACTCCATAACCGGGGCATTGGACCCTGTCATCTTCTCCTCAACTTGCTCTATGAAGAATCGCGCCTGAGGGCCTGGCTTGAACGGTGCCATTGTGAATTGATCGAACCCTAGCCAGAGGATTTTATCGATCAATTCCAACAGAAGCGAACCATGAATCGCCTGACACTGATACCAGTGTAAGCGGTAATCAATCGCGTGCAGACACAACTCATGCGAACACGAGGAAACTGGGATAATCAGACATTCACCTTCTACCTTACTTCTTCCTCAAGAAGAACAAATATCTCATAACCCGGAGAAGGTAGAGGGAGAAGAAGTCAGGTTAGAGAGAGAAGGAATGGAAAATGAATGTCCGGCCAAAACTAACTGCCTCACGCTTGCTGTTTGCTCCGCTATTTAAACCCCATGCGGGCTCAACCCATTACAATTCAACTCAGCCCACGGCCCACAGTTTAAATGAAGTAGTGTGAGCTCCATTCCTTGGCACCGACGGCATTTTCTTCAGGGCGTGACAGTATCCCTGGTGAAAACCAGAGGAGAAGCCACTCCTGTTGATAAAACCTCCTTGGCAGCTACTTGATCCGCCTCTCTTGTCCTGGAATCCATCACGCCGAGTTCCCAGGTGCTGCCCCTATCTCTCCATCCTCTCGCTCCTTGGACAAATTACGTTTGGGTAGCAAAAGGCGGCTGCTGGGTTTACTCGGGGTTCCCTAGCCCTTGACACGGAAGTCCCCACTAAAAGCATCTAGGCCCCCATGAGGTATGGTTTCTATGATTAATGACAACCGTTGGATATTACTAATGAGTTTGTGGATGCAAGGTCTCTCATATTACTCATCATGCTTAATGAACTCTATATGTATATCATCTACTGCTCATTGGATATAATTGGAGACCCCAAAACAAACTATTTCACGAGGTCAATTGATTATTATGAAGACTAAAAGAAAAAGCTCATATGTCAAAGTTATTCCATCAAAATTGACAACACCGAAGACTTGGTAATCATCAGAAGAATATTTCAAACCAATGTAGAAGAGGTCACTCGAGCAAATTCCAAAAGAATCACTTAAAACAACTCGAAGCAGACAAAATCAACTCACTGGATCAACTGATGTTTCCAGAAAACAATACATCGGTCAAGTTGGTTCAACAGAAGAAAAAGACCTCAGAACTGAGTACTCACCGGATCATCCGATGATGAAGAAAGTGTTACGTCGGTCGATCATTCCAGTAAGCAATTACCCTGGACCAAGTGTAACACCGGACCATACGATGTACAACTATAACACATCGGTCAATCACTCCAGTAAGCATTATTTTTGGACCAATTTTGGATGAAGTGCCACCGGATCATCCGATGATGAGGCAAGTGTTACATAGATCGGACAACGGTCATATCTGACACAGTGACATCAGCTAATTTGGATTCGACCGATGACAACTGAAGGGGGAACATCGGATCATCCGGTGTTCGTAGAACAGTGATGTCAGCCTACTTTTCCAACGGCTATTTCATGGAGGCAGTCTATTTATACCCCTTCAACTAGTCATTTCGATAAGTCTTGATAACCAGAGCTACTCTACACATTCTCAAGCATTCAAGACATTGATCTACCACTTCTACGTCATTTACACCACTTGAACACCAAGAGATAGGCTAGAACTTGCTAGAGATAGTGCTTGTGTGCTTCCATTCTTGGTGATTGGAGTCTCTAGTATACTGAGAGCTGTAAGGGAGTGTATCTTGGTTATTGTATTCACCGTGTAAGAGTCAGTGATTGGAGAGAGCCTTCCGGAGCTTGCCAAGACGGTTGTGGAAGCCCGGATGATCAAATTTGTACAAGGCTTGATCTCCACCTTGCTGGGGTTGGCGAACGGAGAAGTTTAGTGAAGATCCATAGTCTCAATGACTTGGGAGTGTCTATACCCTTTGGTGGGTGCCACAACGTGGATGTAGGAAGATCTTGACGATCTTGCCGGACCACGGGATAAATCTTCGTGTCTTCGTGTCTCCTTGGGAGTTTGCACATTCTCTCTTTCCCGTTACACTTATGCATTTCATATACCGCAATCTTACTATTCACTTGAATGCATAGGTTGCTTGCATAGGGAATTGGGATAATAGTAATTAAGTTTTTATTGCTTTAATTTTTGAAAAGAAGCCCAATTCACCCCCCTCTTGGTCATTCGATCCTTACAATTGGTATCAGAGCAAGGTTGCTCGTTGGATGATTCTAGCTTCACCGCTAGAGAGCTAAAATGGCCAGTATTGGGGGTTCGGTTCCCATCTTTGAGGGCAAGAACTTTGCCTATTGGAAAGCATGCATGCGTGCTTATCTAGAGGCTATTGCTCTCGAGGTGTGGGAAGCGACCCATGCGGGATTTGGTAAGCAAAACTATATTGGTGATCAAGTCAAGTGGAATGCAAAAGCTAGAAATATCATTTATGAATGCATTAGTCAAAATGTGTTTGCTAGGATTGCTAGCAAAGAAAAAGCTTGTGAAATTTGGGCTTGCTTAATTGAAATTCATGAGGGTTCTTCTCGTGTCAAAGAACTAAAGTATTATATGCTTAAGGCCAAATATGATGAGTTCAAAATGCTACCTCATGAAAATGTCAATGAAATGTTTTCTCGCATGAATGTGCTTATTAAGGAAATTAATGCTCTTGATATTGCTTATCTTGGCAAGGGACTCATCAACCGCAAGATTCCTATGCTCCTTACTAAGCCAAAGTACAACATCATCAACTCCATGCTTCAAAAGGAATGCCTTTATCACATTGAAGTTTTGGAACTTATTGGAGAGATTCACACTCATGAGATGAGTGTGCTTGGGATGATGGAGGAACCATCGTCAAAGACAATTGCTCTAAAGGCTTCCACCAAGAGAACAAATCTCAACAAAAAGAAAGTGGTTGAGCCTAGCTCAAGTGAAGAAGAGCAAGCATCAAGTGAAGATGACGATGATGAGCTTGCATCGATGATGAGAAAGTTCTCTCGCTTGACCTCCAAGATTGCCAAGAAGGGATGCTCCTTTGATCCCAAGAAGAAAGCTTTTCTACCAAGGAGAGATGACAACAAGACTTGCTATAATTGTGGTGATCAAGGCCACATCTCCTATGATTGTCCAAAACCGGACAAAAGAAGAGAGAACCACAAGGGCAAGCATCGCAAGCTTGAAGATAGTGAGGATGATGAAGAGGACAAGCCCAAACCTAGATTCTTTGGGAAGAAGAAGCATGACAAAGGCAAAAAGGCAAAACTCTTCCCAAAGAAGAGAAAAGGTCCACAAAAGGTGTTCATGTGTGAGGCAAATGAATGGATCACCGACGAAAAATCTAGTGATGAAGAAAGTGAAGTTGAAGAAGAGAGCTTGGCCGGCCTTGCCATTGCCAACAATGATGATTCATCTCTTCATCCACCTCCCATGTGCCTCATGGCTAAAGGTAACACCAAGGTATGTGATGACTCTAGCGATGATGAGCTTTCCCCCGATGACTTAGCTTCATTGATAAATGAATACCACACTATCATTAAAAGGGAAAAGAGTAAGGTCAAGGCTCTTGAGGAAGCTCGTGCTAAGCTTGAGAGTGCTAACCTCGATTTGCTTGACAAGTATGAAAGCATACTTAAGGAGCATGACACGCTCAAATATCATGTCAAGCAAGTTAAGGAGGATAAGGCTCAAATCAAGCTAGATCATCATGAGCTTGATGTAGCACACCAAGCACTCTTGGGAAAGCACAATAAGTTAATCCAAGAGCATCAAGTACTTAACCTTGCTTATGAAGTTCTTGATCAAGAATTGAAAACTATAAAGAAAGAAACCCTTAATGATAAGGTATCCATTACTTCTCATGCCACTAATGTCTTGCATAAGCCTTTGCCTTCGAAAGAGAATGCTAGGAAGAAGGATTTGTTGGAAGAAATTGAAAGTCTCTGCACTAGTGTGGAAAGACTATCTAAGGGAGAAGTCAAGCACAAAGAAATCCTCTTCCAACAAGCAAGGGCCTTCAACAAGAGAGGACTTGGATCCTTCCCGATGCCTATCAAAGGAAAGGTGCCCTCACCGGAGCTTAGAACAAGCTTCATCAAGGAAGTTGGTTCTTATTTCCAACATTGTGAGGTCACCGGTCACAATACAAGGGAGTGTCCTCTTCCTAACCGGCCTTCTCCAAAATTGCCTACTAACTACAAGTCTACTTTCAATGATCATTATTATCTCTTGAGTAAAGTAGATGGCAAGGTGAAGGCAAGGTTCATTGGCAAGGACATGAAGGGCATGAAGGGGAAGCTCCCCAAGCAACTTTGGGTCCCAAAAACACTTGTATCACACATACAAGGACTTAAGTTGGCTTGGTTGCCTAAAATCAAAAATTGAATTCATGTGTGTAGGTGAACTACAAAGCCGGAGGAAAGCATTGGGTAATCGATAGTGGGTGCACTCAACACATGACCGACAATGATGGTATGTTCACCACCATAGAAAACCCCGACAATCATGAACAAGTCACCTTTGGTGATAACTCTAAGGGGAAGGTAATTGGGTTGGGTAAGATTGCAATTTCAAATGATTTATCTATTTCCAATGTATTGTATGTTAAGTCACTTAGTTTCAATTTGCTTTCTATTGCACAATTATGTGATCTTGGACTAACGTGCACCTTTAGCAAAAATGATGTTGTTGTGACTAGTGAAACAAGCCAAGAACTAATTTTCAAAGAGTTCCGGCATGGAAATCTCTACCTAGTAGACTTCTCCAACAAGGATGCTAGCTTGACCACTTGTCTTTTCACCAAGACGAGTTTGGGTTGGCTATGGCATCGACGCATAGTTCACATTGGAGTGAGAAAGCTTAAGAAGTCATTCAAGCTCGGGATGGTGACCGGCGTGAAGGATGTCACATTTGAGAAGAACAAGATTTGTAGCGCTTGTCAAGCCGGGAAGCAAGTTGCTTCTCACCACCCGATGAAGACAATGGTGTCAACCTACAAGCCACTTGAGTTGCTCCACATGGACCTCTTCGGACCGTCCACATATCAAAGTCTTGGTGGTAATCTCTATTGTCTTGTTATAGTTGATGACTACTCTCGCTATGCTTGGACTTTGTTTATAGGTGACAAGAGTGAAACTCCGGAAGTGTTCAAGACCTTCGCTAACCGTGCACAAAGGGAATTTCAACTTCCCATCATCAAGGTCCGGAGTGACAATGGCACCGAGTTCAAGAACTACAACATTGGGGAGTGGTGTGATCGTGAAGGCGTGAAGCATGAATTTTCAGCCACATACACTCCTCAACAAAATGGTGTCGTTGAAAGGAAGAACAAGACTCTCATCACTCTTGCACAAGCAATGCTTGATGACTATGGCACGTCCGAGAAGTTTTGGGCTGAAGCAATCAACACGGCATGCCATGCCGCAAATCGGGTCTACCTACATCGACTACTTCAAAAGACTCCATACGAACTTTCATTGGGAGAAAGCCCAACATCTCCTATTTCTGAGTCTTCGGGTGCAAGTGCTACATCTACCGCAAGAAAAGGCTCGGTAAGTTTGAAAGAAGATGTGATGTTGGTATCTTTCTTGGTTATGCATCAAACTCAAAAGCATATCGAGTATTCAACCAAACCTCTGGTTTAGTTGAGGAAAGTTGTGATGTTGAGTTTGATGATACTAATGGCTCCCAAGAGGAGAGTTTTGGTCATGATGAAATAGATGATGAGCCTCTACGAGAAGCTATGAAGAACATGACCATTGGAGACATCAAGCCTAAAGTTGAGGAGAGCCATGATCAAGGGGGAGCTTCAAGTTCCAACATCAACACATCTATGGCACCTCAAGTTGATGAAGAAGAAAAGGATGATCCATTGCCGACACAAGATTCACAAGCTACACAACATCAAGAAGAAGAACAAGTCCATGATCAAGTCCAACCACAAGAAGAGCAACAAGCATCACCACCGCCAAGTGCTTCACAACCACTTATGAAGCATGGACGCATCTCCAAGGCGCATCCAATTGATCAAATTATCAGAAGTCCGTCAAGGGGAGTAAGTACACGTTCTCGCCATTTCACTACGTTTTGTGAGCACTACTCGTTTGTTTCATGTGTAGAACCCACTCACATTGAGGAAGCACTCCAAAATCCAAATTGGGAGATGGCCATGCAAGAAGAACTTAACAAATTCAACCGCAATGAAGTTTGGGTGTTGGAGGAGCGACCCAATGACAAGAACGTCATCGGGGCAAAGTGGGTGTACCGCAACAAACAAGACGAGAACGGTGTTGTGATCCGCAACAAGGCAAGACTTGTGGCCAAGGGTTTCTCACAAGTTGAAGGACTAGACTTTGGAGATAAATTTGCTCCGGTCGCTCGACTAGAAGCTATCCGTATACTTCTTGCTTTTGCATCACATCATAACATAAAGCTTTATCAAATGGATGTGAAAAGTGCCATTCTTTATGGTTATATTAACGAGCTTGTTTATGTTGAACAACCTCCCGGGTTGAAGATCTGAGGAATCCTAATCATGTGTTTAGGTTGCACAAGGCTCTCTACGGGCTCAAGCAAGCACCTAGGGCATGGTATGAACGACTACGGGATTTCTTGATCATGCAAGGATTCAAGATCGGTAGGGTGGACACTACACTCTTCACCAAAGACATCGACAGATAATTATTTATTTGTCAAATTTATGTCGATGATATTATTTTTGGTTCAACTAACGAAGCTCTTAGCCATGAGTTTGGCAAAATGGTGTCTAGGGAATTCGATATGTTGATGATTGGAAAGCTCAACTTCTTCCTTGGATTTCAAATCAAGCAACTTCGAGAGGGGACCTTCATCTATCAAGAAAAGTATACCAAGGACCTCTTGAAGAAATTTGAGATGGGAGATTGTAGCTCAAGAAGTACTCCAATGGCAACAAATTGTCATCTCGACGCAGATAAGGGCGGTAAACCTGTTGATCAATCTACCGTTCTATGATTGGTTCGTTGCTTTATCTTACCGCATCTAGGCCCGATATCATGTTTAGTGTATCCTTATATGCTCGATTTCAAGCGGCACCTAAAGAATCGCATCGGAAGGCGGTCTTTAGGATACTTCGGTATCTCAAGCATACCCCTAGTGTTGGCCTGTGGTACCCTAAAGGTACAAAATTCCATCTCTTGGGTTACTCGGATTCGGACTTTGCTGGATGCCGTGTGGATCGCAAGAGTACCTCCGGTGGGTGTCACTTGCTTGGGCGTTCCCTAGTATCTTGGTCTAGCAAGAAGCAAAATTCCGTTGCTTTGTCCACGACGGAAGCAGAATATATTGCGGCCGGTGCATGTTGTGCCCAAATCCTTTATATGAAGCAAACCCTTTTGGACTTTGGTATTAAACTTGTTTGTGTGCCTCTCCTTTGTGACAATGAAAGTGCGGTTAAGATTGCTAAAAACCCCGTTCAACACTCCCGCACTAAGCACATTGATATTCGCCATCACTTCTTGCGGGACCATGAAGCTAAGGGAGACATCTCCTTGGGAGGTGTTAGGTCCGAAGAACAATTGGCGGATATCTTCACTAAACCACTTGATGAGAAAACTTTTTCTAGACTAAGGAGTGAATTAAATGTGCTAGATGCATCTAACGTCATGTAAGTTGCCATGGTCATGTAAGAATGCATCTCTTATAGGTCTTGTCTAACTTTCAAAGGATAGGGGTGAGCAAGTGTTAGCTTGGGATGGAGGTTCTTTTGGGTTTCCCCAAGGCTTGGAGAGTGGCTCTCCCTGAAGAAGCCTTTGAAAGGTTCAAATTTGGCAAGATAGATTTAATTTGTGTCTTGCATGATGTCTGCCTTATAGACTTGCACTCACGTTTAATTTCCTGCATTATAAAT
Source organism: Tuctoria greenei (assembly GCA_036927565.1). Lineage (NCBI taxonomy): Eukaryota > Viridiplantae > Streptophyta > Magnoliopsida > Poales > Poaceae > Tuctoria > Tuctoria greenei. Next base: position 120,266,799 of record JAYESD010000004.1, read on the forward strand.
TGTTTGGCAATGCATATGGTAGATTGTCACAAAGGGGAACCCACTTCATGAGAAAGAGACTTGTTTGAAATGCAATATCTCAACTCATATGATGTGGAATGAACAAAATGTTAGGTGCATTAATGCCTAAAGGAACATGCTTTAAAGAGATAGAAGTCTTCATCCTCTAGCTCACAAAGCATGGGCCTTACATTTTATTTGGATGTTTTCTTCCTTGATTTCTTCGGTGTTCTATTTGTTTTAGGTCTTAGCCGAGTTATTGGCAACTAGTCTTTTTGAGGGGTAAGGGGTTGCCCCAAAAGTCCTAAGACATGTGTTTCTCCTTGTTTGGTTGTTTGAGTCAAAGCACATATATAGGATGTTGCTATTTTGTAGTCATTGGATTATCCGATGCTTAAGCCAGAAGCATCATCGGATCAGTTTGTGTTCAAGTGCCAAGGGTCAGCTCACTCAGAAAGTCAAATCAACCGATGAGTTCATTCTGAGAAACATCGGAGCATCCGATGTTCACATTTCTGAAGTTGTGCCAAATTCAACAGATGAGAATCCTTTCAACGTCGGATCATCTGATGCCAATGATGCCTCTGGAATATCCTTACTGTACCATTGGACCGATGCTCCTCCCAACCAACGTCGGTTCGTCCGATGTTAAAATTTGAGCTAGGGTTCGGGCCCCACCTTTTTAGTGCCTTTTCATTTCGATCTTTATCTCGCCCTGATCGCTCAGGGTCCTTAGGCACTCGACTTCCCTTTTTGGTGTCTTGATGCTAAAGGGGGAGAAGAGTCAGGGGGAGGGATAGCTTTGTCCCAGGGGGAGTCCTAGCTGTAGGGGGAGTATCTTTTTGAGAGTCTTTTGTATTTTGGGAGATTTGCTACTCTTTTGAGCTTTTGTAATTTGGGAGATTTGCTACTCTTTTGCTATTCTTGAGTATTCGTGTGCCTTTTAATTCTCTCATGTGTTATTGATCGATTTTTGAGCCTTTGAGTTTTGTATGATGGTTTTTGTACTTATTTCATATCCTCTTGGGTATCGTATTCTTAAATTCATTACTATTATGCTTTACTTGTTGTGTTGTCATCAATCACCAAAAAGGGGGAGATTGAAAGCATCTAGGCCCCCATGAGGTATGGTTTCGGTGATTAATGACAACCGTTGGATATTACAAATGAGTTTGTGGATGCAATGTCTCTCATATTACTCATCACGCTTAATGAACTCTATATGTATATCATCTACTGCTCATTGGATATAATTGGAGACCCCTAAACAAACTATTTCACGAGGTCAATCGATTATTATGAAGACTAAAAGAAAAAGCTCATATGTCAAAGTTATTCCATCAAAATTGACAACACCCAAGACTTGGTAATCATTAGAAGAATATTTCAAACCAATGTAGAAGAGGTCACTCGAGCAAATTCCAAAAGAATCACTTAAAACAACTCGAAGCAGACAAAATCAACTCACCGGATCAACTGATGTTTCCAGAAAACAATACATCAGTCGAGTTGGTTTAACAGAAGAAAAAGACCTCAGAACTGAGTACTCACCGGATCATCCGATGATGAAGAAAGTGTTACGTCGGTCGATCATTCTAGTAAGCAATTACCCTGGACCAAGTGTAACACCGGACCATCCGATGTACAACTATAACACATCGGTCAATCACTCCAGTAAGCATTATTTCTAGACCAATTTTGCATGAAGTGCCACCGGATCATCCGAGGATGAGGCAAGTGTTACATCGGTCGAACAACGGTCATATCTGACACAGTGACATCAGCTAATTTGGATTCGACCGATGACAACTGAAGGGGGAACATTGGATCATCCGGTGTTCGCAGAACAGTGATGTCAACCTACTTTTCCAACGGCTATTTCATGGAGGCTGGCTATTTATACCCCTTCAACCAATCATTTCGATAAGTCTTGATAACCAGAGCTACTCTACACATTCTCAAGCATTCAAGACGTTGAGCTACCACTTCTACGTCATTTACACCACTTGTACACCAAGAGATAGGCTAGAACTTGCTAGAGATAGTGCTTGTGTGCTTCCATTCTTGGTGATTGGAGTCTCTAGTATAGTGAGAGCTGTAAGGGAGTGTCTCTTGGTGATTGTATTCATCGTGTAAGAGTCAGTGATTGGAGAGAGCCTTCCGGAGCTTGCCAAGACGGTTGTGGAAGTCCGGAGGATCCAACTTGTACAAGGCTTGAGTTCCACCTTGCCGGGGTTGGCGAACGGAGAAGTTTAGTGAAGATCCCTAGTCAAGGTGACTTGGGAGTGTCTATACCCTTTGGTGGGTGCCACAACGTGGATTTAGGAAGATCTTGACGATCTTGCCGAACCACAGGATAAATCTCTGTGTCTTTGTGTCTCCTCGGGATTTTGCACATTCTCTCTTTCCCATTATACTTATGCATTTCATATACCGCAATCTTACTATTCACTCTAATGCATAGGTTGCTTGCATAGGGAATTGGGATTTTAGTAATTAAGTTTTTATTGCTTTAATTTTTGAAAAGAAGACCAATTCACCCCCCTTCTTGGGCATTTGATCCTTACAATTGGTATCAGAGCAAGGTTGCTCATTGGATGATTCTAGCTTCACCGCTAAAGAGCTAAAATGGCCAATATTGGGGGTTCGATTCCCATCTTCGAGGGCAAGAACTTTCCCTATTGGAAAGCACATATGCGTGCTTATCTAGAGGCTATTGCTCCCGAGGTGTGGGAAGCGACCCATGAGGTATTTGGTGAGCAAAACTATATTGGTGATCAAGTCAAGTGGGATGCAAAAGCTAGAAATGTCATTTATGAATGCATTAGTCAAGATGTGTTTGCTAGGATTGCTAGCAAAGAAAAAGCTTGTGAAATTTGGACTTGCTTAATTGAAATTCATGAGGGTTCTTCTCGTGTCAAAGAACTAAAGTATCATATGCTTAAGGCCAAATATGATGAGTTCAAAATGCTACCTCATGAAAATGTCAATGAAATGTTTTCTCGCTTGAATGTGATTATTGAGGAAATTAATGCTCTTGATATTGCTTCTCTTGGCAAGGGACTCATCAACCGCAAGATTCTTATGCTCCTTCCTAAGCCAAAGTACAACATCATCAACTCCATGCTTCAAAAGGAATCCCTTGATCACATTGAAGTTTCAGAACTTATTGGAGAGATTCACACTCATGAGATGAGTGTGCTTGGGATGATGGAGGAATCATCGTCAAAGACAATTGCTCTAAAGGCTTCCACCAAGAGAACAAATCTCAACAAAAAGAAAGTGGTTGAGCCTGGCTCAAGTGAAGAAGAGCAAGCATCAAGTGAAGATGACGATGATGAGCTTGCATCGATGATGAGAAAGTTCTCTCGCTTGACCTCCAAGATTGCAAAGAAGGGATACTCCTTTGATCCCAAGAAGAAAGCTTTTCTACCAAGGAGAGATGACAACAAGACTTGATATAATTGTGGTGATCAAGGCCACATCTCCTATGATTGTTCAACACCGGACAAAAGAAGAGAGAACCACAAGGGCAAGCATCGCAAGCTTGAAGATAGTGAGGATGATGAAGAGGACAAGCCCAAACCTAGATTCTTTGGGAAGAAGAAGCATGACAAAGGCAAAAAGGCAAAACTCTTCCCAAAGAAGAGAAAAGGTCCACAAAAGGTGTTCATGTGTGAGGCAAATGAATGGATCACCGACGAAGAATCTAGTGATGAAGAGAGTGAAGTTGAAGAAGAGAGCTTGGCCGGCCTTGCCATTGCCAACAATGATGATTCATCTCTTCATCCACCTCCCATGTGCCTCATGGCTAAAGGTAACACCAAGGTATGTGATGACTCTAGCGATGATGAGCTTTCCCCCGATGACTTAGCTTCATTGATAAATGAATACCACACTATCATTAAAAGGGAAAAGAGTAAGGTCAAGGCTCTTGAGGAAGCTCGTGCTAAGCTTGAGAGTGCTAACCTCGATTTGCTTGACAAGTATGAAAGCATACTTAAGGAGCATGACACGCTCAAATCTCATGTCAAGCAAGTTGAGGAGGATAAGGCTCAAATCAAGCTAGATCATCATGAGCTTGATGTAGCACACCAAGCACTCTTGGGAAAGCACAATAAGTTAATGCAAGAGCATCAAGTACTTAACCTTGCTTATGAAGTTCTTGATAGGGAATTGAAAACTATAAAGAAAGAAACCCTTAATGATAAGGTATCCATTACTTCTCATGCCACTAATGTCTTGCATAAGCCTTTGCCTTTGAAAGAGAATGCTAGGGAGAAGGATTTGTTGGAAGAAATTGAAAGTCTCCGCACTAGTGTGGCAAGACTATCTAAGGGAGAAGTCAAGCACAAAGAAATCCTCTTCCAACAAGCAAGGGCCTTCAACAAGAGAGGACTTGGATCCTTCCCGATGCCTATCAAAGGAAAGGTGCCCTCACCGGAGCTTAGAACAAGCTTCATCAAGTAAGTTGGTTCTTATTGCCAACATTGTGAGGTCACCAGTCACCATACAAGGGAGTGTCCTCTTCGTAACCGGCCTTCTCCAAAATTGCCTACTAACTACAAGTCTACTTTCAATGATCATTATTATCTCTTGAGTAAAGTAGATGGCAAGGTGAACGGAGAAGTTTAGTGAAGATCCCTAGTCTCGGTGACTTGGGAGTGGCTATACCCTTTGGTGGGTGCCACAACGTGGATGTAGGAAGATCTTGATGATCTTGTCAAACCACAGGATAAATCTCCGTGTCTTCGTGTCTCCTCGGGAGTTTGCACATTCTCTCTTTCCCGTTACACTTATGCATTTCATATACTGCAATCTTACTATTCACTTGAATGCATAGGTTGCTTGCATAGGGAATTGGGCTTTTAGTAATTAAGTTTTTATTGCTTTAATTTTTGAAAAGAAGCTCAATTCACCCCCCTCTCTTGGGCATTCGATCCTTACACCCACCCTGGCGACTAAGACCACTAGGCCCTCCACGAGCCGGAAGGCATCGCTGGGCTTAATTGGAACTGTCTTGGGCTTACTCTGATGAAATTCGAATTGATTTGATTCAAACTCATAATAGGATCTGGAATTGTGAGGCCTGGGATCCCGGTATTCCAGGAATCACATTGGGTGGTGCCGTGTCATGCGGCACCCAATAGCACACACAAAATGACATAATAAGCATACAAAGTTTTCATTTCATAATAAGATATTATTTACACCATAGTGTACAACAACGGTACACACGTAGTGGAAAGTACATACTCACACTATCAACCTATCTAAGCATAAGAGAAGTCGTCCACGCCCACAGACGCTTCTCACTAGCAACACGAAGATCAATAAGGCAGCGGCATGTGTCATGTGAGAGATACATCCTGACAGTTTTAGGTCTCATGAACAATTCATAATAGCAACAATATAATTAAACATGCAAAACCACATATAAAGCAACTGCGAGTAAGAAGGCTCAGCAAGACTTAATCGTCTCCACTAAACATGGAACTCTACATGCTTGAGACTTCTAATATAGGAAAGCTGAATTTGCATAAAGTTTTCGCCTATTAGTAAATCTTAGGCTCAGTTTTAGAGTAGCAAATGACATTCTTTGAGCATGGCACATCACGGACTCCACAATCATATAAGAAACGCTTCATCCCCGATGTTACATGCTCAAGGTTGCATAAGCTTCCTTCAAGTTAAATGATTGGCAAATGTAAATTCAATTGTGCTATTTCTAATCAATCTAAGTTGCAATACAGTAATAATCATGGTAGCAAATTCATATTGTTCCAACTACTTTTTGTTACTATGTCAGGATTCAGTGAACAAGTATGCTCAATCCAGAACTGCGAGCGATGGTGATCGAGTTAATAACAACGATATAGCACGACACATACACCCACACTCGGAGCTACGAAGGCGCGCTCCACTGATGTTGTATGCATCCACCTTTCACTCGACACCTACACGCGGAACCGCGTTCCCACCGCTACGAGCAGGAGGCCCCACACGGAGTGTATCTGTGCCCGCTGGCAGGTTTATACCTTGCTGCTCTCAACCCACACCTATAAGGCGATGGGTTATGCCTCGACGCTAAGGTGGACATGTTACATCGGTTTCCTGGTTCCCATATGTCCAGTATGCCTCCGGTACAGTTCAAACTTGCCCAATAGAGCCGCACGAGGCGCGGTCCTCAATCGACACAAGCAGGGCTACGCACCCAAGACCACATCCCGCTGCATCATATCCAGCTGCCCGGTCCTATATTCAATTCATAAACCATTCTCTAAAATAACCAATTCCGGGTGACAATATCGCTATCTCGTGAGTGGATTCCTACCACTTGACTTCTACCAAATTCCCTACAATATTAGAATGGAAATTCTACACGTTGAGCTATAAACCTACGCATGTACTCCATAGGCTTGTGGGTGATGCATTTGGAGTATTCAACCGCAATAGACCTAATGCACAATTCATATACTAGTCAACATAGTGATAAAAGCAAAACTTTTAGAAATGACTTAAATGCAAATCGGGGCTTGCCTTAAGTTGTGACTAAATAAAACTTAGTGAAGATCAGTTAATAAACTCCTCCACGGACTTCATCACAGCTGAATCAATAGATAATTCCTTGCCTCCGAGTTGTGCTTCTTGTCAATTGCCTTCATCACGTTCACTATCGAAATGAATATGCATAAAACATAATGTGACTTAGTAATAAAATCAGTGATGATGTTTATACTTGAGAAGGATTAAACCTAACAAGAACGCAAGTATACCTCTGCTGTACAAACAAAATAGAGGAGAAATAATTGGACACTTATGGGGTTATGGAATAAAGTGAGCTATGCATCATATAAAGGAGTATAGTTTAGCAAGGAGGCAAACTATTTGAATGACAGGAGTAAAACTATAGTTGTGCAAGGATTGCAAGAATGTCACTGTTGAAGTGCACAGGAAACAGGGATGACACCAAGTTGTGAACATAGAAGTTTGGGTATGAAATGAAATAAGCGTCTATATCTTGGTAAACTTGACGAAATGCTTGATCTTCCATTAGTGCCTTACAATGCTTTCTCTAACAATGAAACGATGTACTTTACTGTTCGAATCTTGACATGAAGAATCATCACTTGCACTTCACTTCTTACGATCACCTTGATATCTTCAAACTAACCATGCAACGGTTCTTGTTTGCTAGCTTTGTTTTGAACAAGTCCTTATAACTTTAATGTAGTGTTTCACAAAGATGAATTAAGGTGTTTTGTGAGAATAACGATGGATCACTAAACCTGCAATGAACCAATATCTCAATACATGAGTCAATGATTAAAACTCTTTGCGGTGGCATACGAGGATTAAATATTCAATTCCCCATATGTTTTCAAATAGCAAAGAACCCAACATTATGGTAACTACAAGGTTGTTGATGTATCAACGTTACCACATACCAATTCAAGAATTTAGATTGAACCCCAGGAGCTTCGCGAGGTTGACAATCAAATGGTACCCTCACGAGTAAGGAAAATCAAGGACTTTGTGAGGTTGATCATTTAACTGATGTTCTCAGGATGGAGGCGGAATAGTTTCAACAGTCACGGTACTCGAACCTAAACAAGTCAAGGATGAAGGTTCAAGCTTTTCTTGACCATAAGAAAGGTCGGTCAATCGATTACTCATGTATTACTCAAATAGAAAGAATCAACGGGGTTAGGTATTATACAAGAGTTGTCAAAGGTCAAATGATTTATACAACTTAGAGATTTAAATGAAGATACACCTTCTTTCTCAAAATTTTTGTATTATTCATGCATCATATAGTTTTTATTTCATTAGCAATGGTGCTTCATGATGCATCACATGTTTTATGGTACAATGCATATGCACATGATATGGTGCAAATGGTGCATTTGTATGGTGCAAATGGTGAATATATATGATGCAAATAGTGCATATGTATGATGCAAATGGTGCATATGTATGACGCAAATGGTGCATACAAGGTGGTTGCACATGATAGGTTGTGCAATTCTCAAAGTCTGACAATATATATGGTGCATCATCTTTTAGGTTTGAGCAAGAGCAAGAGGGAGTAAAACCGCTCACACAATAATAATGAATAACTCATGACCTGCAAGGCTTGAATACCATGGTCGTGAAAGGCACTCAATAAGAAAGGTCACTTGCATAACTCGACCACGGTCAAGGAATTTAGATCAAGAGTATGGATAAGGAATGTGGAAAAATATACTACACCCTCTTAACCATTCTAAGCTTCTGCATATTTTGATACGCTTATTTATCTCCTCACATAAATATTTGAGTTACCTGCAGACTCCTGAAGTTATTTCTAGGATAGAAATAACTAAATAGGTTACCTCTATAATCTAGTGTCACTAGACATTAGGTCGAGGCTACTAATGTTGTTCTTAATGATGATTCACTTAATATTCTCTTCGATCATGGAGTGGTGATTGATGTCTTCCTTGATAATTTTTGTGTAGTTGACATTACATTCCCTCTATGATTAGCCAACCTTAGGCTTGGAGCTGGATCCTCTTGAAGATGTCCTCTCGCTTGATCATCTTGTTGTTGATACATTACATTGCAAAGAAAATGGTGATTTGACACTTAAGTTACTTGAGTGCACTCTTTTCCCCCTTAAGTTTCGAGCTAGCTGGTCGAGAAACTTACTCCAAACAATCATCATGGAGAGGTGTTGTGCATAAAGGATGTGAAACCAAAGTTAAATGAATTGGAAACTTCAAAACTCATACCGCCGACTACCTCCCTGTCCAGACTGACATGTTTGCACTAAACCGAGCTTTTGAGTTAGCTAACATTAGAATCTGCTTTGTAGGTGAAAAAAACTTAGTATTTCACTTCAAGACCGTTCCAGAAAGTATTGGTGTGCCCCCAGATCATTTGTGGTTGAGGAGATATGACTCTGCAAAGTTGACAGAGCTCTAGAGACTTTCTGCACCATCCCATTTGAAAGTACCCACTTGATCCATTTGTTTCTTGTATTTCTGATCCAAATTCATCTAAACTCAAAACCACAATGTTGTAGTATGACTCATAATCGTATTATAAATGTAACATATGAGTCTTAGTGATTTTTAATTTTAAAGTTATATGCAATTTACATAAGCATACAGAAATAATGTCTAGATTTGGGGCTTCTGGACAGTTTTTATACTCTTTAAATTTCAGTCAATTTAGAAGGGGATTCGGTCTTGGGGTGCAAATGAAACTTGTAGAGGACTCCCATAGATTTCCATGTTGTATTTATTTCCTTCATATCATTTCTGGTTGAAGAGATATGGATTTTTAAAGTTGGACAAAGTTTCCATATTTTTGAAGAAATTTTGACAGCACCTCCTTTGTATGTTGTTGATTTGAGCACAGTTTTACATACAGATATATTCAAAATTTTACAGAAATTTAAATTACAACATTGTTATATATCTCGTGAGGATTCTAGAGATGCATTACATGGAGTCATTTGATTTTCCCACTAAGAGATATGATATAAATGGTATAAGTTATAGAAATGTCTCAGTTTCTGACAAGATTTGATAGAGTTTGGAATTTTGATATTTTGAACATTTTTAGAAGACTCTTTGATCTTTCTAACCATGTATGGTACATCTTCATTGGAGTTTTCTACTGGTAGTTATGGATTTTCAAAGTCAGGTCTTTTCTGTCAAAAAGCAGGTTACTCTGGTTTTTGAAACTATTGTGTTCAAACCTACTCCAATTTTGAAACTTAGTTCAAAATAAGAGGTCGATAGCTAATACATGAATTCTTACATCATCATTGGGCCGTTTTACAGAAATCTTCAGTTATGCATCGATGGAAACTCGTCGGTACTATGTACCTCACAAAACTAAAAATTCTAACCGAATATTACCGGCATATACGTATAAATTGGTGGTGCTATAGAGGGTCACTTGCAAACGTTTTCTAAGTGCAATACAATGAACACAGTTAGTGTACCAGCATAGGATACTCAATTTACAGAACACTCATTATGGTGTCGCACATCACGATGCACATGAGCGATCATTTCAGGCAGTCACAGTAACATATATGAAAGTAAGAATATCCGTCCCGTATCATTCCGTATGGGCCGCCTCGAGCTGAGCCACGTCATGAGGTACATGACCTGGTTTTCTACCACCCGACGGGGGTCACACGTCTTTGCCTAATGTTGCACGCGTAGGAGGTGCTTTCGCGTGTTTCTTAAGAAAACCCTTTACGTGATTTTCAACCGCACGATAGGTGGCCATGTAATTTATCTCCTACGCTAGGGATCATCTCTGCGTATGGCCCTTTGAACATTGAACGTTCAAGAGTTGCATACTTTGTGTTTTTGACCACACAATGGGGTATCCTCGCTTTTGCATGAAGCACGTTGGGGAGCAGCATTTTCATATGTTCCCAGAACCAAGAGAAGGTTCAAAGACTCATATTAACTCCCGTGCCAAGCCACAGGGTACAATTATCGTACTACATCTCGTATGTGGGATCTAACCGCAATTGATCCGCTTGCGATGGCGTACCTTACCTCTTACCTGACGTCAAAGCGTCGTTACAAAATATAATAATCATATGTTAGCTTGCCACCTTAAGTAACTAATACTATAATATTCCTTATGTGGGCATAGTGACTAATCCTCACTCGACTACTTCAAAGTTTTCAAAAAAGACTCTTTTTGAACGTGCCATTTCGAATGCAGCTCTGATACCAGACTGTGAGGATCGGGAACCCAACATTTCAGGAATCATATTGGATGGTGCCGTGCAATGCGACACCCAACAGCACACACAAAGACATAATAAACATACAAAAGTTTTCATTTCATAATAAGATATTGTTTACAACACAATGTACAATAGCGGTACACACGCAGCGGAAAGTACATGCTCACACTCTCAACATATCTAAGCACAAGAGAAGCCGTCCATGCCTGCGGAGCTTCTGACTAGCAACACGAAGACCAATAAGGCATCGACGTGGTGTCATGTGAGAGATATGATGAGTAGGTTTAGGCTCGATCTTCCGATAGGTAATGGGTAAGTCGATTGATGGAGATCTCGACGTTGATGATCCGAGGCTCTCGAGTAGAACACGAACAGCCCCTGCAATCACTACACCACCGCTCCGTTGGTTATCAACCGTGCTTCACACGATTGACCTCGCCAAGAAGGCTAATCCCTGCAAGTGCAACCGGGAACACAAGCAAGAACGTAGAAGAAGCAATCTGAAATTGCTGAATTGGGGTTTCACAAACCGAAAAACAGCGATATTATTGATCTAAGCAAAACCCAATTGTCTATGGCGGCTACCATGGAGCATATATAGGTGGGAGGACGTCTAAGGGGGTGTTAGGGTCGTGACCTAACCCTAAGACACGAAAATAATGGACTTAGACTTGATACAAGGCCCAATGGCCCAATGCGGTGGCGCAGCACCCTGACAGATTCTGTACTTGATTTTGTTTCGACGATTCCCGTCGACTCCTAAGGAATTTTGACATGGGACCGGTGCCATTGGAAAGGTTATACTCTCCCCTTTCCGTGCATATGTAGAACGTCCAAAACGGAGTTCGTATGCGTCCTGGGCGTCCGTTTTAGTGCGTACTGCTCCTGGACTCCGAGTTGGATACGATTTGGAGTTTGGTTCGGTTTCCATCTTCTTTGAACGAATTCTCTGGTCTTCCATGTCCCTAATACTCCCTCCAAGTACTCCTTGAACCTCTCCATGGATCCTAATCACAAATAAATCATTAAGTAGCAATCTATGCTCAAAAACATATAAGGAAATATATAAGAACGAGTTCACCTCTGAAATTAATTGTTGTGTATGAACTCTATTGATTGCATCTTGTATATTTAGTAGAGTGTTGTTTGTATCCATATAAGTGATGTCCTCATCATCCTCCCCTCCTTGAATTGGAGTCGTCCTCGACTCAAGTTCGTCTCCTCTCATGAGTTGGTCCAAATGTGCAACGCCATCAAATCTTCTTGTATGCATGAATGGAGGAGGCCAAGGTGGTGGACGACATAGTGCGCCATCTTGATCTTGTCCATCAAATAAGAGTGCACATTCACTTGAGTCAGGATCCCAAACAAATAAATATTGTGTCATGTTTGTAGGTGCAATAATAATGTGCATGATCTCATCATTCTCCCCTTCTTTATGACAAGCCGTCCTCGGCTTGCTCGTATGTCCAGCAAAGAGGCTTGCATTGGAGGTAGAGTAAGTGCTGTCCATAATGCACAACCACAGTGAATAATGCTTTTGTTGTCCCTGCTGCAAGGAAAACATACTAGAAAAACTTGACAAGACATTATTAGCGTTAGAACATTCATTTACTTAACCATGTTGTTGCAGCACAAAAGGAGCTTCCTCATTTGAACATATGTAAACTTTATGCACCATAAACATACCACTATGTTCATATTTGCCTATAGCATGAAAAATATTTCTACTTAACAAAGGCAATTCAGATTGAGAAAATATTATCTTCTCTACGATATCTAGATCACAAAGAGTGTCAAATTCAATATAGCCCAAAGTATTTAGAGAAGATAACAATTTCAGCTCATCCCTTTCACATGTAGTTGGGATCAAATGCTTAATTTCAGCACAAGTGAGTGATAAAGTATCAAATTCATTTGGTTGTTCTAGCATAGGTATAATATAATTATCAGCACACAACTCATTTTTGTTATAAGAATCAGTGGGAAAATCAACTAATGGTAAAGTTGTATTATGTAAAGGTTCATCTTGTTGCTGCTCATCGATAGTATGATTGGTAGCAAAATTCAGCACATCTGAAAATGTCATACCGTGGTTAACTGTAGAACATTGTCCATTAACACTACTCTCATTTTCAGCAAGAAATTCAAATGCATTATGAGTTGATTCATCAAAAAATTCAGAAGAGTTGTTCAACACCTCACTCTCATTTGCATCTCCATTTATTTGTTCATGTTCCTGCAAAAGGTTAGGCAAAGGAGGAGGTACAACAAGAAAATTCTTCTCAAGTTCATGTATTTCATCTTTACAATTAGATACATTAGCAAAAGTTTCTCGCATGAGAATTTTCATATCTTTCCATGTTCGAGGTCTTTCTAAATCACTTAAGTTGTTCCACCAAGTCAATGCACAACCTACTAATGCACTTGCAATATTTCTAATCTTTCTTTTCTCACACATATGACATTGTCCAAAAATTTTATTCAACTCTATTTCCCAAGCAATATATTCATCGTAACCAAAACCATCATAAGAAGGAAGAGATGGGAGAATGTAATTACTTCTTGTGGAAGGTGTTGTAAAGGTGGTCTGAATGTCATGTGAATCCTTGGTTGATGTTTGATTTTTAGTGAGCAACTCTATCGCCGTCTTCATCATGTCCATCATCTCAGCATATAATGCATGATTCTTGCTTTTACCTGACATTGTTAGTAGCAAACAGAAGACAACACAAAAAATATGTTATCCCTATCAACTACAAAGGATAATGGAAAAGTGGAAGTGGAATCACACACTCTCAAACGTCTTACCACGCTCTTACAAGTGTTCTTACCGACACTGCAGGTGGCAAACGGTGGCCGATATGAAGAAACAATTGAAGCGTGGGATGATTGCAAAGGTGTATCGATTCTGCTCAAGAGTAAGGTGTAGCTTGGATGGCACTTTCTATGTAGCAAGGATTAGCAACAATGAAATCATATAGTAAAGTTGAATAAGTGTCCAAAGTCTTTGTCAAAGTTGCTGGCCTAAATGTGTTCCTAGTAGTTCAAGCTAGCAAGACATGAGACAAAACTAGATGACACAAAGAATGCAAGCACTTCTGTTTTTTTTATTATTTTTTTCTTTTTTTGTGCGGCTTTTGTTTCTTGTTTTGCACTTGCCTTTTTTTTTCTATTTTTTAGAATGTGCTGCAAGGGAAGAATACAATGAAAATCAATCCAAGATATCTCGTGTGTCCGTCGCAGATTTTCTGCTCAATCTTCCAAGGACAAATAGGCACACTTATAGGCTCTAAATTGGAAAACTTAGAACAGCAAGATTGTAGATATATCTCTCCTCTTTAATTTCAATATATGGAAGACTTATTTTGGAAAAGAACAATAGGAGATACTGCCCCCGAAATACAGACTGTTCAGAATTTTTAGGTCAATAACAGATTCGGATCTAATGCAATTTCGACATCTATAACTATATTTTCTGGGAAATTGATGAATACGGACGTTATAGAGAACTTCTTAAGCTTTCCAGAAAGTATAAGAACAAGAAAATCCGAGTTCGTATGAGCTAGATATGATGAAAATACTGAACTGGACAGAGATGAATCTAATCTGGACGTGATGACGTGATTCAAAAGGATGAATCAACACAATACAAAACTTAAACTAAGACTAAAAACACTTTCTAAACCAACAATATGACTCAAAAACGGACACAAACTCAACAAAACTAAACTGAAAACGAAAGTTGCAAAGGCTCAATGGTGGTTTGGACAAAGTAATGAATAGATCTACTAAACTGCAAGTTTTTTGTGGCTTTTTTGTGGACTCTAGGTATGAAAAACAAAACTAATGTAATGGATAGATGAATTACCTAACGGGCAACCTGGAAATCTGATACCAATTGATAGGAGGTTTAGGCCCGATCTTCCGATAGGTAATGGGTAAGTCGATTGATGGAGATCTCAACGTTGATGATCCGAGGCTCTCGAGTAGAACACGAACAACCCCTGCAATCACTACACCACCGCTCCGTTGGTTATCAACCGTGCTTCACACGATTGACCTCGCCAAGAAGGCTAATCCCTGCAAGTGCAACCGAGAACACAAGCAAGAACGTAGAAGAAGCAATCTGAAATTGCTGAATTGGGGTTTCACAAACCGAAAAACGGCGATATTATTGATCTAAGCAAAACCCAATTGTCTATGGCGGCTACCATGGAGTATATATAGGTGGGAGGACGTCCAAGGGGGTGTTAGGGTCGTGACCTAACCCTAAGACACGAAAATAATGGACTTAGACTTGATACAAGGCCCAATGGCCCAATACGGTGGCGCAGCACCCTGACAGATTCTGTACTTGATTTTGTTTCGACGATTCCCGTCGACTCCGAAGGAATTTTGACATGGTACCGGTGCCATTGGAAAGTTTATCCTCTCCCCTTTCCTTGCATATGTAGAACGTCCAAAACGGAGTTCGTATGCGTCCTGGGCGTCCATTTTAGTGCGTACTACACCTGGACTCCGAGTTGGATACGATTTGGAGTTTGGTTCGGTTTCCATCTTCTTTGAACGAATTCTCTGGTCTTCCACGTCCCTAATACTCCCTCCAAGTACTCCTTGAACCTCTCCATGGATCCTAATCACAAATAAATCATTAAGTAGCAATACAAGCAAGAACGTAGAAGACACGATCTGAAATCGCGAAGTTGGGGTTTCACAAACTGTAGAACAGCGATATTATTAATCTATGCAAAACTCAATTGTCTATGGCGGCTACCATGGAGTATATATAGGTGGGAGGACGTCCAAGGGGGTGTTAGGGTCGTGACCTAACCCTAAGACACGAAAATAATGGACTTAGACTTGATAAAAGGCCCAATGGCCCAATACGGTGGCGCAGCACCCTGACAGATTCTGTACTTGATTTTGTCTCGACGATTCCCGTCGACTCCGAAGGAATTTTGACATGGGACCGGTGCCATTGGAAAGTATATCCTCTCCCCTTTCCGTGCATATGTAGAACGTCCAAAATGGAGTTCGTATGCGTCCTGGGCGTCCGTTTTAGTGCGTACTGCTCCTGGACTCCGAGTTGGATACGATTTGGAGTTTGGTTCGGTTTCCATCTTCTTTGAACGAATTCTCTGGTCTTCCACGTCCCTAATACTCACTCCAAGTACTCCTTGAACCTCTCCATGGATCCTAATCACAAATAAATCATTAAGTAGCAATCTATGCTCAAAAACATATAAGGAAATATATAAGAACGAGTTTACCTCTGAAATTAATTGTTGTGTATGAACTCTATTGATTGCATCTTGTATATTCAGTAGAGTGTTGTTTGTATCCATATAAGTGATGTCCTCATCAAGATACATCTTGACAGTTCGATGTCTCACAAACAATCCATAATAGCAACAATAATTAAACCTGCAAAATCATATAAAAAGCAACCGTGAGCACGAAGGCCCAACAAGACATAACCTTCTCTACTAAACATGGAACTCTACATGCTTGAGATTTCTAATATAGGAAAGCTGAATTTGCATAAAAAAACTCGCCTATTAGTAAATCCTAAGCTCATTTTTACAGTAGCAAATGACATTCTCTGAGCATAGCACATCACGAACTCCACAATCATACAAGAAGTGATTCATCCCCGGTGTTACATGTGCAAGGCTGCATAAGATTCCTTCAAGTTAAATGTTTGGCAAATGTAAATTTAATTGTGCTATTTCTAATCTATTTAAGTTGCAATACGATAATAATCATGTCAGTAGATTCATACTATTCCAACTGCTCTTTATTACTACGTCATGACTCGTTGAACAAGTATGTTCAATCTGTAACCGCGAACGACGGTGATTTGAATCAATAACACTCAGATAACACGACACATACACCCACACTCGGAGCTATGAAGGCACGCTCCACTGATGTTTTATGCAGCCACCTTTCACTCGACAGCAACACACCGAACCGGTCCCACTGCTACGAGCAGGAGGCCTCCACACAGAGCGGGTTTGTGCTTGTTGGCAGGTTTACACCTTGCTGCTCTCAACCCACACCTATAAGGCGGTGGATTATGCCTCGACGGTAAGGTGGACAAGTTACATCGGTTTCTTGGGTCCCGTATATCCAGTATGCCTCCGATACAGTTCAAACTTGCCCAACAGGGCCGCACACAGCACGGTCCTCAATCGACTTAGGAAGGGCTATGCACTTCAGACCACATCGCGCTGAATCCTATCCAGCTGCCCGGACTTATATTCAGTTTAGAAACCATTCTATAAA
The DNA here is from genome assembly GCA_036927565.1 of Tuctoria greenei. Classification (NCBI taxonomy): domain Eukaryota; kingdom Viridiplantae; phylum Streptophyta; class Magnoliopsida; order Poales; family Poaceae; genus Tuctoria; species Tuctoria greenei. Next base: position 120,283,855 of record JAYESD010000004.1, read on the forward strand.
ATAACTTGTCGGTACCCTCAAGACCGGGTACCCACACATACAAGAAGAAGCTTCGAACCCGATCCCCTGCTGAGGCAGACTCCGGAGCTACCACGCGTCCTCTGGCCCCAAGCCCTTGCTCCCACTGAGGGGGGCTTCGGAGCTTCCACGCGTCCTCCGGCTCCGGGCCCTCGCTCTCATCAAGGAGGGCTCTGGAGCTGCCACATGTCCTGCGGATCTGGGCCCTTGTCCCACCAAGGAGGGCTCCAGAGCTGCAACGTGTCCTACAACTTGTCCTGGCGGTAGGTTGCGGGAGTAAGGGGTGGTGCGTCCTGTCCAATCGCGCATTGAAGGCACGCGCCTTCCCCAAGCGTACATGTACGATGCATGCCTCTTGTCAGGTACCACTGCGTCCAATCGAATCACAGTGAAGGGGTTGCAAGCCTACTCCACACCACCAACTGGGTAGCTTACAGTGACAAAACGGATTAGATGTTCCTTGCCATCATCAACGACTACGCCTAGCCACTAACGACTGACGCGGCAAGACAACAAATCTTCAAGGCACGGTCAGAGGCAGCGTACGCAAGAAGCCTTAGATCTTGTACAGGATAAGATCACCCCGGGGCTACGTGTCAGGCCCCAGGTCCCACTTGTAAGTTGTCCATCCTTGGACTATAAAAGGACTGGGCAGCCACCAACTTAGACACCTCCTCAGGTCCGCTTGGACATCAGAATCAGAATCCCTGATACACCCACATACGCATACACACTCACCAAGCAATACAATCCACCGTGGAGTAGGGTGTTATGCTCCTTGCGACCCGAACCACGTAAAAACAATTGTCTCATACTCTTCCACTAGAACACTAGTTTGAGGCCTAAGCCCCGCCGAACAAGAACCTCTGTGGGCTGCTCCTTAGCAGATCCAGCGGAAGTGTCGTATTGACCCTTCGACATTTGGCGCACCAGGTAGGGGCTTTTTTCCCTCAAAAAAGTGGTTACGATTTGTGTTCATTAGGTCTGTAGAGGGCCCACCGTCGACGTTCTTCTCGTTGATGGTGGGCGATGCAGGAGCATCCAGCTCTGACACCACTCAGGGGGTTCGTCATCGACATTTCTACAGTGACGATGGGCAATGCCGGAGCAACCAGCTCCGTCACCACCCAGGGGGTTTGCCATCGGCGTTTCTACAGCGACGATGGGCAATGCCGGAGCAGCCAGCTTCGGCACCACCCAGGGGGCCTGTCGTTGACGTTTCTACAGCGATGATGGGCGACGCTGGAGCAGCCAGCTCCGGCACCACCCAAGGGGCCTGCCGTCGACGTTTCTACAGCGACAATGGGCGACGCCGGAACAGCCAGCTCCGGCACTACCCAAGGGGCCTCCCGTTGACGTTTCTACAATCACAATGGGCGACGCCAGAGCAGCCAGCTCCGACACTATCCAAGGGGCCTGCCATCGACGTTTCTACAGCGACGATGGGTGAGGCCGGAGCAGCCAGCTCTGACACCATCCAAGGGCCTACCGTCGACGTTTCTATAGCGATGATGGGCGACGCCGGAGCAGCCAGCTCCGGCACCACCCAAGGGGCCTGCCGTCGACGTTTCTACAGTGATGATGGGCGACGCCGCAGCAGCCAGCTTTGACACCACCCAAGGGGCCTGTCGTCGACGTTTCTATAGCAACGATGAGCGATGCTAGAGCAGCCAGCTTCGGCACAACCCAGGGGGCCTGCCGTCGAAGTTCTTCTCATAGATGGTGGGTGCCGCAGGAGCATCCAACTCCAGCACCATCCAGGGGGCCCACCGTCGACGTTCTTCTTGTTGATGGTGGGCGCCACCGAAGCATCCAGCTTCAGCACCTCCCAGGGGCCCCACCTTTGACGTTTCGCACGTTGAGGGTGTGTGTTGCCTCGGTCTGGTGGCCACCTCGTTGCCATCATCACCGGAGACTTCTCCGACGATTACCAACACATCTCAATTCAGGTCTGGCGGTCCCTATGGGGCTCGTTGTCGTCAACTATTCAAGCTCCCGCTCCTCGTCAAGGGCCCGGTGACGACATCCTGCGACTAAGTGGTAGGTGTGCCCAACCGGTTGGCCACACCTACCATGGGTCTTCTAAGGAGTCTCATGGGCAGGACGTCAAGCGGTTTCCCGCAACCACGACGTCACCAAGGTGTTACGGTAAGTTCGACCTGAATATTTGCTGTAATTTTTACTTTTGGCACACTGAGAGGTCCAGAGTATGCAGCCTGCTTAGTCTGGTCCTGCACCCCAAGCGTGTACACTTTGCCTCCCTAGCGCCACTTCGGTAAAGCTTCACCCTGGGCGTAGTGGTAGGATAGTTTTTTTTTTCTGAAAAGAGTGTCATAGCATCTAGAAGCAGCGCTCGAAGCAACTAAGCTTTGGTGGTTCCGGTCCATGGTTTTCAACCTGCTTAGCATGGTTCCATACCCTAAGCATGTACATTTTCCTCCCTTGTCATCCGGAGCGGGTTGTTGCCTTCTTGTAAAGTCTGCCTCCTCCTATGATTACCAAGTTAGAAGAAACATTGTCTTGTCTTATGCCTCTGTTTATGCTCATTTAATTACACATTAATTTTATGATCATCAAATCATGATCGTTCTTGCATATTCTCTGTCATATGCTAGGGCACTCTCTCATGTCTCGCGCCTAGTGTAGTTATGCAATCCTGCTACTGGCGGGTCTGCTTGAGGTTCCTGTGATGTATTTGGGTTCTTTGGTTGTTTTCCTGCTTGGGAGCCCATGGCGCCAAATGGTCACTCCCCTGAAAATCTAACGCCCGTGGGAGGCCCAAAGTGTACAGCCTGCTTAGCCTGGTCCTGCACCCTAAGCATGTACACTTTGCCTCTTCAGCGCTAACGGCTGAGTACAGGGGGCCGAACAGCACACACTCCTGAGCAGGGCGATAACCATAATCCGGATACCATTGCACTGAATTACCCACGCACCGTAAGCCCGGCTCGGGACCGTAAGACATAACGAGACTAAAAGCAAGAAGGGAGTAACCGACGAGCAAAATTATTTACATTATGCTTTAATTTTTTTGCTTACTTTCGCATATCATCTGCCGTATGCCCGGTTACATTTCTCCTGTCTCGTCCTAGTTGGAGCTGTGCTATCCTATTAAAGGCGGATCCGCATGAGGTACCTGCAATGTGTTTGGGGTCTAATGATCGATTTCTTGGTCGGGGTCCATGGTGTTGAATGGTTCTAACTCTTGAAAGGCTAACACCGAGCTGGGGGTCCAGGGTGTGCAGCCTGCTTAGCCTGGTTCTATACCCTAAGCATGCGCACCTTGCCTCCTAGTGCTAATAGCTGAGTACAGGAGGTCGGACGGCTCATGCCCTGAGCAAGGCAGCGACCATACCCTGGATGTTGTCGCACCGAATTACCCATGCCCCGTATCTTAGCTAAGGATCGTAAGCCATATCGAAACTAAAGACCAGGGAAGTGGTGACTGACGAGTGAAATTACTTTTTGTATATCGTATGTGCAGGACATACAGGGAGCTGTCTTTGACGTTTTACACATCCGTCGTAGCCGCCGAGGTCACTTCTCCGAGCTTCGGCGCCCCCAAGGGGGCCGCTGGCGTCACTTCTTCAAGCCCTGACGCCTCCACAAGAGGTCCACTGGCGTCACTTCTTCAAGCTCTGGTGCCTCACCAAGGGGGCCACTGGCTTCACTTCCCTGAGCTCCGGTGCCCCCAAGGGGGCCGCTGGCGTCACTTCTTCAAGCTCTGGCACCTCCCCAAGGGGGCCGCTGGCGTCATTTCTTCGAGCTCTGGCGCCTCACCAAGGTGCCGCTGGCGTCACTTCTCCGAGCTCCAGCACCCCCCAAGAGGGCCGCCGACGTCACTTCTTGAAGCCCTAGAGCACCCCAAGGGGGCCGCCGACATCACTTCTCCAAGCTTCAGCACCTCTGATGGGGGTCGCTGGCGTTCCTTCTCCGAGCTCCGGCGCCCTCTAGGTGGGCCGCTGGCGTCACTTTTACAAGACAAGATAAAGGCCCCACCTACAGGATCGTCATCTCTCTCGAGGTGGGCCCGGGGGCCACTTTCAGTACCCTTAAGATCGGGTACCCCCACATACAAGAAGAAGCTTCGGACCCGGCTCCCCTGCTGAGGCAGACTCCGGAGCTACCACGCGTCCTTTGGCCCCGGGCCCTTGCTCCCACCGAGGGGGGCTTCGGAGCTGCCACATGTCCTCCAGCTCTAGGCCCTTACTCTCATCAAGGAGGGCTCTGAAGCTGCCACGTGTCCTCCGGCTCTGGCCCTTGCTCCCACCAAGGAGGGCTCCAGAGCTGTTACACGTCCTCCGGATCTGGGCCCTTGCTCCCACTGAGGAGGGCTCTAGAGCTGCAACATGTCCTACAACTTGTCCTGGGCGGTAGATTGCGGGAGTAAGGGGTGGTGCGTCCTGTCCAGTCGCGCATTTAAGGCACGGGCCTTCCCCAGCGTACAGGTATGGCACACGCATCTTGTCAGGTACTGCTGCATTCAATCGCATCACAGTGAAGGTGCCGCAGGCCTACTCCACACCGCCAAGTGGGTAGCTTACAGCGACAAGATGGATGGGACGTTCTCTGCCATCATCAATGACTACGCCTAGCCACTGGCGACCGACGCAGCAAGGCAACAAGTCTTCAAGGCACAGTTAGAGGCAGCGTACGCAAGAAGCCTTAGATCTTGTACAGGATAAGATTACCTCGGGGCCACCTGTCGGGCCCCGGGTCCCACTTGTAAGTTTTCCGTCCTTGGACTATAAAAGGACTGGGAAGACACCAACTTAGACACCTCCTCAGGTCCTCTTGGACATGAGACTCAGAATCCCCGATACACCCACATACACATACACACTAACGAAGTAATACAATCCATCGTGGAGTAGGGTGTTACGCTCCTTGTGGCCCGAACCACATAAAAACAACTATCTCATACACTTCCGCTAGAACACTAGTTTGAGGCTTAAGCCCCGCCGAACAAGAACCTCCGCGGGCTGCTCCTTAGTAGATCCGGGGGAAGTGTCACATTGACCCTTCGACATAACTAATCCCAGGTGACAATATCGCTATCTCGGGAGTGGACACCAACCACTCGACTTCTACCGGATTCCCTACAACATTAACATGACAATTAGTTGTAAAAGCCTACATTTGAAAAGAAAAAAATTCAAAAATGAGAATTTAAAAATCATTAGGTGGAAATAGAAATTTATCTCACATGATCTTTGTTAATAAATAAATGAGGTTAAACATAGGACTTTTATAAACTTCACATTAAAAGAGAGGTTTTGAGTGTATAGTTACAATTAAGCATATAGTTAGTGAAAAGGGAAATTTCCAAATATAATAAAATTTTCAAAGCCAAATACAATGCAAATTCAAAAGTCAATATCAATGCAAGGCAAATGTAAAATCCTAGACATTATGTGTTCCATTCAGATTTGAAGTGAATTAGGGGAAGGAAGAAAATATGTTAAACACACATTAAGTGGTAAATTAAATCAAAACCTAAGAAGGAGTTTCAAAATCACATGGAAATGTTCTTTCCAAGTTTTTCAAACTACAAGTTTAAGTTCACTAGTGTGTTTCACATGATTCAAAATTCACTCCTGCCAAATTTCATAATTTGTGAACTTCGTTTTTCTATTTAATTCAATCAAGCATTAGAAAAGGATTCAAATTCAATTTTTTAACCTTATCAAAATTTTTCTAAATGTCAAAATTGAGTTCATAATTGGAGTCAAAATATTTGAATTAGTCTATCTGCTAATATTTAGCACTTTTGGAGCAAGTTTAGAAATCAATTTAAATACAACAAAAAAGGTAATTCAAAATTGAATTTAAAGTTCAAACTTCAATTGGTCAAAAATCAAGATTTGAGTTTATCCAAATATGCCTCATGTTTGTTGAGTGACCCTGACCACATTTAACAATTGTAGAGCTTGTTAGATATTTATTTGCAAATAGAGGTGAAGATAAGGGAGGGGTGGATCCCACCAGCAAGAGCAAAGAAGAAAACTCTTCTCTGCTCTATTCCAGCACGCAGGTGCAGTGCACCACAGTTGCCGCCTCTTGCTCCCACGTGATAACAATTCACTGAATTTTCTTCTCATCCTCATCTTCTTCTCACTACTTCTTCTCACCTCCACGGCAAAGGAAGCTAAAAATTTTGTGCTCTGTGCTGTCTCCCTTGAGTAGGCAAGGAACAGTGAATATTTCGTAGACCCACGGATTGAAGAGATAGGCAGTAGGTGGTGACAACCCTACCTATCCTTAGTAATCCTCCATGTTCGGCTATGTCATAGGCTCTTGGCGGGAGTTGTCCTAGTATTGCTAGGGGTAAACCCGTGTCCGAAGCAAAGAAGCTACTGCAAATTTCTTTGAATTAGAGTCAATACTTTGAATTTCTCACTGTTCCTTGCCTACCAAACAACTTTGTGTCCTTGGTTTAGTTCGTAAGATTAGCACATACGTCCCTTGGATTCAATACCCCTGGGAATACTCCTTAAGGGGAAGTGCTACACGACAGTTTTCGTGCGCTTGCGGATTTTTATCTGTGATGTAAGAAATGTCAACAACTGACATCTTCGTTCAGCACCATGCACCTCACACCACCTGCTGCTGACTGGGTGGCTGATTCAGGAGCTTTGTACCATATCACTCCTGACACAGGTATAATCTCTTCTACCTACCGTCCCCACCCTTCTTTTCCTTCATCTATCGTTGTCGGGAATGGGTATGTTCTTTCGGTCACCTCATAGGTGACTCAGGATCTCTGGGTTCTTTCCAACTCAACAATATTTTTGTCATTTCGGATATCATTCAGAATTTACTTTCTATTCTCCGTTTTACCATTAATAATAATGTTTCTGTTCAGTTTGATCTTTTTGGTTTACTTGTGAAGGATCTTTCCACCTGGCATCATCTTCTTCGATGTGATAGCCCCTGTACACGCTTCGACTTCCTACTTCCGCTGCATCTCTGACTTTTGCTCTGACAATGACAACATCGTCCACCACTTGGCACTGCCGGCTTGGCCATCATGGCATATATTCTATGTCCTAGTTGTCTAGTAGTTCAGTTATCTCGTGTACTAGGGGCACACATTAGTCTTTATGTCATGCTTGTCAACTTGGTCACCATTTTCGACTTCCATTTCCAACTTTCGTGACTCAGGTTGAGCACATTTTTGATCTTATTCAATGTGATTTGTGGACATCTCCCATTACCAGTGTGTCAGGGTTTAAATACTATTTGGTGGTGGTTGATGAATTTTCGCATTTTTTGTGGACTTTTCCTTGAGATTGAAGTCTAAGACATACATCACTCTTTCTCACTTGTTTGTTTGGGTGTCCACCCAGTTTGGACGCACAATCCGAGCTCTTCAATACGATAACGGATGCGAGTTTAAAAACTCGACGCTCCGTAACTGTCTACTCGCCCATGGCGTCTAGTTGCGCATGTCTTTTCCATACACCTCCCCTTAGAATGGCACGACAGAGCACATGATTTGCACCACCAATGATGTTATGCGCTTCTTGAAGTTTTAGGCCTCTATTCCTGCTCGGTACTGGGTAGAGGCCCTCCACACTACCACTTTTCTCATTAATCGCCTTCCCACCAAGGTGATTTGTGCACCTACCCCTCACTTTGTCTTGTATGGCACCACCCCTCTTTACGACCACCTTCGAATTTTCTGGTGTGCTTGCTACCCTAACCTTTCAGCTACTGCCCCACATAAGCTTGCGCCTCACTCTACTCGGTGCATCTTCCTTGGGTATTCTATCGATCATAAAGGGTACTAGTGTGTGGACCTCACCACTCACCTTATCTTGATCTCTCGCCACGTCGCCTTCGATGAGTCCTATTTTCATTTTTCCACTTCCTCCTTTGCTTCCGCTGCAGAGTTGGACTCCCTATTTTCTACTGACACCGAGGCTTCTCCACTGCATTTGCCTTGGCCTTTTTCTATAGGTACGACACCTGCTACGCCACACATAGCCCTAGCGTCTTCGACATCGACCGCTACGCCCTGTGCAGTACCGACGCATCAGGTGCCACTGGTTGTGCCTCCCGCAGCCCCGACATCTCGGTTCACTGAACCCACTCTCGTCTACCAGCAACGAGCGCGGGTTGGTGCCCAAGCTTTAGCATCTTTGGCGCCTCCAGTTGCACCAAGCGCAGCCCCGACATCTCCGACCTCCAAAGTCGCGCCACGCGCGGCCCCAACGTCTCTGACCGGTATTGCCGCGCCACGCGCGACCACGGTACCATAGTTTGCCGAACCTGCTCTTGTCTACCAGCGATGAGAGTGGGCTGGTGATCTAACCCCTGCTCAACCTGAGCCCCTAATGTACCACCCACCTCTGCTCCATTGGGACCCTGGTCACGTCCACTCGATTGTGACTTGATGTGCAGCTGGGGTTTTTCAGCTATTTGAGCATTTCCCCGGGTTCGTCCTCTCATCGGTGACGCCTTCACCATCGGACTCCTCTTCGGTATCACCTATACCATCTTCCATCTGTAGTGCTCTCGCCGACCCTCACTGGCGCTGCGCTATGGAGGAAGAGTATGCAGCCCTGCTTGCCAACCGGACCTGGGACCTGGTGCATCATACTAGTCATGGCAATGTTGTCACATGCAAGTGGGTGTTCACACATAAGAAGCAGGTGGATGGTTATATGTAGATATATAAGGCTCGATGGGTACTTCGGGGCTTTACTCAGCGCCCTTGAGTTGACTATGATGAGACCTTTAGTCCGATGGTGAAGCTAGTGATGGTTCGTACCATTCTATCGCCGACTCTCTCACGTTCTTGGCCCGTCCACCAGGCTGATGTCAAGAAGGCCTTCCTCCACGACACTCTGATAGAGATGGTGTACGACTGTCAGCCGATAGGGTTCGTTGATTCAGCTCATCCAGACATGGTCTGCAAGCTGAACAAGTCCTTGTACGGTCTGAAGTAGGCACCCTGAGCTTGGTACAGCCAGTTCACTTCCTTCCTGGTATCGTTGGGCTTCGATGAGGCCAAGTTGGACACGTCGCTGTTTATCTATCGACAGGAGGGTGACACTGCCTACCTTTTTCTGTACATTGATGACATTCTACTGACAACATCCAGTCTGGCTCTCCTTCAGCGTACTATCTTCGCCTTACAGCAGGAGTCTGCTATGAAGGACTTGGGCCAGCTTCACCACTTCCTAGGTATTGCGGTCGAGGAGCGCCCAGGTGGCTTGTTCCTTCACCAGCGGCAGTACTGCCTAGACATCCTCGAGCGAGCGGGCATGGCTAAGTGTAAGTCGTGTTCCACGCCGGTGGATACCCAAGCAAGGGTTTCCTCTGCCGATGGGACCCCCATCAGTTACCTGACAGCCCATAGTAGTCTTGCAGTTGCACTTCAGTACCTCAGTTTCAATAGGCTGGATATCTCCTCCGCAGTTCAGCAGGCGTGCCTTCACATGCATGACCTGTGGGAGCCGCACCTCACGCTGTGAAGCGGATCCTTCGGTACCTGCACGGCACCCTCGACTATGGCCTCCTCCTTCAACGTGACTCGAATTCTGAGTTGGTCGTCTACACCGACACTGACTGAGCAGGCTGTCCAGACACCCGTCAGTCCACATCTAGCTACGTCGTCTTCCTGGGTGGGAACCTCATCTCCTGGTCCTTAAAGCAGCAGCCCATGGTGTCGCGCTTGAGTGCTGAGGTGGAGCACTGCACCGTGGCTAACGGCGTGGTTGAGGCTTCCTAGCTTTAGCAGCTGCTTAAAGAGCTCCACTCCCCCGTTGCTCGGAGCACGTTGGTCTATTGCGACAACATCAGTGCCATCTATCTCTTCACCAACCTTATCCAGCATCAGCGCACGAAGCATGTGAAGATCGACCTCCATTTGGTTTGTGGAGAGGTCCGGGTTCTCCACGTCTCGGCGATGTCGCAGTTCGTCGACATCTTCACGAAGGGGTTCTCATAGTCACTATTCTAGGAGTTTTGGTCTAGTCTCAACATCTGTCGTGGCTAGATGTTGGGACTGCGGGGGGTGTTGGACTGTATATTTGTGTGTTGGGCTAGGCCCATGTACCAGCCCTCCTATAGGGCTATATATGTGCACTACTCTACCCCTAGGGGTCAATCAATTAATTAATCACCCTCTAATAGGGAATTTATCTCTGAATAATTCGTCTCTCCATAGATCTTTCCAAAATCTTACCGTTCTACCATTGCCAATTACACACGTAGCAAGGCCTTTGAATCTGTTTAGATGCTTGAGAATATCAAGCCACCAAAATGATCCTTTCTCATCTTTAGTCTTAGGAACCTTCCCATTATAGTATGAATTCCAAATCAATTTCACCCAAGGCATGTCTTCCTGATTGTCGAAATTACTCAAGTGCTTCAGTAGAAGGGCCTCATTCTGATTTCTGATATTAATGATACCAAGACCTCCTTTAATTTTTGGTTTTGTGCACCTAGACCAAGCGATAATTACCTTGGTTTTACTAGTTATGTCAGAGCCATTCCATAGGCAGTGTTTTCTAGCTCGATCAATGTGTTTGATTAATCCCACTGGTATTTGTAAAGTGCACACAGTATAAGTGGGAAGGTAGCTTAGGATTGAGTTTACAGTCTGAAGTCTGCCTGCCTGATTTAGCAGGCAAGAGGTGGCCGGAAGTTTTTTTATCTACCTTGTCCATTAATGGGGTGAAGTCCTGGAATCTTGGTTTATTGAGACTGAGGGGGAGACCTAGATATGGTAGAGGGAAGTCACCCAGTCGGCAACCAAATACCCCGGCTAAAATTGATGCTTCCACCTTGCTAAAATTTATTGGGGTGATACAGGATTTGTTGTAATTGACTTGGAGACACGTGGAAGTAGAGAATGCTTGAAGAATGCCTTTTAAGCAGAACAATTCATGCTGAGAAGCTTTCATGAAAAGTAAGGTGTCATCTGTATATTGAATAATCGGGAATTTATGGTCATCCCCAGAGCCAAAGGGCCATGAGAATATGCCAATCCTGACACATTTGTTAACAACATATTGCAGTAAGTCAGCAGGAATAACAAATAAAAGGGGAGAAAGAGGGTCTCTCTGCTTCACACCCCTTTTGCACTGGAACGGTTTCCCTGATACCCCATTTAAAAGAACAGCTGAGGAACTGGAATTGAGTATTCTTTTCAGCCACAAAATCCATCTTTTAGGGAAGCCAAGCCTTTCACAGATGATGATTATAGAATTGTGTTCAATTGTGTCAAATGCTTTGGCAAAGTCTAATTTGAGACGAACTATCCCATTGCCTGATTGCTTACATTGTTACTTGTATTCATATACCCAAGCTAGGCAGTCCTGAATAGTTCATCCCTTGATGAAACCATATTGATTTTCATGAACAATTGAGGATATAACCTTTTGTAATCTTTCAGCCAATATTTTTGTAATAATCTTCATGACAGAATTAAGAAGAGAGATTAGCCTGAAATCGTTTATGTGTTCATAAGAGTTACATTTAGGCATAAGAGTGATAGAAGAGATGTTGGTGGCCTTTAGATCAAGAGAGTTGTTGTAAAAGTCTTCACAGAGAAGAAAAATATCATCCTTAATCACATTCCAACAATGTTGCAAAAAATAGTTGTTAAAGCCATCGGGGCCAGGGGCCTTATCCTTCGGTAGTTGTCTAATTTGTTAGGAAATAATCACATGGAGGATAACCAACTCCCAACCGACTCAGAAAATAGCTCCCTTTTTTAGGGAGTCCTGATCGGGGACTCCAACCTCAACTGAATTGGTTGGAGAGGCCCCATGGGGTCCTTCCGCCCTATAAATAGATGGGATTCAAATCTAAGTAACGATTGAACCTAAGTTCACCACCGAGTCGCTACAAACCCTAAGAGCACTGATCACTACGGAGGAAGAAGCCCTGGGAAGGTCCTCCCCGTCATTGGCGCTGCTCTGCTACCAGCTGCTCCACGTCCTACACCACGGTTGCGTCTTCGGCATCGCAAGGTATGACCTCAGGTGCGTATTCCCCTCTCTGTTCCCGCTTGCCACCTTTATACCTCGTTGTGTTCTCCGTAAAACCTTAGGCCGCACCCTAATCACCAATTAGGGCCTAAGCTAATCACCCTCGGGTTCAACAATGGTATCAGAGCCACCTAACTTGGAATTAGGGTTTCGGCTAACCTTGATTACACCTCAGATTCATTACTCAGTGCAGTCCCAAAAGCAGATTAGAAGGAGGTGAATTAGGGGATCAATTCAACTAATCCCAAAATCAGTACCGAGATGGGTAAAATCAGAACATAATTCCAATTAGAATTCTCATTAGATTAACTCAGAGACAATTAGGGTTTGATTCGAGGGAGAACCCAACTTGGACCAACTCAAACACTTATGTCAGAATCAAATTCGACTTAAAACTCGGATGAAGAAATCAGAGAAAGGGATTTAGACTTACCTTAGCATGGCGCAAAGGACCGTCGTCTACGTGGCCAACATTCACTGGACAATGCCTTGGGCCACCGGATCCAGGACCCTCCTCAATGGAGGTCACTAGACTAGGACCCTAGCAGCATGTTTCAATCTTTTTTGCCGTGGCTTCAAGCTCGCCAAAGACCCGAACGCGTCGCCGGACCGCGACTTCACTAGTGGAGGTCGCCAGATCTTGGCCTTAGCCGGCATAAGGCACCCCATCGGGCCGCTTGACGGTGCCGCGCTCACCCAATGGTGAGCGGCGCGAGTTGGTGAGAGGGCCGCAGTGGCGCCGCCGGGCTTAGCCTCGCCGTGTCGGGCACACCAGAACCCTAGAGTAGTCGGCCAAAACCCTAGCGGTGGGAGGCCCCTTCCACCTTCTTCGGCTGGCAGACCGCTCAACGACGGGGAGCCACCCAAACGCGGACTCGCGCGCGCAGGTGTGGCGGCTGCGACGGTGCCAAAGTCCTCCCGCTGCCGGCGGACACTCAGTCGCACCACACATCGGCTCTCTCTGTCTCTCCATAAGGACGAATGGGAGAGTGGCATCAGGGCTCAGTGCAAATGAACTAGGGTTTCCAAGGAAACCAATTAAGTACCTTAGTCCATCAACTAAGAGTCGTGTGATTGAAAATCGATGACTCAGATTGGAATAGGTGACGTCGGCCAAAAAAATCTAGGCCATCCACACAGGTCGTGCGGCTGCTGTCAAGCAGCGCACACACGCGGGCCACTCAGCCCAATACGGGGAAGAAAATGGGCTGTCGAGGCTGCCCTTTTCTTTTTTCAGCGATTTTTCCCGAGTTGTCTTAGCAGGCCGTGAGCCTGATTTCAATGGAAGGCTGGGCCACAAGTCTGAGTTTTTCCTTTCCCATTTTCTGGGTTTAGCCACGATTTTTTAGTTGTGCTTTGGGCCTATTACGTAAGAAAACAGAGCCTTTGGGCTAAATTTTTCTCCATCGTTTTCGTGGAATTTCAGAAATATTAGATTGGGCCTCTGGGCCTATTACTCTTATTGGGTCGGTTCCAAATTTTTCGGTCACCCGTAAAATGATGTGCTTTAGTGATTTTCTCTCAATTGGGCTGGACCATATTTAGTGCTCTTTGGGCTGTTTTAGCAGTAAATTTTTTGTTTTAGCATTTTTGTTTTTAGAAAATAAATTAGCATTTTTTTTAATTTTTCAGTAATTTTGGTCATGAACTAAAATTCATTAATTTTAGTATAATGGACATTTTTATTTCTCAGTGATTTTAGTATGGACTAAAATCGACATAGATCTAAGTTTAATAGATTAAGAGTAATTAAGCAATATGTAAGGCATTTATTCTCTACTATAACTATTATATTGTATCTTTCAATAATTTATTTATTTATGATGAATTTAAGTTTATGCTCAGTTTATTATTTTATTATGAAATTCTTTTATGTTTAACATATTAAGCATATCACTTAGTAAATAAGCTTTCACTGTGTTATTTAATTATGCGCAGTGATCTTTTGTTAAGTAGCCAACATGAACAACAAATTTAAGCTATGCTCTCAGTTTATTCAGTTTCATAGTAATTTTGTTAAGTAGCCAACGTGAAAGATAAAATCACTATATTTTAAGTCATTAAGTTGCATGGAAAATTTTACTTGAGTAGCCAACATGAAAAATAAAATTTTGTCATGCCCTAAGTTATGAATGTTATGTTTTGTTCGAGTAGCCAACGTGAAAGACAAAAATAACATTTTCACTAAGTACATAGAAATTTTGTTCTAGTAGCCAACATGAAAGACAAAATTTACTATGTTTCATAAGTTAATTAGTGAATGGTGTATTTTGTAGTAAGAAAAAAATATGATCATTCTCCTTGTCTAAGATGAATAAATTAGTTCATAAAAAAATTTGTTCGAGTAGCCAACGTGAAAGATAAAGTTTTCTATGTTCTAATAAGTTAATCAGTGAATCATTTATTCCGTTGAAAAATAAAACATGATTATTCTTTTTGCCTAAGTTGTTTACATTAGTGTAACAAATTTTTTTGTTCAAGTAGCCAACGTGAAAGACAAAATTTCCTATGATTCCAATTTATTACAAGTTTTATTATGCATTCACTTATGTTACTTAGTTTTTCATTAAGATGATTCCTCCATCATCAGGTCAACACTCTGTTACCTCTCTACCATTGAGCCTCTTAATGATATTAATTATGACTCATGGAGAGAGAAGTTGACGATTGCTTTGGTAGTCTTCAAATTAGATGGGGCACTGATTAGTCCTTGCCCTACTAAGCCTCAGGTTCCTATGGCTATGACTGGAGAGACTGATGAGTCTTTAGAGTTGAGGAAGGGACAATTTCTTAGTTTCATGCACATGTATGAGAATGAGCTAGCTAAGTGGGACCACTCAAATAAATTGCTTTTATTGATAGTTAAGGGTTCCAACACTAAGGCTATTCGGGATGCAACTCATGAATGCGGCACTGCTACTCAGTATCTCAATGAGATTGAGAGTCCGATTGCTAGCTCCAGTATGTCCTTAATGTTGTTGACCCTGTCAGCCGCACTAATGGAAATTATAAGGGCAAGAATAAGGTTTATGGACACATCCTTCCCAACAGAATGTGAAGATGGACAAAAATAAGTGCTACTTTTGTAATCAAGAAGGGCACTACAAGAAGGATTGCGTAGGATTTCTCAAATGGTGTCATAAGAAGAGTAATATTTAGTTCATAATTCCCTGTTTTTAGTATATTTTCAATCTACTTGTTAGATTGACTTAGTTGCAATTGTGCCAAATTTGTGTAGGGATTAAGTATGAGGAGGATTATAAGAGAAGGGATAAGGGTCGCTAAAGTCGCTAATGACCACGAAGCCGAAGTAAAAGCCAACTTAGAACTCCCATTAGTATTTATGCATGCTTTGTACTTTTGTTTCATTATGATGCTTTATGTACCCTCATTCAGAGAAATTTGTATTAGTTTTATGCATGGACTATTCAGACTTGTAAGCCTTTTGACTAAATAAGTTTATAATAAGTTGTGTGTCTTGCCATCCGACAAGACAATTATCTTTGTCCCCACATGTTGATTATTTAAGATGCATCAAATTTCTATCATCAAACTAATTGTTTCATAAAGCGCATAAGAATCCATCATGAAACAATTTCGAAATAATAGTACTAAGTCGTTAGACCATATTTCGAGTGCGAGAATTGATTAGTGCATTTCTTAATTGATTCCTCTCCACTTAGATTAACAAAACATTAGTGAATACATAAATAAAATTAAGCATATGTTCTCTAAGACTAAGATCCGATCATGAAGGGAGTACTAGGATTGGCATACCCATATTGAATTAGAAATATGTGATGTCCTTCAACTTAGTCAATTAGCTCATGAGTCGAGGCTTAAAACCTCAATTCAAATGCTACACCAAAAATTAAATAGTTGGTGCCTAAAAACACCATATTAGACAAGGACAAGACGTAAACCCTCATTAATATTTTATATGAGGTTGTCGTTAAGTTGATTAGCCCAAACACTAGAAAGTAGCCATCTCGTTGGCAATTTAGTAAGCTGACATTATTTCCACGGTCTTGACTGACACTAAGCTTAATGGAAGCAATATATGCTAAAATCAGGGGGTAAGGTAATCTGAGATTACAATTATGAGGAGAAGCGGGTGCATGCACTCACTTTCATGATTTAAGAACCGTTCATCACGATACCTGCTGTTGTTAAGACAACGTCATTGTCTCAACACCTTTTGTTAGTTCTTCATTGACAGATTTAGTAAGACTTACGTCTCACAGAAGCAACTTCAGTTTGCTCGTTATTAGTTGCCGCTAAAGATGAAGAGCAACAATCACCTCGATTAGTAAATAATGTGTCTCGTAATAAGATCCATATTCAAATGAAGGATTATTCTGCCTCATTTGAAATAAGGTAATAAAGTTTGTACTTAGTCGACATTCCTAAAAGAGCTAAGACAATAGACTGTAATGGGTCCACATGATTAAGCGTGACTCCAGAGGGAAAAATCATTTTCATTAAGGAGACATTGAGTACATTAAGTTGTTCTCATAATGTCTCAATTGTCGAATTGTTAAGAATCGATTTGATATTAGTAACATATTATGACTTAGTATTACATTGTACGGATGTAATAATAATATATCTTAAAATGGATCTATATAAGAATGTCTATCTGACACAATCGAAAGATTTTGTCATTAAGCATAACGAACATAGTAATACGAGTTCAGGTAATTCATTTAGTTCATGAACTAAATAAGACCTTGTTGGCAATAAGTATCTCAGTTCAATAAGTCAATTAATAAGTTTGGGTTATCACAAATAAGAAGGATAATTTAGTTTTTCACTAAGCTTCATACTTTGTACATTACATGTTGCTTACGAGTAATGATGTCAATTTTCTATTCGGTTTTCATCCTCCAAAGTTTGACGTTAAGAGGTATTAAGCTCATAAGGCATACTTGAGTTGTACTTGAAAAGTACAACATGTATAAAAATATATAGTCCGCCCAGGTAAAAGTCAAGGTTAATTAGTATTGGAACCAATTTGAGAACGTTCGAACAAAAGACGGTTCCAAGGACTTCTACTGTCGGAAGTCTTTAAGTTGCTCAAAGGATTAGTCACCTTGACATAGACTAAGTAACTGGGTTATTTTGGCAAATAGTTAGTCCAATCCAAGTTTTGGAACAGTGATAAGAGTTAATTTGCAGTCATGCAATTAACTTAGGCCTCATGATAAGATTAGTAACATAATAAGTCATGGATCACTAAGACTAAGTTTCTACGAGATGTGTAGTAAAATCCTCATTAGCAAAGTAACACTCGCAGTAGGAACTCTGTTGAGGAACTAGCTCCAAACCTAAAGTCACTGCATCGTGAATGATGTATACTAAATTAGGATGAGTCCACTGAGCAGACACCATATGAAAACACAGGCTAAGTGTGGTTGACATCATAGAACCATCTAAGATTATGTACTTCTGAGGCAACAAGTCAAATGTGTCGCCAAACACACTGATGCCATGTGTGTTGCAAAAGAATTAAATCCAGAACATACTAAGCATTGATAATTGAGCAATCAGATTCATGCGAATCCTCACGGTACCACATACAAAGGGACTTCCACCCAATGTGTTATGTGAACACATAACACACATGGGTCTAAGGAAGAACCTATGATCTCCTGGATACTTAGGGGCCAAACTTAGGATTAGTGTATATTTCTATGTGTGAGGTGTAAGGTGGTGGTCGAGTCAAATAGTACATAACTGGCTATCTTCGATGTGTCGTGCCTTTTACATCAAGCATGAAGTGATATACATTAAGTTTTGTTTTAAAGTTTCTTAGTTCCATTATCAAGGGGGGGATGTTGGAAATAATCACGGGGAGGAGTTGGTTATGGAAATAACCAACTCCCAACTGACTCAGAAAATAGCTCCCTTTTTAAGGGAGTCCTGATCGGGGACTCCAACCGCAACCGAGTTGGTTGGAGAGGCCCGTTGGGTGCTTCCTCCCTATAAATAGATGGGATTCGAATCTAAGTAACGATTGAACCTAATTTCACCACCGAGTCCCTACGAGTCCTGAGAGCACCGATCGTTACGGAGGAAGAAGTCCTCGGAAGGTCCTCCCTGTCACTGGCGCTGCTCTGCTACCGGCTGCTCCACGTCCTACACCACGGCTGCGTCTTCGACATCGCAAGGTATGACCTCAGGTGCAGATTCCTCTCTCTGTTCCCGCTTGCCACTTTGCTATATCTCGTTGTGTTCTCTGTACAACCTTAGGCCACACCCTAATCACCAATTAGGGCCAAAGCTAATCATCCTCAGATTCAACAATGGTATCAGAGCCGCCTAACTTGGAATTAGGGTTTTGGCTAACCTTTATTACACCTCATATTCATTACTCAGTGCAGTCCCAAAAGCATATTAGAAGGAGGTGAATTAGGGGATTTATTCAACTAATCCCAAAATCAATACCGATTGGTAAAATCAGAACATAATTCCAATTAGAATTCGGATTAGATTAACTCAGAGATAATTAGCGTCCGATTCAAGAGAGAACCTGACTAGGACCAACTCAGACACTTAAATCAGAATCAAATTCGACTTGAAACTCAGATTAACAAATCAGAGATGGGGATTTAGACTTGCCTTACCATGGCGCAAAGGACCGTCGTCTACATGACCAACGCTCATTGGACAATGCCTTGCGCCACCGGATGCAGGACCCTCCTCAATAGAGGTCACCAGATCTGGACCCTAGCAGTGTGTTTTGGTCTTTTCCGTCGTGGCTTCAAGCTCGCCAGAGACGTGGCCGCGCCGCCGGACCGTGACTTCACTAGTGGAGGTCGCTGAATCTTGGCCTTAGCCAGCATTAGGCACCCCGTTGGGCCGCTCGACGGCGCCGCGCTCACCCAACCAAATTAGTTGGAAATGCCCCCTGGGGTGGTTTCTCCCTATAAATAGATGGGATTCGTATCTAAGTAACGATTGAACCTAAATTCACCACAGAGTCCCTACAAACCCTAAGAGCACCAATCGCTACGGAGGATGAAGCCCTGGGAAGGTCCTCCCCGTCACCGGCGCTGCTCTGCTACCGGCTGCTTCACGTCCTACACCACGGCTGCGTCTTCGGCATCACAAGGTATGACCTCAGGTGCCGATTCCTCTCCCTTTTCTCGCTTGCCACCTTGCTATGCCTCGTTGTGTTCTCTGTACAACTTTAGGCTGCACCCTAATCACCGTTAGATCCTAAGCTAATCACCCTCAGATTCAACATAATTATCATCTTGATTTCCCTATTGGAGAAGGCTTTACCAATGGAGGTAAGGTGATTAGATCTGGGAATATGCTCATTCAACTTATATAGCATGATACAGTTAGTAGAAGTTCCAAGTCTCTCTTTGTATTCTAGCCATAGGGCATCTGCCTTATCTTTGTGCGAACATACCTCATAACCATCCTCCAGTTGAAGTCTGTAAATAGTGTCAATCTTCTTCCTTTCTGTAGCTGCTGCATGGAAAAAATTTGTTGACCGGTTTTCCAATGGAGTCCATCTCACAGTATACCTTTGCTTCCAGTACTCATTTTAAAGTTTTATTAACTTAAGAGTATGTCCCCGAACAATCTTTTTGAAGTTGAATTATTGGACGTATAGAGGCCATTTTTCTTCTAACTTGTCCAGGATGAGAAGAACTTCCTCACAATTTTGGATGGTGTTTTTTGAGGTTACTGGCCTGGTCCATTTTTTGAGCTCACTTCTCAGAATGTTGAGTTTAGCAGATATTCTCATTCCTTTTCATGCGCTAGCTTTTCTTCAACATATCGGGTGACTTGCTGTCCCAGTTGATATGTAACATTTGCTGGGTGATTTCAATTTCTATAGATCCGAAGAATATGGGAGCAGGCCAGGTGCCAATTTTAGCGAAATGTAGATTTTCAATTGGTCAATAGAGCAACTACGTCCATTAGAAATCCCTCTACAAAGAGAGAAACTAAACCTGGAGTAATATCCAAGCATCTCCGCTACTTGAACAACTGGATGCATGTTCGCATGTTTCACAACAGTGCATTGCACTACAGCCCCCCCCCCCCCCCCCCCCCCCCCCCCCCCCCCCCCGCATTGCTTATTCCTCTCTTGATAAGACCACCTCTGGTAATATTCCTTCTATCGTACAGATTGACACAAATATCCCGAAAGCACAAGTATTTCGTTTTGAAAATTACTGGATTCACTATACAGGTCTTATAGACTTGGTCAAGCAAGTCTGGGAACAAAGAATCACTAGGGATAATTCAGTGATCACAATGGTGGCCTATCTTAAAGCTCTTAGACATGCCTTCAAAAAGTGGAGTAAACGACAACATAAGCTCACCAATCTGATTATATCTTGCAATAAAGTTCTCCTTATATTGGATTAACCAGAAGAATAGAGGCCACTCTACAGACAGGAGGCCAAATTTAGGGTCCTACTCAAGGATCTGTAAGAATGAGTTTTGGAGAGAGTGCTACACTGAAAGATGGGTATGAAACCTGGAGACGAATCAACCAAATGATTCCATGCCGCAGCCACGGACACATACAGGAAAAATGTCATCACCATCATGCAAGATGGTGTATGCAGGGACTTAATGGAGCATCATGAGAAAGTTGTCATGTCACGATGTGATTTCAAAAGCAGACTAGGGAGTTCTGAAATACATCTAGCCTTCATGGAGACATACTGAAAAAATATCATCACCATCCTGCAAGATGGTGTAGGCAGGGACTTAATGGAGCATCATGAGAAAGTTGTCATGCCATGGTGTGATTTCAAAAGCAGACCAGGGAATTCTGAAACATATCGATGGTTGACCTTTCTTGGATGAATTAATCATACCTACATTAGACTTGCAAAGCCTGGTAGAACCTTATTTGAGGATGGAAATTGAACAACAATAAAAAATATGCCTTCATATAAAGCGCCAAGTCCAGATGGTTTTTTTTTGAACAAAGCCTTAAGCTTATGTATTTAAAGATGAAAGGATTACAGAGTTGAAGTACAACAGAGCAGCAGAACCACATCCGCTTCTGAAACTTAGTTTCGTTGGGAAGTAGTAGTAGGGATGTTTGGGCAACCAACAAGTGTCCAGAGCCGAAGGAGCTCTTTGATGTCCGCAACGAGGTGTTGGACAGTTCGCGGTGATGCTCTGAAAATGCGGGCATTGCGTTCCTTCCAAATCTCCCAAATTATAGCCAGAGCCACTGTCCTCAATCCTTTCGCTTGTTGCGACCAGCCCTCCGGCGACAACCAGTTGAACTAGTCGCATATGGAGCCGCGGGGATCCCAACTTTCAGGAAGGGAGAGTTGGTTTGATAACCACACCGCAAATTGCCTCCAGACAAATTTAACCACCCAGCATTCCTGAAAGAGATGGGCAGCACTTTCCAAGTTCCGCACACATAATGGGCAGAAATAGGAATTAGACCATTGACGCCGCAGAAGATGATCGGCAGCCCAGATACTATTATGCATTAGCAACCATGAGAAAGTCTTGCACCTGGGAGGTGTCCAAACTTTCCAGATTCTTCTGTGAGGTGAGAACCGAATGGTCGCTTCGAACTGGAAAATGTATGCCGATTTTGCCGAGGATGGACCACTTGATGATGGCCACCACATGATCGCATCCTGCACGCCGAGTTGAAGCTGGACCCCTAGGTCAGCAATAGGACTCCAACACCGTAGAACATCCACCAGGTGCTCTGGCGCAAGGTTGCTGTAGAGGTCTGTTAGCCATTCCGAGTTCTTGAGCGCCGAAGCTAAAAGGCGGTTCTTTCCTCTGGAAGCCTTGAACAAGGAGGGGAAGAGCACCGCCGGTGCATGTCCATTAAGCCTGCTACTATGCCAGAAAGATGCTCGGAGTCCATTGCCCACCGTAACTAATGTGGCCACCGTGAAGAGACTAGTGTCCGATTTATCCACTAGAAGCGCACTCATACGCCACCATGAAGTGTTTTGGGACCAGGCAAGCCACAGCCATCGCAGTCTTAGCGCGCGGTTAAACCTTTCGAGATCTTTAAAGCCCAGCCCCCCCCCCCCCCCCCCCCTCCCAAAGGCAAGAGGTTGGCACACCATCGGCCAACTCACTTTACATTGAGCTCCAGTAACTGGCCGCCCACCAGTCCACAGGAAACAGTGCCTACCACAATCAAGTTGATGAATAAACTGCTTGGGAGGCTTTAGGGCAGACAGTAGATAGGTGGCCATTGAGGAGAGTGTGGTGTGTACAAGCTCTTTGCGACCAGCGAAGGTGAGCAGGGACCCTTGCCAATTAGCCAGCCTGTTGCCTATGCGGTCTTGAATCTCTTTCAAGTCATGCAGCCAGATCTGGTGAGGGGAGAGTGGAATACCCAGATATTTGACCGGCCATTGAAGGCGACTCCCTTAAAACCCAGCTAGCACACTGTCTAAGTCTAGGTTCTCACATCAGAGCAACATCACCGAGCTTTTAAGTATGTTGATTTTTAGGCCAGAAGCATCACCAAATAGGGAGAGAATTTCCAAGGCCACGTCGACATCTTCCTTTACCGGATTAAGGAAGAGCGCCACATCATCCACATATAGGGACATGCGGATACATGGCTCGGACGGATGGAGTGGTGAGAGCAGCCCTTCCTCCGTAGCTCAATTAAAAAGGTTGAGTAGAGGATCAATGGCAAGTATGAACAGGTAAGGTGAAAGAGGGTCGCCTTGCCTGAGCCCTCTTTCATGTTGTATCGATGGACCGCAGCGGCCATTCAGGTGGACAGACGAGTGCGCCGAAGACAAGAGCATTGACATCCAGTCACGCCACCTCGGAGGAAAACCGCGTGCCTGCAACAGTTCAAGAAGATAATCCCAACGTACAGAGTAAAAGGCACGGGAGATGTCCAGTTTAACGTAAGTATCGGCCGGCATGCTTGATGGCAGTCTTTTAGAAAGACGCGGACTGGCTGCCAAAACTTTAGCTACCAGCTTCGCAAATGAGTTCACCAGACTGATCGGCCTAAAGTCCGCGGCGGAGGAAGGTGCAGGCGCCTTTGGCAGCAATTTGATGTTGGCCGAGTTGAGCAGTCAAAAAGATGCAATGTTAAGATTTTAGAATTGTTGAAACGCAGCCATTAGATCGGACTTGATGATCGGCCAACAGTGTCGATAGAAATCCCTGGTAAAGCCATCCGGGCTGGGAGCTTTTTCCGTTGGGGAGTCCTGTATGGCCCGATATATTTCGTGTTCGGAGAAGGGGGAATCCAGGACCGAGCGCATCAGCAGTAGATTTATGGAGGACCAGTTGATAGTCCAGGTGCGGGGAGCAGGCAATCCCAATATGTTAGAGAAGTGGCGAGCCAAATGCTCTTCTTTCTGTTCATGAGACCAAAGCATGGAACCGTCCTATGCAATGAGGCGAGGTATGCATTTTTTCCTTGATCGATTATTCGCCTTTAGATGAAAGAACCTCAAACAGGCGTCCCCTTCCTGCAACCAAAGGATGTGTGAGGCTTTTCTGCTACGCGAACGCTCCAGAGCAGCAAGACCCAAGACCCGAATTTTGAGATCCTTCCTCAGTAAGAACTCCTCATCAGACAGTGGTCTAATTTCTTGTGCTTTGTCCAGCCTTGCAATAACCTCGGTGGCCATTAGTAATTGCATACGGGCATGTCCAAAGAGACCCTGACTCCATTTCTTCAGACCTACTGCAAATCGTCACATCTTGTTATGCGGCCGCACCATCGGTGAGGCATGCATAATATCCTGTGACCTCAGGTCAGTCACAACTGAACTGAAACCAGGGACTTTAATCCAGAAGCTTTTAAATTTGAAACTTCGATCTGGGAAGCGAGTGAGAGGAGCCAGAATTAGCGGGCAGTGATCCGACAAGGAGGAGGAGAGGGCCTGTAACTGATGATCCATGAAAACAAGATCTCAAGCTGGGGAGCAGAACGCTCTATCCAGGCGCACCAGGGTGGGTTGGCACCGTTCATTACTCCAAGTGAAGGCCGGATTATGAAGAGGAAGCTCAAGCAACTGGGCAGCATCAAGTGCACGACGAAATGAGTTCATCCAATGGTGGCTAAAGTTGGAGTTATTCTTATCACAAGCATTGTATATTAGATTGAAGTCCCCAATACATAGCCATGGCAATGACTGCACCGGTTTATCTTGCACTAGCTGCTGCAGAAATCGGCCTTTTTCAGCATTGGTTGAAGGACCGTATACTACTGAAAGCTTGAACTGGGATTGGGATGTGGTGGCCTTCAAGACCAGGGAATGAGAAAACTCCATAATCTGCAGATTACTTCCTTGAAACACACTAGGATCCCAGGCCACAATCAAGCCCCCTCTAGTGCCATCTGCTGGTTTGAAATTGAACTCACTGAGACGTGGCCCAAGGAAATCCATAGATATACGACCATCAACGTCCGGCAGTTTGGATTCCTGAATACAAACCACATTTGCCCTGCAATCGATGATTTGTCGATGGAGGACTTCTCTTATCGCAGGGGTGTTGAGTCCACGCACATTCCATGATAGTAGAATAAGATGCTCATCCATTAGAAAAACTAAGGACACTGGAAGTACATTGCACGAAACACCACCCAACATAGCAGGAAGGCGAGCAGGCATCCACCAATAGCCCCAAGACAAGCCTCCTCCAAGGATCACACCGAATCAACCCTTCACGACACTCGAGCACAGATCTCCTCCACATCATACAAACAAACTCTAAAATGGATGAAAACTAAGAGCATCTTGACTGATCGCAGCAGCTACTAGGCCCAGTGTGCACACTCATTTCCTCAGCCACCAGGGAGGCAGTGGCACGTGTGAGTGCATCCTTCGCAAGGCAGGTTATGCCACGAATGGCAGAGATTGCCTTGGGCGGCAACTGCTGGTGGTACAAGGCCTCATACTTCTGTATGGTGGCAGCTCCTATCCTCTCTTTGTCACCGACCAGATCGAGTTCTCTGATCAGACGTTGAGTGGCCCTCATGGCCACTGGCACCGGCGTTGCCTTCTGAGCCTGCCTCCTGCTCTGTCTGGATGGATCAGTAGGGACAGACGAGGCACGGGGGCATGCCAAGGATGGTCGGAGGTGCCTGTTTGAAAAGATCCGCGAGGCGATCCATTGCAGCACTCTGATCAGCAGGCTCCCCCAGTGTGCACTCGACCATCGCGGTATCACCAAGGTCAGTTGGGTCGAGCCCACTGACGCTGGTGGGGAGGGTCGTCTGCTCTTGGGTGACCACGGGAGGCCCATCAAATGAGGAGGTCACCACATGCAGGGTCCCCGAGGCAGGTGGGCAACCCAGAGAGGGATGCTGGGCCCCAGCCGAGCGTCCGGATGGCGACAAAGTCAGGGAGACTAGCGCAACCTCCCGGCGAGTTACAGTAGCAGGCGCCAGAGCGCTGCCAGCCTCCAGCAGCATTAGGTCCGCCCACCCTCCATACTCAGCAGAGAGCTTGCCCACTTTCGGGCTGCCAAGGCAATGCAAGAGGGCACAAATAGGGTCTTCACCAGCAGGAACAGAAGAGGGCGACCGAGGTAGGTTCTGGTGCTGCACCTGGGCGGAAGACGCCAAGTGGCCTGATGTCGGAGTGGTACGGGTTGTCGAGGATGACACTGCTTTTCGGGCTACAAGAGATGCAGAGCGGCGTCGGTACCACCCTTCGTCATGATGGTGTGGGGCCTCCCGACGTCGGAGGCGCGGAGGCGACGAAGATAAAGTACGGCCGCGTGTGGCCTCTGGCAGGGTGGGGCGGCACCGCCCGGCTCCGTAGCCACGTCTGGTATGTGACGGGCTAGCCATCGATGAGCGCTCCCCCCCCCCCCCCCCCCCCCGAGCGACCCTACCAGGAGCCGCGATGCGAAGAGCCCCTAGGGCCTCGTGCTCCGCCCTCGTCCCCGTCCTGGTGATCGGGTGAGCGGAGGGGGCCGAGTTGACGACAATTGTCTGGTGGTGGCTGGTTGGAGAGAAGAAGATCATCTGGGATGCCGGCCACCCAATCAATGTGCTGCGTACGAACTTGAAAGTCCTCCTCTGAGTCTGAGGAGAGAGTGGATGGCAGAGCACTTATGCCAGACCGTGGGGAGGCATTCAGCGAAGGAAACCAGTCATGCAGCTCGACAATGTGGATAACAATCTCCACCTCGTCCCCTCCACGGGAAGTCCAGTGTAGGCGCTGAGGGAGCTCTGGGCTTGAAGAAGGTGACATGCTTGGTGCATGGCAGGCGGCTCGGGTCGGCCATCCAAGCCCAAAAGATGCAGACATCCGTAGAGTCGCGAGTGTATGAGGCAGAGTAAATGCGATCGAAGAGGCATAGATCTCCAAAGATCTGTCTAAGGCCTTGCTCACACCATGCATGCAGAGGTAAATCCTCAACAACAATCTTAACATGATACCTCCAGGAGGCTGTGACTGGCCACATACGCCACGCCCTGATCCTGAATGGAACGCCGCGATAAGTGACCATCTCACAGTGGATGGCTGCGAGCTGCTGCACCGGATGATCAAACATCACAAAGATGTCCTCTGGCCGGTGTGGGGAGATGGTCATATGACCCCTCGGAATACCAAGTTAGGAGTTGAGGACGCCGAGCATCTCTCGCGCAGAGGGATGGAAATTCCTGTCCAAGGAGTACACAACTACAACACGAGAGACCATGTTATTGTAGTCAGCCATCATAACACCGTCTGGGAGAACTACTGCAAACCCGGACGCAGGACGCCCATCAGGGAAGCCAGTGATGTGGGAGATTGGAGCCGCATTGGGTGGAGAGCCGTGAACTGCCTCTGTGTAGGAGGCGGGGCGACCGGTGGTGTGATGTAGAGGTGGAAAGGCAAGGCGAGAGAAGACACTGGGTTTGGTGGAAGACTTCCCACTAGATTGTGGTGCTCGACAAGCACGGGCAAAGTGACCACTACCACTGCAAGCAAGGCAAACTCTTTGCTCTCGGCAGTGCGTACGGTGATGTTTCGTTGATAGGCAGCGAAAGCAGTGCCCCTTGAAGTGATCTTTAAAGGCAAGCCAAGCATGGGAAGGGTGGAGGTGCTGCGGGCCTAGTGAGGGCCGAGGAGGAAGAGGCCGGCAATCTATTCGGGCGTCCTCAGAGTCCACCACCCTTAACGGTGAAAGGTCAGGTTGCTTTGAATGCTGGCGGTTGGCGTGCCGCAGTATCCCAGCGGTCGCAGGACCTCAACCATGTCCAAGCCGAGACCAGAAGGCTTCGGGGAGTTCGATATGACCATTGAGGAAGAACCCGCAGCGCGGCTAGCCGAAGGCTTTAAGGTCGAAGAAGCAGGGCGGACAGGAACCCAAATCTCAGATTTTAGACTCTGAGGCTTAGGGAAAGCTATACGCTGAGGCGATGGAGCAGGTGAAGTAATGGTCGGCGCAACAGTGACAACAGGAGGCAGGGGGCTAGTGGGGAGCCCTGGAGCAGCGGAGTGATGGCTTCCCGAACGAGAGCGGTGGAGCACAGGGTGAATGCCCCATCCTCGTCTTCAATGGATCCAATCCAGAGCTCTTCGCCATCAATGCTGGAGGAGGAGAGCAAGAAACGACAGATAGAGGACTCAGAGGCCGGCGAGGAGTAACTGTGGAGGAGGGTGAGTGGAAGGAGAGGGGAAGGTGATGAGCAGGCGACAAGCGGGGGCGAGAGCTGGAAGGTGCAGGGTGCCAGGATAGTAGGTGCGGCGACGGGTGGGAGGAGAGCGAGCACAGAGGGTCGTAGGGTGAGCGGTGAGATGGGAGGTGACGCCGGCATCGAGGACGCCGCCGGCAGGGAGGCAAGGGCTGGGGTGCCGCAGGGAGGCTCGCTCAGCTCGCTCAGCTCTCACATCGCTCCTTTTCCTTCCAAACACAACAGCTTTGGCGGGGTTTCGCTCAAACGTGAATGGAAGATGAAGCCTTTGCGTACTCCATACCACCAACGCGAGCACTCACCACGCCGTCCAGATGGTTTTAACACACAATTCTATAAAGTTTGTTGGAACATCATTAAGGAGGATATCGTTAGGATCTGAGAAGATTTCTTCAATGAGATATTTGGCCGGCTTAAGCATATTATCAGCTGACTTACAACATTGGTGCCAAAGAGCAATTGTCCAATGAGGACTAACGATTACAGGCTGATTTCTTTGCTCAATTACAGTGTCAAACTAATTACAAATTTGATGTCTAACTGCCTCCAAGCTGTAATCCTGAAACCGATCCACAAAAACAAGTACGGAATTATCAAGCAAAGAACAATTAAAGATTTTCTCGCATGGACTTATGAGTATATATATCAGTGCAAGAAAACAAAAAAGTATTTGGTTCAGCTAAAGATGGATTTTAAAAAGGTCTTTGACACAATTGAGCATGAACCCATACTGAAAATGTTACAAAGGATGGGGTTCCCAGAGAAACTGATAAATCGGGCAAGAGAAATACTAACTTCAGCTACTTATGCTATTTTATTAAATAGTATGCTAACTGGAAAACATTTTCACTGTACGTGTGTGTGTGTGGGGGGGGGGGGGGGGGGGGGGGCGGCAACAGCAAAAAACTCGTGTGGGTGGTTTCCTTGGTCTTCCATTAGACCACCTTGGTAACTTGGACAACCTGATGGTGCAATATGATGATGACACCATTTTGTTTCTAACAGCCTCTCATAAGGAAGCTTCCCTTTTTAAAAATCACCGCCATTATTTTGGTAGAGCAACTGGTCTCAAGGTGAACTTTGCCAAGTCTTGCCTAATACCTATCAACATGTCACAGGAAGAAGCCTCGGTCATCGCGGGCACGTTTGGTTGAAAATTTGGCTTATTTCCCTCTACTTTTTAGGGGTTCCTATGGGTTTTAAAAAACCTAAGGTGGAAGATTTTACTCCTTTAGTCACTAAGATTGAAAAGAAGGCTCTCAGCCACAGCCACCTGGTTATCTATGGCAGACAGGTGCACGATGATTAATAGTATGATCTGTTCTATTCCACTTTATACTATGTGTACTCTGAAGTTGAAGTTAACTCTGCTCCATGATATTGACAAAGTTAGAAAATCTTGTCTATGGAGAGGTTTGGATGTGGATGGAAAAGGAAAACCTCTTATAAAATGAGAAAGAGTAACAATGTCAAACAACAAAGGAGGTATGAGCATCGAAGATTTATTAATAATGAATATCCTTTATTGCAGAAATTGCAGGACAAGATATATAATAGAAACCATGTGCCATAGGTTCTGTTGATCCTATAGACATATTGCGTGCATGGAAAACCCTCCACACAAAATGGTGAACAAAGGTTCGTTCCAGTGGGGAGATGTGATTCGTACCTGGGACATCTATAAGCAGCATGCTGAGGTAAAAGTGGGAACGAGCCACTTGTTGATGTTATGGAATGATAAATGGGAGGGATGGCAGCCAAAATAGGATTTCCAGAGGCTTTTCCCCTTTGCAAAAAGAAAAACAACACATCCATTGCTCAATATCTCAACAATCCCGAGGTAACTCAAAATTTGTTTTTACCCTTATCAGATGAAGCTCTAATAGAATATGCAGAACTGAGAGTAATCATGGACCACATCATATCTTTTTTTTACGGTTAAGGCAGGTGCACTGCCAATTCATTATAGAAGAAGAGAAATAGTGTTCGATTACACATGCCTGAGCAGCTTATGCTGCCCCGGAGAGGTCACAATAAAAGAAAAATGTAGGAAAAGCAACCAGAGCTTCAAACCGCAAGTGTGCTATGAAATGCGGTTCTTGCCCATCTAAAGAGGTCCGCCTCCTCTTTTGCGAGCAGCGCGACATGTAGTTCGTTCTTCTCCTAACCTTGGAAAATTCTTCTGTTGCACTCCTTCCAGATATTCCATCATGCGTAAAAGATTTGACCGGCGCGCCGATTTCTCTCCCTGATGTTCATGCCCCTCGTTGCCTCTTTGAGCCAGCCTTGTGTGCTCCCGTGGGGAGTCATCTGCCGCGGTTGCACCTGCAAATTAAACCATCCAAATAGGACCACATCACATCTAGAGGACAAGAAAGAGATATGTGGACCTATCCAGCCTCGTTGTCGGTTTTCTCCCCTAAAAGTGTATATGATTGGTATTCCACAAGCATAAACCTCCCATACCATTTATATGGATCTTGCTGCACTCTTTTGCAAAATTAATTTCCAAAGTACTGGCAATCAGATTAACAAAGGAAATCGACAAGCTGGTCTCTGTAGCACAGAGTGCCTTTATCAAGGAACAGTGCATACAAGACAATTTTTTGTTTGTCTGGAATCAAGTGAGGATCTTTCAGCGAATAAAGAGGCCAATGCTTCTCCTAAAACTTGACATATCCAAAGCTTTTGATTCCGTCTTATGGGAATACCTACTAGAGCTAATGGAATATTGAGTCTTTCCTGTCAGATGGCGAGATTGGTTATCTCTGCTCCTCACTTCTGCTTCCTCGTCGGTTAAATTGAATGGAGTTCAAGGCCCTCTGATCAGGCATGCCAGGGGTCTTCGGCAAGGAGACCCATTGTCTCCCCTCATGTTCATTTTGGCAATCGACTCACTGCTAAATATTTTTCGCCTTGCCACTGAACATGGTGACCTATTAACCATGCCAGGACAGCATCACAGTATGAGAATGTCGTTATATGCCGATGACGTGATCCTATTTTTGAATCCAGTGCGGAGGGAGCTTTATATGGCAATGATGTTATTGCACAACTTTGGTGAAGCTTCAGGGCTCATGATTAATGTGACTAAAAGCTTCAGGGAAATTTTCCAGTGCAGTACTTTGGGTGCCGTTGACTCCCGGGAGACTGAGAATGTTGCACCTGCAGAATATAAGTGATCGTGTTTATAACAAACTGGCAGGGTGGCAGGGCTCGCTATTGAGCTTTGGCAGACGGAGAGAACTCTTACAATCTGTTCTCAGTTATATTCCCACTTACATTATGACGGCACTCAAGCTACCGAAGAAAATTTTCAAGGATCTGGATAAGGCGAGGCAACGCTTTCTTTGGTCTGGTACACAGCAATGGTGGTTAGTGCAAGGTCCAATGGTCAACTGTCTGTCGCCCATTCCGGTATGGTGGTTTAGGAATAACTGACCTACAAAAATTCAGCCGCGCACTTCTTCTTCGATGGCCATGGAACAACTGGACACACCCTGAAAAACTCTGGAATGGCACGGAATTGCCAGTTCATATGATGGACTTAACACTCTTCTCGGCTGCGACAGTGGTCACTGTGAAGAATGGCAGAACAGCTAAAGTCTGGCTCTCAAGTTGGCTAAAAGGATATGCACCAGCTTTCATGTTCCCGCTTTTATTTAAACATAGCAGGGACAAGCATAAAACAGTGGCTGAGGCGCTTAATGGGAAAACATGGATACATGACATCCTACCCAACATCTCTGCAGGGTTGCTAACTGAATATATTCAGTTGTGGACCATGATTGAGGACATGGACATGGACTTAGCGACTCCTGAAGAGGACATGATAAGGTGGAAATTTACATTATCTGGACAATATTCTACGAGATCTACATATCTTTTGCAATTTGAGGGGGGTACACGATCAACTTTCCCTGAAACAGTATGGAGAATATGCGCGCCACCACGCTGTAAACTATTTATCTGACTGTTGCTCAGGAATAGAGTGTGGACGGCAGATCGATTGCAGCGCCGAGGATGGCCAAACAGTTACTTTTGCAGTTTGTGCTACCGAAAATTAGAGACACCGTTGCATTTATTTGTTGAATGCCCTATGTCCCGACAAATTTGGGTGCATATCAGTGACTGAATTCACGAGCCTCAATTGCACCCCGCTAACTGGACTGATCAGAGTTCAATCAATGACTGGTTCACAAAGATGACAGGCAAACTGAAAACTCCATGAGAAAAGGGCACCTCTTCGCTCATCATTGCCACCTTTTGGACTATCTGGAAGGAACGCAATGCTCGGGTTTTCCGATCCGAAGAAAGGATGACTCAAGAAGTAATTGCAGAACTACAGAGTGTAGTGTCAAATTGGTGTTTGGCAGGGGCGAAACACTTGTCGGCAGCCCTTTTAGGGGAGGAAAACGTTTAGGTTTGCCCCTTTAGTTGCCTTTTTTCGTTTTCATTTAATTGTGGTAAATGTACGTCTCGTACATTCTATATCACTGAACCTGTATTTTCCTCTTATAATTGAACGCCGATCTTGGTACCGATTTTCGAAAAAACCCATTTATAAGGATATGGAAGTCAAAGAAGACTAAGAAACTTCAAATCTCCATGTGTTTGATGTTCAATGACAGGATAAACTCTAGGAGTCTTCTAAGAAAGAAGAATTACAAAATTCAAGGGGAAGATTACGCTATGTACTCTATGCAACTCTGGTATTGAGAATATACATATCATTTTTTTTACTTCTGCAGCTGCAGCACATAATGTTGGAGTCATCTAGATATAAATTAGAACCATAATACTTAGTTCTTTGATACAATCATTCTGGCTAAACAGCAATGACAAAGGCCACATTTTATGGGGATCTTCTCGATTGCTACATGCGAAATTTGGAAACTGAGGAATGCGAAAAAATTTAAAGGAACACACCCTTTTTTTACTCTTGGAAAGTGTTTTATCAGCAACGTTAAAATTCAATGCCTCCATTTTAAAGCTATTGATAAAGATAGGATAATGGAGTGGGATGTAGGTCTCTAGTGGTGTTATGTTCCTACCTCAGGAAGAACTCTGCCCCCTTGGTCTTACAATCTCTGTTATTCACAATTTAAATCTGTTTATCTTTGTTTGATTAATATTATACACAGTAAGGGATTTCCTTACTATTTCCTTCAATATATTTTAGTGACTATAAAATGCACGACGGGAGATTTTGTGTGCTGCTTGGAAATATATGACAAAAAGATTAAGGAAAACTGGAACTTACTAAATATATATGGGGCTGCACAAAATGACAAGAAATAAGATTTTCTTGCTGAATTAGCATCTTTTTTTTTTGATAAAAATAAGGTGGCTTATATAGCAGGGGGAGATTACAATATCCTTAGAAAAGTGCCGGAGAAGAATAAAAAATTTGTACCAAATAGATTTACATATCTTTTAGATAATGTGATAAACATAAATGAACTCAGGGAGATAGCTATTTCAGATGGTAAATTCACATGCATGGTCAAATAAAAAAACCACCCTGGAAGCCCTGGATAGGGTTCTTGTTTCTAGAGAATGGGAAATCTTATTCCCCAATTCTTGTATTAGGAAAAAACCAAGAGAATTCTCTGACCATAACTCCCCGATTTTGCAACTGGAAATACTCATAATAAGAAAGGGTCATTTTTCCACTATGAAATACTCTGGGCGAAACAGCCTGAGTTTTTACCTCTGGTAGAGAAAATATGAAAGGAACCCACCAGATATCGTAAGGCTTTGGACAGGTAATATTCAAATTGAAAAAATTCAAGATTTTTTTAAGGGCTGGGAAAATTATAGAGCTGGAAATTGTAAGAAAAGGAAGATAGAGATAAGTGATAAACTTCAAGAGCTTGAGTTGAAAGAAGAAAGCAATCCATTGAATGATCAAGAATTCAATATGAAAATGCAATTACAAAAAGAATGGCTTGAAATTGCAAAAATAGAGGAACTTTATTGGTATAAGAGAAGCAATGAGACATGGCTCCTAAAAGGATACCATACTACTGAATATTTTCATATATAGAGTAGCTAATGGGCAAAAAAAAGGTTCCATATTTTATCTGCAAAAAGGAGATGAAGTAATTGAAGGTTTTGAAAAGTTATTCGATCATGTCACATAGTACTATAAGACTTTGTTTCTTCTGTCGGCAAATCGACGGCACGCTACTCTAGCAATTCTACCGCATTACTCAAGAAACATACGAGTAAAGAGGTCATAGATCGTTACTATAGACACGTAGCGCAATGGAAGATCTAGTCGTAGATGAGCGTCAGTGTAGGGGAAGTAGAGGACCACATTTGTCTCGTCCTCATGACAGCAGCAGGTAGACGATCACGTTCGTCTCCTTCACGTTCTCGTCACAGCAGCGAGTAGACTATGGCGTTGCCATAGCCGATCAGCGCAACAGTAGCTGCAGCGCCTCCACGGAGTCCACACGTTTGACTTTTTAGAGTGTTCTGTGGAGGCCTCTATTGGGAAGGTTCGTCTGAGGCTTCTACCGTTGCCACAAAGATTCTTATGAGGCATGCTTCTTACGGGCTGCCACGCGGGAGGTACTGGAAGACTTTTCAAAGGGCTCCAAGTTAGACAGATCCCCCTTCTCAAATAGATAAAGAAGAACCCTATCGCCTAAAGAGGATTTATTGCCCGGAACTAGCTATCCCTGGAGGGAGGGCCCGGATCCTGATAGTGCTGGAGTACACAGGTCGCCTGTTCTGGAACTTCCGGTCCCAATCAGAGGTACGGGGAGGAATGCCGTGCGCTGATGTGCTAGCACCACGCGTACGACAAGGGTTTCGTCATGAGGCCTGCGAGAGGTGGCGGCTAGGGCTGTCACGTGGTGGAGTAATCCGCCCCTAACTCCACCTCTCATATTTATAGGCACGCTAATGGTCTTTTAGTCACAGGCCCTGTATTACCATAATTGTTTGTGGATCAAATATCCAACAGATCTTAATCCAAATTGTTATGATTGCCTCTTGTGCATATCATCAACAATCTCCCACTTGCACTAGAGACAATCATATAGGAAAGCTTTTCAATATTCCAACCCCTTAAGTGTGTGACCTATTAGGTTTATGTGTAATCGATCATGAATGGAAACCGTTTCCAAATCACAAGTTAGCAGAGGTACCAAGCATGATATATTGACTCCCGAATGTACATAAAGATCATATCAGATGAACCTAGATACATTCAGATGCTAATCCCTTTGTCACACTGTCGAAGTGTGGACTATGACACTTCCCCCGGTACTACTAAGAAGTAGTCCACGAAGGTTTGTATTCAGATGGGGCGCTAATTAAGATCAAGAACAAGAGGTGAACACAGAGAGTTTTTAGTGGTTCGGCCCGCCTAATCGTAATACCCTACTCCACGGGATGATGTTGACTGTATGAGTATGAGTGTGTAATAGCTTAGCTGAGATTGGGTTGCCTCTGTTTTGCTTAGATTCTACTGTGCAGCGCAACCCTTTTATATGCCAAGGACTGGCTGTTACAGTATGTGCTTGGCACGACAGGTGGCTCCGACTGTGTAATAATTGCCCTATACACGATCTATGGTGTTAAGGGTGGTTAATAACATGATAACGTGCCTTAACAGCAGTGTTACCGCTCTTGATAGTCCTCTAATCGTGTGTCATTAATATAGCATTAATGACGCGTTAACTAGGTTTTGTAACGACCGTTTGATAGCCCTTGAATGTCCGCGCCATTGGAGATCCTGCTGTCTTCCCGTTGCAGACTTAGGTCCAGTAGTGTGACACATGGCAGCTCCGGAGCTTCCCTCTGCGGGGAGGCAGGTATGGAGCTACTAGACACGTGGTAGCACCGGAGCTTCCCCTGTCGGGGAGGCAAGTCCGGTGCTCCGGGACATGTGGCAGCGCTAGGGCCACCCTAAGAAGGGAGGCAGGTCCGACACTACATGACACGTGGTAGCACCAGAGCCACCGCAAGGAGGGAGACAGGTCCGGCACCACGGGACACGTGGCAACACTAGAGCCACCCCAAGGAGGGGGGCATGTCTGGTACTGCGGGACACGTGTTGCCTCCGGAAGTCTTCAACACTGAAAGATGGAACTCGACGCATCCTCTTCTAGTACGAAGGGATACCTGGTATGCAGGGTATCGACAATGGCCCCGGGCTCACCTCTGGTGAGATTATGAGGTTTCAATATCGGAGGTGGGGCCATTATCTCTCCCACATTTTGCTTCAGGCTTCTCCTTGGAACACGTCATCCTTCTTTATTTGGTAGGTGAGATACACGACGTGCTGTTCTCACAAATTTGAAGGACGCCGGTTCTCAATACTATTTCCATATTGGTTCCCAGCATAATCTCTGTAGTCCTGTCAGGCCGGTGCCCTCGGGCTTCCAACTTCCCATGATGACAACGGTTCGCCTGGTGCGATTTTTTGACAAAGTGGACCCGGGACCCCTTTTCATTGATGAGGTAACTTCACAGAGCGTGATTTTGCCCAAACGCAGTTTCCATCCAAGCGTTGCGGAGGCTTACTAAAGGGAGAAAATCTGCACGGGAAGAGAACTCCTTACACTTATTTGATCTTGTGCTTTGTGCTCTCCGCCCTTGCATCACTTTTTCCACTTCAGCTCCACTTTGTGGCGATAGAGTTGGGACTTCCTTCCAGCAAGATCAAGAGCAACAACGAGTTGTCGAGAGTCCGCACCTACATGGGGTGGTCGAGTGATTCCTTCAAGAACTCTACTCGCTTCGGCAAGCTCCCCTTCAAGAAAGGAAGCGCCAACGAGATCGTGTACTTCTCAGCATTTGCCAAGGTGGGGCTCATCCCGCCTTTCTCAAGCTTCTTGTTGATGTTGTTGGACTATGGTTTGCAACTCCACCACCTCGGCCCCCATTCCTTCTCGCTGGTGGCGACTTTTGTCCATTTTTGTGAGATGTGGGTGGGTGTGCCGCCCTTCATCGCACTCTTCCAGACCTTCTTCACGGTCTGCACAACTGGGAAAGGAAATGAGTTCTTGGCTTCTACTAGTTCGTGAGGCATAGGAATCCACCCTTCAAGTACATGAAGTCATTTCCTTCCGGGAAGTGGGATGGCTAGAAGAAGGATTTGGTGATCATCAGGGTGGAACGCCATGACATGCTGAAGCTGCTCGACGGCCTTGCCACCACCGACATCGACAACTGGGAGGTTCTCCCGAAGCTGATGAAAGAGTACAACCAGATCTTGTCAAGGATCCGAAGTTGCATGGAAGGGGGGGGTGACCCCTCTAATGGTGATTGCAAACTTACTGAGCAACCGTTGGGCCCCGCTAAAGAAGAGGGAATGGACTGCATGGACATTCTTTGGAGAAATGGACCCATACCAGATTGATGTTGGTCTCGGGTCAAACTTGGATGAAAAGGCTTTGAAGCTTCATTTTCGGATCCAACGCCTACAATGGGCGCTAGTTCCGGCAAGTCAACTCCGGTCTCGGCGCCAGCGATGGGCTATGGGTTCAAAGTCCCTTCTTAGACGCAGGAGGTCCCTACTGAGGTGACACCGATGGATGCTTCGAACTATAAGATGAAGTCCGGAGCCTCTGCCCCACCGGCGATGGTGGGTTCTGGCTTCGGCCGTCCCAGAAAGAAGATTTGTGCCGACTGGAGCGGCAGTGTCCCTAGGTAAGGGTCGGCTCTTTAGTTTGTGTCTTGATTTTGTTTTTTTCTTTTTCATGAATTCTCTATCCTTTGTTTCCAGAGTATCAAGAGTTTCTGCTCCAACACCCGCAAATGCCTCAGCCCCAGAGACCACACCATCTGGAGCTTCTGATGTTGAAACGACTCCTCTGATGGTTGAGGCAGTCGACCACGTAGCTCTGGTGCATACTAGCACCGAGACGACCTCAGTACCAGCGATCAAAGAAGAAGCCACGATTGCGCTGGAGCAAACTTCAACTACTTCAGAGCCATCACCAAAGGTACTCACGCTAGTACCAGAGACTTCGGAAGCTGCGGCTGAAGATCTGATGCCAGCTACGGAGGCGACGGAGCCATTGGTGGAAGATCCGACTGCGGGACCTTCTTCATCTGCACTGATGGCTGAAGATCCGGATGCGAGACCCTCCTCGTTAGTGCTGGAGGGAGAAGATCCCACTGTGGACCTTCCTTCCCTCACCGGGGATAGATGAACTTCCGGAGATCATTCCTGTCGACGTGGAGCTGTTGGAGTCCATGCTTGTGCCATGGGCTCCAACGACTACCCCAGAAGACTTGGAGGAACCAGAGGACGAACCTCAAGATGGTCCGGAGCCAATCCCTCTGGTGTTGTCGATTGACAATGCCTGCTCCAGCCTCTGGCTGGTCCAACTCGCCTTTGACTACAATTGCAAGTCTCTTGAATAAGAGCGCAACATCTTGAGGCGTTGGTGTCAAAAGTTGTACTTCGAGACAAAGCTGACACAACCCCAACTTGCGGACCAGAAGGAATGGGTGGAACCAGAGAAGGCCCGACAGTCGAGCCTGAACAAGGTGCTAGCACGCTCAGAATGCCAATGAAGTGGCTGAAAGCCGCTCGGGGAGTCTCAACATTGTGAGGGAACAACTCCTCAAATGTCAGGATGAATTGGACAATAAAAGGATGAACTCCAAAAAAGAGAGGATGAAATCTCTCAGAAGTTGGCATGCGGCGAGCAGAACTTGGCTGACCGCGTGGAAAAATTCATGTCCTGGTGCGATCAAGAGAAGCACCAAGTATGGATGGCAGGAGAAGGTGTCAGCAAGAGAGAAAATGTTGTCTCTGCCAGGGAAGATAAGGTGAAGGCGAAGGACCTTGCGGAAAGGCCAGGCCACATATACCTTCGAGAGAAGCAGATCGCTGACTAGGATAAGTTGCTAGCTGAACAGATCCAGCAGCACGTCAAAGAGGTCAAGCGATTCTCGAAGGAAGGTTCTGCGGAGCTTTTGTCTGCAAGGAGGTCACTGGAGGAGCTTCGAAGCTCAAGAGCAGTTGAGTCCCAACAGATATGGGACTTCCTCGGGTGAGCAAATGAAGCTCTGGCACTTTTTGGATTTAGCCCGGTCTAACCGGCTGATCCGGAGCCAGAGATGGATAAGGCACTGGTGGCGCTTAACTCCGCATGCACTAAGATGGAGGCTCTGGGAGATGTGGTCATCGACGAGGTCGAGACTGAAGGGAAATCTCTGGTTAGGAACGTCATAGAGTATGTTCTGACATGCTTATGAAGCCGAGACTCCTCAATGTCTCTAGCTCTGGTGTTTGAAGGACCCATCTCCGAGGAGGAGGAAGCTGCCAAGGCCAGCATCCAAGAATGCCGAGAAAGTTGCTTCATTCTTCGTGAGGAACTCCAGTAGCTAGGACCTTCCTTTTTGTACCTTCACCTTGTAAATCTCTAATTTTAAATGAATGAAATCCATTCGAATTCCATTTTCGTCTTCAATACATTACCCTTTATCTTGTTGGCCCCCTGGTAGATGTATTCAATTTATTGAAGACATCAACCATCAGGATTTTGACAATGTCTTGAAAACATGATTACTCCGAACTCATAGCTAGCATGATGGCTCCAAGGTTCGAGTCTTGCTTCCGAAATCTCCGAGGACCCTTTTTTACGTCGAAGGCGGGCCCCCTAGGAGTTGTCGAAGCTTAGTTGTTTCGACGATGCCCAATGTCAACGCGTAAAACATTGATGGCGGGCCCCCTGGGAGTTGTCGGAGCTCAGTTGTTCCGACGGCGTCCACTGTGAATGCGTAAAACATCGACGGCGGGCCCCCCAGGGGTTGTCGGAGCTTGTTGCTTCGACAACATCCACCATCGCCCGTGCAGATTTCCGTCAATTGTTCATTTTCCCTGCGCATGAGAGACAAGAAAAGCAGTCATATTCGTCTTGTTGCATATGGCTTATTGTCCTTATTTGAATTTTAGATCCTAACAAAATCACTATGATACCATAAGTATATTGATTAAACTTCCTTAGATCCGAATGCTTTCCAGACCCGCCTTACTCTGACCCACAAGAATAGGTAGAGTGGCGTATTCAGGGTGCCGGACCAGGCTAAGTCGTTAGCGCACTCCGGACCTATCATTGGCTTTGGTTTTCAGGCAAGTAGACCATCTAGCAATACTAAGATCCGATAGAAGATTATCAATAAAACTTATATGTCACTTGAGTCTCTAGAACTAAATTTCAAGTGGATTGCACAACATTTCTATTGACAAGAAGGTAAAATATGATAAAAATAATGAGCTTGCGCAAAATTAATGCACGCAGAGTCTGCTTGCACATAAATGTATTTCATTATAGGTCCGAATAACAGGAGAGACAAGGACACACTTAAAGTATAGGACCAAGTTAAGTGTGCTATTCATTTTGTACTAACCCAGGGAAGGTAAAGACACAACTAAAGTACAGGACCAAGTTAAGTGTGCTTTTGATATAGGAGCAACCCAACTCTTTTCATAGACTCTATGAAATACATTTTATACAATTACATACTCACCTCTGTTTAACTAAGTATAGAACTTGCGAAGGTGCTCAATGTTCGAAGGATTGGGGATTGGTATCCCATCTTCTGTTGCCAATCGAACACATCTGGGACAGGAAACTTTGACTATTCGAAAGGGACCTTCCTAGCTAGGGGAAACTTTGTTCATCCCTTCACGAGTAAGTATTCTTTGCAGCACCAGATCGCCTTCTTCTAGCTGCCAGTTGCACATGTACCTTTGGTGATAACGCCAGAGTGCCTAGTGATATCGCGCATTTTGGGCAGATGCTTGGCACCTTGCCTCTTTAATGAGGTCTAGGTCTTACACGCTGGAGCTGGTCCTGCATGGCTTCGTCGAAGGTCTGGACCCGGAGAGCACCCACGGTGATCTCCAGAGGAAGGACTGCTTTAGCTCCGTACACCAAGAAGAAGGGTGTTTCTCCTGTTGCTCGGCTGGGTGTTGTTCGGCTTGCCCACAAAGCAGACGGAAGCTCTTGAATTTAGCTGGCACCATGTTTCTTCAAGTGCTTATAAGTGCGTGTCTTGAGTCCCTTGAGTATCTCTGCGTTTGCTCTCTCAGCTTGGCCATTGCTTGCTGGATGAGCTACTGATGTATAACTAACTTGTATGCCAAGTTCTTTGCAGTACTCTTGGAAAGCTGCACTTTTGGAATGGGTTCCGTTTGTCAGTGATGACTCTGTCCAAAACTCCAAATCTGCAGACAATGGACTTTAAGAATTTAATGGTTGATTGTTTGTTGATAGTCACAACTGGAGTTACATCCAGCCACTTTGTGAACTTGTCGATGGCAACGTATAAGAATCATTACCCTCTAACGGCTTTTGGGAAGGGTCCCAAAATGTCCATCCCCCCACGCAACGAATGGCCATGTGGGAGAAATAATCTGCAGTGACTGTGCTGGTGTATGAATCTGCTTCGCGTGGAACTAGCACGCTTCACACTTCTTGGCAACCTCGACTGCATCTTGGAGTGCTATAGGCCATTTAAAACCATGCCGGAAAGCCTTGCCAACCAGCGTGCGAGATGACACGTAGTTCCCGCACTCGCCTCCATATATTTTTACAGGAGTTCGCAACCTTCTTCTCGATAAATGCACCTCATCAGAATGCCGTTGGCACCCCGTAGGTAGAGATCCCATTCTACCAACGTGTATCTTTTAGCCAATCTGACAATTCGCTCAATGGATACACCAACTTCAGGAAGGATGTTCTCTTTCAAGTAGTGTCGGACCTCCGAGATCCATGCACCGAGACTGACTTGAGCTTCTAGATCTTGCGCGCTTGGTTGCTCGAAGCTTCCTGTAGCGCGTACAATCCTTGGTGGACACCATGGTAATAGGGCCACCGGGACCACCAACTTGGGGTGCTGGTTTTGCCCCCATCACTCAGTTCAGCAGGCTGAGCGGCATGTGCTGATAATCTCCTGACAAAAACCCCTTCGGGTGCTTGAGACCCGGTTGAAGCCTTCGTCGAGAGGTCATCAACTTTAGCATTGTTGAGACGCTGGACATGGCAGAGGTCTAGGACATAGAAGTCTTTCTGCAACTTCTGGATTTCAGGTAGATAAGCAGCAAGTTGAGGGTTATTGCAACTACATTTATCTTTGACTTGTTTGATGATGAGTTGCGAATAACCCTTTACCAGCAGCTGCCGGACGCCATATGATAGCGCCACCTTGAGCCCGAAAATTTGAGCTTCATATTCCGCCATGTTGTTGGTTGCCTTGGAGATGAGGCGCACCATGTACTTGACCTTCTCCCCGGTTGGAGCGAGGAGAAGGATTCCAGCTCCAGCCCCCTGCTTCTGCATGGAGCCATCTAAGTAGAGAGTCTAGTGAGGCTCAGTGAAGACCATGACCTTAGGTTCTGACTTCTGCTCGTTGAGGCCCTCTGGAGTCGATGAAGAAGGTGTCCACTCCGCCACGAAGTCATCCATCGCCTGACTCTTGATTGCATGTCAAGGCAGGAATTCGAGGTCGAATTCTTCCAACTTCACTACACACTTGGCGATATTTCCCGTAGAATTGGGATTATGTAAAATTGCTCGTAGTGGATAAGAGGTTACCACTGATGTCTTGTGGGCTTGGAAGTGGTGATGAAGCTTCCTTGAGGTAATAAGAACTGCGTACAACAGTTTATGCACCTCAATGTACCGAGTCTTGGCATCATGAAGTACTTCACTGATGAAGTACATAGGCTGCTAGACAGTTCAGACCCTCTCGGAGGGGTCCGAAGCTTCTTCTTCATCAACCCAGACCCTCCCGGAGCGGTTCAAATCTCCTTCTTGAGTGGTAGATACTCCCTAGGATGAGGGAGGCCACAGGCATCTTGCCTTTAGGATCCATGCCTAGGGGTTGGGACCCAGACTCGCCTTCAAGTAGCTTTGGACCCTCCTGGAGTGGTCTAGGCTCCTTAGTTGAAGATGTTTCTGGTCTTTCCGCAACCAAAACCATGCTGACAACCTCTGCAGTTGCAGCGATGTAAAGCAGAAGAGGCTCACCAGGCTCCAGAGCTACCATGATTGGTAGTGTGGTGAGGAGCTGCTTGAGCTCTTGGAATGCCTTTTCTGCTTCTTTAGACCAATGGAATGGTCCGAACTTCCTCAACAGCTTGAAGAAGGATAGCACCCGCTCTGCCAGCCTTGAGATGAACCAGCTGAGTGAAGCTAGACACCCAGTAAGCTTCTGGACATCCTTGATACAGGATGGAGGCCACATCTCTTCGATGGCTTTGATCTCGGCCAGATTTGCCTCAATTCCTAGATGAGTCACTAAGAAACCAAGAAGCTTTCTAGAGCTAACCCCGAAGACACACTTGTTTAGGTTGAGCTTCGTGCGCGTCTGGCGCAGCCTGTCAAAGACGGATTGAAGATTGTCAACGAGTGAATTTTTGTTCTTCATCTTGACAACGATGTCATGGACGTAGACTTCCACCAGATCCTTAATCAGCTCCCCAAAATTTTTGTGCATGGCTCACAAAATTAGAGGCAACATTTTTGAGACCAAAAGGCATGGTATTGTAACAATGCCACACATCTATGTGATGAAGGCAGTATGCTCTTCATCTTCCTTAGACATTGGAATTTGATGATATCCAGAATACGCGTCTAGGAAGCACAGTAGTTCACACCCGGAGGTTGAATCCACTATTTGATCTATTCTTGGTAGTGGAAAATGGTCTTTTGAACATGCCTTATTCAAAGTGGTGTAGTCGATGCACATATGAAGCTTCCCACTAGCCTCTGGAACAACGAGTGGGTTTGCCAGCCACCGTGGAAGATGAACCCCCCAGATGAATCCAGCGTCAAGCAGCTTTTTGACTTCTTCTCTGATGAACTTCTGTCGCTCAACAGATTGCTTACAGGGCTTCTGTTGTATAGTTCGTGCATCGGAGTATATCTTTAGATGGTGCCCGATCACCTCCCTTGGGATCCCAGATATTTGTGACGGTTGCCATGCAAACACGTTGACATTTTCCTGGAGGAAAGTGACGAGCGCGAGTTCCTATTTTTCACCCAGACCTCCCGATATATGAGTGGTCTGGGTGGCATCAGAACAGATTTGGACGACTTTGACGGGAATGTTGGTGTTGTTGCTTGGTTGCACATGAGGTGTAGAGGTTGAGCCACACTAGTGTGAGCCTCGATGGTTGTTGAGCAGTAACTCCAGCAGTGCGATCCCCTCGGATTTGGAGGACGCCTGATGGAGTTGGCATCTTCAACATGAGGTAGCCGTAGTGGACCATGGCCATAAACCTATATAGGGTTGGCCTGCCTAGGATTGCATGGAAGGGGAGAGTGATGTGTCTCACATCAAACACCAGCTTCTCGGACCTATAGTTGTCCCATGTCCTGAAAGTCACCGGTAGAGTAACCGACCTGAGAGGTGTGATGGCTCCCGAACCTACTCCAGAGAATGGGCATGAGGGCCTGTGGTCTGAGAGGTTGAGTTGGAGCTTCACAAAACCGGCGAAGCTGAGGAGGTTGAGGGTCGCTCCTCCATCCACCAGGACATGGAAGAGCAAGATATTGTTGATAGACGGGGAAACCATCAAGGGAAATTGTCGAGGTCCTGCCATGTTTTTTCAAACAATCCAAAGCATCAAAAGTAATGGAAGTATCCATCTACTTCTAATGGGTTTTGCCTTGCCGGTAGGAGCAGTGGCAGCCATCTCTCGACGCATAGTCTTGAGAATGCATTGGGAGGTTATGTCCCAGGACCCTCCATACATCATATGGAGAGTCTTCTGATGCTCGTTGTCAGAGATGTCGGAGTTGTCGTTGACGGTGTTGTAGACCACCTTTAACGCCTTCTTGGCGTCTTGGAAGCCTAGCTCCTGATCAGATGGAGCTTCGTCGACCTTTTGCTTCCCTTCCTGCTGGCGAAATGGGTCTCGTCTTGATGCTTCCTGTTGCATTCAGCAAGCCTCTTGACCGCGCAACAGTCTTCTAGATTGTGGCTTGCATATTTGTGAATTGGACGCCACATCTTTTCAGCTTCACCATCTTCAGATGATGGTCGAGGTCGCTTGTCGGGCGTCGCCCTCGACCACCAGGTGCTAAAGCAGCGACAATGGTAGGTGTGCCGACAAGTGACTTCTTCTTGCCACTTGACTTTTTCTTATTTTTACTACTGTCA
Source organism: Tuctoria greenei (assembly GCA_036927565.1). Taxonomy (NCBI): domain Eukaryota; kingdom Viridiplantae; phylum Streptophyta; class Magnoliopsida; order Poales; family Poaceae; genus Tuctoria; species Tuctoria greenei. The sequence continues at coordinate 120,328,657 of JAYESD010000004.1, forward strand.
GAGGCAGTAGCTTCAGTTTTGGAGGTAGATTTCTTGGCCTTTGCAGCTGGTTTGGAATGCATCTCATGGCCCTCCGCAGCTCTGACGCATTAGTCAAGCAAGCTAAAGAGTTCCGTGATGCTGCTGACATGCTTGGTTGCCAGCTTCTCTAGCATCTTCTTATATGTAATTACCTGTTAGAATGCAACGACGACAGAAGCGTTGGAGATAGAAGGAATGGTGTTCTGTACCTGAGAGAATCGCTGGATGAAGGATCGTAGCGACTCTCCCGACTTCTGTTGTACGACGAATAGGTCTAGCTCGGTGCCAGGTCGGGTGTAGGAGCTCCTAAAATTGGTAGTGAACTGGCGACAGAGTTCCCCTCAACTATAAATGGAGTCGGGAGGTAGGCTCATAAACAAGGACCTTACATTCCCAGTTAGATCCCCAGGTAAGGAGTTGGCCATCACGGCCTTATTGCCTCCAGCCGCGAGGATGGTGGTGGAGTTGATCAGATGAAATTCGACGGGGTTGACTGTCCTGTCGTATTTTTCCGGCAGATGAGGTTGGATCTTGGGTGGCTACTCGACCATGCGGATATGCATGGAAAGACCCGAACAGCCGCTCCCAACTACTAGAGGAGAAGGGTTTTCTCGAGCAATTTGCCTCTCACGAGCACGCTCGATATTGACGCGGCCATCCTGCCTCATGTAGCGGCGGTCGAGCTCCGATCGGGGGTCCTGAGTCGGGAGCCTTATCTCCATGTGAGTACGGCGAGCCCCGGAGGGCAGTGACATCACTTGTTGGGAGGGTGCACATCTCCTGGGCTGCGATGTCTAAGGACCAAGTCTACCAGACAAGGTCCTATTACGAGAAGGTGCCTGCCCTGCATGGGGCAGACCTTGGTTGCTAATCGCATTGCCTGCAACTGCAACCAAATGCTCAACATCAGCGCGCCATTGTTCCAGCATGGCCGGATGAGCTCCAGGCACCAGAAGACGCTGGAGTAGAGTTCGCGCTGCGTTCAGCGCATTCTCCAGGTTGTTTGTCGATGCAGTGACCGACATGAATTCACCATCCTGTTGTCCAGCAGGGGCTGCTGGAGCAGGTGGTGGGAGTGGTGCGACGCCTGTCGCGACAACAACGTTGGCCGACTGCTACACACTGGATGGATTTCCCCCAATGGGTTGTATAGCCGGTCCATTGGATGAAGCGGCAACGAAGTTTGCCATCTTGAAATCTTACAATGCTCCCCTTCCTGGCGCGCCAAATGTCGAAGTGTGGACTAGGACACTTCCCACGGTACTACTAAAATGTAGTCCACAGAGGTTCGTATTCGGATGGGGCGCTAATCAAGATCAAGAGCAAGAGGTGAAGACAAAGAGTTTTACATGGTTCGGGCTGCCTGACCATAATACCCTAGGGGTGTATGTTGATTATATGAGTATGAGTGTGTACTAGCTTAGCAGAGATTGGGTTGCCTCTGTTTTGCTTAGATTCTACCGTGCAGCGCAACCCTTTTATATGCCAAGGATTTGCTGTTACAGTATGTGCCAGATCTGACAGGTGGCCTTGGCTGTAATAATTGCCCTATACACGATCTATGGTATTAAGGGTGGTTAATAACATGATAACATGCCTTAACAGCAGAATTACCGGTCTTGATAGTCTTTTGATCTTGCATCATTAATATAGCATTAATGACACATTAACCAGGTCTTGTAACGACCATTTGATAGCCCTTGAATATCCATGCCGTTGGAGATCCCGCTGTCTTCCCATTGCAGACTTAGGTATGGAACTGTGACATGTGGCAGCTCTGGAGCTTCTCTCCGCGGGGAGGCAGGTCCGGAGCTACTGGACACATGGCAGGACCGGAGCTTCCCCTGTTGGCTAGGCAGGTCCAACGCCCTGGGATGCGTAGCAGCGCTGGAGCCACCCTAAGACGGGAGGCAGGTTCTAATGAGTAGTTTAGGCTCGATCTTCCGAAAGGTATGTTGATTGGGGTGGAGAACTCGAAGTTGATGATCCGTGGCACTCAGCGGTTCGAGTACCCCTGCAATCACTACACCACGTCTCCGTTGGTTATCGACTGTGCTGCACACGCTAGACCTCACCAGGAAGGCTAATCCCTGCAAGTGCAACCGAGAACACGAGCAAGAACGTCGAAGACACGATCGGAAATCACGAAGTTGGGGTCTCACAAACCGTAGAACAGCGATATTATTGATCTAAGCAAAACCCACCAAATATGACCTGCGGATACAGTATTTATAGGCTAGGGTTCGACCAAAACATGATTAGACGCGTCCCAAATGGACTCTTATGGGATACAAGGCCCAAAGGCCCGATTCGGTGGTGCAGCACTGGACAGAAATCTGGACTCGACTTGTTTCAACGATTCCCAATGACTCCGGAGGAATTTTGAGGTGGGACTAGAACCATTGGAAAGTTTATCTTCTCCTCTGTCTTTGCATATGTATAATGTCGAAAACGGAGTCCATATGCCTCCTGGCCGTCCGTTTTAAAGTGGACTGCTCTTGGACTCCAAGTTGAACTCGAGTCCGAGTTGTAAACTGTTTCCATCAACTTGTGGACGTCCCAGCTGGTTCTCCATGCTCCCAAGGCCTCTTTCCTTCACTTGTTGATCTTATCCATTATTCCTAATAACAATTAAATCATCACATAGCAATCTATTCTCAAACTCACATGCAAAAGAAGTTAGGAACGAATTCACCTGCTGATTTAATAACCGTGCTCGTGCTCTTGTGATTGGTCCTTGCAGTTCAATGTGCGTCTCCGCTGTTGTAATGTCCTCATCATCCTCCCCCTCTTGAATTGGAGTCGTCCTCGACTCAAGTTCATCTTCTTCTCCCAAATACGGTCGTAAATCTGAAATGATAAATGTAGGACTAACCCCAAAATCGGGAGGCAATTCAAGCTTATATGCATTATCATTAATATTTTCAACGATCTTAAAAGGACCAGCAGCTCGTGGCATAAGTTTAGATTTTCTCAAATCGGGAAATCGCTCTTTTCTCAAATGTAACACACCAAATCACCCGGTTCAAGTTTTATTTCTTTTCTACCTTTACTACCTGCAATCCTATACTTCTCATTCATCTTTTGAATATTTTTCTTTGTAGTTTCATGCATCTTAAGAATGAATTCAGATCATTGTGTAGCATTCAAATTTATAGTTTCAGAAGGAGGCAAATATAGTAAATCAATAGGAGCACGGGGATTAAAACCATACACTACCTGGAATGGACTTACCTTCGTCATGGAGTGAACGGATCTGTTGTAAGCAAATTCTATATGTGGTAAATAGTCCTTCCACAACTTCAAATTTGTTTTCAAGATAGCCCGCAACATAGTGGATAAAGTACGATTAACTACCTCGGTTTGTCCATCCGTTTGAGGGTGACATGTAGTTGAAAACAGTAACTTGGTTCCCAATTTATACCACAAAGTTCTCCAAAAATGACTTAAAATTTTTGCATCACGATCAGAAACAATGGTATTTGGCACACCATGTAAACGAACAATTTCTGTCATAAATAAATCAGCAATGTGTGAGACATTATCATTCTTATGACAAGGTATAAAGTGTGTCATTTTAGAGAAATGATCAACAACTACAAAAATACCATCGCTCCCCCTCTTAGTCCTAGGCAATCCCAAAACAAAGTCCATAGAAATATCCTCCCAAGGTACACTAGGAACAGGAAGAGGCATATAAAGACCATGCGGGTTAAGGCGAGACTTAGCTTTATTGCAAGTAGTGCATCATGACACATAGCGCTCGACATCACGTCTCATATTTGGCCAAAAGAAGTGTGTGGACAACACGTGTTCAGTTTTCTTCACTCCAAAATGTCCCATCAAACCTCCTCCATGTGCTTCCTGCAAAAGTAGTAGACGAACGGAGCTAGCTGGAACGCATAGCTTGTTAGCACGATACATGAGACCCTCTCACAACACATATTTATTCCAAGTTCTTCCTTCTCTACAATTTTCAAAAGCATCTTTGAAGTCCAAATCAGTAGGATATAATGCTTTTATTGTTTCCAAACCAAAGATTTTATGATCAAGTTGTGACAACATGGTATAAAGTCTAGATAATGCATCAGCATTGACATTTTCCTTCCCTTTCTTATGCTTAATGATGTATGGGAACGACTCTATGAACTCAATCCATTTAGCATGTCATTTATTCATATTGGTTTGACACTTAAGATACTTCAATGACTCATGATCGAAATGTATGACAAACTCCTTTAGATCAAACATAATGTTGCCAAGTTTGTAATACTTGCACTAAGGCATACAATTCCTTATCATAAGTAGAATAATTAAGAGAAGGACCATGAAGTTTTTCACTAAAGAAAGCAACGGGTTTACCTCCTTGTATGAGAACGCTTCCAATACCAATGCCGCTTGCATCGCATTCTAGCTCAAAGTTTTTGTCAAAATCAGGAAGTTGTAGCAATGGTGCTTGTGTAAGCTTCGATTTGAGAGCATCAAAAACTTGTTGCTGCTGTTCGCCCCATCAAAATGGCACTCCCTTCTTCGTTAGCTCATGTAGAGGTGCTGCAATGGTGCTGAAATCCCGCACAAATCGGCAAGGAAACGACATAGCCAAGAAACAAGACTCGATTGGTGCAAAAGACGCACTTTCGAGGTTACCAAACTAACGTGCATCTCTCAAAACAGTAAAAACAGCACGTAATTGATCCAGATGTTCATCATATGACTTGCTGTAAATGAGGATATCATCAAAGTAAACAACCACAAATTGTCCATTGAAAGCATGTAAAACTTCGTTAATTAGTTGCATAAAGGTGCTTGGTGCATTAGTTAAACCAAAAGGCATGACTGACCACTCATAAAGTCCAAACTTGGTTTTAAATGCAGTTTTCTATTCATCTCCTAGTGCCATTCTAATTTGGTGGTAACCACTACGCAAGTCAATTTTTGTGAAGATGATAGCACAACTCAATTCATCAAGCATGTCATCTAAGTGAGGAATAGGATAACGATATCGAATGGTGATGTTATTAATCGCTCGACAATCAACACACATGCGCTAACTATCATCTTTCTTAGGAACCAAAAGAACAAGAACGGAACAAGGGCTAAGGCTTTCACGAATGTACCCGCGGTCCAAAAGATCTTGGACTTATTGCTGAATTTCCTTAGTTTCCTACGGATTCGCCCTATATGCTGCACAATTTGACAAGCTTGCTCCTGGAATGAAATTGATCTTGTGTTCAATGCCTCTCATGGGTGGTAAACCAGGGGGTATCTAAGAGGGAAACACATCCTCAAACTCCTGCAAAAGGTTAGCAACAGCAGGGGGCAATACAATAGACAATTCATGAAGTGAGAACATGGCTTCTTTGCATACTAAAGCATTGCACATCCCCTTAGCATCGAATAAATCAGCAAGGTCAGATTTAGTTGTGAGCAACGTTGGTGATTTTAACTTAATGACTTGCTGTTTTTCAGATTCTAGTTTTGTTGCTTTTCTATCACGAATTTTACTCTTCTCAAAATGCACAATTTCAGTGGGAGTTATGGGGAGCAAAGTGATTTTCTTTCCTTTATGCATGAGAGTATATTTATTAGTTCTACCATGATGAATAGCATATGTATTAAATTCCGAAGGACGACCCAATAAAAGAGAACAAGCATCCATAGGCACGACATAAAAATTAGCAAAATCATGGTAAGAACCAATTGAAAAATGTATTATAGCTGTCTGTGTTACCCGGACCTTACCGCTTGAATGTGGTATGGATGAGGGTGTGCTCTTGTTGTCAAACCAAGTTTCTTGACGACGTCCGTGTTCACCAAGTTATTGCAGCTACATCCATCAATTATAGTGTGTACACGGCAGTCCTTGACGACGAGAAACATGTGGAAGAGGTTGTGTCGTTGTAGCTTGTCGTCGGCCTCCACTTTAGAGCTCAAGGCGCGCTGCACAATGATGCTCCTATAGTTCTCCGTCACTGCTGTACCAAGTACCTCTTCTTCGGTGTGTTCGTCATTTGGATCTGTAAAGTCAGTAGCAAGAGAATATTCATCTTCAACATCCGAAGTACTATCATACCCGCCATCGTCGCGTGCTATGTATGCTCGTTTGCTCGGGCAATCTCTCATGATATGACCAAGTCTCTGGCAGCGGTGACACTTAATGTCGGAAGTACGACTCATAGAAGGAGTGGACAACGAAGGCTTGAAAGATGTCGCCTTGCTGCCCTCCAGCACGCGAGAAGGTGGAGCAGCAGGTGTAGTTTGTTGGTTGCTATTGGATGGTGTAGTTGCTGCATGGGGGGTCGAAGATGGTGCTGTTTTGGATGGTGTAGATGTCGAACACGGCGTGAAGTTGCCCCTCGTGCGTTGTTGCTGTTGTTGTCGGCCCTGCAATTCTTTTTCTGCCAACATAGCAAGTTGAAACAATATGTTAACATTATCATATTCCTTGTAATCAACAGTGTCCTAAATTTCACGCCTCAACCCCCATAAAAATGAGCTATTTTATTATCCATGTCCTCTACTACCCCACAACGCAGCATACCCTTTTGTAACTCTTGATTATACTACTCTACGGACATGTTACCTTGGTCTAAGTGCTGCAATTTTTTGCGAAGGTCCCGCTGAAAAGGTGGAGGAACAAATCAAACATGCATAGCTTCCTTTAATCTATCCCATGTTGGAGGATCAGTTCTAGTTTTAACAAGTTCATTCCACCATATGATAGCAAAGTCCTTAAACTCACTAGTGTCTTGACGAACTCTATGTTGTTCAGGAACAAGATGGGCATTAAATTTTTGTTCTACTGTCATCTCCCAATCAAGATAAGCCTCAACATCATAAGAACCAGAAAAAGAGGGTATAGTAAATTTCACTTTAGCAAAAGGATCATCAGGAGGATGATTATAATTGTTATGATAATTATTACCTCCCATACCTCGTCGATAAAGTGGTAGTCTTGGCTGATTGTTGTGATCTTCCATATCATAATAAGCATTGTCTTCATGTCTTCTAGCGGGAGGCAACCGGGCCTCAAAAGTATTCATCTGAAGAGCAAGTTCATCAAGTTGGCGAGTCAAGTTTGCCAATGACTCTTCCGTTGATGCATTGTATTTGGCGAACATATCTGTCATGGTCTTCATCATATCACGTAACTCAGCATGTTGAACACATTCATCATCATTGTCTTCTCCTGCCATTGTCAGTAGGAAACAAAAGACAACAAAAATATGTTATCCCTATCAACTATAGTGACAATGTGAAAGGTGGAAGAAAACAATCTCTCTTGCTCAAGCATCTTACCACGCTCTTACAAGTGTTTTTACCAACACAGCAGGTGGTGTGGACAGTGATATGAACCAATGAAGTGTGGGATGATTGCAAAGGTACTTGTTATGCTCAAGAGAAAGGTGGAGCTTGGATGGCATAATATGGTGGCTAATAAGCAGACAATCGTTAACAGGTAAACAAAGTTGAATAAGTATTCAATGTAGGAAACTGCTGCTGGTCAACCAAGTGCTCTAGGGCCTAGCACAACACAAGGATGTAGCAAGGCAAAAGGAAGACATAATGATATAACCAACAATCACAACACAAGTAGTATAAGCCAATTGCTTTAATATGCGTGCTCTTCACTATTTTTTTCTTTTTTGTAATATTTTTTTGATATTTTTTCTTTACTCAGGAGCACAAAAATATGAAGCACACAAATTTGCAGCCCATTTGAATGTAATATGCCGCCTATAGAAAATAAAGAAGATTCTTTAAAATTCGTGCTAAAACTTCAGAAGCCGGATTACCTATCTTCCGAAGGGAGTTTGGGCAATCTAATTTTCGCCAAATGCGGCAAAGCCGCGGAAAACCAGATGAAAAATTTCGCGTAGATCAATTTGGAAAAAAATCGCCCGATTTTGAGTTTGTATGCGGAAGTTATGGTCGTTTTAATATAGGCCGTCCAAGTTACGGTTTTTGGATGTTGATTCCAACTCGGTTTGAGAACAGAACTCGCAATCAGATACAAAAACGGTCGGAATTTTGAACAGCAACTAATGGGGTGGTTTGTGATAATTCAAGGATGAGTGGCACAAAGGTTTGTCACCTAATCTAGGGTTGGCGATGCGGGAGTTCACGCAAGGCAGCTAGCTAGGGCAAACTGATGAACGTGGTGGATCGGTTTGTTGTTTAGGGATTGTGGAATTGGTGTCGAACAAAAAGAAAAGAAGGACGAAACACGCTAACTAGGACCCAAAACACAAAGCTAAACCAGCAACAAGACTCGACCACACGAATGCAAACTCAACAATGCAAACTGAAAAACGAAACTGCAGGCACTATAGTCTAGGAAGCGGTAAAAATGATTTAATTTTTTGTGGCTTTTCTGTGGACTCTAGGTATGAAACAAAACCAATCTAATGGAAGGAAAAACAAAGATACCTCATGGGCAACCTGAAAATCTGATACCAATTGATGAGTAGTTTAGGCCTGATCTTCAAAAGGTAAGTCGATTGGGGTGGAGAACTCGACGTTGATGATCCGCGGCACTCGAGCAATTCGAGTACCCTACAATCACTACACCACTGCTCTATTGGTTATCAAACATGCTGCACACGCTTGACCTCGCCATGAAGGCTAACCCCTGCAAGTGCAACCGAGAACACAAGCAAGAACGTAGAAGACACGATATGAAATCGAGAAGTTGGGGTCTCACAAACCATAGAACGGCGAAATTGTTAATCTAAGCAAAATCCACCGAATATGACCGACGGCTGCAGTATTTAAAGGCTTGGGTTCGTCCAAAACACGCTTAGACGCATCCCTAATGGACTCATACAGGATACAAGGCCCAAAGGCCCGATTCGGTGGTGCAGCACTGGACAGAAATCTAGACTCGAATTGTTTTGAATATTACCAATGACTCCTTAGTAATGTTGAGGTGGGACCAGAGCCATTGGAAATTTTATCTTCTCCTCTTTTCGTGCATATGTGGAACATCAAAAACGGAGTCTGTATGCATCCTAGGCGTCCATTTTAAGGTGGACTGCTCCTCGACTCCGAGTTGATCTCAAATTCGAGTTGTAAACTGATTCCATCAACTTGTGGACTTCCCAGCAGGTTCTCCATGTTTCCAAGGCCTCTTCCCTTCACTTGTTGATCTTCTCCATTGTTCCCAATAACAATTAAATCATGACATAGCAATCTATTCTCAAACTCACATGCAAAGGAAGTTAGGAACGAGTTCACCTGCTGATTTATTAACCGTTCTCGTGCTCTTGTTATTGGTCCTTATAGTTCAATGTGCGTCTCCGCTGTTGTGATGTCCTCATCAGGTTTAGCACTACAGGACATGTGTCAGAATCGGAGCCACCCTAAGGAGAGAGGCAGGTCCAACACTGCGGGACACGTGACAGCACTGGAGCCATCCCAAGGAGGGAGGCAGGTCCGGTACTGCGGGACACATGTTGCCTCCGGAAGTCTTTGTAGGATCGAAGCACATGTGAACATCTACCTGAGGGGGGTGAATGATAGATTAAAACTTTTTCAGTGGAAGCAACAAAAACCCCTCGGTAGAAAATCAATATGTTAAGAAACTGTGTGTGTAGCTGATATACACATGTTCAACCATGACAAAAGTAGTAGATATTATAAAGAATCAGGTAACGAAGACACGACAACAAGAATCATGGAAAACCGTCGAGAAAGACTCAAGCTACGATCGATAGATCGCACAAAGGTCAATTTGTTCTACCCGAGTAAAAAAATAGATCTGCAACATTGCAAAGAAACTTGTATGGATCAGAAACCACAAATCCAATGACCGTGAAATTTTCAAAGATGATAGATAATAATGTTTTGCAGACAACCCAAAAAGAATCACATCAGTTGGATATGTAAAACTCGAGTTATGATAAGAAACACTAAAGCAACATAGTGCTGTGCAGAAACATGACGAGAAAAACTTGTCTGAAACAAGTCGGACAAACAAGACACAAAAGCTCCTCTAAAACTACAATCTTTATTCAATAGAACATAAGAGGAACAGCCCAAAGTTGTCTCTACATGAGCTCTGCCCCCCCCTTAATTATATAACCAGCTCTGAGGCCAACCCAATCCTAACTAGGACTCAAATCCTACTCAGTTTCAACTGAAACATTCCATAACTGCTCAAGACTCATCTATACGCAGACAAAAGCAAACTTAAGACTTCCAAACACCTTAGGAACGTATCCCACATTCCTAAAACAACTCAAATTCGTGACCTACACAAAATCCTATCATACCCAACTCAAATCTTTCCATATTTGAGTCAAAACCAACTAAGCCGCAACCTGAGTACATAATTCATCCGGTTGGACTTTTCCGACCAATTCTTTACGTCCACTTATTTTAATCACGCTTTTGAACCATGTTTCCACGTACATGCACTCCTTTCACATGTGCAAACACCTTCCCACGACGTCCACGATACCTTCATATGCATGGTTCTTGACCCAAACATGCTGCGTGACCTCCCGATCAACTCAACCACAATTCCTCCTAAATTTGAGTGTTGAACCTCATACTCTCCCTAAGACTAGTTCAATGGATCCCTTCACTAGCCATGCCTTGACCTCAAACAACACCCGCACATGAATAAACAACCATACTTTGCGAGCCCAAGTCCTCGACTTGACTCTCGTTAGTTCAAAAATCACAACAACTTACGTGAGCACCTCAACTAAGCATGTTGCAAATATAGCAAGATAATAACAGCCTTAAGAACCAAAACACACCAAAAATGTAGTAAATGAATACTAATCAAATCTTCCCATAAGTGTAAATCAAATTTAAAACATTGCAAGTTAAAAGCAGAACCACTGCGAACTTGCACCAAACCTTGCCAAAACTAACTGGACCTTGCGCCAGACCTTGTCAATGCTAACCGGACCTTGCACCGGACCTAGCCAAAGTTAATCGGACCTTATGCGGGACCTATCCAGATCTACCCAAAGCATGTTGGACCTATCGTTGGACCTTGCTGGAGCTACCCAAAACATGCCAAACCTATTGTCGGACCTTGCCGGAGCTACCCAAAATATGTCGGACCTATTGTCGGACCTTGTCGGAGCTCAGACCTAGAGTCAGTCCTCGTTGAAAAGGGTGTTTTGGCAATATTCAAAACTTTTATCGTACTAGCCCATGTATTCAGCACACATAAGCCTCACAATCTCTCCTTTGATGAATGCATTGACAACACCACTTAAAATCCGAACATTGGCTTATTCACATGAAAAGTTTTGAAAACAATTTTCTCCCCCTTTTAAAAATAAAATGAGAAAGAAATTTCAAAAACAAATATTTCTTCCCCTTAGACAATGTATTCAACAAGGTTCAAAAGAGAAATTTCAATTATTATGAGCATATTATAACATATACATATAAAACATAGCTCATCCAAGTCATACTATCAAGTAAATTATACATAAAGTAGTGTAAGCCATGCTAGAGATCAAGTGAATTTTCAATTTAAGCAAGTCATGATCTCACGAACTTAACAATTTAAAAACCTAAAAGCATGACACTTGTTACTGTATTTTTCATTATAATTTGAACCACAAATTCATATCACATGATATTTGCATGAGATTATATGCCGCATCTCCCTTATTCTAACCAATCAAGCCAAGCCTATGTTATTTGACAATCAGAAGCCTAAAGACATGGTTTTAGTCATACAAAACTTCTTCCAAGTTCATATCTAAGTGCAATGACAAGCAATCTCAAAAGAAGAAGTGTGATGCATGCATATTCTCTTGATCTTTTCTCATTTTTTCATTTGAACATAAAAGCTCAATATGTGAATAGTTGATTGATTTGTTTTTCATTATTAAAAGCACTTGTGAGCATGCAACAAGTTCAAAACAGCAAGAAAGTTTGATCATGACCAGATTTAGCTTAAGTAATTATTCCAATTAATAGTCATGGAAAAAACTACAAAATGTATAACATGAGTAATGTAGTAAGAACTTTTAGCATGTAAAAGGAATCACAATGTCATATATGTATGAAATATTATGCTCATATTATGTTAATTTCTGATTCACACATAGACTTTCCAAGTTTCAAAACTCCCCCTCAATTTAGGTCATGAGGGTGCATAACCTCTATTTCACTACGAATGTAACAAAAACGAGTGAAATCCAAAGGTTTTGTAAAAATATCAGCCAATTATTGTTCGGTATCGATATGGTGAAGCACAATGTTCCCGTTTTCAACATTATCACGGAAAAAATGATACCTAATGTCAATGTGCTTTGTTCTGGAATGTTGCACTGGGTTTTTAGCAATGCAAATGGCACTAGTGTTATCACAAAACAGCGGAGTCCTTAAGTGTTTGAACAATCCAAAGAATTTGTAAGCATGCGCTAGTAACAACTACATATTCAGATTCGGCTGTGGATTGTGCAACTGAATTTTGTTTTCTAGAGGACCAAGCAACAAGTTAACTACCAAGAAAATGATAAGAACCCAAAGTACTTTTTCTGTCAATCCTACAAACCCCAAAATTAGCATCCGAAAAAACTTTCAAAGTAACGGTTGAGAAAGAAGGAAGAAAAATACCAAATTGTTGAGTTCCATGTAAGTACTTGAGAATTCTTTTGACGGCTTGACGATGTGAAGCTCGTGGGGAAGCTTGAAACCGTGCACAAAGATATACCCTGAATTGTATGTCTGGTCTTGATGCTGTGAGATACAAGAGTGATTCAATCATGCTTCTATATTATTTTTGGTCGACTGGGTCAACATCTTCATCAAGTTCAAGTGTTGTCATTGTTCCCATTGGTGTCCGAAGAGGCTTGCTTTTGTCCATGTTGAAGCGCTTAAGAAGGTCTCTTGTATACTTCATTTTATGCACAAAAGTACCCTCCTTGGTTTGCTTGATTTGCTGCCCCAAAAAGTACATGAGTTCTCCCATCATACTCATCTCAAATTCTAAACTCATCAGAGCTCAAAACTTGGACACAAGATCATGAGAAGCGCAACCAAAGATAATATCATCCACATATGCTTGAACGAATAATGAGTCATTGTCATGCTTAAGCACAAAATGTGTTTTATCAACCTTGCCCATGGTAAACCCCTTTTCAACTAGGAATGTTTTAACCTATCATACCATGCTCTAGGGGCTTGTTTGAGACCGCACAACGCTTTGGACAGTTTGTAAACATGATTAGGAAAATCTGGATTTTCAAAACCCGGTGGTTGCTTGACATGAACCTCCTCATTTATGTAGTCAACAAGAAAAGAACTTTTAACATCCATTTGATATAGCTTAAAACTTATTGATGTAGCAAAATCTAACAAATTCTTATGGCTTCTAATCTAGCAACAGGAGCAAAAGTTTTATCAAAATCTAGACCTTCAACTTGAGTGAAACCTTGAGCGACCAACCTAGCCTTATTCCTAATCACAACCCCATCCTCACTTTGTTTATTTTTAAACACCCATTTAGTTCCAATTAAAGTGTGACCTTGAGGTGGAGGTACAAGTTTCCAAACATTATTTATTTCAAAAATTTCTAACTCCTCTTGCATGGCAATAATCCAAGATTCATTAGTGATTGTGTGTGATATATCTTTGGGTTCAAAAGCAGCAACAAAAGCAGAATGAGCATGAGAGTTTGGATCGCAAAACCTGGACCGTGTGACTCGTCCGTGCAAACTTCCAATAATTTGTTGTGGGGGATGACTTTTGAGAACCCGTAGGGGAGTGGACACTTCACAAGCTTCTTCTTCTTCATGTTCATCACAAATCGATGAGCTTGTGACTTGGAGAGAATCTGGACTAGTAATGGTGGTCGTTGGTGCTGGCTGTGAATCAAAATCAGGAGCTGGAACAATGTCATTAGCTGCTGAATTTTTGGGCAGCAGCACCACTTCTTCCTCATCTTCAACGAAAATGCTCTCCCCCTGCGGATATGGATCCGGACCTGCAATGTTTGAGCTGGTACCTGTGCTAGCTTCAACAAAAGACACCTCACAAGTCTCCATAATTTTGTTAGTGTCAAGTAAAAGCACACGGTAGCCTCTAGTGTCAAGTTTCCAAACATTATTTCTTTCAAAATTTTCTAACTCTTCTTGCATGGCAATAATCCAAGATTCATTAGTGAGTGCGTGCGATATATCTTTGGATTCAAAAGAAGCAACAAAAGCAGAATGAGCATGAGAGTTTGAATCGCAAAACCTACAAGCTTCCAATGATTTGTTGTAGAGGATGACTTTTGAGGGCGCAAAGAGGAGTAGACACTTTAGAAACTCCTTCTTCTTCATGTTCATCATAGATTGAAGAACTTGTGACTTGAGGATGATCTGTACCAGCTGCTGTAGTTGTTGGTGCTGGTTGTGGTGCAAAATCAGCAACGTGATCAATGTCATTTGCTTCTGAATTTTAGAGTAGCAGCACCACTTTTTTGTCTTCTTCAATGAAAATATCCCCCCTGCGGATATGGATCTGTAAATGCAATATTAGAGCTAGTACGTACCTAGGCTAGTTTCATCAAAAGAAACCTAACAAGTCTCCATAATTTTGTTAGTGTCAAGCAAAAGCACACGATAGCCTCTAGTATGAGATGGATAACCAACAAACATGTCATCAACAGATCTAGGATCAAATTTATCAAGATTACCATGTTTCTTAACAAAACATTTACAACCAAAGACCCTAAAGTGTGTGACACTAGGCCTATGTACAAATCAAAGTTCATATGGAATTTACCTTGCTTAGCACACAAGAAAACATTACTTGAGACATAACAAGCGGTTGCAATTGCATTAGCCCAAAATTTTCTAGGAATTTGATATTCATCAAGCATAGTCCTAGCCATCTTAACTAAGGTTCTGTTCTTTCTCTCCACAACACCATTTTGTTGAGGTACATAGGGTGAAGAGAATTGATGATCTATTCCATTTTCAGCACAAAGGTGATCAAACGATCGATTTTTAAATTTGGTTCCATTATCACTTCTAATTGCTTTTAAAGATCCCGGGTGATCAATTGATAATCTAAGAAATAAAGTTCTAAAATGACTAAAAGCTTCATACTTAGAGTCCATAAATTAAACCCAAGAGTATCTATAATTATCATCAATAATCACAAGAACATACCATTTACCTCCAAAAGATTGTACACGTGAAGGACCTATGGTGTCAAGGTGCAAAAGTTGTCCTGGTTCAGTTGTCATGGTCATAATAAGAGGACCATGTGAACCTACGACAATCTTAGCATGTCTACAAGAAGAGCACACAATTTCTTTGTCCCCATTAAGGTTGGGCAGCCCACGTATGCTTAGAGGATGACATATCAAAATCAGCTTTAAAAACTCTTCCAAACTGAGACATGTTAAAAATGAGCTTACAATTTAAATCTACAACCTTGCAGCAATTTTTGTGAAAATAATTTCCAAATTTTCATCTAGCAATTGTGAAACAGAAAGCAAGTTGTATTTCAAATTTTTAACAAGTGCCACATCTTTCAAAGTGTAGTGATTATTTACTCTAACCGAACCCTTAGCAATTATAGGAGATGAAGAATTATCGGCAAAAGTAACATTCTCTATACGTGACACGAAAGAGAGGGAGGAGAACCATTCTTTGTTACCGGTCATGTGGCGTGAGCAACCTAAATCCACAATCCAAATATTCTCCTTCTCAAGCATGTAACCTACATAGAAGCACAATACGTCGATGACTCAATACTGGGGTTAGTAAAAAGGCATTTAGGAATCCTGTACTGAGTCACACGACGTCCAACAAGAATAACACACGAAAGTTGAGATAAAACAATAGGTTTATGAGCCAAAGTTTGAGAATTCTTGTACCCAACTGCTGACCCACGAGGTGTTACATGTGTAGTACGAAAAATAGTAGGTTTGGGAGCAAACTTTGCATGTTTTTGACTCATAACAGCAGGATGCATGTTCCTAATTTTCAATTCAGCATGAGCAGCAAATTTTGCATGAAAGTTATGAGATCTAGCCTGCATTCTTACCTTTTTCTGTTGTTTAGCTAGTCTATAATAAAAATATATGACATGACCATTTCTACCACAAAAGGTACAATGAAATTTAACTTTGTGTTCATGTCTAGATGAGCAAGCAACATATTTATTAGAAATTGAATAAGACAGCACCCCTGCAGATTTGAAAACCACTTCTGTATGTTTAGGAACAGTTTGAATTTAACCACTTCCTAATGACTTTACAACTTTAGGTGGATGTGCCTTAGCATGAGCAAGAGAATCAAAACCTAAACCAGTTTTATCATTGCTAGATTTAGATGAATTCAGCAGCAAGTTCAATTTTTATTCCCATTACAAAACCGCTCTAGTGTCCTATTTAGATCATCAAGTTTTGTAGACAAGTCTAGGCAGTTTTTACATGAAGATTTTCCTATTATTTTGCAATTAGAACAATATTTAACTTCATGAGAACGTAAAGCATTGTTCAATATAGAAATCTCATTCATAGCATTGTGTAGTTTCTTATCAAGATCACCACAAGTAGAACAATGCAAATCAATTGCAGAACAACAAGTATCTTTCAAGTTTTTATCATTAAGTGCAACAAACTTTTTGTTCTTTTCAATTTCAAGTTCAAGCTTATCAAGTGTGAAGGTGTGCGCACATCATATATAAGCTCACATGAGGAACAAGAATCATCACTAGGTATCAAAGATTTTGAATGATTAATTTCATATTCTAGTGATTCAATTTTAACAACATTGTCCCTAAGTTTTTTTCCTTTTTCTTAACTATAACAGTGGCACAAGAAATAGCATCACACATTTCTTCGCAAGTGGGACATACCTCTTCATTGTCGCTGTTGTGTTCTGCCTCCTCCATACTTGATCTAAAGTTTCCCGCCATGAAGAACATATTTGTCAAATTTACTTCATGTTCATCACTTCTGGTGTCCACGTCGCTCGAGCCAAGTTCTTGAAGTGCGGAGATGAAACTGTTCACCAATTGGTGACCTATAAAACCGTTCTTCTTCTTCTTATCGTTTGCAGAGGAGTGATTCGTCCTTGTTTGCTTTTCATCACGAGAAGTAGGACCAAAAAAGTTAGGGCAATCCATATGAAAATGTCCTGTCTTACCACATTCGAATCATCGTTGAGAACCGACACTTCCTCTCCTTCTAGTTCTCACATTTTGCAATGCTTTTGAGAACCGAGTAGAGAGAAGTGCTAGCTCCTCATCTAGAAACTCATCAATCTATTCAAGGGTTAGAGAGGATAGCAAAGCAAGTGTACCATATAATGAAGATTTGCTAGAGCTAGGTATTTCACGGTTAGAAACAAATGCAAGAGACTTGTTGGGTTCTTACGTGAGATTATGTCAATTTCATGAGTTTTTAACATGGAATATAGTATATTTAATGTAAGTGTACTCATGAAAGTGGACTCACGAATATATGTAACTTTCATCTCCCAAATTGGCATGTCTAATGCACTTAGTAATTGCCTAGCATTCTCAGCATCTAAAAAATTAACATTGACGCTATGCATGTTGCTGAGAATTTTATTAAAGCGAGCAAAGAGATCATCAATGGACTTACCGGGTTGCATCTCGAAGCGCATGTATTCATTCTTGAACATGTCTTGCCTTACCTCCTTGATCGTGTTGGATACTTCATGGTAGTCAGAAAGTGCTTTCCACACATCGTATGAAGATTGGAGATGTGCAACTCGATCGAAGTCGCTTTGAGTCAATCCTTGTATGATCAAGTTCCCCGCCTTGTTCTTGTTGTCGACATCTCTCATGTTCGCAGCGGTAACTTGATCATTTGGCGGCACGTCGTAAGGCTTGTACACCTTTTCCCATATTGTAAAGCCTTGCGCCTGGGTGAAAGCCTCCATACGTGCCTTCCAAACCTGAAAATCAATGCCACTAAACACACAAGGTTTTGTGGAGTATTTCTCCATGATGATTATTCAAAACACGTTAAAATCACAAAGATTAGAGCACTGTGGCTCTGATATCAATTGTAGGATCGAAGAGCACGCAAAAAGCCACCAGAGGGGGGGCTGAATGGTAGACTAAAACTTTTATAGCGGAAGCAACGAAAACCCCTCGACAAAAAAATTAACCCGTTAAGTAACCGTGTGTACAGCTGATCTAAACATGTTCAACCAATAAAAAATTAGTAGATATTACAGAGAATCAATTCACGAAGACACGACAATAAGAATCATGAAAAGCCATCGAGAAAGACTCAAGTTATGATCGATAGATCGAGCAAAGGCCAATCTGTTCCACCTGAGTAGAAACAGATCTGCAACACTACAAAGAAACTCATCTGATCAGAAACCACAACTTCAATGACCGTGAAATTTTCAAAGATGATATATAATCAAGTTTTGAAGACAAATAAAAAAGAATCATGTTAGTTGGAATTGTAAAACTCGAGTTATGATAAAAACTCCGAAGCAACATAGTGCTGTGTAAAAACTCGACGAGAAAAACTTGTCTGAAACAAGTCGGACGAATAAGACACGAAAGCCCTTCTAAAACTACGATCTTTATTCAATAGAACACAAGAGGAACATCCCAAAGTCATCTCTATATGAGATCTGGCCTCCCTTTCTTATATAACCAGCCCTAAGGCCAACCCAATCCTAACTAGGACTCAAATCCTACTCAGTTTCAATCGAAACTTTCCATTACTCCTCAAGACTCTTCTATATGCGGATAGAAGCAATATTAAGGCTTCCAAACACTTTAGGAACATATCCCACATTCCTGAAACAACTCAACTTCATGAACCACTCGAAATCCTATCATACCCAACTCAAATCTTTCCATATTTGAGTCAAAACCAACTCAGCCGCAACCTGAGTACATAATTCAGCCGGTTGGACTTTTCCGACCAATTCTTTACATCCACTTCTCTTCATCACACTTTGGAACCATGTTGACACGTACATGCACTCCTTGCATACGTGGAAAAACCTTCCAACGACATCCATGATACCTTCATAGGTATTGTTGTTTACCCAAACATGCTCCGTGACCTCCCGATCAACTCAACCACAATTCCTCCCGAACTTGATTATTGAACCTCATCTTCTCTCTAAGACTAGTTCGATGGATCCTATCACCAGCCATGTCTTGACCTCAAACAACACCTGGTCATGAATAAAAACTATATATTGCGAGCCCAAGTCCTCAACTTGACTCTCGTTAGTTCAAAAACCACAACACCTTACGTGAGCACCCGACATAAGCATGTTGCAAACATGGCAATGTAATACCAACCTTAACCACCAAAACACACCAAAAACATAGTAAATGAATACTAAGAAAATCTTCCCTTAAGTGTAAAAAAAGTTTAAAACATTGCAAGTTAAAAGCAGAACCACTCTGAACTTGCACCGGACCTTGCAAAAACTAACCGGACCTTGCCAAAGCTAACCAGACCTTGCGTCAGACCTATCCAAAGTTAATCTGACCTCATGCCGGACCTAGCCAGAGCTACACAAAGCATGACGGACCTATCGTCGGACTTTGCCGGAGCTACCCAAAACATGCCGGACCTATTGTCGAACCTTGCTGGAGCTACCCGAAACATGTCGGACCTTTGTTGGACCTTGTCGGAGCTCGGACCTAGAGTCAGACCTCATTGAAAAGGGTGTTTTGGTAATATTCAAAATTTTTATAGTACTAGCCAATGTATTCAGCACACATAAGTCTTACAATCTTCAACACTGGAAGGTGGAACTCGACGCGTCATCTTCTAGTATGAAGGGATACCTGGTATGCAGGGTATCGACACACACGACACCAGTCCAGCTCAAACCGAGATATGTGCCATCCTTGTAATAGCTCGACCGTTCATTTGATCAAATAGTGATTTTAATCTGCGACTAACTTTTAGTTATTGTGATTAACTCTTTAATCACCGTGGAATGGCCATGCACTTTCTAATCCAACTATCTCGAGGGGCCAAGAGATATCTCTCCTGTGATTTAGGAGGGGCAAATCCCATCTTTATCCGCTCAAATCCCATTCCATTTTTCATTACTTACCCGGAGACTACTTTTATGACTGCCCAGTCACAGAGTAGCATTTGAAAGTCTCAAAATACACAACTACACATAGTGAGAAACAATGACCATCTCAGGTCTAAGGATCTAACATGTGTATCACTCGAGACCAACTGATGGCACATAGAAAATAACAATTCTAGCATTGTCTCGATGTGGGTCAATCCAACACCATGTTTACTAACATGTGTTCACATAATTAATTTGATATCTTCATATCTATGATCCGTGAAATGTGATCAACAATTAATACATGTGCTAGTCTGTGTGTTATCATTATCTCATATAATGATATATACTAGTGTTGAAGGTCCTTAAGTACCATATTTAGACCGTCAGTTCATCTCATAATGAGCACAAAAGAGAAACACAACATAGTGGTAGGGTTAAAAACTAACCAATTCTATAAGTATTGGTGTTTATTTGCATGCAGGGGAATTTAGACCCAGAATACCAAGACATGTAGGGAGTAATCCATAAAATTTTGATTTCGATGAATCAGGCGATGACACGTGTCATCACATGGATCAAATAGCCCACAAACAGAAGTATCCGAGGCTATCCAACGTTGTAGCATCCATATAAGGGGATGGGACCCACCTGGCAGAGACCTAGAGGAAGCACAACCCCAATGGGTCTGAGACCAGGTCGACCGGCCTCCCTAGGCGGCCGACTAGGGAGTGGTGCCAAACCTGGTCAAATACCATGTTTTGGCTCCTCCCGGCTTGAAAAAGTCTTGGGTGACTGATTCACGCACATTTGGTGGCGGGAACCGACCCTTCTCCCCTCTATGAATAGCACCCCACACCTCACTTCACACACACACCAAAAGTTGAGAATAGAATATCACTCCTAAGGTTTAGAGTAGTCCTAGAGGCTGCCAAGTAGAAGGAGAGTGTGGTGAGAGTTTAGGAGAAGGAGGCTTGGGCTTGTCAAATCCCTCTTCCACACTTGTATCCCTATAAAGGTATGCTCAAATCAAGTAAGCATTTTGTGAATTCAATTCAAGTTTGATTCTCAATTCATAGTAGTTTACACAAGTAGTTACTTGTGGGTTCATTTCTTTAATTTATTAGCGGCTCTAGTTGTAGCTTTGTGTTTAAACAACTAGAGTTGTGATTTAGAACGTAAGCGTGGTGCTTAGGTTAGAAATCACCAGTGAATATCTCGTAGACCCACAGATTGAAGAGGTAGGTAGTAGGTGGTGATAGCCCTGTCTGTCCTTAGTAATCCTCCACATTCGGCTATGCCATAGACTCTTGGTGGGAGTCGTCCTAGTGTTGCTAGGGGTGAACCCGTGCCCGAAGCAAGCAGCTACTGCAAATTCCATTGAATTAGAATCAATACTTTGAATTCCTTTCTCTTCCTTGCCTACAAAACAAATTTGTGTCCTTGGGTGGATTAGTTCGTAAGATTAGCACATAAATTCCTTGGATTCGATACCCTTGGGAATACTCCTTAAGGGGAAGTGCTAAACGATAGTTTCCGTGCGCTTGCGGATTATTATCTGTGACGTAAGAAACATCAACAAGCATTTCTGGCGCCGTTGCCGAGGAACGGTTGTTGTTAATCTTTAAACCTTGTCCACCCTCGTATCTATCTCCTTATATTATTTTTCCTTTTCTTACCACCACCACATATATGGAGCATCCCACCATTCTTTCATATTCTGCTCCAAAGGGCAAGTTATGTGAGCCACCGCCTTCGGTGGAACCTATCTGTTCTACCAGCTATGAACTCCGCCCTGGCATTATAGTCATGGTTTGGGAGTAATCCTTCTTAGGAACGGATTCTGAAAACCCTTACCACCATCTAAGAGAGTTCGAACAATTGTGTTTATGCCTTCTAATCAAGGGTATGATGCAAGAAACTCTCAAATTAAGGTTGTCTCCTTTTTCTCTCAATGAAAAAGCCAAACAATGGTATGACCACAACATTAGGAAGACAAATGGAAATTGGAATGAATTACGAGACAAATTTTGTCTTGCTTTCTTTCCAATTGTCTGAATTGTTTCCTTAAAGAAGGAAGTACTATGCTTCCAGTAGATGGAGAAGGAGTCTTTAAGTGCAGCTTGGGATAGATTTTCTCTTTTGAGAAATTCCGGCCCAGATTTGTCAATCCCTGATCTGTTGCTCTTGCAATACTTCTATATGGGATTGAACAAAGTGTCTGTCCTATATCTTGACATTACGGCTGGAGGATCTTTCCACCATAAGATGCCGGAAGAAGGCAAGGATCTTCTAGACCGAATTCTAGAAAATTCTTCCTTCATTATGGGTCTTAATGAGCCTCCTCAAGAGGAAGTAGTGTCAAGATCCGAGGATAAATCCATGGACAAGGAAGAACCTATCTCTTTCCTATCTCAAACCTTGCTGGAGGAATCCTCTCCCGAACCTGAAATTACGAAGGAAGAAGAAATTCTACCTTCGATATTTACATTCTTCTTCGAGTTGGAGATATTTGAAGATTTTGGAAATATCTTGAAGTACCGTTTCCATACGAAACAATCATTGCCATTAACTCCACCTGACCGACCTGATGGGATGTTCGTCCAGTAGATGGTCAAGGAGTTAACCTCTATTCTCAGCAAGTAATGGACTGCAGAAGTTGAGCAGTCACCTGAAATCCTTCCGATGACCTCACCTTTGGCAACTATTTTATGCTTTATTAGAGGGACACCAGTGAAGGTCCTATACAACCCCACCGTTGGAGCAAATCTCATTTCTGATTCTTGTGCTCTCACCATTCTGGGCGATGTGCTGTTGGCACCAACATGTAAATCCTTCCGAGGTTCTTTCGAAAACATCCTTGAAGGTTGCGGGGTTTTGCAACAGGTGTTTGTAAGACACAAATATATTGAGTCAATCCTAGATTTCCATGTGTTCATTTTGACATTATGATTGGGATTCCCATTGAGAAATTTCTCATGGAAATTCTGTTGGAAGGAAACCTCAATGTCAAACTTGGAGGGAGAAAATTCTCTATTCCTATCTTGCATTCCAAGAACACATCCGCAGAATCTCCCATCCAAGATGAGCCTTTAGAGAAGGTTAGAACCCTTCAATTCTTAGTGCCCCCCCCCCCTGAAATTGAAGGAGAAGAAGATTTCATCTAAGAGGAGGATGAATTTCATGAGGTAATTGAATTGCCAAAAGAAGATTTCTTCCCAAAACCTCCTTTTGAGCTAACAATTCTACCTCCAGGTCTATGTTATGCCTTTCTAAATGGTGATTTGGAAGCCCCTGTCATCATAAGTGACAAGTTTTTAGATGATGAGACACTCAAACTGATTGCCATGTTAGAAAAGCGTAGAGCTGTTTTTGTCTATTCACTGGAGGATCTCAAGGAGATTAGTCCAGTGTTATGCACCCATAGCATTCCCATGGACCCCAGAGTGTCCCCTCAAGGGAACCTCAAAGGCGATTGAATAATGCGATGTGAGAATTTTTCAATAAGGAAGTCTTGAAACTTCTGTATGTCGGGATTATTTACCCTGTTCCTCATAGTGAATGGGTTAGCCTAGTTCAAGTAGTGCCAAAGAAGGGAGGTATGACGGTTATTCAAAATTAAAAGAATGAATTAATTCCTCAACAAACCGTCATGGGCTGTAGGATGTGCATCGATGACCGAAAACTTAACAAGGCTACAAAGAAGTATCATTTTCCACTTCCCTTCATCGATGAGATGTTAGAGCGGTTGGCAAAACACTCCAACTTTTGTTTCCTTGATGGGTATTCGGGTTATCATCAATCCCAATCCATCCTGACGATCAAAGTAAGATCACATTCACATGTCCCTATGGAACTTATGCCTACCGATGTATGTCTTTTGGACTGTGTAATGCTCCTGCCTCTTTTCAAAGGTGCATGATGTCTATCTTTTCGGACATGATTGAGAAGATCATGGAAGTTTTCAAGGATGATTTCTCCATCTGTGGGAAAACTTTTGATCATTGTCTGAAAAATTTAGACAAGGTCTTACAAAGATGCAAAGAGAAGGACCTTGTACTTAATTAAGAAAACTGCCATTTCATAGTCCATGAAGGCATCGTTCTTGGACACATGGTGTCCGAGAGAGGGATAGAGGTGGACAAAGCAAAAATCGAGGTCATTAAAAAACTTCCACCTCTTATCAATGTTAAGGGAATCCGCAACTTTCTAGGTCATGCGGGGTTCTATCGGCGGTTAATCAAAGACTTCTCAAAAGTCGCTAGACCCCTCACTAACCTACTAGTTAAGGAAGCTCCTTTTAATTTTGATGATGAATGCCTTAAATATTTTGATACTCTAAAAAAGGCACTAATCTTTGCTCCAATCATTCAACCTCCCGATTGGACGCTACCATTTCAAAATCATGTGTGATGCTAGTGATTTTGCTGTTGGTGCGGTCCTAGACCAAACCAAAGATAAAAAGCATCATGCAATAGCATACGCTAGCATATCTCTGACAGGAGCTCAACTCAATTATGCCACAACTGAAAAACTGCTCTTGGCTGTAACTTTTGCTATCGATAAGTTTAGGTCCTATTTGGTTGGATCCAAGGTCATAGTCTATACAGACCATGCTGCCTTGAAGGATGCTAAATCAAGGCTAATCCATTGGATTTTTCTACTCCAAGAGTATGACTTAGAAATCAAAGATAAGAATGGAGTAGAGAATTTTGTGGCAGATCATCTCTCACATATGGAAGTCACTCAAACCATATACATTCCTATCAATGACTTCCTATAAGATGATATGCTTCTCAAGGTGACTGACTCTCACCCTTGGTATGCGGATATCGTGAACTTCATGGTCACGGGATACGTATCACCAAGAAACTCATCTATGAGAGTCGTAGAAACCTTTGGGATGACGCATACCTCTATCGAGTCTGTGCTGATGGCCTACTTAGAAGGTGTGCCCCATCAATCGAAGGCACCAATATTATTGAGAAATGGCATGCTAGCCTCTATGTTGACCATTACGATGTTTACCGTACCCAGGCAAAGATATGGCAAAGTGGATTCTATTGGCCTTTTATGTATGAAGATACGAAAGAATTCATTCACAAGTGTTGGAAATGCCAAAAGAATGAAGGAATCTCAGCTCGCAATGCGATGCCCTAACCTATAATCTCCAAGTGGAATTATTTGATGTATGGGGTATTGATTTCATGGGACCTTTCACTAGTCCTATGACTGCGAGTACATCCTGATGGCTGTAGATTATGTGTCAAAATGGTTAAAAGCTTTGCCATGCAAAAATGTTGATTCCAAGCAAGCTAGGGAAATGTTCCATGAGATCATTTTCCCACTCTCTGGCACTCCCTGTATGGTCATAAGTGATGAGGGTCTCATTTCATAGATAATACCTTCCGGAACTTTTTGAGGGAGCTTGGTGTCCAACATAACATTGCTACTCCATACCACCCTCAAACAAGTGGTCAAGCAGAAACATATAATAAGCAAATTAAGAATGTTCTGCAAAAGACCGCCTTGGAAATGGGAACGGGATGAAAGCATAAGCTACCTGACCCATTGTGGGCATACCGTACTACCTACAAAACTCCCATCGGCATGTCTCCTTTCCAACTTGTCTATGGGAACACTTGTCATCTTCCTATATAGTTGGAGCATAAGGCCTTTTGGGCCATCAAGCGGTGGAACAAGGACCTTCATGAAGTAGGAAAACACCGAATGACACAACTTTCTGAGTTGGAAGTGTGGAGAGATAAGGCGTGCCATAGTGCCAAAATCTACAAGGAAAGAACCAAAAGATGGCATGATTAGAGGATTACGCCTAAAGAGTTCAAACTTGGAGATAAAGTTCTACTCTTCAACTCTAGGGTTAAATTCTTTGGATATGGGAAGCTTAGAAGTAAATGGGAAAGACACTTAAATGTGGTACAAACCTCATCCCATGGAGCAATCACACTCTAAGATGATGATGATCAACTATTTAAAGTGAATGGGCACCGACTTAAGTTATTTCTTGAGTCCTTGGAGGAGGAGGCAGAAAAAGAAATTGACGTGATAAATCTTATTGATTTTCACACTGTTTCTTTAAATTATGTCTAAATTCTCTGCATCCAACATGTTCCCATCCAATTATTCATCCATGAGGCCCATTAAGCCAACCCAGGAAAACTTCGCTCGAATGGAGCCAGGAAGGGTTCGGCCGAACCCTAGGGTCGACTGACCTGCCCCTTACGTCATCAGCTTTTCCTTTTTTCGTGCGAACTCTCCCGACATATCACAATAAGACTCTTGGTGATATTGTACTTTCCCCACTTATACATTGACAGGAACAGAGAGGAGAACCTTGCACCATCAAGAAAACCCCATCTCCTGTTCCTGCCATCCAAGTCATGGCTGATAAGAAAATTGTGCCTCGTGCCTCCTCTAGCTCAATCTTCAACCTGAGCGGAGACATCGTGCCGGCCGACAACAAGTCCACCCTCACTTTGGAGTCCATCATGGCATTAGATGTCGTACCTCTCACCATAATCCCGCCACCAATGACGACTCCGCATGGGCGTAGCACCATGCCTCGTGGTGCTGCACGGTCACTCTCCCCTCATAGGATGCCCTGAAGTCGGCGACATTTGCATGTCGTCTGACTATGGCTGGCCTTAAGTCAGTCAAGACCCGTCTTTTTCCTGAGAAAGACGAGTCTCTCCCAATGCTGCAGCATGGCAAGGAGTTCATGTACACTCTAAAGACCAAGGACGGTGATGTAGTGAGGCACCACTACAAGTAACCTACACGTACCTAGCCTGAGCGTGTGGGAGACCGCCTCATTATCCATGGGGTGCGCAAGCCTGAAGAAGGCTATGCAAAAGGTTTTTTCAAGCAAGTGGATAATATGGCGATGAAGGAATCGACGGGCTCGTCACCCTCCAAGATTTGGTGTAACCTCTCGCCACCTGCCATCAGAGGGCCACCTGGCCAATTTGAGGACAGCGACAGGAAATCTCCTCGTGCCCCTAAAGTGGCACAACTTTCTAAGGAGTTAGATTCTCTTCATTTGGAGAACAAGAAGCTATCATACTTAGTGGCTGAAGGGCGCATTGAGAGGGCGGAACTGAAGGATGAACTCATATCCCTCAAGGAGGAGATTGATGGTGTTTGCCTTGGCATGGGCACCAAGCAGTGGCGCGTATGCAATGCCGTCGGGAAGCCCGACATCTACAACAATCCATAGTTTAGATGTCCCAACCGCATAGGATGCTTACTAGTTTAGTTTAGTTTTATTCCAAATTTTTATTCATTAGATTTAGATTGAATAATGTAAGCATCCCCATATTTTGAGTTCAATAAAGTGAACTTACCGGTTCATCTAATCCGATAAAGTTCTCCCTTTAGTTTATCTGTGTTGAGTAAAGAATTCAGGGAACAAGTGTGGGGGAAGGACCCCAAATTCGCGAAATCCCGACGTGCAAAAATAGTGTTGCATCTCGAAACACATCGCAACCGAACGTACGACTCGACACGTCAAAATAGAGCAATAGATAGGCCACAAGGGGGTCGGTCGAACCCCCTAGTTGGTCGACCTGGTGTGGGCCCCACACGGCTCCGTTTCTCTCCACAAATTCGGTTTGGATCTTCTACCCCTGAATATGTATGCTACGTTACTGTGTGAGTTGATTTAATATTTGATACTGACTATTTGAAAGCAATTGAACTCAACAATTAAAAAAATTAAAAATTGGTAGTCAAAATTTGCTTGAGCTGAAAATCTGAATACTTTATATTTCGTTTTATTGCCTTGTTTATGATTCCCACAAGTAAAATAGGAAAAACATGTCATCTAGTATTTGACTAGTGCGATATGGTAAATGAGTTATTTGAGGAGATATCTCTTTGCTTGAAGTTGATTTTGATGTTTGCACAATTTGGAGTCTTGAACTTTGCCTGATTCTCCCATTGCAAATTTAAATACCCACCACGACCATATCATACAAATTCTCGAACAACCACATGCATATGCCACTTTGTTTTTCATTGAACTTTGTCAAACTCGTGACCCAATCTAGTGACATGCATGAACTTTTTGACTTAGAAATTCTTGTGCACCTTAGTCATGCAAAATTTCTCACATTGAGAATTTGCATCCATCATTCATCCATCCAATAAAGAAACTCCATATATTTTTGGTCATCAAATTCTCTCTAGAAAAATAAAAAGGAGTAGAAGACTTGGCAACGAAAAAAAAGAGAAAAAAAACAAAAAAGCATCTACTCTTGAGAATAGGAAGTATGCCCGAAAAAAAATTAGCCATATTTCATCCTCAAAGAGAGAAAACCATGGAGTCCACAAAATATCTATTCCATTCATGTGGACAAGATTCTTCTTTCTCAATTTGTTTGTGGCATAGGTCTCTCATAGGATCAATTTTTTTGACTTAGTAATATATGAATAGCAATGTGTGCCACATTTATCCCTACCAAGCTCCAGATATAGCCATATTTAGTATAGGGACAAAATTCGCACAACATGCCAAGGTGAGGATGAAAACACTTTAAGAGACTTGAGAGATTCAATATGAGAGATAAGGGAAATTGTTTCTTTGACTCTCCAAATATAGCAAATTGTCAGATCATTTCGGCAGTGGAAGATCCAAGTGAACTACATTCCAACCATTCCACTCTTTAAACACCCAAGATTGATGTGATAGCCACATTCCACAAATGGAATTCATGAATTGAGGTATGGGTTCAAATATCTAGTATTCCTTTTTTTTCTAACTTGTAGCAAATTCATAACATCACATTAGTTCTTTTTCTTGCCGTCACACGAGGACGAGCAAAGGACTATGTGTGGGGGAGTTTGTTGACGATCCTTAAGTGTCATATTTAGACCTTCAATTCACCTCATAATGTGCAAAAAAGAGAAACACAAAGTAGTGGTAGGGTTAAAAACTAACCAATTTCACAAGTGTTGGTGTTTATTTGTATGAAGGTGAATTTAGACCCAAAAGACCAAGACATGCAGGGAGTAATCCATAAAATTTGATTTCGACAAATCTGGCGATGCCATGTGTCATCAAATGGATCAAATGGCCCACAAACAGAAGTATCTGAGGCCATCCAACGGTGTAGCACCCATATAAAGGGATGGGACCAACCTGGCAAAGACCTGGAGGAAGCACATCCCCAACAAGGCTAAGACCAGGTCGACCGACCTCCCTAGCCGCCCGACTAAGGAGTGGCGCAAACCCGGTCAAATGCCACGTGTTGGCTCCTCCCGGCTTGAAGAAGTCATGGGTGAAGGATTCGTGCGCATTTGGTGGCGAGAACTGACCCTTCTCCTCCCTATAAATAGCACCCATACCTCACTCCACACACACACCAAAAGTTGAGAATAGAATATCACTCCTAAGGTTTAAAGTAGTCCTAGAGGCTGCCAAGTACAAGGTGAGTGTGGTGAGACTTTAGGAGAAGGAGGCTTGGGCTTGCCAAGTCCCTCTTCTACACTTGTATCCCTACAAAGGTGTGCTCAAATCAAGTAAGCTCTTTGTGAATTCAATTCATGTTTGATTCTCAATTCACAGTAGGTTGCACAAGTAGTTACTTGTGGGTTCATTGCTTTAATTTATTAGAGGCTCTAGTTGTAGCTTTGTGTTCAAAACAACAAGAGTTGTGATTTACAATGTAAGTGGTGCTTAGGCTAGAAACCACCAGTGAATATCTTGTAGACCCATATATTGTAGAGATAGGTTGTAGGTGGTGACAACACTATCTGTCCTTAGTAATCCTCCACCTTCGGCTATGCCATAGGCTCTTGGCAGGAGTCGTCCTATGCTCGAAGCAAGTAGCTACTGCAAATTCCTTTGAATTATAATCAATACATTGAATTCCTCTCTCTTCCTTGCCTACAAAACAACTTTGAGTCCTTGGGTGGATTAGTTCATAAGATTAGTGTGACACCCGGTTCCGAAAATGAACCAAGTGAACGCATATGTGTGCCCAGGACGTTTAACACACATACACGAGTGCAATCACAAAAGAGTATACAGAAAATTACCACAGAACAAGATTAATTAACCGAATTTCATTACACAAACCATATTATCCTCGAATACAAGCTCTAATGAAATTTTAATGACAAGTTCAACTATTGCAGCGGAAATTAACTAAATAAGTAACTATGCAGCTAAGCAATAGGGTATAACACAGCTCCAACCAACACCACAGGCAAGCTGACGGCAGACACGGCCTAGAACTCCGCGTTATCATCGTTATACTCCCAATCCAAACCTGCAACTATGGGGGGTGATTGCAAGGGTGAGTACATGTCGTACTCAGCAAGTGTGAAAAGTATGACATGTAGCTGATACAAACGACGACAATAATAATGGCTAAGAGCTGAAAAGTATATTAAATCATTTGAAAAGCAATATATTATATGTATGTGAAGTAAACCCATCATAAGCCATGTAATCATCATAATACCAGTCCATATTCCATATCCATCATCATATACCAATATCCATATTCAATACCAGAATTTAATTTATAACCATCCATAACCATAATACCAACCATAACCATCCCAAATACCATCCCAATACCGAGTTCCCTCTAATAATGTATGTTGTCCAGGTGCTCATAACCGGGAGCACGACTATCATGATAGTTTTATTAGACTCTGCAGAGTTTGTACCACTTTACCCACGTGTTCGTGATTTCATCACCTTTCGGTGACTAAGAACCTCCCTTATGCCCATGTCCCGTCGGTCACATTACACACTTCCGTTGGTGTGTGGCCAAGAGATCACAAAATAGCCTTTACAAAGGGATTACTAGCCTATTTAGACCCCACTGAGGTTTCACCGGTGCTGATGTCTCCAACTGAGCACATCTTCAACCAAGGGCCCCCTCCTGAGCCATTCGGATCTCAGGGTAGTCCCACCAATCATCAACAAACCCAATCCGACTACCCCTTCCCCAAGAATCCTTAATGGTCCAAATAGCACTAGAAAAGCCCTAATTAATCAGCTACGCCGCACCCATACTTGGGCTCGTGGTGGCACTGTAGTCCTGGCTTATTCTCGCATGAACCAGTCCTTAGATCTAAAGCAAGCAACCACCATAACATCCAACCCAATCCACCAACCACGCTTGCTTTTATCACCCATCATTTTAGCCAGTTCATGTTAATCAATATATCATTAATGCATAATTAAATAATATAGTGGTTTCCCATCCCAATTGATTAAGCGATGCAAAAGGTAAAAACCCTTCCCGACTCTCTACCAAGTATTCTAGGTGACAAGAGTGGTTAAACAAATCTAGTAAACTTCCTACCATAGGATTCCCATCAAATTTGACACAAGCATGCAATTTTGCAAACAAAACATTTATTTTAAAATAGGATCAATATGCTTCAAGGACACTTGCCTTGCTATTGGTATTGATTCAGGTCAAAGCCTTCAAACTCTTGGTGTTGGAGATCCTCCGCGGCACTCTCTAGCGCGAATCCGTCTAATCTGCACAATAAACATACAAGACAAGAAACACAACCAAAGAGTGCACAAATATTACTCAATATGACATGATATGCATGATTGATGCAAATGCTAGGTAGAACTTGTTAATATATTGCTTTTAAACAATCACTATCTAGTTCTAATAGATTTTAACAAGTTTATATAGGTTTGGATTTGATTAGATCAAATTTTATAATTAATTCAACACCACTTAACCAGGAAAATCAGACTAGTCTGCTAGGGGCTGGACAAGTCCGCACTTTACGAGATTAGTAGATTAGGGTTTTCTAGGTCGATGTGAATTCGGAGATTAGGGGTCGAATTCACGTAAGGAAAAGGAAATAGAAGGTATACCAGGTGTTTAGAACTCCAATGAATGAAGGATCTTGGAGACAACACTTGGATCTTGATGATCTAGGGTTGATGATGAACTTGGAGATGAATTGGTGATGAAGAACAAAACTTGATGGAGATGTTGATCCTCTTTTGTTTCCTCCTCTTCTTATTCTTGCTCGGGATCTCCTTCTCCCTCCTTGATGGCGTCTCTCCACGATCTAGGGTTTGCGTGGGGTGGCAAAGTGGCAAATAGATGTCAAGCCAAGGGGTGGGGTTGTTTATATTGAGGTGGAGGCTAGGTTTAGATGGATTTCGAGTTTGAGAGGAGTAGGGGCTGGTTTAGAATCCCAAATGAGCTCTAAAAGAGTTAGGCACAACGTCCCTAGGCCCACTTAATGTGAAACCCAAGAAACAAGTCGTAAAACAAAGGATTAATTCGGAGTCGCAAAATATCAGACAAGTCCGAAAAGGACTGGACTAGTCCGAAGTTACTCAGAGAGAAATCGGACAACTCTGGCCAAAAATTGAACAAGTCCAACTTTAGTCAGAGAGGAAAATGGACAAGTCCGCTGGAACACCAGACTAGTCCGGACAAGTCCAGGGACTTAGCAAATTTTCAGGGATTCTTGGAACACCGGACTAGTCTGCATAAGACCGGACAAGTCCGAAAGTGTCCAGAGGCAAAAACGGACTAGTCCGTAGCAAAAACGGAGAAGTCCGATCAAGGTCAGAGAGAAATCGGACTAGTCCGCACTTTCTAGAATTTTAAGTGCGGTTTTGTTCCAAATCAATTTTAAACTTATTTCTCTTTACATTGATTAATGTTAAACATGTATATGAATGTATGTAGGGTATGATGCATGAAAATTAGGGTGTTACAATTAGCACATACGCTCCTTGGATTCGATACCTTTGGGAATACTCCTCAAGGGGAAGTGCTACACGACAGTTTCTGTGCGCTTGCGGATTTTTATCTGTGATGTATGAAACATCAACAACTAGGGATCAATACGCGTAATTGTACAATTAATAAAGAGTTTCATGAACAAGTAAAATACTTGATAATCAATGTAAATAATGATTACTCATATAATAATATATTTAATAGTATATAAACATAGCTATTACACAAGTCTTGTGACACTCGGTTCCGAAAATGAACCAAGTGCGACGCATATGTGTGTCTAGGATGTTCAACACACATACATGAGTGCATCACAAACGATATACAGAAGATTACCACAACACAAGTTAATTAAGTACTTTTATTACAATATTCAAATAATCCTCAAATTAAAACTCTAATGATCGTTATTAATAGTTCTGAAAACTAATGTAGCAGAAATAATCTAAGCAGACTAAGCATATGGGGTAGCGCGGCTCCAGGCAACACCACAAGCAAGTCGACGGCAGCACACAGTCTAGTACTACGCATTATGCTTAGGGTACTCCCAAACATCGCCTAAAACTGTTGGTGGGGGAATTGCACGGGTGAGCACATGTCGTGCTCAACAAGTGTGGGAAAATAATGACATGTAGCTTAAACAAGGAATGATCATAAATAATGGCTATTTGATGAAAAATACATTTAAAACATGTAAAAATCATCCTAATATGTCTATGTGTAATATTCCCGGCACACCCCAAATAAACACAATAATTCATATCCATCATCCATTAATCGTCCACATACCATATTCTTACCATCATCATTAACCATGCCCATTTATCACCATCCAATCAATAACCATAACCAATACCAAACCATGACCATTACCCAACCATAACCATAACCATGACTATCCCAAATCCCACGTTCCACTCTAATCATGTAGATCATCTAGGTGCTCTTAATCGGGAGCACAACTATCATGATAGTTTTTGACACCCTATCGAGGTTGTACCACTTTATCCACAAGTTCATGATTTCATCACCCGTCGTCGACTAAAGAAACCTCCCTTATGCCAATTACACTTCCTTAGGTGTATGGCCAAGAGATCACAAAATAGCCTTTACAAAGGGACCACCAGCTTATTCGGACCCACTAAGGTTTCACGGGTGGTGATGCCTCTAGCTGAGCACATCCAGCCAAGGCCCCCCTGTTGTGCCATTCGGATCCCAGGACAGCCCCGCCACTATTGCAAACCCAACCGACTCCCATTATCTGCTCCCCCAAATGATCTGAACAATGCTGGCAATACACCTAATTAATTGGCTAAGCCGCACCCATACTTGGCCTTGTGGTGGCACTGTTGTCCTGGCTTATTCTCGCATGAACCGGTCCATAGATCCAAGGCAAGAAACCCACCATATCATCCAACCCATTTCACAAACCACGCTTGCTTGGATCTCCCAAGTCCCAGGTTACCAATTATCCATGTTCATCAATTCATATCATCCATAGGTGCAATAATTTATAGTAAAGCCATTTTGTTATTTTCCAATCCCAATTAACTTTAAGCAGAGCAAAAAGGTAAAATACCCTTCCTGACTTTCTAAAGTGTATCCCAAGCGACAAGGATTGTCAAACAAGTCTAGTAAACTCCTATATCGGGTTTCCCATCAATTTGACACAAGAATGCAGTTTTCCCAACAAAACATTTAAAAACAGGATCAAAATGTTCAAGGACACTTTCCTTGTTCCTGAGATTGATTAGGGTCAAAAGCTTTAAAGTTCTGGTGCTGGAGGTCCTCAACAGCCCCCTCTAGACCAAAAAATTCTATTCCATGCAACAAACATACAAAACAAACATTATAATCAATAAATGCTCATATATTACTCAAAATGCCATGACATGCATGATTAATGCAATTATGAGGTGAAACTTCTTATTAAATTGCTACTAACGTTTACTAACTAGTTACAATAGGTTTTGACAAGTTTAAACATGTTTCAAATTGATTTGAATCAAATTGGGATTAATTCAACACAAAACAGATTCATAGGCCGGACAAGTCTGTACTCGGGACCGGACTAGTCCGCCCTGGACCAGAAAGTCAACCGGACTAGTCCGCACTCGGCCGAACAAGTCCGCTCGACTAGGTTTTTGGCAAATTACAATTAGAGTATAGTTTGAGTTGAATTATGGGACCAATATTGAGGTAGAAAGGTGATCTAAGGTAATTACCGTGAATTCAACAATTCAAGGGTCAAGAATTCGATAAAACTCGAGATCTTGGCGTTTGGATCCAAAGAGGATGGAGAATTGGTGGAGAATTTACGGTGATGTACATGAGTTGACAAAGATTAATCTTGCTTGGTCCTTCTCCTTCTTCCTTCTCTTTTCCTGGCTGCGACGATCTCCCCCTGCAGCGGCTCTGACAAATTAGGGTTCGGAGTTCCTCAATTTTGACAAAGGGATGAAAGTTGGGATGGTGGGGTGTTTATATAGAGGTGGAGGTGGTAGGGTTTGATGGATTTCGAGTCCCAGGTGGGGAACGCCGTGTAGGCGTCCCACATGGGCTCCACAAGGGTTGGGCACGATGTTCTTGGGCCCAATTAAGGTAAATACCCCATAGCAAATTGTGGAGGAAATACTGAATCCGAGTCGGGCACACCAGACAAGTCTGCTAGGAGGCCGTACTAGTCTAATATCAAACAGAGACTTGAACGACCAAGTCTGGTTGAACACTGGACAAGTCCGATCTTGTCCAGAAAGTAGAACGGACAAGTCAAGTACAGGCTAGACAAGTCCAGAGGTTTGGTAAATTTTCCAAAATTCGGATTGAAAGGAGGGATTACCAGACAACTTCGAAGAGTTCCATTAGCGAAGAACGGACTAGTCCGTACTCAACAATGGACAAGTCCAAACGATAAACAGAAACTTAATTGGACTAATCCGCAGCAAGAGCGGACAAGTCCGGAGAGCCAACAGAGAGCAAAACCAGACTAGTCCGCGGTCCAAACCGGACAAGTCCGCACCTACACAAGTTTTTAATTGTTGTTTTGCTTATAATCCAGTTAAATTTATTCCTTTTTATGTTGCTTAATGTTAATAATGTAAGAATGCATGCAATGCATGATGGATGAAAATGAGGGTGTAACAAACCTATTCCCCTTAAAATGAATCTCGCCCTCGAGATTCGACGTAGAAGGAAAGACATAGAGGATATCTCTCTTGAGGTATTCTTCTAGCTCCCAAGTTGCTTCCGATTCTGCATGATGCTTCCATTGCACTTTGCACCATCAAATCACCTTGTTCCTTATGACTCTCTCCTTGGTTTCTAAGATTTTGACCGGTTGCTCGGCATAAGTCAAATCTGCTTCCAATTCCAATTCTTCCATTGGCACTTGTTCAACTGGTACCCTTAAACACTTCTTGAGCTGAGAAACATGGAACACATTATGAACATCAGCAAGATGCGCTGGCATCTCCAACTTATATGCCACTTCCCCCTGTTTGTCCAAAATCTTACATGGTCCAATATAGTGATGTGTCAACTTTCCTCTGACGTTAAATCGCTAATGACCTCGCATAGGTGACACTTTGAGGTATACAAAGTCTCCCACTTCAAAGGCTAAGTTTCTCCACCTATTATCCGCATTTCCCTTTTCTCTTGATTGAGCAGCCCTCAAATTCTCGCAGATTGTCTGAACTTGTTTTTTAGCTTTTTGCAACATATTAGGGCCAAATACTTGAGTTTCTTGTGACACCGGATTTTGAAAAATGAACCAAGTGCAGTATATGTGTGTCCAGGATGTTTAACACACATACACAAGTGATTCACAAATGATAAACAAACAACTACCACAACACAAGTTAAATAAGTACCTTTATTACACTATTAAAGTAATCCTCAAATTAAGACTCTAATGATCATTAATGATAATACTATTGCAGTGGAAATAATCTAATTAAGCAACTAAACAAATAGGGTAGTGCGGCTCCAAGCAACACCACAGGCAAAGCTGACGGCATCACATAACCTAGAACTCCTCATTAACGTCATAATACACCCAATCCTGACCTGCAACTGTTGGTGGGGGAATTGCAAGGGTGAATACATTTCGTACTCAGCAAGTGTGGAAAGTATGATATGTAGCTTAACAAATGACGACAATAAGTAAAGGCTAGTTGCTGAAAACTACATTTAAAACATGTAAAAAGCATTATACTATATCTATGTGAAATAGTCCCATCATATCCCACATAATTGTCATGATACAAATCCATATTCAATATCCACTACCATTATTCCAGATTTTTACCATCACCATCATCCATGTCCATAACCATACCAGTACCAATACCATAACCATCCCAAATCCCGAGTTTCCTCTAATCATGTAGGTCATCCAGGTGCTCTTAACTGGGAGCACGACTATCATGATAGTTAACATTATGCAGAGGTTGTACCACTTTACCCAGGTGTTTGTGATTTCATCACCTTTCAGTGACTAAGAACCTCCCTTGTGCTCGTGACTCGTCTGTAACATTACACACTTCCGTTTGTGTGTGGCCAAGAGATCACAAAATAGCCTTCACAAAGGGACTACTAGCATGTATGGACTCATCGAGGTTTCACCGGTGGCGATGCCTCCAACTGAGCACATCTTAAACCAAGGGGCCCCTCTTGTGCCGTTCGGATCCCCGGGAGTCCCGCCACTAATACAAACCCAATCCGACTCCACTTCCCCGCTCTTCCAATTGGTCCATGCAATACTAGCAATACCCTAAGAAATTAGCTACGCCACACCCATACTTGGCCTCATGGTTGTCCTGTAGTCCTAGCCTATTTTTTGCATGAACCGGTCTTTAGATCCAAGTCAAGCAAACCACAATAACATCCAACCCAAACCACAAACCATGCTTTCTTAGATCACCCATTACCATGTTACCAATTATCCATGTTCATCAATTCTCATGATCCATATATTCATTAAATCATGATTAGACATCTTAGTTGTTTTCCCATCCCAATTAATTAGAGTGAAGCAAAATGGCAAGATACACTATCTCGACTCTGTACAATATATCCCAAGCGACAAGGATGGTCAAACAAGACTAGTAAACACCTATAATTGGATCAATATGATCAAGGACACTTGCCTTGTTCTTGAGATTGGTTAGGGTCAAAGACTTCAAAATTATGGTACTGGAGGTCCTCAGTAGCACCCTCTAGCGTAGCACCTTCTATTCCACGCATCGAACATACAGAACATTAATTACAATCAATAAATGCTCATATATTACTCAATATGACATGAGAGGCATGATTAATGCAAATGCAGAGGGAAACTTGTTAATGAGTTTCTTTTAATGTTTATTAATCAATTACAATGGTTCTTAACAAGTTTATACAGGTTTCAAGTTAATTTACATCAATTTTGAATTAATTCAACATTAAACAAATCTAGAGGCCAGAACAAGTCCGCTAGGGCCCGAACTAGTCCGCACTACGCAGAACCAGCGAGTTATGGTTTTCTTGATCTATGAGAATTTGGAGAATTGGGGTTGAATTCATGTGGGAAAGAGATAGTAGAAGGTATAACACTTGTTCAGAACTCCAAGGATCAAGAATTGAATATGAAACTTGAATCTTGACGATCTAGGGTTGGTGATGAAGAGTTGAAGGTGAATTGGCGATGAAGAACGCAAAGTTGATGAAGATCTGGATTGCTTGATCCTTCTTTGTGATCTCGTTATCCTTCTTGCTGTTGGATCTCCCCTTGGTGGTGGCTCCCACAAACTAGGGTTTGGTGGTCTTTCAATTGTGGCAAAGAGATGTAAAAGTGTGGTGTTGGGTTTTTTTATAGGGGTTGAGGGTTAGGGTTGGGTGGATTTCGAGTTTGGGGGGTGGGTGCAGGCCGGTGCGGGGTCCCACATGGGCTCCAAAACGGTTAGACATGACTTTCTTGGGCCTCCTTAAGGTAAAAACTCTAAAACAAGTCGTGAAGGAAAAGATTGAACCGGAGTCACGAACACTTGACAAGTCCGCACTAGACTGGACTAGTCCTATATTAGTCAGGTAAAAACGGACAAGTTTGGTATGAAATCGGACAAGTCCGCACTACGTCAGAAAGGCTCATACGAGATAGGACCGAATGAAGAAGGGAGATGAACAAACTGTGCATCTCCGTTGTTGTGTCTCGCATTACGGTGGCATAAGAGACGGGCTTCAAGGCGCGTTGCCGATCAAACTTGGTGCGAGACACCCTCAAAAGAAGAGCATCTCTTTTCTTTGTGTCGTAACAGACGATCTTTACGGGGTCATTGGAGACGCCGCTAGCGCGCGTCGCCCATCAGCGTACATGCGTGACAGGCCCTTACAAAGCCTGTCGTAGATATAATTACTGATCTGAGACATACTATGTTGTCGCGCGTCGTAGATTTATTAACTTATGTGAGACGGGCTTTATGGAAGCTTTCCACCTTATGTAGGTTATCTGAGACGCTCTCTACTATAGCTCGTCGTATATTGTTTACAGGCAGGGTCTACTATTAGGAGCTAGCCAGGATTTGGCAGCCGTATTACCAGTGTTTGCAACATACTGCTCATGAACATATACCAAAATGATCACATGTTAAATTATATTGACCAATAAAATATTACCAAAGTGTCGATCGAGGTTATCAAGTATAGTAATTACACAACAAAGACTGTTCATACTGATTACAATGTAACTAATTATACACATCATAACTGTCATCATCTAATCTTGTATACCGTAATGAAAATTCTCCCAATCAATGACTTATTTAATGATGAGCCTTCATAGCCTCTAATGCTCCGACTGAGACATTGTCCTCAAACTCAATAAAATCACTGAAATCATATTAAACATTATCAAATTGCAGTCACATTCGCTTAACCGGTCACATAAGGTAGCAAATATCTGTTAGTGAACCGAGAGCCGAGCTTACTTATAGCACAGGCAGTTG
Source organism: Tuctoria greenei (assembly GCA_036927565.1). NCBI lineage: Eukaryota > Viridiplantae > Streptophyta > Magnoliopsida > Poales > Poaceae > Tuctoria > Tuctoria greenei. Next base: position 120,368,446 of record JAYESD010000004.1, read on the forward strand.
GTGAGCATCTGCAAAGCATCATCAGAGAAATTGTTCTCATGGTAAAGGACATAGTAGTGAGCTGGTGTGCTTGTCCCCAGAAAAAACTAACAATTTACATTCCACTGATGCATTTATAGCCTGATTCCAGCATAGGTACCTTGATTTCATGTAGAAATCAAACGCACTGGGATGGTAAATGCTACTGTCAACCACAGTTCCTGCAGTTTCAAGGGTTTGCGAATAAGGATTCATTACATATATTGATAGTCAAAACAAATACATTACTTCTGCATTGGACATAAACAAGGAAGATGAATGTATACCGTAATGAAAATTCTCCCTTTGGATCAATGACTCCATTAATGATGAGCCTTCATTAGACATCCTCAAATTCAATAGAATCACTGGAATGCACGCTCTAAGGGCAGGGTTGAGCTGGCGGCGTGCTCTGGGGATAGGGGATGCAGCGACGTGCTCCGGGACGAGCTGGCGGAGGGGCCGAAGTGGTGGTTCCTCAACTCTCTGATGACAGCAGCACGGCTTGCTCTGGGGACAGGGAGAACATTTCCACTTATGTGAAGGTGACGGCGTGCTCATACCGATTACCGATGTCGGGGTCGAGGCGGCGGCGTGCTCCAGGGACACGGGACGAGGCAGGTGCTCCAGCGTGCTAAACTCTCTGATGTCAAAGGTTAGGGGTTGACGGCGGGGTAGGGGTCAATGCCTATAGCGCGACAATGACGAAGAGCGTGTTGAGAAAGGGGGATGGCATCGGCATGCTCCAGGGATAGGGGACGAGGCGGCGTGGTCCAGCGTGCTCAACTCTCTAATGTCGCGAAGGTCGGGGTCGATGGCGGCGGCGTGCTCAGGATCTGCGGTTTATAGGTCGAGAGAGCGAGCAACAGCTAAAATTTTTCGCTAAAGGTTGGGAGAGAGCGCGCGATTGACAAAGAATTTCGATGTAAATCGGAGACCCGCAAATTTAAGGCGTGTCTCTCATTATTTTGATGCCCCGGATACCCCATAGTGTCCTAGATGCGCCACGGTGTGTTGAAGCCAGGAACAACATCCGATACATTCCGGCGTGTCCAACTGGCAACTGTGCGCAATGCCTTATATGATCGTTGTATTGCGCTCAACTTTCCGAGGTGGGACAAAATTCTTCGGCTTGAATCGAAGACGCGCTCAACATAAGGCGCGTCTCGCATTTTGTTTTGGCCGTATGTTCGGTGTAAATCATAAACGCGCCAGTGTAAGGCGCGTCTCTCATCATTTTGTGGCCCCGAACACACCGCAGTGTCCTAGATGCACCACAGTGTGCTGAAGCCAGGAACAACATCCAGGACATTACGATGTGTCCAACTAGAAATTGTGCGCAATGCCTTATATGATATTGCATTGCGCTCAGCTTTCCGAGGTGGGACAAAAGAACTTCGGCGTAAATCGGAGACGCACCACTGAAAGGCGCGTCTCACATTATTTTGTGGCCCCGAAAATGCTGGAGTGCCCTGGATGCGCCACGGTGTGCTGAAGCCAGAACAACATCTAGGACATTCCAACGTTTCCAACTGGTAACTGTGCGCAATGTCTTATAAAATCATTGCAAAGTGCTCAGCTTTACGAGGTGGGACAAAAGATCTTCGGAACAAATCGTAGATGAGCTCGTGTGAATCCCGTCTCCCTTTTGCCGAATATCAGGTATCTGAGACGCGCCTTTCTAAAGTTCGTCTCTCGTGCACTCTTCACATTGCCACTCGCACGACATCGTGAACCGTTGCAGGGATTAACAAACCCAATGAACTTGCAATTCAGGGATAATTTGTAACTCAATGAATTTCATAGTTGTGTGCCCTCTAAACTAATTTCCAATCTAAACTTATTCCTAAAGCTCCCATCGATCAATCTAAACTGTACCATCCAAATTGCTCCCGAACACATCTCTTATCTTGCCCTGGATACTGAAAATATTGACATTCTTTAAATCGACAAATGTCGAAGGAGAAATGAATAACCTACGTTGGTCACTAACAGAAAGTGTCTAACCTTGATAAGTAGACTATAGCAATCATTTTCAACATCGGGTGCACTTGGCTAATGCAGCAAACGCTGAACTTCAAGTAGTATAGTTTTGATTGTAAAATCAGTGCACCACCCCTACCAAATATTAATTTATGCAACATAAGAAGCCAGTTCAAATAAGTTCAGCAACAATTAATAATTACATGAGCAAAATAGGTCTATCTTTCAGTCTCTTGATCAAGAATCCCAATGCAGAGTGCTCCTGAGCGATGGACATTTGGGTGGAAGAAACCACTTGGAAAGGCGCATCTTGGAGGCAACAATGAATAGTCCTTTGAGAAGGAGATTGTCAGGGGGTAGTAACCACCTTCCGAGTCAGTCTACAAAGGAAATTCATTAATAGGAGGACGATGGTTAAACTCATATTGTGCTTGTTCTTCATGACTTACCCCTTCTTTACTGGGGACGATGCACTGCCACTTCAATAAATCTCCTGATTCAGGCTTCGCAGAGAAACCCTACGCAGATGAAACAACAAAGCTAAAGTTAAGTTCATCAGTCCATTGCAGATCTACATATATACAACTATGCGACCGGTGTGCCATATGTACATACATGGGGATGATTCTTGCGCCAAGCCAAGCGGTCCTCCTTCAATCGACTATGCGCCAAGCCGGTACTAGCCATGAACAGTGATGACGACGTGGTGGACGGCGACAGCGACGACAACAATGACGAGGACAGCGACGATGACGACAACGGCGATGGCGAACAGAGGAGGCAGTCGCACTGGAGTTGGTCGATTAGTAAAGGATCGTTGGTCAATTAGTAATAAAGGAGCACTAGAGGCAAAGAAGAGACGAGGGAGATAAATGCGAGACGCGCATTAAGTTAAAGAGCATCTTCCATTGTCGAAGAGACGAGGTAGATAAATGCAAGACGCACTATAACAAAGAGAGACGCGCATTAATCTAAAGCGCGTCTTCCATAGTCGAAAGAGAGACACATGACACGAGGTCTGCGGAGAACTTAATTTCGGCTGTGTGGGGCAGAGACACGTGCGACGTCTGTGCGCAACCTTTCATTTCCCTGAGGCGGTATCGATGCATTCCATCATTCCATCTACACGCGGGAAACCAACCGCTCCCTCGATGACTCTGTGCGGACCTTATTTAAGATGCACCATCACCAGTGAGTTCTTCACAAGCGCGTCACTCACTTTGAATCCTCTTCTTTTCTTCGTCTTCTCCACCCCAACAACCCACCACCACCATGGCCGACGTTCCGCCGCCAAGCCCTCCGAGGGAGCCACCTTGCAAGAAACTGTACTGCAGCTCCCCCGAGAGGTTCAACACCAAGCAGCGCCATGAGTTCCTTGGGTCTGGGTACCCTTCCCTAGTTTACTATAATGGGTACCATCAACCACTACCTCTTCGCCCTCACGGGGGTGGCCGATCGTCTCGGCATTCTGTTCGAGATGATGGCCCAGGTGCTTGGCCCCGAGGGCCGGAGAAATATGGTGGAGGCGACGGAGAGCAACCTTGTTCACGGGGTTGCTCCGCCGGTGCAGCCGGCCTAGGCTCCTGTTGCACCGGTGCTGGAGTCGCCGCCAGAGGACGAGGAGGAGGAGGAGGAGGAGGCGGAGGCGGAGGAGGAGGAGGAGGAGGAGGAGGAGGAGGAGGAGGAGGAGGAGGAGGAGGAGGATTTAGTTTTTCCTTGTTGTTTTTAGTAGCTTTTGTTTTGTAAATATTGTTAATGAATGAATTCTATCTTTGTTTATCTATGTTATTGAATATTATCTTGTGTTCTTCAATTGTGTGAATGAATGAATGTGTGGTGTGTTCATCATGTTCCTCGGGTATCATAAGGAAGGATTTTATTATATTCAGGTATCAAGTGAGAATGTGCTCTGAGTTCAGTGACGTGTGATATCAACAGTGAACTGAAGCAAAATGGAGAAATCACGAAGCTAAAGGTGACATGAGGAATCGGAGATGCACTTTTAATTAGAGCGCATCTCTCTTTTAGCAGAGGAGAGGGAGACATCAGTCATAGGAGACGTGCTGTGTTTTATGCATGTCTCCTACTTTTTAGAGAGGATAGCGTGTCTCGGATACCAATTTAGCTGACACGGGCTTTGTTTTTATGGCGTCTCCTTGTACTTTCAGCCGAGCCATGTCAGATTCTCGCTGAAGCAGACTCGTCTCGCTTAACATTATTAGAGACACCGCCTTTGAGCGCGTCGTCCATGTTTGTCTCCTATTTGAGTTTCTTACTTAGTGTCGAACTTAGTCAGAGAGGAAAACGGACAAGTCCGGCGGAAATCGGACAAGTCCGGGGACTTGGCGAATTTTGAAAGATGGGGTTACCGGACTAGTCCGCAATGGACCCGACAAGTGCAAAACCGGTATAGAGAGAAAAACGGACTAGATCGCTGGAAAACGGACATGTCAGAAACGGGTTCAGAGAGAAATTCGGACTAGTCCGGGGAAAATCAGACAAGTCCGCACTTCTCAGACTTTTTGAGCACGGTTTTGCTTCCAATTCATTATAAACTTGTTCCTTTTTATGTGGATTAAAGTTAAACATATTTAATGATGTATGCAATGCATGATGCATGAAAATGAGGGTGTTACATTTCTCCTGTCTCATTCCAAAACAAGGGTGTCCTACACTTCCTTCCATATACTGCTTCATATGGCGGCATCTTCAAATTGGCTTGGTAACTGTTATTGTAGGGAAACTCCGCATACGGAAAGCTCTTGTCCCAGCTGCGTCCATGCTTCAAGGAACAAGCCCTCAACATATCTTCCAATATTTGATTTGTCCTCTCAGTTTGTCCATCCGTTTGAGGGAGATACGCAGAGCTCAAATTTAACCTTGTACCCATAGCTTCATGCAGTTTCTGCTAGAACCTAGAGGTGAGTTGAGAACCTCGGTCCGAGACTATTTTCTTCAAAACTCCATGTCGGCACACAATATGCTCCATATACAATTATGATAGCTTCGCGGTGGTGTATGTGGTCTTGATAGGTATGAAAAGTGCTGATTTGGTCAACCGATCCACAATAACCCATATTGAGTCATACCCGGACTGGGTTCGCAGTAACCCAACTATGAAGTCCATACCAATTTCTTCCCACTTCAGCACATCTCTAACCTTTCCCGGGTGAACTAACACTCCTCCTTCAGAGATAACATGGCCTAAAAATGATATCTCCCTTAACCAGAATTGACACTTGTTAAACTTGGCATACAGCCGGTGCTCTCGCAATTTTTGCAACATCAACCTTAGATGCTGTTCGTGTTCTTCTTCACTTTTTGAGTAGATCATTATGTCACTAATGAACACTACCATAAACTTATCCAAATACTCCATGAAGAACTTATTCATAAGATACATGAATTGTGCAGGTGCATTCGTTAATCCAAATGACATCACAGTGTACTCATAGGATCTGTACCGTGTCCAAAAGCTGTCTTGGGTATATCCAGCGGTCTAATCTTCATTTGAATGTAGCCTGACCTCAAGTCAGTCTTGGAGAAAACACAAGCACACTTCATTTGATCAAACAAATCCTCTATACAGGGCAATGTATACTTGTCCTTAATCGTCACCTCGTTGAGAGCCCGGTAAACCACACACATCCTTTGGGATCTATCCTTCTTATCCACAAATAGCACTGGTGCTCCCCAAAGTGAAGAGCTTGGGCAAATGAAACCCTTTTCTAGCTTCTCTTGAATTTGCTTCTTGAGCTCTGCTAACTCCATAGGAGGCATCCTATATGGCCTCTAAGCTATAGGTGCAGTTCCAGGTATTAAATCAATAACAAACTCGATGTCACGATCAGGTGGCATACCTGCAGGCAACTCCTCTGAAAACACATCCAAAAAAGTCGCACACCATCAGGATCTCCTCTATTTCTGCACCGTCAATTTGATTCAGCTCCACTTTCTTTGGTGTGTGTTGAGATGCTTCAAATTCTATGCTGACCCCTTCTCCATTTGTTAACTTCACTGTTTTTGTGGCACACATAATTATCCCATTATGCTTCGTAACCAGTCCATACCAAGTATTATGTCTAGTCCTTGCAAATCCAAAACAATAAGGTTGGTGAAGAAGTCTAACCCCTTATTTTAAGGCTTACTTTTGGACATACTATATTCGTCCTCATCTGTTGCATTAGGATCCATCGCCATGAATCTGTTGCCACGATTCACTAGTTCGTGGCATTAGCATCTATCGCCACAGAACATGATCGTTGCATTAGGAACTTTTGCCACATTTCACTAGTTCGTGGCATTATCATCTATCGCCACAAATCTGTTGCCACGATTCACCAGTTCGTGGCATTAGGTTCTGTCGCCACGGAACACAATCGTTGCATTAGAACTTTTGCCACGATTCACCAGTTCATGGTGTTAGGATCTATCACAACAGAACATAATCGTTGCATTAGGAACTTTTGCCATGATTCACCAATTCATGGCGTTAGGATCTATCGCAACAGAACACAATCGTTGCATTAGGAAATTTTGCCACGATTCACCAGTTCATGGCGTTAGTATCTATCACCACAGAACACAATCGTTGCCTTAGAAACTTTTGCCATGATTCATCAGTTCGTGGTGTTAGGATCTATCGCCATGGAGCACAATCATTACATTAGGAACTTTTGCCATGATTCACCAGTTCGTGGCATTATGATCTATTGCCACGAAACACAATCGTCGCATTAGGAACTTTTGCCACGATTCACCAGTTTGTGTCGTTAGTATCTATTGCAATAGAACACAATCGTTGCATTAGGAACTTTTGCCACGATTCACCAGTTCGTGATGTTAGGATCTATCGCCAAAGAACACAATCGTTGTATTAGGATCTGTTGCCATGATTCACTAGTTCATGGTGTTAGGATCTATCGCCACGGAACACAATCATTGCATTAGGATCTGTTGCCATGATTCACTAGTTTGTGGCATTAATATCTATCGCCACGAAACATAATCGTTGCATTAGGTTCTGTTGCTATGATTCATCAGTTCATGGCGTTAGGATCTGTCATCACAGAACACAATTGTTACATTAGTATCTGTTGCCACGATTCACCAGTTTGTGTGGTTAGGATCTATCATCGAAGAACACAATCGTTGCATTAGGATCTGTTGCCATGATTCACTAGTTCGTGGCGTTAGGATCTATCGCCACGGAACACAATCGTTGCATTAGGATCTGTTGGCATGATTCACGAGCTCGTGCCATTTGGATCTATCACCACGGAACACAATCATTGCATTAGGATCTATTTCCACAATTCACTAATTTGTGGCGTTAGGATCTATCATCGCGGAACACAATCGTTGGCGTCACGATATATTACAAAACGTTGGCCACTATGTGAAGGACGGATTTTTTTATTTTTTGGACAAGTGAATGATTCAGTTATCAAGTGAATGTGCTCTAATTTCAGTGATGTGTGATATCAACAGTGAACCAAAACAAAATGTAGAAAATCATGAAGCTAAAAGGATTGTGGGGAGGATGCACTTTTTATATAAGAAACGCACTTTGCTGCTAATTTAGCGCGTCTCCATTTTGCTTCTACAATCGTTGCATTAGGATCTGTTGCCACAATTGTACTAGTTCGTGGCCTTAGGGTCTATCGCCACGGAACACTCGTTGCATTAGGATCTGTTTCCAGGAATCACTAGTTCGTTGCATTAGGAATTTTTGGGTATCTTCTAAAGAGGTGGGATTATTCGATATCGGCTTACTTCTAAGCTTGCTGCTAAATAGAAGAGCGGCTTCTATCTTTTCAAAAATAATCAAATAGTTCACAGCTAGCTCACACAATACTTATATAAAAAATAATCATCTTCATTGGTGCCACCCCCCCCCCCCCAAATATTGGAGGTACACTACTATCATTGATATATGTATCATAGCCGTCATCGTCGTCATCATCATCTTAATTTTCTGATGGAACTCCATGTGCCTCAAATTGATCACATGTTCTCATTTGAAGAGCGAAAGCATCACCGGTTGCTCCCTCAATGTCATTCCTAGCCCATGCGATCCTATCCTCATTTATGTGTGGCATATTGATATCAGTAAGTCGTCGATCATCAAATGTCTCAGCCTCCATCATCTCAGTGAAATTATTTTCACTGTTTCCGGTGGGCATGGCAAAAAGGTTCTGTGGCTTCGTTTTAACAATTGTAGATCATTTAGGTTGTTTCACACTTTGAACGTAAAAAACCTGTTCTGCTTGGGTGGCTAGAATGTAAGACTCGTACTTAAATTGAGAAAGAGTAGTATCAACATCTATCATTCTGTATCGATCTGTTTTGTAGCTTCTGCATTGGCTCTGACCGGAACTAGGCCGATCAAACCAGTCACATTCAAATAACCTAACCTCTTGATTTTTTTTCAAAATCAACAGAAATCATTTTCTTGATTACTCCAAACCACTCATGATCACCATCCCGAACACCAACACCACTGTTTTGCGTCCGTAAATCTTTTACCACCTCTGCAGTTCGAAAGAAGCTATTTATGAATGATAGACTAAAAAAATGTGCCCGACGATCAGGTCTTCTAGATAATGCATGCAAATAATCGGTTATTTTGCCTTCTTTGTGTTGTGTCGTAATCTGTACACATTAGTATAAAAGGGGTCATCGACAAACCAACTTCAGAACACATATTTGTTCAATATTTCATCAAAGTAAAAACTTGCATGGCCTTAATTGTTTCTGAAACAAATAAAAAACTCATCTCTATGGCATTTTTCAACATCACGAGAATGAATATTTCCTAGCTCTTCAAAATTCTCACTAAAAAGGGTACAAAATTAAATAAGCCATCTACAATAAGCATGATCCAATATAGTATAGAACATATGAGTTATACGTACTTGATACATGGAGCGCCTCTTCAACATTAGAAATAATATAATGCCTTATGTTATGTAGTTCCACCATAGTAAGTTGGCCCCATTTAAACCCTTTTTTAGAATTATCAACTTCTGTAAATATATTATACTCGAGAGAAGGTTCATTCCTAGCTGCAGCTTCATGACGTTCTGGCCTATTAAGCTTGGTGCTGATGTTATCCAAAAACTGACTACAAAAAGTCTTACACTCTTCCATAATATATCCCTCACCTATAGAACCCTCCGGGTGAGCTCTGTTACGTACATACCTCTTCAATGTACCAAGGTACCTCTGAATTGGATACATCCATCTAAAAGAAACAGGTCCACCCAAGCGAGCTTCTTCGGCAAGATGGATTGGAAGATGTACCATGATATCAAAGAAAGCGGGAGGAAGCAACATCTCAATTTTACAAATTGTTTTAGTAAATTGTTTGATCATCTTATCCAAATCTGGTTCCGCCAAATTTTTAGAACAAATTCTAGAAAAGAATCTGCTAAACTCAATTAAAGGTACAACAAACTTTTCAAGCAATATGTCACGTACTGCAATTGGAAGGAGCTTCTGAAATACAATATGGCAGTCATGAGTTTTTAGACCTGATACCTTATGTGCTTTTATGTCCACACATCTCTTTAAGTTTTAGGCATAACCATCGGTCATCTTCACATCCCGCAAAACCTTGCACAAGGTGGTCTTCTCATCTTTATGCAAAGTATATGATGCTGATGGACAATCATACTTCCCATTTATAGCCACCAGATGTTGTTGTGGCCATATACCCATATCATGCATATCAGTACGAGCTTGTAGACTATCTTTTGTTTTACCATCCATCTTAAGCAATGTCCCCAATATGCTAGCACAAATGATTTTCTCCATGTGATGCTAACCCAAGTCTTATGTTGCGAGGATTAGATGAGAAATTTGGGTGAATGCTATCAAAATGCTTCCATGCTTTCGAATCTGCTGGACAACATAATATTCCATCATCAATACATTCTTCTTTGTGCCAGCGCATGTTTGATGCCGTTGATTTTGCCATATAAAACCTTTGAATATGGGGAATAAGATGGAAGTATTGTAGAATCTTGCGTGCTACAAGCTTCTTGGCTTTTCCACAAGGTAAAGCCTCTCTTGCATCCCCACCAGTACTATTTTTCCATCTTAATTCACCACATTTTGGGCCTCGATCCAGTAGAGAATAGTCCTTCTGGAATAACACATAGCCATTGACACATGCATCGATCTTTTCCTAGCCCAACCCAAGGTCACAAACAACCTTCTGAACTTTATCAAGTGTATTAGGCCTCGATGCAGTGGCCCTCTGGAAGCACATATGAGAATAGTTCAAGGATCAACTCACACACTTTTTTGCTCAAACTAGTTAAACACTTTATCTGGTACAACCTAACAATGAAGGATAATTGGGTCACCTTCTAACAACCTGGATACAACTCCTTTTTTGCATCATTTAATAAGTCTCAGAATGCCTTTGCACACCCAGTTGGCCCCTGCTGGTTTATAGCATTTTCTGGATCATCAACATCTGCTAAAGTACCACTATGATCAGTGCCTCTAAGTAGACTGGACAACATATTTTTCATAGCAGCATCATCAGAAATTATCTCCTCATTATTTGCTCATTGCTCAGCAATATTTTTCTCGACTCATTTTTCTCCATGGTGTACCCAACAAGTATAATCAAATGACATCCCATTACGAAGCATGTGAAGATGAACTTCCTTGCGTGCCCCGTGGAAAATATTATGACATTTCATGCAAGGACAGGGCATAGTTTCTTCTTCACGAGTGCCCTGGAATGAAAAATTAAAAAAATGACTTCATTCCATCCTGCCACTCCTTCGTACGCCTGTCTTTTCCCATCCATGGCTTATCTTCTGACATCGCTTCCTACAATTCAATCAACGTATCCGTAAGAGGATCAAACTAAAATAACATTATATGAGCAATTGTACCTAGCGCTGTTGCTCCTCCACGTAGGGCGGTCGGCGGATGCTCCTCCAAGAGCGTGGCGGCCGGCGGATGCTCCTCCAACAGCGTGGCGGATGGCGGATGCTCCTCTAAGCGCGTTTCGTACAGTCGGGAGAGGGCCATTGTGGATCAAAGGGTCCCGTGGGCAGGCAGCCAAGACAAAGCGTACGTGAAGCTATCAGAGTAGGCCCAACACCGTGATGGTCCGCTTGTTATTCGTGGGCTGAAACTGCACTTAGTCACTTTATATTCATGGGCCGAAACTGCGTTGGGACATTTGGTGTTCGTCCCAATAACGCGTAAGCCCATCTACGAGCGCGCGTCTAGCTCTGACAATTTGTTATCTAAATAAGTTAATGTCGCAATGGGGGTGGTATTCGGATCAAAATAAAGCATATGCATAAAATCTCTTGAACCGCAGCAACACAATCATATAAATAAGGATTAAATACTATATATAAACATCGACGGAACCAAACAGTAGTGTTCAACGTACCATTCCAGGCAACAAACTAATCGACAAAACTAGCTGTTACATAATACCCAATAAACACAAAATAAACTAATCGACACATCTAGTCCGAAGCGCTTCCCTTCAAGCAGTGGTAATAACTTTGGCCGCGTATAGGAGTAGTGGTAATGATGACACTGCGTATAGGGGCATTGGGCCAGTGGTACATTGGAGTTCTACCTATCTTTTTCTAACATTTTTCTCGCCCTTCCTTTTATTTTCTCTTTGTTCATTGTCTCCACTTTTCTTTCCAGTTATGACTACCTATTGTGTTTTCCTGTTACTACGTACTAGTATTGTATACTACTTTATAGACCGCTTTGCAGGCCTCGCTATGAGCGATCTCCTCTAGCACCTCGAGTATCTAAAGTACCGCACCGTCCACTTTAGAGGCTACTGGTGGTGTGGAGGGTCGTTCATTAATAGAGAATACAGATGGATCAGATAGTTCACTAAATAAACAGATAGAAAACAAAATAACAATTGGAACAGATGAACAACATTGAGTTTTTCAACATAAAACATTACTACAAAACAAGAAAAATGACATCATGAAACAGGAAGAACAATATCACACAGCCTTATTAGTCTTTTATATATAGCCCATACGGGATAACACCTCATGGCATAATGCGAAATGGTTGTGTCTAATCCTACAGTCTTCACTACAGAAGACCCTACAACCGCTCCACCATTGCTTCTCGCAGCCGACAACCATGCACGGGTCAACCTCCTTGTTGGGCAGCGACACCATCGGCGGTCTCGGAGGCGGGCGCGGATGCGCCCACGTCGGATTTACCGATTTCACCAAGGACTTGAATTCGACACCGCCTGCACTCATTGTTTGCCCTCATGATGGTGACGGACCCGACCGCTTTCTCACCAACGTCAACCATGCCTTCGACCCGCCGGATATACTCGAAGGCGTCGTGGGCCTCGCGATCGACATTGTAGCGGAGGAGGCAAAGGAAATAGGACGCCTCCATGTGGCCGGCCCCGGCCGCCCGGGCAAGAAACTGGGTGTGCGGCTGCGCGCGATCATCCACTAAGACGAGCTCGAGCCCGGTGATGTAGCACACATGAGGGTTGCCGACGATGGCCAGGATCTCCACGAGGGCTTTCTAGTGCCCCGGGTCACGCCACATCCTCCGGCTCACCCGCCCCAGCGCCATGCGCTTGCCCACGACGCCATCCCGGCACGCCGCATGCATGGCCTTGCAGGTGGCACGCAGACTGGAGAGATCGTCCAAGGGTCGCAGGGAGCTTGCGGCGAGGCGTAATACGATCTCAGCCACAATATCATGCATGCACGACAACTTCATAGGCTTCGGCGTCACCGTGTTGCGAAGGGAACCAATGAGGGCGCGCGCGACGGAGACTAAGAGGAAGCTAGAGTACGTGCGGAGAAGACGGTGATGTGTCTTTATGGAGTATGCGCAGAGAAGACGGTGGAGACATTACATAAAGACATGCGCCATCGTCTTCTCCGCGCGTAATGATGGGGGTCGCGCGCAGTGATAGTTCGGCTTCTGACGGTGGCGGATTCCACATCCTCTGCAGTACTGCGCAGGTGCATTAAGGGTGGCTGACATGTGAACACCACAGCCTATGGGACCCACACCTCTCGCATGCACTGATGGGACGTGCGAAGTATTGGAACCACCCTATTTTCAACATCTGCACAAGAATAATATCCTGTCATCAATAGAGATAACATAGTATGTTTCACCAAAAATTTCATGTTTTACAGTTTGGTTCTCCATGTTCTTTCACCTTAATTCGTACGTACTACCTATTTTTTTCTAACATTTTTCTCGTCCTTTCTTTTCTTTTCTCTCTGTTCATTGTCTCCACTTTTCTTTCCAGTCGTCGCTACCTGTTGCATTTTCCTATTACTACGTACTCCCTACGTCGCAACTCAACTCTATCTCTGGGTTTAGTCAATCTTAACTTTGAGTAAATAATTTCTATAGATTCTATTAACTTCAATAACATATAAATTGTATATTATGAAAATATTTTTCATGATTAATCTAAAAGTATAATTCTTATATTGTTAAAATTGATCAAAATAATATAAATCAATAGTCAAAAGTAGATTTGACCAAATCCAGAAGTAGAGTTGAGTTGGGACGGAAGTAGTACTAATAGTACTGTATACTACTTTATAGACCGCTTTACAGGTCCCGCTACGGGCGATGTCCTCTGGCACCTCCAGAAACTAAAGTACCGTACCGGCTACTTTAGAGGCTTCCGACAGTGTGGATGGTCGTTCATTAACAGAGAATATAGATAGAATAGATAGTTCACTAAACAAACAGATAGAAAACAAAATAACAGTTGGAACATACGAACAACATTGAGTTCATCAACATAAAACATTACTGCAAAACAAGAAAAACAACATCATGGAACAAGAAAAACAACATCACAGCCTTATAAGTATATAGCCCACACCGGATAACACCTCATGGCAGAATGCGAAATGCTCGTGTCTAATCCTACAATATTCACTACAGAAGACCCTGCAGCCACTCCACCCTTGCTTCCCGCAGCCGGCAGCCCTGCACGAGTCAACCTCCTTGTTGGGCAGTGACACCATCGGCGGTCTCAGAGGCGGGCGCGTATGCGCCCACGTCAGAAAACCGATTTCAGCCAGGGATTGATCAGACACCACCTGTACTCATTGTTGGTCCTCATGATGGTGACGGACCGGACCGCTTTCTGTAAGACCTATATGTGCTGAATACATTGGCTTGTAGTGAATACACTTGGCTTTGATGATAAAAGTTTTGAATATCACCAAAACACCTTTTTATCAAGGTCCGACTCTAGCTCTGAGCTACAGCAAGGTTCGACAGTAGGTCTGGCTTGGTTTGGGTAGCTCCAGTTACGTTCGATGCTAGGTCCGACTAGCTTTGGTCAGCTCCGGTGAAGTTTTGTCTTTAGCTCTGACATGTCTTTGATAGCTCCGACATGTTTCTGATAGCTCCGCCGTGTTTTTGCTAAAAAGTTGATTTTTCTAGCTCTGGCTTTTTGGGATTACTAGTTCCGACTAGTTCTGGTTAGCTCCGGCGCTAGGTCCTGCTAGTTTTGTAAGCTCTGGCGGGAGCTTGGTTGTACTAGTTTTGGTAAGCTCCGGCGCTAGGTTCTACTAGCTTTTGTTAGCTCCGGCTCAAGGTCCGGGTTGCTCTGGCAATGTCCGAAACTTGACCGCAGTGCTTCTGCTTTTCATTTGCAATGTTTCGTACTTGGTTTACATCTCTGGAAAGATTACTTAGTATTCATTTGCTATGTTTTTGGTGCGTTTTTGATTGATATGGATGATATCGTTTCACTATGCTTTGCAACATGCTTATATGAGGTTCTCACGTAAGGTGTTGTGTTTGGAACTAACTTGAGTCAAGTCGAGGACTTGGGCTCGTATGGATTGGTTGTTTATTCATGTGCAAGTGTTGCTTGAGTTCAAGACATGTCTGGTGACGGGATCCATTGGACTAGTCTCAGGGAGGAGATGAGGTTCCAACAACCAAATTCAGGAGGAATTGTGGTTGAGCTGATCAGGAGGTTGCACAACATGATTGAATCAAGAACAATGCATATGAAGGTATCGTGGACGTCATTGGAAGATGTTTGCACATGTGCAAGGAGTGCATGGACGTGGCTACATGGTTCCGAGACGTGATGAAGAGATGTGGACGTAAAGAGTTGGTCAGAAAGGTCCAACCGACTAGGTTATGGACTCAGGCTGCGGCTGAGTCGGGTTTGACTCAAATATGGAAAGATTTGAGTTGGTTATGATAGGATTTCGAGTGGGTCACAAATTTGAGTTGTTTAGGAATGTGGGATACGTTCCTATGGTGTTTGGAAGTCTTAAGATTGCTTCTATCTGCGTATAGAAGAATCCTAAGCAGTTATGGAAAGTTACGATTCGTGAACAAAGTAGGATTAGGTTCCTAATCTGAGTTGAGTTGGCTTTCGAGGTGGTTATATAAGCAAGGGAGCCCAGAGCTCGTGGTGCACGATTTTGGGGCTGTTCCTCTTGTGTTCTATTGAATAAAATTCGTAGTTTGAAGGAACGTTTGTGCCTTGTTCGTCAAACTTGTTCCAGACAAGTTTTACTCGTCAAGTTTCTAGACAGCACTACCTTTCGTCGGTGGTTTTATCATAACTCGAGTTTTACAGATCCAATTGACGTGATTCTTTTTGAGGTGTCTTCACAACTTGATTGTCTATCATATGTCAAAATTTCACGGTCATTGGATTTGTGGTCTATGATCTACTAGAGTTTCTTTGCAGCATTCCAGAACTGTTTTTTTCTCGGGTAGGGCAGATTGACCTTTGTTTGATCTTTCGATCATAACTTGAGTTTTTCTCGACGGCTTTGAGTGATTCTTTTTGTGTTGTCTTCGTGACTTGATTCTCTCTGATATATATCACTTTTGTCACGGTGAAACACGTTTATATTAGTCTCACACATGATTTCTTTAACATATCGTTTTTCTGCCGAAAGGGTTTGGGGTTTAATTGTTTCCGCTGCGTAAGATTTTTAAATCTACCATTCACCCCCTCTGGTAGATTTTCACGTGCTCTTCGATCCTACAATTGGTATCAGAGCCACGGTGCTGTAATCTCTGTGATTTGCACGTGTTTTTGTCTAATCATCATGGAGAAGTACTCTGCCAAACCTTGTGTGTTTGCTGGTTTTGATTTTCAGGTTTGGAAGGCACACATGGAGGCTTTCATCTAGGCACAAGGCTTTGCAATATGGGAGAAGGTATACAAGCCTTACGAAGTGCCATCAAACGATCAAGTTACAGCTACAAATCTGAGAGATGTCGACAACAACAACAAGGCTCGAAACTTGATCATACAGGATTAACACAAAGCTACTTCGACCGTGTTGCACACCTCCGATCTGCATACGATGTGTAGAAAGCACTTTGTGACTACCACGAAGGATCCAACACGATCAAAGAGGTAAGGCAAGACATGTTCAAGAAATAATACATGCGCTTCGAGATGCAACCCGGTGAGTCTATTGATGACCTTTTTGATCGCTTTAATAAGATTCTCAGCAACTTGCGTAGTGTCAATGTTAATTTTTCAGATGCTGAAAATGCTAGGCAATTGCTAAGTGCATTAGATATGTCAATTTGGGAGATGAAAGTCACATCTATTCGTGAATCTACTATCATGAGTTCACTTACTTTAGATGTGCTATATTCCAAATTAAAAACTCATGAAATTGACATAATCTCATGTAAGAACCCCAATAAGTCTATTGCATTTGTTTCACAACGTGATATGTCTAGCTCCGGCCAGTCATCATCTTGCAATACTCTTGCTTTGTTGTCCTCACTAACCGTGGAGCAGATCGAAGAATTTCCAGAAGAGGAGTTGGCACTCATCTCTACTAGATTCTCAAAAGCATTGCAATGTGAGAACTAGAAGGAGAGGAAGCTCCGGACCTCAACTCTATTTTGAATGTGGTAAAACAGGACACTTTCGTACAGAATGCCCTAACCTTTCAGGTCCGACCACCCGGGAAGAAAAACAAAGCAAGGTTCAGACCTCCTCTGGAAATTTCAACAAGAAGAAGAAAGGTACCATAGGACGCAAGATGATCAACAGTTTCATCACCGCGCTTCAAGAGTTCAGTTCAAGCGACGTGGACATTGGAAGTGATGAGGATGAAGATGATTTGGCAAACTTGTGCTTCATGGCGTGCAAGTCAAGATCAAGTATGGAGGAGGCAGAACACAACAGCGACAATGAAGAGGTATGTCCTACTTGCGAAGAAATGTGTGATGCTATTTCTCGTGCCACTATTATTGTTAAGAAAAAGGACAAAAAGCTTAGGGATAGTACTGCTAAAATTGAATCACTAGAATCCGAAATCAACCGTTTAAAAACTTTGATTCCTAGTGATGATGCATGTTCCTCATGTGATTTAGTATATGAACAATTGTCCTCATTAAGAAGTGCGCACACCTCCACACTTGATAAACTTGAGTTAGAAATTGAAAGGAACAAAGAGCTTCCTGCACTTAATGATAAAAACTTGAAAGATGATAGCTGTTCTACAATTGATTTGCATTGTTCTACTTGTGATGATCTTGATAAGAAACTACAGGATGCTATGAATGAAATTTCTATATTGAACAATGCTTTACGTTCTCATGAAGTTGAATTTTGTTCAAATTGCAAACTAAAAGGAAAAACTTCATGTGAAAATTGCCTTGATCTGTCTAATAAACTTGATGACATGCATAGGACGTTAGATCGGTTTTGTAATGGGAATAAGAACCTAAACTTACTGCTGAATTCTTCCAAGTCTTGCAATGATGAAACTGGTTTAGGTTTTGATTCTCATGCTCATGCTAAGGCACATCCACCTAAAATTGTAAAGTCATTAGGAAGTGGTTTGATTCAAACAGTTCCTAAACAAAAAGGAGTGGTTTTCAAATCTGCAGGAGTGTTGTCTCATTCGATTTCAAATAAAAATATTGCTTGCTCATCTAGACATGAACACAAAGTTAAATTTCATTGTACCTTCTGTGGTAGAGACGGTCATGTCATAGATTTTTGTTATAGACTAGCTAAACAACAGAAAAGGGAAAGAATGGTTGCTAGATCTCATAACTTTCATGCAAAATTTGCTGCACACATTGAACCGAATGTACAACCTGCTGTTTTGAGTCAAAAACATTCAAAGTTTACCTCCGAACCTTCTGTTTTTGCCTCCGGAGCTACTGATTTTTGTGCTACACAAGTAACACCTTATAGGTCAGTAGTCAAGAATAAAAAATCTCAAACTTTGACTCATAAACCTGCTGTTTTGTCTCAGCTTTCGCGTGTTTTTCCTGCTGCACGTCGCGTGACTCAGTACTGGATTCCTAAATGCCTTTTGACTAACCCCAGTATTGAGTCATCGACGTATTGTGCTTTTATGTAGGTTACACATTTGAGGTAGGAGAACATTTGGATTGTGGATTCAGGTTGCTCACGCCACATGACCGGCAACAAAGATTGGTTCTCCTCCCTCTCTTTTGTGTCACGTGTAGAGAATGTTACTTTTGCCGATAATTCTTCAACTCCTATAATTGCTAAGAGTTCAGTTAGAGTAAATGATCACTACACTTTGAAGGATGTGGCACTTGTCAAAAATTTGAAATACAACTTGCTTTCTGTTGCACAATTGCTAGATGAAAATCTAGAAATTATTTTCAATAAAAACTGCTGCAAAGTTGTAGGTTCAAATAGTGAGCTTATTTTTAACATGTCTCGGTTTGGAAGAGTTTTTAAAGCTGATTTTGATATGTCTTCCTATAAGCATAGGTGTCTAGTTGCTAATGATTCAAAGGACTTATATTTTTGGCATCGTAGACTTGGTCACGTAGGCTTTGATCACCTAACGCGTGTTAGTGCTCTTGATCGCATACGTGGGCTGCCTAAGCTTAAAGGGGACAAAGAAATTGTGTGCTCTTCTTGTAGACATGCAAAGATGGTTGCAGGTTCACATACTCCTCTCACAATGATCATGACAACTGAACCATGTCAACTTTTGCATCTTGACACCGTAGGACCTTCACGTGTTCAATCCTTCGGAGGTAAATGATATGTTCTTGTTATCATTGATGATTATTCTAGATACTCCTGGGTTTACTTTATGGCATCTAAGAATGAAGTTTTTAGTCACTTTAGAACTTTATTTCTTAGATTATACATTGATCACTCAGGATCATTAAAAGCAATTAGAAGTGATAATGGAACTGAATTTAAAAATCAATCTTTTGATCACTTTTGTGCTGAAAATAGAATAGATCATCAATTCTCTTCACCATATGTACCTCAACAAAACGGTGTTGTAGAAAGAAAGAACAGAACCTTAGTTGAGATGGCTAGGACTATGCTTGATGAATATCAAACTCCTAGGAAATTTTGGGCTGATGCGTTAGCAACCGCTTGTTATGTCTCAAATCGTGTTTTCTTGCGTGCTAAGCTAGGTAAAACACCATATGAGCTCCGGTTTGGACATAGGCCTAGTGTTACACACTTTCGGGTCTTTGGTTGCAAATGCTTTGTTAAGAAACAAGGTAATCTGGATAAATTTGAACCTAGATCCATTGATGGCATGTTTTTTGGTTATCCATCTCATACTAGAGGCTACCGTGTGCTTTTACTTGACACTAACAAAATTGTGGAGACTTGTGAAGTGTCTTTTGATGAATCTAGTCCAGGTACTAGCTCAAACATTGTAGGTCTAGATCCATATCCACAGGGGGATAGCATTTTCATTGAAGATGAGGAAGAATTGGAGTTGCTGCCAGAAAATTCAGCAGCTAAAGACTTTGGTTTAGCTCCGGATGTTAATTCTCAACCAACACCGATAACCATCAATGCTGATTCAAATCACCCTCAAGCCACAAGCTCATCGATTTGTGATGAACATGAAGAAGAAGAAGCTTGTGAGACATCTGTTCCCCTACGGTTTTACAAAGATCATCCCCCACAACAGATGATTGGAAGCTTGCACGAACGAGTCACACGGTCCAGGTTTTGTGATCCAAACTCTTATGCTCATTCTGCTTTTGTTGCTTCTTTTGAACCCAAAGATATATCACACGCACTCACTAATGAATCTTAGATTATTGCCATGCAAGATGAGTTAGAAAATTTTGAAAGAAATAATGTTTGGAAACTTGTACCTCCACCTCAAGGTCACACTTTAATTGGAACTAAATGGTATATAAAAATAAACAAAGTGAGGATGGGGTTGTGGTTAGGAATAAGGCTAGGTTGGTTGCTCAAGGTTTCACTCAAGTTGAAGGTCTAGATTTTGATGAAAATTTTGATCCTGTCGCTAGATTAGAAGCCATAAGAATTTTGTTAGCTTTTGCAGCATCTAAAGGTTTTAAGCTATTTCAAATGGATGTTAAAAGTGCTTTTCTTAATGGATACATAGATGAGGAGGTTTATGTCAAACAACCACCTTGTTTTGAAAATCCAGATTTTCCTAATCATGTTTACAAACTGTCCAAAGCCTTATACGGTCTCAAACAAGCCCCTAGAGCATGGTATGATAGGTTAAAAACATTCTTACTTGAAAAGGGGTTTTCCATGGGCAAGGTTGATAAAACTCTTTTTGTTCTTAAACATGGCAATGACTCATTATTCGTTTAAGTGTATGTGGATGATATTATCTTTGGTTGTGCTTCTCATGATCTTGTGTCCAAGTTTTCAGCAATGATGAGTTCCGAATTTTAAATGAGTATGATGGGTGAACTCACTTACTTTTTGGGGCTGCAAATCAAGCAAACTAAGGAGGGTACCTTTGTGCATCAAACGAAGTATACCAAAGACCTCCTAAAGCGCTTCAACATGGACAAAAGCAAGCCTCTTCAGACACCAATGGGAACAGCAACAACACTTGAACTTGATGAAGATGGTGAATCTGTGAATCAAAAAGAATATAGAAGCATGATCGGATCACTTTTGTACCTCACGGCATCAAGACCGGACATACAATTCAGCGTATGTCTTTGTGCACGGTTTCAAGCTTCCCCACGTGTTTCACATCGTCAAGCCGTCAAAAGGATTCTCAGGTACTTACATGGAACCCAAGAATTTGGCATTTTTCTTCCTTCTTCCTCAACCGTTACTTTGAAAGGTTTTTCCGATGCTGATTTTGGGGGTTGTAGGATTGATAGGAAAAGTACTTTTGGTGCTTGTCATTTTCTTGGTAATTCTCTTGTTGCTTGGTCCTCTAGAAAACAAAATTCAGTTGCACAATCCACAGCCGAATCTGAATATGTAGCTGCTGCTTGTGCTTGATCTCAAATTCTTTGGATTGTTGAAACAATTAAGGACTATGGGGTTGATCTAGATAGTAGTCCACTATTCTTTGATAACACTAGTGCCATTTGCATTGCTAAAAACCCCGTGCAACATTTTAGAACTAAGCACATTGACATTAGGTATCACTTTCTCCGAGATAATGTTGAAAAAGGAAACATTGTGCTTCATCATGTAGATACCGAACAACAATTGGCTGACATTTTTACAAAACCTTTGGATTTCACTCGTTTTTGTTACATTCGTAGTGAAATAGGGGTTATGCATCCTCATGACTTAAATTGAGGGAGAGTTTTTGAAACTTGGGAAGTCTATGTGTGAATCTGAAATTAAAATAATATGAGCATAGTATTTCATACATATATGACTCTGTGATTCCTTTTACATGCTGAAAGTTCTTACTACATTACTCGTGTTATACATTTTGTAGTTTTTTCCATGTCTAGTAATTGGAATAATTACTTACACTAAAACTGGTCATGGTCAAACTTTCTTGCTGTTTTGAACTTGTTACATGTTCACATGTGCTTTTAATCATTAAGAATTCATCAAGTATTCAACTCAAATGTTGAGTTTTTATGAACAAATAAAAATTGAGAAAAGATCAAGAGAATATGCATGCATCGCACGTCTTCTTTTGAGATGGCTTATCATTGCACTTAGATATGAACTTGGAAGAAGTTGTGTATGACTAAAACCATGTCCTTAAGCTTCTGGTTGTCAAATGACATAGGCTTGGCTTGGTTGGTTAGAATAAGGCAGATGCGCATATAATCTCTTGCAAATATCATATGATCTAAATTTATGCTTTGAAAAATATTAAAATGCAGCAACTAGTGTCATGATTTCAGGTTTTGAAATAGTTAAGTTTGTGAGATCATGACTTACTTAAATTGGAAATTACAGTTGATCTCTAGCATGGCTTACACTACTTTATGTATTTCATTGATGTGATAATGTAAGTTACTTGATAGTATGACTTGGATGAGCTTTGTTTATATGTATATGTTATAATATGCTCATAACAACTAAAGTTGGAGAGATAATTTGTTTATATGCTCATGACTTGCTGAATACATTGTCAAAGGGGGAGAGATAAGCATGAAGAGAAAGAGAATATGTGCATAAGGAGAGATAATAAAGGGGGAGAGATAATATGAGATAATTTTTGGATTTTCTTCTCATTTTATTTCCGATTTATAAAAAGGGGAGAAATTGTCTTCAAAACTTTTAATGAGAATAAGCCAATGTTCGGATTTTAAATGGTGTTGCCAATGCATTCATCAAGGGGGAGATTGTAAGACCTATATGTTCCGAATACATTGGCTTGTAGTGAATACACTTGGCTTTGATGATAAAAGTTTTGAATATCACCAAAACACCTTTTTATCAAGGTCCGACTCTAGCTCTGAGCTACAGCAAGGTCCGACGGTAGGTCCGGCTTGGTTTGGGTAGCTCCAGTTACGTTCGATGCTAGGTCCGACTAGCTTTAGTCAGCTCCGGTGAAGTTTTGTCTTTAGCTCCGACATGTCTTTGATAGCTCCGACATGTTTTTTATAGCTCCGGCGTGTTTTTGCTAAAAAGTTGATTTTTCTAGCTCCGGCTTTTGGGATTACTAGTTCCGACTAGTTCTGGTTAGCTCCGGCGCTAGGTCCTGCTAGTTTTGTAAGCTCCGGTGGGAGCTTGGTTGTACTAGTTTTGGTAAGCTCCGACGCTAGGTTCTAATAGCTTTTGTTAGCTCCGGCTCAAGGTCCGGGTTGCTCTGGCAATGTCCAGAACTTGACCGCAGTGCTTCTGCTTTTCATTTGCAATGTTTCGTACTTGCTTTACATCTCTGGAAAGATTACTTAGTATTCATTTGCTAAGTTTTTGGTGTGTTTTTGATTGATGTGGCTGATATTGTTTTGCTATGCTTGGCAATATGCTTATGTGAGGTTCTCACGTAAGGTGTTTTGTTCGGAACTAACTTGAGTCAAGTCGAGGACTTGGGCTCGTATGGATTGGTTGTTTATTCATGTGCAGGTGTTGCTTGAGTTCAAGACATGGCTGGTGACGGGATCCATTGGACTAGTGTCAGGGAGGAGATGAGGTTCCAACAACGAAATTCAGGAGGAATTGTGGTTGAGCTGATTAGGAGGTTGCACATCATGATTAAATCAAGAACAATGCATATGAAGGTATCGTGGACATCATTGCAAGATGTTTGCACGTGTGCAAGGAGTGCATGGACGTGGCTACATGGTTCCGATACGTGATGAAGATATGTGGACGTAAAGAGTTGGTCGGAAAGGTCCAACCGACTAGGTTATGGACTCAGGCTGCAACTGAGTCGGGTTTGACTCAAATATGGAAAGATTTGAGTTGGTTATGATAGGATTTCGTGTGGGTCACTAATTTGAGTTGTTTAGGAATGTGGGATACATTCCTAAGGTGTTTGGAAGTCTTAAGATTGCTTCTATCTGCGTATAGAAGAATCCTAAGCAGTTATGGAAAGTTACGATTCGTGAACAGAGTAGGATTAGGTTCCTGATCTGTGTTGAGTTGGCTTTCGAGCTGGTTATATAAGCAAGGGAGCCCAGAGCTCGTGGTGCACGACTTTGGGGCTGTTCCTCTTGTTCTATTGAATAAAATTCGTAGTTTGAAGGAACTTTTGTGCCCTGTTCGTCAGACTTGTTCTAGACAAGTTTTACTCGTCGAGTTTCTAGACAGCACTACCTTTCGTTGGTGGTTTTATCATAACTCGAGGTTTACAGATCCAATTGACGTGATTCTTTTTGGGGTGTCTTCACAACTTGATTGTCTATCATATGTCAAAATTTCACGGTCATTGGATTTGTGGTATATGATCTACACGAGTTTCTTTGCAGCATTCCAGAACTGTTTTTTTCCCGGGTAGGGCAGATTGACCTTTGTTTGATCTTTCGATCATAACTTGAGTTTTTCTCGACGGATTTGAGTGATTATTTTTTTGTTGTCTTCGTGACTTGATTCTCTCTGATATCTATCACTTTTGTCACAGTGAAACACATTTAGATTAGTCTCACACACAATTTCTTTAAAAGATCGTTTTTCTGCCGAAAGGGTTTGGGGTTTAATTGTTTCCGCTGGGTAAGATTTTAAATCTACCATTCACCCCCCTCTGGTAGCTTTTCACGTGCTCTTCGATCCTACACTTTCTCACCGATGTCGACCTCGCATTCAACCTACCAGATATACTCGACGGCTTCACGGGCCCCGCGGTCGGCGTCGTAGTGCAGGAGGCCAAGGACGTAGGCCGCCTCCATGTGGCTGGCCCTGGCCGCTCAGGCGAGAAACTGGGTGCCCTGCTGCATGCGACCGACTGCGAAGACGAGCTTGAGCCCGGTGATGTAGCACGCATGAGGTGGCCGACGATGGCCAGGTTTTCCATGAGGGCTTTGTACCGCCCTGGGTCGCGCCACATCCTTTGGGTCACCCACTCCAGCGCTACGCACCTGCCCACAGCGCCATCCCGACACGCTGCATGCATGGCCTTGCGGGTGGAATGCAGACTGGAGTGGTCGTCCAAGGGACGCAGAGAGCTTTCAGCAATGCGCCCCGCGATCTCGACTGCAATATCGTGCATGAAAGGCAACTCCATAGGCTTCGGCATCACCGTGCTGCGGAGGGAACCAATGAGGGTGCGCGTGGCGGAGACAAAGAGGAAGCTAAAGTACGTGCGGAGAAGATAGTGGTGTGTCTTTATAGAGTACGCACGGAGAAGACGATGGATACATTATATAATGACACACGCCATCGTCTTCTCCATGTGTTCTGATGGGGGTCGCGCGGAGTGATGGTTCGGCATCCGGGGGTGTCAGATTCCACAACCTCTGTAGTACTGCAGGTGCATTAAGGGTGGCTGACATGTGAACACCATGACCTATTTGACCCACACCTCTCACATGCACAAATGGGACGCGCGAAACAATGGAACCGCTCTGTTTTCAACATCAACACAAGAATAATATCTTGTCATCAATAGAGATAACAAACTATGTTTGACAGTAATCTGTGCCAAATATTTCCTGTTTTACAGTTTGGTTCTCCACGCTCTTTCACCTTAATTCGTATGTACGTACTACTTATATTTTTTCTAACATTTTTCTTGTGCTTTATTTTCTTTTCTCCCTGTTTATTGTCTCCACTTTTCATTCCAATCGTCGCTAATCGACAGAACTAGCTGTTACATAATCCCCAATAAATACAAAATAAACTAATTGAGACATCTAGTTCGCAACACTTCCCCTCAAGCAATGGTAATAACTTATGGCCGTGTATAGGAGTAGTGGTAAAGATTACACCCATATAGGGGCATAGGGCCAGTGGTACGTTGGAGTTCTACCTATCTTTTTTTAACATTTTTCTCATCTTTTCTTTTCGTTTCTATCTATTCATTGTCTCCACATTTCTTTCCAGTCGTCGCTCTACCTATTGCATTTTCCTGTTACTACGTAGTAGTACTGTATACTACTTTACAGACCGCTTTGCAGGCCCTGCCGCGGGTGATCTCCTGGCACCTCCAGCGGCTAAAGTATCGACATGACACTTTAGAGGCTACCGACGGTGTGGAGGGTCGTTCATGAACAGAGATTACAGATAGAACAGATAATTCACTAAATAGTAGATAGAAAACAAAATAACAAGTGGAACAGACAAACAACATTGAGTTCATTATCATAAAACATTACTCCCTCCTTCCTACATTACTTGTCATTAGAACAAGTTTTCTAGTTCATATTTGAACTAGAAAACTTGTCCTAATTATTAACGACAAGTAATATGGGAAGGAGGAAGTACAAAACAAGAAAAACAACATCAGGAAACAAGAAAAAAATAAAACATCAAAAAAAAGAAGAGAAAAACATCACGACTAGATTAATCTGGGCTAAAAGATTTCCTGTTTTAATGTTGGCTTCAACTAGAATGTAATCATATGTTTGGTGTGATCGTGCACTGTTGGATTGATCTACATTACGGTCGTTGAATCTTTTTATTTAACCCTCCACCAGGTGGAGGGGTGGTGGAAGGGGTTTAAAGAAAAGATGTAATAACCGTAAGATGTCGATCCGACGGATGAAAATCTTTGATTACACGATTACACCAAAACTTTAATTGCATATAGGGCTGTCAACGAGTCAAACTCGAGCGAGCTTGTCTTTCTAAGCTTTAGTTTGATAAAACACCGAGTCAATCTCGGGTCGATCCAAGAATTCATGTATATACAATAGAATCAACTAAATTTAGGTTCACAACTAATGGAGTAGGAAGGTAGACGATGTTGCACATTATTTGTTTCTATCATATATAAAAATTGTGTCCCATAAAACATTTTTAATAGAATTATATAGTTTAGTTAATCATAGGTACATTTCATAGATGACAACAATAAATAAGCTTACTCAAGCTTTTCGAGCTTGAGTTCATCAGCTCGCAAGCTCTTGGCTCGTTTACAAATGTTACAATACTCAACTTCATCCTCAAACTT
Source organism: Tuctoria greenei (assembly GCA_036927565.1). Classification (NCBI taxonomy): domain Eukaryota; kingdom Viridiplantae; phylum Streptophyta; class Magnoliopsida; order Poales; family Poaceae; genus Tuctoria; species Tuctoria greenei. The sequence goes on from JAYESD010000004.1 coordinate 120,395,253, forward strand.
TCAATCACAACTCAATTTGGTCCTTAAACTTTCAAATGGGTCAATTATTTAGTCCATCAAATTCAAACAACCGTCTCACTTTCATCCTTAGTCTGAGTTGGACATCCACATTGGCATGCAACATAAGCTATTAAGCCACATCATCTACCCCAGCCACCTCACATAGAAAAAGATAATAATTTTTTATCATCTTAAAAAATAACTAGCTAATTAATTGGGGTGGACTTACGTATTTTCATGGGATATACATATTTCTCCAATTTTTTTTTTTGCAAAACCATCAAATGATATACCCTATGTCATATTACATATGTAAAAATATAGTACAATATAAAACTTTTAATCCCAGGGAAGAGCAAACAGAGCAAACAGAGAGGAAGAGCAATATGTTAAGCCTAGGGAATAAAATATAAAACGAAGCTACACGGCTGGCCAGGTACATGTACATGCATGCATGTTTGACAGGAAGGATGTTCCCTCTAGGGTTTGAGGATAAAAGGTATACCATCATCTAGGCAGCCAGCCGGAGTTTCGAGCGAAGCTTCGTGTAGCTTCATGTAGGCAGCCATCTAAGCAGCTTCTTGTAGTTTGGTGTAGCTTCGTTCGAACCTCCGTCTGGCTGCCTAGATGATGGTACGGTGGTATACCATTTATCCTCAAACCCTCGAGGAACATCCTACCGGTAATGCCTCGGTGATGAGCGGCTTGCTAGTTTCTTGATGAGAAACTGACTGCGGGGACGACCCCCGACATGCATGTATGTCAGGAATTCCTGGTTTGTCTGGTGGGTGAACTGTATGTGTCATCGCAAACCTAGATGGAGTTGGAGGACATGAATCAGAGCATACCTGCAAGGATAGCTCTTCCCAACCACCACTGGGGATGCACGACGGCAGTTAAGGTACACTGGCACAGTACACCCAGACCGTATGTGTACCTGGCCAACCGTATAGATTCGTTCGAACTCCGGCTGGCTACCTAGATGATGGTATACCTTTTACCCTCAATCCCTTGAGGGAACATCCATCTTGTAAAACATGCATGCCGGCCGTGTAGCTTCGTTCGAACCTCTGGCTTGCTGCCTAGATGATGGTATACCTTTTATCCTCAATGCCTCGGGGGAACATCCTTCCTGTCAAACATGCATGCCGATGGCCACCCCTGCAGTCAGTTTCTCATCAAGAAACTTGCATGCCGCTCATCACTAGGGCTTTGCTCTAGTTTGTCTGGGTGTGAACCGCCTGCGTCATCGGAAACCTAGATGGAGTTGCAGGACAGGAATGGGAGCATACCTGCAAGGCTCTTCCCAACCACCACCGGGGGCACAGAACAAGGGTTAAGGTACACTAACACAACCGGATCGTACATGTGCCGGTAAAGATGGAACTTAGCAGTCTAATGGTTCATGGATAGAAAAAAGGAAGAAGTAAAAGGATGGCGTGTGTTTTGATCCATGAACCATGAGACTGCTGACTTCCATCTTAATTGGCCAGTTCCTGATTCCACTGATCTCTCCAGCATGCATTCACACTAGCTACTCTCTGGTGGCTGCACCCAGGGTATGTTGTGGCCCACCCGGCATACCATGTGAGTGCGCCCCTGAGAAAAGTTGTTGTCGTACATGGTGTATGGTTGAGACAATGCAACTTGTGGTCATAATGATAAGAATTAAAAAGAGGAGTATATCAGATTCCATAATCTTCATTACTTTCCTTACTCGGGGCTCGGCCCTATCAAATTTGGATACTCCTCCACTCATATCGTAACTGCATCCTTTATGTATCCACACCCGTTTCCAAAATCCAAACTAGAGGTGTAGACAAAGATTTTTCACAAGAGAGAAGTTGTGCTGTGCTGTGATCACCGCCACCATGATGTCCTCTAGCAAGGCTGTGGAGGACTGGCTCGACGAGGTCCTCTCCGTCTGTGAGACCTATGTGTGATGAATACATTGGATTTGACGATATAAGTTTTGAATACTACCAAAACACTTTTTTTTAACAAGGTCCGACTCTAGGTCTGAGCTCCAGCAAGGTCCAACGTTAGGTCCGGCTTATTTTGGGTAGCTTCGGCAAAGTCCGACGTAAGGTCCGACATGCTTTGTCTAGGTCCGACATGTTTTTGGGTAGCTCCGGTGAGTTTGTTTTTAGCTCCGACGTATCTTTGATAGCTCCGGCATGTCTTTGTTAAGCTCCGATTTGCTTGTTCTAGCTCCAGCTTTTGGGTTGAATAGTTCCGACTAGTTTTGGTAAGCTCCAGCAGATGATAGTTCTGCTAACTTGAGGAAGCTCTTATTGGTTGTAATTCGTCTGACTTTGTTTTAGCTCCTGGTAGCTTTTGCAAGTTTTGGAACATGATTTTATTATTTCTCCAAATTGTTCTGTATTTGCTTTACATTTTGAAATGTTGCTTAGTATTCATTTACTAAGTTTTTGTTGCGTTTTGACTGTTATAAAAATGTCCACTTTTACCGTGGTTTGCATCATTATTATGTGAGGTGCTCACGTAAGGTGTTGCGGTTTCGGAACTAATGAGAGTCAAGTTGAGGACTTATGCTCGGAAGTATCGGTTGTTTGTTCATGTGCAGATGTTTCTTGAGTTCAAGACACGGCTAGTGACATGATCCATCGGACTAGTCTCAGGGAGGAGATGAGGTTCCTACAATCATGTTCGGGAGGAACTGTGGTTGAGCTTACCAGGAGGTCACACAGTGTGATTGAATCAAGGGAAGTGCATATGAAGGAAACTTGATATCGAAAGAAGGTGTTCGCACGTATGCATGCGATGCATGACATGGAAAAATGGTTTTGAAGACAGGATTGTGGAAGGAAACATCTGGTTGGAAGGATTGGATCGTATCGGATGATGAGTCCGGCTGCGACGGAGTCAGTTATGGATTGGACATGGAAAGTATCAAGTTGGTTATGATAGTTCTCTTGTGGGACATGAAGTTAGGTTGTTTTAGGAATGTGGAATACGTTCCTGTATTTGATAGAAAGTATTGAGATTGTTTCTATTTGCGAATGGGAATATCTTGAGCAGTTATGGTTAGTTGCGATTCGTGATCAGAGTAGGATTAGAGTCCTAGTTTTAGTTGAGTTGGCCTTCAGGCTAGTTATATAAGCAAGGGAGGCCAGAGCTCGTGGCAGACGAATTTTAAGTTGTTCCTCTTATGGTCCATTGAATAAAGATCATAGTTTAAAGGAACTTTTGTGCCTTGTTTGTTTGACTTGTTGTCTACAAGTTTTTCTTGTCAAGTTTCTACACAAAACTACCTTTCCTCGGTGGTTTTTATCATAAATTGAGTTTTACAAATCCAATTGATGTGATTATTTTTGGGTTGTCTTTACAATTGCTTATATATCATCTATTGAAATTTCACGGTGATTGGATTCGTGGGTTTTGCAGTATTGCAGAACTGTCTTTACTCGATAGAACATATTGGCCTTTGTTCGATCTTTTGATCGTAACTTGAGGTATTCTCGACGGATTTCCGTGATTCTTGTTTTCATGTCTTTGTGACTTGATTATCTACAATATCTACTACTTTTTTCACGATTGAACACTTTTAGATTAGTCTCACACACGATTTATTTAACAAATCGTTATTCTGTTAAGGGGTTTTCATTGCTTTTGCTGAAAAGTTTAAATCTACCATTCACCCCCCCTCTGGTAGCTTTTCACGTGCTCTTCAATCCTACAATTGGTATCAGAGCCAGATTACTCTAATATCTTTGATTTGCACGTGTTTTGACTAATAATCATTGAGAAATACACCGTCAAACCTTGTGTGTTACTGGTATTGATTTTCAGGTTTGAAAGGCACGCGTGGAGGCCTTCATCCAGGCGCAAGGTTTCGCGATATGGGAAAAGGTATACAATCCATATGATGTGCCACCAAATGATCGAGTTACAGCTACGAATCTACAAGATGTTGACAACAACAACAAAGCCCGCAACATGATCATTCAGGGACTCACTCAAAGTGACATTGATCATGCCGCGCACCTCCGATCAGCATTTGATGTTTGGAGAGATCTTTGTGATTATCACGAAGGCTCCAACACAATCAAAGAGGTAAAACAAGATATGTTCAAAAATGAATACATACGCTTCGAGATGCAACCTGGTGAGTCCATTGATCAACTTTTTGCCCAATTAAATAAAATTCTCAGTAATCACGTAGTGTCAACATTATCTTTTCCGATGCTGAGAATGCTAGGCAACTCCTTGGTGCATTAGACATGACAATATGAGAGATGAAAGTAACATCCATTCGTGAATCAACTATTATGAGTACTCTTACTTTAGATGTGCTTTATTCTAAACTAAAAACTCATGAAATTGACATTTTATCATGAAATAATCCAAATAAGACTATTGCATTCATTTCACAACATGATATGCCTAGCTTCGGCCAATCATCATCTTGCAACACTCTTGCTTTGCTATCTTCACTAACACAGGAACAGATTGAAGAAATTCCAGAAGAGGAGCTAGCACTCATCTCTACTCGGTTCTCAAAAGCATTACAAAATGTGAGAAGTAAAAGGAGAGGAAGCTCCAGACCTCAACAATGCTTTGAATGTGGTAAGACAGGACACTTTCGTACAGAATGCCCTAACCTTTTAGGTCCTACTACACATGAAGAGAAGCAGTACAAGGTCAAGACCACCTCTGGAAACTCCAACAAGAAAAAGAAGGGTTCCATAGGACGCAAGATGATAAACAGCTTCATAACCGCACTTCAAGAGCTCAGTTCAAGTGGTGTAGACATTGGAAATGATGAAGATGATGGCGATCTGGCCAACTTATGCTTCATGGCAGGAAAAACAGGATCAAGATCAAGTTAGGATGATGCAGAACACAACAGTTACGACAATGAAGTATGTTCTACCTATAATGAAGTGTGTGATGCAATTTCTCGTGCAGCTATTATTGTCAAGAAAAAGGACAAAAAGCTTAGGGATAATGCTGCTAAAATTGAATCACTAGTGTCGAAGCGTACGAATGACACTTCTCTTGGTACTACTAAATTATAGCCCGCGGAGTTCTTATATCAGTTTGGGCGCGCAGAGATCTTAGACAAGATGATGACACAAGGGATTTACGTGGTTCGGGCCGCCTGAGCGTAATACCCTACTCCACGGGGTGTATGTTTGTTGTATTGATAATTAATTGGTGCTTGTGTTTTTTGAGCTTAATTGGCTTGTATCGTGCAGCACATCCCTTTTATAGACCAAGGGATGGTTGTTACATGAGTTGCCTGGCCTGACATGTAGCCCCAGTGGTTACTACTGCTTAAACACTATTACGTGCCTTTAAGCACCATAATAGCGTGATAACGCGCCTTAATGGTGGTGTTACAAGTATTAAGGGTCTTCTGATTGTGCGCCATTAATATTGTATTAATGGCATATGAATAGGTACTATAACTGTAGCAACCACTGTTCCTTGAATGTTTGTGCCATTGGAGATCCGTCAGTATTCCCGCTGGTGTCGTAGGTCTGGAGGTTCAACACGTGGAAGATCCGAAGCTTCCCCTCGTGGGGAGGTAGGTCCGGAGCCACTATACACATGGTGGCACTGGAGCTTACTTCTACTGGAGTTTAGGTCCGGGGTCACTGTACATGTGTCAAGCACGGAGGTCCGCTATGTAGAGAGTTTAGCTCCGATCTTATATTACACGTGGTACTGCTAGAGCTACCCATATGAAGGAGGCGGGTCTAGAGCCGTGTGACACGTGGGGCCTACGGAGGTCTTCAACTTTGACGGGTGGAACTCCCTTGCACTTCTTGCGGTATCACGGGGTACCCGGTATGCAGGGTATTGACAGTGGCCCCCGGGCCTACCTCTTGGAAAAACCCTTTGGGTTAAGTTATTATACAAGAGGTGGGGCCATCCTCGATTTCCGCGTTGCGACTTCAAAGGTCATCTGATGTACCGTTGGGGCGAGGGTCCGGGGTTCAACCCTCGCCTCATGGCTTGTTTTGAATGCGGCAGATGAGATCTTTGAGAGCGGATCTCACACAATTTAAGGCTGGCGGTTCCCAATACGAAAACCGTGTCCGTTGCGAGCTCCTTGTCAGGCAGCCGACCTCGGGCTTACCACTGCCCATCATGACAATGGTTCGCCTGGGGTAATAACCTCGACTCCTTTGTCGAAGTGGCCCCTGGCCCATTCATCATTGACAGGGTAGATTGTTTGTAATGTGGCATTGATCTTGTTGCGGTTTCCATCCAAGCGTCGTGGAGGCTTACTTAAGAAGGAAAGTCCGCACGGTTTGAGGACTCTTTACGCTTTCGATCAAACTCGCGCTCAGGGCCTCTCAACCTTTGTCTAGCTTTCTCTTCTTTCGCTCCACTTTGCTGCGATGGAGTTAGGTCTTCCCAAAAGCCGCATCCAGAGCAAGGATAATCTGGTGAAGGTCCGAACCTTCATGGGGTGGTCCAGTGACTCCTTCAATCACATGATTCAGGTTGGCAAGCTCCCCTTCAAGAAGGAGCGTCGTGCCGAGATGGTGTGCTTCTCAACGTACACCATGGTGGGACTGATCCCACCTTTTTCAAGTTTCATCTTGATGCTACTGGACTTCTATGGGCTCCAGCTGTATCACCTTGGCCCCCACCCCCTCCCACTGGTGGCAACTTTTGTCCACTTTTGCGAGATGTGGGTGGGCGTGCCTCCCTGCATCGAGCTGTTCCGGACCTTCTTCACGGCCCATACCACCAGCAAGGGGACAAAACTTGTTGGCTTCTACTTCTTTGTGAAGCACAAGAACTGCCCCTTCAAGTCCTTGAAGTCATTCCCCTCTGGAAAATGGGATGACTGGAAGAAATAATGGGTCGTTATTGCAGTGCAGGAACACAATAGGCTGGAGCTGCCCCAAGGACTCCCAAACATCGACACCGATGCCTGGAACGTACTTCCAAAGCTATTGGATGCATTCAAGCATGTCCTGGCCAGAATCCAAGAATGAGTGGAGGGTGGAGTGACCCCCAGATGGTCTTTGGAAATTTCTTGGTGAACAGGTGGGCACCGCTGAAGATAAGGGAGAAGCTCGCTTGGGCCTTAAATAGTGTGATGGATGACAACCAGATGGAAACCGGGTTGAAATCCAACTTGGATGACGAAGCTTTGAGGCTCCATCTGAATAAATTTCAGCACGGGTCCATTGCTGATGACGTCTTGACTCCGCCAGCTACTTTCCTGCCTATGATCATGACTCCAGAGTTTAGCAGAGATCTCTGGAGGAAGATGTCAGCACTGGATGACATCAGTGAAGTGGAGAAGCGCAAGACCTCCAGGGTTGTAAATCCTGGAGCTTCCGAGGAGGTGGTCACCCCTACTCCGAGCCAGAGGGTTGATGATGTCGGCAAGGGCAAGGGAAAGGTGTCAGTTGAATCTTCCAACCGGAAGAGAAATCTAAGGCACGCCAATGGGAGCTCCGTCAGGTTTGCTCCGTCTACAACTGCCCCTTCTCCCCGATGAGGAAGATCTTCGGCGGCGACACCTCCTCCGATGCAGACGTCCTCAATGAGCGCTAGCTCCAGACAATCGACTCTGGTCCCAGTGCTAGCTATCGGTTCTAGGTCCGGTAGTCCTTCTCAGCCAAGGAAGGCCTCGGCTGGTGCAACGCCGGCGACGACGACAGGCTCCAAGTGCATTTCTGGAGCTTCTGCTGTGCCAACCACAGCAGGCTCCGACTTTGAGCACCCGATGAAGAAGTTCTGCGCCAATTTGAGCAGTAGCTTTCCAAGGCAAGCTTTGCTTTTTCACCTTGATCTACTATTCTTATTTTTGTCATATTTTGAATCCTCTGATCTTTCGACTCGGGGCTTCAAAGACAGGGGCTGATGCTCCAACCTTTGTTGCAGAGGTCAAAATGGTGTAGGCGGAAGCTTTAGCTCCAACCCCCGCGCCTCCTCAAGTGGTGGCTGAGGTCATTGCAGCTCCGGCGCCAGCTGTCATGGATCTAGATCTCGAGTCGATGTCAGAGACTCCAGTGGTATCACCAGACCACAGGGGACACATACATGAAGATGCTCTTGTGCGGCAGCACCAATGACTGAAGCTTCGGCTCAGGACGTGGAGATGGTGGAAGCTCCAACATTAGAGCCGGAGGTAACCGAGGCTCCGGTCGCTGTGCCAGAGGTTGTTGCTAAGCTAGCAGGTGAACTGATGGTGCCAGAAGCTCCAGCCCTTGAGCCGAAAGTCATTGATGCCCCAGCAACCGAGTCGGTGAGGCTTGAAGTTCCGGCACTTGAGACGGAAGTTGTTGAAGCTCCGGTAATCAAGCAAGAGATGGTTGAAGCTCCAACAGCTGAGCCGGAGGTGGCTGATGTATTGGCGCCTGAGTCGGTGGTGGAAGTGGCTTCTAGTGAAGCTTCAATGGCCGCCCCAGAGGTAATAGCTCCGGAGGTATCCATTCCCGATCCGGAACACCGTGAAGAAGCGGCGGCAGGCTCTCCACCCACGAAGCCAACAATTGAAGACTCTGCGTCGGGACCTTCGGTGTCAGCCCCTGAGGTAGAAGTTTCCCCAGTGGTATCTTCCTCAGCAACTACCGAGGAGCTCCCGGAGGGCGGCCCTAGTGCCGCAGAGGCTCAGGGAACCACGCTTGTGGTGTGGGACGTTGTTTTTGTTCTTGAAGACCATCTAGAGCCTGCGGAGATAACCCCAGCGGGTCTGGAGCCTATTCTTTTAGTGTTTTCTATTGACAATGCTTGTTCGAGCCTCCGACAGGTCCAACTCGCATTTGACCATGATAGTAAGGTCCTCGAAGAAGAGCGCCACACCTTGAGGTGTTGGCGCAACAGGCTTCTCTTCGAGACCAAGCTGGCGCAGATGAGGCTTGCAGATCAAAAGGAGTGGTCGTGAAGGAAAAGGCCCAATTGGAACATTGTGGCAAATTGCTTGAGGAGAAGGAGGCCGCCATCAGGATCCTCGAAGCTAATTCTCAGGAGATTCTTGAACAAGACAAAAAAAGGAATGATGTTGTTGACGAACATCAATACAGCCTTAATGAGTTAAACAAGATTCTCTTGAAGCGCCGAGCGTACCTCGATGCGAGGGAAGAGAAAATCCTGGAACAACGGGAGGATGTTTTGAAAAGAGAGGAGGAGCTCGGTCAGAAGCTGACTCTGGCAGAGCAAAATTTGGCAGATCGCACTAAGAAGTTTGATTTGTGGAGTAAGGAGGAGGAGGAGAAGTACTGGAAACTAGGGCAGGAGCTCTCAAAAAGGGAAGATGATGTTGCCGCTGGAGAAGGGAAAGTAAGGGGCAGGGAGAAGGACCTGACTGAATGGCGGAACCGCATCCACCTCCGAGAGACGGAGCTAGCCGACCGCGAAAAGCAAGTTGGTGAGAGTGTGCAGAAACATGCCAAAGTGGTCGAGCGCCTCGCTTGGAAAAGTTTGGAGCTAGCGGCCGCCAGGTGGTCACTGGAGGAGGTGCGAAGCTCGAGGGCAACTGATTCCCTGGAGGTATAGCATTTTCTGGGCAATGCAGACAGAGCTTTGGTACCTCTTGGCTTCAGTCCAGTACGCCCGGACAATCCGACAACAGAGCTGGACCAGACGCTGGTGGCACTTGGCTCTGCTAGCAGCAAACTCAACGCAATGGGTGATGTCATTGCCGACAAGCTAGAGACGGAGGGAAAAACTCTGGCTAAGAGTGTCGATGAGTATGTCTTGGCATGTTACAAGAGCCGATACCCCCAACTTTCTCTAGATTCGATGTTCGAAGCACTCATTGCCGAAGAGGAGGATGCCGCCAGGGCTAGCGTCCAAGAAGCCACTGAGAAGGTTGCCTCGTTTTTCCGTAGGACTTAGATCCTCCAGTAGTTAGGACCTTTTCCTTTTGCCTTTTGCTGTAACCCTGATTTTGTAATCCGGTACTTTGAATGAATGAAATCCACAGTTTCTGCAATGAATTCCATTTTGCTGTCCTTGTCTTCAATACACTGTCCTCTATCTTGTTTACCCCCTGGTAGATGTACACAATTTGTTTGCGAACATGTACCAAAAGGTTTTGACAATGTGTTGATGACTTGGACGCTTCGAACTTGTATCTTTTAGGTCCGAAGTTGCGTCGATGGCGGGCCCCTTGGGTTGTCGGAGCTTGATAGGTCCGGCGACACCCACTGTCAATGCGTAGAACGTAAATGGCGGACCCCCTGGGGTTGTCGGTGCTTCTTGGCTTCGACGATATCCACCGTCAATCGTAGAATATGTTGATGGCGATCCCCTCTGATGGTTACGCCTTCTTCACCTGAATTATACTTCACGTCACCGATAGGACCCCATGGTAGTTGTCGGAGCTTGTTAGCTCTGGCTGCACCCATTTCCAACGTTCGAAATGTTGACAACGAGCCCCCTTGGAGGTTGTCAGAGCTTAGTAGCTCCGGCATCGTCCACCATCGCCATGAGTTTTCATTTTTCCTGTGTATCAGAAACAAGAATAATCCGTAAAATTCATCCTCTCATCTATAACTATTTTGTGACTTACTTTTCTCATTTGAATTTTGTATCCAAAGAAAGTCAATATGATGACAAGCAAATTGATATAATATTTTGTAGATCCGAATTCTTTTAGGACTCGCCCTACTGACACCTTCCAGAATGTAGGTAGAGTGGCGTACTTAGGGTGCAGGACCAGGCTAAGTCGATAGAACAATCTGGACCTGTGTTGGCTTGGCGTTCAGGCGAGTAGACCATGCAGCAATGCTAGGATCCGGAAAGTCCACCAGTATAACTTGTACAACATATGAGTATCTTGGACTAAAACCCAAAAATAATTGCACAACTTGTTATAGACAAGAAGGAGAAGGATAAATAAAAGAGAATGAGCCTACACAAAATTAATGCACGTGGAGTATGCTTTTATATAACAATTCCTTTCATTATAGGTCTATATTACAGGGGAGACAAGGACACACTAAGGGTACGCAACCAACCTAAGCGTGTTGTACATCTTGTGTAAACCCAGGGTAGGTAGCTACACTTTTAGTGCTGCGACTGTGTCAAGTGTTGCTTGAACTTCTCAGACCCTCCCGGAGGGGTCCGGATGTTCTCCCGGAGGTCCTACCCGACTCTGTTTATAGACTACAATTTACATTGCATATAATTACAGACTCACCTTCGTGACACTAAGAATAGAACATATGGAGGTGCTTGATGTTCCAAGGATTAGGAAGCGGGGTCCTATCCTCAGTTTCCAAGCAAACACATCTAGAACGGGATACTTTGATCACTCAGAAGGGACCTTCCCAGCAGTGGGAAAGTTTATTCATCCCTTCACGAGTTAGTATTCTTCGCAGCACCAGATTGCCAGCCTCGAGCTGTCGGTTGCGCACATGCCTTTGATGATAGCGCTGGAGCGCTTGGCGATAACGCGCATTTTGAACCGCTGCTTGGCACCTTCCCTCATCGACGAGGTCAAGGTCTTCACACCGAAGCTGGTCCTTCGTGGCTTCGTCGAAGGTCAGGACCCTGAGCGACCACATGGTGATTTCCGGAGGAAGGACTGCTTCAACTTCGTACACTAGGAAGAAAGATGTCTCTCTGGTTGACTGGTTAGGTGTTGTTCTGCTTGCCCACAGTGTTGATGGAAGCTCCTCAATCCAGTTGGCTCCATGCTTTTTTAGGTGCTCATATGTGCACGTCTTGAGTCCTTTCAATATCTCTATGTTTGCTCTCTTGGCTTGGCCATTAGTTGTCGGGTGAGCTACTGATGCGTAGCTGACTTGAATGCCGAGGTCTTCGCAATATTCTTGGAATGCAACACTTCTAAATTGAGTTCCATTGTCAGTTATGAATTTGTTTGGAATTCCAAATCTGCATACGATTGGCTTCAAGAACTTGATAGCTGATTGCTTGTTTATTGTCACAACTGTAGTTGCTTCTGGCCATTTAATGAACCTGTAAATGGCGACAAACAGGAACCTGTAACCTCCAAAGACTTTTGGGAAAGGTCCCAAAATATCCATGCCCCACACAGCGAATGGCCATGTAGAAGGAATCATTTGCAGTGACTGAGCCGGTGTGTGAATTTGTTTTGCGTGGACTGGTATGCTTCACACTTTTTCACCAACTCTATTGTGTCTTGGAGTGCTGTAGGCCAATAGAAACCGTGCCAAAAGGCTTTACCAACCAACATGCGGGAAGACACGCGGTTCCCACACTCACCTCCATGGATTTCTATGAGAAGCTCGCGACATTCTTCCCTTGTGATGCACCGCATTAGGACGCCGTTGGCACCGCACCGGTAGAGATCCCCTTCTACCAGCGTATATCTTTTAGCCAACCTCACGATCCGGTCAGCGGATACACCGTCTTCTGGAAGGTTGTTGTCTTTCATGTAACTCCGGATCTCCGAGATCCATGCATCGGAGCTAGCTTGAGCTCCTGAGTCTTGCGTGCTGGGTTGCTCGGAGCTTCCTACAGCACCTAGGACCCTTGGTGGACGCCATGGTAATAGGGCCATCAGGACCGCCAGCTTTGAGGTGCTGGTCTCGCCCCCTTCGCTCAGTTTGGCAAACTGAGCTATTGGTCTTGACAACGTCCTGATGAAGATTCTGTTGGGAACCGGAGCTATGGTTGAGTCCTTCATTGAGAGTTCATCGGCTGCAGCGTTATGGAGACGCTGAACATGGTGGAGATCCAGGACCTCGAAGTCCTTCTGGAGCCTTTGAACTTCTAGGAGATATGCGGCTAGCTGGGGGTTTTTGCAGCTGCATTCACCTCTGACTTGCTTTATGATTAGCTGCAAATCACCCTTGACCAACATCTACTTGACACCATAGGATAGTGCCACCTTGAGCCCGTAGATGAGAGTTTCATACTCCACCATATTGTTGGTCGCCTTGAAGTCAAGGTGAACCATATATTTGACCTTCTCCCCAATCGGAGCGAGGAGAAGGATTCTAGCTCTAGCCCCCTGCTTCTGTGCAGAGCCGTCAAAGTAGAGGGTCCAATGAGGCTTAGTGAAGACCGGGACCTTAGGTTCCGACTTCTGCTCACTGGAGCCCCCAAGGTTCGATGGAGAATAAGTCCACTCCACCATGAAGTCAGCCAAAGCCTGGCTCTTGATTGCTTGTCGCGACACGAATTCAAGATCAAACTCGGCCAGGTCCACAACTCACTTTGCGATGTTCCCAAAAGAATTAGGGTTATGCAATATAGCACGTAGTGGATAAGAAGTTACCACTGATATCTTGTGGGCGTGGAAATAATGACGAAGCTTCATTGAGGCAATAAGAACTGCGTAAAGCAACTTATGTACCTCCATGTATCTTGTCTTGGCATCATGGAGTACTTCAATGATGAAGTACACTGGGCGCTGGACGGTCTGGACCCTCTCAGAGTGGCCCGAAGCTTCCTCTCCATCGACCCGGACCCTCCCGGAGGGGTCTGACCCTTCTTGTTGAGCTTCCTAGACCCTTCCGGAGGGGCCCGAAACTTCTTCTTGTTCAACCCGGACCCTTCCTGAGGGGTCCAAATCTTCGTAAACAACCGTGAGAACTCCCTCAGATAAGAGAGGTTGATCTTCTAGCACTCCGCCTTGAAGAGCTGTGCCTGGGGGCTGGGACCCAGACTCACCTTCAGGTAGCTCGGGACCCTCCCGGGGGTGTCTGGGCTGCTAAATTGGATTTGGTTCTGTTCTTTTCGCGACAAGAACCATGCTTACAACTTTCGTAGTTGCAAAAATATAAAGCAGTAGAGGCTCACCAGGGTTTGGAGCTACTAATATTGGTAGTGTGGTGAGGAGCTGTTTGAGCTATTGGAACGCCTTTTTGCTTCTTTGGAGCAATGGAATGGCCCGAACTTCCTCAAGAGCTTGAAGAAGGGAAGTTCCCGCTCTGCCAGCCGTGAGATGAACCAGCTGAGTGCAGCTAGACATCCAATTAACTTCTGGACGTCCTTAATATGGGCTGGGGGCCGCATATCTTCTATAGCCTTGATCTTTGCTGGGTTCGCCTCAATTCCTCGGTGAGTCGCCAAGAAACGAAGGAGCTTCCCAGAGCTAACCCCAAAGACGCACTTGTCTGGGTTCAGCTTCGCACGCGTGATGCGCAACTTGTCGAAGACGGCTTGCAAATTGTCAAGGAGCGACTCCTTGTTCTTGAACCTTACAATGATGTCATCGACATACACCTCCACCAAGTCCCTAATAAGTTCTTTAAAGGTTTTGTGCATAGCTTGCACAAAGGTTGAAGCAGCATTTTTGAGACCGAAAGACATGGCAGCATAACAGTACAACCCATCTACTGTAATGAAGGCAAGATGCTCTTCATCTTCCCTAGACATTTGGATTTGATGATATCCGGAGTATGCATCTAGGAAACACAATAGATCACACCCAGAGGTGGAGTCCACTATCCGATCCATTCTAGGTAGTGGAAATGGATCTTTTGGACATGCCTTATTTATGGTGGTGTAGTCGATACACATCCGAAGCTTCCCATCGGCCTTGGGTACAACAATTGGATTTGCCAGCCATTTTGGATAAAAAACTTCCCGGATGAAACCAGCTTCAAGCAACTTCTTGATCTCTTGTCGGATGAAGTTTTGCTGCTCGAGTTATTGTTTCTGGGGCTTCTGGTGTACATACCGTGCGTCGGGATAAATCTTCAGATTGTGCTCAATGACCTCCCTAGGGATCCCAGGCATTTGTGACGGTTGCCAAGCAAACATGTCAACATTCGCCCGGAGGAAAGTGATGAGCGCGAGTTCCTATTTGTTGTCCAGACCTCCCGATATACGGGTGGTCTGAGCAGCATCGGAACCAATTTTGATGACTTTGACGGGTATGTCGCTGTCGCCGCATGGCTGCACATGTTGTGCAGAGGTTGAGCCTCGATGATGAGTGCTCGGAGGTTTAGCAGCTTGCTCTTTACCGGATGCCTCCTCCTGCGCTGTTGCAAGCGCTTGTAGCTCTTCCAGTGCGGTGATTCCTATAGTACGGTCCCCGCGGATGCGGAGAACGCCGGAGGGTGTTGGCATCTTCAACACCATGTAGCCATAGTGAGCCGCAGCCATGAACTTGTACAAGGCAGGCCTGCCCAGGATGGCGTCGAAGGGTAAGCTGATCTGCGCGACATCAAAGACCAGCTTCTCGGTCCTATATTTCTGTCGAGTTACTGTAGGATCGAAGAGCACGTGAAAAGCTACCAGGGGGGTGAATGGTAGATTAAAAAATCATACACAGCAGAAACAATTAAATCCCAAGATAGAAAAACAATCCGTTAAAGAAATCATGTGTGAGACTAATCTAAACATGTTTCACCATGACAAACATGATAGATATCAGAGAGAATCAAGTCACGAAGAGGACACAACAAGAATAACTCAAATCCTTCGAGAGAAACTCAAGTTATGATCAAAAGATTGAACAAAGGTCATTCTGTCCTACCTGAGAAAAACAGTTCTGGAATGCTGCAAAGAAACTCGTGTAGATCAGAAACAAAATATTCAATGACCGTGAAATTTTGACAGATGATATATAATCAAGTTGTGAAGACAACCCAAAAAGAATCACGTCAATTGGATCTGTAAAACTCGAGTTATGATAAAACCACCAAAGAAAGGTAGTGCTGTGCAGAAAACTCGACGAGAAAAACTTGTCTGGAACAAGTCGGACGAACAAGGCACAAAAGTTCCTTTCAACTATGAATTTTATTCAATAGAACATAAGAGGAACAGCCCCAAAGTCATGATCCACGAGCTCTGGCCTCCCTTGCTTATATAACCAGCCCTTAGGCCAACCCAATCTCAACTAGGACTCTAATACTACTCAAATCACGAATCAAAACTTTCCATAACTGCTTAGGGCTCTTCTATATGTAGATAGAAGGAACCTTAAGACTTCCAAACACCTTAGGAACGTATCCCACATTCCTAAAACAACTCAAATTCGTGACCCACACGAAATCCTATCATAACCAACTCAAATCTTTCCATATTTGAGCCCAACACGACTTAGCCGTTGCTTGAGTCCATAACCTAGTCGGTTGGACCTTTCTGACCAATTATTTATGTCCACATCTCTTCATCACGCCTCAGAACCATGTAGCCACGTCCATGAACTCCTTGCATACGTGCAAACATCTTCCAACGACGTCCACGATACCTTCATATGCATTGTTCTTGATTCAAACATGTTGCGCAACCTCGCGACCAACTCAACCACAACTCCTCCCGAACTTGGTTGTTGAACCTCATGTTCCCCCTAAGAATAGTTCAATGGATCTCGTCACCAGCCATGTCTTGAACTCAAGCAACACCTGCACATGAACAAACAACCAATACTTCCGAGCACAAGTCCTCGACTTGACTCTCGTTAGTTCCGAAACTACAACATCTTACGTGAGCACCTCACATAAGCATGTTGCAAACCATAGCAAAAATGATATCAATCATAACAACCAAAACACATCAAAAACTTAGTAAAATATTACTAAGAAAACTTTCCATCAATGTAAAGCAAGTTCGAGATAATTCACAGTAAAAGCAGGAACATTGCGATCAAGCTCCAAACCTTGCCAAAGCTAACCAGAGCTTGAGCCAGAGCTTACCAAAGCTAGTACAACCTAGCGCCGGAGCTTACCAAAGCTAGTACAACCTAGCGCCGGAGCTTACCAAAGCTAGTACAACCTAGCACCAGAGCTTGCCAAAGCTAGTCGGAACTAGTCAACCCAAAAGCCGGAGCTAGAAAAACAAGTCGACGCTAACCAACATAAGTCGGACCTATCAAAACATATCAGATCTTAACAACGATATGCCAAAGCTATCAAAGACATGCTGGAGCTAAAGACAAAGCTCGCCGGAGCTACCCAAAAACATGTCGGACCTAGACAAAGAAAGTCGGACCTATTGTCGGACCTTGCAGAAGCTCGGAGCTAGAGTCGGACCTTGCTAAAAAGGTGTTTTAGCAGAATTTCAGAACTTTTATCATCAAAGTCAATGTATTCTGTAAAAGCCAATGTATTAAGCACACATAGGTCTCACGGTTCCGAAGGTCACCGGGAGTGTAATGGATCCGAGAGGGCAAATGGCCCCCGGACCTACCCCAGAGAAAGGTTGTGAGGGATGTAGGTCCGAGGGTCAAAGTTGGAGCTTGACGAAGGCTTCATAGCTCAGGAGGTTCAGCCCCGCACCTCCGTCCACCAAAACATGGTAGAGTTGGACATTGTTGATAGTAGGAGATACCATCAGTGGCAATTGGCCAACTCCGATCATGTTCCGGGGGCAGTCCGTAGCATCGAAGGTGATGGGAGTGTCCATCCATTTCCGATGAGGTTCCGCCCTGGCGGTAGGAGCTGCAGCGGCCATGTCCCACCACATTGTCTTGAGAATGCGACGAGAAGTGATGTCCCAGGAACCACCATAGATGGTGTTCAAGGTCTTTCGACGCTCATTGTTAGAGACGTCAGAATTGTCATCAACCATGTTGTACACAGCCTTCTGGACCTTCTTGGGATCCTAAAAGCATAGCTCCGTTTCAGCCGGAGCTTCATCGACTTTTTGCTTTCCTTCCCGCTGACAGAAAAAAGCTTCTTCTCGGTGCTTGTTGCAGCGCTCGACAAGGTTCTGGACCTCTCGGGGGTCCTCCAGACTGTGCTTGTCCGTCTTGTGGATCGGACACCACATTTTGGAGCTGTTGTCTCAGCCGATATGTGGCTCCGGCGGTTATTACTGCTTAAACACAATTAAGTGTGTTTAAGCACCATAATAGCATGATAACGCGCCTTAATGCGGGCGTTACCAGTATTAAGGGTCTTATTATTGTGCGCCATTAATATTGTATTAATGGCACATAAACAGGACTTGTAACTGTAGCAATCACAGTCCCTTGAATGTTTGTGCCGTTGGAGATCCGTCAGTATTCCCGCTGGTGTCGTAGGTCCGGAGGTTTAACACGTGGCAGATCCGGAGCTTCGCCTCGCGGGGAGGTAGGTCCAGAGCCGTTATACACATAGTGGCACTGGAGCTTCCCTCTAATGGGGGTTAGGTCCGGGGTCACTCTACACATGTCAAGCATGGAGCTCCCTTTTTTAGGGAGTTTAGCTCCGTTCTTATATTACACGTGGTAGTGCCGGAGCTACCCATATGAAGGAGGCGGGTCCAGTGCCATGTGACAAGTGGGGCCTACGGACGTCTTCAACAATGACGGGTGGAACTCCCTTGCACTTTTTGCGGTATCACAGGGTACCCGGTACGCAGGGTACCGACAACTAGAATCTGAAATCAACCGCTTAAAAACTTTGATTCCTAGTGATGATGCATGTCCCTCATGTGACTTAATCTATGAAAAATTGTCCACATTAAGAAGTGCACACTCCTCCACTCTAGATAGACTGGATGAAGAAATTGAAAAGAACAAAAAGATGTCTGATTTTAATGTTAAAAACTTAAAAGATGCTTCTTGTTCTACATATTATCTACATTGTTCTGCATGTGACAATCTTGACAAGAAACTAAAAGATGAAATAAATGAAATTTCCATTCTGAACAACGCTTTAAGTTCTCATGAAGTTAAAAATTGTTCCAATTGCAAACTAAAAGGAAAAACTTTATGTCAAAACTGCCTAGTTTTATCTAAAGAACTTGACAATAAAAATAAGATACCAGAGCAGTTTTACAATGGGAACAAGAATCTAAACTTGCTGTTAAATTCTTCAAAACCTTGCAATGATAAAACTGGTTTAGGTTTTGATTCCTATGCTTATTCTAAAACACATCCACCTCACATTGTAAAATCATTTGGAAGAGGTTTAATCAAAATTGTCCCTAAACAAAAGGATGTGATTTTTACATCTGCAGGAGTGCTTTCTAATTCTGTTTCTAATACTGGATGCTCATTTAGACATGATTACAAAATGAAATTTTATTGTACTTATTGTGATAAAGATGGTCATATCATAGATTTCTGTTATAGACTAGCTAAAAAAATTAAAAAGGATAAAGTGTTTGCTAGATCTCATAACTTTCATGCTAAATCTGCTATGCATGCTAAACCTAAAATTAGAAACATGCAACCTACTTTAATGAGTAAGAAATTTGAAAAAGTAGCTTCCAGACCTTCTGGTAAGAAATCTGCAAATGCAGCTGCGATAGTTTTGATAGCTCCGAGAGCTCTCGGACCTTCTGTTGTTCCCTTCAGAACTTCAGTCTTTGCATCCGAAGCTTCAACTTTCTCCTTTGAAACTACTGCTCCTAACTCCGGAGCTACTAGTTTTCGTCCTAAATGAGTAACAACTTTTAAATCAGTAGTTAAGAACAGAAAACCTCAACCCTTGACTCATCTGCTGTTTTGTCACATCCTTCATGTGTTGTTCCTACTGGACGTCGCATGGCTCAGTACTAGATTCCAAAATGCTTATTGACTAACCCTAGTATTGAGTCAACGACGTATTGTCCTTCTGTGTAGGTTTCACGCTTGAGGAAGGAGAACATATGGATTGTGGATTCAGGATGCTCCCGCCACATGACCGATAACAGAGAGTGGTTCTCCTCGCTCTCTCTTTTGTGTCACGTGTAGAAAATGTTACTTTCGCCGATAATTCTTCGACTCCTATTATTGCTAAAGGATTGGTTAGAGTAAATGACCGCTACATTTTGAAAGATGTGGTAATTGTGAAAAATTTGAAATACAACTTGCTCTCTGTTTCTCAATTGCTTGATGAAAATTTGGAAATAATTTTCTGTAAAAATAGTTGTGATGTTGTAGATTCAAATAGTGAGATTTTGTTTAACATGTCTCATTTTGGAAGAACTTTTAAAGCTGATTTTGATATTCAACTTCTGAGCATAGGTGTCTAGTTGCCAATGATTCAAAAGATTTATTTTTTTGTCATCGTAGACTTGGTCACACAAGCTTTGATCACCTCACTCGTGTTAGTACTCTTTATCACTTATGTGGTTTGCCTAAAATCAAAGGAGACAAAGATATTGTATGCTCTTCGTGTAGACATGCTAAGATGGTTGTAGGTTCAAATGCTCCTCTCTCGATTACTATGACAAATGAACCTAGTCAACTTTTGCACCTCCACACCGTTGGTCCGGCACGTGTACAATCCTTTGGAGGTAAATGGTACGTGCTTGTAATTGTTGATGACTATTCCATATACTCTTGGGTTTATTTTATGACATCTGAGAATGAAGCTTTTACTCATTTTAGGACTTTATTTCTTAGACTATTAATTGATCACCCATGATCATTAAAAGCAATCAGAAGTGATAATGGAACTGAATTTAAAAATCAATCATTCGATCATTTTTCTACTGAACATGGAATAGAACATCAATTTTCTTCACAATATGTTCCTCAACAAAACGTTATTATAGAAAGGAAAACAGAACATTAGTTGAGATGGCTAGGACCGTGCTTGATGAATATCAAACTTCTAGAAAATTTTGGGCAGATGCAATTGCAACAGCTTGTTATGTTTCAAACCGTATTTTCTTGCATACTAAACTAGGTAAAACACCTTATGAACTTCGGTTTGGACATAGGACCTGTGTTTGACACTTTAGAGTTATTGGATGTAAATGCTTTGCTAAGAAACAAGGAAATCTTGATAAATTTGAATCTAGATCCAGAAATGGCATGTTTTTTGGTTATCCATCTCACACTAGTGGTTACCGTGTGCTTCTATTGGAAACTAACAAAATTATAGAGACCTTTGAATTTTCTTTTGATGAAGCTAGCCCAGGTACTATCACCGGATCAGATACATATCCTTTGGGGGAGGGTATTTTCAAAGAAGATGAAGAAGAAGAAGAAGAAGAGTCGGTGATACTGCCTCATAGTTCCAAAGCTGTCCAGCTGCAAACTTTGAACAAGCTCCAACTACCACCTCTGCTGGTCCATAAGACACAAGCTCATCAATCTATAATGAACCTGATGAAGAAGAAGCTTGTGAGACATCTGTTCCCCTACAAATTTACATGAATCATCCCCCGCAACAGATAATTGGAAGCTTGCATGAACGAGTTACAAGATCTAGGTTTTTCGACCCCAATTCTCATGCTCATTCTGCTTTTGTTGCTGCTTTTGAACCCAAGTATATATCACACGAGCTCACTAATGAATCTTTGATTATTGCCATGCAAGAAGAGTTAAAAAACTTTGAAAAAACTAATGTTTGGAAACTTGTACCTTCACCTCATAACCACACCTTAATCGGAACTAAATGGGTGTTTAAAAACAAACAAAGTGAGGATGGTGTAGTAATTACGAATAAAGCTAGATTGGATGCTCAAGGTTTCACACAAATTGAAGGCTTATATTTCGAAGAAACTTTTGCTACTGTTGCTACATTAGAAGCCATATGAATTTTATTAGCCTTTCCCACATTAAAAGGTTTCAAATTATATCAAATGTATGTAAAAAGTGTGTTTCTTAATGGCAACATAGATGAGGAGGTTTATGCTAAGAAACCACCTGGTTTTGAATATTATAAATTTCCTAATCATGTTTTCAAACTAACTAAAGCTCTGTATGGTCTAAAACAAGCTCCTAGAGCATGGTATGTTAGGTTAAAAAAAATTCTTAATTGAAAAAGGTTTTACCATGGGCAAGGTAGATAAGACTCTTTTTGTACTTAGGCATGGCAATGACTCACTATTTGTTCAAGTGTATGTTGATGCTATTATCTTTGGTTGTGCTTCTCATGATCTTGTGTCTATGTTTTCAACGATGATGAGTTCAGAATTTGAAATGAGTATGATGGGTGAACTCACTTCTTGGGGCTGCAAATCAAGCAAACCAAGGAAGGTACCTTTGTGCATCAAACAAAGTATACAAGAGACCTTCTTAAGTGCTTTAACACGGACAAAAGCAAGTCTCTTCGTACACCAATGGGTATAGCAACGACACTTGAACTTGATGAAGATGGTGAACCCGTGGATCGAAAAGAATATAGAAGCATGATTGGATCACTCTTGTACCTCACGACATCAAGACCAGACATACAATTCCACGTATATCTTTGTGCATAGTTTCAAGCTTCCCCACGTGCTTCACATTGTCAAGCTGTCAAAAGGATTCTCAGGTACTTACATGAACTCAAGAATTTGACATTTTACTTCCGTCTTCCTCATCCGTTTCATTTATAGCTTTTTTCGATGCTGATTTTGGGGGTTATAGGATTGATAGAAAAAGTACTTCAGGTGCTTGTCATTTTCTTGTTAATTCACTTGTTGCTTGGTCCTCTAGAAAACAAAGTTCAGTTGCACAATCCACAGCCAAATCTGAATATGTAGTTGCTGCTAGCGCTTGTTCACAAATTCTTTTGATTGTTCAAACACTTAAGGACTATGGGGTTGATCTGGATAGTGTTCTACTATTTTGTGATAACACTAGTGCCATTTGCATTGCTAAAAACCCCATGCAACATTCAAGAACAATGCACATTGACATTAGGTATCACTTTCTCCGTGATAATGTTGAAAAAGAAAACATTGTGCTTCACCATGTAGATACCGAACAACAATTGGCTGACATTTTTACAAAATCTTTGGATTTCACTCGGTTTTGTTTCATTCATAGGTAAATAGGGATTACGCACCCCCATGGCTTAAATTGAGGGAGTGTTTTGAAACTTGGGAAGTATATGTGTGAATACAAAATAAAAATAATATGAGCATAATATTTCATACATATATGACTTCGTGATACTTTTTTCATGCTGAAAGTTCTTACTACATTACTCTCATTATACATTTGGTAGTTTTTGCCATGACTAGTAATTGGAATAATTACTTACACTAAATCTGGTCATGATCAAACTTTCTTGCTGTTTTGAACTTGTTGCATGCTCACAAGTGCTTTTCATCATAAAGAATTGATGAAGTAATCAACTCACTTGTTAAGATTTTATGGTCAAATATAAATTGAGAAAAGATCAAGAGAATATGCATGCATCGCACTTCTTCTTTTGAGATGTCTTATCATTGCACTCGGATATGAACTTGGAAGAAGTTGTGTATGACTAAAACCATGTAATTGTCAAATGACATAGTCTTGGCTTGGTTAGTTAGAATAAGGCAGATGCGCATATAATCTCTTGCAAATGTTATGTAATCAAAATTTGTGTTTTATATGATGATCGAAATTGCAACAACAAGTGTCATGCTTTAAGGTCTTGAAATAGTTAAGTTTGTGAGATCATGACTTGCTTAAATTGAAATTACTTTTGATATGTAGCATGGCTTACACTACTTTATGTATCTCATTCATGTGATAGTGTATGTTACTTGATAGCGTGACTTGGATGACGCTTTGTTTTATATGTATATTTAGTAATGTGCTCATAACAATTGAAATCTCTCTTTTGAACCTTGTTGAATACATTGTCAAAGGGGGAGAAATTGATCACACATTGCACATATTCACAAGTGTTTTTGGTACAATTTCTTCTCGGGGGGAGAAGTATCCAAGGGGAAGGGGAGAAATTTTTATTTCTATCTCATTTGGTTTTCAAAAGGGGGGATAAGTTGTTTTCAAAACTTTTCATGTCAATAAGCCAATGTTCACATTATAAGTGGCGTTGCCAATGCATTCATCAAGGGGGAGATTGTGAGACCTATGTGTGCTGAATACATTGGCTTTGATGATAAAATTTTTGAATACTACCAAAACACCTTTTTTTAACAAGGTCTGACGATAGGTCCAGCTTGTTTTGGGAAGCTCTGGCAAGGTCCGACTTGCTTTGTCTAGGTCCGACATGTTTTTGGGTAGCTCCGGTGAGTTTTGTTTTTAGCTCTGATGTATCTTTGATAGCTCCGGCATGTCTTTGTTAAGCTCCAATTTGCTTTTTCTAGCTACGGCTTTTGGGTTTACTAGTTCTGACTAGTTTTGGTAAGCTCCAGCGGATGATAGTTCTGCTAACTTGAGGAAGCTCCTATTGGTTGTAATTTGACAGACTTTTTTTTTAGCCCATGATATCTTTTGCAAGTTTCGGAACTTGATTTTATTGTTTCTCTAAATTGTTCCGAATCTGCTTTTTAATGAAACATTGCTTAGTATACATTTACTAAGTTTTTCTTGCATTTTGGATGTTATAAAAATGTCCACTTTTAGTGTGGTTTGCAACATGCTTATGTGAGGTGCTCACGTAAGGTGTTGTGGTTTTAGAACTAATGAGAGTCAAGTCGAGGACTTGTGCTCGGAAGTTTCGGTTGTTTGTTCATGTGCAGGTGTTTCTTGAGTTCAAGACAAGGCTGGTGATGGGATCCATTGGACTAGTCTGAAGGAGGAGATGAGGTTCCAACAATCAAGTTTGGGAGGAACTGTGGTTGAGCTTATCAGGACGTCACGAAGGGTGGTTGAATCAAGGGCAGTGCATATGAAGGAAACTAGATGTTGAAAGAAGGTGTTCGCATGTATGCATGCGATGCATGACATGGCAACATGGTTCTAAAGACAGGATTATGGAAGGAAAGATCTGTTTGGATGCATCGGATCGTATCGGATGATGACTCCGGTTGAGGTGGAGTCAGTTATGGATCGGATATGGAAAGTATCGAGTTGGTTATGATAGTTCTCGTGTGGGACACGAAGTTAGGTTGTTTTAGGAATGTGGATTACGTTCCTGAGTTTTTAGGAAGTCTTGACATTGTTTCTATCTGCGAATAAGAAGATCTTTAGCAGTAATGGTTAGTTGTAATTCGTGATTAGAGTAGGGTTAGAGTCCTAGTTTGAGTTGAGTTGGCCTTCAGGCTGGTTATATAAGCAGGTGGGGATAGAGCTCGTGGTAGATGACTTTTGGGTTGTTCTCCTTGTGGTTTATGGAATAAAGATCGTAGTTTAAAGGACCTTTTGTGCCTTGTTCATCCGACTTGTTGCCTACAAGTTTTTCTTGTCAAGCTTCTGCACAACACTACCTTTCCTTTGTAGTTTTATCATAACATGAGTTTTACAAATCCAATTGATGTGATTCTTTTTAGGTTGTATTCACAACTTGATTATCTATCATCTGTGAAAATTTCACGGTCGTTGTATTCGTGGTTTTGCATCTTCACAAGTTTCTTTGCAGTATTGCAGAACTATTTTTACTCGATAGAACATATTGACCTTGATTCGATCTTTCAATCGTAACTTGAGTTTTTCTTGGCGTATTTTAGTGATTATTGTTGTAATGTATTTGTGACTTGATTATCTACAATATCTACTACTTTTGTCACGGTTGAATATGTTTAGATTAGTGGCACACATGATTTCTTTAATAGATTGTTATTCTACCAAGGGTTTTTGTTGCTTTCGCTGAAAAAGTTTAAATCTACCATTCACCAACCCTCTGGTAGCTTTTCACGTGCTCTTTTATCATACACCGTCCACCGTTGGCGCCGTCACAGGCTCGTCATCGGGCTCGACGTCCAGTGGCGCCCCAGCTACTCTGCCGACCAGAACCTCGTTGCCGTTCTGCAGGTTTGTGTCGGCCGCCGTTGGTCACCCCAATTAATTGCATTTAGGGATGTCAACGGGTTATACTCAAGCGATCTTGTCTTTCTAAGCTTGAGATTAATAAAACACCGAGTCAATCTAAAGTCGATACTTCATGTATATACAGTAGAATCTACTAAATTTAGGATTCACAACTAATGGAGTAGGAAGGTGGATGATGTTGCACATTATTTTTGAGCTTGAGCTCATCAAGCTCGCAAGCTCTTGGCTCGTTTAGAATTGGCACAATACCCAACTTCATCCTCAAACTTTCAATCAAAACTTTGTTTGGTCTTGAACTTTTAAATGGGTCAATTATTTAGTCTCTCAACTTCACACAACCGTTTCACTTTCATCCTTAGTTTGAGTTGGACATCCAAATTGGCATGCCACATAAGCTATTATGCCACATTATCTACCCCGACCACCTCACTTAGAAAAAGATAATAATTTTTTATCATCCTATAAAATTACTAGCTAATTAATTGGGGTGGATTTACGTAGGTTCATGGGATATACATATTTCTCCTCCATGTTTTTTTTTTGCATAACTATCAAGTGATATATCCTATGTGCATATTACATATGTAAAAATATTGTAAAATATAAAACTTTTAAGCCTAGGGAAGAGCATACAGAGCAAACAGGGATGATGAGCAAACTTTTAAGCCTAGGGAATAAAATATAAAATGAAGCTACACGGCTGGCCGGGTACACGTACGATCCAGGTGTGCCGGTGCACCTTAACCCCCATCATGCATCCCATGTCAACTCTATTTTAGGTTTGGTCAAATCTATCTTTGACCAATGATTTACATAATTTTGATCTGTTTTAACAATACAAGAATTGTACTTTTAGATTCACCATGAAAAATATTTCCATAATATACAATCTACATGTTATTGAAGTTAATAAATTCCAGATAAATCATTGGTCAAAGGTAAGTTTGACCAAAACTAGAAATAAAGTTGAGTTGGGGCGGAGGAAGTATTATATGTTGTTGTTTGCCGCATAAGGTTTGGTCGTTGAAGCCGTAGCCATTTGCACAGGCGACTGATGTGACCGGGCACACCGAGCTTACCTGCGCGTCAGTTAACAAGGCGCCTTAAACGCGCGTAGCGCATGCACATCTTTGAATTCAATTCGAACCGCTCGGCGTACCATCTACTGCGCGCATCGAGAGACGAACAGCCAGGCTGCTACTACGCTATAAGATCACCCGGGCACGCCATCGTCTTCTCCGCACAACCACTCTTCCTCTCTTCTCAAAGCCACGCAAAGAACACCATGGCTAACAAGAAAACGCCACCGCCAATCCCGCCGAAGGATGCCTAGGGGAAGTGTCCCCGATCGGACCCCCTGGACATGGAGTCAGCTCTCCGGAAGATGGCGTGCGATGTATTTGATAATACATCACGCTCCATGCGACACCTTGGGCTTGGTCCCCTTCCAGGGTATACAGGAATGGGGACCAAAAGCCACTACGTCTCCGGCATGACGCACTTGGCCGATCGCCTCAACGTCCTCTGGGGCACGCTGGTGGTCGAGCTCGGCATCACAGGCCGCAACAACCTGGTGGTGGCGATGTCTAGGAAATTTGGCTTTCCGTCTCCGCCGCGGGAGGCGCCCCTGCCCTGCCAGGAGCCTAAGAATAAGGAGGAGGAGGAGAAGGAGGAGGAGGAGGAGAAGGAGGTGGAGGTGGAGGCGGAGGAGAAGAAGTAGTTTTTTTTCTTGTTCTTAGTTGTGTTGTTTTTCTTTTCTTGTTTCTAGTTTGTGTTTTTCTTTTTTCTTGTTTGTAATATATCGTCTTAAGGTAATGAACTTTATTTTTCTGTTCATTGGTGCGCTAAAATAGTTCTAATGTTGATGTTCTAACGATAAACTAGTGGACTATTTATCTCTTTAATTTTTTTAGAAAGGAATATATTTCCACTCCCAACTCTACTTAGCTGGAGATCCAGAAAGTGACTTCCACCTAGTTCATCTGACAGCACCAGGAGAATCTTCCCGCTCACCTTGTGCCCACTCTCTATGTTGAAACCCAACACGGATCCAACATAATGAGCGATCAAACAGCAAAGTACGTAGTAAATCACAAAAGACGCTAGAACAGTTTCTGCAGTATCAACTTTAGCCTAGATTAAATGCTCGTGGGCATCATTGCAAAAGGGTGAAGACAAATAAGACTTGATTCGTATGGCTTGCAAAGACATAGAAGTCAGGGTCATTGAAGTTTTTGCTCGATTTGGATGGAGTTTTAGTTATAGACTTCCATATTAATAAAATGTATTGGGTTTTTTACTTTCACTAGTGTGTTGGGTTGAGTCTTTTGTTGTTGATCTTCACAAACTTAGTGTATTAGTGTGGCTGTACTGTCTACTGAGGGAAAGGTCAGTTTAGTTATTTCCATTATCTAAAAAAACATTACCTCAGATTAACAAAGCACCATCCACCGAGTGTCGTCCTCACTCTCGTCGTGCATGTTTGACATGAAGGATGTTCCCTCAAGGGTTCGAGGATAGAATGTACCATCTAGGCACTGCTCACTATGTACGCAGTTCATCAAATTAATGGCATGCCTTGTATAATATAATTTCCAACATGCTGTACTCGTCCTTTGAAGAAAAGACAGCCGTAGGCGCAAGCGGCTACGTGTACAGATTTTAGGAACAAATGAACACACTTGTGAAAACACGTACACCGAATCCGATCCTCAACGTCATCAAATTAAACATGATCCTCAACAAGGGGAGCAACGTCTCTCCACGATGTTCCGCCTGGTGTTGCACACACGGCTCTCGCCTCACGCCGACCACGTATCCTGATCCAACTGTACAACTTCAAATAAAGGAGGGCTAGAAGATTGGTGGAGAATAAATATAAGAAAAAAGGAAGAAGAAAAAGGATGGCGCGTGTTTCGATACATGAATCGTGAGACTGTTGACTTCCATCTTCATTGGCCAGTTCCTGATTCTGCTAATCTCTCCAGCATGCATTCACACTAGCTACTCTCTGGTGGCCGGACCCAGGGTATCCCGTGGCCCACCTGGCATACCTAGTGGGTGCGCCCCTGAGAAAAGTTGTTGTTGTACGTGGTGTTTGGTTGAGACAATGCAAGTTGTGGTCATAACGATAAGAATTAAAAAATAGAAAGAGTATATCAAATTCAAAAATCTTCATTACTTTCTTTACTCGGGGCTTGGATCCGTCAAATTCAGAAACTCCTCTGCTCATATCGTAACTGCATCAGTTATATATCCACGCCCATTTCCAAAATACAAACTAAAGGTGTAGACAAAGGTTTGCACAAGAAAGAAGTTGCGATGTGTCGCCGCAAATGACAACCGTAGGGATGACCAGGAGCGAGGACCCAATGTCGTGGACTCAAGTGTACAACGTGACGTTCGAGGAAGACGTGATCACCACCACCGTGACGTCCTCTGATGAGGCTGTGGAAGACTGGCTCGACGAGGTCCTCTTCGTCCATCGTCGGCGCCTTCACAAGCTCGTCGCTGGGCTCAACGTCAAGTGGCGCCCCAGCTGCTCTGCCGACCAGAACCCTGTCGCTGTTCTGCAGCTCTGCGTAGGATGCTGTTGCCTCATATTCCAGGTCATCCACGCTGACTACTTCCTCGATGAGCTGGAAGATTTCCTCGACAATTTCGACTACCGCTTCGTCGGCGTGGGCCTGGAGGGTGACATCGACAAACTTTGGAAGGACTGTGTAAGACCTATGTGTGCTGAATACATTGGCTTGTAGTGAATACACTTGGCTTTGATGATAAAAGTTTTTAATATCACCAAAACACCTTTTTATCAAGGTCCGACTCTAGCTCCGAGCTACAGAAAGGTCCGACGATAGGTCCGGCTTGCTTTGGGTAGCTCCGGTTACGTTTGATGCTAGGTCCGACTTCTTGGTAAGGTCCGACCAGCTTTGGTTAGCTCCGGTGAGCTTTATCTTTAGCTCCGGCATATTTTCGTTAGCTCCGGGATGCTAAGCTTCGACGTACTTTGTCTAGCTCCGGGTTTTGGGTTGACTAGTTCCGAATAGTTTTGATAAGCTCCGGATCCAGGATCTACTAGTTTTGATAAGCTCCGAATCCAGGATCTACTAGTTTTGGTAAGCTCCGGCGCTAGGTTCTACTAGCTCTTGTTAGCTCCGGCTCAAGCTTCGGGTTGCTCTGGCAAGGTCCGGAACTTGACCGCAGTGCTTCTGCTTTGCATTTGCAATGTCTCGTACTTGCTTTACTTGATTGGAAAGATTGCTTAGTTTTCATTTGCTAAGTTTTTGGTGTGTTTTGGATGATACGGTTGATATCGTTTCTACTGTGGTTTTGCAACATGCTTATGTGAGGTTCTCACGTAAGGTGTTGTGTTCGGAACTAACGTGAGTCAAGTCGAGGACTTGGGCTCGTATAGATTGGTTGTTTATTCATGTGCAGGTGTTGCTTGAGTTCAAGTCATGGCTGGTGACGGGATCCATTGGACTAGTCTCAGGAGGAGATAGGGTTCCAACAACCAAGTTCAGGAGGAACTGTGGTTGAGCGGGTCAGGAGGTCGCGCAGGATGATTGAATCAAGGGTAGTGCATATGAAGGTCGAAGGAAGGTGTTCGCACGTATGCATGCGGTGCATGACGTGGAAATATGCTTCTAGAGACGGATTATGGAAGGAAGATCTGATCGGAAGGATCGGATCGTATCGGTTGATGACTTCGGCTACGGCGGAGTCGGTTATGGCTCGGTATGGAAATATCGAGTTGGTTATATTAGGATTTCGTGTGTGTCACGAATTTGAGTTGTTTAGGAATGTGGGATATGTTCCTAAGATGTTTGGAAGTCTTAAGATTGCTTCTATCTGCGTATAGAAGAATCTTGAGCAGTTATGGAAAGTTAGGATTCGTGATCTGAGTAGGATTGGAGTCCTAGTTAGATTGGGATGGCCTAAGGGCTGGTTATATAAGCAAGGGAAGGCCAAAGTTCGGGTAGACGACTTTGGGGCTGTTCCTCTTGTGTTCTATTGAATAAAATTCGTACTTTGATGGAACTTTTGTGCCTTGTTCGTCCGACTTGTTCCAGACAAGTTTTACTCGTCGAGTTTCTGGACAGCACTACCTTTCGTCGGTGTTTTTATCATAACTCGAGTTTTACAGATTCAATTGACGTGATTCTTATTGGGTTGTCTTCACAACTTGATTGGCTATCATCTGTCAAAATTTCACGGTCATTGAATTTGTAGTTTCTGAGCTACACGAGTTTCTTTGCAGCATTACAGAAACTGTTTTTCTCGGGTAGGTCAGATTGACCATAGTCTGATCTTTCGATCATAACTTGAGTTTTTCTCGACGGATTTGAGTAATTATTTTTGTGTTGTATTCGTGACTTGATTCTCTCTGATATATATCACTTTTGTCACGGTGAAACACGTTTAGATTAGTCTTATACACGATTTCTTTAACAGATCGTTTTTCTACCGAAGGGATTAGGGTTTTATTGTTTCCGCTGCGTAAGATTTTTAAATCTAC
The DNA here is from genome assembly GCA_036927565.1 of Tuctoria greenei. NCBI lineage: Eukaryota > Viridiplantae > Streptophyta > Magnoliopsida > Poales > Poaceae > Tuctoria > Tuctoria greenei. The sequence continues at coordinate 120,426,227 of JAYESD010000004.1, forward strand.
CATTCACCCCCCCTCTGGTAGATTTTCACGTGCTCTTCGATCCTACAATTGGTATCAGAGCGAGGTGCTCTAATCTTTGAGATTTGCACGTGTTTTCGACTAATCATCATGGAGAAGTACTCCGCCAAACCTTGTGTGTTTTCTGGCATTGATTTCCAGGTTTGGAAGGCACGCATGGAGGCCTTCATCCAGGCGCAAGGCTTCGCAATATGGGAAAAGGTATACAAACCTTATGAAGTCCCGCCTAACGATCAAGTTACGGCTACGAACCTCCGGGACGTCGACAACAACAACAAAGCCCGAAACTTGATCATCCAAGGACTCACTCAGAGCGACTTTGATCGTGTCGCACACCTCCGGTCAGCATACGATGTTTGGAGAGCTCTCTGTGATTATCATGAAGGCTCCATTAGAATCAAGGAGGTAAAACAAGATATGTTCAAAAAGGAGTATATGCATTTTGAGATGCAACCAGGTGAGTCTATCGATGACCTCTTTGCTCGTTTCAATAAAATTCTCAGCAACTTACGTAGTGTCAATGTTAATTTTTCTGATGCTGAGAATGCTAGACAACTTCTTAGTGCATTAGACATGTCAGTTTGGGAGATGAAAGTAACATCCATTCGTGAATCAACTGTCATGAGTTCTCTTACATTAGATGTACTTTATTCTAAACTAAAAACTCATGAAATTGACATCCTAGCACGTAAGAACCCAAACAAGTCTATTGCATTTGTCTCACAACGTGATATGTCTAGCTCCGGCCAATCATCATCTTGCAATACTCTTGCTTTATTGTCCTCGCTAACCCTGGAACAGATCGAAGATTTTCCAGAAGAGGAGTTGGCACTCATCTCTACTAGATTCTCAAAGGCATTGCAAAATGTGAGAACTAGAAGGAGAGGAAGCTCCGGACCTCAACGCTGTTTTGAATGTGGTAAAATAGGACACTTTCGTACAGAATGCCCTAACCTTTCAGGTCCGACCACCCGGGAAGAAAAACAAAGCAAGGTCCGGACCTCCTCTGGAAACTCCAACAAGAAGAAGAAGAGTACCATAGGACGCAAGATGATCAACAGCTTCATCACCGCGCTTCAAGAGCTCAGTTCAAGTGACATTGATTTTGAAAGTGATGAAGAGAATGATGACCTGGCCAACATATGCTTCATGACGGGCAAAGCAAGATCAAGATCAAGTCAGGAGGATGCAGAACACAGCAGTGAAGACGATGAGGTATGTTCTACCTGTAATGAAATGTGTGATGCTATTTCTCGTGCAACTATTATTGTCAAGAAAAAGGACAAAAAGCTTAGGGATAACGCTGCTAAAATTGAATCACTAGAATCTGAAATTAACCATTTAAAAACTTTGATTCCTAGTGATGATGCATGTCCCTCATGTGACTTAATCTATGAACAACTGTCCACATTAAGAAGTGCACACTCCTCCACTCTAGATAGACTTGATGAAGAAATTAAAAAGAACAAAGAGCTTGCTGCACTTAATGATAAAAACTTGAAAGATGCTAGCTGTTCTGCAATTGACTTGCATTGTTCTACTTGTGATGATCTTGATAAGAAACTACAAGATGCTATAAATGAAATTTCTATATTGAACAATGCTTTACGATCTCATGAAACTAAAAATTGTTCCAACTGCAAACTAAAAGGAATAACTTCATGTGCAAACTGCCTAGACTTGTCTAAGAAACTTAATGACATGAAAAGGACACTAAGTCGGTTTTATAATGGGAATAAGAATCTAAACTTGTTGCTGAATTCTTCCAAGTCTTGCAAAGATAAAACTGGTTTAGGTTTTGATTCTCATGCTCATGCTAAGGCACATCCACCTAAAATTGTAAAGTCATTAGGAATTGGTTTGATTCAAACAGTTCCTAAACAAAATAGAGTGGTTTTCAAATCTGCAGGAGTGATGCCTCATTCCGTTTCAAATAAAAATATTGCTTGCTCATCTAGACATGAACACAAAGTTAAATTTCAATGTACCTTCTGTGGTAGAGATGGTCATGTCATAGATTTTTGTTATAGACTAGCTAAACAACAGAAAAAGGAAAGAAAAATTGCTAGATCTTATAACTTTCATGCAATTAGAAAAACACAACCTGCTTTAGTGAGTCAGAAATTTGAAAAGGTAGCTTCCGGACCTTCTGGTAAGAAATCCGCAAAAGCAGCTCCGATAGTTCCGATAGCTCCGAGAGCTACCGGATCTTCTGTTGTTCCCTCCGGAGCTTCAGTTTTTGCCTCCGGACCTTCTGCTTTTACCTCCGGAGCTACCGGTTTTCACTCTAAACAAGTAACAACTTCTAAATCAATTGTTAAGAAAAGAAAACCTCAATCTTTGACTCATAAACCTGCTGTCTTATCTCAGCATTCGCGTGTTTTTCCTGGTGCACGTCGCGTGACTCAGTACTGGATTCCTAAATGCCTTTTGACTAACCCCAGTATTGAGTCATCGGCGTATTGTGCTTCTATGTAGGTTACACGCTTGAGGAAGGAGAATATTTGGATTGTGGATTCAGGTTGCTCACGCCACATGACCGGTAACAAAGATTGGTTCTCCTCCCTCACCTTTGTGTCACGTGTAGAGAATGTTACTTTTGCCGATAATTCTTCAACTCCTATAATTGCTAAGGGTTCGGTTAGAGTAAATGATCACTACACTTTGAAGGATGTGGCACTTGTCAAAAATTTGAAATATAACTTGCTTTCTGTTTCACAATTGCTAGATGAAAATCTAGAAATTACTTTCAATAAAAACTGCTGCAAAGTTGTAGATTCAAATAGTGAGCTTATTTTTAACATGTCTCGGTTTGGAAGAGTTTTTAAAGCTGATTTTGATATGTCTTCTTCTAAGCATAGGTGTCTAGTTGCTAATGATTCAAAGGACTTATATTTTTGGCATCGTAGACTTGGTCACGTAGGCTTTGATCACCTAACGCGTGTTAGTGCTCTTGATCGCATACGTGGGCTGCCTAAGCTAAAAGGGGACAAAGAAATTGTGTGCTCTTCTTGTAGACATGCTAAGATGGTTGCAGGTTCACATACTCCTCTCACAATGATCATGACAACTAAACCATGTCAACTTTTGCATCTTGACACCGTAGGACCTTCACGTGTTCAATCCTTCGGAGGTAAATGGTATGCTCTTGTTATTGTTGATGATTATTCTAGATATTCTTGGGTGTATTTTATGGCGTCTAAGAATGAAGTCTTTAGTCACTTTAGAACTTTATTTCTTAGATTATCAATTGATCACCCAGAATCATTAAAAGCAATTAGAAGTGATAATGGAACTGAATTTAAAAATTAATTCTTTGATCACTTTTGTGCTGAAAATAGAATAGATCATCAATTTTCTTCACCATATGTACCTCAACAAAACGGTGTTGTAGAAAGAAAGAACAGAACCCTAGTTGAGATGGCTAGGACTATGCTTGATGAATATCAAACCCCTAGGAAATTTTGGGCTGATGCATTAGCAACCGCTTGTTATGTCTCAAATCGTGTTTTCTTGCGTGCTAAGCTAGGTAAAACACCATATGAGCTCCGGTTTGGACATAGGCCTAGTGTTACACACTTTCGGGTCTTTGGTTGCAAATGATTTGTTAAGAAATATGGTAATCTTGATAAATTTGAACCTAGATCCAATGATGGCATGTTTCTTGGTTATCCATCTCATACTAGAGGCTACCGTGTGCTTTTACTTGACACTAACAAAACTGTGGAGACTTGTGAAGTGTCTTTTGATGAAGCTAGCCCAGGTACTAGCTCCGGTGTTGCAGGACCAGATTCATATTCTCAGGGGGAGGGTATTTTCGAAGATGAAGAAGAGCCAGTGATACTGCCTGGTAGTTCCGAAGTTGACACGTGTCCAGCTCCGGACATTGAACAAGCTCCGACTATCACATCTGCTGGTCCTGATCGTCCACAAATCACAAGCTCATCAATCTACAATGAACCTAATGAAAAAGAAGCTTGTGAGACATCTGTTCCCCTACGTTTTTACAAAGATCATCCCCCACAACAGATGATTGGAAGCTTGCATGAACGAGTCACACGGTCCAGGTTTTGCGATCCAAACTCTCATGCTCATTCTGCTTTTGTTGCTTCTTTTGAACCCAAAGATATATCACACGCACTCACTAATGAATCTTGGATTATTGCCATGCAAGAAGAGTTAGAAAATTTTGAAAGAAATAATGTTTGGAAACTTGTACCTCCACCTCAAGGCCACACTTTAATTGGAACTAAATGGTATATAAAAATAAACAAAGTGAGGATGGGTTTGTGATTAGGAATAAGGCTAGGTTGGTTGCTCAAGGTTTCACTCAAGTTGAAGGTCTAGATTTTGATGAAACTTTTACTCCTGTCGCTAGATTAGAAGCCATAAGAATTTTGTTAGCTTTCGCAGCATCTAAAGGTTTTAAGCTATATCAAATGGATGTTAAAAGTGCTTTTCTTAATGGCTACATAGATGAGGAGGTTTATGTCAAACAACCACCAGGTTTTGAAAATCCAGATTTTCCTAATCATGTTTACAAACTATCCAAAGCCTTATATGGTCTCAAACAAGCCCCTAGAGCATGGTATGATAGGTTAAAAACATTCTTACTTGAAAAGGGGTTTACAATGGGAAAGGCTGATAAAACTCTTTTTGTGCTTAAACATGGCAATGACTCATTATTCGTTCAAGTGTATGTGGATGATATTATCTTTGGTTGTGCTTCTCATGATCTTGTGTCCAAGTTTTCAGCAATGATGAGTTCCGAATTTGAAATGAGTATGATGGGTGAACTCACTTACTTTTTGGGGCTGCAAATCAAGCAAACCAAGGAGGGTACCTTTGTGCATCAAACAAAGTATACCAAAGATCTCCTAAGGCGCTTCAACATGGACAAAAGCAAGCCTCTTCGGACACCAATGGGAACAGCAACAACACTTGAACTTGATGAAGATGGTGAATCCGTGGATCAAAAAGAATATAGAAGTATGATCGGATCACTTTTGTACCTTACAACATCAAGACCGGACATACAATTCAGCGTATGTCTTTGTGCACGGTTTCAAGCTTCCCCACGTGTTTCACATCGTCAAGCCGTCAAAAGGATTCTCAGGTACTTACATGGAACTCAAGAATTTGGCATTTTTCTTCCTTCTTCCTCAATCGTTTCTTTGAAAGCTTTTTCGGATGCTGATTTTGGGGGTTGTAGGATTGATAGGAAAAGTACTTCCGGTGCTTGTCATTTTCTTGGTAATTCTCTTGTTGCTTGGTCCTCTAGAAAACAAAGTTCAGTTGCACAATCCACAGCCGAATCTGAGTATGTAGCTGCTGCTAGTGCTTGTTCACAAATTCTTTGGATTGTTCAAACACTTAAGGACTATGGGGTTGATCTAGATAGTGTTCCACTGTTCTGTGATAACACTAGTGCTATTTGCATTGCTAAAAACCCCGTGCAACATTCTAGAACTAAGCACATTGACATTAGGTATCACTTTCTCCGTGATAATGTTGAAAAAGGAAACATTGTGCTTCACCATGTAGATACCGAACAACAATTGGCTGACATTTTTACAAAACCTTTGGATTTCACTCGTTTTTGTTACATTCGTAGTGAAATAGGGGTTATGCATCCTCATGGCTTAAATTGAGGGGGAGTTTTTGAAACTTAGGAAGTCTATGTGTGAATCTGAAATTAAAATAATATGAGCATATTATTTCATACATATATGACTTTGTGATTCCTTTTACATGCTGAAAGTTCTTACTACATTACTCGTGTTATACTTTTTGTAGTTTTTGCCATGTCTAGTAATTGGAATAATTACTTACACTAAATCTGGTCATGGTCGAACTTTCTTGCTGTTTTGAACTTGTTGCATGCTCACAAATGCTTTTAATCATTAAGAATTTATCAAGTAATCAACTCACATGTTGAGTTTTTATGAACAAATATAAATTGAGAAAAGATCAAGAGAATATGCATGCATCTCACTTCTTCTTTCGAGATGGCTTGTCATTGCACTTAGATATGAACTTGGAAGAAGTTGTGTATGACTAAAATCATGTCCTTAAGCTTCTGATTGTCAAATGACATAGGCTTGGCTTGGTTGGTTAGAATAAGGCAGATGAGCATATAATCTCTTGCAAATATCATATTATCTAAATTTATGCTTTGAAAAATAATAAAATGCAGCAACAAATGTCATGCTTTCAGGTTTTGAAATAGTTGAGTTTGAGAGATCATGACCTGCTAAAATTGAAAATCACACTTGCTTTCTAGCATGGCTTACACTACATTATGTATCTCATTGATGTGATAGTGTAAGTTACTTGATAGTATGACTTGGGTGAGCTTTGTTTATATGTATATGTTAAAATATGCTCATAACAACTAAAGAAGGAGAGATAATTCGTTTATATCTCATAACAATTAAAATTTCCCTTTTACCTTGCTGAATACATTGTCAAAGGGGGAGAGATTAATCACACATTATTCAAAAAGGAAGAGATAAGCATGAAGAGAATATGTGCATAAGGAAAGTTAATAAAGGGGGAGAGATAATATGGGATATTTTTTTCCTTCTCATTTTATTTTTTATTTAAACAAAAAGGGGAGAAATTGTTTTCAAAACTTTTATTTGAATAAGCCAATGTTCGGAATTTTAAATGGTGTTGCCAATGCATTCATCAAGGGGGAGATTGTAAGACCTATGTGTGCTGAATACATTGGCTTGTAGTGATACACTTGGCTTTGATGTAAAAGTTTTTAATATCACCAAAACACCTTTTTATCAAGGTCCGACTCTAGCTCCGAGCTACAGCAAGGTCCGACGATAGGTCCGGCTTGCTTTGGGTAGCTCCGGTTACGTTTGATGCTAGGTCCGACTTCTTGGTAAGGTCCGACCTGCTTTGGTTAGCTCCGGTGAGCTTTATCTTTAGCTCCGGCATATTTTCGTTAGCTCCGGGATGCTAAGCTTTGACGTACTTTGTCTAGCTCCGAGTTTGGGTTGACTAGTTCTGACTAGTTTTGATAAGCTCCGGATCCAGGATCTACTAGTTTTGATAAGCTCCGGATCCAGGATCTACTAGTTTTGGTAAGCTCCGGCGCTAGGTTCTACTAGCTCTTGTTAGCTCCGGCTCAAGCTCCGGGTTGCTCTGGCAAGGTCCGGAACTTGACCGCAGTGCTTCTGCTTTGCATTTGCAATGTCTCGTACTTGCTTTACTTGATTGGAAAGATTGCTTAGTTTTCATTTGCTAAGTTTTTGGTGCGTTTTGGATGATACGGTTGATATCGTTTCTACTGTGGTTTTGCAACATGCTTATGTGAGGTTCTCACGTAAGGTGTTGTGTTTGGAACTAACGTGAGTCAAGTCGAGGACTTGGGCTCGTATAGATTGGTTGTTTATTCGTGTGCAGGTGTTGCTTGAGTTCAAGTCATGGCTGGTGACGGGATCCATTGGACTAGTCTCAGGAGGAGATGAGGTTCCAACAACCAAGTTCAGGAGGAACTGTGGTTGAGCGGGTCAGGAGGTCGCGCAGGATGATTGAATCAATGGTAGTGCATATGAAGGTCGAAGGAAGGTGTTCGCACGTATGCATGCGGTGCATGACGTGGAAATATGCTTCTAGAGACGGATTATGGAAGGAAGATCTGATCGGAAGGATCGGATCGTATCGGTTGATGACTTCGGCTGCGGCGGAGTCGGTTATGGCTCGGTATGGAAATATCGAGTTGGTTATGTTAGGATTTCGTGTGTGTCACGAATTTGAGTTGTTTAGGAATGTGGGATACGTTCCTAAGATGTTTGGAAGTCTTAAGATTGCTTCTATCTGCGTATAGAAGAATCTTGAGCAGTTATGGAAAGTTAGGATTCGTGATCTGAGTAGGATTGGAGTCCTAGTTAGATTGGGATGGCCTAAGGGCTGGTTATATAAGCAAGGGAAGGCCAAAGTTCGGGTATACGACTTTGGGTCTGTTCCTCTTGTGTTCTATTGAATAAAATTCGTACTTTGAAGGAACTTTTGTGCCTTGTTCGTCCGACTTGTTCCAGACAAGTTTTACTCGTCGAGTTTCTGGACAGCACTACCTTTCGTCGGTGTTTTTATCATAACTCGAGTTTTACAGATTCAATTGACATGATTCTTATTGGGTTGTCTTCACAACTTGATTGGCTATCATTTGTCAAAATTTCACGGTCATTGAATTTGTAGTTTGTGAGCTACACGAGTTTCTTTGCAGCATTACAGAAACTGTTTTTCTCGGGTAGGTCAGATTGACCATAGTCTGATCTTTCGATCATAACTTGAGTTTTTCTCAACGGATTTGAGTAATTATTTTTGTGTTGTCTTCGTGACTTGATTCTCTCTGATATATATCACTTTTGTCACGGTGAAACACGTTTAGATTAGTCTTATACACGATTTCTTTAACAGATCGTTTTTCTACCGAAGGGATTAGGGTTTTATTGTTTCCGCTGCGTAAGATTTTTAAATCTACCATTCACCCCCCCCTCTGGTAGCTTTTCACGTGCTCTTCGATCCTACAGACTGGCAGCTGAAGGTGGCCAAAATTGTGTACCTGGCCGAGCTTGCGGCGTAGGAGATGGATCGCCCGAGCCTCCACTGCGCGGGGCTCACGAACATCACGAGGGTCGTGATGGGCGCCAACATGGAGAAGCCTTACCTGGTGAGGACGAGCAATTGGGATGCGTACAATATCTTCAGCGAGCACTACGTAAGAAACCCAAATAGGAGACAAAGATGGGTGACGAGCTAAAAAGAGAACGTCTCTGATAAGCTTAAGCGAGACGAGCCCGCTTCAGCGAGGATCTGACATGGATCGGTTGAACGTACAAGGATACGCGTTATAATACAGCCCGTCTAAGTAAAGTAGATATCCGCGATGTGCCCTCCTCTCTGACAAACGGGAGACGCGCTTTAACTAAGCGCGACTTGTATATTTTAGGTAACTGAGATGTACTTTGGTTTCAGATCGTCTCCTTTTATTGTGGAATAAGTCGCGTCTCCCATAACCACCGGTTTGGCTCGTCTCCTTTAGTTGTGGAAGAGGGCCTGTCTCCCATTCCCTCTATAGAGAGATGTGCTTTATATTGGTCCGTCTCGATTTTCTGTTGTCCTTCTACGACCTCCCTGTTGTGGCAGAATAGGTGGCTACCAGATCTGCCCTGTTCTTGACCTATTCTTTCCCTCTTTCGTTCTAAAAGTCTTGTGGTGATTATCAGTGGATCTTAAAACAAAAGGGTTAGTCCTCTCCCCCTCTCCCGTCCCTTACTATTTTTTTACCTTTAGATCTTCTTTGATTGAAGTTGGCTTGCGGTGATTATCAGTGGCTTCGAATTTCTTTGATTTAGCTCTTATTTTCTGTACGTAGATGTTGTCAGATCGAAGTTGAATGTATGGGTCGCGCCTTTGCAATGAATATATCCAAAGGGTAGATGCATTTCTCGCTTTTGCGAAGAAAGACATGTTGAACAACATTAGAGGGACTATTTGTTGTCCTTGCAAACACTGCAAGAATGAGAAGAGATATCACACAGATGAAGTGTTGAGGTCACATTTGATCGCGCATGGATTCATGGTGGATTATCGATGTTGGAACAAACATGGGGAGGAAGGGCTTAATGAAGCATAGATCAGAGATTCATATCTAGAGAGGGAGGTCCCTACCAGTGTCCAAGAAGATCACGACGAGGATGTGAATGAGCCAGATATATCAGGGTTCACCGATGACGACATTGAGTTTTAGGTGCATAACATAGAGGGATGGTACGCAATGTCGAGAGACATGGTGATGATGACCGGTACAGTAATGGTGAACTTGCAAATTACAAGAAGATGATCGAAGACTCGAAGAAGCCATTGTATCATGGTTGTGCGGCTAAGTACACCAGACTGTTTGCGGTGGTAAAACTTTTCCAGTTGGGGCGAGCAATGGATGGAGTGATTGTAGTTTTAAGGAATTGTTGACGCTCCTTAAGGACATGATAATCCAAGGCAACACAGTCCCTACGACAGTTTATGAGGCAAAACAGATAATCTGTCCACTGGGTTTGGAGGTGGAGAAAATCCAAGCGTGCTAGGATGATTGTATTTTATATCGTGGACCTGAGTACGAAAACCTCAAGAAATGCCCTATTTGTGGAGTGGACAGATTCAATGGTAGGAAAGACGACAGTGATGATGAGAACTGCAATAGAAGAAAAAGAGGGCCTAAAATGGTGTTTTGGTACTTTCCTATCATTCCTCGTTTGAAGCGTTGGTTTGCAAACAAGAAGGAGTCAGAATTGTTGCGATGGCACAAAGAGAAGCATAAGGAGGATGTCGAAATGATAAGACATCCTGTTGATGCCACACAGTGGCGAAACATTGATTCACGAAATCTTGAATTTGCCATTGATCCGAGGATTGTTAGGATTACAATGAGCAACGATAGCATGAATCATTTTTTGAACAGTAGCACACATATCACATGGCCAATTGTGTTTACAATTTTGAACCATCCTCCTTGGTTGTGCAACAAATGGAAATATATTATGATGTTAGGTCTGATACCAGGGCCACAACAACCTGGGAATGACATCAACACTTATTTCAGGCCTCTGATTGAAGATGTGAAGTAGTTGTGGTACAACGACGGAGTGCAGGCCCGGGATGACCACAAGCATGAGTACTTTCGCCTCAAAGACATTTTATTTGTGACTGTTAGTGATTCTCTAGCGACACGTAACTTGTTCGGACAGAGTAAGAAAGTAGGTTGCGAATGTCCACATTGTTTGAGAGAAACAGACTCACAATACTTGAGCGAGTCACGAAAAACAGTGTACATGGGACATCGACGCTACATTCCAATGAAGCACCCGTTTCAGAGTACGAAGGATAATTTCAATGGTGACACTGAGAAGAGGCATACTCCACCTCATATCACGGGTCATGAAGTCTATGAAATGGTCAAGGATATCCATGTCGTCCTTGGTAAGCGGAAAAGGACTAGCAAAAATACTGGCGAAGATGACATGTGGAAAAAGCAATCGATTTGTTGGGAGCTACCGTATTGGAAAGACTTAGACGTCCGTCATTCGATTGATGGGAAAACTCGCGACCATGGACACGCACGAGCAGATCTAAAGAAAATGGGAATTAGGCCTGAGTTGTGGATCGATGACTCGGTAAAAGGAACAGAACTACCCACATCATGCATCACCCTTTGAAATAATGAAAAAAAAAAGAGTTTTGTGGTTCTTGAAAAATGTGAAAGTACCATCCGGCCACTCAACGAACGTCTCAAGGCTTATTTCGTTTCCAGATATAAAAGTAGCTCCCCGTGTGAAGTCTCATGATTACCATGTATTTCTTACGCAGATGATTTCTGTTGGAATTCGAAATATCCTACCAGTCAATGTTCGGGAGGCTATAATGAACTTTTGCTTTTTCTTCAATTCAATTGGTCAAAAAGTACTTGTGAAGAAGATTTCGAGTCATTGGAAAAAAGGCACTCTGAAACTTTATGCTTCCTTGAGATGTATTTTCCACCTGCCTTTTTCGACATAAGTGCCCATTTCACAACACATCTTATTAAGGATATAAAGCTACTTGGCCCTGTGTTCCTTCACCAGATGTATGCATACGAGAGATTCAAGGGCATACTGAAGTCCTTCGTTATAAATCGAGCTTACCTTGAGGGTAGCATGGTACAAGGATACTCTACAAAGAAGTTGTGTAGTGGGCTCTAAACTACACTGACCCGAGTAACCCGATTGGTGTTCCCATGTCTCGTCATGAGGGGAGGCTCACAGGAAAAGGAACCATTGGGAATAAGGCTATAACTCTAGATTCACATTTATTCTTCTGCGCTTATTTCCACGTGTTGCAACACATGTCCATTGTGTCAGAGTACCTCGATGAGCACAAGGAGGTGGTGCTTAGAGACAATCCTGGCTGCAATGAATCATGGTTAGCAAATGAACACAGGAGAAAATTCATTGGCTTGCTTTGGGATCGGATTTCTCACTCATCGGATACTCAAACAAGTGAATACCTAAAAAAGTTGGCTAGTGGTCCTATATTCACAGTTATTACATATCAAGGGTACGACATAAATGGATACATGTTCTACACTGTAGAAAAAGATAAGAAGAGCATGTATCAGAATAGTGGTGCCCGTGTTGATGCTTATAATGTTGCGAGCCAGGACAAAGAAATGTACTATGGTCAAATACAAGAGATCTGGGAGCTTGACTTTTAAGGATTCAAGATTCCTCTTTTCCGTTGCAACTGGGTTGATGGAATCAAAAGTGTTGTACAAGACAAGTAGGATTTCACTAGCATTGATCTTAACCATCAAGGATATAACTGGGAGCCTTTCGTGTTAGCAGAACACGTTGCTCAAGTGTTCTATGTTCGAGACACAACTAATCAAAGACTTAAGGTGGTTATACATGGAAAATGCCGAATCGTCGAAGTCAAGAATGCCATCAACGAGGAAGAGTTTGACCAATTTGATGAGATTCCTCCTTTTGTCACCTCGATGATCAAGCTAAGAATACCATTGGCCAACAAACTTCCTTACTTGCAGAATGGTCACCATGAAAAAGTTAAGAATTTCAGAAAACCAAGACCGCAATGTAAAGTACCAAATTGATTGTGTGTAAATATGTTCAAATATGTGAAAATATAGTCTCTTGAGTGTAAAATGGACTTCCATTTGGATATTTGTGTGATATATGCTCAAATGTGTGAAAATATTGCCATTTGAGTGAAAATTTGACTTTCATTGGTCATATGTGCTCTATTTCTCAAGGAGAAGTATTGATGCCTTGTGTTCTGTTTCTTAAGGAAGCAGTAACAAAATATAGCACTTGCTCTGCCCTAAAAAATTCGATATGAAAGTTATGCGAGACGAGCCTCACAGAGGCGCGCCTGTCAGGGAAGAAAATGTGAGACACTTTTTCAAAAAGCGGGTCTCCAATTTAGACCCTTGCTCTGCCTACAATAGTGATGCGAGACGCGCCTCACGGAGACGCGTCTGTCAGGTAAGATAATGTGCTCTGCCTACCAAAGTGATGCGAGACGCGCCTCATGAAGACGCGTTTGTCAGGCAAGATAATGTGAGACGTGTTTCCAAAAATTGTGTCTTCGATTTAGACCCTTGCTCTTTGTCCCACCTTGGAGCTCCAAGCGCGTTGCAACGAGCATATAAGGCGTGGTGTTGCAACGTTTGCATCAAGTTCTGCGTGGACGGTCCCTGACAGGGACGGTCCACGCGGAACTTGTCTTTTGTTATTTAGTTTTGGCACGGTCTCACATGTCATCGACAATGAGGTCGGAGCGCTTCGAATTCCCTGCCGAATGGCATTACGGCAACGAACGCACATTAATTCAGAAGAAGAGAGACGCTCTTTCTGAAAGTGAGACGCGCTTAGAGGTGGCTCTTCTGAGGCGTGTCTGCAATAGTTGCCCTTAGGTACTTTTACCACTCCTACATGCTCTCTTCGCAACAATTAGCACAACTTTTCACTTTTCACGCGCGCTGAGCACGTCTCACCCTAGAATCCGCTGTCGCGTCATCCCCGTCTCAGAGCACGCCGCCGCGTCGGTCCGCTTCCTCGGAGCTGTTGCCGCCTTGACACTACCCTAAGGTACTTTTAGCTCTTTTGCACGCTGTCTTTGCAACACTTAGCACAACTTTTCACGGCGCGCGCTGATCACTTCTCGCCCTAGAAGCTGCCGCCGCGTCGTCCCCATCCCCATAGCACGCCGCCGCGTCGGTCCGCTTCCCTAGAGCTCATCTCCACCTTGACACTGCCGTAAGGTACTTTTAGCTCATTCACAACCTCTCTTTGCAACTCTTAGCACAACATTCAGGTGGACACAACATCCTATGCTGTGGTCAAGGTGGACATTTTGCATGAAAATACGAAAAATCTTGAGCTCGAAGTGCCACCGAACGATACAACGCTGACTATGTGGGATGCTGTTACTAGAAGGGTTCAGTGGAGACGGAGCCTTATTGTTGTTGACCCAGCAGCAGCAGCAGCTTCCACATCGACCACTTCAATGTCTCCTAAGGCATATCTGCTTCTGCATTCAAATCCAGAACAGATGGAGCTATCACCAATTCTAGAGCTATTGTTGCCTCCAGTTATAGAGAAGCAGCAGAAGTCTCCAATTGGAGAGTAGTTGGCTCTAGTTACAGAGAACCCGCATCTATTTCCAACTGTAGAGCTGCCGCATAACTATCCACTTGAACAGCAGCCGCGCCTGTCTCCACCTCGCACTTGAAGTGCCCTGCACCCTACACCTTATCAGCCACCGGCAAAGCGTGCCAACAAAAAGGTGTGACGCAGCGGCGAGTATCAGCGAAGAAAGGTTGGAAGAAACCAGTGAAACAGTCAGAACCTAACCCGAGGGCGCCGAAAGCTATGACGCATGCAGACCAAAAGTATGAAAAGGGAAAGCCGATGTTAACTCCGGCCACACTCAAACAAGTTCCTAAACCTTGTGTTCAGTTTCATCAATACTACATGGAAAATTGCAATAAGTGTGATACCATACTAATGTCATTGAAGGATAAACACTTTCTCTCGGGTGATGGTGCTTTTGTCATCGCATGGTATGATCACTACAACCTAAACCTTCCTAAGATGCTGCTTTGCATTGTAAGTCTCCTCAGAAACTAGATTCTTCAATACATATTCAATACAAGTGTTATATGTGACAAAATTTGCATTTTGCATGTAGGAACATGCAACAACATGCTCGTCATAACATGCAAAACGTGTCTGCTGCATATCTTGACCCACAAGTACCAGCACTTCTGCAAACGTCGGGCGGCAGAAAAGAGGTTATTCAATATATGCTGAAGGTAATGAAACAATACAGTGATTAGGACCCCCTAGTCCTACCGTGCAACAAGGGTAACCATTGGGTAACCATAGCAATATCTACACGGTACTACCAGGTCTGATATTGTGACTCCTCAAGGCAAACAAATGAAAAAACATGGCTAGCGAAGGACCCGGTCATGGAATGATATCTCTTTCATTATTGACGAGTAAGTTTCTTCTTCACTTTAGTTTCCTTGCACGATAATTTTACATTAACTGTGAATGTTTTTGTTTAGTATTTTGTGCAAGTAAAAGGAAAACACACACATCTAACACATCATACTGCATTCAACGTCCAACAACAAGCTCCGGATAACACGTGTGGCTTCCATGTTTCTTACACATGGCTTTATTACGACATCAACCTAATTGCAATGTATGTGTAAGTGCATATATTTTACTTTATTACTAATGTTTTGCTAAATCTCATTTTATCGTGTAGGAGGACTGCGAACCCGCCTTTAGGAATGCTGAAGGTCATAGCATTGAGCACATTAGAGACGTCCTATGCAGGTTTATCGTTTCTGAAATCATTAATTCAAACGGAGAATTTCATTACTGTAAGGATCGAATGCCCAAGAGGGGGGTGAATTGGGCTTCTTTTCAAAAATATAAGCAATAAAACTTAATTCCTAAAAGACCAATTCCCTACGCAAACGATCTATGCATTGAAGTAAATAGCAACTTTGCGGTATATAAAATGCATAAATGTAAGGGAGAGGAAGAGGATGCAAACTCCCGAGGAGACATGAGGATTTATCCCGTGGTTCGACAAGATCGTCAAGATCTTCCTACATCCACGTTGTGGCACCCACCAAAGGGTATAGCCACACCCAAGTCACCGAGACTAGGGATCTTCACTATTCTTCTCTGTTTGCCAACCTTGGCAAGGTGGAGCTCAGGCCTTGTACAACTTCGATCCTCTGGGCTTCCACAATCCTCTTGGCAAGCTCCAGAATTCTCTCTCAGTTACAAACACCAAGGGACACTCACTTAGGCTCTCACTACCCTAGAGATTCCACTCACCAAGAATGGAGGCACACAAGCTCTCTCTCTAGCTAGTTCTAGCCTATCTCTTGGTGTGTAAGTGATCTAAATGATGTAGATGTGATGGCTCTTTGTCTTGAATGCTTGTGGATGTGTAGATTATGTCTGGTGATCAAGACTTGTCGATTTGACAGGTTTAAGGGGTATATATAGCCAACCTCCACGAAATAGCCGTTGGAAAAAGTAGGCTGACAAAACTTTTCTACGAACACCGGATGATCCGATGTCTCCCATTCAGTTATCATCGGTCAAGTTCACTTTAGCTGACGTCACTGTGTCAGATATGACCGTTGTTAGACCGATGTTACACTTGTCTTCTCATCAGATGATCCGGTGGCTCTTCCTCCAGAATTGGCTCAAACTTGATGCTTACTAGAGTGATTGACCGATGTGTATATTTCTGTACATCGGATCATCCGGTGCTACACTTGGTCCAAGGATATTGCAAACTGTACTAATGGACCGATGTAGCTTAGCCCTTAACATCACATGATCCGGTGAGTACTTTGTTCTGAGGTCTTCTTCTTCTGCTGAACCAACTCGACCGATGTGTTGTTCTCTGGAAACATCGGTTGATCCGGTGAGTTGATTTTGTTTGCTTCGAGTTGTTTCTAAGTGATTCTTTTGAACATTGCTCGATTGACCTCTTAGACATTTGTTGGAAATGTACTTCTGATGTCAAGCATTAAGTGTCATCAATTATGGTTGAATGACTTTGACATAAGAGCTTTTACTTCTTATGTTCACAACATTGATTGATCTCATAAATTGATTGTTTAGTAGTCTCCAATGACATATAGATTTCATTTGATTGAGTGATATGGGAGACCTTGAATCCACAAATTCATTAGTAAAATCCAATGGTTGTCATTAATCACCGAAGCCATACCTCATAGGGGCCTAGATGCTTTCAATCTCCCCCTTTTTGGTGATTGATAACAACACAACAATTAAAGCACAATAGTAATGAATTTGATAGTACGAACTTAAGAGGATATGCAATGAATACAAGATTATCACACTTAAAATTTGAAGGCTCAAAATCAATCAATAACTTGAAAAGCTCAAACGATGAGTAACTCATTGGAATAAGTGGCAAGTTCATTAATGCTCAATGAGTAGCAAAAACATCAAATTACAAAAGACAAGCACCAAATTACAAAAGATATAGACTCCCCCTGAGACTAAGCAAACCTCTAAGCAACCCTCCCCCTAACTCTCTAACTCTTCTCCCCCTTTGGCATCAAGACACCAAAAAGGGATCCAAGTGCCTAAGAACCCTGAGTGCTCGGAGCGATGACGAACTGGTCACCGTCGGGGGTGCTGTCGTCGGAGCTGCTGCCTGGAGTAGAGGAGGAAGTGGGAAGTACTCCTCAACACTGTCATCTGTGTCGCTCTCGGACCATATATGCTGCAGGTCCTCACCCTGAGCTTCTGCCTCTACCAGCCTCTCATCCTCCTTCTCTAGATCCGACCAGTCCTCCTCAGACAGATGGGCATGAACCTGATGCTCGACTGGACGGCCAAGACGGCGTTCTCCAGGAGCTGGGGCACGGTAGTGACTGAACCGTGTGACACTCTCGTCTGTGTAGCTGTCACGTACCGCAGACAACTCAGGAGCAACCATGTACAGCAGGTAGCTGATCCAGTGTCCAAACACAAGCTGCCTCATCATGCCCACTCCATCAGTGATCACATCCTCCATCTCGAATATTAGGATGTCCACTATATCGAACTCCATCGCGTTCATGATGTAGAACAGGAGGGTCTGCTGCAGGCTGGTGAACCCCTCTAAGTATCCTGACCTCGGCAAGAGTGTGCGACGCAAGGCAAGGTGCACTGTGCGCGCAGCAAGAGTCAGTAGTGCTGGTACCCTCGGCTGGTCTGGAGAGAAAGTCGGTCCAAACAGAGAGCGTATCTCCTCCAGTGGTGGTGCCACTCCTCCAGTGAGCGGCCTCCTCGGTAAGTCTGCCAGTCCATATACCCTCTCATGCACGCAAGTGTCGTGTAGGTCCACTCCTAGCAGCTGTGCTAGCGTCTGCCTCGTCAGGTGATGGTGCTGGCCAATGAACATGAAGTCTATCGATTTGTGGCCCTCAGAGACATATAGGGTAGCGTAGAATACGCGGACCCAATCCTCCACATATGAACTCCTGTCGTAGGACATCAACTGCACCAGCCCTCGATACCTCTCAAAGTATGGGCGTATCTCTGTCTCTGCTGCCAGGGCGAGCTGATCCCAATCCAGAAAGTTGTGCTGGAATAGCTTGTGGCCGCGGCGTCTATAGGTCTTGTAGAGTGACGCCTGTGTCACGGTCCAGAAACGACTGTCCACAAGAGCCTCTCTGGGCTGCGAGTACCACTCCTCAAGCAGAACACTCCATCTGAGTCTTCTTAGCTGCATGGCCTTCATCTTTCGGTAATCAGTGAACCGGACACCTTCACCAACACGGACGTTGGTGTCCATCTCGTAGATGGCTCTCTGGGCCTCCCTGTCCTCACGACGATTGGAAGCAGTCGGTCTCGGACGTGGTGCTGCCGTGGGATGACCCCCACGGGTCCTGGCTGATCGCCGGCGAACGAGTGGCACTTCCGGCTCTTCTTCTGCCTCGGACTCATCTATCATAGGAGGCTACCTCGGACGAGCCTCGCGGATCCTCAATGATCCTCCTCGGCCACGCTCTCGCTCCTCGGCGGCGCGAGCGGCCATCAACGCCTTCTTCTCCTCCTTCGAGAGCTTCTGCTTCTTTGTGGCCGGCTCCGCAATGGCCTTGCCCTTGTTCTTCTTGTCATGAGCCATTGTGATGAGGCGCAACGACGAGAATGAAGTACAGTCGCGGCCGGCAACCCTAGCAACGACGAGGCGGCGACCGTTGAGGGAGGCACCACGACGATGGTGGAGAGGGTGGTGGTGTGGCTGCTGGGGGCGTCGGCGGTGGTGGTGCACAGGCGGCGGTCGGCGGCGTTTGGCTGCAGCGGTGGAGGAGAGTGGCGGCGGCGGCTGCGGTGGTGCAGCGGCGGCCGCAGGGTGGCGGCAGCGACCGGAGGCGGCGGCGGCGGCCAGAGATGGCGGTGGCGCATGGCGAGAGGAGCGGCGGCGGCGGAGATAGGCGCGGGTGAGTTGGGATCGGGGAGATAGAAGGGAGGGAGGCGAAGGGCCGTTTAAATAGTGGGTCCCAAACCCTAGCCGAAAATTTAACACCGGATGGACCAACATTAAACGATAGAGGCATCGGTCGAATGGCACAGTAAGGATATTCAAAAAGGTACCGTTGGCACCGGATGGACCGACGTGGAAGGGAATAGCATCGATGGAATTCAGCACAGTTCCAGAAGTGTGAACATCGGATGAACCGATGTTTTTCAGAATGAACTCATCGGTTGATTTGTCACACTTGACTGAACTGACTCTTGGCTTTTGAACACCAACAGATCCGATGATGGTCTGACCTAAGCATCGGATAATCCGATGACTACAAAACAGCAACATCCCATATATGTCCTTTGACCAAACAAACAAGCAATGAGAAACACATGTCCCAGGACTTTTTGGGCAACCCCTTACCCCTCAAAAAACACTAATTTGCCAATAACATGGCTAGGACTTAAAGCAAATGGAACACGAAGAAAAATAGGGAGGAAATTATCCAAATAAAATGTAAGGCCCATGCTTTGTGAGCTAGAGTATGAAGACTTCTATCTCTTTAAAGCATGTTCCTCTAGGCATTAACGCACCTAACATTTTGTTCTTTCCACCACACATGAGTTGAGATATTGCATTTCAAACAAGTCTCTTTCTCATGAGGTGGGTTCCCCTTTGTGAAAATCTACCGTATGCAATGCCAAACATTTTATAATGCAAGAAATTACAAGTCTATATGGCAGGCATCATGCAAGACATAAAGTAAATCTATCTTGCCAAGTTTGATTCTTTCAAAGGCTTCTTCAGGGAGAGCCACTCTCCATGCCTTGGGGAAACCCAAAAGAACCTCCATCCCAAGCTAACCCTTGCTCACCCCTATCCTTTGAGAGTTAGGTAAGACCTATATGAAGTGCATTCTTACATGACGTTCGTTGCATCTAGCACATTTAACTTACTTCTTAGCCTAGAAAAAGTTTTCTCATCAAGTGGTTTAGTGAAGATATCCGCCAATTGTTCTTCGGACCTAACACCTCGCAATCAGATGTCTCCCTTAGCTTCATGGTCCCTTAAGAAATGATGGCGAATATCAATGTGCTTAGTGCGGGAGTGTTGAACGGGGTTTTTAGCTATCTTAACCGCACATTCATTGTCACAAAGGAGAGGCACACAACCAAGTTTAATACCAAAGTCCAAAAGGGTTTGTTTCATATAAAGAATTTGGGCACAACATGCATCAGACGCAATATATTCCGCTTCCGCCGTGGACAAGGCGATGGAATTTTGCTTATTGCTAGACCAAGATACTAGGGAGCGCCCAAGCAAGTGGCACCCACCGGAGGTACTCTTGCGATCCACGCGGCATCCGGCAAAGTCCGAATCTGAGTATCCCAAGAGGTGGAATTTTGCACCTTTAGGGTACCACAAGCCCACACTAGGGGTATGCTTAAGATACCTAAGTATCCTAAAGTCCGCCTTCCGATGCGATTCTTTAGGTGCCGCTTGAAAGAGAGCACACAAGCATACACTAAACATGATATCGGGCCTAGATGCGGTAAGATAAAGCAATGAACCAATCATATAACGGTAGTTAGATTGATCAATAGGTTTACCGTCCTTATCCGCATCGAGATGACAATTTGTTGCCATTGGAGTGCTTCTTGAGCTACAATCTCCCATCTCAAATTTCTTCAAGAGGTCCTTGGTGTACTTCTCTTGATAGACAAAGGTCCCCTCTTGAAGTTGCTTGACATGAAATCCAAGGAAGAAGTTCAGCTCTCCAATCATTGACATCTCGAATTCCCTAGACATCATTTTGACAAACTCATGGCTAGGAGACTCGTTAGTTCAACCAAAAATAATATCGTCAACATAAATTTGACAAATAAACAAATCTCGGTTGATGTCTTTGGTGAAGAGTGTAGTGTCCACCCTCCCGATCTTGAATCCTTGCATGATAAGGAAATCTCGTAGTCGTTCATACCATGCCCTAGGTGCTTGCTTGAGCCCGTAGAGCGCCTTTTGCAACCTATACACATGATTAGGATTTCTCGGATCTTCAAACCCGGGAGGTTGTTCAACATAAACAAGCTCGTTAATGTAACCATTAAGAAAGGAACTTTTCACATCCATTTGATAAAGTCTAATATTATGATGTGATGCAAAGGCAAGAAGTATACGGATGGCTTCTAGCCGGGCGACCAGAACAAATGTCTCCCCAAAGTCTAGTCCTTCAACTTGCGAGAACCCTTTGGCCACAAGTCTTGCCTTGTTGCGGAACACAACGCCGTTCTCGTCTTGTTTATTACAGTACACCCACTTTGTTTCGATGACGTTTTTGTCCTTGGGTCGCTCCTCCAACACCCAAACTTCATTGCGGATGAAGTTGTTGAGTTCTTCTTGCATGGCCATCACCCTATTTGGGTCTTGGAGTGCTTCCTCAATGTGAGTGGGTTCTACATATGAAACAAACGAGTAGTGCTCACAAAATGAAGCGAAATGGCGAGAACGTGTACTTACACCCCTTGACGGACTTCCAATGATTTGGTCCATCGGATGCGCCTTGGAGATGCGTCCATGCCTCATAAGTGGTTGTGAAGCACTTGGCGATGGTGATGCATGTTTCTCCTCTTGTGGTTGGACTTGATCATGGACTTCTTCTTCTTCTTGATGTTGTTGGGCTTGTGAGTCTTGAGTCGGCAATGGATCATCCTTCTCTTCTTCGTCAACTTGAGGCGCCATAGAGGTGTTGGAAGCTCCCCCTTGATCATGGCTCTCCTCAACTTTAGGCTTGACGTCTACAATGGTCATGTTCTTCATGGCTTCTCGTAGAGGCTCATCATCTATTTCATCATGACCAAAACTCTCCTCTTGGGAGCCATTAGTTTCATCAAACTCAACATCACAACTTTCCTCAACTAAACCAGAGGTTTGGTTGAATACTCGATATGCTTTTGAGTTTGATGCATAACCAAGAAATATACCAACATCACATCTTCTTTCAAACTTACCGAGCCTTTTCTTGCGGTAGATGTAACACTTGTACCCAAAGGCTCGAAACTAGGAGATGTTGGGCTTTCTCCCAATGAGAAGCTCGTACGGGGTCTTTTGAAGTAGTCGATGTAGATAGACCCTATTTGTGGCATGGCACGCCGTGTTGATTGCTTCGGCCCAAAACTTCTCCGACGTGCCGTAGTCATCAAGCATTGCTCGTGCAAGAGTGATGAGTGTCTTGTTTTTCCTTTCAACAACACCATTTTGTTGAGGAGTGTATGTGGCCAAAAACTCATGCTTCACACCTTCACGGTCATACCACTCCCCAATGTTGTAGTTCTTGAATTTGGTGCCGTTGTCACTCCGGACCTTGATGATGGGAAGTTGAAATTCCCTTTGAGCGCGGTTGGCGAAGGTCTTGAATACTTCCGGAGTTTCACTCTTGTCACCCAGAAATAAAGTCCAAGCATAGCGAGAGTAGTCATCAACTATAAGGAGACAATAGAGGTTACCGCCAAGGCTTTGATATGTGGATGGTCCGAAGAGGTCCATGTGGAGTAGCTCAAGTGGCTTGGAGGTTGACACCATTGTCTTCATTGGGTGGTGTGAAGCAACTTGCTTCCCGGCTTGACAAGCGCTACAAAGCTTGTTCTTCTCAAATGTGACATCCTTCACGCCGGTCACCATCCTAAGCTTGGATGACTTCTTGAGTTTTCTCATCCCTATGTGCGCTATGCGTCGGTGCCATAGCCATCCCAAATTTGTCTTAGTGAAGAGACAAGTGGTCAAGCTAGCATTCTTGTTGGAGAAGTCTACTAGGTAGAGGTGTCCATGCCGAAATCCTTTGAAGACTATGTCTTGGCTTGTTTCACTACTCACAACAACATCATTTTTGCTAAATGTGCATGTTAGTCCAAGATCACATAGTTGTGCAATAGAAAGTAAATTAAAGCTAAGTGACTTAACGTACAAAACATTAGAAATAGATAAGTCATTTGAAATAGCAATTTTACCTAACCCAATTACCTTTCCCTTAGAGTTATCACCAAAGGTGACTTGTTTATGATTGCCGGGGTTTTCTATGGTGGTGAACATACCATCATTGCCGGTCATATGTTGGGTGCACCCGCTATCGAGTACCCAATGCTTTCCTGCGGCTTTGTAGTTCACCTACACACATGAATCAATTTTTAACTTTAGGCACCCAAGCCAACATAGGTCCTTGTATGTGTGATACAAGTGTCTTTGGGACCCAAAGTTGCTTGGGGAGCTTCCCCTTCATGCCCTTTATGTCCTTGCCGATGAACCTTGCCTTCACCTTGCCATCTACTTTACTTAAGAGATAATAATGATCATTGAAAGTAGACTTGTAGTTAGTAGGCAATTTTGGAGAAGGTCGGTTAGGAAGAGGACACTCCCTTGTATGGTGACTGGTGATCTCACAATGTTGGCAATAGGAACCAACTTCCTTGATGAAACTTGTTCTTAGCTCCGGTGAGGGCACCTTTCCTTTTTTGGGCACCGGGAAGGATCCAAGTACTCTTTTGTTGAAGGCCTTTGCTTTTTGGAAGAGGATTTCCTTGTGCTTGACTTCTCCTTTTGATAGTCTAGCCACACTAGTGCGGAGACTCTCAATTTCTTCCAATAAGTCCTTCTCCCTAGAATTTTCTTTCAAAGGCAAAGACTTGTGCAAAGCATTAGTGGCATGAGAAGTAATGGATATCTTATCATTAAGAGTTTGTTTCTTCATATTATTTAACTCTTGATCAAGCACTTCATAAGCAAGATTAAGTGTTTGATGCTCTTGGATTAACTCATTGTGCTTTCCCAAGAGTGCTTGGTGGACTAAGTCAAGCTCATGGTGATCTAGCTTGATTTGAGCCTTATCCTCCTCAATTTGCTTGACATGAGATTTGAGCGTGTCATGCTCTTTAAGTATGCTTTCATACTTATCAAGCAAATCATGGTTAGTACTCTCAAGCTTAGCATGAGTTTCTTCAAGAGCCTTAACTTTACTCTTTTCCCTCTTAATGATAGTGTGATATTCATTTATTAATGAAGTTAAATCATCTGGGGAAAGCTCATCGTCACTAGAATCATCATATACCTTGGTGTTACCTTTAGCCATGAGGCACATGGGAGGTGGATGTAGAGGTGAGTCATCATTGGCAATGGCAAGGCCGGCCAAACTTTCTTCTTCCACTTCACTCTCTTCATCACTTGTTTCTTCGTCGGTGACCCATTCATTTGCCTCACACATGAACACCTTTTGTGGGCCATTTCTTTTCTTTGGGAAGAGCTTTGCCTTCTTGCCCTTGTCATGCTTCTTCTTCCCAAAGGATCTTGGTTTAGGTTTGGCCTCTTCTTCATCATTTTCACTATCTTCAAGCTTGCGATTCTTGCTCTTGTAGTTCTCTCTTCTTTTGTCCGGTTTAGGACAATCATAGGAGATATGACCTTGATCACCACAATTATAACAAGTCTTGTTGTCATCTTTCTTTGGTATAAATGCTTTCTTTTTGGGGTCAAAGGTGTATCCCTTCTTGGCAATCTTGGAGTTCAAGCGAGAGAACTTTCTCATCATTGATGCAAGCTCATCATCGTCATCTTCACTTGATACTTGCTCTTCTTCACTTGGGCTAGGCTCAACCACTTTCTTTTTGTTTAAATTTGTTCTCTTGGTGGAGGCTTTTAGAGCAATTGTTTTTGAAGATGATTGCTCCATCATCCCAAGTACACTCATCTCATGAGCGTGAATCTCTCCAATGAGTTCCGAAACTTCAATGTGGTGAAGAGATTCTTTTTGAAGCATGGAGTTGATGATGTTGTACTTTGGCTTGGGAAGGAGCATGAGGATCTTGCGGTTGATGAGTCTCTTGCCAAGAGAAGCAATGTCAAGAGCATTAACTTCTTCAATAAGTACATTCAAGCGAGAGAACATCTCATTGACATTTTCATGAGGTAGCATCTTAAATTCATCATATTTTGCTTTAAGCATGTGATATTTAAGTTCCTTGACTCGAGAAGAACCCTCATGAATCTCTATTAAGCAAGCCCAAATTTCACAAGCTTTTTCTTTGCTAGCAATCCTAGCAAACACATCTTGACTAATACATTCATAGATTGCATTCCTATCTTTAGCATCCTATTTAATTTGATCACCAACATAGTTGTGTTCTCCAAACCCCGCGTGGGTCGCTTCCCATACTTCGGGAGCAATAGCCTCTACATAAGCGCGCATGCGTGCTTTCCAATAGGCAAAGTTCTTGCCCTCGAAGATAGGAACTGAACCCCCAACCTTGGCCATTTTAGCTCTGTAGCGGTGAAGCTAGAATGATCCTATGAGCAACCTTGCTCTGATACCAATTGTAAGGATCGAATGCCCAAGAGGGGGGGGGTGAATTGGGCTTCTTTTCAAAAATCTAAGCAATAAAACTTAATTCCTAAAAGCCCAATTCCCTACGCAAATGATCTATGCATTGAAGTAAATAGCAACTTCGCGGTATATAAAATGCATAAATGTAAGGGAGAGGAAGAGGATGCAAACTCCCGAGGAGACATGAGGATTTATCCCGTGGTTCGGCAAGATCGTCAAGATCTTCCTACATCCAAGTTGTGGCACCCACCAAAGGGTATAGCCACACCCAAGTCACCTAGACTAGGGATATTCACTATTCTTCTCCGTTTGCCAACCATGGCAAGGTGGAGCTCAAGCCTTGTACAACTTCGATCCTACAGGCTTCCACAATCCTCTTGGCAAGCTACGGAAGTCTCTGTCGGTTACAAACACCAAGGTACACTCCCTTAAGGCTCTCACTACCCTAGAGATTCCACTCACCAAGAATGGAGGCACACAAGCTCTCTCTCTAGCTAGTTCTAGCCTATCTCTTGGTGTGTAAGTGATCTAAATGATGTAGAAGTGATGGCTCTTTGTCTTGAATGCTTGTGGATGTGTAGATTATGTCTGGTGATCAAGACTTGTCGATTTGACAGGTTTAAGGGGTATATATAGCCAGCCTCCACGAAATAGCCGTTGGAAAAAGTAGGCTGACAGAACTTTTCTACGAACACTGGATGATCCGATGTATCCCCTTCAGTTATCATCGGTAAATTTCACTTTAGCTGACGTCACTGTGTCAGATATGACCATTGTTAGACCGATGTTACACTTGTCTTCTCATCGGATGATCTGGTAGCTCTTCCTCCAGAATTGGCTCAAACTTGATGCTTACTGGAGTGATTGACCGATGTGTATATTTCTGTACATCGGATGATCTGGTGCTACACTTGGTCCAAGGATATTGCAAACTGTACTGATGGACCGATGTAGCTTAGCCCTTAACATCGGATGATCCGGTGAGTACTTTGTTCTGAGGTCTTCTTCTTCTGCTGAACCAACTCGACCGATGTGTTGTTCTCTGGAAACATCGGTTGATCCGGTGAGTTGATTTTGTTTGCTTCGAGTTGTTTCTAAGTGATTCTTTTGAACTTTGCTCGATTGAACTCTTAGACATTTGTTGGAAATGTACTTCTGATGTTGTCAGGCATTAAGTGTCATCAATTATGGTTGAATGACTTTGACATAAGAGCTTTTACTTCTTATCTTCACAACATTGATTCATCTCATAAATTGATTGTTTAGTAGTCTCCAATGACATATAGATTTCATTTGATTGAGTGATATGGGAGACCTTGCATCCACAAATTCATTAGTAAAATCCAATGGTTGTCATTAATCACCGAAACCATATCTCATGGGGGCCTAGATGCTTCCAATTACCCAATAGATGATTAGGTGACAGTTATTATTTGTGTAAATTAGTTACATGTAGCTGGATGAACAGGGGAATTCTGTGTAAATAATTACTTGGTAAGCACGATTTGCACTTGGTAATATTTGATTGGTTAATGTGTGTACACTTTGTTTGTATATGATTAGTTACTTATTAAGCTGGATGAATAGGGGACATGTGGCTACATATGTTTCTTTATGTGTATGTTGCTGACACAGGCAATGTGGCTGCCAAATCCTAGCTAGCTCCAGGATGCAGCCGGGAACTAGCATAATCAGGGGCGGGGCACCTAATAGGAGACCCTGTGTCTAGCAAGGAGCGTCTCCTGTGAGTGCCGCACTGAAGTTACTTGTAAACAATCCGTGATGCATTGTAACAGAGGATGTCTTGGGTTACCTAAATAAAGGAGACCTGCTTTTTTATAGCTCGTCTCAGATCAATCAACGAATGTGCGACGGACTATCATAAAGAATGTCTCGGTTCATTCAACATATCTGCGACGCGCATCATAAGAGTGTGTCTCTCATTCGGAATGATGGGCGACGTGCACCATGCTCGTCTCCAATGACCTCACAAAGCCCGTCTGTTATGACTCATCGAAGGGAGACGCACTACTTTTGAGTGTGTCATGCACCTAGTATGATCGGCGACGAGCCTTGCCGCCCGTCTCTGATGATAACATAATGTGAGACGCGACGACGCAGATGCACAGTTTGTTCGTCCCCATTCTTCGTTTGGGCACGTCTCATATGAGCCTTTCTTACGTAGTGGAGCTGATCAACTATGCGTGCATAGAAGCCTTCATCTCCTTCGAGGTCGGCCGCAAGCTCCTCTCTGGCGACTACTGATCTAACCACCGAGTTTGCGGATCGGCTGCCGTCGATCATCCCAGCATGGAATTCGCAGGTGCAGCGCTCAAGTTTTAGCTTTTCTACTTGTGCGCCAAATCTCTCATAAAATTATTTTTTCTTGAAGAAACACTATATCTTGGGTTCATATCAGATGTGTGCCCCACCATTGTCGGGTCCACATGTCAGCTACCATAATAACTGCAGGGCAGAGGATTTCATCGCCATTGTCTTGACATTTAAGTTATTGTTTTAGTAGTTTCTGTGATGATTGTTCAAAAAAAAAAGAGTAGTTTTTGTGATGGAAGAATTTCCTGGAGTCTGTTTGTCATGTGTCTGAAATTTGAGAAAATTTTATGCAACATATCATTAGAAGGTAATAATTACTGTCATTAGTCACCTGTTTTGCAATTAATCATTAACCATTAATTTTATAGGTTAAGCAATTACAAATTAACATAGTCCTTACAATTACGGAATTACAACTACTAGCTCCCTCCATCCCAAATTACATGTCACTCTTTTTAGTTCAGAATGAACTAATTAATTAAAGAGCGACAAGTAATTTGGGAGATGGAGGGAGTACATATTAATAATTTCGAATGAGTAAGAATCTTACTTCACCCTTCTTATGGAAGGTCAGCTGGCGGCAGCGCCGCCTCTGCGAGCTTTGAGCGCTGCCGCCCCGAGCTCCATGCGCGCCGTGCCCCACCCATGTCCGCCTCGTCGTCGCCTCGGCATGCCGCCATCTCGGCGCACTGCCTTCGGCCTCCGTGCCGCCACCGTTGGTTAGATCAGTAGCGCGGGCCAAGGAGAGGGCTTTTAAAACATGCATGTTAGTTGTCCATGCATGCTACGCCTCAAACATGATCAACGAGCCTCAAACATGATAATCTCTCAACAAATAGAGAAAACACGTAACGTCATCAAACATGATCGAGGTCTTTCACATGGATGTTAGATGTTCATATGTATGCTACGCCCCAAACACGTATTCCAATAATAGAATATTTCCTACCATGTTTATATATTTCCATATTTATCATATTCTCTACCATGCATGTGTACGCTCTCAACCTATATGGCCATGTTTATCTACCACACTAATAAAGAATATTATCCTGTCATCAATAGAGATAACAAATTTGATAGGAAGGATGTTCCCTCGACGGTACGAGGACAGAATGTGGACTACCATCGTCTAACAAGCACACAGTTCTCACTACGTACGTGGTTCATCAAATTAATCGATTGCATGCTGCCATGTATTGCTGTACTTCGTCTTTTGAGGAAACGACAGCCGTAGGCGCTAGCCGCTACGTGTTCTGATTTTAGGAACAAATGAGCACACTTGTGAAAATACGTACGCCACATCTGATCCTCAACGTCATCTAATTAACATGATCCTCAATAGGGGGCACAAAAATCCACAACGCGTGATCAAACATGCTTGATCGCGAGTCTCTTTCACACATTATATACATGTCCACCATCATATATGATCACAAAAATTATCATCGGTTTGATATAGACTCTCAGTCGGCAACGGTCGGATCCTTAATAACAAGGATATGGACTCTCGGTCAATTGCCACACGTGTTCACTTCAATCTTCCGCACCTCATTGAAATCGTTCGCACAAAATGTTACGAACACCACGGGACGGACCTACAAAGTATGCCAGGTGGGCCATTGCATACCCTGGGCCCTTTGCGTGTAAAATTAAAAAACTGGTGAAAGTGCATCTAGGACTCCCTTGTGGGTTTTGGATGATTTATGACAAGCAATTGGGATCCTAACCTTTTTGTTGAGATGAATGCAGGCCAATAACAAAAAATGAGCAAAATACCAAAAAGAAGGGATAATGAGGAGCAAAGTGAACTTGAGCTCAAGGAAAAGAAATAGTAGATTATTGTGTATGGAGTTTGTTAAGGAAACACACCCAAGAGCTCAATCATATTTAAGCACACACACATATTGCACAAAGTTACACAGGACCGGACTAGTCTGATATCAACCGGACTAGTCTGATATCCTTTTTGCACCAGATCGGACAAGTCTGATATCTGTCGGACTAGTCCGATATCTTTCTGACTTGATTCGGACAAGTCCTCCCCAGGGCGGACTAGTCCTCAACACACTTCACAAGTCACACAAAATCAGACAAGTCCGTTGTTAACCCGACTAGTCCGATATTCCTTCTGATCCACTTCGGACAAGTCCGATGTTTACACGGACTAGTCCGAAATACCCACTCATATAAATCGGACAAGTCCTCCAAGTGCGGACTTGTCATCCAACACACTTAGGGTTTCACATGGCCGGACAAGTCCGATGGCTATCGGACTAGTCCGAAAATTTCCAGTAGTGAAATCGGACAAGTACGGTTTCGACCGGACTAGTTCGATATTTTGGGACACTTAAGGTTTTCTACACACCGCACACCGGACTAGTCCGGTGACCACCACGGACTAGTCCGATCTTTCTGAACCCTAACGGTCACTTTTAGAAACCCCATATAAATAGAGGTGCACGGCCCACTTTTAAAAACTCTCGAACCCTAGCGCCATCACACCTCCCAAGAGACTCAGAAACCACTTCTCTCCACGAAATTAAGTGCAAAATCGATCATCCTTTGAGGATCACTTCTAGATCATTGGAGAGACACTTGGAACACATCATTGAGCTCTTGGTTTGAATCTCTAACACACTCTTGCGTTTCAATTGTAATTTCTGAGTGTGTTTTTGGTGGCATTGTGATTTGTAATCTAAGGGAGCTCTCAACGTGTGAGAACGCCCCTTGAATTTTGTTATTCACCCCTTTGTGATTAGTGGAAGAGGGTTGGCCTTCGTGGCGATCCGGTGAGGGTAGGGTTGGAGAAGACCCGGTCCTTTTGTGGACTCCTTAACGTGGACATAGGTTGCCTTCGTGGTAGCCGAACCACGGGATAAATCGTGTGTCTTGTCCTTTTTGTGTTCATCACTCAAATTGATCAACTTACTCTAGGGTTTGATACACATTGTTCAATTTACAATAAATTGTAGAACACAAGCCTTAATTGTGATACAATCCAATATACAACTGTTAAACTATTGTTTGATTCTATATTTCCGCTACACACATTGAAGAATCAACCTAATCGATTAATCTTGATCAACATAGTCCGTGAACACCGGACTAGTCCGCACTTTACCGGACTAGTCCGATTTCTCTGGTATTGAACTTGTTGTTGAGTGTTGCAGGATCTGACAAAAATTCAAAAGGCCTATTCACCCCCCCCCTCTAGGCCTACATTCAATTGGTATCAGGGCAAGGTTCTTCGAGAAAGAGTTTAACCACTCGAAGAGATCATGTTGGACATGAAGGACGTCCACAAAATCAACAACCAAGAGGAAGTCAACAACGACAAGACCCAAAAACTGGAGAAGTACCTCGAAGCCATTCAAGACTTCGAGGACGACGATGAGGAGACGCTGGAGCTAATGGCGCTCCTCAGAAAGAAGGCACTTTCCAAAGGGAAAGCGAAAGTTGAATTGAAGAAGAAGGGGAGTAGTCACACCGACTACTCCCGATATCCTTTTAATTATGATCGTCTAAATTCCAATAACAATCACTACTTATCTATCCCACTTGGAAAAGCCCCACACTTCGATGGGAGTGATTACTCCATGTGGAGGTAGAATATGAAGATGCATTTGATTTCTCTCAACCCAAGTTTATGGCATGTTGTATGTACAGGGATAGATATTCCGGATGACGACGAAGAGCTCACCCCAAGTCAAGAGCAGGCCATCCATAGAAATGCTCAAGCCGCAGCCGTAATCACCTCCTCTCTCAGTCGAGACGAGTTCACCAAGGTGGATGGACTCGAAATTGCTAAGGAGATATGGGATACACTACAAACAGCACATGAAGGTGACCAGCATGTGCGTGAGCCAAAAATTGAAATGATCGAAGGTGAACTAGGAAGATTCGCAATTGAGGAAGACGAGTCACCCCAGGATATGTACAATCGACTGAAGACACTTGTCAACAAGGTTCGATCATATGGGAGCAAGAAGTGGAATGACCACGAGGTGGTAAAGCTCATCCTTAGAGCTTTTATGCCTCGCAATGTCACGCTATGCTCAATGATCAGAGAAAGCCCCGGTTACAAAAGGATGACTCCGGATGAATTGCTTGGTAAAATTATCAACTTTGAAATGATGGAGAAACAAGCCAAGCACGTCAAAGAAATTGTCGACCTCACCTCGGCCAAGAAGAAAGGAGTTGCCCTAAAATCTACTCTCAAGCCTCTATCCAAAGAAGCAAGAGAAGCACAACTAGAGGAGGACAGTGATGACGAGAGTAGTGAGCTAGATGAAGAGGATATGATTTTTTTCATGAAAAAGTTCAAGAGGATAATGAAGAAGAGACAAGGAACAAAATCAAGTGAAGGAAAGTACAAGGAAAGGACGAAGCCAAAGATGAGGCAGGCGTGCTATAATTGTGGTGAGTATAACCACTTTATAGTCGATTGCCCGTATGAGGACAACAAGAAGAAAACTAAAGAAACCAAGCCTCAACCTAAGAAATTCTTCAAGAAGAAGAAACAAGCTGAACAAGAACACATTGGGAAGGAGTGGGACTCAAACGATGAGTCCTCATCATCCGATGAAGAAGAGATGGCTAGCATAGCCATAGAAAGCACATCCAAAAAGTCCACACTCTTCCCCACACTTGGTGCAAAGAAGGGAAATGGCACTTGTCTCATGGCAAAGGAAGGTAAACGCAAGGTACACATCAAAACCCCTTCCATGCATTCCTACTCTAGTGATGATGAACTAGATAGTGATGATGAGGATATGCTAAATGGAGTAGATAGGAAAACTGCTACTAAAATGAAATTTTTACTTGACCAACTTGTTGAGAAGGAGAGGTTAATTGATCGTCCAGAGGACATGATTATCTCCCAAAAGGAGAAGTATGTCAAACTTGACAAACTCCTAGAGCTTGAAAAGGAGAAAAACAGTTCACTAGAGCTTGAGCTAGCTTCAAGCAAGAAAACTTGCTTGGAGTTAACCGACTCAAATGTTGCAATCAAGGAGCAACTTGCTGACCTGATCAAGGTTAACAAAATCCTTGAAGTGCAAGTTGAGTCACTCATGCTAAGTGAACCTTCCTCCTCTTCAAATTCACCTTCTCAACCCACTAAAACTGATCTTGTTCATATGTGCACATGTAGTAAAATCAACACCAGTTTGAAGGAGAAGTTAACCTCCACAAAGGATAAAAATCCTACCCAGTATGGAATATTTGACAAGGAGAAGATCAACTATGCACGTAGTGCATACTTGGTCCAAAGACCTCCAAATGTCAAATATGGCATTGGTTACTCTTATGATGAAAAGCAACATGCCGGAAGTCATAAGAATAACAGGGGAAGGATCTCCTTTGTGAAGGGAAGATCCTCTCAAACTGATAAGTTGAAGAATAAGAAACTGAACTCGCATGAATACCGGACTATTCCAGTCGGTTTCCAGACAAGTCCGGTCATCCGGACAAGTCCGGCCACCCAGACTAGTCCGATTCAAAAACAACAGCAGCTTCTATTTAAAACTATTGATGCCTCTTATGTATTAATGAGAAACAATCTTGGTAAGGTTTATGCTTATTATGTTGGGCCACGCCATGGGAACACAAAATCCCATGTGTGGGTGCCCAAATGTATTGTAACTAACCTCCAAGGACCCAAGCAAGCTTGGGTACCTAAAACCAAAGCATAATTTGTTTTTGCAGGCCTATTCCTCTGGTGGATCCAAATGGGTGCTAGACAGTGGATGCACCAACCACATGACCGGGGAAAGGAGGATGTTCATGGAATATGAAGAAAACGAGGACCCAAACGAAGGCATCTACTTCGGAGATAATAGTCAAGGAAAGGTGCTCGGTACCGGTAAAATTGCAATATCCTCTGAACACACGCTTTCTCATGTTTTACATGTGAATCTTTAGATTATAACCTGCTTTACATATCTCAACTATGTGACAAAGGTCATAATTGCTTGTTCACTAACGAGGGTGTGACCGTCTCAAGGAGTGATGGTTCCGTTGCATTCAAGGGTATGTTGAAGGGAAAGCTTTACCTTGTTGACTTCAACAAGGATAAAGCCGAACTCGACACATGCTTGATTGCAAAAACCAACATGGGTTGGCTGTGGCATAGACGGCTAGCGCATGTTGGTATGAGGAATCTTCAAAAACTCCTCAAGGGCGATCACATCCGAGGTTTGAAAGATGTTGTTTTTGAGAAAGGCAGGCCTTGTAGCGCGTGCAAAGCCTGGAAGCAAGTTGGAGCACATCATCCCGCAAAGAACATCATGACTACAACAAGACCGCTCGAACTACTTCACATGGACTTGTTTGGTCCAGTTGCTTACATAAGCATCGGCGGTAACAAATACGGTTTGGTTATCATTGATGATTTTTCTCGCTTCACTTGGGTTTTCTTTTTGCATGATAAGTCAGAAACACAAGGAACACTCAAAAAATTCTTCAAGCGAGCTCAAAACGAGTTTTCATTGTCAATCAAGAGTATTCGAAGCGACAATGGCACGGAGTTCAAGAACATACAAGTGGAGGAGTACCTTGATGAAGAGGGCATCAAGCATGAATTTTCAGCGCCATACTCACCACAACAAAATGGAGTTGCCGAAAGGAGGCACCGAACACTCATAGAGATGGCGAGAACAATGCTCGATGAATACAAGACTTCGGATCGATTTTGGGCGGAAGCGATTAACACCGCTTGCCACGCTGCAAATCGGCTTTATCTTCATCGACTACTCAAGAAAACTCCCTATGAGCTACTCACCGGTAAAGAAGAAGCTCCTTGTCTAGCATTGAAAAGAATGACTCTAGGTGAAGTTCGACCACAAGAGTCACCTTCACACATAAATGAGGAAAATGAACCACAAGAGGAGACCAACAATCAAGGGGGAGCTTCAACACAAGCACGAGAGTATGAAGATGATCAACAAGTCAACGATGGCAACCACTCAGGGGGAGAAGAAAATGATCATGAAGACACAACTCCCCAAGTGCCCCACCCAAAAGTACACCAATGCATTCAAAGGGATCACCCAATCGACAACATCATCGGTGACATCCAAAAGGGAGTAACCACTAGATCTCGCATAGCTAACTTTTGTGAGCATTACTCGTTTGTCTCCTTTTTGGAACCACGCAGGATTGAGGATGCATTGAAGGATCCGGACTGGGTGGTGGCAATGCAAGAAGAATTGAACAACTTCAAGAGGAACGAGGTGTGGGAACTTGTGGCAAGACCCAATGCAAACATAGTGGGCACCAAGTGGGTCTTCCACAACAAACAAGACGAACACAGAGTGGTAACAAGAAACAAGGCGCGACTTGTGGCCAAAGGGTACTCACAAGTCGAAGGTTTGGATTTCGATGAGACTTTTGCTACAGTAGCTAGGCTTGAATCTATTAGAATATTACTTGCATATGCTACTCACCATGATTTCAAGCTGTATCAAATGGACGTGAAAAGTGCCTTCCTCAACGGACCGATCAAGGAAGAAGTGTACGTGGAGCAACCACCCGGGTTTGAAGACCAAGAATTCCCCAACCACGTATATAAATTGCGTAAGGCTCTCTGCGGCCTCAAACAAGCTCCTAGATCTTGGTATGAGTGTCTTAGAGATTTCTTAATAGAAAATGGTTTTCAAATTGGCAAAGTAGACTATACATTATTCACAAAGAATTTAGATAATGATCTTTTTATCTGTCAAATCTATGTTGATGACATAATATTTGGGTCAACTAACCAATCCTTCTGTGAAGAATTTAGTAGAATCATGACAGAAAGGTTTGAAATGTCAATGATGGGAGAATTGAAGTACTTCTTGGGATTCCAAGTGCGGCAACAAAGGGAAGGAACGTTCATAAGCCAAACCAAGTACACGCAGGACATAATCAAGAAGTTTGGCATGGACAAGGCAAAGCCCATAAAGACCCCCATGGCAACGAATGGCCACTTGGATCTCAATGAAGATGGACCTAGCGTCGATCAAAAGGTATATCGCTCCATGATTGGATCTCTACTTTACTTATGTGCATCTAGGCCAAATATTACGTTGAGTGTATGTTTGTGTGCACGATTTCAAGCCAACCGTAAGGAATGTCACTTGACAGTCTTAAAAAAATCTTGAGATATTTAGTTCATACACCCAACCTTGGTCTTTGGTACCCAAAAGGCTCAAAATTCAATCACATTGGTTACTCCGATGCAGATTATGTCGGGTGCAAAGTAGATAGAAAAAGCACCTCCGGCACATGCCAATTCCTAGGGAGATCCTTAGTTTCTTGGTCATCCAAGAAAAAAAATTCCATTGCTTTATCCACAGCCGAAGCGGAGTATGTTGCACCCGGGAGTTGTTGTGCACAACTCCTTTGGATGCGACAAACTCTAAGAGATTACGGTTATAATATGAACCGTATTCCTCTCCTTTGTGACAATGAGAGTGCCATTAAAATAGCCCACAATCCAGTTGAGCACTCTAGAACTAAACACATAGACATAAGACATCATTTCTTGAGAGACCATTCCATGAAAGGAGACATTACCATCTCACATGTCAACACTCAAAAACAATTGGCCGACATATTCACCAAGCCACTTGATGAAAAGCGTTTTTGCGAACTCCGAAATGAACTAAATATCCTAGATTCTCAGAGTGTGGCTTGAAAAGTGGCATACCTGTATGACCTCTTCAAAATTTTGACTGAATTGTGAAAATCATCCCTCTTCATTTTTTCTCGAAAAACTATGTCAATTATTAGATCTTGATGAATTATGATCATTGTGTGATTGTTGTATGCTTACTGGTCAAATTCATCAAGATTAATTGATTTGTTTTGTCCCACCTATTCTCTATTAATGAACCTTCAAATATATATGAATGGGCTATGCAATTTCTCCTGATGACCACGGACTAGTCCGTGGTTACCGGGACTAGTCCGCTCTTGCAGACTAGTCCGCAGAGTGCCGGTTAGACTGGACTAGTCCGATAGACCACGGACTAGTCCGATATAGCTCTCTGGATGACTTCGGACTAGTCCGGTCATGTCCGGACTTGTCCGATATAGCTCTCTGGATGACTTTGGACTAGTCCGGTCATGTCCGGACTTGTCCGATTTTTCGTGTCCATAACCCTAGCCGCCACCAAACCATAATCGTCTCATCCCCACATTTGCTCACGCCTTCCTCTCTCTTGCGCTCGAGCTACCAAGGCGATTCTCTGCTCCCTCTGTCGAAAAAGTCCACATTTGGGCGGAGATCAAGCTTGACCTCTTGGGGATTGAAGCTAGCGAACTTGTCCGGCCTCCAACCCCCAAACCTTCAAGCTTCAATCGATTTCTTCGGTAACTTTATTCAAAACCGTAGAAATCTTGTTTTTCTCCAGTGTTGATCGTATAGCCTAGCATCCTTCACTAGATACATGCTTATTTGATGTACTACGTGTATGCTGGACTAGATTTGCATTAGGAATCATTCCTTGACCAATCTGTTAGGTTTTTGAGGATGAACACCGGACTAGTCCGGTCCATGCACGGACAAGTCCGGTCCTCCAGACTAGTCCGTGCCTGTGCACCGGACAAGTCTGATGTTTCTGAACTGAAAACCTAATTTTTCAATTCCTCAATGCAATTCATTGCTATCTTTTCATACCTATGCCTTGTATCACTTACCATCATTCTTGCAAAATCATTCTCAGATCATGTCGAGCTCAAACAATGAAATCTCCGACTTTGAGGCCGAGTTGGACCACGAAGTGACACCTCGGTCCTCGACGGGTCTTGGCAAGAAACGCCAAGAAAGACCCTCGGAGCCAGCTCCTTCACCTCCTCAGGTTCGGAGGAAGGTGCTGGCAAAGAAGCCAGTGTCAAAGGCAGCAGCATCCTCAGGTGCCTCTCGTCAAGCCAAGGGCAAGGGCAAGGGGATAGTAATGGGGCTAGTCGGTCCCTTGAAGCTCCATGCTCCCAGAGAAGGGGTCCGGGACCCTACTGAGGAGAAGTTCAATGGCAAGGGAAGTGATTCTGCAGCCAAGTTCAGAAGCATTGACTGGTATGGCAGGCCAAAGCAAGCTGTCGATGGAAGGTTTTGGTGCAACTTCCATGTAGACTTCTACAAATCGGTGTATCTACCGATGAAGACCCCCGTGGTGTGCAGTCAGTGGATTGACTGGGCACACTTTGAGAAGAAGGGCTGCTCACCGTTCACGGATGTAGTGAGAGCCATTGAAAAGCATGGACTGAGAGACCTGTTTGCTTTCAGACACAACTAGAATGATGAAGTGATTGCGCGACCTGTCACTTCTCTAGTGAGGATGAAGAGAGTGTCACTTGGATGACCCATGGATCCAAGTACAGCATCACTCAAGAAGATTTCACTAGCTTGCTCCACCTTGACTCCACAAGGTCTGATTGCTTAGTGATACACAACATTGGGGTCATTGAGAAGGACAAGATGAAGTTTCTATATGAGCCAAACTCAAAGTTCAACCCTCCTTCCACAAAAAACATGAAGCCATTCTTTGTGGTGTTGAACAGAGTGCTAAGAAAGACCATTGCCCCTAAGGATGAGGATGCAGGGAGTGTGCAAGGATACCTCCGGACTCTGATGAGAGTCATAAGCAAGGACCACCCATTTGATGTGGTGGAATACATTTGGAATGATATGGTAAACATCTCCTACACTCCCAACAGATCTTGTGGATATGCTCCTTACCTTATGTTTGTGATTGAAAAAGTCACCAGCATTGAATTCGTGAAAGATGTGGAGCATCTCCCCATGAGGCCTCAAATGCCTCAAAAGCCAAGTGTGCAGGCTGCTCCTTCGACGGCCTCCAGTCCATAGGCACCTGCAAGATCAAGTGAAGGTGCCAGAGCTGTCCCTACTTCAAGGGAAGCCCCTCAGAAAGGATCAGTTAGTGGGATCCTCAAGTATCTGGCTGCTATATTCTCCTCCTGCAAGAAGGCCGAAGTGAAGGCCCACAAGATCAACCAGAAGAGAAGGGAGGACATGAAGTACATAAAGGCCAATGTAAAGCAAATTTGCCAGAAGCTGGAGATTGATCCCATTGGATCTCCAGTGATTTCTGAGGATTCTGACCCAGACTTCACTGAGCTCGCGCCCTTGAACCCCTCCGAGCTTGCCTACTTTGGCATTGGGGGCTCGAGTGGCTCCGTCCCTCCTCCTTCCCCTTCTCGTCAAGCTGATGATGATGAAGACGAAGACGACGATGAGAGGACCGACAGTGAAGAGTAAAGACCCTAGGACCCTCCTCTCCTTCTTTTTGGTGTCTTGATGCCAAAGGGGGAGAGATTGAGGGGGAGTCTTAGCTTTAGATGTGGTAGGGTGCGAGGAGAGAGTTCTCTTTATCTTTCTTTGTGATTGTAATGCTTTAATGCTGTTTTCATGTTAACTATGGTTCTGTGTTGAAATGCTTAATTAATTTGCAAGTATGTGTTGAAATCTGCAACTTTGCTTCTGAAATGACATATGTACTTTGTGTTGATTCATCAATGTAAATTATGTCATTCTCAATGTTTCAATTCACTTAGTTATGCATCCCACCATAAAGAATGCACATATGGATATTTCTCTTACTGCTTGATGTATTTCTGAGTCATATGTGCATACTTTATGAAAATCTCATCTCCTTTTGGCATATTTTGTGAAATCTCAATTGGTTGTCATCAATCACCAAAAAGGGGGAGATTGAAAGTGCATCTAGGACTCCCTTGTGGGTTTTGGATGATTTATGACAAGCAATTGGGATCCTAGCCTTTTTGTTGAGATGAATGCAGGCCAATAATGAAAATGAGCAAAATACCAAAAAGAAGGGATAATGAGGAGCAAAGTGAACTTGAGCTCAAGGAAAAGAAATAGTAGATTATTGTGTATGGAGTGTGTTAAGGAAACAGACCCAAGAGCTGAATCATATTTAAGCACACACACATATTGCACAAAGTTACACAGGACCGGACTAGTCCGATATCAACCGAACTAGTCCGATATCCTTTCTACACCAGATCGTACAAGTCTGATATCTGTTGGTCTAGTCCGATATCTTTCTGACTTGAGTCGGACAAGTCCTCCCCAGGGCGGACTAGTCCTCAACACACTTCACAAGTCACACAAAATCGGACAAGTCCATTGTTAACCGGACTAGTCCGATATTCCTTCTGATCCACTTCGGACAAGTCCGATGTTTACACGGACTAGTCCGAAATACCCACTGATCTAAATCGGACAAGTCCTCCAAGTGCGGACTTGTCATCCAACACACTTAGGGTTTCACTTGGCCAGACAAGTCCGATGGCTATCGGACTAGTCCGAAGATTTCCAGTAGTGAAATCGGACAAGTCCGGTTTCGACCGGACTAGTCCGATATTTCGGGACACTTAGGGTTTGCTACACACAGCACACCAGACTAGTCCGGTGACCACCACGAACTAGTCCGATCTTTCTGAACCCTAACGGTCACTTTTAGAAACCCCATATAAATAGAGGTGCACGGCCCACTTTTAAAAACTCTCGAACCCTAGCGCCGTCACACCTCCCAAGAGAGTCAGAAACCACTTCTCTCCATGAAATTAAGTGCAAAATCGATCAATCCTTTGAAGATAACTTCTAGATCATTAGAGATACACTTGGCACACATCATTGAGCTCTTGGTTTGAATCTCTAACACACTCCTGCATTTCAATTGTAATTTCTGAGTGTGTTTTTGGTGGCATTGTGATTTGTAATCTAAGGGAGCTCTCAACGTGTGAGAACGCCCCTTGAATTTGGTTATTCACCCCTTTGTGATTAGTGGAAGAGGGTTGGCCTTCGTGGCGATCCGACGAGGGTAGGGTTGGAGAAGACCCGGTCCTTTTGTGGACTCCTCAACGTGGACGTAGGTTGCCTTCATGGTAGCTGAACCACGGGATAAATCGCGTGTCTTGTCCTTTTTGTGTTCATCACTCAAATTGATCAACTTACTCTAGGGTTTGATACACATTGTTCAATTTACAATAAATTGTAGAACACAAGCCTTAATTGTGATACAATCCAATATACAACTGTTAAACTGTTGTTTGATTCTATATTTCCGCTGCACACATTGAAGAATCAACCTAATCGATTAATCTTGATCAACTTAGTCCGTAAACACCGACCTAGTCCGCACTTTACCGGACTAGTCCGATTTCTCTGGTATTGAACTTGTTGTTGAGTGTTGCAGGATCCGACAAAAATTCAAAAGGCCTATTCACCCCCCCTCTAGGCCTACATTCAACTAGCCTATGGGACGTGCCGAGCCGTTTCTAGAGGAGGCAATCCGCGGTTTGGAGTAACTCCGACTAACGATTCAAAAGCATAGTTCTCGAGGCGTCCGATCATCTCCACTCGCGCGCTTAGACGACGACCGGGTATAAAGGCACACCGTCCTCTTCTTCTTCGCCACAACTCTGGATCAATCATTTAGCCTCCAAACTTCTCCTCTTGCTTCTCCGCCGCACCACCGTCGACCACCTCTCTCTTTGTTCGCACCTCCATCACCGCAAAAAAGTGGTGGCCCCGCACCGAAGAGCTCCAGGCCATCGACGTCCTTCGAACCTCCATCTCCATTTCTGTTTCCGTCAATGGTGGTGGAATTGGAGGCGGCGCCCGCACCTCCTACACCCCTGTCTCCGCCCGTGGTGTCCGCACGTCCTCCATCTGACTATGTTGAGACTGTCCGCCTCATTGAGATACGCATCGACAAACTCGACGGCGAGCTTAAGGAGGTCACCAGCAACCTGTTCGCCGCTGACATGCAAGAAAGAGCGCTCAACAAAATGGCGCAGGATGTATTTGATGATACATATCACTCATGTTGCCGTCTGGGACTTGGGATCCTTCTTCACCACACCAGCATGGACTCTGCCGGCTACTACATCTTCGGGTTAGGCTTTGTGGCCGCTCGTCTCCACTGCCTCTACGAGATGATAGGTGAGGAGGCAGGGGTGGAGTTTTGCGAGCAACTGGTGGACGCCGTCGGTCGGATGTTCTGTCTAGTGTTGGAGGATGAGCCGCCAGCAGTTGCGGCGGAGGTGCCGCTGGTGGATGCGAAGGCGGCGACAGAGGAGGTGGACATGTCCTCCTCCGAGTAGAGTAGGATTAGTAGTAGTTTTTTTCTTTTGTTTCCTATGTGTTTTTTCTTGTTTGTAATATATGTGTTGTTTTATGTTATTGAAAAATGTCTTTGATGTTCATGAACAATGTGTCCTACAGTATGCATTAACGAAAAACTCCTCTTTTTATGAAAAAACATCCCAATGGAAAATTATCACATTAGTAATATTATATCTAATAAATAGTAAACACATTAGGACGAAGTATTATATTTCAAAAAATTACGAAAAGAAAAAGCTAGACTGTGTAACTGTACATCGCATACGAATGATGCAAATACTAATTAATTTTATTTCTTTTCTCTTTAACAGCTGTCATCATGCCCCCCCCCCCGGCCCGGCCCTAGGCGAGAGCCCCTCTCGCCTAGGCCCAGAGCCGAGCCTGCCTTTAAGACCATCTGTAGTGGTTCACTGTAAAGCTTACTAGACTGTAAATATAGAGTAGATTACTGAAAGTATAGAGTAAGTATCTAGAGTGAAATGCTGGATGTATAAAGGATACACTGGAAGTATAGAGGGATAGAGACATAGAGTAAGTTTTATAGGAAACCATTGTGGATGGTATGATCCCTTAACCCCTTAGTACGAGAATCGAATTCTCTGCGGCAGAGCCGCACAACCGTCTTTGTGCGACCCTGCCCAGATGGTTGCCACATATGTTCACGCTCTGAATCTTACAGCCATACAGCTAGGACACACTGCACGGTTCCCGCGACTGTGCCACCCTGTCCTGATGATTGCCACGTATGCCTATGCACCGAATATTGCAGCGCGCACGGGCCCACGAACTCCATG
Source organism: Tuctoria greenei (assembly GCA_036927565.1). Taxonomy (NCBI): domain Eukaryota; kingdom Viridiplantae; phylum Streptophyta; class Magnoliopsida; order Poales; family Poaceae; genus Tuctoria; species Tuctoria greenei. Next base: position 120,468,993 of record JAYESD010000004.1, read on the forward strand.
TCCGAAATTTGCTCAGCGATCCGAATAATTCGACGCTCGGCGTGCACGATGCATCATCATGTGCACGAGCACGACGCGGCCAAAAAGATCTATGTTTGGTTGCTTGTCTTGGATTGGATTGACTTGGATTAATTGGATGGTCCAGTCATGTGTCATTTGTTTCACGCTCAGATGGACGGGGTGATCCAGGTTCAAGGAATATTCCTCGCAGATGTTGGATGAGATGGTCCAGAAAATTTGGTTGGATGAGTTCATCCACCTTATCTAATTATACTTCTTAGTAATGTAATTCGTGATCAGTAACTTGTTTACTGTTGATTAATAATTACAATTATGATATTAACATTAATATTTGCTAGTAATATGATAATTAGTATATAAATAATTAATATTATGAAATTATCAACTTAGATGATTCAATAACCCACCCAAGTTTCATCCAACCTACCAAATGAAAAATTGGATCGTCCAGTCCATCTAACCAAACGTTAATTTGGATGATCCAATACATATAGAAATGGATGATCCTATATCCTATCCAACTTCGACGTCAAACCAAACACAATTGATGACTGAGCACTTTGTCACATGTCACTAGTGTACGCACATACATGGCCTCAACACCGGGTTTAGGGTGCATCGTGGACTAACCACATGACCGGCCAAACACTCACGTAATTATCATCCACCTGCAAGAGCAACTACATGGCCGCATCCTTCGCATACAAACGGAAACGCCGACCAACTTATACTTTTTACTACGTACAAAGAATTTTCCTTGTCCATGAGCCAAACAAGCTCTTCTGATGCGGCAACTAATAATTAGCACGCGATCAATGAGCCTCAAACTATATATATATATATATATATATATATATATATATATATATATATATATATATATATATATATATATATATATATATATATATATATATATATATATATATATATATATATATATATGACGATCTTTTAACAAAAAGAGAAAACATGTAATGTTGTCATCAAACATGATCGCAAGGTTTTCAAGTGCATGTTGTTCTTTGTTCATGCTTGCTATGCCCTAAATATGATCAATGAGCCTCAAACATGACGATCTTTCAACAAAAAGAGAGAAACCACGTGTAACATCATAATACATGATCGTCGACGTCTCTCTTACATGCATGTTATAGATGTCTATGCATATATGCTACACCCAGAACATATGATCAACGAGCGATGATCTTTTAACAAAAAGAGAAAACACGTAATGTTGTCAACAAACATGATCGCAAGGTTTTCAAGTGCACGCTGTTACTTGTTCATGCTTGCTACACCCTAAACAAGATCAACGAGTCTCAAACATGACGATCTTTCAACAAAAGAGAGAAAACACGCGTAACATCATCATACATGATCATCGACGTCTCTCTCACATGCATGAATGTTTGGTGTGTTCATCATGTTCCTCAGGAATGACAATTCATAAGGATGGATTTTATTATTTTTTGGACAAATGTATGATTTAGTTACCAAGTGAATGTGCTCTAAGTTCAGTGATGTCTTGTGTCTAAGGAGGAGGAGGAGGAGGAGGAGTATTTAGGTTTTCTTTTGTTGTTTTTCTTTTCTTGTGTTTTTTGATGATCTTTCAACTATATATGATGATATTTCAACAAAAAGAGAAAACATTTAACATTATGAAACATGATCGCGGTCTTTTGCGTGACCAACTGAAAAACTGGAACATTGCATACCCTGGGCCGGTGGGCCCTTTGCATGTCAAACTTAAAATTTGGAATTGAAAAACTAAAACATGACGGGGCGGACCTACAAAGTATGCCAGGTGGACCATTGCATACCATGGACCCTTTACGTGTCAAATTAAAAAAATGCCTGCGAAGCTGAGATGGGACGAGTCAAGCCGTTGCGATAACCTAGAGGAGACAAACCGTGATTTGGATTAACTCTGACCCACACACTAGTTCGAAAGCACAGTTTTCGAAGCATCCGATCATCTCCACTCGCGCGCTTAGACGATGACCCGCTACAAAGGCACACTGTCTTCTTGCACCTCCGCCGCACCACTCCGTCGATCGTAGCCTCCAAACTTCTCCTCTTTCTTCTCCGCCGCACCATCGCTGACCACCCCTTGCTCTTTCTTAGCATATACGTTGCCGCACAAATGAGTATCCCTACACCGATGCGCTCCAGGCCATCGATGTCCTCCGAACCTCCTTCTTCTCCATTTTCGTCGCCGCCAATGCCGGTGAAAAAGGGGCGAGATAACTATTGTTCAATGTCTAGCCAAGAATTCATTGTGTTGCGACAATCGACGACTCTCGGTTGAAACTCCATTGAGATCGTGGTCTAGGCTGCATTTCTCCTCTTTCGTGTTATTTCACTCAATTTTTTTATTTGTAGTCGGCGCATGTGAAAATGTATTTTTAGTAGTAGTATATTCTACATGTTATTATTTCATTGTGACTGATGTTACAGAATGCTGATTGTTTGCCATCATCTTTTCGTGGACTTGGGTGTTATGTATTTGCATATCGTTTGCATTAGCACATATACATTTGGCGATTCACATTTTTGTTCGTATTTTATTGGAATATCCCACTAGCTAGCATATGACTGCTTTTAGATTTTGATCTCCTTGTATGGCAACAAAGATGAAGGGAGCTAGCGATCGCACGACGAGCAAGCAGCTAGGCCATACTGTAATTAAGAGGCGAGCAAGTTGTCCGATGAAGTCTACCCCTCTAGCTACAAGGGCACGACTAGCGTCAAATTCTCCACGCCCGCGAAATTTTTTTCGTTCTTCTTGGTGCGCTACAATTGAGATTTTGACAATTCAATTTCCACTCCCTGCGCCTCCAATTTTAGTCCTGCCCATTGTAACTTTATTTTAGACACGATGAGTATAAACGGAAACATTGGCCTCCGTTCCCGACACATCGCTGCCCCACCCTTTTGGTGATCTCGTAGTACTCCAAATGTGTTGTCTCTCTGTCCTATGTTCCAAACTTGTATTCCTAAGAAATTCTCGTGTTTTCATTTCCCGTGGTTTTTACATTTTTTCCCCATGGATCTTGCAATGACGCATCGTAGCTCTTGGTGGTGGTGACTCGTGGGTACAATGTCGGGTGACCAAGTTTGACGGGCTCTACCAAATCTCTTCGTCGCTGACACCTCCCTGCGACATCCCGGACTCCAGTTTTGTGCTAGGTAAGTTCTATATGATCCATGCCATCTTTTTATTGAGCTATATTGGCTAGGTTCTACACGATCCATGCAGGTATATGAAGATTAATTAAATTAACAAAGAAGAAATGTGTTCTTCTGTTTCATGAATTTAGTTATATATATATATATATATATATATATATATATATATATATATATATAGAGCATATACTACATCTATCACGAAATAAATGTCGCTCCGACAGTATATTACGGTAGTATATTTCTAGTTCAATTCCTGGTCGAGAACGACAAATATTAAAAACCAGAGCTAGTATGTAATTTCTGGATTTAGAAGTAAATGACACACGGGTTATCTAATCAACCACTCCGAATGTTGTATTCTCATTCCTGTTTTACAAATTTGTATTCTATGATTTTTAGTTCCCACGATTTTTACATTTTTCTTTCTTGTGGCTTTCTTGGATCGTACATTTTTTCTATTCCTTCATTTCAAATTCCTCCGTTGCAAACAAACACTGCGGTTTATAGAAACCACACCGTCCGATCCAAAATCTACGTTGGTCATGTAATCTGACATTATCACTATTATTTGGAATGACTACTTACAATGCTCTTTACATTAGGAACAAGACATCAAACCGTGATGTCGTCTACAAGCATTCATGGTGGCCAACAAGCACCTAGTACAACTATAAATGTGTTTACTATCAAAATTAAAAAAATTTAGAAAACATTAATTCCTTTGTACGGTATGTCGAGAATATTGCAGCACATGATCTTCAGGAACCTCGAGATTCTTCACTCCCTGGTACTACAATGCATGAACCAAGCACATGTATACATATAAAAACTAGAAATACTCCTTCCACCCCTGCATAACTTTACTTTTAGAGCTTAAAAAATGTCCCACTCCAACTCTATCCGTAGCTTTCAACTACCCATATCATATCACATTACTACCTGCCTCTCTACCGTGCCATTTGTTTTGGCAGAGCGTGTTAGTTTTTTACTCCTTTGGCATTGAATTTGGAGCATTTTGAGAGACTAAGTTCTGTCTATTGATTTTGGGTGTATCATGGTCATTTGCATTCTTTCCTAGGCTCTACTAATTGTTTTAGCATGCCTTGCGATTCTACTTTCTTAGTCTTTATAGTTAACAGTTCATCAGCCTGTGTGATGGAGTGGTTTTTTGATGCCTCCACGATGTGCTCTCTCGTTGCCGGCCACTCCGGCTGGCACCGGCGCCCATGCCCTGCTACAGGTCACTTCAGGGTCCTCCTCGACACGTCTACCTCGCCCATCGCCACGTCCCATCCTTCGCGTGCCATGATGACCCCGCCGCTCGCAAATCCCTGGCCATTACTCGCCCTGCCACAAATCCTCCTCGAGAGTTGCTCCACGTGATCTCGGCTAGACCGAACCCTTGCTTTGTTAAGCGTCGCAAGCTGGGACTATGCAGTACAGCAACCGATGTAGCCGCCACAGACAAGTGGACCCGATGTCTCATGGGCCCAAATGTTAGTCGCAGCTACTGCAGGTGCAGTACTGCAAAGGATTTCAATCCCGCAAGCTGCCTTCCTTATCTGTCTTGCATTCGGCACCTGCTACCACTGGCGTTCATTACTCGCCCTGAAACTAATTCTCTTCGAGACACGCTTCGGCTAATGTCAGTCAGATCGAACCGGTGAACCCTATCTTTGTCTAGTCTAGTGTTGCCAGCTGCATGCCCGCCCCCTCAGTCTTGCCTGCTTCGCTGCTGGACTAAAAAACATCTTCAATACTACGAGTGTAGTAGCGCCACTGACATGTCTACCTGATGGCTCATTTTAGGGTATGAATCGAAACAAAGAAGACAACAATGTACCCCCCCCCCCCCCCGACCCCCCGATTAGAATAGTTGTCGTTCAAACAGTCCTAACTAGTTCTTTTTTAATTCATTTGTTGGTATCATATGACAATTAATATAAAGCAGGAGGGAGTAATACAGAACAAAATGTTGTTGGGACGTTGTCCTCCCACGCTCGTATTTGCCACACTCGTACTGAAGATGGTACGAACATCAGACTTTTCTTCTTTTCATACTATTTGTACATTATAATAAACTTGGTCAGGCGGTAATTTGCTTTGAGCATTTACCATTTGAATCAATGTAATAGAAGGAAAGGAGTTTGGAAGAAGTGTGGCTAAAGGACTTAGGGTTGCCAGAATACGCTATGCATCCCAAGTTAGTAGAACAGAGCATGTAAAGCTACCAATTCAGTTCTCCACTAGGTTGGGTGCTACGGTTGGTATTAACCAACGGCACTTTGTTGATGATGTGGTTATGTTTACAAAAAACATGCATCCCTCAGTGGTGCAAGGAAGTGGGTAGAGGTTGGCGATAGTAACAAGAGGAATATAGTACAAGACATTCTGGTTAGTGTTATCACACCCCACACAAGTATTTTTTTTCTTGCAATCTCCATCTTGTACGTTTACAACAACTTCTTATATAATGTCCAGGATTCCTGGGACATGGAGGACACGCCAGAGAGCGCAAGAAAAAATTTAGAAAATTTTGGTGAGCTCTACAAGGGGTGGCGCTCGACTTTGCATGCCACCTATAAGAGTTATTCTACCGATGAAGAACATATACGAAACAAGCCTGCTGACGTACTGGCACCCAAGTGGTTGCATCTAATAGAATATGATGGGTCTGAGCGATTCAAGGTCAACTAACTTTTTAATAGCTTCACATCATAAAAAAACTATTTGATTTACAATCATTTTTGGAATTAATTCTTAAAATTATTGCAGTCAATAAGCAAGACTAATTCTCAAAATAGAAGAAGACAAAAGGCGAATCACTTGCTTGGCTCCAAATCCTACGGCCAACTTAGTTACGAGAAGGAATGAAAAATAAATCACGCTTTTACTTTGCGCCACAATCAATATGTATACCTATAGGTTGAGTTTTACTTGTATTTTATGTAGCGAGACCCAAAGACCGGAGAAGTAACTGATGACATACAACTGTGGGAGGCAAGCCATTTGAAGAACGGTGACTAGGCAAACGAGCAGGCAGAAGCTGTAAATGTGAGTAACACTTCAAACAATCCGCAATTAAATAAATATTTGCAATGTAACTGTGACTTTTCTTTTCGTATATAGTGGCAAGCACGTGCTCAAGTGGACGACATGAAAGTTGAGCAGGGAGGCCCAATTCCAAATGAGGAGAGAAACCACATCTTCTAGTGTTGTTATAGATCCTCAATCGATTGCGCAGGATCACAGGTTCGGGGGCATGGTTACATGGCTTACCCTACTAGTCCTGAAATGAACGTATGTGTATCCAGATAGCTGAACACCTCAACGGCCAAGTTCAAAACTTAGAAGATAGAAATGCAGACCTCAATCATCAAGTGCAGGAGTTGGAAGGAAGAAATGGGAGCTTAACCACCCAAGTGGACTGCATCAACCAGAAGAATGAATAGTTAAACCTTCAAGACCAGAACTTAGAAGGTCAGATAGCAGCTGATCGTGAACAGAGAGCTAAGGCAATGGAGTACATGCGCGTCTCAATGGTTGAAATGCGCAAAATGATGGAGACCACTCCACAAAAATTCATACAAATGAACCGCCAAAAGCCACCTGCTCTAGCAATTAGTCCCGGTCAGCTTAGGCAAACTCTTAATATGCAAACACGTCGCTTTAGTAATACTTGATTGTTGTTTTATTCGTGTTGCAATATCAATTGATGGATGTTTATTGTTAAAATCGTGATTCTGTTGCCACTAGTTTTCAAACCTGGTGCATTAGGATTCTACTACCGCTAATTATAAATTGTGGCAGTACAAATTTCTTGTCACGAATGATAAATTATTGCAATAGGAAGCTATTGCCACGAAGTACAAAACGTTGTAGTATAAACATTTTGCCATGACTCAGAAAACATTGCACTAGACTTCTATTGCCACCATGCAGAAACGTTGCATTACAACACTATTGCCACATATGAGAAAATGTTGCATTACACCTCTATCACCACAAATCATTAAACATTGCATTACAACCAACTGCCACAGATCAGAAAACACTGCATTATGAACCTATTGCCACAGATCAGGAAATGCTGCATTAGAAACTTATTGCCACATATCAGGAAATGTTGCATTACGAACCTATTGCCACAGATAAGAAATCGCTGCAATACCGAACTATTCGCCACGGGTGTGACATCGTTGCAGTACCGTACTATTTCCCAAAGATCTGAAATCATTGCAACATAGCACTATTTGCCACATTTGTGAACTTGTTGCAATAACATACTATTTGCCACGGACGTTGAAGCGTCGTAGTACCATACTATTTGCCACGACTGTGACATCGTTGCAGTACTATACTATTTGCCACGATTGTGAAATCGTTGCGATACTGTGGTATTCGTTGCAATACGTTAAGTGGTCGCAATACCTTAAATCGTTGCAATAACGTACTATTTGCCACGGCTGTGAAATCGTTGCAGTAACATACTATTGCCACGAATGTGGAATCGTTACAATACCCTGCTATTCGTTGCAATACGTTAAATTGTTGTGATACGCTAAATCGTTGTAATACTGTAGTATTTGCCACGAATGTGAAATCGTTGCAATCACATACTATTACCACGAATGTGAAATCATTGCAATACCATGTTATTCGTTGTAATATGTTAAATCGTTGCAATACGCTGAATCATTGCAATAACATACTATTTGCCATGAATGTGAAATTGTTGAAATACCATGCTATTTGCCACGAATGTTAAATCCTTCCAATACCATACTATTTGCTACAGATGTGAATCGTTGCAATATCATGCTATTCGTTCCAATATGTTAAATCCTCGCAATACGCTAAATTGTTGCAATAACATACAAATTGCCATGAATATGAAATCATTGCAATATAGTACTATTTGCCACAATTGTGAAACGTTGCAATACCGTACTATTCGTTGTGATACATTAAATCATTGGAATACGTGAAATCGTTGCACTAGCATACTATTTGCCACCAATGTGAAATCGTTGCAATACCATACTATTTACCACGGATGTCAAGTGGTCACAATAAACTATCGCCATGGGAATTATTACGACGATTTGTAGAAACTATCGCCATGCTCTTTTTCATTGCATCAGTGACCTATTGCGACAAAAAACGACCTATTGCGATGAATTTTTTTGTTGCGATAAACCTGAATCCTTGCAATGAATACAAGTGTGCTCCCACTAAATTTCTTGTAAATACAAGGTTTTTTTTGTGTTCTTGATGAAACCAAACTCTTTGACTACTTCATCAAAATGTAGATTCTGACTCCAAGTTGACTGCTTCAATCCATAGATGGACTATTGTAGTTTGTATATTTTACTAGCATTTTTAGGATCAACAAAACCCTCAAGTTATGTCATGTACACATCCTCAATCAGACCTCAATTTAGAAAAGTTGTTCTGACATCCATCTATCATATTCATAATAAAAAATGCAGCAATTGTTAGGAGAATCCAAACAGAATTTAGCATTACGTTGGGCGAGAAAGTTTCAATATAATCAACACCTTAAATTTGTTAGAAAACTTTCGCTACCAATCACGTTTTATAGATGTGAACATTTCTATCCATGTCAGTATATTTATTATCCATTTACAATCGATAGGTCTCACACCCTCGATTGGATCAACCAAGTTCCAAACTTGATTCTCATGCATGGATTCAATTTCGGATTCCATGCCTCCATGCCACTTCTCATAGTCGGGTCCCTTCATTGCTCTGGTATAGGTCATATGGGCTCAATATTGTCCAACTACCAAGGCATGTTGGTCTGTGGTTAGACACAACATGCTCTTGTAGACCCTCTTGGGGCTGGTATTTCGTCAATTTGTTGCACAACATCTTCTACTCTTGTATAGGATTAGTGGGTGCTGAAAAATTTTCAATTATTTCTTGAATTTCTTCAAGATGCATCTTGCTCCCACTAACTCCTTTTGAGAGAAACTCTTTCTCTAAGAAGACACCACTATGAGCGGTAAACACTTTACTCTTTGCTTTATTTTAAAAATAATATCCTTTGGTTTCCCTAGGAAGAAGCATTTGACTGATTTGAGAGTGGGTTTATCTGACGTCAAACATTTGACATAAGCATCACATCCCCAAACTTTGAGGAAAGACAATCCGGGACGTTTCCCGGTCCACATCTCATATGGTGTCTTCTTAAGACTTAGTTGGGACTCTATTTAGTGCAGTTTCAAGAGCATAACCCCAAAAGAATATTGGAAGATCAATTTGGTTCATCATTGACCTAACCATGTCTAACAAGGTTCGGTTCCTCTCCTCGAACGCCCCATTCTATTGAGGTGTTCTAGGTGGAGTCAACTGTGGAACAATTCCACATTGTTTTAAATGCACATAGAACTTATGGCTCAAATATTCACCCCCATGATCAGATCATATAAGTTTAATTATCTTGCCCACTTGATTTTCTACTTCATTCTGAAATTCTTTAAATTTTTCAAATGATTCAGACTTGTGCCTCATTAGATAGACATATCCATATCTACTAAAGTCATGGTATAAGTAATGAAAAACTGAAAACCACCTCTGGCTATTGAACTCATTGGTGCACATACATCAGTATATATAAGTCCCAACAAGTCATTTGCCCTCCCACATTTACCAGTGAAGGTTGCTTTGGTCAACTTCCCAAGTAAACAAGACTCACATGTGTCAAGTGATTCAAAATCAAATGAGTGTTGATATTTCCTACGCACTACTAACAATTCATTCCTAGCAAGGGTGCCAGAAATGCTTGTTAATAGTTTTTAAATCACAAATGTAAATCTGCAAGCGCACAGAATCTACTGACTTAGCATTTCCCCTTTTAGAGTATTCCCAAAGGGTGTCATTAATATTCTCCCAACGGAAGGTTGGTCTAGGTAAGGTTCTAGCAAGGATGGATAACTGATAGTTTGGAGGTATTGTGACACACACAAGAGCATTCTATCCTAAAGGTGTAAATGAGATGAAGAGGGACTAGGCTAAGAGTTAGGTAGATAGTCCTATTGTGCTTCTAAGGTACATATGCATAGCTTAAGTTAGTTACTAATGATCATATTAATTATGAATTCTCATGCTAAGTTGATTAACACATCGGGCATGGATTTACCCCTAGCAACACTAGGATGACTCCCGCTAAGAGCTTGTGGCATAGCCTAACGTGGAGGATTACAAAGGACAGATAAGGATGTCACCACCTACTCCCTACCTCTTCAAGTTGTGGGTCTACAAGACATTCAATGCTACTTATCTATCCTAGCACCATGCTAGCATATTAAGTAATTACCTTAAGAGCCTAGGCACAAGCCATCCTAAGGCAATGAACTAAATCATCATTGAACCAATGTTACTTCATAGCAAAAGTGATTCATATTAACATAATCATGTCATAGCTAATTAGACTATAGTGGGGCTTTGTAGTGTTTATGATGATATAATGAGAATGGTATAGTATAATCATAAATACTACTCCTACCACATATATGGAATGCATAATCAAAAAAGAAACACTTCATCCAAGTATATCAACAATAGAAGACTAAAGATAGCATCTTTATTAAGAGCAAAGTCACAAATACAAATAGGAATATGAGAGCCATACCTTTCCCAATTAGGAATTGAGAAGAGACTCCTACTTGGACTATGGACTATAGGCTCTCCTCTCTACAGCCTAAACTCCTCTAAACCTATGGAGAATAGTGTATACAATGGATGAATACTCAATTGGTGTATGTGTGAAGTGAGGGTAGGGGGTCCTATTTATAGGTGGAGAATGGTCGGTTCTCGCCACCAAAAGCGCACGAATCAGTCACAATTGACTTCTTCAAGCCAGGAGAAGCCAACATGTGGCGATTGACTGAGTTTTGTGCCAGGACCAAGTCAGCCGACTAGGGGGGTTGGCCGACCTGGTATATGCACCATTTCTCATGTGCTTTCTACATGTCACTTCCAGGTGGGTCCCATCCCTTGATATGGGTGCAACACTGTTGGATGGCCTTGGATACTTCTGTTTGTGGGCCATTTGATCCATGTGGTGCCACATGTCGTCGCTCGATTGGCTGGGATGGTATTTTATAGGATTGCTCCTCCTCTTTTACCTCGTTTCCTGCAATAATTCCCTGCATGCACTATTTCTCTAAGGACAAGTGGAAATAGGTTAAATAGAAAGGTAATGTGTGCAAGAAATGTTAATTCCTTCATATAATTGAGTTAAATTGACGGGTGAAATTGGTATATAACTACCGTCAACAAACTCCCCCAAGCTTATCCTTTACTCATCCTGTGCAAAGTCAAGACATTAGGTTGATGATCAGGAGTTGCTACAATGTTCTACTTTTCAAAAGTACCATGTGCACAACAAAACACTCTGCCTAGTATTGCAAAAATTGGCATGGTACTTCACCCATCATAAGTCATTATGGGGCTTATGCCTTATCCGATTCATGGGTGATTCAAAGATAGAACAGCAAATGGAGCACACATACCCTAGAACTTAAGTTCCACCCAAATTCCGAAGAGTTCAATTTAGATTTTAAGTACCATTTGATTCTCTCGGTCTCTCCTTTATGTATAGTGGAAATATGTCCTCACTAAGGCATTGTGCCTAATTTCATCCTACCTCTAAATAAGTCTTTGTATGTGGAGCTTGGTAGGGAATATAATAGGCATATTTGCAACACATAATATTGCTATGTCAAGAAGCAAGTCTTAGGAGAAATCAATTCAAAACAATTTGATTCAAGACTTGTGCATGTGTGATAGAATGGAGGTGGATGTGGACATTGAGATGACTCCTTTTTTAGTGGACTCTCTTATTTTGTAGGGATTAAACATGGCCACTCTTTTTTTTCTCCTATTTTTTCTCATGCTTTCGAAGTAAGCATGCATTTTCCTTTTTTTTTTGTAGCTATGTCTTCTACTGCCTTTTTTATGCAATAAATTGCGAGGGAGTACTAAGCATGAAGGATATGGAGTTTATTTTTTTATTTTGGAGTGGTGCTATGATAAGAATTTGCTTACTTCTAGTGTAGAAGTATAGCAAGTGCATGTGAGATCTTGGATTGAAAAAGTAATGAATGAAATCTCACATAGGTCTATACTAGTTTGACAATGCTCAATGTGAAGACAAATAGCATATGCATAAGGTCTATTCAATGTAATATATTATATGGCTTTGGTAGGTATTTCCAATCAAATGAGAGTAACTTAAATATTTTTATAATTTTCTCCAGAAATCCAAGTTTCACTTTCAAACTAGGAATAGCAGCCCTATCACCATATCATATCTCACAACAGTTTAGAATGGATTAAGCTTTTGCTGCCCACAATTTCTAAATCAAGGCAAAAGCAATTTTAGACAATGAGAGCAATATGTTGGAGAGTAGTAAGTTGTAAAGTAGGGACTTAGGAAAATTAAAAAAGAGCAACTATTCATCATTTCATCTATGTGAATTCCAAGGCATTCTTACCGCACATCTATTATTTTATTTGAAAACAAATCTATACAACTTTATTATTATTATATTTTTTATATGTAAGGTGGATGATGGAAAATAAATATTCAAGGGGTGTGATAGAATTTACCTCAAGTGGGGGTCCTCCCCCAAGATTGCTCTTCAATTACCTCCGTGATGAGGGTTGCACCCTTGATGATGGAAGTATGCCGCGAGATCGGATTGTTTTTGTTGTAGCGTGGAGTTGAAGTTGGTGAATTGAGCGTCCATGTGTTGTTGCCAGTCTTGGGTACCTTGGACATGCCCGTGGAGAGTGTTGTAGATGTCACCCGTTCTCACTCAAGCTCTTCGATACGTCTAGTGAGATCCTTCATTCCCTGGCTATAGTCACGATGACTTCTAGCCGAAGAGGAATGACATCTTCTCGTGGATGTTGGAGGCAAGCTGCTAGAGCTTGAAGTGGATAGGGGTGGCTTCGATGTGGACCCCATCCATCCCTGACAAGACGGACCTAAGGTCTCATACGATGGAGGTTGAGTCCATCTGGGTGCATCACCCATTGGGTTCTCTTCCTCTTTGTACTCATGGACCGTGGAGGTTGTCGAAGGCATTGCCGCTCTCCTTGTACGGCTTCTAGTTATCCTGATAGAGACATTACTTCTTCGGACTTCCTCGAGGAGAAGAAGGTCAATGGTTAGCCTCCGACATTTGTACAAATGATAATCCGGGTTAGGTAACCGAATTTCATTGACAAAGTCAGGATAATAAAATATCAAGGAGCCATGTTTATCATGCTTAAGGATATGTCCTTGCACTAAATAATCTTCATAAATTAATTCTCTTTCATTTTCAATATACTCAAATGAATATATTCTAGTGCTCATACCCTAGTAGCAATACGGGTAATCAACGAAGTGCATCCAATTGGCCCTGTTCTTGGAATGGAATCTAACCATTGTGTCATCATAGCAATAACTGGAGCAACTTTTATCTTTTTAATCATGGCAAATAAAATTTTTAGCTGATCATCACGCACTACTCTTACATCTCCTCTAGATAACATAGTCATAGTCACCGATCTATGCATGAAGCGTAAAGTAGGGTTGTGCAAGTGGCTATTCCTAGATGCACTACATCAGACCTCACTAGTCAAACCTTGCCAAAAACTTTGTTTGTTCGACTTAGGCAAAGTGTCTAAATCTAGCAAACAACATTTATGGAAGCCTAAGATTTCACTTAATTCTTTCCATAGGATGTTGTATTCTTTCTGAAATAATCTAAAAGAAACAACATCAAATCCTATTTTGAGTGTGCAAAGGAATTGCATGGAGAGAAGACGTGAACCTCTCTCATCTATGTGACTAAAGTTTTCCCATCCTAGTGCATGTCAAATGGAAAAAATTTGGAATCCATACCTATTTTGGAGATCAAATCTGGATCATAAGCTTTTGTATGAGAAAACTCACGATGTTGTAGGAAATTGCGTTCTTGATCTTCAACTTCACTTTGTATGTCGAGGTCGTCGTCAAGAATTTGGCGTGGGTTGCTCCTCTTACCCATGGGAGTGTACTCACCTACACTTCTCCTCCATGAACTTGGTGTATCAATGGAAGAGGGACTGAAAGTGCATCTAGTGATCCTCGCGAGTTTTGGATGATTAGTGACGACAATTAAGAGGCTAATGAGCTGAGTTGATATTAAGCACAGGTGTGATGATTGAAATGAGACAAAATACCTCAAAAAGGAAAAGGTTGAAACGGGCTTCGAAGACTCAGGTATATAAATTAGGGTTTCTATTTTGTTAAGTTTAGAATAGCTGTATCAAGTGTGAGGGTGGTTGTATCATGTGCATGGAGATGATGCAAGAGGGCTCAAAGTGGTAGTTGAGAGAAATACCTAAGTGAGAGTCCCATTTGAGAGAAAACCCCAAGTGACCAGACTTGTCCGGGCTTTAGGCCGGACTAGTCCGGGGTAGTCAATTTAGTCCGTTTTGGGTCAGACTAAACATCTTTGGTTGAGTTCAGACTTGTCTGTAAAGTATGGACTAGTACGTTCTTCCCTTGGTGAGCAGATTTGGAGCTAAGTCCCGGGAGGCTGGACTTGTCCGCCACAGTGGCCGGGCTAGTCCGGACCCCCCAGAGTAGTCCATTCTGGGACGGACCAAAGCATTCTGTTTGACTTCGAACTTCTCCGTTGAGGTACGGACTAGTCCGTTTGAGTCTTAGTGTGAGATCCCAAGAAAAGTCCTGGGAGGTCGGACTTGTGTGCCCGAGGGGCCGGACTTGTCTAGGCCAACCTAGTTTACTCCGTTTTCAGCCGGACTAAAGTATTCTGTCCTACTTTGGACTAGTCCATTTTTGGCCGGACTAGTTCGGGTTGCCATGACCGTTTGAAACTCAAACATTTGGCTGGACATCACCAGTTTTGTTGGTCGGTGACGTAAAATTGTCGGTGGTCCCAAGAGGCCGGAATAGTCCGTGATACAGGGTCGGACTAGTCCGGGTTTGAGCTATTTGCAACGGCAAGCTGTCAGGACCCCTATGAAAAGGGGACCCCGACCCCTATTTGTCAACTCTAGAACCCTAGCACCACCACAACAGTCCTTGAGCCTTCTACTCATCCTACATGCCCTCTAAGACAATTTCTTGAAGAGATTAGGGTTTGGGAAGGAGAGTGAAGGAAGATCATCGTTCTTTGTCTCTCGGTTTGATCTCTTAAACTTGGTGTTGTGTTTTGTGGCTTGTGTGAGTTGAGCTTCATGTGCTCCTTGCTGTATTGATTCATGGGAGCCTCAACTTGTGAGCAGCCCCAAGAAACTTGGTGATTACCCTTTGATATAGTGGAAACCAAACCGGCCATTTTGGTGACTTGGTGAGAAGAGGGTCATGTGAGACCCGGTCCTTGTGTGTACTTCTCAATGTGGATGTAGGCTTCTTTGTGGAGCTGAACCACGGGATAAATCGTGTTTCTCTTGTCGCTTTACTTTTCGTAATTACTATAAATTGCTCTTAGGGTTCATATTGCTCTTCATACTGTTCATCGTTAAAATCTTGCAACCTAATTGCTTACACTTGTTAATCTAAGTTGTACTAAGTTGCTAAACATTGCATATACCATTGGTGAACCTAAATTCCGCAACCAACTTGTAGAAATCAAGTCTTTAGGTTTTCACCCTGTGCTGAGCAGACTAGACCGACCCTGTCCAAACAAGTCCGACCTCAATAATTTAATCTCGTTTGATTAAGTCATTTCAGGACATATTTCCTATTCACCCCCTCTAGGCGACTTTCAATTGGTTTTAGAGCAGGACTCTCCACCAAGAGTCTAACAACTTGCAGAGAAGATGGCTGCAAGGGGTGACAATGATATCCCGGTGATCGTCGATGACGACAAGAAGAAGAACGTCAATGTTCTTCAAGATGATCCCAATGGCAATGAGGAAGTGCGTCTACTCAAGCCGTGACTTCATTAGAAGCTAGGTCTTCCCAAGAAGGAGACCAAGGCAATCGATCCAATCAACAACAACAATGGGAGTAGTTCACAAGACTACTCCCGATATCCTTACAAGTATGAGCGATTAACTGCTAGTAACCATTATTTATCTATTCCTATTGGGAAACCTCCCCAATTTGATTGAAATGACTACTCTATGTGGAAGCTAATATGAAGATGCATCTCATTTCCTTAAACCCCGGCTTGTGGCAAATTGTTTTGACAGGTGTTCATCTTCCCAAGAATGAGGAAGATGTTACCCCAGAGCAAGCGGTCCTACTCCATCGCAATGCTCAAGCAGTTGGAGTGATCACCTCATTGACTCAAGAGGAGTTCAACCAGATTGAAGGGTTGGAGGTGGCAAAAGAAATATGGGACATGCTGAAGACGACACATGAGGGCAACCATGTCATTAGGGAGGCCAAGATCGAGATGATTGAAGGAGAACATGGGATATTCACTATCATAGATGGTGAGTCTTCCCAAGACATGTACAACCGCCTCAAGACTCTCATCAACAAGAGTCGATCTTATGGAAGCACCCCGTGGACGGACCACGAAGTGGTGAAGAGGATGATTCGTGCATTCATGCCTATAAATGTCACTCTTTGCTCACTAATCCGTGAAAGTCTGGGATTCCATAAGATGACTGCCAAAGAAGTGCTAGGGAGAATCATCAACCATGGGATGATGGAGCAAGAGGCTATGTTCTACAACGATCTACAAAAGCTCTCCTCCTCCAAGAAGAGAGATGTTGCATTCAAGGCAACATCCTCAAGATCACAAGAAAAAGGAGAGAGTGATGAAGAGAGCCCGGACACCAAAGAGGAAGAGGCACTCTTCATCAACCACTTCAAGAGAATTTTTAGAAGGAGGAGGGAGAGCAACCATCGTGAAGGCAAGAGCAAAGACAAGATCAAACAAGGATTGCTACAATTGTGAAGAATTTCATTGTGGATTGCCCACATGAAGAGAACAAGAAGAAGAAGGAGGGCAAGTCTCAAGAGAAGAAAGACCTCTAAAAGAAGATGCAATTGGGACATGCTCACCATGGGAAGGAGTGGTATTCAAATGAAGAATACTCCTCCAATGAAGAAGAGAAGATAGCAACTATTGCTATGAAGAAGTCAACCACAGAGAACAAGCTCTTCCCCAACATGGAGAATTCAAGGCCAACTTGCCTCATGGCCAAGGAGGGAAGAAAGAAGGTTTAATCTAAATCACCCTCTTCAATTTCTTCAAATGATGATTTTGATAATGGTAGTGAAAATGAATATATGCTTAAAGATATGAGTAAGAGTACATTGAAAAGGTTGAAATTGCTAATGGATGAGATATTTGAGAAGGAGGACATCATCAACCATCAAGAGGACATGATCATCCATCAAAAGGAGAGATGTCAAGAGTTTGAGGAGCTCTTGAATCTCGAAAGAGGAAGAAGCAAGGCACTTGAGCGTGAACTCGCTTTGAGCAAGGAAACTTGCTCAAACCTTCAGAACACCACAATTGTTCTAAAGGATGAACTTATTAGATTGACAAAAGTTAACAAGATCCTTGAAACGCAAGTGGAGTCTCTCAAGGTCAATGCACCTTCTTCCTCTAAAAGCTCACCTTCCACAAATATCAAATCCAAAACATCTCAAGCTTGCAAGTGCTCTAACTTGATTCTAAAACTTAAAGATGAGCTTAAGTTGGCACAAAACAAACAAACACCGAAAGGTAGCATATTTGATAAGGAGAAGATGGCATATGCATGTATTGCATATACCAACACAAGACATCCCCTTGTCAAGGATGGTCTTGACTATTCTAGGGAGAGGAGGCAAGATGCTAAAACTCCCAAGAATGGCAAAGACTTGATTGTTTTGTCAAAGGAGGTTCATATAACAACAACAAAGGAAAGAACATTGCTACATCTTCTAACCTGCCTAAGAAGGAACCTCATCCACTGTTCCATGACTTTGATCCTCATATGTTTTATTAAGGAACTATTTTGGAAAGGCTTATGCTAGGTATGTTGGGACACACCGCAAGACTCCAAAACCTTGTGTGTGGGTGCCCAAGTGTCTGTTGATTAACATCAAAGGACCCAACACCGCTTGGGTACCTAAAGCCAAGGCTTAACTTCTTTTTTGTAGGCATACTCCTCCGATGGAACCAAGTGGGTTCTTGATAGTGGATGAACAAACCATATGAATGGAGAGAGGAAGTTGTTTGTGGAGTATGAGCAAAATGAAGATCCAAGCGAGGGGATCTCATTTGGGGACAATAGCCAAGGAAAATCCTTTGCACCGGTAAAATTGCTATATCCCCTAATCATACTCTTTCCAATGTTTTAAATGTTGATTCCCTTGATTATAATCTCTTGTCCATATCACAACTATGTGAAAAAGGTATTAATTGTTTCTTTACTAATGAGGGTGTGACCGTCACAAGAAGAAGCAATGACTCAATTGCTTTTAAGAATGTACTCAAGGGAGAGTTATATCTTGTGGATTTCTCCACGGATAAAGCCCAACTTCTTACATGCTTAATTGCAAAACCTAACATGGGTTGGCATTGGCATAGAAGACTAGCCCATGTTGGAAGAGGAATTTGCAAAAAATTCATAAGGGTGAGCACATCCGTGGTTTCAAGAATGTTGTGTTTGAAAAGGATAGGCCATCTAGCGCATGCCAAGCCGAAAAAAAACAAGTTGGAGCTCAACATCCATCCAAGAACATCATGACGACAACAAGACCATTGGAGCTTCGACACATTAATCTCTTAGGTTCAATCACCTACATAGGCATTGGCAGTAACAAATATGGTCTTGTGATTGTTGATGATTTTTCACGTTTCACTTGGATGTTCTTTTTGCATGATAAGAGTGAGACTCAAGGTGTCCACAAGAAGTTATTGAGGAGGGCTCAAAATGAGTTCTCCTTAACAATCAAGACCATAAGGAGTGACAATGGCACCGAATTCAAGAACACTCAAGTTGAAGAGTTTTTGGATGAAGAAAGCATCAAGCATGAGTTATCGGCCCCCTACTCCCCACAACAAAATGGGGTGGCCGAGAGGAAGAATAGGACTCTCATCGAGATGGCAAGAACCATGGTTGACGAATACAAGACGTCAGACCAATTTTGGGTGGAAGCGGTTAACACCGCTTGCCATGTCATAAACCGGTTCTATCTTCACCGCATGTTGAAGAAGACGTCTTATGAGCTCCTAACCGGTAACAAACCCAACATCTCTTACTTTCATGTTTTTTGGATCAAATGTTATATTCTCAACAAGAAGCCTAGGACTTTGAAGTTTGCTTCTAAGTCCGATGAGGGTTTCTTGCTTGGTTATGACTCAAACACTTACGCCTATCGTGTCTTCGACAAATCCTCCAGAATTGTTGAAGTAGCACCTGACGCAGTGTTTCATGAGACTAATGGCTCCCAAGTGGAGCAAGTTTATCATCATGTGCTAGATCAAGAAGAAGCTCCACAAGTGGTGATAGGAAGGATGGCACTTGGAGACATTCGACCACAAGAACAACCTCAAGACTCAAGTGATCATCCCACACATCAAGTAAGCTATTATTCAGATAATCAAACTCAAGACCCCCAAGATGCGCTCCAAGAAGATGAAAATGGAGGCATCAATCAAGGGGGAGACAAAGAAAATTAGGAAGATGAAGATGAAGATCCAAGAACTCAAGTACCTCACCCAAGAGTGCATCAAAGTGTTCAACGGGACCATTCTGTTGACAACATCCTTGGAGGCATCTCTAAGGGGGTAACTACTCGATCTCGTGTTGCAAACTTTTGTGAACATTTCTCATTTGTTTTTTCTTTAGAGCCTCACAAGTTTGAAGAAGCACTACGAGATTTGGATTGGGTGATGGTCGTGCAAGAGGAGCTCAACAACTTTGAAATAAATCAAGTATGGGAGCTTGTGAAGAGCCCAAATGCCAATGTTGTGGGCACCAAGTGGGTGTTCCACAACAAACAAGATGAGCACGAGGTGGTTACAAGGAACAAGGCATGACTTCTGGCCAAGGGGTACTCACAAGTCAAAGGTTTGGATTTCGATGAAACCTTTGCTCCCGTTGCTTGGCTTGAATCAATTCATATATTACTTGCCTTTGCTACTCACCATGATTTTAAGCTATATCAAATGGACATCAAAAATGCATCCCTCAATGATCCAATCAAGAAAGAGGCGTATGTGGAGCAACCCTCTGTTTTTGAAGATCAATAATTCCCAAACCATGTATACAAATTGCGTAAGGCTCTCTATGGACTCAAACAAGCTCCTATAGCTTGGTATGAGTGTCTTAGAGACTTCTTAACTCAAAATGGTTTCAAAATTGGGAAGGCGGATAACACTTTAGCAAACATTTCAATGATGCTTTGTTTGTTTGCCAAATATATGTCGATGACATTATATTTGGTTCTACTAACAAAACTTTTTGTCATGAGTTTTCCAAGATAATGACTGAGAGGTTTGAGATGTCCATGATGGGGGAGTTGAAGTTGTTTCTAGGTTTTCAAGTGAAGCAACTCAAGGAAGGCACGTTCATTAGTCAAAAAAGGACACAAAAGATATGCTCAAGAAGTTTGACATGGACAAATCAAAACCCATCAAGACTCCAATGGGAACCAATGGACACCTTGACCTTAATGAAGATGGTCCAAGTGTGGACCAAAAGGTATATCGGTCCATGATAGGCTCTTTGCATTACTTATGTGCATCCATGCCTGATATCATGCTAAGTGTTTATATGTGTGCTCGATTTCAAGCTGACCCTATGATGTGTCATTTTACCACCGTTAAGAGAATTCTAGATATTTGGTCCACACACCAAGCCTAGGACTTTGGTACATCAAGGTTTCTAAGTTTAACCTCATTGGATATTCCGATGCGGATTATACGGGGTGCAAAGTTGATAGAAAGAGCACATCTGGAACTTTTCAATTCCTTGGTAGATCCCTAGTGTCTTAGTCGTCAAAGAAGCAAAACTCAATTGCTCTTTCCACGGCCGAAGCGGAGTATGTCCCCGCAGGAAGTTGTTGTGCACAACTTCTTTGGATGCGACAAGCCCTTAGGGACTATGCCATAAAATTGCACCATATTCTCCTCCTATGTGATGAGGACAGCACATCAATGGATACAAACAACACTCCATTGAACATACAAGATGCAATCAATAGAGTTCACATACAAAAATTAATTCTAGAGGTGAGCTCGTTCTTATATATTTCCTTATATAGTTTTGAGAATAGATTGCTACCTAATAATTTAATTGTGATTAGGATACATAGAGTTATTCAAGGAGTAATTGAAGGAAGGTTTAGGGGCATGAAGGACCATAGGATACGTTCAGTGAAGATGGAAACCGACCCCAACTAAAAATCGTGTCCAACTCGGAGTCCTGGAGCAGTTCGCACTGAAACAGACGCCCAGGACGCATACAAAATCCGTTTTGGAAGTTCTACATATGCACTGAAAGAGGAGAGAATAATATTTCCAATGGTTCTTGTCCCATGTCAAAATTCCTTCGCAGACGACGGGACTCGTTGAAACAAAATCGAGTTCAGAATCTGTCAAGGTGTTGCGCCACCGTATTGGGCCATTGGGCCTTGTATCAAGTCTAAATCAATTATTTTCGTGTCTTAGGGTTAGTTCATGACCCCAACACCATCTTTGACGTCCTCCAACCTATATATACTCCATAGTAGCCGCCATAAACAATTGGGTTTTGCATAGAGTAACATTTTCATCGTTCTACGGTTTCTGAGACCCAAACCTCACAATTTCAGATTGTGTCTTCTACGTTCTTGCTTGTGTTCTCGGTTCACTTGCAGGGATTAGCCTTCTTGGTGAGGTAAAGCGTGTGCCGCACGGTTGATAACCAATGGAGCAGTGGTGTAGTGATTGCAGGGGTATTCGAACTGCTCGAGTGCCGCGGATCATCAACGTCGAGTTCTCCACCCCAATCGAATTACATTTTGGAAGATCGGGACTCATCCTACCATCAATTGGTAATAGATTTTCAGGTTTCCCGTTAGGTAATTCATCTATCCATTACATTAGTTTTATTTTTCATACCTAGAATCCACAAAAAAGCCACAAAAAACATGCAGTTTAGTATATCTGTTCATTAGTTTGTCCAAACCACCATTGAGCCTTTGCAACTTTCTTTTTCAGCTTGGTTTTGTTGAGTTTGTCTCCATTGTTGAGTCATATTGCTAGTTTATAAAGTGTTTTTGGTATTAGTTTGAGTTTTGCATTGTGTCAATTCATCTTTTGGATCGCGTCATCACGTCTAGATTAGATTCATCTCTGTCCAGTTTGGTATTTTGATCATATCTCTCACATATGAACCTGGAGTTTTGAGTTCTTGTAATTTCTATAAAGATTAAGACGTTCTCTACAACTTTCGTATTCTTAGGTTTCCCAGAAAACGGATTTATCGATGTCAAAAGTGCAATAGATCCGAATTTATTCTCAATCTTGAATTTCTGAACAGTCTGTGTTTCAGGGGCAATATCTCCAACTGTTCTTGTCGAAAATAGGTCTTACATGTATTGAAATTAAAGAGGAAAGATATATCTACTATTTTGCTTTTGTAAGTTTTTCTATTCCGAGCCTCTAATTGTGCCTATTTGTTCTTGGAAGATTGAGCAGAAAATCTGTGATAGACCCACGAGATATATTTGATTTCTTTTCATTGTGTTCTTCTTTTGCAGCACATTTTGATAAAAGGATGACAAAAGAAAAAGGCAAGTGCAAAACAAGATACAAAAGCCGCACAAAAAAAGGAGAAGAAAAAAAAAACAAACAAAATAACAGAAGTGCTTCCATCCTTTGTGTCATCTAGTTTTGCCTTATGTCTTGCTAGCTTGAACTACTAGGAACACATTTAGGCCAGCAACTTTGACAAGTACTTTGGACACTTATTCAACTTTACTATCTGATTCATTGTTGCTAATCCTTGCTACATATAAAGTGCCATCCAAGATACATCTTACTCTTGAGCAGAACCGATACACCTTTGCAATCATCCCACGCTTCGCTGGTTTCTTCATACCGTCCACCATTTGCCACCTGCAGTGTCGGTAAGAACACTTGTAAGAGTGTGGTAAGATGCTTGAGAGTGTGTGATTCCACTTTCACCTTTCCATTGTCATATGTAGTTGTTAGGGATAATATATTTTTGTTGCCTTCTATTTGGTACTAACAATGTAAGGTAAAAGAGAGAATGGAAAATGTGCTCTACATGTTGAGTTACTTGACATGATAAAGACGATGATGGGGCTGCTCACCAAGAAACAAACAACAGTCGAGGCTGCACATGACATTCAGACCACCTTTAAAACTCCATCCACAAGAAGTAATTACATTCTTCCATCTCTTCCTTCTTATGGCGGTTTTGGTTATGATGAATGTATTACTTGGGAAATAAAGATGGGTTAAATTTTTGGACAATGTCGTATGTGTGAAAGGAGAAATATTAGAAATATTGCTAGTGTGTTAGTTGATTGTACATTAACTTGGTGAGACAACTTAAGCGATTTAGAAAAACCTCGAACATGGAAAGATATGAAAATTCTTATGCGAGAAACTTTTGCTAATGTATCTAATTGCAAAGATGAAATATATGAACTTGAGAAGAATTTTCTTGTTGTACCTCCTCCTTTGCCTAATCTTTTGCAGGAACATGATTAAATAAATATAGATGCAAATGACAATGAGGTGTTGAACAACTCTTCTGAATTTTTTTGATGAATCAACTCATAATGCATTTGAATTTCTTGTTGAAAATGAAAGTAATGTTAATGGACAATGCTCTACAGTTAACCAAGGTATGACATTTTCAGATGTGCTGAATTTTACCGCCAATCATGCTATCGATGAGCAGCAACAAGATGAACCTTTTCATAATACGCCTTTACCACTTGTCGATTTTCCTACTAATTCTTACGACAAAAATGAGTTGTGTGTTGATAGTTATATTGTACCTATGCTAGAACAACTGAATGTATTTGATACTTTATCACCCACATGTGCTGAAATTAAGCATTTGATTCCAATTACATGTGAAAGGGATGAGCTGGAATTGTTGTCTTCTTTAAATACATTGGGTTATATTGAATTTGACACTCATTGTGATCTCGATATTGTAGAGAGAAGTATATTTTCTAAAACTGAATTGCCTTTGTTGACAAGAAACACTTTTCATGCTATAGGCAAGTATGAACATAGTGGTATGTTTATGATGCATAAAGTTTACATATGTTCAAATGAGAGAGCTCCTTTTGTGCTGCAACAACATGGTAAAGTAAATGAATGTACTAACGCTAATAATGTCTTGTCAAGTTTTTGTAGTATTATTCCTTGCAGCAGCGACAACAAAAGCATTATTCACTACAGTTGTGCATTATGGACAGCACTCATTCTACTCCCAAAGCAAGACTTTTTGCTGGACATATGAGCAAGCCGAGGACGGCTTGTCATGAAGAAGGGGAGAATAATGAGATCATGCACATTATAAATGCACATACAAACATGGTACAATGTTTATTTGTTTGGAATTCTAGCTCAAGTGAATGTGCTCACTTATTTGATGGAGAACATGAAAATGGTGCACTATATCATCCACCACCTTGGCCTCGTCCTTTCATGCATACAAGAAGATTTGATGGTGTTGCACATTTGGACCAACACGTGAGAGAAGATGAACTTGAGTCGAGGATGACTCCAATTAAAGAAGGGTAGGATGATGAGGACATCACTTATATGGATACAAACAACACTCCATTGAACATACAAGATGCAATCAATAGAGTTCACACACAAAAATTAATTCCAGAGGTGAGCTCGTTCTTATATGTTTCCATATATATTCTTGAGAATAGATTGCTACCTAATAATTTAATTGTGATTATGATACATAGAGTAATTCAAGGAGTAATTGGAGGAACGTTTAGGGGCATGGAGGACCAGAGGATACGTTCAATGAAGATGGAAACCGACCCCAACTCAAAATCGTGTCCAACTCGGGGTCCTGGAGCAGTTCGCACTAAAACAGACGTCCAGGACGCATACAAACTCCGTTTTGGACGTTCTACATACACACGGAAAGAGGACAGGACAATCTTTCCAATGGTGCTGATCCCATGTCAAAATGCCTTCGGAGATGACGGAAATCGTTGAAACAAAATCGAGTTTAGAATCTGTTAAGGTGTTGCGCCACCGTACTGGGCCATTGGGACTTGAATCAAGTCTAAGTCCATTATTTTCGTGTCTTAGGGTTAGGTCACGATCCCAACACCATCTTGGATTTCCTCCAACCTATATATACTTCGCCGTTCTATGCTTTGTGAGACCCCAACTTCTCAATTTCAGATTGTGTCTTCTACGTTCTTGCTTGTGTTCTCAGTTCACTTGCAGGGACTAGCCTTCTCGGCGAGGTCAAGCGTGTGCCGCATGGTTGATAACCAACGGAGTAGTGGTGTAGTGATTGCAGGGGTATTCGAACTGCTCGAGTGCTGTAGAACATCAACGTCGAGTTCTCCACCCCAATCGACTAACCTTTCGGAAGATCAAACCTAAACCTACTCATCACTATGTGACAATGAGAGTGCCATCAAAATAGCCGATAACCTAGTTGAACGCTGAAGGACCAAACACATCAATATCCGCCACAATTTCTTAAGAGATCACTCCATCAAAGGAGACATAGCAATTTCCTATGTGAGAACCGAAAAACAATTAGTCGATATCTCCACCAAGCCTCTAGATGATAAAAGGTTTTGTGAACTTATGAGTGAGCTCAATATCTTAGATTCTCAAAATGTGGCTGGAGTCTTGCACATCTAATTGTTACTTGTATGTGGTTCAAAATTCATACATGCTTGCTAAAAATTCTTCCTCCCTCAATTTTCTACAAAAATATTTTGAAATTATTTAATCTTCATGAATTATGGTCATAGTTTGGTTGTTGATTGCTTACTGACCATGTTTGAAAATATCTTTTGAGAAAATCTAGTCCAAAAGGATCAAATCTCCGATGAAAACTCAATATATATGTGTTTTCAGCCTTTAGACTGGACTAGTATGTCCCCCTTGCCGGACAAGTCTGGCCCATCAAAGAAGTTCGGACCCAGTCCGTAGCCCGGACAAGTCCGGGTCCCCAACCGGACTTGTCTGGCCCCTGGGGACTTAACCTCCCTAGGGGACCCCTGACCTCCTAACTTTCACTCAAACCCTCTCTCTCCTCAAAATGCAAAAACTGCACCCCAAATCGACAGTTTTCGATTCCAACCACCAAAACTCGATTTCAATCCGTGGATTGAAGCCCCAAGGTGCATGTGAACTATTCCCCAAGCATCCCAGGCCGATTCTTCATCCACATTTCATCGATTCGAAGATTTGAATAGGTATTATTGACCTAGCCCTAAATCCTTCAAAATTCAATTATTTTAGGTCTTGTGATAGAAACTTCTTCACAAAAGTTGTTCTCTATATCATTGTGATCATATCCTTGGAATATTGTAGTTGGATCTATAGATTTTGCAAAAATCCTCAAGATTAGGGTTCTTGTTGTGTGCACCGGCCTAGTCCGGCCACAGGGCGGATAAGTCCGGCTCATGGGGACTAGTCCGGCCCTTGGGCGGACAAGTCCGGATTACACAGTAAAAATCCTAACTTTGATCGATTCTGCGAATTCTAATGCAATATTAAACTTCCTTGGACTCATATGGTCTCCTTTACATCACTTATCAGGGACGATGTCGGATTCCGACTACACGCCCCTATCCGATTTCGAGGTCGAGGCAGGGAGGCAAGAACACTATCGTCGGGCTCGAGAGGAGCGAGAACTTGCTATAGCCCTCATTGAATCGCAGTCTGAATGTGACACCCGGTTCCGAAAATGAACCAAGTGAACGCGTATGTGTGCCCAGGACGTTCAACACACATACACGAGTGCATTCACAAAAGGATATACAGAAATTTACCACAGAACAAGATAATTAAGCACTTTTATTACACAATTCAGAATATCCTCAAATACAAGCTCTAAAGATTAATGATGACAAGTTGAACTAATGTAGCGGAAATAAACAAATTAAAGCAACTATGCAACTAAGCAAATAGGGTATAGCGCAGCTCCAATCAACACCACAAGCAAGCTGACGGCAGACACGGCCTAGAACTCCGCATTATCATTGTTATACTCCCAATCCTGACCCGCAACTGTTGGTGGAGGAATTGCAAGGGTGAGTACATATCGTACTCAGCAAGTGTGGAAAGTATGACATGTAGCTGATTAGATGACGAAAATAATAAGGGCTAAGTGCTGAAAAGTACATTAAAATATTTGAAAAGTAACATATTATATGTATGTGAAGTAAACCCATCATAAACCTTGTAGTCATCATAATAACAGTCCATATTTCATTACCATCATCCATATTCCAGCTTTCTCATTACCATTAAACATATCCATTACCATAAACCATAATACCATCCCATAACCAGTACCAGACCATCCCAAATCCCAAGTTCCCTCTAATCATGTGAGGGTCCAGGTTGCTCATGACTGGGAGCACGACTATCATGATAGTTTTTAGACACACTCTACAGAGGTTGTACCACTTTACCCATGTGTTTGTGATATCATCACCTTTCAGCGACTAAGGAATCTCAGTTATGCCGTCTCACACTTCCGCTGGTGTGTGGCCAAGAGATCACAAAATAGCTTTTACAAAGGGACTACTAGCATTTACAGACCCACTAAGGTTTCACCGGTGGCGATGTCTCCAACTGAGCACATCTTCAACCAAGGGCCCCCTCTTGTGCCATTCGAATCCTGTGGAGTCCCGCTAACCATTTACAAACCCAATCCGACTCCCCTTCCATGGTGCGCCAAATGATCCATGCAATACTAGCAATACCCTAATTAATCAGCTACGCCACACCCATACTTGTCCTCGTGGTGGCACTGTTGTCCTGGCTTATTCTCGCATGAACTAGTCCTTAGATCTAAAGCAAGCAAACCACCATAGCATCCAACCCAATCCACTACCATGCTTTCTTAGATCACCCATTACCGTATATATTGACCAGTTCATATTAACCATAATCTCATTAATGCATAATTAAATAGTATAGTTGTGTTCCCATCTCAAATAATTAAGCAAAGAAAAAAGGTAAAAAACCCTTTCCGACTCTCTAACATGTATTCCAGGTGACAAGGGTGGTTAAACAAAGCTAGTAAACTTCCTATCATAGGATTTCCCATCAAATTGACACAAACATGCAGTTTTGAAAACAAAACATTTATTGCCGAAACAGGATCGATATGTTCAAGGACACTTGCCTTGCTCTTGAGCTTGGTTGGGATCAAAGACTTCAAATTCCTGGTGTTGGAGGTCCTCTGTAGCACTCTCTAGCGCAAATCCGTCTAAACTGCGCAATAAGCATACAAGACAAGAATCACAATCAATAAGTGCACATATATTACACAATATGACATGATATGCATGATTAATGCAATTGCGAAGTAAAACTTGTTAATAGGTTGCTTTTAATGTTTACTAATCAATTAAAATGGTTATTAACATGTCTACACAAGTTTGGAGTTGATTGGAATATACTTAGAATTACTTCAGCAGGAAACATACATCAAAATTGGACTAGTCCGCTTGGGACCGGACTAGTCCGCCCGTCGCAGGAACATCGAATTAGGGTTTTCTAGATCGATGTGAATTTTGAGAAACGGGGTTGAATTCACGTGAGAAAAAGGAAGTAGAAGGTATATCAGGTGTTTAGAACTCTAATGAATCAAGGGCTTTGGAGGCAACACTTGGATCTTGACGATCTGGGGTTGATGAAGAAAAGTTGATGGTGAATCGTTAATGAAGAACGAAAACTTGATGGAGATCTTGATCCTCTTTCGTTTCCTCCTCTTCTTGCTCAAGATCTCCTTCTCCCTCCTTGATGGTGGCTCTTCACGAACTAGGGTTTGTGGTCTTTCAATTGAGGCAAAAAGATGCAATGTTAAGGGGTAGGGTTGCTTATATATAGGTTTACGGCTAGGGTTTTATGGATTTAGAGTTTGGGATGGATGGAGGCCGGTGTGGGATCCCACATGGGCTCAAAAAATAGTTAGACATGACACACTTAGGCCCACTTAAGGTAAATCCCGAAAACACATCGTGGAACAAAAGATGAACTTGGAATCGCGATCACCGGACAAGTCCGCAAGAGGCCGGACTAGTCCGAAGTTAGTCAAGGACATATCGAATAAGTCCAGACTAAATCAGACAAGTCCAAACTTGGTCAGAGGAAAATCAGACAAGTCTGGCCAAAACTGACAAGTCCGATTTTAGTCAGAGGGAAAACGGACAAGTCCACTGGACATCAGACAAGTCTTGACAAGTTTGGGGACTGGGCAAAATTTTCAAGGAATCGGGATACCGGGCAGTCCACAATGGACCGGACAAGTCCAAAACAGTACAGAGGCAAAAACCAGAATAGTCCGCACTAAAACGGACATGTCCGAGCGAGGTCAGAGAGAAATTGGACTAGTCCGCACCAAAATTGGACTAGTCCGCACTTCCCATAATTCTTAAGTGCGGTTTTGCTTCTAATTCATTTTAAACTCATTCTTTTTTATGTTGCTCAATATTAAACATGTATATAAACTTATGAAATGCATGATGCATGAAAATGAGGGTGTTACAAACCTACCCCCCCCCCCTTAAAATGAATCTCGCCCTTGAGATTCGATGCGGGAGAGAAGAGAGAGGGAAATTCCTTCTTGAGATCATCTTCGAGCTCCCAAGTTGCCTCTGATTCCGTGTGATGCTTCCATTGAACTTTACACCATCGAATCACCTTGTTCCTTGTGACCCTCTCCTTGGTTTTAAGATTTTGACTGGTTGCTCGGCATAAGTCAAATCTTCCATTGGCACTTGTTCTTCCGGTACCATGAAGCACTTCTTGAGCTGTGAAACATGAAAGACATTATTTACATCTGATAGATGAGCTGGCATCTCAAACTTATATGCTACTTCTCCTCTTTTGTCCAAAATCTTGAATGGCCCAATGTATCGAGGTGCTAGCTTGCATCTTATGTTAAACCTCTTATGACCTCATATTGGTGACACCTTGAGGTAAACAAAATCTCCAACTTCAAAGGCTAGTTTCCTTCTCCTATTCTCCTCATATCCTTTTTGCCTTGATTGAGCAGCCCTCAAGTTTTCACGAATAATCTGGACTTGTTTTTTAGCTTCTTGTAACATATCAGGTCCAAACACCTGATTTTCTCCTGTCTCATTCCAGGACAAAGGTGTTCCACACTTCCTCCCATATAAGGCTTCATTGGGTGACATTTTCAATCTTGCTTGATAATTGTTGTTATATGATAATTCCGCATACGGCAAGCTCTTATCCCAACTTTTCCCATGCTTTAAAGCACAAGCTCTTAACATATCCTCTAAAATCTAATTGGTGCTATCAGTTTGTCCATCTGTTTGAGGGTGATATGCTGATCTGAAATTCAACCTTGTTCCCAATGCTTCTTGTAGTTTCTCCAAGAACCTAGAGTAAAATTGAGAACCTCTGCCCGAGACAATCTCCTTTGCTACTCCATGTCGGCACACAATATGCTCCATATATAGCTCTGCCAGCTTCACGGTGGTATAGGGGGTCTTCACAGTAATAAAATGAGCTGACTTGGTTAAATGACCCACAATAGCCCAAATTGAATCATAACTGGACTGGGTACGCGGTAAACCAACTATGAAGTCCATACCAATTTATTCCCACTTCCATTCTAGAATCTTTGATGGTTGCAATAATCCAGCTGACCTTTGATGTTCTGCCTTCACTCGTTGGCACACATCACACAACGCTACATATTTAGCTATGTCCTTTTTCATGCTAGCCCACCAATAACATGTCTTCAAGCCCTTGTACATCTTTGTAAACCGGGATGAATTTAGTAAGGCGAGTCGTGTGCCTCTTTCATTTTTTTCTCCCGAATATGCTTCACATTAGGCATGACAATCGGTTTTCCAAGCCATAAGTTACCATGATCATCCTCATCAAACCAGAATTCTCTTCCTTCTTTCCTTGATCTCTTGGATCTCCTCGTCCTTTGTTTTACCCTCTCTAATATCTTGCTCCATGGTCGGATTTGACTCCACTATTCCCATCTCATTCACAAATCCGAGATTCAACTGTTCAAACTCCTTGCATAACTCAGATGGCAGCTACTGGACCGCGAGTTGGTGACTTACTCCCTTTCGACTCAAAGCATCGGCCACTGCATTAGCTTTCCCTGGTGATAATTTATTCCAACATCATAATCCTTGATGATCTCTAAACATCTACGTTGCCTCAAATTCAGGTCCGTTTGCGTAAATATATACTTGAGACTCTTGTGATCCATGTAAACTTCACACCTATGACCAAGAATATAGTGTCTCCAAATCTTCAACGCATGTACCACGGCTGCAAGTTCCACATCATGCATAGGATAATTCTGCTCATGTTTCTTCAATTGTCTCGATGGATATGCAACCACTTTACCTTCTTGCATGAGCACACATCCAAGTCCTTGTCATAAGGCATCACAATATATATCGAAACTTTTGCTCACATCTGGCAAAACCAAAACTGGGGTTGTTGTTAACATTTTCTTCAACTCCTAAAAACTTCCTTGACAAGCTTGGGTCCATTGAAACGCTTTCCCTTTCATTGATAATTCAGTCATGGACTTGGCTATTTCAGAGAAATCCTTGATGATCCTACGGTAATATCCAGCCATTCTGAGAAAACTCTGGATTTCCTTTACATTCCGTGGGGGTTCTCATTTCAACACGTCACTCACATTTCTGGGGTCAACCAATACTCCTCCTCCTGAGATGATATGACCCAAAAAATGCCACCTATTTCAATCAAAAGTGGCACTTGCTGAACTTGGCATACAATTAATGCTCCCTCAACTTTTGTAACGTGAGCCTCAAGTGTTCCTCGTATTCCTTCTCATCCTTCGAGTGGATCATGATGTCATCTATGAACACCACAATGAACTTATCCAAGTACTCCATGAAGACCTTATTCATGAGGTACATAAAGTATGCAGGTGCATTTTCAATCCAAAGGACATCACGGTGTACTCAAAAGATCCACATCGTGTCCGAAAAGCTATCTTGGGTATGTCCGATGGTCTTATCTTCATTTGAAAGTAGCCTGACCTCAAATCAATCTTGGAGAAGACACAAGCACCCTTCATCTGATCAAACAAATCTTCTATGTGTGGCAAGGTGTACTTGTTCTTGATGGTCACCTCATGGAGAGCTCGGTAATCCACACACTTCCTTTATGATCCATCTTTCCTATCCACAAAAAGAATGGGTGCTCCCCGAGGTGAAGAGCTTGGGCAGATAAAACCCTACTCTAGTTGCTCTTGAATCTGCTTCTTGAGCTCCGCTAACTCCTTAGGAGGCATCCTATATGGCCTCTTAGCTATAGGTGCAGTTCTGGGTATTAAATCAATAACAAACTCAATGTCTCAGTCATGTGGCATACCTGGAAACTCATCTGGAAACACATCCAAGAATTCACACACCACTAGAATCTCCTCAATTGCGGCACCGTCCATGTGATTCAGCTCCAATTGCTTCGGTGTATGTTGAGATGCTTCAAATTCTACGGTGATCCCTTCCTCATTGGTCAACTTCACCATCTTTGTGGCACATTCAATGACTCCATTGTGCTTCCTCAACCAGTCCCTACCAAGTATAATGTCCAATCCTTGAGAATCCAAGAAAATGAGGTTGGCAAAGAAGTCTACCCCCTTATTATAATGCTTACTTTTGGACATACTATATTTGCCCTCATCTTTCCTACAGGGGACCTAACCAATAGGGTAAACTTCATATGAGAGATAGGCAAACTATACTTGGCACCATATTTCAATGCAATGAATGAATGCGGTGCTCCAAAATCAAATAACATAGTCGTCGGGTTGGACTTTGCGAGAAACATACCAATAACCACGCCATCCGCTTGTTGAGCATCCTTCGTAGAGACATGGTTCACATTGCCACGAGCAAAATTCTGCTGTCCATGGTTCCCTTGCGGCTGTCCTCCATTGGGTCTTGGGTTTTGTCTTGGGGCATTGCTTCCTTGACCAAGGCCTGACTTAGGACATTGAATTGCAAAGTGTCCATCTTCTCCACATGTATAGCACTTCCTAACTGCACCAGAATTATTGGGACGAACTTGATTCTGAACATTGGCACTAGGAAAGTTGGCACGAGGTGCAAGAGGCATTGGAGGCCTAGGTGCTTGCCTGACAGGGCTTTGCTGCACAAACTGAGTTGGGTGCGGTGCATAACCAGGGTGTTGTACAGGAGCCGAAGAGCTGTAATAAGGCACATTAGGTGGTGCAAAGCGAGGACGCACATTACTTCCTTGTTGTTGTCCTTGATATGGCGCCTTCCTCTTGTTATCTGGCTCCATCTCATGGACATTGTTCTCAACCACAATTGCATTGTCCACAAGCTTCTGCAAGCTGGCATAATCACAATTCAGCAACTGCAATTGGATCTCATTGTTCAAACCCCTCATGAACAAGTATTGTTTTCGGCTGTCCCGGCTCACATCCTCAGGCGCATATCTTGATAGTTGAGTGAATTTATTGAGGTATTCACTCACGCTTGATCTTCCTTGCCTCATGTTCTCAAATTCTTGCCTCTTCAAGATCATAACACCTTCTGGCACATAATGAGAATAGAAGCTCTCTTTGAATTCAGCCCAAGTGATCCTCTCCTGATTTTCATATGCATTGCATAAGGAATCCCACCAATCGGCAGCTGGTCCAACAAGTTGATGAGATGCAAATAGCACCTTCTCCCAGTCACTGCATTGGACAATTTCCAGTTTCTTCTCCACGAACTTGAGCCAATCATCGGCATCCATAGGGTCAGCAGCATGAGCAAAAGTCGGTGGCCTAGTTCTCATGAACTTTTTTAACCGGTTATGAGGAGGCGGGGGCGGCGGTGGAGGCATGTGGGGCTGATTGTTGTTGTTGCCAACCTGCATCTGTCGCATAGTCTGTATCATGGTCTGCATGAGCTAGTTCTGGATAGCGAATAGCTACTCAATATTGATAGCTCCCTAAGCAGTTCCTTGTCCATTGTTGTTCTGAGGTGCTCTATTGTTCTCCTCCTCGTCATTGCCATCCATCTGGTTGCAAGTCCTCACCATCTGAAGAAAAGAAAGAGATAAAAATTTAGAAAACGTTCCCAACTATATGCATCAAGGGATATGAAACTAAGCAACTAACTATACTAGCCTATGTGGAGTTGGCAATGCTAAAGCATCCCAAAATCCTCTACTAAGCACAAAAGCAACAATACACAACAAACAACACACCAAGCAAATACACATTTATTCTTGAGTGCTCCTATGTGCTCTAAAGTATCCAATCTATCTAGGTTGCATCCTACGGTTATCCTGTGGCTCTGATACCAATTTGTGACACCCGGTTCCAAAAATGAACCAATTGAACGCCTATGTGTGCCCAGGATGTTTAACACACATACACGAGTGCATTCACAAAAGGATATAGAGAAAAATACCACAGAACAAGATTAATTAAGCACTTTTATTACACAATTCAGAATATCCTCAAATATAAGCTCTAATGATTAATGATGACAAGTTGAACTAATGCAGCAAAAATAAACTAATTAAAGCAACTAAGCAGCTAAGCAAATAGGGTATAGCGGAGCTCCAATCAACACCACAGGCAAGCTGACGGCAGACACTACGTAAGAAACCCAAATAGGAGACAAAGATGGGTGACACGCTCAAAGTAGGCGTCTCTGATAATGTTAAGTGAGACGAGCCCACTTCAGCGAGGATCTGACATGGTCCGGCTAAAAGTACAAGGAGACGCGTTAAAACAAAGCCCGTCTCAGTTAAATTGGTATCCAAGACAAGCTATCCTCTCTGAAAAGCGGGAGACATGCATAAAACACAGCTTGTCTCCTATGACCGACGTCTCCCACTCCTCTGCTAAAAGAGAGATGCGCTCTAATTGAAAGCGCGTCTCCGATTCCTCACATCACCTTTAGCTTCGTGATTTCTCCATTTTTCTCTGGTTCACTGTTGATATCATACATCACTGAACCCAGAGCACATTCTCACTTGATACCTGAATATAAATCAAATCCTTCCAAATGATACCTGAGGAACACTATGAACACACCACACATTCATTCATTCACACAGTTGAAGAACACACAAGATAATATTCACACAGTTGAAGAACACACAAGATAATATTCAAGAGAATTCATTCATTAACAATGTTTACAAAACAGAAGCTACTGAAAACAACAAAGAAAAACTAAATCCTACTCCTACTTCTCCTCCTCCTCCTCCTCCTCCTCCTCCTCCTCCTCCTCCTCCTCCTCCATCTCCATCTCCTGCTCCTCCTCCTCCTCCTCGGACGGCGACTCCGGCGCCGATGCAACAGGAGCCTGGGCCGGCTGCTCCGGCTGCATCGGCTGCACAGGCGGTGCAACCCCGTGAACGAGGTTGCTCTCTGTCGCTTCACTAGGTTTCTGCGGCCCTCAGGGCCAAGCACTTGGGCCATCGTCTCGAACAGGATGTCAAGACGATCGGCCACTGCCGTGAGGGCGAAGAGGTAGTGGTCGATGGTACCCATTCATGTAAACTGTGGAAGGGTACCCAGACCCAAGGAAATCATGGTGCGATACATATTATTGTACGCCTATTGCGCCATAAGCAGGTGCTGCTCGCTGTTGAACCTCTCGAGGGAGCTGCAACACAGTTTCTTGCAGGGTGACTCTCTCGGTGGGCTTGGCAGCGGAAGTTCGACCATGGTGGTGGCGGGTCGTCGGGGCAGAGAAGACGATCGAAGAAAAGAAGAGGATTCAAAGTGAGCAACACGCTTTTGGAGAACTCACTGGTGATGGCGCGTCTTAAATAAGGTCCGCGCAGAGTCGTCGAGGGAGCGGTTGGTTTCCCGCGCATTCATGGAACGATGGGATACATCAATACTGCCTCGGGGAAATGAAAGGTCGCGCACGGACATCGCACGTGTCTCTGCACCATGCCACCGAAATTATGTTCTCCGCATACCTCGTGATGGGCGTCTCTCTTTCAACTATGGAAGACGTGCTTTAGATTAACGCGCGTCTCACTTTGTTATAGCGTGTCTCGCATTTATCTCCCTCGTCTCTTCGACAATGGAAGACGATCTTTAACTTAACACGCGTCTCGCATTTATCAATCTCGTCTCTTCTTCGCCTCCGGTGCTCCTTTATTACTAATCGACCAACGGTCCTTTACTATTCGACCAACTCCAGTGCGACTGCCTCCTCTGTTCGCCATCGCCGTTGTCATTGTCGTCATCATCGTTGCTGTCCTGGACGTCATTGCCGTCACCATCCTCCTTGTTGTCGTCACTGTTCATGGCTAGTATCGTCTTGGCGCGTAGCTGACTGAAGGAGGAGCGCTTGGCGTGGCGCAAGAATCATCCCCATGTATGTACATATGGCACACCGGTCGCATAGTTGTATATATGTATATCTGCAATGGACTAATGAACTTAACTTTAGTTTTGTTTTTCCGTCTGCGTAGGGTTTCTCTGTGAAGCTTGAATCGGGAGTTTTATTGAAGTGGCAGTGCATTGTCCCCAGTAAAGAAGGGGTAAGTCATGAAGAACAAGCACAATATGAGTTTAATCATCATCCTCCTATTAATGAATTTCCTTTGTAGACTGACTGAGAAGGTGGTTACTGCCCCCTGACAATCTCCTTCTCAGAGGACTATCCATTGTTGCCTCCAAGATGCGCATTTCCAAGTGGTTTCTTCCACCCAAATGTCCATCGCTCAGGAGCACTCTGCATTGGGATTCTTGATCAAGAGACCGTAAGATGGACCTATTTTCTCATGTAATTAGTAATTGTTGCAAAACGTATTTGAACTGATTTCTTATGTTGCTTAAATTGATATTTCATAGGGGTGGTGCACTGCTTTTACAATCAAAGCTATACTACTTGAAGTTTAGCGTTTGCTGCATCAGCTAAATGCGCCCGATGTTGAAAATGATTGCTATAATCTACTTATCAAGGTTAGACACTTTGTGTTAGAGACCAACATAGGTTTCTCATTCCTCCTTCGACATTTGTAAATTTAAAGAATGTCAATATTTTTAGTATCCAGGGCAATATAAGAGACGTGTTCGAGAGCAAGACAGTTTAGATTGATCGATGGGAGCTTTAGGAATAAGTTTAGATTCGAAATTAGTTTAGAGGGCACGTAATGTATGAACTATGAAATTCATTGAGTTGCAAATTATCTCTGAATTGCAATGTCATTGCTTGTCTCCGATTTGTTCTGAAGATCTTTTGTCCCACCTCGTGAAGCTGAGCACGTTGCAACGATTGTATAAGGCATTGCGCACAGTTACCAGTTGGAAACATTGGATTGTCCTGGATGATGTTCTGGCTTCAGCACACTGTGGCGCATCTAGGGCACTCCAGCGTTTCCGGGGCCACAAAATAATGCGAGATGCGCCTTTCAGTGGCTCGTCTCCGATTTACGCCGAAGATCTTTTGTCCCACCTCGGAAAGCTGAGCGCTATGCAATGATCATACAAGGCTTTGCCCACAATTGCCAGTTGGACACGTCGTAATGTCTTGGATGTTGTTCCTGGCCGGCTTCAGCATGCCGTGGCGTATCTAGGACACTGGGCATGTCCGGGGCCACAAAATAATGAGAGACGCGCCTTACACTGGCACGTCTTCGATGTACTATGGCCAAAACAAAATCGAGACGCGCCTTATGTTGAGCTCGTCTCCGATTCATGCCGAAGATTTTTGTCCCACCTCAGAAAGTTGAGCGCAATGCAACGATCATATAAGGCATTGCGCACAGTTGCTGGTTGGACACGCTGGAATGTCCTGGATGTTGTTCCTGGCTTCAGCAAACCGTGGTGCATCTAGGACACTCCGGGGTGTCCACAGCATCCAAATAATGAGAACCGCGCCTTAAATTTGCTCTTCTCCAATTTACGCCGAATTTTTTTGTCCACGCGCGCACTCTCCCAACATTTGGCAAAAAATTTTAGCTCTCCCGCACTCTCTTGACCTATAAACCGCAGATCCTAAGCACGCCACCGCCGTTGACCCCGACCTTCGGGTCATCAGAGAGTTGAGCACACCGCCTCGTCCCCTGTCCCCAGAGCACACTGCCTCCATCCCTTTTTCTTAACTCACTCTTCGTCATTGTCGCGGTGCCGGCGTCGATCCCTACCCCGCCGTCAACCCCGACCTTCATCACCAGAGAGTTGAGCATGCTGAAGCACACCACCTCGTCCCCTGTCCTCGGAGCATGCTGAAGCGCACCGCCTAGTCCCCCGTCCTCGGAGCATGCCGCTGCCTCGACCCCGACCTCGGTAATCGGTATGAGCACACCGCCACCTTTACATAAGTGGAAATGTTCTCCCTATCCCCAGAGGACGCTGGCCTGCTATCATTAGAGAGTTAAGGAACCGCCACTTCGGCGCCTCCGCCAGCTGTCCCGGAGCACGCCACCGCGTCCCCTGTTCCCGGAGCACGCCGCCGCCTCGACCTTGCCCTCAGAGCGTGCATTCCAGTTTATTGAATTTGAGGATGTCCAATGAAGTCTCATCTTTTGTAGGATCGAAGAGCACGTGAAAAGATACCAGAGGGGGGTGAATGGTAGATTTAAAAATCTTACATAGCGGAAACAATTAAACCTCAACCCCTTCGGCAGAAAAACGATCTGTTAAAGAAATCGTGTGTGAGACTAATCTAAACGTGTTTCACCATGACAAAATTGATAGAAATCATAAAGAATCAATTTACGAAGACAACACAACAAGAATCACTCAAATCCGTCGAGAAAAACTCGAGTTATGATCGAAAGATCAAACAAAGGTCAATATGCCCTACCCGAGAAAAAAACAGTTCTGGAAAACTGCAAAGAAACTCGTGTAGATCATAGACCACAAATCCAATGACCGTGAAATTTAGATAGATGATAGATAATCAAGTTGTGAACACAACCCAAAAATAATCACGTCAATTGGATCTGTAAAACTCGAGTTATGATAAAACCACCAACGAAAGGTAGTGTTGTCCAGAAACTCGACGAGTAAAACTTGTCTGGAACAAGTCGGACGAACAAGGGACAAAAGTTCCTTCAAACTACGAATTTTATTCAATAGAACACAAGAGGAACAGCCCCCAAAGTCGTGCACCATGAGCTCTGGGCTCCCTTGCTTATATAACCAGCTCGAAAGCCAACTCAACTCAGATCAGGAACCTAATCCTACTTTGTTCACGAATCGTAACTTTCCGTAACTGCTTAGGATTCTTCTATACGCAGATAGAAGCAATCTTTAGACTTCCAAACACCTTAGGAATGTATCCCACATTCCTAAACAACTCAAATTCATGACCCACACGAAATCCAATCATAACCAACTCAAATCTTTCCATATTTGTGTCAAACCCGACTCAGTCGTAGCCTAAGTCCATAACCTAGTCGGTTGGACCTTTCCGACCAAATCTTTACGTCCACATCTCTTCATCACGTCTCGGAACCATGTAGCCAAGTCCATGCACTTCTTGCACACGTGCAAACATCTTCCTATGACGTTCATGATACCTTCACATGCATTGTTCTTGATTCAATCATGCTGCACAACCTCCTGATCAGCTCAACCACAATTCCTCCTGAATTTGGTTGTTGGAACCCCATCTCCTCCCTGAGACTAGTGCAATGGATCCCATCACCAGCCATGTCTTGAACTCAAGCAACACCTGCACATGAATAAACAACCAATCCATACGAGCCCAAGACCTCGACTTGACTCAAGTTAGTTCCAAACACAACACCTTACGTGAGAACCACACATAAGCATGTTGCAAAACCATAGTAACACGATATCATCCATGTTAACCAAAAATGCAACAAAGACTTAACAAATGAATAGTAAGCAATCTTTTCAGAGATGTAAAGCAATTATGATACATTGCAAATGAAAAGCAGAAGCACTGCGGTCAAGTTCGGGACCTTGCCAGAGCAACCCGGACCTTGAGCCAGAGCTAACAAAAGCTAGTAGAACCTAGCGCCAGAACTAACCAGAAATAGTCGGAACTAGTAAACCCAGAAGCCGAAGCTAGAAAAATCAACTTGGAGCTTAGCAAAAACATGCCAGAGCTATCAAAGACATGCCGGAGCTAAAGATAAAACTTCACCGGAGCTAACCAAAACTAGTCGGACCTTAATAAAAAGATGTTTTGGTGATATTCAAAACTTTTATCGTCAAAGCAAGTGTATTCACTACAAGCCAATGTATTCAGCACACATAGGTCTTACAATCTCCCCCTTCATGAATGCATTGGCAACACCATTTAAAATCCGAACATTGGCTTATTCACATAAAAGTTTTGAAGGCAATTTCTCCCCCTTTGTAAATAAAAAGTAAAATGAGAAGAAAATCCAAAAATTATCTCATATTATCTCTCCCCCTTTATTATCTCTCCTTATGCACATATTCTCTTTCTCTTCATGCTTATCTGTCCCCCTTTGACAATGTATTCAGCAAGTCATGAGCATATAAACAAATTATCTCTCTAACTTTAGTTGTTATGAGCATATTATAACATATACATATAAAAAAAGCTCATCCAAGTCATACTGTCAAGTACCTTACATTATCACATCAATGAAATACATAAAGTAGTGTAAGCCATGCTAGAGATCAAATGTAATTTTCAATTTAGCAAGTCATGATCTCACAAACTTAACTATTTCAAAACCTGAAAGCATGACACTAGTTGCTGCATTTTACTATTTTTCAAAGCATAAATTTAGATCATATGATATTTGTAAGAGATTATATGTGCATCTGCCTTATTCTAACCAACCAATCCAAGCCTATGTCATTTGACAATTAGAAGCTTAAGACATGGTTTTAGTCATACACAACTTCCTCCAAGTTCATATCTAAGTGCAATGATAAGCCATCTCAAAAGAAGAAGTATGATGCATGCATATTGTCTTGATCTTTTCTCAACTTATATTTGTTCACAAAAACTCAACATGTGAGTTGATTACTTGATTAATTCTTAATGATTAAAAGCACTTGTGAACATGTAACAAGTTCAAAACAGCAAGAAAATTCGACCATGACCAGTTTTAGTGTAAGTAATTATTCAAATTACTAGACATTGAAAAAACTACAAAATGTATAACACGAGTAGTGCAGTAAGAACTTTCAGCATGTAAAAGGAATCACAAAGTCATATATGTATGAAATACTATGCTCATATTATTTTAACTTCAGATTCACACATAGACTTCCCAAGTTTCAAAACTCCCCCTCAATTTAAGCCATGAGGATGCATAACCCCTATTTCACTACGAATGTAACAAAAATGAGTGAAATCCAAAGGTTTTGTAAAAATGTCAGCCAATTGTTGTTCGGTATCTACATGGTGAAGCACAATGTTTCCTTTTTCAACATTATCTCGGAGAAAGTGATACCTAATGTCAATGTGCTTAGTTCTAGAATCTTGCACGGGGTTTTTAGCAATGCAAATTGCAGTAGTGTTATCACAGAACAGTGGAACACTATCTAAATCAATCCCATAGTCCTTAAGTGTTTGAACAATCCAAAGAATTTGTGAGCAAGCACTTGCAGCAGCTACATATTCAGATTCGGCTGTGGATTGTGCAACTGAATTTTGTTTTCTAGAGGACCAAGCAACAAG
The DNA here is from genome assembly GCA_036927565.1 of Tuctoria greenei. NCBI lineage: Eukaryota > Viridiplantae > Streptophyta > Magnoliopsida > Poales > Poaceae > Tuctoria > Tuctoria greenei. Next base: position 120,511,051 of record JAYESD010000004.1, read on the forward strand.
AGAATTACCAAGAAAATGACAAGCACCGGGAGTACTTTTACTATCAATCCTACAACCCCCAAAATCAGCATCCGAACATGCTTTCAAAGTAATGGTTGAGGAAGAAGGAAGAAAAATTCCAAATTCCTGAGTTCCATGTAAGTACCTGAGAATCCTTTTGACGGCTTGACGATGTGAAGCACGAGGGGAGGCTTGAAACCGTGCACAAAGACATACGCTGAATTGTATGTCTGGTCTTGACACCGTGAGGTACAAAAGTGATCCGATCATGCTTCTATATTCTTTTTGATCCACGGGTTCACCATCTTCATCAAGTCCAAGTGTTGTTGCTGTTCCCATTGGTGTCCGAAGAGGCTTGCTTTTGTCCATGTGGAAGCGCCTTAGGAGATCTTTTGTATACTTCATTTGATGCACAAAGGTACCCTCCTTTGTTTGCTTGATTTGCAGCCCCAAAAAGTAAGTGAGTTCACCCACCATACTCATTTCAAATTCGGAACTCATCATTGCTGAAAACTTGGACAAAAGATCATGAGAAGCACAACCAAAGATAATATCATCCACATACACTTGAACGAATAACGAGTCATTGCCATGCTTAAGCACAAAAAGAGTTTTATCAACCTTGCCCATGGTAAACCCTTTTTAAAGTAAGAATATTTTTAACCTATCATACCATGCTCTAGGGGCTTGTTTGAGACCGTATAAGGCTTTGGACAGTTTGTAAACATGATTAGGAAAATCTGGATTTTCAAAACCCGGTGGTTGTTTGACATAAACCTCCTCATCTATGTAGCCATTAAGAAAAGCACTTTTAACATCCATTTGATATAGCTTAAAACCAATAGATGCAGCAAAAGCTAACAAAATTCTTATGGCTTCTAATCTAGCAATAGGAGCAAAAGTTTCATCAAAATCTAGACCTTCAACATGAGTGAAACCTTGAGCAACCAACCTAGACTTATTCCTAACCACAACCCCATCCTCACTTCGTTTATTTTTAAATACCCATTTAGTTCCAATTAAAGTGTGACCTTGAGGTGGAGGTACAAGTTTCCAAACATTATTTCTTTCAAAATTTTCTAACTCTTCTTGCATAGCAATAATCCAAGATTCATTAGTGAGTGTGTGTGATATATATTTGGGTTCAAATGAAGCAACAAAAGCAGAATGAGCATGAGAGTTTGGATCGCAAAACCTGGACCATGTAACTCGTTCGTGCAAGCTTCCAATAATTTGTTGTGGAGGATGAATTTTGAGAACCCGGAGGAGAGTGGACACTTCACAAGATTCTTCTTCTTCATGTTCATCACAAATCGATGAGCTTGTGACTTGAGGAGGATCTGGACCAGCAATGGTGGTCGTCGGTGCTGGCTGTGGATCAATATCAGGAGCTCGAACAATGTCATTAGCTGCTGAATTTTCGGGCAGCAGTTCCACTTCTTCCTCATCTTTAACGAAAATGCTCTCTCCCTGCGGATATGGATCTGGACCTGCAATGTTTGAACTAGTACCTGGGCTAGATTCATCGAAAGACACTTCACAAGTCTCCACAATTTTGTTAGTGTCAAGTAAAAGCACACGGTAGCCTCTAGTATGAGATGGATAACCAAGAAACATGCCATCAATGGATCTAGGTTCAAATTTATCAAGATTACCATGTTTCTTAACAAAGCATTTGCAACCAAAGACCCTGAAAGTGTGTAACACTAGGCCTATGTCCAAACCGGTGCTCATATGGTGTTTTACCTAGCTTAGCATGCAAGAAAACATGATTTGAGACATAACAAGCGGTTGCTAACGCATCAGCCCAAAATTTCCTAAGAGTTTGATATTCATCAAGCATAGTCCTAGCCATCTCAACTAAGGTTCTGTTCTTTCTTTCTACAACACCGCTTTGTTGAGGTACATATGGTGAAGAAAATTGATGATCTATTCCATTTACAGCACAAAAGTGATCAAAAGATTGATTTTTAAATTCAGTTCCGTTATCACTTCTAATTGCTTTTAATGATCTTGGGTGATCAATTGATAATCTAAGAAATAAAGTTCTAAAGTGACTAAAAACTACATTCTTAGACACCATAAAGTAAACCCAAGAGTATCTAGAATAATCATCAACAATAACAAGAACATACCATTTGCCTCTGAAGGATTGAACACGTGAAGGTCCTACAGTGTCAAGATGTAAAAGTTGACATGGTTCAGTTGTCATGATCCTTGTGAGAGGAGTATGTCAACCTGCAACCATCTTAGCATGTCTACAAGAAGAGCACACAATTTCTTTGTCCCCTTTAAGCTTAGGCAGCCTACGTATGCGATCAAGAGCACTAACACGCGTTAGGTGATCAAAGCCTACGTGACCAAGTCTACGATGCCAAAAATATAAGTCCTTTGAATCATTAGCAACTAGACACCTATGCTTAGAGGAAGACATATCAAAATCAGCTTTAAAAACTCCTCCAAACCGAGACATGTTAAAAATAAGCTCACAATTTGAACCTACAGCTTTGCAGCAGTTTTTATTGAAAATAATTTCCAGATTTTCATCTAGCAATTGTGAAACAGAAAGCAAGTTGTATTTCAAATTTTTGACAAGTGCCACATCCTTCAAAGTGTAGTGATCATTTACTATACCGAACCCTTAGCAATTATAGGAGTTGAAGAATTATCGGCAAAAGTAACATTCTCTACACGTGACACAAAAGAGAGGGAGGAGAACCAATCTTTGTTACCGGTCATGTGGAGTGAGCAACCTGAATCCAAAATCCAAATGTTCTCCTTCCTCAAACTTGTAACCTACATAGAAGCACAATACGTCGATGACTCAATACTGGGGTTAGTCAAAAGGCATTTAGGAATCCAGTACTGAGTCACGCGACGTGGAGCAGTAAAAACACGCGAAAGCTGAGACAAAACAGCAGGTTTATGAGTCAAAGTTTGATATTTTTTATTCTTAACTACTGACCTATAAGGTGTTAGTTTTGTAGCACAAAAATCAGTAGCTCCGGAGGCAAAAACAGAAGCTCCGGGGGTGAACTTTGAATGTTTTTGACTCAAAACAGCAGGTTGTACATTCGGTTCAATATGTGCAGCAAATTTTGCATGAAAGTTATGAGATCTAGCAACCATTCTTTCCCTTTTCTGTTGTTTAGCTAGTATATAACAAAAATCTATGACATGACCATATCTACCACAGTAGGTACAATGAAATTTAACTTTGTGTTCATGTCTAGATGAGGAAACAACATTTTTATTTGAAACCGAATGAGACAATACTCCTGCAGATTTGAAAACCAATTCTTTTTGTTTAGAAACTGTTTGAATCAAACCACTTCCTAATGACTTAACAATTTTAGGTGGATGTGCCTTAGCATGAGCATGAGAATCAAAACCTAAACCAGTTTTATCATTGCAAGACTTGGATGAATTCAGCAGCAAGTTTAGGTTCTTATTCCTATTACAAAACCGATCAAATGTCTTATGCATGTTATCAAGTTTATTGGACAGATCAAAACAATTTTCACATGAAGTTTTTCCTTTTAATTTGCAATTGGAACAATATTTAACTTCATGACAACATAAAGCATTGTTCAATATCGAGATTTCATTCATAACATCTTGCAGTTTCTTATCAAGATCATCACAACTAGAACAATGCAAATCAATTGTAGAACAAGAAGTATCTTTTAAGTTTCCAATATTATGTACAACAAGCTTTTTGTTCTTTTCAATTTCAAGTTCAAGTTTATCAAGTGTGGAGGTATGTGCACTTCTTAGGGAGGACAATTGTTCATATATTAAGTCACATGAGGAACAAGAATCATCACTAGGAATCAAGGATTTCAAACGATGAATTTAAGATTCTAGTGACTCAATTTTAACAGCATTGTCCCTAAGCTTTTTGTCCTTTTTCTTAACAATAATAGTGGCACGAGAAATAGCATCACACATTTCTTCGCAAGTAGGACATACCTCTTCATTGTCGCTGTTGTGTTCTACCTCCTCCATACTTGATCTTGACTTGCCCGCCATAAAGCACAAATTTGCCAAATCATCTTCATCATCATCACTTCCAATGTGCACGTCGCTTGAGCAAAGTTCCTAGAGTGCTGAGATAAAACTGTTCACCAGTTGGCGACCTGTAAAGCCCTTCTTTTTCTTCTTATCGTTTGTTGAGGAGTGCTTTATCCTTGATTGTTTTTCTTTCCGAGAGGTAGGACCTGAAAGGTTAGGACAATCTGTACGAAAGTGTCCTGTCTTACCATATTCGAAGCATCGTTGTGGTCCGGAGCTTCCTCTCCTTCTAGTTCTCACATTTTGCAATGCTTCTGAGAACCTTGTAGAGAGAAGTGCTAGCTCCTCCTCTGGAAACTCCTCAATCTGTTCAAGGGTTAGATAGGACAACAAAGCAAGTGTATCACAAGATGAAGATTGGCCAGAGCAAGGCATATCACGTTGAGAAACAAAAGCAATAGACTTGTTGGGGTTCTTATGTGATATTATGTCAATTTCATGAGTTTTTAGCTTGGAATATAGCACATCTAAAGTAAGTGTACTCATGACAGTAGATTCAAAAATAGATGTGACTTTCATCTACCAAATTGACATATCTAATGCACTTAGCAATTGCCTAGCATTTTCAGCATCTGAAAAATTTACATTCACGCTACGCAAGTTATTGAGAATTTTATTAAAGCGAGCAAAGAGGTCATCAATGGACTCACCGGGTTGCATCTCGAAGTACATGTATTCTTTCTTGAACATGTCCTGTCTTACCTCCTTTATCGTGTTGGATCCTTCGTGGTAGTCACAAAGTGCTTTCCACACATCGTATGCAGATCGGAGGTGCGCAAGACGGTCGAAGTCGCTTTGAGTTAATCCTTGTGTGATCAAGTTCCGAGCCTTGTTGTTGTTGTCGACATCTCTCAGATTTGTAGCTATAACTTGATCGTTTGATGGCACTTCGTAAGGCTTATATACCTTCTCCCATATTGCAAAGCGTTGTGCCTGGATGAAAGCCTCCATGCGTGCCTTCCAAACCTGAAAATCAATACCAGCAAACACACAAGGTTTGACGGAGTACTTCTCCATGAGGATTAGTCAAAAACACGTGCAATTCACAAAGATTAGAGCACCGTGGCTCTGATACTAATTATAGGATCGAAGAGCACATGAAAAGCTACCGGAGGGGGGGGTGAATGGTAGATTTAAAAATCTTACGCAGCAGAAACAATTAAACCTCAACCCCTTCGGCAGAAAAATGATCTGTTAAAGAAATCATGTGTGAGACTAATCTAAACGTTTTTCACCATCACAAAAGTGATAGAAATCAGAGAGAAATAATTCACGAACACAACACAATAAGAATCACTCAAATCCGTCGAGAAAAACTCAAGTTATGATCGAAAGATCAAACAAAGGTCAATCTGCCCTACCCGAGAAAAAAAACAGTTCTGGAACGCTGCAAAGAAACTCGTGTAGATCATAGAACACAAATCCAATGACCGTGAAATTTTGACAGATGATAGATAATCAAGTTTTAAAGACAACCCAAAAAGAATTATGTCAATTGGATCTGTAAAACTCGAGGTATGATAAAACCACCGACGAAAGGTAGTGCTGTCCGGAAACTCGATGAGTAAAACTTGTCTGGAACAAGTCGGAAGAACAAGGCACAAAAGTTACTTCAAACTACGAATTTTATTCAATAGAACACAAGAGGAACAGCCCTCAAAGTCGTGCACAATGAGCTCTGGGCTCCCTTGCTTATATAACCAGCTCGAAAGCCAACTCAACTCAGATCAGGAACCTAATCCTACTCTGTTCACGAATCCTAACTTTCCATAACTGCTTAGGATTCTTCTATACGCAGATAGAAGCAATCTTAAGACTTCCAAACACCTTAGGAATGTATCCCACATTCCTAAACAACTCAAATTCATGACCCACACGAAATCCTATCATAACCAACTCAAATCTTTCCATATTTGAGTCAAACCCGACTCAGCCGTAGGCTAAGTCCATAACCTAGTCGGTTGGACCTTTCCGACCAACTCTTTACGTCCACATCTCTTCATCACATCTCGGAACCATGTAGACACATCCATGCACTTCTTGCACACGTGCAAACATCTTCCTATGACGTCCATGATACCTTCACATGCATTGTTCTTGATTCAATCATGCTGCGCAACCTCCTGATCAGCTCAACCACAATTCCTCCTGAATTTGGTTGTTGGAACCTCATCTCCTCCCTGAGACTTGTCCAATGGATCCCATCACCAGCCATGTCTTGAACTCAAGCAACACCTGCACATGAATAAACAACCAATCCATACGAGCCCAAGTCCTCGACTTGACTCAAGTTAGTTCCAAACACAACACCTTACGTGAGCACCTCACATAAGCATGTTGCAAAACCACAGTAACATGATATCATCCATGTTAACCAAAAACGCACCAAAGACTTAGCAAATGAATACTAAGCAATCTTTCCAGAGATGTAAATCAAGTATGAAACATTGCAAATGAAAAGCAGAAGCACTGCGGTCAAGTTCCAAACCTTGCCAGAGCAACCCGGACCTTGAGCCGGAGCTAACAAAAGCTAGTAGAAACTAGCGCCGGAACTAACCAGAACTAGTCGGAACTAGTAAACCCAAAAGCCTGAGCTAGAAAAATCAACTCGGAACTTAGCTAAAACATGCCAGAGCTATCAAAGAAATGCCAGAGCTAAAGACAACTTCACCGGAGCTAACCAAAACTAGTCGGACCTTAATAAAAAGATGTTTTGGTGATATTCAAAACTTCTATTGTCAAAGCAAGTGTATTCACTACAAGACAATGTATTCAGCACACAAAGGTCTTACATCGTTAATGAAGTCATTGATCCAAAGAATTTTCATTAAGGTATACATTCATCTTCATTGTTTATGTCCAATACAGAAGTAATGTATTTGTTTGGACTATAAATGTATAATAAATTCTTATTTGCAAACCCTAGAAACTGCAGGAACTGTGGTTGACATTAGCATTTGCCATCCAACTGAGTTTGATTTCTACCTCTGCAGCCTTGCTGGAATCAAGGTACCTATGCGATAATTGGTATTTCTCTCACGAGTTTTTGATATCAGGCTATAAAAGCATCAGTGGAATGTAAATTGTTTGTTTTTTAGGGGACAAGCACATGAGCTCAGTACCATGCCCTTTACCATGAGAACAATTTCTCTGTTGATGCCTTGCAGATGCTCACCAACTGCATGTGCTACAAGTAAGCTATGTTCTCCATTCACTAACAGTTCTTGTGTTTATTATAATTGTATACCAATTTGTTATTGTGTTTATTACAGTTGAATTTTAGGATGTCTCAGTTGGAGCATTAGAGGCTATGAAGGCTCATCGTCAATGAAGTCATTTATGGGGAGAATTTTCATTACGGTATACAGGATTAGATGATGACAGTTACGTTGTGTGTAATTAGTTACATTGTAATTAGGATGAACAGTCTTTGTTGTGTAATTAGTATACTTGATAACCACAATTGACACTTTGGTAATATTTGATTGGTCATTATAATTTAACACGTTATAATTTTGGCTATACATATGTTCATGAACAGTATGTTGCTGACACTGGTAATACGGCTGCCAAATCCTGGCTAGCTCCTAATAGTAGTGTCTGTAAACAATCCACGGCGAGTTGTAGCATAGAGCGTCTCGGATAACCTGCATAAAGGAGACAAGCTTCAATAAAGCACGTCTCATATAAGTTAATGAATCTACGACGCGCTACATAATAGAGCGTCTCGAATAGTCAATATATTTGCGACGTGCTTTGTAAGGCATGTCACGCTTGTAAGATGGTGGGCGATGCGCGCCAGCGGTGTCTCCAATGACACCATAAAGGTCGTCTCTTATGACAAAAAAAAGGAGATGTGCTTCTTTTGAGCGTGTCTCACACCTAGTTCAATCGGCGACGCACCTTGAAGCCCGTCTCTGATGCCATCGTAATGCGAGACGCGATACAGAGACGCACAGTTTGTTCGTCTTGCTTCTTCATTTGGGCCCGCCTCGTATGATCCTTTATTACATAGTGAGACACGGCCGAACTCCGCATTATCACCATTAGACTCCCAATCCTGACCTGTAGCTGTTGATGGGGGAATTGCAAGAGTGAGTACATGTCGTACTAAGAAAGTGTGGAAAGTATCACATGTAGCTGATTCAAATGATGACCATAATAAGGGCTAAGTGCTGAAAAGTATATTAAAATATTTGAAAAGCAACATATTATATGATGTGAAGTAAATCCATCATAAACCTTGTAGTCATCATAATACCAGTCCATATTTTATTACCATCATTCATATTCCAACTTTCTCATTACCATTAACCATATCCATTACCATAAACCATAATATCATTTCATAACCAGTACCAAACCATTCCAAATCCCAAGTTTCCCTCTAATCATGTGAGGGTCCAGGTTATACATGATCGGGAGCACGACTATCATGATAGTTTTAGACACACTCTGCAGAGGTTGTACCATTTTACCCACGTGTTTGTGATTTCATCACCTTTCAGCGACTGAGGAATCTCAATTATGCCGTCTCACACTTTCGTTGGTGTGTGGCCAAGAGATCACAAAATAGCTTTTACCAAGGGACTACTAGCATGTACGAACCCATTGAGGTTTCACCGGTGGCGATGTCTCAACTGAGCACATCTTCAACCAAGGGCCCCCTCTTGTGCCGTTCGGATCCTAGGGAGTCCCGCCAACCATATCCAAACCCAATCCGACTCCCCTTCCCCGGTGCGCCAAATGATCCATGCAATACTAGCAATACCCTAATTAATCAGCTATGCCGCACCCATACTTGGCCTCATGGTGGCACTGTTGTCCTGGCTTATTCTCGCATGAACCGGTCCTTAGATCTAAAGCAAGCAAACCACCATAGCATCCAACCAAATACACATACCATGCTTGCTTAGATCACCCATTACCGTATCACATTGACCTGTTCATATTAACCATAATCTCATTAATGCATAATTAAATAGTATAGTTGTTTTCTCATCCCAAATAATTAATCGAAGCAAAAAGGTAAAAGTCATTCCCGACTCTCTACCATGTATTCTAGGTGACAAGGATTGTTAAACAAAGCTAGTAAACTTCCTATCATAGGATTTCCCATCAAATTGACACAAGCATGCAGTTTTGAAAACAAAACATTTATTGTCGAAATAGGATCAATATGTTCGAGGACACCTGCCTTGCTCTTGAGCTTGGTTGGGATCAAAGACTTCAAATTCCTGGTGTTGGAGGTCCTCCACAGCACTCTCTAGCACAAATCCGTCTAAACCGCGCAATAAACATAAAAGACAAGAATCACAATCAATAAGTGAACATGATATGATATGCATGATTAATGCAATTGTGGAGTAAAATTTTTTAATAGGTTGCTTTTAATGTTTACTAATCAATTACAATGGTTATTAACAAGTCTACAAAGGTTTGGAGTTGATTCGAATCAATTTAGAATTAATTCAGCAGGAAACATACAACAAAATTTGACTAGTTCGCTTGGGACCGGACTAGTCCGCCCCTCGCAGGAACAATGAACTAGGGTTTTCTAGATCGACATGAATTTTGAGCAACGGGGTCTAATTCAAGTAAGAAAAAGGGAGTATAAGGTATATCAGGTGTTTAGAACTCCAATGAATCAAGGGCTTTGGAGGCAACACTTGGATCTTGATGATCTACAGTTGATGAAGAAAAGTTGATGGTGAATCATTGATGAAGAACAAAAACTTGATGGAGATCTTATCCTCTTTCGTTTCCTCTTCTTCTTCTTCTTCTTTCTCGGGATCTCCTTCTCCCTCCTTAATGGTGGCTCTTCACGAACTAGGGTTTGTGGTCTTTAAATTGAGGCAAAAAGATGCAAAGTTAAGGGGTGGGGTTCCTTATATAGAGATGGAGGGCTAGGGTTTGATAGATTTCGAGTTTCGGGTGGGTGGAGGACAGTGTGGGGTCCCCCATGGGCTCCAAAAGAGTTAGACATGACGTCCTTAGGCCCACTTAAGGTAAATCCCAAAAATACATCGTGGAACAAAAGATCAACTCAGAATCACGATCACCAGACAGGTCCGCAAGAGGCCGGACTAGTCTAAAGTTAGTCAGGGAGATATCGGACAAGTCCGGTCTAAATCGGACAAGTACAAACTTGGTCAGAGGAAAATCAGACAAGTCTGGCCAAAACCGGACAAGTCCAATTTTAGTTAGAGGGAAAACGGACAAGTCCGGGGACTTGGCAAAATTTTCAAGGAATTGGGATACCGGGCTAGTCCGCAATGGACCAGACAAGTCTGAAATTGTACAGAGACGAAAACCCAGAATAGTTCGCACTAAAAATGACATGTCCGAGCGAGATCGGAGAAAAATCGGACTAGTCCGCACCAAAATCAGACTAGTCCGCACTTCCCAAAATTCTTAAGTGCTGTTTTGCTTCTAATTCATTTTAAACTCATTCCTTTTTATGTTGCTTAATATTAAACATGTATATGAACTTATGAAATGCATGATGCATGAAAATGAGGGTGTTACACTGAAGCAAGGAGAGCAAACAAGAAACAACGAGAGGCACACAACTCAGCTGTTGTAGAGGTTGCCCCAAGAAAGAAGAGACTTGTGACCATGGGCGAGAGAAAGCAAAAACTCAAGAAGCTAGAAGATCAAAGGACAAGGTCAAGGCACCTATTGAGGAGGCATCCAAGAAAAAGGCTACTTTAGTTAAGAAGCCTGCTAGCAAGGCTAAAAAGTAGCCCTCTCAACCCATAGGTCCTTTAAGAATGTCTTCTCCTTCAAGAATCCCTAATCGCTAAGCTGCTTTCGAAGCTAACATTTTCAAAGGCAAAGGGGCTGAGAAGGCAAGGAAACTGAGGATGGTCAATGTGTATCAATGGGAAAGGAGCAGCGCAGACCCTCATTTTTTGTGTGACTTCCATTGTGACTATTATCGGACCGTCTACATGACGAAGCAAACCCCGGTGACAAATGTCCAATGGATTGTGTCGATACCCTATAGACTGGGTACCCCACATACAAAGAAGACAAGAGTTGGGTTCCACCTCCCAAGAGGGGAAGTACCCAGAAGCTACCACGTGTCTCGTAACTCTGGACCTGCCTCCCTACTAAGGGTGGTTGTGGTGCTGCCACGTGTCTCGCAGCTCCGGACCTGCTTCCCTACTAAGGGTGGCTCCAGTGCTGTCATGTCCTGCAGCTCTTGACCTGCCTCCCTACTAAGGGTGGCTCCGGTGCTGTCATGTGTCTTGTAGCTCCGGACTTGCATCTCTGCCAAGGGTGGCTCCGGTGCTGCCACGTGCTCCACAGCTCCGGAACTCCGGTGCTGCCATGTGTCTCGCAGCTCCGGACCTGCCTCCCAACAAAGGGTAGCTCCAGTGCTGCCACATGTCTCGTAGCTTCGGACCTGCATCCATACCAAGGGTGGCTCCGGTGCTGCCACATGCTCTGCAGCTCTGGACCTTCGGTGCTGCCATGCAACCCGCGGCTCTGGACCTAACCTGCCTGCTGAGGAGAGGTCCGGTGCTGCCACATGTCCCGTGGCTTCGGACCCAGCCTCCCCGCTAAGGAAAGTCCAGTGCTGCCACGCGTCCCTCGGATCATGAAGACGATGTGTGCACTCAAGAAAGTATTAGTGCGTCCTCAAGAACGCGGCTTCAAGACACCATTAATGTGTCATTAAGACACATTAATACACCATGAAGACCCATCAAGTCCATTAATGTGTCATCAGGACATGTTAGTGCAGCATCAAGTGCCATTGATGTGTCATTAAGGCATGTTAATACACTTTTATGACTAAACTCGGGGCCACCTGTTGGGCCCTGTTCATAATGTAACCTACCGGACCTTCACCTATAAAAGGACCAGGCAGCCACGACAGAAAAGAGAGCTCTCTCACACCTCCCTCATACAATACAACAAAACCCCCATGGATGTAGGGTATTACGCCTTCGGGTGGCTTGAACCACGTAAAAACTCTCCGTTTTCATCTAGCTTGTAGTTCCATGAAATCCGCCCCTCCAGAAAAGAACCTCCGCAGGTTGCTCCTTAGTAGGTCCGAGAGAAGTGTCGTAGCAACACTTCGACATTTTGGTGCACCAGCTAGGGGGCACATTTTTGGATCGACGAGCCTCACCTTGATAGTGAGTCTTCATTCCATCGTCGGATCTTCTTGACCCTCACGCCATGAACGGAGCAGGCACCACTTCCCGCTCCATAGAGGGTTGACCTGACGGACACACACTCCGTGTTCCGGTGGCTACTGCTGTCACCACACGACAGCTTTCTACTGCCGCTGCCACCAATGGGAGGTCCTAAGTGTACATCCTGCTTAGCCTGATCTTGCACTCTAAGCAAGTGCCCCGTCACCCTAAGCCAATACACTTTGCCTCATGGCTATTTCCGCCACCACGCGACGACTACCTACAACTATGGCAACAATGACGCCACCAGGTACCTGTGACGTATCCAGTCTCCTTGGTTATTTTCATTTTTGGAGTTCCATGGCGCTGAACGGCACTCCCATGAAAAGCTAATGCCAATAGAGGGTCCATGGTGCGCTGTCTGCTTAGCCTGGTCCTACATTCTAAGTATGCATACTCTACCTTTCTTGAAGCTGAATGCTGGAGGTCCGGAGTGTGCTACCTGCTTAGCCTGGTCCTGCATTCTAAGTATGCACACTCTACCTTTCTCATGCTGATGCTGAGTAATGGGGGCTAAACATCCCCAGGAAGACCAATGTTTGTGGGAGGTCAAGAGTGTGCGACCTGCTTAGACTGGTCTTGCACCCAAAGTCGTTCCCTGTGACCGTAAGGCAACACACTCTTCCTCCCCATCACTGTGGTTCAGTACCGGGGACTGAAAGACACATGCTTCTGAATAAAGCAATAATTAAAATCTGGATACTGTCACCATTTTCACATAATTATGCTTAAATATTATGAATATTATTCCCTTTGTCGCTCTGTTACATCTTTCTTTTGCCCACAGTGGGAGTTGTGCTATCCTGCTGCAGACGGATAGCCTGTAGTACCTGTGATGTGTTTGGATTTTTCTGGTAGTTTTCTCATTTGGGATCTCGTGCCCGCTGAATGGTTTACTCGCCTGAATACCAACGCCAATGACAGGTCTGGAGTCGGCTAAAGACTTAGCCTGGTCCAGCACCCTACGTACGCCACTCTACCTATTTTGGTGTTGCATCATAGTAAGGCGGGTGCGGACAGCACACGTTCCTGGGTCAGGCAGCAACCAATACTTGAATACTACAGCATAGAATTACTCAGGCCCCTTAGCCCGACTAAAAACCATAAGCCACAACAAAATTAAGGGCAGGAAGATTGTAACCAATGAGCACTATCACTCTTTCTGTTGTCACTCTTGTGTAGGATTTCACCCTTCTTCGAGCTCTCCCATCGGACCTCAACCTCCAGCACTGACACCTTCCAAGGGAGCCCGCCGTCGACGTTAATAATGGTGGCCCCACCTTCGGGATCATCGCCTCTCCCGAGGTGGGCCCAGAGGCAACTGTCGATACCTTGCAGACCGGGTACCTTCGCATACAAGGAAGACAAGACGTTGGGTTCCACCTCCCAAGAGGGGAAGTACTCAGAAGCTACCACGTGTCCCGCAGATCCGGACCTGCCTCCCTACTAAGGGTGGCTCCAGTGCTGCCACGTGTCCCGCAACTCTGGACCTGCCTCCCTACTAAGGGTGGCTCCGGTGCTGCCACGTGTCCTGCAGCTCCGGACTGGCCTCCCTACTAAGGGTGGCTCCGGTGCTGCCTCGTGTCTCGTAGCTCCGGACCTGCATGCCATCCAAGGGTGGCTCCGGTGCTGCCATGTGCTCCGTAGCTCTGGACCTCTGGTGCTGCCACGTGTCCCACAGCTCCGAAACTGCATCCCTACTAAGGGTGGCTCCAGTGCTGCCACTTGTACCGTAGCTCCGGACCTGCATCCCTACCAAAGGTGGATCTAGTGCTGCCACGTGCTCCTCAACTCCAACCCTTTGGTGCTGCCATGCAACCAGCGGCTCTGGACCTAACCTGCCCGCTGAGGAGAGGTCCGGTGTTGCCATGCGTCTCGCGGCTGCGGACCCAGCCTCCACGCTAAGGAAAGGTCCGGTGCTACCATGTGTCCCGTGCATCATGAAGACGACGTGTGCACTCAAGAAAGCATTAGTGCGTCATCAATAACGCGGCTTGAAGACACCATTAATGTGTCATCAAGACACATTAATACACCATGAAGACCCATCAAGGCCATTAACGTGTCATCGGGACATGTTAGTGCAGCATCAAGCACCATTAATGTGTCATTAAGGCATGCTAATACACGTTTATGACCAATTAACCCGGGACAACCTGTTGGGCCCTGATCATAATGTAACCTGTCGACACTTCACCTATAAAAGGACCAGGCAGCCACGACAGAAAAGAGAGCTCACTCACACCTCGCTCATACAATACAACACAACCCCCGTGGATGTAGGTTATTACGCCTTCCGGCGGCCCGAACCACGTAAAAATGCTCTATGTTCATCTAGCTCATAGTTCCAAGAAATTCGCCCCTCCAAAAAAGAACCTCTGCGGGCTGCTCCTTAGCAGGTTTAGGGGAAGTGTCGTAGCAACACTTCGACAAATTGATTGGGACTACACGGAACAGAACGATCACTTGGCCTTCAATGCCGATATTGAAGCCATAGAGTGCCATGGATTGAAGGAGCTTACGGCTTTTCGATATGATTGGAATGTTGATGTCATTGCACAATTCTAAGCCACCGTCTACTTTCACATTGATGGAGATCGGAGGATGATCTGAATGACTCATGGAGAGCAATACACCACTACTTATTGGGAGTTTGCTCAGATTCTTGACTTGGAAGATCAACTTGATAATGAGATTATCATTTCCATCCTCAAGGCAGTTGATCGCGATACCTTGGATTACATGTATCCAAGTCATGCAATGTATGTGGCTGGGCACATTCGCAACATCAAGCCCTTCTATAGTGTCCTCAACAGTGTGCTCCGGAAGACAATTTCCCCCAAAGATGGAGATGCGGGCATCATTCAAGGAAATTTGAGGCACTTAATGGTGCTCATTGATGGAGATGTCTGATTCAACGTGGTTGACTACATCTTTGATGACATCTTCAACATCTCTCACACACCAAACAGATCATGTGGCTATGCTCCTTATATCATGTTCATGATCGAGAATGTGTCCGGGCTAACTATCAAGAAGAACATTATTTATAGAAGATTGCGTCTTCAGATACCTCCTCCAGAGCCACCTGCACCTAGAAGGAAGAATGCGGATCCTCCTGCCTCATCCTCTCACATCATAGCTTCTCACCTCCTCCTACTTCTCCATCACAATCCGGAAGTGGTTTCTTCAAGTGCTTAAAGGCTATTTTCACCTCTTGTCAGAAGGTGGAAGTTCGGCAACATCGCATGGAGTGTCCCCAAGAGAAGTATCTCAAGGCGATGTGTGACAAGCTTGAAGTTCCCATGTCTCCCGCCATGGAGAGTGATGGAGGGATGACTCCATTCCCAAAGTTCACCTCCGAAGAAATTTCTCAATTTGGTGATGTTAGCACCTCCACGGTGTCTCCATCCGAAGAAGAAGGTGATGCCGATGATGTGGAGACCATGGAGAGCGATAGTGAGTGGGAACAAAGCAGAGATGATGATGACGACAATGATGAAGAGTAGATCTTAGGGCTCTCCTTCTCTCTTTTCCTTTTTGGTGTCTTGATGCCAAAGGGGGCGACATTGGAAGGGGCACTTAGAGTTTTAATGGTCGTTGTTTATTTTGATCCTCTATGGACATGTATTATTTTTAAAACTCTCGGATTTCAATTTGTGTAAGACTTAATCTATGTTTCACATGTACTATGCTTAATTGTGATGTTATGCTTGAATTGACTTATTTATCACACATATTTATTGTCTTATCACGATTTATGAGCACATCACTTAGGCACCCCACCATAACATGTATATGTATGCTAACTCTCTCAATTTCTTGATTCTTAATGCATACATTGAGGGGGGGTTACCTATACACATACATGTTATGCAAACTAATTATTATCCTTTTTGTTGAAACTTAATGTGTTGTCATCAATCACCAAAAAGGGGAGAGATTGAAAGTGCATCTAGGCATCCCCGTGGGTTTTGGATGATTAATGACGACAATTAAGAGACTAATGAGCTGAGTTGATCTTAAGAACAGGTGTGATGATTGAAATGAAAAAAAATCCCTAAAAAGGAAAAGGTTGAAACAGGCGTTGAAGACTCAAGCATAGAAATTAGGGTTTGTATTGTGTTGAGTTTAGACTAGCTGTATCAAGTGTGAGGATGGTTGTATCATGTGCACGGAAATTATCCAAGAGGGCTCAAAGTGGTGGTTGAGAGAAATACCTAAGTGAGAAGCCCATTTGAGAGAAAACCCCCAGTGACCGAACTTGTCTGGGCTTTAGGCCGGACTAGTCCGGGGTAGCAAATTTAGTCCGTTTTGGGTCGATCTAAACGTCTCTGGTTGAGTTCGGACTTGTCCGTATAGGTACGGACTAGTCCATTCTTCCCTTAGTGAGCAGATTTGGAGCTAAGTCCTAGGAGGCCAGACTTGTCCCACAGTGGTAAGACTAGTCTGGACCCCCAGAGTAGTCCGTTCTGGGATGGACCAAAGCATTCTGTTTGAGTTCGAAATTGTTTGTTGAGGTACGGACTAGTCCGTTTGAGACTTAGTGTGAGATCCCAAGAAAATTCCTAGGAGGTCGGCTTCTTCGCCCGAAGGGTTGGACATGTTCGGGCCAACCTAGTTTAGTCTGTTTTCAGCCGGACTAAAGTTTTATGTCCTACTTCGGACTAGTCCATTTTTGGGTGGACTAGTTCGGGTTGCCATGACCGTTTGAAATTCAAATGTTTGGCGGGACATCACCAGTTTTGTCGATCAGTGACGTAAAATTGTCGGTGGTCCCAAGAGGCCGGACTAGTCCGTGGTACAGGACCGAACTAGTCCGGGTTTGGGCTTTTTGCAATAGCTAGCTATCGGGACCCCTATAAAAAGGGGACCCCCTGCCCCTATTTGACAACTCTGGAACCCTAGCGCCACCACAATAGTCCATGAGCCTTCCAAAGCCTTCTACTCATCATACTTGCCCTCTAAGATAAAATCTTGAAGATATTAGGATTTGGGAAGGAGAGTGAAGGAAGATCATCGTGCTTTGGCTCTCGGTTTAATCTCTTGCACTTGGTGTTGTGTTTTGTTGCTTGTGTGAGTTGAGCTTCGTGTGCTCCTTGCTGTATTGATTCGTGGGAGCCTCAACTTATGAGAAGCCCCAAGAAACTCGGTGATTACCCTTTTATATAGTGCAAACCAAGCCGACCATTGTAGTGGCTTGGTAAGAAGATGGTCAGATGAGACCCGGTCCTTGTGTGTACTTCTCAACGTGGATATAGGCTTATTTGTGGAGCTCAACCACGGGATAAATTGTGTCTCTCTTGATGCTTTACTTTTTGTAATCACTAGAATTGATCTTAGGGTTCATATTGCTCTTCATATTGTTCATCGTTGAAATCTTGCAACCTAATTGCTTACACATGTTAATCTAAGTTGTACTAAGTTGATAAACATTGCATATACCTTTGGTGAACCTAAATTTTGCAAACAACTTGTACAAATCAATTTTTTAGATTTTCACCCTGTGCTGAGCGGACTAGTCTGGCCCTATCCAGACAAATCCAGCCTCAGTAATTTAATCTCGTTTGATTAAGCCATTTCGGGTCATATTGCCTATTCACCCCCCCCCCCCCCCTTAGGCGACATTCATGGACGTGCACTTGAATCTCCACCATGGCTTGAGCTTGCAACCTCCTTCCTCTTCCAAAACAACCTCTTCATTGCTTTCATGGCCACAACAAACAAGAACACAACAAAGCAAAAACACAAAAGAGGTGATGTTAGTAAAAGCCAAACCCCCGACGAATTTTCCCTTGAAGAGCTTGAGAGCAAATTGCAAATGCAAACAAAAGAAATCTTTTATGGTTGGATTTTGAGCAAGAGCACTTAAATGAAGAGCAAGAAAAACAATGTCAGTAAGAGTGACTTTGGGAAGGTGTGAAATGAGGTGAAGTGCAAAGAGGAGTGCTCTTCACAGCCACCATTTATATTGTACACTCCCCAATGGTCACAAGGGAATCAATGTATCTGTTGGAGGAGAGAGAGCCAAAATGGCCCATTCCCCATGTTGGCCTCACAGGGGGGTCGGTCGCACTGACAAGTGGGCCCCCTATTCTCCCTTTTGGCAGGTGCCTCCCCAATGGATATGGAATTAGCACGTTGGTGAATTACTACTTTCGCAACTCAGAAAAATTGTTTTCCCAGTAAAAACTCTTTTTAAAAACACACAATTTCTTATTGAATAAAAAAGAAATAAAAATGTTAATTGAGAATAGAAGATTCTTGACTTGCTAAAAAAAACCAAATATGCAGTGGGGAAAATCAAACTAAATGGGGAAAACCAAATCAAGAGAAAAGAAAAATAAAGAAAGGATAACTACCAATTTAACCTATTGGCTAGGTCTCACCACCGTTTGATGAGACGGACATTCCTTCTGCTTCATTTCTTGACATCCAGGCCCAAAGGGATGGTCTTTGACGAGTTGTCTTGCTTTTTCCGCCATTCCTTCTTTGGCGGCGTTGTGTACTTGGGCCTTTGCGGAGGCCCGGACTTCTCTGTCTTCTTGGGGTGTCACCGTGGACAATAAGACGGGTTCTCCGCATAGATCAAACTCCTCATGAATGCAATGAGCGGGTCCACCTTTGGAGGTGTGATTTCTACCTCTTGAAATGTGTTTGACATTCGCCCCATACTTGACATGAATTGAGCATTGCTCCAACTTTGGGCGAAAGTTAAACTTCTCCTCCTTACCATTGATATTGAAGTGGATTTCTCCTGCTCCCACATGTATGCGAGCCTTCACATTGCTAAGGAATGGTCGCCCAAGAATGAGCGACGTATCCTTCTTGACCTCCATGTCGAGTACCACAAAATCCACGGGTATGAAGCAATTCCTAATTTTCACAGGAACATCTTCAACAATAGCCGCCGGATAATGGAGTGAAGAATTAGCCAGTTGGAGCTGGATTGGTGTTGGAGTAAGCTCCGTGAAGTTCCGCTGGTCGAAAACCACCTTGGCATCACACTCACACTTGCTCCAAGGCCACAAAGGGCCTTTTCAAAGTGGTGAGACCCAATTGAGCATGATATTGTAGGACATCCAGGGTCTTCAGCCAGTTTCCGCCCTGTAGAGAAATCATGTTGACATTTTCCACGAGAGGTTCGAGCTGTCTTGGCATCTTGCCATTCTCCACTAGAGGAATAGCAGTTGCCAGTTGAGCCAACAGAGTTTCCAACAACTTGTTGAAGCTCAATTGATTCTTGAAGGCTGAGGATAGTCCTTTAATCTTGGCATTAATGCTCTCTAGGGTCTTGTCATTAGCTGACAATTTCTTGGATAGAGCATCATTGATCTTCAGCTGGCTAATGGCAACATCTCTCAAGTTGGGTTGATTTCAATTGTTGCCATTGTTTATGTACCCTCCTTGAAAGAATAGGCGTGGTTGGCCCCACCCTTGACATCCTGGATGATAGCCATTGTTGTTTCCATTGTTGGCTACATATAGGCATCCTCACGAGTTTTTAGGCAGTCATCGCCCAAATGTCTCATGTTGCCATAGAATTCACATGTGATGTGAGAGTCTAGGGCATAAGCATTGCTACACACCTCACCATTGCCTTGTCCATCAATCTTCTTCATAAGGAGGTCCAATTTGGCAGCGATCATGTCACCTCCTTCAAGGTGTGCATGTCTCGCTGGCGGGTATGGAGACGCTCGTCGATCCAACCCATGTTTGACATCATCTTCTAAATCAAATCTTTGTCTTTGGGCAACATCAATGAGAAGAAGGCACCTCCAGCAGCAGCATCAACATGATCAAGCGCGGAAGGGACCAGCCCGTTGTAGAAGTTTTGGATAATAAGCCAATCATCCATCCCATTTGGGGATAGGCCAGGATGTACTCCTGAAGCCTTTCCCAAGCCACAGGAATAGACTCCTTGGCAACTTGCTGGAAGCTGGAAATTCTTCCACGTGGGGCATTGATCTTGCCCAACAGAAACAATTTGACGACGAATGTCGTAGAACACTTCTCCCAAGTGTCTACAGCACTTTGCTTCGCGTAGAACCACTACTTCGCTGTCGCAAGAAGAGAGAACGGAAACAACCTAAGATTGATAGCATCAGGAGATACATCCTTGATGTTAAAAGTGCTGCAAATCTTAAGGAACTGTTACAGGTGAGCACTTCGAACCTTCTTAGCCTTCCCAAAAATGGGTTGGCTTGCACCATAGTGATCATACCAGTCTTGATTTTGAGGTTTACGTCCCCCGTGTTAACAATGGGGTCAACAGGTATATTATTAGCAAAGGGAGCCGAAAACTAACAAAGGGTATTTTGGGCCATTGGCATTTTGGTAATTGGTGCAGTTGTGCTGGCTTTCTTTGCTGCTCGAAGCTTCTGAGAAGTAACGACACGAGGTCGATCTCTTAGAAGGGATTCAGGATCTTCAACAAAGTTTTTCTGGCAAGCGGAAACCAGACATATACTACCCTATTTTCACATAGAATGCGAAAACAAGAAGGGTTATCCTACTAAAACCTACCCAGGGTCCTATCCTATTCACTCAATCATGCAATACTTCGACTTCCTTCCCTGGCAACAATGCCAGAAATGCTTGTTCATATTTCCTATGCACTACTAACAATTCATTGTTAGCAAGGGTGCCAGAACTGCTTGTTAATAGTTTTTTAAATCAAAAATGTAAATCCACGAGCGCACAAAATCTATCGATGTAGCATTTTACCTTTTAGAGTATTCCCAAAGGGTGTCATTTATATTCTCCCAAAGGAAGGCTAGGTGGAAGCAAAGCAATCATCAAATGGAGAGGCTAGGTTGGTCTAGGTAAGGTTCTAGCAAGGATGGGTAATTGATAGTTTAGAGGTAGTGTGACACACACAAGAGCATTCTATCCTAAAGCGGTAAATGAGGTGAAGAGGGACTAGGCTAAGAGTTAGGTAGATACTCCTATTGTGCTTCTAAGGTACATATACATAGGATAAGTTAGTTACTAATGATTATATTAACTATGAGTTCACATGATAAGTGGATTAACACACCGGGCATGGGTTTACCCCTAGCAACACTAGGACGACTCCAGCCAAGAGCATGTGGCATAGCTGAACGTGGAGGATTACTAAGAATAGATAGGGTTCCACCACCTATTGCCTACCTCTTCAATCTGTGGGTCTACGAGACATTCAAATCTATCATATCACCATGCTAGCATATTAAGGAATTACCTTAAGAGCCTAGGCACAAGGCATCCTAAGTCGATGAAATAAATCATCATTGATCAAATGTTAATTCATAGCATAAGTGATTCATATTAACATAATGATGTCATAGCTAACTAGACTATAGTGGGGGTTTGTAGTGTTTATGATTATATAATGAGAATGATATAGTATAATCATAAATATTAATACTACTCCTACCACCTATATGGAATCCACAATCAAACAAGAAATGCTTCATTCAAGTATATGAACAATAGAACACTAAAGATAACAACTTTAAGAACAAAGTCACAAATACAAATAGGAATATCAGAGTCATACCTTTCCCAATTAGGAATTGAGAAGAGACTCCTTCTACTCCTCTCCTACTCGGATTATGGACTAGAGGCTCTCCTCTCTACAGCTTAAACTCCTCTAAACCTATGGAGAATAGTGTATACAATGGATGAATACTCAAGTGGTGTGTGCGTGTGAAGTGAGAGTAGGGGGTCCTATTTATAGGTGAAGAAGGGTCGGTTCCCTCGTTAATACGAGGTCCTATTTATTGGCTGGAATGGTATTTTATAGGATAGCTTCCCTTCTTTTACCTTATTTCCTGCAATAATTCTCATGCATGCACTATTTCTCTAAGGACAAGTGGAAATAGGTTAAATAAAAAAGTGATGTGTGCAAGAAATGACAATTCTTTCACATAATTGAGTTAAATTGACGAGTGAAATTGGTATATAATAGCCATCAACAATGAGCTTAGTAAACCATATTTATGGAGTTTCTCAATGTGTTTCTCGTTTATATTACCTAATACTATCTGCACCAGCACCCTCTAAAACATACTCTATACACTATTCTCCTTCTACTTTTACAGTACATACTCTAAATTATACTGCGAAATAGTGTATCTAGTATGCTTTAGAGTGTGCCACTGCGGACGGTCTAAGCAACAATGCCAAAAAAAGTGGGATTTAGATCATTTTGTCGAGCCCTTTCTATATTAATGTTACAGACTTTTTATCCTCAAGATCAAGAACATATAATCCATTCACTAATGGACACTAAGCATAGAAAATATTATTATAATAAATAGAACAACATTTGTTCTTTATTACAATCTCATAACCATCAACTTCTTCCAAACATGAAGAAGAGATAATATTCTTGCTCAAAGTAGGAATGCAATACCAATTTTTCAATTCCTAAACTAATTCTGAAGGTAACGACAAGTCGTAAGTCTCGACAGCTATGACTACAACTTTTGCTCCATTCCTGACACAAACATCCAACTCGTGTTTATCAAATCTTCTAATCTCACCTAGACCCTGCAACAATTTGAAAGTGTGAATCATTGATCCAGTATCAAATACCCATGATTCACTAGAAGATGTAGCAATATTAATTTCTATAACATTTATACCTGAAGTGAAAGTCTCACTTCCCTTTTTCTTCTTCAGATCCTCCAAGTACTTCTTCCAGTTCCTAGATTAGTGCTCCTTAGCATGATAGTGAAAGCATTCATCATCATCAGAAGGGTCAATTTGCTCTTTGGCTTAAGCTTTGAGCTTTAGGGCTCATCGGGAACCTTTCCCTTTCCTTTGCCTTTAGGATACGTCACACGCTTCCTCTTTTTATTCTTCTTTTGAACCATCATCACATGAGTGACGTTTTTATTAATGCTTTCTTCGGCCGGTTTAAGCATTCCATGCAATTTAGCTAGCGTTTTCTCCATTTGGCTTGTTGCTCAATCGGAGCGACTGGACACTAACATCAATAGTCGGATCATCATTGAGTTCAGAACCAAGTTTGCCCAAAGTCTCAATCACCAATCATGTTGATTACATGAGGGCTGACCGGACTACCCTCCACTAGCTTGCATGTGAACAAGGATTTTGAGATGTTGTATCTCTTCGCCCTAGCTTGGTTCTCAAATATTCCACGCAGTCCCTCAATCATAAAATAAGCATATGTATGGTCATATTGTTTCTCCATATCATGGGACATAGTGGCAAGCATGAGGCAGCTTACAGTAAGCGAATAATCGCAGTGCTTCTGATAAGTTTTGTGTGCCGCATCATTTTCTTCAACTGGGAGGTCATCAGGGTATGGCTGTTGAAGAACATACTCAGTTTTCTCTTGCCTAAGAACAATTCTCAGATTGCGGTACCAATCGATAAAGTCAGCTCCATTGAGCTCTTCTTATTCAAGCACGGATCGCACATTGAAACCTGAATTGTTACTAGCAGACATGATCTACAATAGAAAATAAATATGCAAGATTTTTGCACTAATTTATATATCAATCTTCTATTTAATAAAAGATACCACCACTATATGATTATCGTCTTCCCTCTGACATATAGTGGTCCAAGATCCATATTCAGTAATTCTTAGTGAGTTTTGGCTTCACTGCTAGAAATTTAGTGACATAGGTAAACAACAGTTGTTAATCATATCTCTATATGACTCTTGTTTGTTGGGTGATATTCAATGCCTCGGCTCCCAACTCTATGCCATAACACCTAAAACCATTTTGATAGCATTGTTGAGTAAACCAATACTGTCATATGAATTTCCAACATTCACCCTATTTATTATGATAGATGATCGTATTTTTCTTTGGCAAACCTACCACACAACAATCAAAACAACATAGGTGCAGCTATTGGTAAATGACATCAAATAATTAACTTTTACGAGGGAAGCTATTCTATCATGACAAAACATCTGCCACATGAAAAACATGAAAATAATAGTAATACGAGAAAGTAAGCATCACAGGCATATGATCATATCACATTATCAATAGTATGACCTTTAGAATCATAGTGGTCTCTATCGACATGATTCCATCGTGATCTACCCTGCCATGCCTCCCTTCTTGTAACATCCCGATTTTTAAACATTGACGAATTAAAATTTGAATAGAAAGTTATAATTTAATAATAGGAAGAAATTGTTTCTGAATAAAAATATAATATAGATGCATCTATCTTGCATTTGCATTCATTCCTAGGTATTAAAATTTATTTACCAGAATAAATACATTAAAAACAATTAAATTGCAATAACTAATATGGAAGGAATGAAATAAAGGAAAGAAAATTTAATATGAAAGAAAGAAACAATAGTTAGTAAGAATAAAAAATAAAATAGAATATAAAGAAAGAAACTAACGAAGAAATAATAATAAAAAAATAAAAAAATAATAAAGAAAGAAAAATATAAGATATAAATATAACTAAGTAAATAAGTAAATAAATAAATAGAAAGAATTTATATGTAAATAACAAATAACAGGAAAATAAAAGATAAAACATATATAAATATGTGTAGGTAGTAAGAAAAGTGAATGAGAATATAAAATATATAATAGAAAAATAAATACAAATAAATGAAGAATGCATATAAAAAATAGAAAACAAATATATATATATATATATATAATCAATAAGAAAGGAAAAAACAATAATAATAATAATAATAATAATAAATTGAACTTTCCAGAACTTTCCATAAGTTTCTGGAATTTCCCGAAGTTTTTGGAACCTTCTAGAACCTTCTGAAAGTTTCCAGGGATGTTTGGAAGGTTGTGGGGGAAGGTTTAAAAGTTTCCTGGGAAGGTGACTGTTTAGTCCCGTAAGCCTGGCCTCAGGTAGGTCACCGCCATTAAAAAAAAGGAAAGAAATCACTGTGTGCCCAGAGGCCAGGAGGCCTTGCCGCACACGTTCCCTTGCGCCAGCACCGTAGCCGACCGGGACTCTCAGTTGGCGCCTCCCCTCCGCTTATTTAAGCACCCCTGTCCACGTACTTTGGCCACTTAAAAATTCTCCAGCCTACGTAGTTTTGCCAGCCAGCAGCCAGGAGAGAAAAAAAAAGTCACGGCATGGGAAAAGAAAGAGAAGGCAGGAGCCGCCATCCGTCGGAGATTGTAGCGCCACAGTCGTCTCTTCGCCGGAAGATCGCTGCGCCGTCTAATTCATCTACGCTACGCCTCTGTTCCATGACCGTCCAGACTAGACGCGCACATGGTAGGTATTACAATTAGATCTAGACAACTATTTTAGTTCTAATACTTGAACTGAATTACATGTAGGACAAATTTTATTTTGCGCAGTCATTAATCATTGCCAAATCATCTTGAAACATTTGGAAACTTACAAGTAAGATTAAATCATACAAGATCAATATGTTATTTTAGATTTGACCAAGTTTATATTTTCAGTATTATTTAATCTGTTTTCCAGATTTAATAAATAATATTAAGCCTGGCTAATTCATAAAGTATCAAATTAAATCTAGAAAAAATCCTAAAAATTTAGAATAAATTCTAGTAAGTTATTAACAATATTTGTAGCATTACTAAAAAGTTTGATAAAATAATTTGTAAATCAAATAAATAGTAACTAATGTTCTGAAATAATTATTTTGCCTCTGGATTAATTGTAATAATTCCAAGTTTGATCAAATAAATAGTAAATCATTATAGAAAATTACTAAAAAGCTATACAAATTTATTTAGCATTAATACGAACTTATTTTTTGCATGCATCCATATTTTGCATATTGATTAGTATTTGCATGTATTTATTGTGCATGTTTGTATGTGTATGTGCTTGATTACGAGTAGATGGGTATGCTCAAGAAGTTCGACCGAGAAGCGAATATCCATGGATCTTCATATATAAGACTTTGATTTGCTTGACCATCAAATTGCGGAATATTGAAGCAAGTGTCCTTGACCATATTGAACCTATGATTTAAATGTTTTTGTTTGCAAAATTGCATGCCTGTGTCAATTTGATGGGGAACTTATACGTAGGAGTTTACTTGTGTTGTATGCCACCCCTTGTCGCCGAGATATACATGATGAGTCAGGAAGGGTATTTTCTACTTTTGCTCCGCTTGCTAAACTGGGTTAGGAAATAACCAAATGGCTTAATTATAAACTATTGAACACTTGAATTATGTGGATTAATGATGATGGAATAATGGTGATTCATTTTGGTAAAATGGGATTTGAGTGATCTAAGCGAGCATGGTTTTTGGATTGGGTTGGATAAGATGGTGGTTTGCTTACCATAGATCTATGGACCGGTTCATGCAAATATATGTCAGAACAACAGTGCCACCACAAGGCAAAGTATGGGTGTGGCGTGGCTGAATAATTAGGTGTGCTGCTAGTATTGTGTAGACCATTGGATGGCGCAGGAAATGGGAGTCGAGTAGGGCTACCCTGACCGTATGGCACACGAGAGGACCTGTGGGTGGGAGAATGGAGATTCAAGCCTGGCGGTGAAACCTTAGTGGCCCCGTACATACTAGTAGTACCTTTTGAAAGGCTATTTTGTGATCTCTTGACCTCACACCAACGGAAGTGTGAGACGGCAAAATGGAGGTTTCTTAGTCACTGAAAGGTGATGAAATCACGAACATGTTGGTAAAGGGGTGCAACCTCTGCAGAGTTAAAAACTATCATGATAGCCGTGCTCTCGACCACAAGCACCTGGACAACTTCTACAATTAGAATTGGACTTGGGTTTGGGATGATTTGTAAAGGGATTGGTTATGTCATATGAGCATGGATTGGTTATGAGATGAAATTTGCATATGGTGATGATATTGATTGTTGGTTGGCTATAAATATATTATGATGGTAATTGAGAATTATGGATATGGATTATGATAATTACTTGGGATATGATGGGAATTAAACTCAATTAGACATTTTAGACTGCTTTTACATGTTTATGAACTAATGTACTTTCTGCAATTAGTCATTTATTATCGTCCCTGTTTTAGCTACATGTCATACTTTCTCACACTTGTTGAGTACGACATATGCTCACTCTTGCTATTCCCACATTAATTCAGCTAAAAGTGATAATTTCGAGAACAACGTGGAGCCCTAGGCGTGCATACTGCCATCGATTGCCTATGGAGTTAGAGTCGTCTACGCTAGATTATTTTCAGCTGCAATAGAATCAAGGTATATTTATTATTCGTGATATGTTTAAATTTTGATTATTATTTGTGATGTTGGTGTGTATGTGTGTTAAACATCTTGGTCACACATACACTGCACTTGGTTTGTTTTTTAGAACTGGGTGTCACAAATTGGTATCAAAGTTGTGTCGACTGTAGGACGCAAGCCTAGATATAATGGACACAGTAGAACACATATAAACTATTTTCTAAAAGGTTATTTTCGAAGATCGCTTGCTGCTGCATTTTATTTTGTCAATTCAGCCACTGTGAAGTATTATTTATTGCTGCATTTTCAATGCAATTCTAGCCATGTTTTAATGTGCTCGCTGCTGCAATTACTACTCATATTTTCGTGTAAAATGTGGGGTTTTTGCTGCTGTTATGTGTGGGTAAAATTCTCTTTGTTAGTTGTTGTGTTTCCATCTTTTTTCTCTATCTTTTTGACAGCCGCACCCTCTAGTTTAATTGCTAATTACTGCCGCGATCTTCAAACTAGTTCACCTCTCATCTCTAATGATTGTCTGTTAAGGATATAGGATTTATTCGTGAAACCATTTCTTTCAAAATTTCACACTATCTTTCTTGTTTTGACTTATTTCTTTCTTTCCCCCTTTCATATTAAACACTTCTTTTGTGAAAAATTTAGATGACCACACTCGTGTCTCTAAGGACCCAAAGAAGAAGAATCTCAAGGAGAAGTTCAAGGACGCATTTCACATGGAGGAGCTTTGTATGTTAGAACAACCATCTTGCATAATAGGACAGCTGCACAATCCCGTAACAACAATAATATTGTGTCTCGTAATTAAGATTTAGGCTTACCCTTCAATAATTTGTAATAAACGCTTAGTTCGTTAGTGTGCTTGCTTATGTTTTGTGTGATGATTGTATGTTGCTTGTGTATGTGCTTGGATGTGACTTGTGGGACGCTTTGATAGCTATCCACATTCTCATCCATTAGATAAATAATGCATTATCTAGGATCCTCTACCTTCATGCATGCATATAGTTGGGGATTCCTTCTATCTCTTTCGACCTCTACTTCAATGGAGGATGGACACAATAGGAGGAATCACTATTCCGGAGGAAGCTACATGGGAGTATGAAGAACATATCAAGATCAAGCTTTTCCTTATCTATTCTCTAATCTCTTTGAATCTTGAGGGCAAGATTCCTGTTAATTGGGGTAGATTGTAACATCCCCAATTTTTCAAAATTTGGCTAACTCAAATTTAAATAAGAACTGCAGTTTTATTTAAAAATCTCTTCTTCATACCACTCGAATCTCTAGGGCGAGATTCATGTTAAGGGGGGTAGAATTTTAACATCCCGATTTTCAAATTTTGATGAATTAAAATTTAAATAGGAATTAGAATTTAATAATAGGAAGAAATTGTTTTTATAAAGAATAATAAAAAATATATGGATCTATCTTGCATTTGCATTCATCCCTAGGTATTAAAATTTATTTACTAGGATAAATACATTAAAATCAATTAAATTGCCATAACAAATATGGAAGGAAAGAAATAAAGAAAAGAAAATTTAATATGAAAGAAAGAAGCAATAGTTTTAATAAGAATAATAAAATAAAATAGAATATAAAGAAAGAAACTAACGATGAAATAATAACAATAATAATAATAAAAGAAATAACAAATAATGAAGAAAGAAAAATATAAGATATAAATATAACTAAGTAAATAAATAAATAGAAAGAAATAATTTATATGTAAATAACAAATAACAAGAAAATAAAATATAAAACATATATAAATATGTGTAGGTAATAAAAAATTGAATAAGAATATAAAATATATAATATAAAAATGAATACAAACAAATAGAGAATATATATAAAAAAATAGAAAACAAATATATATAAAATCTATAAAGAAAGGAAAAAAAAAATGGAACTTTTCGGAAGTTCCAGGAATTTTATGGAAGTTTTGAAACCTTCTAGAAGTTTTTGGTGGAACCTTCTGGAAGTTTCCAAGGAAGTTTGGAATGTTCCGGGAGAAGATTTAGAAGTTTTCGGGGTACGTGACTGTTTCGGATCGAGCGGGACTCGAGTCCCGTAAGCCTGGCCTCACGTAGGCCACCGCCATGCAAACAAAAAAAAAGAATGAAATTACCGTGTGCCCAGTTGAGGCCACGAGCCCTGACCGCACTTGTTCCCTGTGCCAGCACCATAACCGATCGGGACTCCCGGTTGGCGCCTCCCCTCCGCTTATTTAAGCACCCCTGTCTACGTACTTTGGCCACTTAAAATTGTCCAGCCTACGTAGTTTTCCTAGCCAGCCACCAGAGAGAAAGAAAAAAAGAGGTCGCGACAAGAGAAAAGAAAGAGAAGGAAGGAGTCATCATCCGCCGGAGATCGTCGTGTCACTGTCGTCTCTTCGATGGAGGATTACTGCGCTGTCTACTTCATCAACGCTACGCCTCCATTCCACGACCGTCTAGACTAGACGCGCACATGGTAGGTTTTATGATTCAGATCTAGACAACTATTTTAATTCTAATACTTGAACGGAATTACATGTAGGACAAATTTTATTTTGTGCAGTCATTAATCATTGCCAAATCATCTTAAAACATTTAGAAACTTACAAGTTAGATTAAATCATACAAGATCAATATGTTATTTTAGATTTGACTAGATTTATATTTTCAGTATTATTTAATCTATTTTACCAATTTTATAAATAAGATTAAGCCTAGTCAATTCATAAAGTATCAAATTAAATCTAGAAAGAAATCCTAAAAATTTATAATAAATTCTAGTAAGTTATTAACAATATTTTTAGCATATTTAATGTTCTAAAATAATTATTTTGCCTTTAGATTAATTGTAATTAATTCCAAGTTTGACCAAATAAATAGTAAATCATTATAGAAAAATACTAAAAAGCTATACAAATTTATTTAGCAATAATACAAACTTATTTTCTGCATGCATCCATATTTTGCATATTGATTAGTATTTGCATGTATTTATTGTGCATGTTTGTATGTGTTTGTTCTTTGAAAGCATCTAGGCCCCCATGAGGTATGGTTTCGGTGATTAATGACAACCATTGGATTTTACTAATGAACTTGTGGATGCAAGGTCTCCCATATCACTCATCACTCAAATGAAATCTATATGAATATCATCTACTGCTCATTAGATATAATTGGAGACCCCTAAACAATCATTCTATGAGGTCAATCGATTTTTATAAAGACTAGAATAAAAAGCTCACATGTCAAAATTATTCAACCAATATTGACAGCAATCAACGCTTGATAATCATCAGAAGAATATTTCAAACTAATGTATAAGAGGTCGCTCGAGAAAATTCCAAAAGATTCACTTAGAACAACTTGAAGCAAACAAAATCAACTCACCGGATCAACCGATGTTTCCAGAAAAAAACACATCGGTCGAGTTGGTTTAGCAGAAGAAGAAGACCTCAAAACTAAGTACTCACCGGATCATTCGATGATGAAGGGTATGCTACATTGGTCCATCAGTACAGTAAGCAATCTCTTTGGACCAAGTGTACCACCGGATGATCCGATGTACAACTATAAACACATCGGTCAATCACTCCAGTAAGCATCAAGTCTGAACCAATTCTGGAGGAAGTGCCACCAGATCATCCGATTAGAAGAAAAGTGTAACATCGGTCTAACAACGGTCATATCCAACACAGTGACATCAGCTAATTTGGATTTGACCGATGATAACTGAAGGGGGAGCATCGGATCATCCGGTGTTTGCAGAACAGTGATGTCAGCCTACTTTTCCAACGGCTATTTCGTGGAGGCTGGCTATTTATACCCCTTCAACCAGTCTATTCAATAAGTCTTGACTACCAGACCTACTCTACACATTCTTAAGCATTCAAGACATTGAGCAACCACTTCTACATCATCTACACCACTTACACACCAAGAGATAGGCTAGAACTAGCTAGAGATAGTTCTTGTGTGCTTCCATTCTTGGTGATTGTAATCTCTAGTATAGTGAGAGCTGTAAGGGAGTGTCCCTTGGTGATTGTAATTGAGGGTGACTTTCGGAGCTTGCCAAGACGGTTGTGGAAGCCCGGAGGATCCAAGTTGTACAAGGCTTGAGCTCCACCTTGCCGAGGTTGGCAAACAGAGAAGAATAGTGAAGATCCCTAGTCTCGGTGACTTGGGTGTGGCTATACCCTTCGGTGGGTGCCACAACGTGGATGTAGGAAGATCTTGACGATCTTGCCGAACCACGGGATAAATCTTCGTGTCTGTTCGGGAGTTTGAGTTGTCTTACTCTCACTTTACACTTATGCATTTCATATACCGCAAAGTTACTAGTCACTTGAATGCATAGGCTGTTTGCGTAGGGAATTGGGCTTTTAGTAATTAAGTGGAATTGCTTTAATTTTTGAAAAGAAGCCCAATTCACCCCCCCCCCTCTTGGGCATTCGATCCTTACAATTGGTATCAGAGCAAGGTTGCTCATTGCATCATTCTAGCTTCACTGCTAGAGAGCTAAAATGGCCAAGATTGGGGGTTCGGTTCCTATCTTCGAGGGCAAGAACTTTGCCTATTGGAAAGCACGCATGCGCGCTTATCTAGAGGCTATTGCTCCTGAAGTATGGGAAGCGACCCACGCGGGGTTTGGTGAGCACAATTATGTTGGTGATCAAATCAAGTGGGATGCTAAAGCTAGGAATGCAATTTATGAATGCATTAGTCAAGATGTGTTTGCTAGGATTGCTAGCAAAGAAAAGGCTTGTGAAATTTGGGCTTGCTTGATAGAAATTCATGAGGGTTCTTCTCATGTCAAAGAACTAAAATATCATATGCTTAAAGCCAAATATGATGAGTTTAAAATGCTACCTCATGAAAATGTCAATGAAATGTTCTCTCGCTTGAATGTGCTTATTGAAGAAATTAATGCTCTTGACATTGCTTCTCTATGCAAAGGACTCATCAACCGTAAGATTCTTATGCTTCTTCCCAAGCCAAAGTACAACATCATCAACTCCATGCTTCAAAAAGAATCTCTTGACCACATTGAAGTTTCAGAACTTATTGGAGAGATTCACACTCATGAGATGAGTGTACATGGGATGATGGAGCAATCATCTGTATGCTTCCAAGAAAACAAGTCTCAAGAAAAAGAAGGTGGTTGAGCCTAGCTCAAGTGAAGAAGAGCAAGCATCAAGTGAAGATGACGATGATGAGCTTGTATTGATGATGAGAAAGTTCTCTCGCTTTGTAAGACCTATGTGTGCTGAATACATTGGCTTGTAATGAATAAACTTGGCTTTGATGATAAAAGTTTTTAATATCACCAAAACACCTTTTTATCAAGGTCCGACTCTAGCTCCGAGCTATAGCAAGGTCCGACCATAGGTCCGACATGTTTTGGGTAGCTCCGGCTACGTTAGATGCTAGGTCCGACTTCTTGGTAAGGTCCGACTAGCTTTGGTTAGCTCCGGTGAGCTTTATCTTTAGCTCCGGTGAAGTTTTGTCTTTAGCTCCGGCATGTCTTTGATAGCTCCGACATGTTTTTGCTAAGCTCCGAAGTTGATTTTCCTAGCTCTGGTTTTTGGGTTTACTAGTTCCGACTAGTTCTGGTTAGCTCCGGTGCTAGGTCCTGCTAGTTTTGTAAGCTCCAGCGGGAGCTTGGTTGTACTAGTTTTGGTAAGCTCCGGTGCTAGGTTCTACTAGCTTTTGTTAGCTCCGGCTCAAGGTCCGGGTTGCTCTGGCAAGGTCCAGAACTTGACCGTAGTGCTTCTGCTTTTCATTTGCAATGTTTCGTACTTGCTTTACATTGTTGGAAACATTGCTTAGTATTCATTTGCTAAGTTTTTGGTGCGTTTTGGTTGATATGGATGATATCGTGTTACTGGGGTTTTGCAACATGCTTACGTGAGGTTCTCACGTAGGGTGTTGTGTTCGGAACTAACTTGAGTCAAGTCGAGGACTTGCGCTCGTATGGATTGGTTGTTTATTCATGTGCAGGTGTTGCTTGAGTTCAATACATGGCTGGTGACGGGATCCATTGGACTAGTCTCAGGGAGGAGATGAGGTTCCAACAACCAATTTCAGGAGGAATTGTGGTTGAGCTGATCAGGAGGTTGCGCAGCATGATTGAATCAAGAACAATGCAATGAAGGTATTGTGGACGTCATTGGAAGATGTTTGCACGTGTGCAAGGAGTGCATGGACGTGGCTACATGGTTCTGAGGCGTGATGAAGAGTTGTGGACGTAAAGAATTGGTCGGAAAGGTCCAACCGACTAGGTTATGGACTCAGGCTGCGGCTGAGTTAGGTTTGACTCAAATATGGAAAGATTTGAGTTGGTTATGATAGGATTTCGTGTGGGTAACGAATTTGAGTTGTTTAGGAATGTGGGATACATTTCTAAGGTGTTTGGAAGTTTTAAGATTGCTTCTATCTGCGTATAGAAGAATCTTGAGCAGTTATGGAAAGTTACGATTCGTGATCTGAGTAGGATTGGAGTCCTAGTTGATATTGGGTTGGCCTAAGGGCTGGTTATATAAGCAAGGGAGCCCAGAGCTCATGGTGCACGACTTTGGGGCTGTTCCTCTTGTGTTCTATTGAATAAAATTCGTAGTTTGAAGGAACTTTTGTGCCTTGTTCGTCCTACTTGTTCCAGACAAGTTTTACTCGTCGAGTTTCTGGACAGCACTACCTTTCGTTGGTGGTTTTATCATAACTCAAGTTTTACAGATCCAATTGACGTGATTCTTTTTGGGTTGTCTTCACAACTTGATTTTCTATCATCTTTCAAAATTTCACGGTCATTGGATTTGTGTTCTATGATCTACACGAGTTTCTTTGCAGCGTTCCACAACTGTTTTTTCTCGGGTAGGGCAGATTGACCATTGTTTGATCTTTCAATCATAACTTGAGTTTTTCTTGACGGATTTGAGTGATTCTTTTTGTGTTGTCTTCGTGACTTGATTATCTCTGATATATATCACTTTTGTCATGGTGAAACACGTTTAGATTAGTCTCACATACGATTTCTTTAACAGATCGTTTTTCTGCCGAAAGGGTTTGGGGTTTAATTGTTTCCGCTGCGTAAGTTTTTAAATCTACCATTCACCCCCCCTCTGGTAGCTTTTCACGTGCTCTTCGATCCTACAATTGGTATCAGAGCCACGGTGCTCTAATCTTTGTGATTTGCGCGTGTTTTTGACTAATCATCATGGAAAAGTACTC
Organism: Tuctoria greenei; assembly: GCA_036927565.1. Classification (NCBI taxonomy): domain Eukaryota; kingdom Viridiplantae; phylum Streptophyta; class Magnoliopsida; order Poales; family Poaceae; genus Tuctoria; species Tuctoria greenei. The sequence goes on from JAYESD010000004.1 coordinate 120,545,761, forward strand.
CGCCAAACCGTGTGTGTTTGCTGGTATTGATTTTCAGGTTTGGAAGGCACGCATGGAGGCTTTCATCCAGGCACAAGGCTTTGCAATATGGGAGAAGGTATACAAGCCTTACGAAGTGCCATCAAACAATCAAGTTACAGCTACAAATCTGAGAGATGTCGACAACAACAACAAGGCTCGGAACTTGATCATACAAGGATTAACACAAAGCAACTTCGACCGTGTTGCACACCTCCAATTTGCATACGATGTGTGGAAAGCACTTTGTGACTACCAAGAAGGATCCAACACGATCAAAGAGGTAAGGCAAGACATGTTCAAGAAAGAATACATGCGCTTCGAGATGCAACCCGGTGAGTCAATTGATGATCTCTTTGCTCGCTTTAATAAAATTCTCAGCAACTTGCGTATCGTCAATGTTAATTTTTCAGGTGCTGAAAATGCTAGGCAATTATTAAGTGCATTAGACATGTCAATTTGGGAGATGAAAGTTACATCTATTCGTCAATCTACTGTCATGAGTACACTTACTTTAGATGTGCTATACTCCAAGCTAAAAACTCATGAATATCACGTAAGAACCCCAACAAGTCTATTGCTTTTGTTTCTCAACGTGATATGCCTAGCTCCGGCCAATCTTCATCTTGTAGTACACCTGCTTTGTTGTCCTCTCTAACCCTTGAACAGATTGAGGAGTTTCAAGAGGAGGAGCTAGCACTTCTCTCTACGAGCTTCTCAAAAGCATTGCAAAATGTGAGAACTAGAAGGAGAGGAAGCTCCGAACCTCAACGATGCTTCAAATGTGGTAAGACAGGACATTTTTGTTCGGATTGCCCTAACCTTTCAGGTCCTACTTCCCGGGATGAAAAGAAAACAAGAACAAAGCACTCCTTTGCAAAAGATACGAAGAAAAAGAAGGGTACCATAGGACGCAACATGCTTAACAGCTTCATCACTGCACTTCAAGAACTTAGTTCAAGTGATGTAGACTTTGAAAGTGATGAAGATGATGATGATCTGGCCAACTTATGCTTCATGGCGGGCAAAACAAGATCAAGATCAAGTCAGGAGGATGCAGAACACAACAGTGAAGACGATGAGGTATGTTCTACTTGCAATGAAATGGGTGATGCTATTTCTCGTGCAACTATTATTGTCAAGAAAAAGGACAAAAAGCTTAGGGATAATGCTGCTAAAATTGAATCACTAGAATCTAAAATTAACCGTTTAAAAACTTTGATTCCTAGTGATGATGCATGTCCCTCATGTGACTTAATCTATGAACAATTGTCCACATTAAGAAGTGCACACTCTTCCGCTCTAGATAGACTTGATGAAGAAATTGAAAAGAACAGAGAGCTTGCTGCACTTAATGATAAAAACTTGAAAGATGCTAGCTGTTCTACAATTGATTTGCATTGTTCTACTTGTGATGATCTTGATAAGAAACTACAGGATGCTATGAATGAAATTTCTATATTGAACAATGCTTTACGTTCTCATGAAGTTAAATTTTGTTCCAATTGCAAACTAAAAGGAAAAACTTCATGTGAAAATTGCCTTAATCTGTCCAACAAACTTGATGACATGCATAGGACATTAGATCGGTTTTGTAATGGGAATAAGAACCTAAACTTGCTGCTGAATTCTTCCAAGTCTTGCAATGATAAAACTGGTTTAGGTTTTGATTTTCATGCTCATGCTAAGGCACATCCACCTAAAATTGTAAAGACATTAGGAAGTGGTTCGATACAAACAGTTCCTAAACAAAAAGGAGTGGTTTTCAAATCTGCAGGAGTGTTGCCTCATTCGGTTTCAAATAAAAATATTGCTTGCTCATCTAGACATGAACACAAAGTTAAATTTCATTGTACCTTATGTGGTAGAGATGGTCATGTCATAGATTTTTTTTATAGACTAGCTAAACAACAGAAAAGGGAAAGAATGGTTGCTAGATCTGATAACTTTCATGCAAAATTTGCTGCACACATTGAACCAAATGTACAACCTGCTGTTTTGAGTCAAAAATATTAAAAGTTTACCTCCGGACCTTCTTTTTTTGCCTCCGGAGCTACTGATTTTTGTGCTACACAAGTAACACCTTATAGGTCAGTGGTCAAGAATAAAAAATCTCAAACTTTGACTCATAAACCTGCTGTTTTGTCTCAGCTTTCTCATGTTTTTCCTGCTGCACGTCGCGTGACTCAGTACTGGATTCCTAAATGCCTCTTGACTAACCCCAGTATTGAGTCATCGACGTATTGTGCTTTTATGTAGGTTACACGTTTGAGGAAGGAGAACATTTGGATTTTGGATTCAGGTTACTCACGCCACATGACCGGTAACAAAGATTGGTTCTCCTCCCTCTCTTTTGTGTCACGTGTAGAGAATGTTACTTTTGCCGATAATTCTTCAACTCCTATAATTGTTAAGGGTTCGGTTAGAGTAAATGATCACTACACTTTGAAGAATGTGGCACTTGTCAAAAATTTGAAATGCAACTTGCTTTCTGTTGCACAATTGATAGATGAAAATCTAGAAATTATTTTCAATAAAAACTGCTGCAAAGTTGTAGGTTCAAATAGTGAGCTTATTTTTAACATGTCTCAGTTTGGAAGAGTTTTTAAAGCTGATTTTGATATGTCTTCCTCTAAGCATAGGTGTCTAGTTGCTAATGATTCAAAGGACTTATATTTTTGGCATCGTAGACTTGGTCACGTAGGCTTTGATCACCTAACGCGTGTTAGTGCTCTTGATCGCATACGTGGGCTGCCTAAGCTTAAAGGGGACAAAGATATTGTGTGCTCTTCTTGTAGACATGCTAAGATGGTTGCAGGTTCACATACTCCTCTCACAATGATCATGACAACTGAACCATGTCAACTTTTGCATCTTGACACCGTAGGACCTTCACGTATTCAATCCTTTGGAGGTAAATGGTATGTTCTTGTTATCGTTGATGATTTTTCTATATACTCTTGGGTTTACTTTATGGCGTCTAAGAATGAAGTTTTTAGTCACTTTAGAACTTTATTTCTTAGATAATCAATTGATGACCCAGGGTCATTAAAAGCAATTAGAAGTGATAATGGAATTGAATTTAAAAATCAATCTTTTGATCACTTTTGTGCTGAAAATATAATAGATCATCAATTCTCTTCACCATATGTACCTCAACAAAACGGTGTTGTAGAAAGAAAGAACAGAACCTTAGTTGAGATGGCTAGGACTATGCTTGATGAATATCAAACTCCTAGGAAATTTTGGGCTGATGCGTTAGCAACCGCTTGTTATGTCTCAAATCGTGTTTTCTTGCGTGCTAAGCTAGGTAAAACACCATATGAGCTTCGGTTTGGACATAGGCCTAGTGTTACACACTTTCGGGCCTTTGGTTGCAAATGCTTTGTTAAGAAACATGGTAATCTTGATAAATTTGAACCTAGATCCATTGATGGCATGTTTCTTGGTTATCCATCTCATACTAGAGGCTACCGTGTGCTTTTACTTGACACTAACAAAATTGTGGAGACTTGTGAAGTGTCTTTTGATGAAGCTAGCCCAGGTACTAGCTCCAGTGTTGCAGGACCAGATCCGTATCCTCAGGGGGAGGTTATTTTCGAAGATGAAGAAGAGTCGGTGATACTGCCTGGTAGTTCCGAAGTTGACACATGTCCAGCTCCGGACATTGAACAAGCTCCGGCAATCACCTATGCTGGTCCTGATCATCCACAAGTCACATGCTCATCAATCTACGATGAACCTAAAGAAGAAGAAGCTTGTGAGACATCTGTTCCCTTACGTTTTTACAAAGATCAGCCCCCACAACAGATGATTGGAAGCTTGCACGAACGAGTCACACGGTCCAGGTTTTGCGATCCAAACTCTCATGCTCATTCTGCTTTTGTTGCTTCTTTTGAACCCAAAGATATATCACACGCACTCACTAATGAATCTTGGATTATTGCCATGCAAATAGAGTTATAAAATTTTGAAAGAAATAATGTTTGGAAACTTGTACCTCCACCTCAAGGTCACACTTTAATTGGAACTAAATGGGTATTTAAAAATAAACAAAGTGAGGATGGGTTTGTGGTTAGGAATAAGGCTAGGTTGGTTGCTCAAGGTTTCACTCAAGTTGAAGGTAGATTTTGATGAAACTTTTGCTCCTGTCGCTAGATTAGAAGCCATAAGAATTTTGTTAGCTTTTGCAGCATCTAAAGGTTTTAAGCTATATCAAATGGATGTTAGAAGTGCTTTTCTTAATGGCTACATAGATGAGGAGGTTTATGTCAAACAACCACCGGGTTTTGAAAATCCAGATTTTCCTAATCATGTTTACAAACTGTCCAAAGCCTTATACGGTCTCAAACAAGCCCCTAGAGCATGGTATGATAGGTTAAAAACATTCTTACTTGAAAAGGGGTTTACCATGGGCAAGGTTGATAAAACTCTTTTTGTGCTTAAGCATGGCAATGACTCATTATTCGTTCAAGTGTATGTGGATGATATTATCTTTGGTTGTGCCTCTCATGATCTTGTGTCCAAGTTTTCAGCAATGATGAGTTCTAAATTTGAAATGAGTATGATGGGTGAACTCACTTACTTTTTGGGGCTGCAAATCAAGCAAACCAAGGAGGGTACCTTTGTGCATCAAATGAAGTATACCAAAGACCTCCTAAGGTGCTTCAACATGGACAAAAGCAAGCCTCTTGGGACACCAATGGGAACAGCAACAACACTTGAACTTGATGAAGATGGTGAACCTGTGAATCAAAAAGAATATAGAAGCATGATCGGATCACTTTTGTACCTCACGGCATCAAGACCGGACATACAATTTAGCGTATGTCTTTGTGCACGGTTTCAAGCTTCCCCACGTGTTTCACATCGTCAAGATGTCAAAAGGATTCTCAGGTACTTACATGGAACCCAAGAATTTGGCATTTTTCTTCCTTCTTCCTCAACCGTTACTTTGAAAGCTTTTTCAGATGCTGATTTTGGGGGTTGTAGGATTGATAGGAAAAGTACTTCCGGTGCATGTCATTTTCTTGGTAATTCTCTTGTTGCTTGGTCCTCTAGAAAACTAAATTCAGTTGCATAATCCACAACCGAATCTGAATATGTAGCTGCTGCTAGTGCTTGCTCACGAATTATTTGGATTGTTCAAACACTTAAGGACTATGGAGTTGATCTAGATAGTGTTCCACTATTCTGTGATAACAGTAGTGCCATTTGCATTGCTAAAAACCCCGTGCAACATTCTAGAACTAAGCACATTGAAATTAGGTATCACTTTCTCCGAGATAATGTTGAAAAAGGAAACATTGTGCTTCACCATGTAGATACCGAACAACAATTGGCTGACATTTTTACAAAACCTTTGGATTTCACTCGTTTTTGTTACATTCGTAGTGGAATAGGGGTTATGCATCCTCATGGCTTAAATTGAGGGGGGGTTTTTGAAACTTGGGAAGTCTATGTGTGAATCTGAAATTAAATTAATATGAGCATATTATTTCATACATATATGACTTTGTGATTCCTTTTACATGCTGAAAGTTCTTACTACATTACTCGTGTTATACATTTTGTAGTTTTTGCCATGTCTAGTAATTGGAATAATTACTTACACTAAAACTGGTCATGGTCGAACTTTCTTGCTGTTTTGAACTTGTTACATGTTCACAAGTGCTTTTAATCATTAAGAATTAATCAAGTAATCAACTCACGTGTTGAGTTTTTATGAACAAATATAAATTGAGAAAACATCAAGAGAATATGCATGCATCGCACTTCTTATTTTGAGATGGCTTATCATTGCACTTAGATATGAACTTGGAAGAAGTTGTGTATGACTAAAACCATGTCCTTAAGCTTCAGATTGTCAAATGACATAGGCTTGGCTTGGATGGTTAGAATAAGGCAGATGCGCATATAATCTCTTGCAAGTATCATATGATCCAAATTTATGCTTTGAAAAATAATAAAATGCAGCAACTAGTGTCATGTTTTCAGGTTTTGAAATAGTTAAGTTTGTGAGATCATGACTTGATTAAATTGAAAATTACATTTGATCTCTAGCATGGCTTACACTACTTTATGTATTTCATTGATGTGATAATGTAAGGTACTTGATAGTATGACTTGGATGAGCTTTGTTTATATGTATATGTTATAATATGCTCATAAAAACTAAAGGGGGAGAGATAATTTGTTTATATCTCATGACTTGCTGAATACATTGTCAAAAGGGGAGAGATAAGCATGAAGAGAGAGAGAATATGTGCATAAGGAGAGATAATAAAGGGGGAGAGATAATATGGGATAATTTTTCTTCTCATTTACTTTTGATTTAGAAAGGGGGAGAAATTATCTTCAAAACTTTTATGTGAATAAGCCAATGTTCAGATTTTAAGTGGTGTTGCCAATGCATTCATCAAGGGGGAGATTGTAAGACCTATGTGTGCTGAATACATTGGCTTGTAATGAATACACTTGGATTTGATGATAAAAGTTTTTAATATCACCAAAACACCTTTTTATCAAGGTCCGACTCTAGCTCCGAGCTATAGCAAGGTCCGACCATAGGTCCGACTTGTTTTGGGTAGCTCCGGCTACGTTATATGCTAGGTCCGACTTCTTGGTAAGGTCTGACTAGCTTTGGTTAGCTCCGGTGAGCTTTATCTTTAGCTCCGGTGAAGTTTTGTCTTTAGCTCCGGCATGTCTTTGATAGCTCCGATGTGTTTTTGCTAAGCTCCGAAGTTGATTTTCCTAGCTCCGGTTTTTGGGTTTACTAGTTGTGACTAGTTCTGGTTAGCTCCGGTGCTAGGTCCTGCTAGTTTTGTAAGCTCCGGCGGGAGCTTGGTTGTACTAGTGTTGGTAAGCTCCGGTGCTAGATTCTACTAGCTTTTATTAGCTTCGGCTCATGGTCAGGGTTGCTCTGGCAAGGTCCGGAACTTGACCGTAGTGCTTCTGCTTTTCATTTGCAATGTTTCGTACTTGCTTTACATTGTTGGAAAGATTTCTTAGTATTCATTTGCTATGTTTTTGGTGCATTTTGGTTGATATGGATGATATCGTGTTACTGTGGTTTTGCAACATGCTTACGTGAGGTTCTCACGTAGGGTGTTGTGTTCGGAACTAACTTGAGTCAAGTCGAGGACTTGGGCTCGTATTGATTGGTTGTTTATTCATGTGCAGGTGTTGCTTGAGTTCAAGACATGGCTGGTGACAGGATCCATTGGACTAGTCTCAGGGAGGAGATGAGGTTCCAATAATCAAATTCAGGAGGAATTGTGGTTGAGCTGATCAGGAGGTTGCACAACATGATTGAATCAAGAACAGTGCAATGAAGGTATCGTGGACGTCATTGGAAGATGTTTGCACGTGTGCAAGGAGTGCATGGACGTGGCTACATGGTTCCGAGGCGTGATGAAGAGTTGTGGACGTAAAGAATTGGTCGGAAAGGTCCAACCGACTAGGTTATGGACTCAGGCTGCGGCTGAGTCGGGTTTGACTCAAATATGGAAAGATTTGAGTTGGTTATGATAGGATTTCGTGTGGGTAACGAATTTGAGTTGTTTAGGAATGTGGGATACATTCCTAAGGTGTTTGGAAGTCTTAAGATTGCTTCTATCTGCGTATAGAAGAATCTTGAGCAGTTATGGAAAGTTACGATTCGTGATCTGAGTAGGATTAGAGTCCTAGTTGATATTGGGTTGGCCTAAGGGCTGGTTATATAAGCAAGAGAGCCCAGAGCTCGTGGTGTACGACTTTGGGGCTGTTCCTCTTGTGTTCTATTGAATAAAATTCGTAGTTTGAAGGAACTTTTATGCCTTGTTCGTCCTACTTGTTCCAGACAAGTTTTACTCGTCGAGTTTCTGGACAGCACTACCTTTCGTCGGTGGTTTTATCATAACTCGAGTTTTACAGATCCAATGTACGTGATTCTTTTTGGGTTGTCTTCACAACTTGATTTTATATGATCTGTCAAAATTTCACGGTCATTAGATTTGTGGTCTATGATCTACACGAGTTTCTTTGCAGCGTTCCAGAACTGTTTTTTCTCAGGTAGGGCAGATTGATCATTGTTTGATCTTTCGATCATAACTTGAGTTTTTCTCGACGGATTTGAGTGATTCTTTTTGTGTTGTCTTCGTGAATTGATTCTCTCTGATATATATCACTTTTGTCATGGTGAAACACGTTTAGATTAATGTCACATACAATTTCTTTAACAGATCGTTTTTCTGCCGAAAGGGTTTGTGGTTTAATTGTTTCCGCTGCGTAAGTTTTTTAAATCTACCATTCACCCCCCCTCTGGTAGCTTTTCACGTGCTCTTCGATCCTACACGCTTGAACTCCAAGATTGCCAAGAAGGGATACAACTTTGATCCCAAGAAGAAAGCGTTCCTACCAAGGAGAGATGACCACAAGACTTGCTATAATTGTGGTGATCAAGGCCACATCTCCTATGATTGTCCAAAACCGGACAAAAGAAGAGAGAACCACAAGAGCAAGCATCGCAAGCTTGAAGATAGTGAAGATGATGAAGAAGAGGTCAAACCCAAACAAAGATCATTTGGGAAGAAGAAACATGACAAGGGCAAGAAAGCAAAACTCTTCCCAAAGAAAAGAAAAGGACTACAAAAGGTGTTCATGTGTGAGGCAAATGAATGGATCACCCACGAAGAATCATGTGATGAAGAGAGTGAAGAGGAAGAAGAAAGTTTGGCCGACCTTGCCATTGCCAACAATGATGACTCATCTCTTCATCCACCTCCCATGTGCCTCATGGCTAAAGGTAACACCAAGGTATGTGATGACTCTAGTGATGATGAGCTTTCCCCCGAGGATTTAACTTCACTAATAAATGAATATCACACTATCATTAAGAGGGAAAAGATTAAGGTTAAGGCTCTTGAAGAAACTCGTGATAAGCTTCAAAGCGCTAACCTCGATTTGCTTGACAAGTATGAAAGCATACTTAAGGAGCATGACACGCTCAAATCCCATGTCAAGCAAATTGAGGAGGATAAGGCTCAAATCAAGCTAGATCATCATGAGCTTGACTTAGCCCACCAAGCACTCTTGGGTAAGAACAATGAGTTAATTCAAGAGCATCAAATACTTAACCTTTCTTATGAAGCGCTTGATCAAGAATTGAAAAATGTAAAGAAACAAACTCTTAATGATAAGGTATCCATTACTTCTCATGCCACTAATGTCTTGCACAAGTCTTTGCCTTTGAAAGAGAATGCTAGGGAGAAGGACTTGTTGGAAGAAATTGAAAGTCTCTGCACTAGTGTCGCAAGACTATCAAAAGGAGAAGTCAAGCACAAGGAAATCCTCTTCCAACAAGCAAAGGCCTTCAACAAGAGAGGACTTGGATCCTTCCCGGTGCCTAACAAAGGAAAGGTGCCCTCACTGGAGCTTAGAACAAGCTTCATCAAGGAAGTTGGTTCCTATTGCCAACATTGTAAGGTCACCGGTCACCATACAAGGGAGTGTCCTCTTCCCAACCGACATTCTCCAAAATTGCCTACTAACTACAAGTCTACTTTTAATGATCATTATTATCTCTTGAGTAAAGTAGACGGCAAAGTGAAGGCAAGGTTCATTGGCAAGGACATAAAGGGCATGAAGGGGAAGATCCCCAAGCAACTTTGGGTCCCAAAAACACTTGTACCACACATACAAGGACCTAAGTTGTCTTGGGTGTCTAAAGTTAAAAATTGAATTCATGTGTGTAGGTGAACTACAAAGCCGGAGGAAAGCATTGGGTACTCGATAGCGGGTGCACTCAACATATGACCGGCAATGATGGTATGTTCACCACCATAGAAAACCCCGACAATCATGAACAAGTCACCTTTCGTGATAACTCTAAGGGGAAGGTAATTGGGTTAGGTAAGATTGCTATTTCAAATGACTTATCTATTTCTAATGTATTGTACGTTAAGTCACTTAGTTTTAATTTACTTTCTATTGCACAATTATGTGATCTTGGACTAACATGCACCTTTAGCAAAAATGATGTTGTTGTGAGTAGTGAAACAAGCCAAGAACTAATCTTCAAAGGATTTCGGCATGGACATCTCTACCTAGTAGACTTCTCCAACAAGGATGCTAGCTTGACCACTTGTATTTTCACTAAGACAAGTTTGGGTTGTCTATGGCATCGACGCATAGCGCACATAGGGATGAGCAAGCTCAAGAAGTCATTCAAGCTTGGGATGGTGACCGGCGTGAAGGATGTCACATTTGATAAGAACAAGCTTTGTAGCGCTTGTCAAGCCGGGAAGCAAGTTGCTTCACACCACCCAATGAAGACAATGGTGTCAACCTCCAAGCCACTTGAGCTACTTCACATGGACCTCTTCGGACCGTCCACATATCAAAGTCTTGGCGGTAACCTCTATTGTCTTGTTATAGTTCATGACTTCTGTCGCAATGCTTGGACTTTGTTTCTAGGTGACAAGAGTGAAACTTCGGAAGTGTTCAAGACCTTCGCCAACCGTTCTCAAAGGGAATTTCAACTTCCCATCATCAAGGTCCGGAGTGACAACGGCACCGAATTCAAGAACTACAACATTGGGGAGTGGTGTGATCGTGAAGGTGTAAAGCATGAGTTTTCGACCACGTACACTCCTCAACAAAATGGTGTCGTTGAAAGGAAGAACAAGACTCTCATCACTCTTACACAAGAAATGCTTGATGACTATGGCACGTCCGAGAAGTTTTGGGCCGAAGCAATCAACATGGCATGCCATGCCGCAAATAGGGTCTACCTTCATCGACTACTTCAAAAGACCCCGTACGAACTTCTCATTGGGAGAAAGCCCAACATCTCCTATTTTCGAGTCTTTGGGTGCAAGTGCTACATCTACCGCAAGAAAAGGCTCGGTAAGTTTGAAAGAATATGTGATGTTGGTATGTTTCTTGGTTATGCATCAAACTCAAAAGGATATCGAGTATTCAACCAAACCTCCAGTTTAGTTGAGGAAAGTTGTGATGTTGAGTTTGATGAAACTAATGGCTCCCAAGAGGAGAGTTTTGGTCATGATGAAATAGATGATGAGCCTCTACGAGAAGCTATGAAGAACATGACCATTGGAGACATCAAGCCTAAAGTTGAGGAGAGCCATGATCAAGGGGGAGCTTCAAGTTCCAACATCAACACATCTATGGCGCCTCAAATTGACGAAGAAGAGAAGGATGATCCATTGCCGACTCAAGATTCACAAGCCACACAACATCAAGAAGAAGAAGAAGAAGAAGAAGTCCATGATCAAGTCCAACCACAAGAAGAGCAACACGCATCACCACCGCCATGTGCTTCACAACCACTTATGAGGCATGGACGCATCTCCAAGGCGCATCCGATGGACAAAATTATCGGAAGTCCATCAAGGGGAATAAGTACATGTTCTCGCCATTTCGCTTCGTTTTGTGAGCACTACTCGTTTGTTTCATGTGTAGAACCCACTCACATTGAGGAAGCACTCCAAGATCCAAATTGGGTGATGGCCATGCAATAAGAACTTAACAACTTCATCCACAATGAAGTTTGGGTGTTGGAGGAGCGACCCAAGGACAAGAACGTCATCGGAACAAAGTGGGTGTAGCAACAAACAAGACGAGAACGGCGTGGTGGTCCGCAACAAGGCAAGACTTGTCGCCAAGGGGTTCTCGCAAGTTGAAGGACTAGACTTTGGGGAGACATTTGCTCCGGTCGCCCGGTTAGAATCCATCCGTATACTCCTTGCTTTTGCATCACATCATAACATAAAGCTTTATCAAATGGATGTGAAAAGTGTCTTTCTTAATGGTTATATTAATGGGCTAGTCTATGTTGAACAACCACCCGGGTTTGAAGATCTAAGGAATCCTAATCATGTGTTTAGGTTGCACAAGGCGCTCTACGGGCTCAAGCAAGCACCCAGGGCGTGGTATGAATGACTACGGGATTTCTTCATCATGCAAGGATTCAAGATCGGGAGGGTGGACACTACACTCTTCACCAAAGACATCAACGGAGAATTATTTATTTGTCAAATTTACATTGATGATATTATTTTTGGTTCAACTAACGAAGCTCTTAGCGATGAGTTTGGCAAAATAATGTCTAGGGAATTCGAGATGTCGATGATTGGAGAGCTCAACTTCTTCCTTGGATTCCAAATCAAGAAACTTCAAGAGGGGACCTTCGTCTATCAAGAGAAGTATACCAAGGACCTCTTGAAGAAATTTGAGATGGGAGATTGTAGCACAAGGAGCACTCCAATGGCAACAAATTGTCATCTCGACGCGGATAAGGATGGTAAACCTATTGATCAATCTAACTACCGTTCGATGATTGGTTCATTACCGCATCTAGGCCCGATATCATGTTTAGTGTATGCTTGTGTGCTCGCTTTCAAGCGGCACCTAAAGAATCGCATCGGAAGGCGGTCTTTAGGATACTTCGGTATCTTAAGCATACCCCTAGTGTGGGCTTGTGGTACCCTAAAGGTGCAAAATTCCATCTCTTGGGTTACTCGGACTCAGACTTTGCCAGATGTCGTGTGGATTGCAAGAGTACCTCCTGTGGGTGCCACTTGCTTGGGCGTTCCCTAGTATCTTGGTCTAGCAAGAAGCAAAATTTCGTCGCTTTGTCCACGGCGGAAGCGGAATATATTGCGGCCGGTGCATGTTGTACCCAAATTCATTATATGAAGCAAACCATTTTGGACTTTGGTATTAAACTTGGTTGTGTGCCTCTCCTTTGTGACAATGAAAGTGCGGTTAAGATAGCTAAAAACCCCGTTCAACACTCCCGCACTAATCACATTGATATTCGCCATCATTTCCTGAGGGACCATGAAGCTAAGGGAGAAATCTCATTGCGAGGTGTTAGGTCCGAAGAACAATTGGCGGATATCTTCACTAAACCACTTGATGAGAAAACCTTTTCTAGACTAAAAAGTGAATTAAATGTGCTAGATGCATCGAACGTCATGTAAATTGCCATAATCATGTAAGAATGCATATCATATATGTCTTGTCTAACTTTCAAAGGATAGGGGTGAGCAAGGGTTAGCTTGGGATGGAGGTTCTTTTGGGTTTCCCCAAGGATTGGAGAGTGGCTCTCCCTGAAGAAGCCTTTGAAAGGTTCAAATTTGGCAAGATAGATTTATCTTATGCCTTGCATGATGCCTGCCATATAGACTTGCACTCACATTTAAATTTCTTGCATTATAAATTGTTTGGCATTGCATACGGTAGATTGTAACAAAGGGGAACCCACCTCATGAGAAAGAGACTTGTTTGAAATGCAATATCTCAACTCATATGAGGTGGAAAGAACAAAATGTTAGGTGCGTTAATGCCTAAAGGAACATGCTTTAAAGAGATAGAAGTCTTCATCCTCTAGCTCACAAAGCATGGGCCTTACATTTTATTTGGATAATTTCCTCCCTATTCTCTCTGTGTTCTATTTGCTTTAAGGCTTAGCCAAGTTATTGGCAATTAGCATTTTTGAGGGATAAGGGGTTGCCCAAAAAGTCCTAAGACATGTGTTTCTTCGTGATTGTTTGTTTGAGTCAAAGGACATATATGGGATGTTGCTGTTTTATAGTCATCGGATTATCCGATGCTTAGGCCAAACCATCATCGGATCAGTTTGTGTTCAAATGCCAAGAGTCAGTTCAGTCAGTAAGACAAATCAACCGACGAGTTCATTCTGAGAAACATCGGTGCATCCGATGTTCACTTTTCTGAAATTGTGCAAAATTCCACCGATGCAAATCCCATCAACAGCGGACCATCCGGTGCCAACGGTACCTTTTGGAAAACCCTTACTGTGCCATTCGACCGATGATCATATCATTTCACGTCGGTTCATCCGGTGTTAAATTTTAAGCTAGGGTTTGGGCCCCACCTTTTAAGCGCGCCTCTTCCAACCTTTCTCTCTCCCCGACATTTCCTCTCCCTGACGCCGTGCCTCACCTCCGCCGTCGCCGCCCTCCGGCCGCCGCCGCCGCCCTCCGGCCTTAGCGCCGCCGCCATCGCCCTCTTCACCGCCGCTGCTGCTCCACCTAGCGCCACCGCCGCCGCCTCTGCTCCATGCAGCGCCGCCGCCACCTCAAGCAGCGCCACCACCCCCAAGCACAGCCGCACCACTGCTCTCTGCTGCCATGGTGCTTCCCCTCTACGACCACCGACGTTTCACCGCTAGGTTTCCCGGCCGCGACAACCTTTACGTCGCTGTTCCGTGCGCCCGACATCGTCGTTCCACGACCTCATCCTCGCCGTCGTCACTTGTCTCATCGCAATGGGTCGTGACAAGAAGGGAAAGGGCAAGGCCATTGCGGAGCCAGCCGCCAAAAAGCAAAAGCTATCGAAGGAATAGAAGAAGGCTTTGATGGCTGCTCACGCTGCCGAGGAGCGAGAGCGTGGCCGAGGAGGATCGTTGAGGATCCGCGAGGATCGTCAGAGGCAGCCTCCCGTGCTGGATGAATCCAAAGAAGATGAAGAGCCCGAAGTGCCCCTTGTTCGCCGGTGCTCAGCCAGGACCCGTGGGGGTCATCCAGCAGCAGTACCATGACCGAGACCGTCAGCTACTGATCTTCGAGAGGACAGGGTGGCCTAGAGAGCCGTCTATGAGATGGACACCAATGTCCGTGTTGGTGAAGGTGTTCGGCTGACAGACTATAGGAAATTGAAGGCCAAGCAGCTCAGAAACTCAGATGGAGCATCTTGCTTGAGGAGTGGTTCCCGCAGCCCAAAAAGGCACTTGTGGATAGTCGCTTTTGGACCTTGACACAGGCGTCGCTGTACGAGACGTACAGACATCGGGGCCATAAGCTCTTCTAGCACAACTTTCTGGATTAGGATCAGCTTGCACTGGCGGCCGACACTGAGATACGCCCTTATTTTGAGAGGTATAGAGGGATGGTGGAGCTGATGTCCTACGAGAGGAGTGCCTACGTGGAGGATTGGGTCCGTGTTTTCTATGCCACACTCTACGTCTTTGAGGGCTGCAGATCCATAGATTTCATGTTCATGGGCCAGCATCATCACTTGACCAGGTAGTCCTTGGGACAGCTGCTAGGAGTGGATCTCTATGACACTTGCCTGCACGAGAGAGTGTATGGACAGGCTGACCCACTGAGGAGGCCACTCAGTGGAGGAGCGGCACCACCGCTGGAGGAGATACGTTCACTGTTTGCTCAGCCTTTCTGTCCAGACCAGCTGAGGGTACAGGCACTGCTTACTCCAGCTGCGCGCACTGTGCACTTTGCCTTGCGCCGCACACTTCTACCGAGGTCCGGATACCTTGAGGGGTTCATCAGCCTGTAACACCCTAAATTTTCGCATCATGCATTGCATACAAGATCATTCATTAAACATTAATAGAGGAAAAGAAATAAAAATAGCCTAAAACTTGTAATAGGGAATAGTATAAAATAATAATAACAATATATAAAAATATATATATGAATAAATTATATATAATATATATATATAAAATAAATAAAATGAATAAGATAAATAAAATATAAATAATAATATAATAATATATATATATATAAAACACTTGCCCGCTGGCCAGGCCGTACCGGCCCAGCCAGCGGTGATGGCCGAGCGCCCCGCCCGACGCGCTCCCACCAGCGCCCGAGGCGCCTGCCCCCCCCCCCCCCCCCCCCCCCCCCCCCCGCCTCCCGCTCCCGCTCCCGCGTGGCCCCCCCATACCGCGCAGCCGACCCCGCACGCCCGGTCGCCCACGCGCGCCTGCACGCGCCGCCCCGCAGCCGCCTGGCCCCGGCACCACCGCGCGCGCAGAACCGCGCTGCCCCGCGCATTGACTCCCGACTGAGTCAGACGCGCCTTGGCCCATGCGCGATGCCCCGTGACCGAGCCGGTCGCATGCCGCGATGCCGTGCGCTATAAAAAGACCGTAGGCCCCTAGGGTTTTTCCCGATCCAGCAAACCGCCGCCGCCTTCGAAAGAAGCCGCTGGTACAGAAGCAAAAAAGGAGTCCAGAGAGCTGCGTCGCCAGGGAAAAAAGGGGAAGGAGAGGAAGAAAAAGAGGAGGGCCCCACCATCCGCCGGAGATCGCCGTCGTCGTGCCGCCGGAGGACCTTGCGCATCTACTTCGTCTACGCATTGTCCCCATCCCGCGATCATCGAAGCCATCGCATCTACGGTAGGCCATGTTCCCGATGCGAATTTTAGCGATTATATTGAATCTAATATACGTAAATTGATTTTAGTTGCACCATAATTTTATTTTCAGCAGCATCAATCCACCCTAAAACCCCCGTAAACTCATATGAACACGTATGAACTAGTTGTATCTAATTAATAAACAACCATAGTTAATTAATTATTGAATTGTGCACGCATGCATGTCATTGCATGTTGATTATTTTGTGTGCATCGTATTGAATTGTATGAATTTTCTTGTATGTATGATCGCGCGTAGAGGAACGTGCTCAAGAGGCCGCATACGAGGATTTCCAGAACCAAGACTTCGAAGCGCTTGAGCAACCCCATCCGTCGGAGCAAGGCAAGCGTCCTTGAAGCATATTGATCCTGTTTTATTAAATGTTTTGTTTGCGAACTTGCATGCTTGTGTCAAATTGATGGGAATCCTATGGTAGGAAGTTTACTAGTTTTGTTTGACCACCCTTGTCACCTGGAATTTATGGTAGAGAGTCAGGAAGGGTTTTTACCTTTTTGCTTCGCCTAATTAATTGGGATGGCAAACAACACTACACATTTAATTATGCATCAATGATATTCTGGTTATTGTGAACTGGTCAATACGATGGGTGATCTAAGCAAGCATGATCTTGTGGATGGGTTGGATGTTATGGTGGTTTGCTTGCCTTAGATCTAAGGACCGGTTCATGCGAGAATACGCCAGGTCAACAGTGCCACCACAAGGCCAAGTATGGGTGCGGTGTAGCTGAATAATTAGGAGCGCTGCTAGTATTGTGTGGACCATTGGATGGCGCGGGGAATGGGAGTCCAGGAGGACTGCCCTGGGATTCGCATGGCACACGAGGGGGCCCGTGGGTGGGAGAATGGAGATTCAAGCCTGCTGGTGAAACCTTAGTGGGCCCATACATACTAGTAGTCCCTTTTGAAAGGCTATTTTGTGATCTCTTGGCCACGCACCTACGGAAGTGTGAGATGGCATAATGGAGGTTTCTTAGTCATCGAAAGGTGATGAAATCACAAACATGTGGGTAAAGTGGTACAACCCCTGCAGAGTGTTAAAAACTATCATGATAGCCGTGCTCCCAGTTATGAGCGCCTGGATGACCCACATGATTAGAGTTGGAAATTGGGATATGGTTATGGTTATGGTTGGATTATGGTTATGGGTTGGTAATGGTTATGGTTTATGGATTATGGTCATGGATATGAATTTGAGGTCTGGTAACTGGACATGGATAATGATGATGTTGGCAATAATTGGATATGGTTTATATTTTGTTAATATGATGGTTATGATGGGATTGTTTCACATAGACATAGTATACTGCTTTTCAAATGTTTTACTGTACTTTTCAGCACTTAGCCTTTATTACATTCGTCGTTTGAATTAGCCACATGTCATACTTTCCACACTTGCTGAGTACGACATGTACTCACCCTTGCAATCCCCCCAACAGCTACTGGAGACGATTGGGAGTACCCTGAGGAACACGTGGAGTACTAGGTTGCGTACTGCCGTCAATTGCCTGTGGATTGGAGTCGTGCTGCTTAGTTTATTTTCCGCTGCATTATTTAGAGTTTTATAATTCGTGAACTATTGAATTATTGTAATAAAGTACTTATATATTAGTTAAGACGTGGTTAAATTCTTTATATCGTTTGTGATGCAACCGTATATGTGTGATGAACTTCCTGGGCACACATATGCGTTACGCTTGGTTCATATTCGGAACCAGGTGTCACAAATTGGTATCAGAGCCAGGTTGACCATAGGACGCAACCTAGATAGAATGGACACTTTAGAGCACATAGGAGCACTCAGGAATCGATGTGTTTTTGCTTGGAGTGCTGTTTGCTATATATATTGTTGCTTGTGTGCCTAATAGAGGATTTTGGGATGCTTTAGCATTGCCATGTCCACCTAGGCTAGTATAGCTAGTTGGTTAGCTTCATATCCCTTGATGCATATAGTTGGGGACGTTTCTAAATTCTTACCTATTGCTCTTCTTCAGATGGTGAGGACTCACAGTCAGAGGGATGTTAATGACGAGGAGGAGGACCATGGAGTACCTCAGAACAACAATGGACAAGGACCTGCTCATGGAGCCATCAATATTGAGCAGCTATTGGCCATGCAAAACCAGCTCATGCAGACCATGATACAAACTATGGGACAGCTGCAGGCTGGCAATAACATCAACAATCAGCCCCACATGCCTCCACCGCCACCCCCGCCTCCTCATAACCGGTTGGGAGAGTTTATGAGGACTAGGCCGCCGACTTTTGCTCAACCTGCTGACCCTATGGATGCTGATGATTGGCTCAAGTCCGTGGAGAAGAAACTTGCTATTGTCCAATGCAGTGACCGAGAGAAGGTCCTATTTGCTTTTCATCAACTCGTTGGAGCAGCTGCAGATTGGTGGGATGCTCTTTGCAACGCTCATGATAATCAGGAGGAAATCACTTGGGCTGAGTTTAAGCAGAGTTTTCGTTCCCATTATGTACCCGAAGGAGTTATGATACTGAGAAGACAAGATTTTGAAAATCTCAGGCAAGGAAGGATGAGCCTGAGTGAGTATCTCAACAAATTCACTCAACTATCAAGATATGCTCCAGAAGACATCAAAACTGATAGTAAGAAGCAGTATCTGTTTATGAGGGGTCTCAACAATGAAATTCAAGTCCAGTTGCTCAATACTGATTATCCAAACTTCCAAAAGCTGGTTGATAAGGCTATTGTGGTTGAGAACAAGATTCGTGAGATGGAGCAGGACAATAAGAGGAAGATGTCACATCATGGACCGCAGCAAGGAAGCAATGTTCGCCCCCGCTATTCACCACCTACTGCACCACACTACAACCCATCTGCTCCTGCACACCGCGCTGCTTATCCGCCCCGCCCAAATCAGCCACCGCAGCAACGCCCCGCCATGCAAGCGCCTCGCTATCCTGTGCCACCTGCGCCGCGTCCTAACATGGCGGCAAACGCTCAAAACCAGTTGCGCCCAAACCTCCCTAATGCTACGGGCGGTAATACATGCTATGTGTGTGGAGAACCCAGACACTTTGCAAGTCAATGCCCCAGGAGAAACTATGGACCTATGAACAATGCACCAAGGCCAAATCACCCGCGACCAAATGGAGGAGCACCGCAAGGCAACCGTGGACAGCAGAATTTTGCTCGTGGCAATGTGAATCATGTCTCTACCGAGGAAGCCCAGCAAGCTGATGACGTCGTGATTGGTATGTTTCTTGCCAACTCCAACCCCGCGACTGTTTTATTTGATTCGGGAGCATCTCATTCATTCATCTCGTCAAAGTATGTTGCCAAGTACAATTTGCCTATATCTCATATGAAGCAAACTATGCTAGTAAGTTCTCCTGGCGGAGAGATGAGGACAAATATAGTATGTCCGAAAGTAAGCATTAAAATAAGGGGGTAGACTTTCTCGCAAACCTCATAGTATTGGACTCCCAATGAATAGACATAATACTTGGAATGGACTGGCTGAGCAAGTATAATGGAGTCATTCAATGTGCCGAGAGGATTGTGCAGTTGACAAGTGAACATGGTACACGCATCGAAGTTGAGGCAGCCCAACCTGCAAGAGAGAAAGCGGTGCTGAATCACATGGAAGAAGTGACATTGGAAAGCATTCTGATCATTCGCAAGTACCCGGATGTGTTTCCAGATGAGTTGCCAGGTATGCCACCTAATCGTGACATAGAATTCGCCATTGAGTTGATACCCGGAACTGCACCTATAGCTAAGAGGCCGTATAGGATGCCTCCTAAGGAATTAGCAGAGGTCAAGAAGCAAATTCAAGAGCAGCTAGAGAAGGGTTTTATACGCCCAAGCTCATCCCCGTGGGGAGTCCCAGTGCTCTTCGTAGATAAGAAGGATGGAACCCAGAGGATGTGTGTGGACTATAGGTCTCTCAACAAAGTGACAATTAAGAACAAGTACTCACTGCCCCGTATAGAGGATTTGTTCGACCAAATGAAGGGTGCCTGTATCTTCTCCAAGATCGACTTGCAGTCAGGATACTTCCAAATGAAGATTAGACCATCAGATATACCCAAGATAGCATTTCGGACTCGATATGGATCTTATGAGTACACCGTCATGTCATTTGGATTGACGAACGTGCCTGCGTACTTTATGTATCTCATGAATAAGGTCTTCATGGAATATCTGGATAAGTTCGTTGTAGTGTTCATCGATGATATTATGATCTACTCGAGGGATGAGAAGGAACACGAGGAACACTTGAGGCTTACGCTGCAGAAATTGAGGGAACACCAATTGTATGCCAAGTTCAGTAAATGTCAATTCTGGTTACGGGAAGTTTCTTTCTTAGGCCATATTATTTCGGGAGGAGGAGTATCAGTTGACCCAGGGAAGGTGGGAGATGTGCTTAAGTGGGAACCGCCACAAAATGTTAAGGAAATTCGGAGTTTCCTTGGAATGGCTGGATATTACCGCCGATTCATCAAGGATTTCTCCAAAATAGCCAAGCCTATGACCGAATTACTCATGAAAGGGAAGGCATTCCGATGGACTCAAGATTGTCAGGATAGCTTTGAGGCGTTAAAGAAAAGGTTGACAACCATGCTGGTGTTAGTATTACCGGACGTGAGCAAGAGTTTTGATATATATTGTGATGCATCAAGGCAAGGATTAGGATGTGTGCTCATGCAAGAAGGCCGAGTGGTAGCTTATGCATCGAGGCAACTAAAGAAACATGAGTTGAATTATCCTACGCACGACCTTGAACTCGCAGCCGTGGTACACGCCTTGAAGATATGGATACACTATGTTTTTGGTCACTGATGTGAGATTTATACGGATCACAAGAGTCAAGTACATATTTACGCAAACGGATCTGAATCTGAGGCAACGCCGATGGTTGGAGCTCATCAAGGATTATGACGTGAGAATCAACTATCACCCAGGGAAGGCCAATGTAGTGGACGATGCTTTGAGCCAAAAAGGAGTACGTCATCAACTCACAGTTCGAGAGCTACCATCCGAGTTATGCAAGGAGTTCGAACGGTTGAACCTTGGATTCGTAAATGAGATGGGAACAATGGAAGTCAACCCAACATTAGAGCAGGAAATACGGGAAGGACAGACAAAGGACAAGGAAATACAGGAAATCAAGGAAAAGACCCAAGAAGGAAGAGAATTCAGATTTGATGAGGACGAACAGGGTACCTTATGGCTTGGAAAGAAGATTGTGGTACCTAATGTAAGGCATATTCGGGAAACCATATTGAAGGAGGCACATGACTCGCCTTACTCAATTCATCCCGGCTGTACAAAGATGTACAAGGACTTAAAGACATGCTATTGGTGGGACAACATGAAAAAGGACATAACCGAATATGTTGCATTGTGTGATGTGTGCCAACGAGTAAAAGAAGAACACCAAAGGCCAGCTGGATTGTTACAACCATTGAAGATCCCGGAGTGGAAGTGGGAAGAGATTGGTATGGACTTTATAGTTGGATTACCGCGAACTCAGTCTGGCTATGATTCAATATGGGTTATTGTGGATCGGTTGACAAAATCAGCTCACTTCATCCCTGTCAAGACCACATATACCACCGCGAAGCTAGCAGAATTGTATATGGAGCATATTGTGTGCCGACATGGAGTACCAAAGAAGATAGTCTCGGATAGAGGTTCTCAGTTTACCTCCAGATTTTGGCAGAAATTGCATGAAGCAATGGGAACAAGGTTGAACTTCAGTTCGGCATATCACCCTCGAACAGATGGACAAACCGAGAGGACCAACCAAATTTTGGAAGACATGTTAAGAGCTTGTGCTTTAAAGCATGGGAAAAGTTGGGATAAAAGTTTGCCGTATGCTGAATTCTCGTACAACAATAGTTACCAAGCAAGTTTGAAAATGTCACCCTACGAAGCACTATACGGAAGGAAGTGTAGGACTCCCTTTTTTTGGAATGAAACCGGAGAGAATCAAGTGTTTGGTCCCGACGTGTTACAAGATGCTGAAAAGCAAGTCCAAATAATACGGGAAAACATAAAGGCTGCCCAGTCTTGACAGAAAGGTTATGCTGATAATAGGCGAAGGAGTCTGACTTTTGAAGTTGGAGATTTTGTATACCTCAAAGTGTCACCTATCAGAGGTCAACGATGGTTTAACGTCAAAATAAAACTGGCACCACGTTACATCGGACCATACAAGATTTTGGACAAGCGAGGAGTGGTAGCTTATCGACTTGAACTGCCGACGTATCTCTCTGATGTACACGACGTGTTTCACGTCTCTCAACTCAAGAAGTGTCTCAGGGTACCAGAAGAACAAGTGCCGATGGACGAGTTAGAACTTCAAGAGGATTTGTCCTATGTCGAGCAACCTATCAAAATTTTGGACATGAAGGAAAGGGTCACGAGAAATAAGAGGATCCGTTGGTGCAAAGTGCAATGGAAACACCATACGAAAACTGAAGCTACATGGGAACGTGAAGAAGACCTGAAGGCAGAATTCCCGCATCTTTTCTCCACGCTATCGAATCTCGAGGGCGAGATTCACTTTAAGAGGGGTAGGTTTGTAACACCCTAAATTTTCGCATCATGCATTGCATACAAGATCATTCATTAAACATTAATAGAGGAAAAGAAATAAAAATAGCCTAAAACTTGTAGTAGGGAATAGTATAAAATAATAATAACAATATATAAAATATATATATATATGAATAAATTATATATAATAATAAATATATATATATATAATAAATAAAATGAAAAAGATAAATAAGATAAATAAAATATAAATAATAATATAATATATATATATATAAACACTTGCCCGCTGGCCAGGCCGTACCGGCCCAGCCAGCGGTGACGCCCGAGCGCCCCGCCCGACGCGCTCCCACCAGCGCCCGAGGCGCCTGCCCCCCCCCCCCCCCCCCCCCCCCGCCTCCCGCTCCCGCTCCCGCATGCCCCCCCCACGCCGCGCAGCCGACCCCGCACGCCCGGTCGCCCACGCGCGCCTGCACGCGCCGCCCCGCAGCCGCCTGGCCCCTGCACCACCACGCGCGCAGAACCGCGCTGCCCCGCGCGTTGACTCCCGACCGAGTCAAACGCGCCTTGGCCCACGCGCGACGCCCCGTGACCGAGCCGGTCGCATGCCGCGATGCCGCGCGCTATGAAAAGACTGTAGGCCCCTAGGGTTTTTCCCGATCCAGCAAACCGCCGCCGCCTTCGAAAGAAGCCGCCAGTACAGAAGCAAAAAAGGAGTCCAGAGAGCTGCGCCGCCAGGGAAAAAAGGGGAAGGAGAGGAAGAAAAAGAGGAGGGCCCCACCGTCTGCCGGAGATCGCCGTCGTCGTGCCGCCGGAGGACCTTGCGCATCTACTTCATCTACGCATTGTCCCCATCCCGCGATCATCGAAGCCATCGCATCTACGGTAGGCCATGTTCCCGATGCGAATTTTAGCGACCATATTGAATCTAATATACATAAATTGATTTTAGTTGCACCATAATTTTATTTTCAGCAGCATCAATCCACCCTAAAACCCCCGTAAACTCATATGAACACGTATGAACTAGTTGTATCTAATTAATAAACAACCATAGTTAATTAATTATTGAATTGTGCATGCATGCATGTCATTGCATGTTGATTATTTTGTGTGCATCATATTGAATTGTATGAATTTTCTTGTATGTATGATCACGCATAGAGGAACGTGCTCAAGAGGCCGCATACGAGGATTTCCAGAACCAAGACTTCCAAGCGCTTGAGCAACCCCATCCGTCGGAGCAAGGCAAGTGTCCTTGAAGCATATTGATCCTGTTTTATTAAATGTTTTGTTTGCGAACTTGCATGCTTGTGTCAAATTGATGGGAATCCTATGGTAGGAAGTTTACTAGTTTTGTTTGACCATCCTTGTCACCTGGAATTTATGGTAGAGAGTCGGGAAGGGTTTTTACCTTTTTGCTTCGCTTAATTAATTGGGATGGCAAACAACACTACACATTTAATTATGTATCAATGATATTCTAGTTATTGTGAACTGGTCAATACGATGGGTGATCTAAGCAAGCATGATCTTGTGGATGGGTTGGATGTTATGGTGGTTTGCTTTCCTTAGATCTAAGGACCGGTTCATGCGAGAATATGCCAGGTCAACAGTGCCACCACAAGGCCAAGTATGGGTGCGGCGTAACTGAATAATTAGGAGCGCTGCTAGTATTGTGTGGACCATTGGATGGCGCGGGGAATGGGAGTCGAGGAGGACTACCCTGGGATCCGCATGGCACACGAGGGGGCCCGTGGGTGGGAGAATGTAGATTCAAGCCTGCCGGTGAAACCTTAGTGGGCCCGTACATACTAGTAGTCCCTTTTGAAAGGCTATTTTGTGATCTCTTGGCCACGCACCTACGGAAGTGTGAGATGGCATAATGGAGGTTTCTTAGTCATCGAAAGGTGATGAAATCACAAACATGTGGGTAAAGTGGTACAACCTCTGCAGAGTGTTAAAAACTATCATGATAGCCGTGCTCCCGGTTATGAGCGCCTGGATGACCTACATGATTAGAGTTGGAAATTGGGATATGGTTATGGTTATGGTTGGATTATGGTTATGGGTTGGTAATGGTTATGGTTTATGGATTATGGTCATGGATATGAATTTGAGGTCTGGTAACTGGACATGGATAATGATGATGTTGGCAATAATTGGATATGGTTTATATTTTGTTAATATGATGGTTATGATGGGATTGTTTCACATTGACATAGTATAATGCTTTTCAAATGTTTTACTGTACTTTTCAGCACTTAGCCTTTATTACATTCGTCATTTGAATTAGCCACATGTCATACTTTCCACACTTGCTGAGTACGACATGTACTCACCCTTGCAATCCCCCCAACAGCTACTGGAGACAATTGGGAGTACCCTGAGGAACACGTGGAGTACTAGGTTGCGTACCGCCGTCAATTGCCTGTGGATTGGAGTCGTGCTGCTTAGTTTATTTTCCGCTGCATTATTTAGAGTTTTATCATTCGTGAACTATTGAATTATTGTAATAAAGTACTTATATATTAGTTAAGACGTGGTTAAATTCTGTATATCATTTGTGATGCAACCGTATATGTGTGATGAACTTCCTGGACACACATATGTGTTACGCTTGGTTCATATTCGGAATCGGGTGTCACACAGCCTGTAGCAGACTCTCCTATTCTACATCATGAACGGGATGGAGTTCGACATTGTGGACATCCTCATATGTGAGATGGTGGACGTGATCACTGATGGAGTTGGGATGATGAGACAACTTGTATTTGGTCACTGGATCAGCTACTTGCTCTACATGGTTTCTCCTGAGGGGACGGCCGTGCGTGACAGTCTCACCGACGAGAATGTCACACGGTTCAGCCACAACTGTGCTCCAGCTCCTGGAGACCACCGCCTTGGCCGTCCAGTTGAGCGTCAGGTTCGTGCTCGTCTATCCGAGAAAGACTGGTCAGACCTAGAGAAGGAAGACGAGAGACTAGCACAGGCGGAGGCTCAGGGTGAGGACCTTCTGCATATTTGGTCCCAGAGTGACACGGATGACAACGCTGAGGGATACTTCCCACCTCCTCCCTAACCCAGGCAGCACGACGCGGAGGCTGGAGGCTCGACTGTGCCACCTCCTACTCCACCTCCGTTGTCAGAGGCACAGGTCTCTCAGCCATCTGAACTTACCACCCTACTTCGGCAGATGGTTGAGCAGCAGCGCCTGGACCGGCTTGCAGCTGAGCAGGCCCAAGCTGAGCAAGCTGCACGTCTCCTAGTGCTCCAGCAGCAGCAGCAGGAGATGCAGCAACAGATCGCCCGCGAGAGGCGAGAGGACACTGACAGGCTGACTGGGCTGATTGATCAGATGCATCAGCGCTCTATTGACCAGCAGCAGCAGATGCAGCAGGCGATGATGGGCATCCTGGGGTTGATCACCAACCTCTACACACAGATTGGGATTGCCCTGCCGTCGCAGCTTCCAGGTTTTGCTCCAGCCCCGCCTGTCCTGGCTCCAGCTTCAGCGCCAGTGCCGACCATGCTGATCCCAACGATCAGCATGTCCCCACTGCTTGCTCCAGGTGCCCCTATCCACTCTCCTCTGCCGGCTACGACGCTTTTCCAGCAGACACCGGCGTCCATTGTTAGTGTCCCGCTGCCAGCAGCTCCGACTCAGCAGGCACCGACAGCGGCTCCTACAGCTCCCGCCACTTCTACTCCAGCCTCAGACGCAGCAGCAGGCAGCAACTTCGACGACAGCACCCCCGACGGTGACCAGTTTGTCATCGCTCCAAGCACTCAGGATTCTTAGGCACTCGGCTTCCTTTTTGGTGTCTTGATGCCAAAGGGGGAGAAGAGTTAGAGAGGTGTTAGGGGGAGGGATAGCTTAGTCCCAGGGGGAGTCCTAGCTGTAGGGGGAGTATATTCTATCTTTTTGGGAGTCCTTTTGTAATTTGTTGATTTGCCTCTCTTTTGCTATTTCATTGAGTATTCTTGTGACTCTTAATCCTCTCATGTGCTATTGAGTAATCGTTAAGCTTTCACGTTATTAATCTCTTTTGAGTCTTTTCAAGTTTAATGTGTCATATCGTCTACTCATTGCATATCTTCTTGAGTATAGCTTTATCAAATTCATTACTATTATGCCTCACTTGTTGTGTTGTCATCAATCACCAAAAAGGGAGAGATTGAAATCATCTAGGCCCCCATGAGGTATGGTTTCGGTGATTAATGACAACCATTGGATTTTACTAATGAATTTGTAGATGCAAGGTCTCCTATATCACTCATCACTCAAATGAAATCTATATGAATATCATCTACTGCTCATTGGATATAATTGGAGACCCCTAAACAATCATTCTATGAGGTCAAACGATTTTTATAAACACTAGAAGAAAAGCTCACATGTCAAAATTATTCAACCAATATTGACAGCAATCAACGCTTGATAATCATCAGAAGAATATTTCAAACCAATGTATAAGAGGTCGCTCGAGAAAATTCCAAAAGATTCACTTAGAACAACTCGAAGCAAACAAAATCAACTCACCGGATCAACCGATGTTTCCAGAAAACAACACATCGATCGAGTTGGTTTAGCAGAAGAAGAAGACCTCAGAACTAAGTACTCACCGGATCATCCGATGATGAAGGGCATGCTACATCGGTCCATCAATACAGTAAGCAATCTCTTTGGACCAAGTGTAACACCAGATGATCCGATGTACAACTATAAACACATCGGTCAATCACTACATTAAGCATCAAGTCTGAACCAATTCTGGAGGAAGTGCCATCGGATCATCTGATGAGAAGAAAAGTGTAACATCGGTCTAACAACGGTCATATATGACACAGTGAGATCAGCTAATTTGGATTTGACCGATGATAACTGAAGGGGGAGCATCAGATCATTCGGTGTTTGCAGAACAGTGATGTCAGCCTACTTTTCCAACGGCTATTTCGTGGAGGCTGGCTATTTATACCCCTTCAACCAGTCTATTCGATAAGTCTTGACTACCAGACCTACTCTACACATTCTCAAGCATTCAAGACATTGAGCAACCACTTCTACATCATCTACACCACTTACACACCAAGAGATAGGCTAGAACTAGCTAGAGATAGTGCTTGTGTGCTTCCATTCTTGGTGATTGGAATCTCTAGTATAGTGAGAGCTGTAAGGGAGTGTCCCTTGGTGATTGTAATTGAGAGAGACTTCCGGAGCTTGCCAAGACAATTGTGGAAGCCCGGAGGATCCAAGTTGTACAAGGCTTGAGCTCCACCTTGTCGAGGTTGGCAAACGGAGAAGAATAGTGAAGATCCCTAGTCTCGGTGACTTGGGTGTGGCTATACCCTTCGGTGGGTGCCACAACGTGGATGTAGGAAGATCTTGACGATCTTGCCGAACCACGGGATAAATCTTCGTGTCTCCTCGGGAGTTTGCGTTCTCTTACTCTTACTTTACACATATGCATTTCATATATCGCAAAGTTACTAGTCACTTGAATGCATAGGTTGTTTGCGTAGAGAATTGGGCTTTTAGTGTATAAGTGGTATTGCTTTAGTTTTTGAAAAGAAGCCCAATTCACCCCCCTCTTGGGCATTCGATCCTTACATGCTTGATTACGAGTAGACGGGTATGCTCAAGAAGTTCGATCGAGAAGCGAATATCCATGGATGTTCGTGACTAAGACTTTGATTTGCTTGACCATCAAATTGCGGAATATTAAGGCAACTGTCCTTGACCATATTGATGCTTTGTTTTAAATGTTTTTGTTTGTAAAATTGCATGCCTATGTCAATTTGATGAAAAACCCATATGTAGGAGTTTACTAGTGTTGTATGCCACCCCTTGTCGCCGTGATATACATGATGAGTCGGGAAGGGTATTTTCTACTTTTGCTACGCTTGCTAAATTGGGTTAGGGAATAACCAAATGGCTTAATTATGAACTATTGAACACTTGAATTATGTGGATTAATGATGATGGAATAATGGTGAATCATTTTCGTAACATGGGATTTGGGTGAGCTAAGCAAGCATGGTTTGTGGATTGGGTTGGATAAGATGGTGGTTTGCTTATCTTAGATCTAAGGACTGGTTCATGTAAATATATGTCAAGACAACAGTGTCACCACAAGGCCAAGTATGGGTGCCGTGTAGCTGAATAAATAGGAGTGGTGCTAGTATTGTGTGGACCATTGGATGGCGCAAAGAATGGAGTCGAGTAGGCCTACCCTGGGATCCGTATGGCACACGAGGGGACCCGTGGGTGTGAGAATGGATATTCAAGCATGCCGGTGAAATCTTAGTGGGTCCAAACATACTAGTAGTACCTTTTGAATGGCTATTTTATGATCTCTTGGCTACACACCAACGAAAGTGTGAGATGGAAAAATGGAGGTTTCTTAGTCACCAAAAGGTGATGAAATCACGAACATGTGGATAAAGTGGTACAACCTCTGCAGAGTGTTAAAAACTATCATGATAGTCGTGCTCCCGGTCATGAGCACCTGGACAACTTCCATGATTAAAATTGGACTTGGATTGGGGATGATTTGGTAAGTGATTGGTTATGTCATATGAGCATGGTTTGGTTATGAGAAGATATGAAATTTGCATATGGTGATGATATTGATTGTTGGTTGGTTATATATATATATATATATATATATATATATATATATATATATATATATATATATATATATATATATTATGATGGTAATTGAGAATGATGGATATGGATTATGATAATTACTTGGGATATGATGGGAATTAAACTCACATAAACATTTTAGGCTGCTTTTACATGTTTATGAACCAATGTACTTTTCTGCAATTAGTCATTTATTATTGTCCTTATTTTAGCTACATGTCATGCTTTCCCACACTTATTGAGTACGACATGTGCTCACTTTTGCTATTCCCACATTAATTCAGCTACAAGTGATAATTTGGAGGACAACGTGGAGCCCTAGGCGTGCGTACTATCGTGGATTACCTGTGGAGTTGGAGTCGTCTACGTTAGATTATTTTCCGCTGCAATAGAATGAAGGTATATTTATTATTAGTGACATGGTTAAATTCCGATTATCATTTGTGATGTTGATGTGTATGTGTGTTAAACATCTTGAGCACACATACACTACACTTGGTTCATTTTTCAGAACACATAGAAACTATTTTCTAAAAGGTTATTTTCAAAGATCGCTTGCTGCTGCATTTTATTTTGTCAATTCAGCCACCGTAAAGTGTTATTTATTGCTGCGTTTTCAATGCAATTTCAGCCATGTTTTAATGTGCTTGCTGCTACAATTACTACTCATATTTTGATGTAAAATGCGGGGTTTTTGCTGATGTTAGGTGTGGGTAAAATTCTCTTTGTTAGCTGTCGCGTTTCCATCTTTTTTTCTCTCTTTTTGAGCAGCCGCACCTCTACTTTAATTGCTAATTGCTGCTGCGATCTTCAAACTAGTTCACCTCTCATCTCTAATGATTCTCTGTTAAGGATATAAGATTTATTTGTGAAAACCATTCTTTCAAAGTTTCACATTCTCATTCTTGTTTTTACTTATGTCTTTCTTTCCCCCTTTCATATGCAACACTTATTTTGCGAAAAACTTAGATGACAACACTCGCATCTATAAGGACCCAAAGAAGAAGAATCTCGAGGAGAAGTTCAAGGACGCATTTCATGTGGAAGAGCTTCGTATATTAGAACAACCATCTCGCATAATAGGACAGCTGCACAATGCCATAACAACGATAATATTGTGTGTCGTAATTTAGATTTAGGCTTACCCTTGAATAAGTTGTAATAAACGCTTAGTTCATTAGTGCGCTTGCTTATGTTTGGTGTGATGATTGTATGTTGCTTGTGTGTGTGCTTGAATATGACTTGTGGGATGCTTTGATAGCTATCCACATTTTCATCCATTAGATAAATAATGCATTATCTAGGATCATCTCCCTTGATGCAAGCATATAGTTGGGCATTCCTTCTATCTCTCTTTTCTATCTCGTTCGACCTCTACTTCAATGGAATATGGACACGAAAGGAGGAATCACTACTCCAGAAAATGCTACATGGGAGTATGAAGAAGAAGATATCAGGATAAAGTTTTTCCTTATCTATTCTCTAATCTCCCTGAATCTCGAGGGCAAGATTCCTGTTAAGGGGGTAGATTGTATCATCCCCAATTTTTTTTCAAAATTTGGCTTATTCAAATTTAAATAAGAACTGCAACTTTATTTCAAAATATCTTCTTTGGTCCACTTGAGTCTCGAGGGCGAGATTCATGTTAAGGGGGTAGAATTTTAACATCACGATTTTCAAACTTTGAGGAATTAAAATTTGAATATGAAGTTAGAATTTAATAATAGGAAGAAATTATTTTTATAAAGAAAAATTTAATATATAGGCACTTATCTTGCATTTGCATTCATCCTAGGTATTAAAATTTATATACCAAAATAAATACATTAAAAGAAATTAAATTGTCATAACGAATATGGAAGGAAAGGAATAAAGAAAATAAAATTTAATATGAAAGAAAGAAACAATAGTTAATAAGAATAATAAAATAAAATAGAATATAAAGAAAGAAACTAACAAAGAAATAATAATAAAAAAATAATAATAAAGAAAGAAAAATATAAGATATAAATCTAACTAAGTAAATAAATAAATAAATAGAAAGAAAGAGTTTATATGTAAATAACATGAAAATAAAAGATAAAACATATATGAATATGTGTAGGTAATAAGAAAAGTGAACGAGAATATAAATATATAATATAAAAATAAATACAAACAAATGGAGAATATATATAAAAAATAGAAAACAAATATATATAAAATTTCTAAAGAAATCAAAAAAATAATTTAAAAATGGAACTTTTTGGAAGTTTCCAGAAGTTTTTGGAACCTTTTGAAAGTTTCCTGTGGAACCTTCAGGAAGTTTCCGAGGAAGTTTGGAAGGTTCCGAGGGAAGATTTAGAAGTTTCTCGGGAGGTGACTGTTTCGGATCGAGCGGGACTCAAGTCCCGTAAGCCTGGCCTTCCACCGCCATGCAAACAAAAAAATCACTCTGTGCCCAGAGGCTAGGAGCCCTAGCCACACACGTTCCCATGCGCCAGCACCGTAACCCACCGGGACTCCCGGTTGGCGCCTCCCCTCGGCTTATTTAAGCGCCCCTGCCCACGTACTTTGGCAACGTAAAATTCTCCAGCCTACCTAGTTTTCCCAGCCAGCCACCACGAGAGAAAAAAAGGCCGCGACAAGGAAAAAGAAAGAGAAGAAAGGAGCCACAATCCGCCAGAAATCGTCACGTCACCGTCGTCTCTTCGTCAGAGGATCGTTGTGCCGTCTACTTTATCAACGCTACGCCTCCGTTCCACGACCGTCCAGACTAGACGCGCACATGGTAGGTATTACATTTAGATCTAGACAACTATATTAATTTTTATACTTGTACTGAATTACATATAGGACAAATTTTATTTTGTGCAATCATTAATCATTGCCAAATTATCTTAAAACATTTGGATACTTACAAGTTAGATTAAATCATACAAGATCAATATGTTATTTTAGATTTGACCAAGTTTTATTTTTAGTATTATTTAATCCGTTTTCCAGATTTAATAGATAAGATTAAGCCTAGTTAATTCAAAAAGCTTTTGTCGGTGGTTTGGAACCGGCAGATCTCCCGACACTACTAAAGTGTTGGAGGAGTTTGATGTTCGGTGTGGGCGCGCGGAGATTCAAGAAGGTGAATAGTAAATGACGCAGGAGGCACAAGAATTTACGTGGTTCGGGCCGCCTGAGCGTAATACCCTACTCCACGGATGTGTTGGTGTTGTATTAGCTGTATGAGCTAGTGACGAGTGTATATGTCACGTGTGTAGCGCCTCTCTGAACTTGTAGAGTCTGTCGTCGGCCTGTCCTTTTATAGTACAAGGACAGGCCGTTACAAGTTAGCCTGGCCCGACATGTGGCCCCGGCGGTTACTAGTATTGACACTTATTCAACACATTTAATTGTCCTTAACAACCGGGTAATGGGCTTTGGCAGCACCGTTACTGGTAATTAAGGTCATCCGATCGTGTGTCATTAATATGGTATTAATGACACATAATCGGGTCTTGAAGTCCTTGATTCCCCCTTGAAGATCCGGAGCAGTTATGAAGTCTTCCGGAGGTCAGAGGCTGAAGCTCCAACGGTTGGACACGTGGCAGCTCCGGAGCATACTGTGGGAAACAGGTAGCTCCGGAGCTACTTGACACGTGTCAGGTCTGGATCTTCTCTCGGTCTGGGGTTAAGTCCGGAGGTGCCATTTCGGTACATGGCTCGGAGCTTCCCCCTTGTGGGCGGTAGCTCCGGTTTGATAGTACACGTGGCAACCCTGGGATTAACCATGTTGGAGAAGCGGGTCTGGTTACATCTGACATGTGGGCCTCCGAAGGTCTTCAAATAAAGTGGGTGACTTTCCCTTGATATCTTTGTAACCTCAAGGGGTGTACGGTTTCCAGGGTACCGACAGTGGCCCCCTCGACCTACCTCCGGGGAAGACCACTGGGGTGAAGTCATTCCGCCGGAGGTGGGTCCATCCTCGTGACTTTTGAACTGAGTCTTCAAAGGTCTTCGGAGGTGCCGTTGGCGAGGGTTTGGAGTTAAATCCTTGCCACGTGGCATGTCCCGCGTGCGGCAGATGAGATCTTTGGCGTGCGGATCTCACGCAATTGAAGGTCGCCGGTTCCCGATACGAAAACCGTATCGGTTCTGCGCGCCTTGTCAGGCCGCCGCCTTCGGGTTTCCCGCCTCATCAACCGTTCGTCTGGGTAAGAACCTCGACTTAATCGTCGGGGTGGTCCCGGGCCCCCTTGTCATCGGCTGGGTGGAATTTTTGAATGGTTTCTTCGACTTCCTTGCGGTTTCCATCCAAGCGTTGTGAGGGCTTACTTAAGAAGGAAAGCACGCACCGTCAGGAGTTCTTCATGCCTCTCATCTGATCTTGCGCTCAAACTCCCAACTTGTGCTTCACTTTTCTTCTCTTGCCTAGCCGTGCCGCGATGGAGTTGGGTCTCTGCGAGAGTCGCTTGAAGACCGATGGCGACCTGAAGAAGGTCCGGGCCCTCATGGGATGGTCCTCGGACTTCTTCAACCGCTTGGTCCGCGCCGGTGGAGAGCTCCCGTTCGAGAAGGAGCACTCCGGTGAAATGGTGTACTTCTCCTCGTACGCCATGGTGGGGTTGATCCCACCTTTTTCTTCCTTTTTCTTGATGCTACTGGACTTTTATGGTCTGCAGCTATACCACCTTGGCCCTCACTCCATTCTCCTCGTGTCTATCTTTGTCCACTTCTGTGGGATGTGGGTGGGCATCCCCCCCTGCATCGAACTCATCCGGACCTTCTTCACTGTCCATACCACCGGTAGGAGTAATGATTACCTTGGCTTCTACTACTTCGTGAAGCGCAAGAAGTGCCCATTCAAGTACCTCCGGTCGTTTCCCTCTGGGAAGTGGGATGACTGGAAGAAGGACTGGATAGTCATCCGGGTGGAGGAGCACGAGAGGCTGGAGCTGCCCGAAGGCCTCCCCAACATTGACACGACGATCTGGAGTGAAGCTCCTGAGCTGGCGGATGCCTTCGACCCTGTTCTGACCAGGATTCGCCGGTGCATGGAGGTGGATTAACCCCTCAAGCGGTGTTTTGTAACTTCCTGGTCAACAGGTGGGCACCGCTGAAGAAGAGGGAGAAACTCGCATGGGCCCTCAACAACGTGATGGACGATGACTGGGTCGAAACCGGGCTGAAGTCCAACATGGTGGGGAAAACCTTGGAGTTCCACCTCAAGAAGTTCCAGCACGGCATCGACGTCGAGGGTGACGACTTGACTCCGCCATCGGCTTTTCTTCCTCTGAACGTGGAAGTTGAGTTCAGTAGGGAGCTCTGGCGGAAGATGCCCATGCTTGACGACCTTGGTGTCGTCGAGAGAAGATCAACCACCAGGGTGGCGATCCCTGGAGTGTCCGAAGGTGGCTCCGACCCTTCTCCGAAGTCGAGGGAAGAGGTCATCGGCAAGGGTAAGGAGCTGGCGGATGAACCTGTGAGCCGGAAGAGGAAGCTGCAGTACGCTGATGGAAGGTCCGTCAGGCCCGCTACTTCTGCGTCGGCTCTTTCTCCCCGGAGGGGAAGGTCTTCTACAAATATGGCGACTGTTCCCGTAGTGGGGTCCTCCCGGGGCGCGACTGTTCCCGCAGTGGGGTCCTCCCGGGGTGTTAGCTCCGGGCATGCGACTCCAGCACCTGGGCCGGTGGAGGCCTCCAGGTCCGGGGGTTCTTCCCGATCGAGGGGGGCCTCGACTCAGGAAACACCCGTGGCTGCGACAAGTTCCGGGGGGCCTTCCGGAGCTTCCACGCCGGCTATGACCAGCCCAGAACGCCCGGGAAAAAGGTTCCGCGCAAGCTGGTGCAGAAGCCTCCCAAGGTAATTTTTAATCTTTACCTTGGATAGTTGTTTTAATTTTAGTAACTATTTTTTAAGTTTCTTCATCCATCATCTGCAGCGTTCCCAAGAAAAGGAGTGAGGCTCCACCCTCAGCTACAACGGCTGAAGCTGTGAGGGTGGGGGCTTCTGCTCCTGTCCCGGTGCCGCCCCAAGTGGTGGCTGAAGCTGCGACGGCTCCGGCGCCGGCTGTCGTGGTCATGGACCTCGACTCATCCCCAGAGGCTCCCGTGGTAGCGCCGGACCACGGGAGAGAAGATGCGCCAGCGGCACCTGTCCTGGAGGCTGAAGCTTCGGGTCCTGGTGCTGAAATGATGGAAGCTCCGACCGTTGAGCCGGAGGAAGCTGTGATTCTGGCCCTGGAGCCAGAAAATGTCGAAGCTCCAGTGGTCGAGCCGGAGGTGATTGAAGTCCCGGCGTGCGCGCCAGAAGCTGAGGAAGTTCCGGCAGTTGGGCCGGCTACCTCCGAAGCATCGGCCGCAGAGCCGGTCATTGTTGAAGCTTCAGCCGCAGGGCCGGTCGATGTTGAAGATCTTCCGGCTCCCGAGCCGGTTGTTGAAGAGGTGACGGAGCTCGAGCCCCCATCCGAAGAGGTGCCAAGGCCGGAGCCAGAAGCGGCCCCTGCTCAGGAAGTGATGACGTCGGAGGTACTCACGGTCGAGCCGGAGTGCCCAAGCGAAGTCGCTGGCCCCCTGCCTGAGGGGGTGAACGAAGACCTGGCGGTGGGGCCTTCCTCGATGGCGACTGAGGCCATCCCGGAGGACGGCCCTAGTGCCATGGAGACTCAGGGGACCACTCTTGTGGAGTGGGACCCAATTTTTGTATCTGAAAACCCTCTGGAACCAGCGGAGGAGACCCCAGCAGGTCCGGAACCTATCCCGTTGTCACTGTCTATTGACAATGCATGTTCCAGTCTGCGTCAAGTCCAACTGGCCTTCTTCCACGACAGCAAGGCTCTTGAAGAGGAGCGCCAAATCCTTAGGCGGTGGCGTAACCAGCTCTACTTCGAGACCAAGCTGGCGCAGTCAAGGCTAGCGGATGACAAAGAATGGATCAAGCGGGAGATGATCCGCCTGGAGTACTGGGGCAAGTTACTGGATGACAGAGAGAGTTTGACTCGCGCCCTCGACGCTCAATCCCGGGAGATCTACGATCAGGCCAAAGCAGCCAATAGTGCGGCCGATGAACGCCAAGAAAGGCTTGAGGCCATTAACACTACACTCATCAAGCGCCGAGAGGCACTTGAAGAGAGGGAGAAACGACTCGAGGATGAAGAGCAGAAACTACTTGAAGAGATGACGTCCTGAGGAGGGAGGAGGAGCTCTCCGAGAAGGTAGCTCTGGCTGACAAGGGTCTCGAGGAGCGCGCCAAGAAATTGGAAGAGTGCTACCAAGAGGAAGAGGAGAAAGCCTGGGTGTGAGGGCAGGAACTCTACGAGCAAGAGTGTGCCCTTACTGCCAGGGAGAAGAAAGTGAGAGGTAGAGAGAAGGACCTGGTCGACCGCCGGAACAAGATCCACCTCCAAGAGGAGGAGCTCGGAAAACTCGAAAAGCGGGTTGCTAAGAAGATTCAGCAATACGCCAAAGAAGTTGAGCGCCTCGCCCGCGAGAATTCTGAACTGGTGGCGGCCAGAAGATCCCTGGAAGAAATAAAGGGCTTGAGGACTGTGGACTCCCTACAGATTTGGGAGTTCCTGGGCAAGGCCAACGACGCGCTGACACCGATGGGCTTCAGCCCCGTGCGCCCGGATGATTCGGAGCCGGAGCCGGACCTGGCGTTGCAGGCGTTGATCTCGGCAGGCAGCAAACTCTCCAAGGTGGGCGATGTCATCGCGGACCAATTGGAAGTTGAGGGGCAGTCCCTGGCGAAGAATGTCGCAGAATATGTGCTGACGTGCTACACCAGCTGGAACTCCCAATTTCCTCTGGACTCGGTGCTTGAAGGTCCGGTTGAAGGAGAAGGCGAAGCTGCCCGAGCCAATGTATCGGAGGTTGCCCAGAAGGTCGCCCAATTCTTCCATAGGGTCTAGGACCATCTGTGTAGTTCTCACTTGTATTTCCTCTTTCTTCTTCCTCAATTTTGTAATCCCTTGTCTCCAGATAAATGAAATCCCCAAATTTTTGTGAATTTCACTTTTTGTCTTCAACACTTTTGTCTTCACTTGGCCCCCTAGTAGATGTACACAATTTGATTGTGAACATGTACCAAGAGGATATTATGTTTTGTTGAAGACCCATTTGCTCCGAACTTGTAGAATTTAGGTCTGAAGTCTTCGATGGTGAAGGCCCCCTGAGGTTGTCGGAGCTTAGAAGCTCCGGCATTGTCTGTCGCCGAAGCTTAGTAGCTCCAGCAATAGTCTCTATCAACGGGTAGAGCATCGATAGTTAGTCCTCCGGGGTGTCGAAGCTTAGTAGCTCCGGCAGTGATCTTTGCCAACACTTAGTTTGTTGGCAGCAGACTCCGTTTGCGGGGTCTTCTCACCATCTTTTATTCAGCATCGATGGCTGGCCCCCCTAGCTTTACCGGAGCTTGATTAATCTGGTGATGCTCGTTTTCAATGCGTAACATCGATTACAAGCCACCTAGGGGAGTCGGAGCTTTGTTAGCTTCGGCTTTTCTCCATCAACGTGTATTTTATTTTTCCTGCACACTGAAGTCAAGAAAAATAGTAAAATTCGTTTCTCGCCTATAACTTCGTCGCAGCTTACGATTT
The DNA here is from genome assembly GCA_036927565.1 of Tuctoria greenei. Classification (NCBI taxonomy): domain Eukaryota; kingdom Viridiplantae; phylum Streptophyta; class Magnoliopsida; order Poales; family Poaceae; genus Tuctoria; species Tuctoria greenei. Next base: position 120,583,747 of record JAYESD010000004.1, read on the forward strand.
TCAAGAAAGTTTTAGGTCAAACGCGATTCTAGACACAATCGAATGCGTTGCCTTTTCTTCCGGATTCAATTGTATTTGGACTCGCCTTACATCGGCCTGCCGGGGTGTAGGTAGAGTGGTGTACTTAGGGTGCTTGACCAGGCTAAGTCTATAGCACACTCCAGCCCTAGATTGGCTTGGCGGCTTTCAGGCGAGTTGGCCAGGAACAATATTTGAATCCAAAAGAATTGACAATACAACTCGTATTGTATATAAACCGGTCGAACTAAAATTTCTTAAGAATTGCACATCTTTGTTATAGACAAGAAAGAGAAAAATAAAAAATGTTGAGCCTGTACAAAATAAATGCACGTGGAGTCTATTTCACATGAAGATGTCTTTCATTATAGGTCCGGGGTACAGGGGAAACAAGTACACTCTTAGGGTACGGAACCAGGCTAAGCGTGTTTCATTTCTCGTTTGACCCAGGGTAGCTAGCCACACTTTTAGTCCTGAGACTGTGACAAGTGTTGCATGAACTTTGTGGACCTTTCGGGAAAGGTCCGGCTGTTCTCCCGGAGGAACTACCCGACTCTGTACAATGACTCTATAACATACACCTCAAGTTACTCAAGACTCACCTCGGTGGTATTAAGTGTAGAACTTACGGAGGTGCTCGATGTTCCAAGGATTTGGGAGAGGTGTCCCATCCTCGGTAGCCAAGCGAACGCTCCCGGGACGGGATACTTTAATCACTCGGAAGGGTCCCTCCCAGCTGGGGGAGAGTTTGTTTAACCCTTCTCTGGATTGTATTCTCCGTAGCACCAGGTTGCCTTCCTCGAGCTGTCGGTTGTGTACATGCCGCTGATGATAGCGTCGAAGGGTTTGGCGGTATCGGGCATTCCGAACAGCTGCTTGGCACCTTCCCTCCTCAAAGAGGTCTAGGTCTTCACGCCGGAGCTGGTCCTGCGCGGCTTCGTCGAAGGTCCGGACCCGGAGTGAACCCAAGGTGATTTCCGGAGGAAGGATTGCTTCAGCTCCGTACACCAGAAAGAAAGGTGTCTCTCCAGTTGACCGGTTTGGAGATATCCTGTTGGCCCATAAGGTGGGCGGAAGCTCTTCGATCCAGTTGGCTCCATGTTTTTTCAAGCGCTCATAGGTGCGCGTTTTGAGTCCTTTAAGGATTTCAACATTTGCTCTCTTGGCTTGGCCATTGCTGGCTGGGTGAGCTACAGAGGCGTAGCAAACTTGAATGCCGAGGTCTTCGCAATATCCTTGAAATGCAGAGCTTGTGAATTGGGTCACATTATCAGTGATGATTTTGTTTGGGACTCCAAATCTGCATACAATGGACTGCAAAAAGTTGATAGCAGATTGCTTGTTGATTGTCACAACTGGAGTTGCTTCCGGCCACTTGGTGAACTTATCATACAGGAACTTGTAACCTCCGACGGCTCTTGGGAAAGGTCCCAAGATGTCCATCCCCCACACAGCGAAGGGCCATGTAGGAGGTATCATTTGTAGGGGCTGAGCCGGTGTGTGAATTTGCTTTGCATGAAATTGGCATGCTTCGCATTTCTTCACCAGCTCAGTTGCATCCTGGAGTGCTGTAGGCCAGTAGAAGCCATGCCGAAAGGCTTTACCAACCAGCGTGCGGGAAGACGTGTGGTTCCCACACTCGCCTCCATGGATTTCTGCGAGGAGTTCGTAGCCTTCTTCCCTTGTGATGCACCGCATTTGGATGCCATTGGCACCGTGCCGGTAGAGATCCCCTTCTACCAACGTGTATATTTTAGCCAATCTGACTACCCGGTCAGCGGATACATCATCATCAGGAAGGATGTTGTCTTTCAAGTAGTTCCGGATCTCCGAGATCCATGCATCGGAACTAACTTGAGCATTTGAGTCTTGCGTGCTGGGTTGCTTGGGGCTTCCGGCAGCACCTACGACCCTTGATGGCTGCCATGGTAACAGGGCCATCGGGACCGTCAGCTTCAGGATGCTGATCTCGCCCCCTTCGCTCAGTTCGGCAGGCTGAGCTGTTGGCTTTGACAACCTCCGGACAAAAATTCCGTCAGGAGCTGGAGCTCCGGTTGACGCTTTCGTCGAGAGTTCATCGGCTTCAGCATTGTGGACACGCTGGACATGGTGGAGGTCTAGGACTTCAAAGTCCTTCTGAAGCCTCTGGACTTCAAGGAGGTAAGCAGCTAGCTGGAGATTGTTGCAGGAGCATTCACCCTTCACTTGTTTAATGATGAGCTATGAATCTCCCTTGACCAGCAGTTGCTTGACACCATATGACAGTGCCACCTTTAGTCCGTAAATGAGTGCTTCGTACTCCGCCATGTTGTTGGTCGCCTTGAAGTCAAGGTGTACCATGTATTTTACCTTCTCCCCGGTTGGTGCGAGGAGAAGGATTCCAGCTCCGGCCCCCTGCTTCTGCATGGAGCCGTCGAAGTAGAGAGTCCAGTGAAGCTCAGTGAAGGCTGGAACTTGATGCTCCATCTTCTGCTCACTGGGGCCCTCAGGGTTTGATGGAGAGGGAGTCCATTCTGCCACAAAATCTGCCAATGCTTGACTCTTGACTGCTTGCCTTGAAATAAATTGAAGATCAAATTCAGCCAATTCCGCTGCCCACTTTGCAATATTCCCAGTTGAATTGGGATTATGCAAGATTGCCCGAAGTGGATAAGAGGTCACCACTGAGACTTTGTGAGCTTGGAAGTAATGGCGAAGCTTCCTGGAGGCAATAAGAACTGCATAGAGCAGCTTATGCACCTCTAGGTATCGAGTCTTGGCATCATGTAGTACTTCACTAACGAAGTACACTGGGCACTGAATGGTCTGGACCCTCCCGGAGGGGTCCGGAGCTTCCTCTTCACTGACTCGGATCCTCTCGGAGGAATCCGGATTTTCTTCGGGGACCTCCGGGTCCTGACTGGAGGAACCCGAGGCTTCTTCAGAAGCGACCTGGACCCTCCCGGAGGGGTCTGGGTCTCCTGAAGTAACTTCTTGTGGATTCGAGTTTGGGAGCTGGGACCCAGACTCGCTTTCAGGTACCTCCGGACCCTCCCGAAGGGGTCTGGATTCCTGAGTATGAGGTAGCTCTGGTCTCTCCGCAACCAGAACCATACTAATGACTTCATCAGTTGCTAAAATGTAAAGCAACAAAGGCTCACCAGGGTTCGGAGCTACCAGAATTGGTAGGGTGGTGAGGAACTGTTTCAGCTCCTGGAATGCCTTCTCTGCTTCTTCGGACCATTGGAATGGTACGGACTTCCTCAATAACTTGAAGAAGGGGAGTGCCCGTTCTGCCAGTCTTGAAATGAACCGGCTGAGGGCTGCTAGACATCTAGTTAACTTTTGGACGTCTCTGATGCGGGTTGGTGGCCGCATGTCTTCAATGGCTTTAATCTTCGCCGGATTAGCTTCTATGCCCCGGTGACTTACCAGGAAACCGAGAAGTTTTCCGGAGCTAACCCCGAAGACACACTTGTCTGGGTTTAGCTTTGTGCGGGTGGCCCGCAGCTTGTCGAAGACAGCCTGCAAGGTGTCAAGGAGTGACTCCTTGTCCCTAACCTTGACCACGATGTCATCGACGTACACTTCCACTATGTCTCTAATGAGTTCTTCAAAAATTTTGTACATAGCTCGTACAAAAGTTGAAGCTGCATTCTTGAGACCAAAGGACATGGCTGTATAACAATACAATCCATCTACTGTGATGAATGAAGTATGCTCTTCATATTCCCTAGACATCCTGATTTGATGATACCTGGAATATGCGTCTAGGAAGCACAGTAATTCACACCCGGAGGTGGAATCCACTATCTGATCTATTCTAGGTAGTGGGAATGGATCTTTTGGACATGCCTTATTTAGTGTGGTGTAGTCGATGCACATCCGAAGCTTCCCGCCGGCCTTGGGCACAACGACTGGGTTTGCCGACCATTTTGGATGGAAGACTTCTCGGATGAATCCGGCTTCGAGTAACTTCTTCACTTCTTGTCGGATGAAGTTCTGTCGCTCTACGGATTGCTTCTGAGGCTTCTGATGCACAGGCCGGGCGTCGGGGTAGATCTTCAGATTGTGCTCAATCACTTCCCTGGGGATCCCAGGCATTTGTGACGGTTGCCAAGCGAACACGTCGATGTTAGCCCGGAGGAAAGTGATGAGCGCGAGTTCCTATTTGTCGTTCAATCCCCTCGATATACAGGTGGTCTGAGCAGCATCGGAACCAATTTGGACGACTTTGACGGGAATGTCGGTGTCGCCGCTTGGCTGCACACGAGGTGCATAAGTAAAGCCTCATTGACGAATGCTCGGGGGTTTTGGAGCTTGCTCCTGCCTGGAGTCCTCCTCTTGCGCCGTGGTGAGTGCATGGAGTTCTTCCGGAGCAGTTACTCTGGCAGTACGATCTCCGCGGATCCGGAGAATGCCTACTGGCGTTGGCATCTTCAACACCAGATAACCATAATGAGCAGCTTGCATGAATTTGTACAGGGCAGGCCTACCCAAGATGGCATTGAAGGGTAAGTTGATCTGAGCGACGTCGAAGACCAACTTCTCGGTGCGGTACTTCTCCTGTGTCCCAAAGGTGACGGGAAGAGTAATAGCTCCGAGTGGGGTAATGGCCCCCGGACCTACTCTGGAGAAAGATCGAGAGGGGTGGAGATCCGAAGGTCAGAGTTGAAGCTTAGTAAAAGCTTCGAAGCTTATGAGGTTAAGCCCCGAACCTCCGTCTACCATGACATGGTGAAGCTGGATGTTGTTGATGGTAGGAGATACCATCAAAGGTAACTGACCTGCTCCAACCATGCTCCGAGGGCAGTCCGAAGCATCAAAAGTGATGGTTGTGTCCATCCACTTCCGATGAGGTTCCGGCCTGACTGTAGGAGCTACAGCAGCCATGTCCCGACGCATAGTCTTGATGACACGACGGGAGGTGATGTCCCATGATCCACCAAAAATGGTGTTTATGGTCTTCCGACGCTCGTTGTCAGAGACGTCAGAATCATTGTCGACAGAGGTGTAAACGGCCTTCAGGACCTTTTTGGGATCCTGAAATCCTAACTCCTCTTCAGCCGGAGTTTCGTCGACTTTTTGCTTTCCTTCCCTCTGTCGGAAAGGGGATTCTTCCCGGCGCTTGCTGTAGCGCTCGACAAGGTTTTGGACCTCCCGGCAGTCTTCCAAACTGTGGCTGCCCATTTTGTGAATGGGACACCACACTTTGGGTTTGCCACCGTCTTCAGAAGACGGTCGAGGTCGCTTCTCGAGGCGTGGCCCCCGGCCACCCGGAGCTGCAGCAGCTGCAACGTTGGATGTGCTGACCGACGGCTTCTTCTTGCCGTTGGTCTTCTTCTTCTTCTTGCCATTCCCGGAGGTAGCGGCTTCTTCTTTGGAGGATTTCTTGTGACCCTCCGGGGTTGGTTTGGAGTGCATCTCACGGCCCTCCGTAGCTCTGGCACATTTGTCGGCCAAGCTGAAGAGTTCCGTGACGCTGGTGATCTCCTTGATCGCCAGTTTCTCCAACATCTTCTTGTCCCGTACACCCTGTCTGAATGCTACAATGACAGAGGTGCTAGAGATAGAAGGGATAGTGTTTCGTACCTGAGAGAACCTCTGGATGAATGATCGCAGGGATTCTCCCCCTTTTTGCACGACTGCAAAAAGGTCCAGTTCAGTGCCTGGTCGGGTGTATGAACTCCCGAAGTTGGCGGTGAACTGTCGGCACAGCTCCTCCCAACTGTTGATAGAGTTGGGTGGAAGGCTCATAAACCAGGACCTGGCGGTTAAGGCCATTGGAAAATAATTGGCCATCACGGCCTCGTTCCCTCCAGCTGCCAAGATTGCAGTGGAGTAGATCTGAAGAAATTCGGCAGGATTGACAGTCCCGTCGAATTTTTCCGGCAGGTGAGGCTGAAACTTCTGTGGCCAACTGACCATACGCAGATGTATGGCCAGAGCTGAACAGCCTCCTCCTACTCCTTCAGGAGCTGAAAGGTCCTCAGCTTCCCGTCTTTCACGAGCACGCTCAATATGGACTCGGCCATCTTGTTGGCGGTATCGGCGATCAAGCTCTGCACGGAGGTCATGAGTTGATAGCCTAGATACCGTGTGAGTGCGTCGTGCCCCGGAGGGCAATGACGTCACTTGTTGGGATGCATCACGTCTCCTGCTATTGGAAACGTGCGGACCAAGTCTACCAGATAAAGTCCGCCGCTGCGACGGGGCTCGTCCCGAAGGAGGAGGACCCTGGTTGCTGAGGCATTCGGCTGTTGCCGCAACCAAATGCTCTACATCGGCCCTCCACTGTTCTAGTGCATCCCGAGATGCATCCGGAGGTGGTGGGCGTTGGAGAAGACCATGCGCTGCATGGAGCGCGTGTTCCGGGTTGTCATGATTTGCCGACGCAGTGATTGATGCCAGCGCACCATCGCGTTGCCCAGCTTGATTTGCTGATGGATGCGGTGGTGGTGGGAGTGTGACTCCTGCTGGTGCTGGGGCTCCTGCTGGTGGCTGCATGTTGGAGGGATTGCCCCCAACAGCCTGAGCAGCAGGTTGACCGTTGGATGATCCAGCAGCTGAGTTCACCATTCTCAAAATCTCAGGCGCCCCTACCTGGCGCGCCAACTGTCGGTGGTTTGGAACCGACAGATCTCCCGACACTACTAAAGTGTTGGAGGAGTTTGATGTTCGGTGTGGGCGCGCGGAGATTCAAGAAGGTGAATAGTAAATGACGCAGGAGGCACAGGAATTTACGTGGTTCTGGCCGCCTGAGCGTAATACCCTACTCTACGGATGTGTTGGTGTTGTATTAGCTGTATGAGCTAGTGACGAGTGTCTATGGCACGTGTGTAGCGCCTCTCTGAACTTGTAGAGTCCGTCGTCGGCCTGTCCTTTTATAGTACAAGGACATGCCGTTACAAGTTATCCTGGCCCGACATGTGGCCCCGGCGGTTACTAGTATTGACACTTATTCAACACATTTAATTGTCCTTAACAACCGGGTAATGGGCTTTGACAGCACCGTTATTGGTAATTAAGGTCATTCGATCGTGTGTCATTAATATGGTATTAATGACACATAATCGGGTCTTGAAATCCTTGATTCCCCCTTGAAGATCCGGAGCAGTTATGAAGTCTTCCGGAGGTCAGAGGCTGAAGCTCCGATGGTTGGACACGTGGCAGCTCCGGAGCATAATGTGGGAAACAGGTAGCTCCGGAGCTACCTGACACGTGTCAGATCCGGAGCTTCTCTCGGTCTGGGGTTAAGTCCGGAGGTGCCATTTCGGTACATGGCCCAGAGCTTCCCCCTTGTGGGTCGTATCTCCGGTTTGATAGTACATGTGGCGACCCTGGGATTAACCATGTTGGAGAAGCGGGTCCGGTTACATCTGACATGTGGGCCTCCGAAGGTCTTCAAATCAAGTGGGTGACTTTCCCTTGATATCTTTGTAACCTCAAGGGGTGTACGGTTTCCAGGGTACCGACAGCTATACAAATTTATTTAGCATTAATACAAACTTATTTTCTGCATGCATCTATATTTTTAATATTGAATAGTATTTGCATGTATTTATTGTGCATGTTTGTATGTATATGTGCTTGATTACGAGTAGGCGGGTATGCTCAAGAAGTTCGATCAAGAAGCGAATATCCTTGGATCTTCGTGTACAAGACATTGATTTGCTTGACCGTCAAATTGCAGAATATTAAGGCAAGTGTCCCTAACCATATTGAACCAATGTTTTAAATGTTTTTGTTTGCAAAATTGCATGTTTGTGTCAATTTGATGGGGAACCCATACGTACGAGTTTACTAGTGTTGTATGCCACCCCTTGTCGTCGGGATATACATGATGAGTCGGGAAGGGAATTTTCTACTTTTGCTCCGCTTGCTAAATTGCGTTAAGAAATAACCAAATACCTTAATTATGAACTATTGAACACTTGAATTATGTGTATTAATGATGATAGAATAATGGTGAATCATTTTGGTAACATAGAATTTGGGTGATCTAAGCAAGCATGGTTTGTGGATTGGGTTGGATAAAATGGTGGTTTGCTTGCCTTAGATCTAAGGACCGGTTCATGCAAATATATGTCAGGACAACAGTGTCACCAGAAGGCCAAGTATGGGTGCGGCATAGCTGAATAATTAGGAGTGCTGCTAGTATTGTGTGAATCATTGGATGGCGCAGAGAATGGGGGTTGAGTAGGGCTATCATGGGATCCGCATGACACACGAGGGGGCCCGTGGGTGGGAGAATGGAGATTCAAGCTTGCTGGTGAAACCTTAGTGGGTCCGTAGATACTAGTTGTTCATTTTTGAAAGTCTATTTTGTTATCTCTTGGTCACACACCAACGGAAATGTGAGACGGCAAAATGGAGGTTTCTTAGTCACCGAAAAGTGATGAAATCATGAACATGTGGGTAAAGTGGTACAACCTCTGCAGAGTGTTATAAACTATCATGATAGATGTGCTCCCTGTCACGAGCACCTAGACAACTTCCATGATTAGAATTGGACTTGGGCTTGGGATGATTTGGTAAGGGATTGGTTATGTCACATGAGCATGGTTTGGTTATGTGAAGATATGAAATTTGCATATGGTGATGATATTGATTGTTGGTTGGTTATAAATATATTATGGTGGTAATTGAGAATGATGGATATGGATTACAATAATTACTTGGGATATGATGGGAAGTAAACTCACATAGACATTTTAGACTCCTTTTACATGTTTATGAACTAATGTACTTTTCTGCAATTAGCCATTTATTATCGCTCTTGTTTTAGCTACATGTCATACTTTCCCACACTTGCTGAGTACGACATGTGCTCACTCTTACTATTCTCACATTAATTCAGCTATAAATGATGATTTGGAGGATATCGTGGAGCCCTAGGCGTGCGTACATCGTCGATTGCTTTTGGAGTTGGAGTCGTCTATGCTAGTTTATTTTCTGCTGCAATAGAATCAAGGTATATTTATTATTCGTCACATGGTTAAATTCTAATTATAACTTGTGATGATGATGGATATGTGTGTTAAACATTCTGGGCACACATACACTGTACTTGGTTCGCTTTTCAGAATCGGATGTCACACTTCTTGTGGTAATCACCATCTCCACCATGCTTGGAGACATCTCCATGAACATAAAAGAAGCTAATACATCTAATATCTATCAAATAAATTACATGAGTGATTAAGCTTCACAGGTCGACAAGCAGGTCGTTATACAATTATGTGACAACGTCAAACCGATTGTGTTAAATTTGCAACACAACGGCTGCACGAATATTACACACAGATCATCACATGACATTAAGATCATAGAATTCACATCATTCCATGCAAAAACGAGTTAAGCGTAGCACGATTTCTATCGTGAAACGACTATATTATATCACTATAGCAGAGAGCAATGGCGGTCCCACTATTCAGAATTCGAGCCATACATGACCATGGTCTGTTGGCTCAATTTATTAGCGATGTACACAATTAGTCCCGATGGTGATTGCAGCCGGTAGGGACGAATTGCGCACAAAACAGAGGAAGAGCACAAACTAACCCTTTAGTCATACGATCGCAATCTAGTCTAACAAATTCCAAACCCAGAAAACCGCGCAAAAAAATTCATCGTATGAACTTGTCTGCAGTGGATCGCATCTACTAACAAGATCTTTTATCCACAACCGATTAAGGTACTAGTGAGCATGCGACCTAAAAGCCCATTAGTGCACCTATAAATATGAGGGTAGGATTAGGGGCGGATTACTCCACCACGTGACAGCCCTAGTCGCCACCTCTCGCGGACCTCGCACAGAAACCCTTGCCGTGTGCACGGTGCTAGCACACCAGCGCATGACGTTCCTCCCCGTACGTGTGGACTCTGTGGAGGCACTTCTGCTATTGCTACGCTGATCAACTACGGTAACACCATCGTCTACTCGATGTTGTGATGAGGACATGAAGGAGACGAACGTGATCGTCTACCCGCTGCTGAGACGAGGACGAGGAGGAGACGAACGTTGTCGTCTACTTCCCCTACACCGACGCGCATCTAAAACTATATCTTCCGCTGCGATGTGCATCTAGCTATAGCGATCTATGATCTTTACTCGCATGTTTCCTGGGTGATGAGGTAGAATTGCTAGAGTATCATATCGTCGATTTTCCAACAGCGACATCAGAGTCAGGTTGCGTAGTTTTTGGTCTGTATTCAGCAAGCTTTAATCAGAATTGTTATGATTGCCTCTTGGGCATATCACCAACATCCTCCATATGGGAAGAGAAAGGGGAAGTATCTGAAGAAGATAATGCATTTTTGACTAAAAGCTTTCAAAAATAAGAAATCAAAAATGCCCTCTTTTGAATGAAAAAAGAATAAAGCAGCCGACTTTGATTCAATTCCCAATGATTTCTTTCAGAATTGTTGGGACATTGTAGAAAAGGATGTAGTAGAGCTATTTGAAGAATTTCACTCTGGAGAGCTTGATATGCATAAACTAAACTAATGTCACTACTACAATAAGCCTCATCGCAGGCGGCTCCAAACCTATTATCACAAACGGTTTTTAAAACTGCCTGAAACGAAGAGTCTGTGATAATCCGCAATTTCACAGGTGGAGAAGTGATACCGCCTGTGAAGAAACATTATCACAGGCGGTTTGTACTTATGCTAGCCGCCTGTGAAGATATGTTATCACAGGCGGGTGGTGCAACATATATATCCGCCTGTGATAATTGTCTTAGCACAGGAGGGTCTTGCAGCATAACTAACCGCCTGTGATAATGGTGTTATCACATGAGGATGTTTACCTACATCAAGCCGCCTGTGAAGACCTTTTACCACAGCCGGTTTCTACCTTAACAGTTACCGCCTGTGATAATTAGGTTATCATAGATGGTTCTTTACCTGTATCTAGCCGTCTGTGATAATTGTTTTTCACAGGCATGCCTAGCCGTTGGTTAATAACAGCCTGTGATAAGGTATAACCTATGCAGTACTACTGCTGTTATTTCTAATTTCTAGGTCAATTCAATATAATCACAGAACAAACATCAACAATATCATCACAAAACAAAAGTCAACAATATTATCGTCACAGAAGTCAATTTCCCTAAAACAATATACATATGTACGAGTTACACATACACTTCATCTCATAGTTTACAAGTTTTCAGTAAAAACTGTTTCTATTGGCAGAGTCGCAAAGTTCTGGCACATCAGCTGCTGCACCATTCACATCAAAGAACTTCCCTTTTTTGTGCAAAATTTCGCGACGAATAAACTGACAGGGTTCAGAAGCAATCCTGTCGGCTCCTCCATCAGGAATACTTCTACAAACTGGTCATTCTTCGTTCAGATTCTTCGTGTGTAGGATCGAAGAGCACGTGAAAAGCTACCAGAGGAGGGGTGAATGGTAGATTTAAAACTCTTACGCAGCGGAAACAATTAAACCCCAACCCCTTCGGCAGAAAAACGATCTGTTAAACAAATTGTGTGTGAGACTAATCTAAACGTGTTTAACCATGAAAAAAGTGATAGATATCAGATAGAATCAAGTCACGAAGACAACACAACAAGAATCACTCAAATCTGTCAAGAAAAACTCAAGTTATGATCGAAAGATCAAACAAAGGTCAATCTGCCCTACCCGAGAAAAAAAACAGTTCTGGAACGCTGCAAAAAAAAATAACTCGTGTAGATTATAGACCACAAATCCAATGACCGTAAAATTTTGACAGATGATAGATAATAAAGTTGTGAAGAAAACCAAAAAAGAACCACATCAATTGGATCTGTAAAACTCGAGTTATGATAAAACCACCGACAAAAGGTAGTGCTGTCCAGAAACTCGACGAGTAAAACTTGTCTGGAACAAGTCGGACGAACAAGGCACAAAAGTTCCTTCAAACTACGAATTTTATTCAATAGAACACAAGAGGAACAGCCCCAAAGTCGTGCACCACAAGCTATGGGCTCCCTTGCTTATATAATCAGCTCGAAAGCCAACTCAACTCAAATCAGGAACCTAATCCTACTCTATTCACGAATCGTAACTTTCCATAACTGCTTAGGATTCTTCTATACGTAGATAGAAGCAATCTTAAGACTTCCAAACACCTTAGGAACGTATCCCACATTCCTAAACAATTCAAATTCGTGACCCACACGAAATCCTATCATAACCAACTCAAAACATTCCATATTTGAGTCAAACCCGACTCAGTCATAGCCTGAGTCCATAACCTAGTCAGTTGGACCTTTCTGACAAACTCTTTACGTCAACATCTCTTCATCACGTCTCGGAACCATGTAGCCACATCCATGCACTCCTTGCACATGTGAAAACATCTTCCAATGACGTCCACGATACCTTCACATGCACTGTTCTTGATTCAATCATGTTGCGCAACCTCCTGATCAGCTCAACCACAATTCCTCCCGAATTTGGTTGTTGGAACCCCATCTCCTCTCTGAGACTAGTCCAATGGATCCCATCACCAGCCATGTCTTGAACTCAAGCAACACCTGCACATGAATAAACAACAAATCCATACGAGCCCAAGTCATCGACTCCACTCAAGTTAGTTCTGAACACAACACCTTACGTGAGAACCTCACATAAGCATGTTGCAAAATCACAGTAACACGATATCATCCATGTCAACCAAAAACGCACCAAAGACTTAGCAAATGAATACTAAGCAATCTTTCCAGAGATGTAAAGCAAGTATGAAACATTATAAATGAAAAACAGAAGCATTGCGGTGAAGTTTCGGACCTTGCCAGAGCAACCCAGACCTTGAGCCGGAGCTAACAAAAGCTAGTAGAACCTAGTGCCGGAACTTACCAAAACTAGTCGGAACTAGTAAACCCAAAAGACGGAGCTAGAAAAATCAACTTTGAGCTTGGCAAAAACACGCCAAAGCTATCAAAGACATGTCGGAGCTAAAGACAAAACTCACCGGAGCTAACCAAAACTAGTCGGACCTTAATAAAAAGGTGTTTTGGTGATATTCAAAACTTTTATCGTCAAAGCAAGTGTATTCACTACAAGCCAATATATTCAGAACACATAGGTCTTACAATCTCCCCCTTGATGAATGCATTGCACTACAGGAATCGCGAAAATAGACGACATCCACATTTATAGACGACGGCCCCGTCGTCTTTAAATTTATTGACGACGGTTGAAATCGGCCGTCGTCAATTAGACTATAATTGATGATGGTTTACCTAGTATTGTCGTTAACTAATTATAGACGACGGTCAACCGTCGTCAATTAAGGCCCGCCGTCACTGTGGGCCGAAACCTGGCCCATCTGAGCCTTAATAGACGATGGCTACGGTCCACCATCGTCAATAGGTTCATAATTGACGACGGTTATCAGTCTACCGTCGTCTATTAGTGTTAGATATTATTTCCTCCTGCCGCGCCTCTTCGTTTTCATTTCGCACCGTGCACCCCTGATTCCGAGCCGCCGCCGCTCCTCGCCGTGCCGCGCCACCACCCCCGCTCCCCGCCGCCGCTCCTCGCCGCGCCGCGCCACAGCCATCGCCCCCGCTCCGCGTCGCAGCTCCTCGCCGCGCCGCGCCGCGCCACCGCCCCCGCTCCACGCCGCCATCTCCACGGCCTCAGCCGCCACCGCCGTAGAGTCAGTAAGCCCCCCCTCTGCTCCCCCCCCCACCAAACTACCCGAACCCTCTGTTTTTGGGGCTTCACGGAGTTTCGCGAAGCAGCAATCGCTCCTTATTGTGCCGTGCAGAGAAGGGTAAGGACTACCCGGTGAAGGTGAGCGGGGTGGAGATCGTGCCTGATCCAGTCGCCCCCGACCAGCCCGCTACCTTCAAGGTCAAAGCGTCCACAGGTGAATTTCAGAGATTCAACTACTGCTTTTTACGTTTTTGCCGATCTACGTGTTATTGCAGAGGATTTGAACTTATGTGAGTGAACGTTTCATTGACCTATAAGCCAGATTTCTAGGTTCCAGCAAACTTTTATGTCTGCAATGCCACCTTCCAAACACCGCATCCTATACAGCATTACATGATGTGGCCATACGGGACTCGAGGAGGAAAATTGATAACAGGAATTCTAAAAAGAGAATTTGAAAAAAAAGGGACTTGTGTACTCCTTCAGGAATACATCTAAATATACAACTAAATCTTCTTCCCTAGACCCGACCAGTGAGAGCTTTCGAGACTAGGTACACCTTTTACTTAAATATACAAATATATTTCCTAGGTGGTTAATGGACTTCGAGGACAAATATAAAAAGAATATATGGAACAAAGAATAGCTAGCAGGATAAGCCTTAAAAGTTTATTTACTCAATAATTTGAATGCTTGTCCTTTGAGCTGATTTTTTAGAAGCAACCTCCGAACATTTCTGTCAGGTAGGGGCACATATATTCTTTTTACCTGTTTATAAAATTCAAAACAAATGTATTAAAATTACAACAAACTATGTCACTATAATTTAAAATGTATTATAAAAATCAACAAAAAATACACACACTGGCTAATACAAAACAGAATCAAGTGTCACATTTAATAGATGCAATACTAAGCCCTCGAGAAGGTTCCGAATTCAGATGTATATATATCACTTACTACCAATAAAATAGCTTTATGGTAGCCTTAGTTAGTTAGTTTCTTTTGTCAAATAGAGTAGGCAAATACAACCTGCTTTGTATAGTGAACCTGCTGTGTTTAAGTCTTATTTCTATATGGATTTTGCCACAATACAGTATTGAAAAAAGTTATTGGGACTGCTACTAGCTTCCATATAGCAGACTCTGAAAACTGCGAAAACTAGTAACCCTCAGTAGTATATACTAGTATTTGAAGAGAACAAAACACCCATTAATGCCTCCAAATGAGTATCCTAATACACTTGCATGCATGCATATAGATACCTAAAGGAGCTGTTGCAAAGTAATGCTTGCTTTCTTTGGAGTCTGACAGATTGAATTAGTAAGCGATTGTATCGAAAAGCAAAGGTTAACTAACATAGTAGAGAATTGTTTTCGGTCAATGTTTCTACAGGCGGTTTGTAAAGTCGCCTTATTAGTCATGGTCATTAGCTAGTTCTATTAATGTGTAAATAAACAACACGACACACAATAAATGTGTTTGTGCCATACAGACAATTGTAGTCGTAACGTATGTATCGAGACGACACATAATCGAACGACGATGGTGAGGACATCAATCACCTGCGATTGTGCAGACAGTGGATCCGGACGTGGAATTGTCATCTAAGACCAACTTTCCTCCTCTTTCTCTCGTTCTTTCCTCTTGTAAATGACTTAACAATGAAAATGAGGAACGTAACCTATAGCAATGCATCACCCGTTTCGAATCGGTACGTCTCACGAGCTATTGGCATGTGAGACGTGAAGGTTAGGATTGTCCCTTTTTGGACAGCCTGGGAGTGACCGAGGGGTCGTGGCTTGTGACGAGACGCGGGTCTGGATCTGGATGAGATTTCGACTTCATCTCTTCTTTCTTCTTCTGTATTTTCCATTACATTCTTTAACAAGTTTATATTAAACATGATGTCGTCGAGCAGGAGCAGACGACGAGGGATAGAGGCACGAAGCTTTCTGTCACCGAGAGCCACAAGAGGAGACGAGGTCTTCCAGGGCAGTCAGCTTAGCGGAGGTAGACGGGCTCAGTTGGTGAGCCATCTACCACAGTTGTCACGTGGCCAGATAAAGAACATTTAATTACATTTAGTTGTATATTTGTTCTTCCGGGCACAGTACTGTTTGGAGAACGAGGCCGAGCAGACGGATCAAGCTCGTCTCATCTTCCATAACTGCGCCAGGAAACTCGTGACTCAGTCACTATCGACGGCTCGCATTCAAGCTACGAAGGCGTATTTCAAGTTGCATTCGGAGGAGGGTCAGCCGGGGAAGTACAGGGAAGGGGCCGACAAGTACTTGACGTAGGCGCAGTACGTAGAGGTTAAGTGTTTATTGTACTTTACTTCATTATATGATTGTGATCAATGCTTTCATTTAATAATAAAATGTGTGCAGGTCAGTGTAGCGTGGCTTGACAGTCGTCCGGACTCGTACCGTGCCTTGTGTGCTCATTGGGGGAGCCAAAAGTTCTAGGGCGTGTCTAAAACCCGTCGAGAGAGTAGAGGGACGGACGGAAAACACCGTATGGGTGGGGACGGCTACATACGTCTCGCTAAACGGATGGTAAGTGTGACTTGAATTATATTTAAGTAATTTTATAATCTTTCATTGTGCTAACATGTATCGACAGGAGCACGAGAGGGGTCAGGAGCCATCACCTATTGAGGTGTGGAAGAGGGGTCACTTGGGAAGTGACCCGTCGCAGCCTGAGCAGCTGTCTTCTCAGACGGCGACTCAGACGTCGGTGAGTTATTTCTTTAACTTAATTGAATTTTCTTTAATAGTTTCAATAATGTTATTTTACTGTGTTTCTAGGCAAAGTACGGGCAGGAGGCGCGGAGGCTTCGAGGTGAAGTGTTCGATTGGCAGAGGAGCGCGCCAATTGTCCCCGAAGCCGCGTATGCAATCGGTGGCGGGAAACCTCACGGACGATGAGTTTTGTTAATTTTATTTTACTGTCACGAACTTTGAGTTACAAAAATTTAATCGTCTTACTTTGTTGTGCAGGTTGGCCATCTTCGATGGAGTGGTCGACTCGAGGCAGGCGCGGGCTTCCTCGAGAGCCTCTTCATCGCAGCAGAGCGGGTCCAGCAGCAGCCGTACGGGACGAGATCTGGAGCTCCAGAGTCTTCAGGAGGAGCTCCAGAGGACGCAAGAAGCACTCCGGACTAGGGACGAGATGCAGGCAGCAGCGCTCAGGGCTAGGGACGACTATCAAAACTCGTACATGCTACAGTGGCAAGCTGCCTTCCAAGTAAGTTCTGAATGTTGTACTTAACATTTGTAATATACAAATGACAGTTATAATGATTTGATTTGTATTCGCAGGCTTTGAGCGCAGGACAGCCAGCTGTGTTTCCGCAGTGGGTGCAGCCATCGATGGAGCTGCCACGGGTCCCGACGACAGGAGCACAGGTATAAAATTATTCAAAATAACTGAAAATAGTTAAACTTGTTCAAATTTAGTAAAATATACATTTTTATACTTATAACTTGTCTAACCACACTCACACTTGCATATCACAGGGATCGGGGACGGAGGCTCAAACTCCGTCGCCCCAGATTCTGGTGCTTGGACGACTGCCGGAGGAAGATTTTCTGAACTCCGGCGGCAGCGGACGGGGTAGCGTGTGATAGTCAGGTTAGCCGATTTGAAATCTATTTGCATCCTTACTGCTTTTGCAATTATACTGCTTGTCTTTGTTAGCAGTATAATGATTTGAAAATCGATTTAGTAACTCAGAATAATGCAAGAGAAAGCGGTTATACTGCTTGTCTTTGTTAGCAAGTACATGAAATAGCATCATGCGATACTAAAATATTGTGCTGGTCTATGCTGAAACATATAGGCCATGTTTGGATACAATGTATTTTTGTAGTTTTCAGAGCATACCAAGGTTTTGTAAAAATACTCTATTGGAAACAGCTGTTTAGGTGCAAAATTTACTGCAGTTTTAAAAACAGAAGTATGACTAATAGTATGGTATCTTTGAGTTTCTAAAAATCCACTACCACAAATAAAAGCGTACAACTGTGTTCAGTATAACAATTCCAAATGGAACATTGTTTCTATGTATTGTTGGATCGGCTAATGTCCAGCTAGGATTAAAAAATGAAGCTCTATTTTTATATATCTTGAGAACCGTATATCACTCAGCATTGAGTATTATTTATTTTTTATTATGCCCATTGCTTTGCTTGGAAGGTTATACACTTAGGGATAGACAAAACATATTCCTATCTTGCTTTGCAACCCACAGTTTCTGAAGGTGTGGCCTAAGAAACAAACTTCCATACCTTTAGAAAGGAGCTTACTAACTGTCTTTGAAGGCGAAGATGTTGGATTTGCTGGTGTTATCGAACACCCAGCTTGAGCCAAATTAACACCGGTCCGAAAGCTAGGATCACCAATAGCATCCAAGTATGCATTGAGTAACAGCATATCCATTGCATACGTTCGAGCTGATTCTGCTTTCTTTGGTGTGCAGTGTCAGGCATTCGGAGCCCGGGATGGCAATCTCGTGGGACGACGCGTTGCGGTCGGCGACGAGGCACTTGGAGCACTTCCTGTGAACTTTATATAGTGTTTTGTCTATGTATGTGTGAAATTTGTTATATGAAATCTGTTCTGTGAAATATGTTCTGTCGAATGTGGAATCTGTTCTGTAAAATATGTGTAACACCCATTTTTTGTTTTTTTTTTAAAGCAAAACTTATAGACGACGGTTGTAAAGGGGCCGTCGTCTATAATAGACGCATATAGATGACGGTTGTCAAGAAACCGTCGTCCCTAGGGGTCCTTATAGACGATGGTACCAACGCAGCCGTCATCTATAGTGGTCATTATAGATGACGGTCCCAACGCGGCCGCCGTCTATAAAGTTTCCACGCCGCCACGTGGGTGGAGTAAATTATTGACGACAGCTAAGCTTGGCCGTCATCAATTACTTAATTGACGACGATAACCATCGTCTATAAAGTTATAGACGATAAATTATCGTTGACGGCCGCAAACCGTTGTCTATAACAGTGTCCCGTCGTCTATAACCTATAGATGACGGTAATGCCCTTATAGATGACGGTTCTCGACCGTCGTCTATTGTCGCGATTCCTGTAGTGTTGGCAACACCATTTAAAATCCGAACATTGGCTTATTCACATAAAAGTTTTGAAGGCAATTTCTCTCCCTTTGTAAATCAAAAGTAAAATGAGAATAAAAACCAAAAAATATCCCATATTATCTCCCCCCCTTTATTATCTCTCCTTATGCACATATTCTCTTTCTCTTCATGCTTATCTCTCCCCCTTTGACAATGTATGCAGCAAGTCATGAGCATATAAATAAATTATCTCTCCTCCTTTAGTTGTTATGAGCATATTATAACATATACATATAAACAAAGCTCATCCAAGTCATACTATAAAGTACCTTACATTATCACATCAATGAAATACATAAAGTAGTGTAAGCCATGCTAGAGATCAAATGTAATTTTCAATTTAAGTAAGTCATGATCTCACAAACTTAACTATTTCAAAAACTGAAATCATGTCACTAGTTGCTGCATTTTATTATTTTTCAAAGCATAAATTTAGATCATATGATATTTGCAACAGATTATATGCGCATCTGCCTTATTCTAACCAACCAAGCCAAGCCTATGTTTTTTGACAATTAGAAGCTTAAGGACATGGTTTTAGTCATACACAACTTCTTCCAAGTTCATATCTAAGTGCAATGATAAGCCATCTCAAAAGAAGAAGTGTGATGCATGCATATTCTCTTGATCTTTTCTCAATTTATATTTGTTCATGAAACTCAACATGTGAGTTGATTACTTGATTAATTCTTAATGATTAAAAGCACTTGTGAACATGTAACAAGTTCAAAACAGCAAGAAAGTTCGACCATGACCAGTTTTAGTGTAAGTAATTATTCCAATTACTAGACATGGCAAAAACTACAAAATGTATAACACGAGTAATGTAGTAAGAACTTTCAGCATGTAAAAGGAATCACAAAGTCATATATGTATGAAATACTATGCTCATATTATTTTAATTTCAGATTCACACATAGACTTCCCAAGTTTCAAAACTCCCCCTCAATTTAAGCCATGAGGATGCATAACCCCTATTTCACTATGAATATAACAAAAACGAGTGAAATCCAAAGGTTTTGTAAAAATGTCAGCCAATTGTTGTTCGGTATCTACATGGTAAAGCACAATGTTTCCTTTTTCAACATTATCTCGGAGAAAGTGATACCTAATGTCAATGTGCTTAGTTCTAGAATGTTGCATAGGGTTTTTAGCAATACAAATGGCACTAGTGTTATCACAAAAAAGTGGAACACTATCTAGATCAACCCCATAGTCCTTAAGTATTTGAACAATCCAAAGGATTTGTGAGCAAGCACTAGCAGCAGCTACATATTCAGATTCGGCTGTGGATTGTGTAACTGAATTTTGTTTTCTAGAGGACCAAGCAACAAGAGAATTACCAAAAAAATGACAAGCACCGAAAGTACTTTTGCTATCAATCCTACAACCCCCAAAATCAGCATCCGAAAAAGCTTTCAAAGTAACGGTTGAGGAAGAAGGAAGAAAAATTCCAAATTCTTGTGTTCCATGTAAGTACCTGAGAATCCTTTTGATGGCTTGATGATGTGAAGCACGTGGGGAGGCTTGAAAACGTGCACAAAGACATACGTTGAATTGTATGTCTGGTCTCGATGCCGTGAGGTACAAAAGTGATCCGATCATGCTTCTATATTCTTTTTGATCCACGGGTTCACCATCTTCATCAAGTCCAAGTGTTGTTGTTGTTCCCATTGATGTCCGAAGAGGCTTGCTTTTGTCCATGTTAAAGCGCCTTAGGAGATCCTTTGTATACTTCGTTTGATGCGCAAAGGTACCCTCCTTAGTTTGCTTGATTTGCAGCCCCAAAAAGTAAGTGAGTTCACCCATCATACTCATTTCAAATTCGGAACTCATCATTGTTGAAAACTTGGACACAAGATCATGAGAAGCACAACCAAAGATAATATCATCCACATACACTTGAACGGATAATGATCATTGCCATGCTTAAGCACAAAAAGAGTTTTATCCACCATGCCCATGGTAAACCCTTTTTCAAGTAAGAATGTTTTTAACCTATCATACCATGCTCTAGGGGCTTGTTTGAGACCGTACAAGGCTTTGGACAGTTTGTAAACATGATTAGGAAAATCTGGATTTTCAAAACCCGGTGGTTGTTTCACATAAACCTCCTCATATATGTAGCCATTAAGAAAAGCACTTTTAACATCCATTTGATATAGTTTAAAACCAATAGATGAAGAAAAAGCTAACAAAATTCTTATGGCTTCTAATCTAGCAACAGGAGCAAAAGTTTCATCAAAATCTAGACCTTCAACTTGAGTGAAACCTTGATCAACCAACCTAGCCTTATTCCTAACCACAACCCCATCCTCACTTCGTTTATTTTTAAATACCCATTTAATTCCAATTAAAGTGTGACCTTGAGGTGGAGGTACAAGTTTCCAAACATTATTTCTTTCGAAATTTTCTAACTCTTCTTGCATGGCAATAATCCAAGATTCATTAGTAAGCGTGTGTGATATATCTTTGGGTTCAAAAGAAGCAACAAAAGCAGAATGTGCATAAGAGTTTGGATCGCAAAACCTGGACCGTGTGACTCATTCGTGCAAGCTTCCAATCATCTGTTGTGGGGGATGATCTTTGTAAAACCGTAGGGGAACAGATGTCTCACAAGCTTCTTCTCTTCATGTTCATCACAAATTGATGAGCTTGTGACTTGAGGATGATTTGAATCAGCATTGATGGTTGTCGGTGATGGTTGAGAATTAACATCCGGAGCTGAACCAAAGTCTTTAGCTGCTGTATTTTTGGGCAGCAGCTCCAATTCTTCCACATCTTCAATGAAAATGCTCCCCCCTGTGGATATGGATCTGGACCTGCAATGTTTGAGCTAGTACCTGGGCTAGCTTCATCAAAAGACACTTCACAAGTCTCCACAATTTTGTTAGTGTCGAGTAAAAGCACACGATAGCCTCTAGTATGAGATGGGTAACCAAGAAACATGCCATCAATGGATCTAGGTTCAAATTTATCAAGATTACCATGTTTCTTAACAAAGCATTTGCAACCAAAGACCCAAAAGTGTGTAACACTAGGGCTATGTCCAAACCGGAGCTCATATGGTGTTTTACCTAGCTTAGCACGCAAGAAAACACGATTTGAGACATAACAAGCGGTTTCTAACGCATCAGCCCAAAATTTCCTAGGAGTTTGATGAATTACCGGCAAAAGTAACATTCTCTACACGTGACACAAAAGAGAGGGAGGAGAGCCAATCTTTGTTACCGGTCATGTGCCGTGAGCAACCTGAATCCACAATCCAAATGTTCTCCTTCCTCAAACGTGTAACCTACATAGAAGCACAATACGTCGATGACTCAATACTGGGGTTAGTCAAAAGCATTTAGGAATCTAGTACTGAGTCACACAACGTGCAGCAAGAAAAACACGTGAAAGTTGAGACAAAACAGCAGGTTTATGAGTCAAAGTTTGAGATTTTTTATTCTTAACTACTGACCTATAAGGTGTTACTTGTGTAGCACAAAAATCAGTAGCTCCGGAGGCAAAAACAAAAGGTCTGAAGGTAAACTTTGAATGTTTTTGACTCAAAACAGCAGGTTGTACATTCGGTTCAATATGTGCAGCAAATTTTGCATGAAAGTTATGAGATATAGCAACCATTATTTCTCTCTTCGGTTGTTTAGCTAGTCTATAACAAAAATCTATGACATGACCATCTCTACCACAGTAGGTACAATGAAATTTAACTTTGTGTTCATGTCTAGATGAGCAAAAACCATTTTTATTTGAAACTGAATGAGACAATACTCCTACAGATTTGAAAACCACTTCTTTTTGTTTAGGAACTATTTGAATCAAACCACTTCCTAATGACTTTACAGTTTTAGGTGGATGTGCCTTAGCATGAGCATGAGAATCAAAACCTAAACCAGTTTTATCATTGCAAGACTTGGATGAATTCAGCAGCAAGTTTAGGTTCTTATTCCCATTACAAAACCAATCAAATGTCTTATGCATGTTATCAAGTTTATTGGACAGATCAAGGCAATTTTCACATGAAGTTTTTCCTTTTAATTTGCAATAGGAACAATATTTAACTTCATGACAGCGTAAAGCATTGTTCAATATAGAGATTTCATTCATAGCATCTTGCAGTTTCTTATCAAGATCATCACAACTAGAACAATGCAAATCAGTTGTAGAACAAGAAGCATCTTTTAAGTTTCCAATATTAAGTGTAGCAAGCTTTTTGTTCTTTTCAATTTCAAGTTCAAGTTTATCAAGTGTGGAGGTATGTGCACTTCTTAGGGAGGACAGTTGTTCATATATTAAGTCACATGAGGAACAAGAATCATCACTAGGAATCAAGGATTTCAAATGATTAATTTCAGATTCTAGTGACTCACTTTTAACAGCATTGTCCCTAAGCTTTTTGTCCTTTTTCTTAACAATAACAGTGGCATGAGAAATAGCATCACACATTTCTTCGCAAGTAGGACATACCTCTTCATTGTCGTTGTTGTGTTCTGCCTCCTCCATACTTGATCTTGACTTGCCCGCCATGAAGCACAAGTTTGCCAAATAATCTTCATCTTCATCACATCCAATGTCCACGTCGCTTGAGCCAAGTTCCTAGAGTGCTGAGATAAAACTGCTCACCAATTGACGTCCTGTAAAACCATTCTTTTTCTTCTTATCATTTGTTGAGGAGTGATTTATCCTTGATTGTTTTTCTTCCCGGGAGGTAGGACCTGAAAGGTTAGGACAATCTGTACGAAGGGGTTCTGTCTTACCACATTCGAAGCATCATTGAGGTCCGGAGCTTCCTCTCCTTCTAGTTCTCACATTTTGCAATGCTTTTGAGAACCTCGTAGAGAGAAGTGCTAGCTCCTCCTCTGGAAACTCCTCAATCTGTTCAAGGGTTAGAGAGGACAACAAAGTAAGTGTACCACAAAATGAAGATTGGCTGGAGCTAGGCATATCACGTTGAGAAACAAAAGCAATAGACTTGTTGGTGTTCTTATGTGATATTATGTCAATTTCATGAGTTTTTAGCTTGGAATATAGCACATCTAAAGTAAGTGTACTCATGACAGTAGATTCACGAATAGATGTGACTTTCATCTCCCAAATTGACATATCTAATGCACTTAGCAATTGCCTAGCATTTTCAGCATCTGAAAAATTTACATTCACGCTACGCAAGTTACTGAGAATTTTATTAAAGCGAGCAAAGAGGTCATCAATGGACTCACCGGGTTGCATCTCGAAGCGCATGTATTCATTCTTGAACATGTCTTGCCTTACCTCTTTGATCGTGTTGGATCCTTCATGATAGTCACAAAGTGCTTTCCACACATCGTATGCAGATCGGAGGTGTGCAACACGGTCGAAGTCGCTTTGTGTTAATCCTTGTATGATCAAGTTTCGAGCCTTGTTAATGTTGTCGACATCTCTCAGATTTGTAGCTGTAACTAGATCGTTTGATGGCACTTTGTAAGGCTTGTATACCTTCTCCCATATTGCAAAGCCTTTTGCCTAGATGAAAGCCTCCATGCGTGCCTTCCAAACCTGAAAATCAATATCAGCGAACACACAAGGTTTGGCAGAGTACTTCTCCATGATGATTTGTCAAAAACATGCGCAAATCACAAAGATTAGATCACCATGGCTCTGATACCAATTGTAGGCTCGGAGAGCACATGAAAAGCTACCAGAGGGGGGGTGAATGGTAGATTTAAAAATCTTACGCAGCGGCAACAATTAAACCCCAACCCCTTCGGCAGAAAAACGATCTGTTAAAGAAATCGTGTGTGAGACAAATATAAACGTGTTTCACCGTGGAAAAAGTGAAAAATATCAGAGAAAATCAAGTCACGAAGACAACACAACAAGAATCACTCAAATCCGTCAAGAAAAACTCAAGTTATGATCGAAAGATCAAACAAAGGTCAATCTGCCCTACCCGAGAAAAAACGGTTCTGGAATGCTGCAAAAAAATTCATGTAGATCATAAACCACAAATCCAATGACTGTGAAATTTTGAGATATAATAGATAATCAAGTTGTGAAGACAACCCAAAAAGAATCACGTCAATTGGATCTGTAAAACTAAAGTTATGATAATACCACCAACGAAAGGTAGTACTGTCCAGAAACTCGACGAGTAAAACTTGTCTGGAACAAGTCGGACGAACAAAGAACAAAAGTTCCTTCAAACTAAGAATTTTATTCAATAGAACACAAGAAGAACAGCCCCAAAATCGTGCACGACGAGTTCTGGGCTCCCTTGCTTATATAACCAGCTCGAAAGCCAACTCAACTCAAATTAGGAACCTAATCCTACTCTGTTCACGAATCGTAACTTTCCATAACTGCTTAGGATTCTTCTATACGCAGATAGAAGCAATCTTAAGACTTCCAAACACCTTAGGAACGCATCCCACATTCCTAAACAACTCAAATTCGTGACCCACACGAAATCCTATCATAACCAACTCAAAATATTCCATATTTGAGTCAAACCCGACTTAGCCACAGCCTGAGTCCATAACCTAGTCGGTTGGACCTTTCCGACCAACTCTTTACGTCCACATCTCTTCATCACGTCTCGGAACCATGTAGCCACGTCCATGCACTCCTTGCACATGTGCAAACATCTTCCAATTATGTCCACGATACCTTCACATGCACTGTTCTTGATTCAATCATGCTACGCAACCTCCTGATCAGCTCAACCACAATTCCTCCTGAATTTGGTTATTGGAACCTCATCTCCTCCCTGAGACTAGTCCAATGGATCCCACCACCAGCCATGTCTTGAACTCAAGCAACACCTGCACATGAATAAACAACCAATCCATACGAGCCCAAGTCCTCGACTTGACTCAAGTTAGTTCCGAACACAACACC
This sequence comes from Tuctoria greenei, assembly GCA_036927565.1. Lineage (NCBI taxonomy): Eukaryota > Viridiplantae > Streptophyta > Magnoliopsida > Poales > Poaceae > Tuctoria > Tuctoria greenei. Next base: position 120,609,441 of record JAYESD010000004.1, read on the forward strand.
TTACGTGAGAACCTCACATAAGCATGTTGCAAAACCACAGTAACATAATATCATCCATGTCAACCAAAAATGCACCAAAGACATAGCAAAAGAATACTAAGCAATCTTTCCAGATATGTAAAGCAAGTATGAAACATTGTAAATGAAAAACAGAAGCATTGCGGTCAAGTTCCAGACCTTGCCAGAGCAACCCGGACCTTGAGCCGGAGCTAACAAAAGCTAGTAGAACCAAACGCCGGAACTTACCAAAACTAGTCGGAACTAGTAAACCCAAAAGCTGGAGCTAGAAAAATCAACTTGGAGCTTAGCAAAAACACGTCGGAGCTATCAAAGACATGTCGGAGCTAAAGACAAAACTCACCGGAGCTAACCAAAACTAGTCGGACCTTAATAAAAAGGTGTTTTGGTGATATTCAAAACTTTTATCGTCAAAGCAAGTGTATTCAATACAAGCCAATGTATTTAGCACACATAGGTCTTACATCGTGTGCTGCAATATAACACATAACAAGGTTTAGAATGTGTTGGTTTGAACAATCTCAAAGTATAGATCAAAGTGAGAGTATACATGAATTTAGTTGGTATTTTTGGAGCAGTTTTACTATGAGCAATTGAATTTTGAAGTTGGAATCAAAATATGAAAATAATGTTTCTGGTAATATTGAACAGCAGAGAATATAAGTATTAAACTATGCTAGTTACAATGAAAATGAAACTCAAAAGTAAGAAAATAAGGTATCGACATTAAGGATAACTTACATCCTCAGGATTCACCATATATACGCCGGCGATCCAAAGATGCTCGCATACATAATACCCGCATAAGACACTCCCAGCAGGTTGCTTCGGACAAGCATAATACGTTTTAATGTCCAATGCATTCGTATTGGAAGGTCTCTCACTGCCAAGCTGTTCCGCGTAAAACAGCCAAGCACTGTAATACAAGAAATGTCATATAAAACTTGTCAACACATTCTAAATGTGTGTAAATGAAAATTATTGAATAAACATACAGCTTCAAAATGGAAAGGAAATCTTTGTAACGATATGGTGGGAAATCGGCCGAGTCCAAGACTGTTGCCTTTCCCTGCGTTGGCTTGATGAAGATCATTATGTAGTGATCACTGCAAACACACAAACACACGTGTTAACAATTACCAATAACTGCTATTTCAATGTCATGTGTTGAACTTACTCGAAGTGGTACGGAGCCTTTACGAGGTCCTTGCCGTCTCTGACAAAGTTAAACATTGCATGTCCTATGTAAGCTGCAACTTCTGTCCTTTTATCCTTCTTAAGTTTTGCGATTGATTTTTCAAAATCTTTTTTTTTTCATGTGCTTGATCTGTTCTGAGTTTCGATCCGCCTTGACGTCGAATAGCGCCTTTGCAATCCTAGTAGGGTCAAGGATACCTGTCTTGCGCGCCAACTTTTCATTATCCATGTATTGCATCCTATTGAAGAAGTTCAGAATTGTTATAATATCATGATATGCGTATGCGTATAGTAAGAAAAGCAAATACGAAATATTAGAGCACTTACAAGCACCAGACGAGCATCAGGTTGATTTCGAGCATGCCCCGATGCAAAAGGGGATGCAGCTCTTCATAAAAAATGACTCGTCTATCTTCTCCTGTGCTCCAGAATGCTTCTTTTGGAATACATAATGTGACGCAATTAAGATCATATCTTGTGCTGGCAAGGATGTACCACTCATGCATTCTTCTGAGCGGGACGAGTTGTTTTCTAAGTTGTACGGATGTCATGAGCGGCTTCCCATTCTTAAATTTAGGAGGAACATCCTCAAGCTTGTATATTGGAACTCCTGGTTTAACTAAAGTCGTCCGCCGATTATACATGACACTGTCTTCTTCTCACTCCTCGATATTTCCTAATCCTGGCTCATGAGAAGAACGAGATGCACTCGATTTTATAATATTTTCCTTCATAGTTTCCAAATACTTTGACACATCTGATGAAGGTTTCTTATTTTCGTATGGGCTAACTTTGATAGGCAATAATGATCGAGGAGTAGTCGTCGGAAGTTGGACGCTGGCTTGTTGAACCTGTAGTTCAACTGATTGCTCTTTACTCCCAGCAGCTGGCTCTAGTACTACTTTAAACTGTTGCTCAACTGGTTGCTCTTTACTAGCAACAGCTTGCTCTGGTACTGCTTGAAGCTGTTGTCCAACTTGTTGCTCTTGGATATCTTTACTAGCAAGGTTACTATCATCCTTGCTGAGACATAGGGGGAGTGGATATTCCTGGACTGGGAGTGGATCTTCATGCTCTTTCGCCTTAGAAGATGGGGTTGCAGTATTTGGAGATGCGATGGGGCTAGAAATTGGCTCATTGTCCAACACGATATTGCGTCGGTGCCAAAGGATTAATCGGTTGATAGCCTGCCCCAGAGTCGCGATCCCCTCAGGTGTGACGTGGTCTATTTCATAATCTTCATAATCATTATCAATGATCTCAAGAACTTGCACCACAGCATAATACAACGGAAGTGGATTCCTGTTGAAGTCACGATCAGGCTTTGCCATAGCAGTGGCAACCTGTTTGGTTTTGTTCCCTGCTCTGCCTATCGGGACAAGAAGACGACAAGATTTGTCGTTAGAATTATCATCGACAGGGAACTTATGGGTTGACTCTGAGCCTGGCACAGAACCAACACTGCTAGGGTAGGCAGTTGGAGATACTAATTGCTTCTTTTGCACCGGAACCATCACTGTACTCGATGCCACTAATTGTCCTGATTGCCTAAGTTGTTCCATTATTTCTTGCATATTTTCTTTGACCTTTTGAACAATCGTTTCATCAATTGTTTTCTTAAAATTCTCACGTCTTCTATATGTGTCTTTATCTTTAGGGAAACCATCTAGCCAAGACATTTGAGAAGAGACCGCTCGAACCCGTCTGCTGTGTTCAGGATTTCCTAAGATAGCAGTAAGTTGGTCATTCTCCCTCTTCGGCTCGAAGAGACCCTTCTGTTGCTTTTCAATTACTTCTTTCATTTTATACTCTACTTCATTCAGAGAGTCGGGCTTTTCAAGTTTGCCCTCATCGGTCAAACCTGACCGAGCAAAGACCAACCGTTGAGTTCGCTCATCGCACCCTTCTAATGGGTGAGGATTGCCCTTACTGGTAATTTCGTCTAATATCTTATTCCATTTCTGTACTTTGGGGCCATATCCGGCAGACCCCAAGCGATGATAGTATTTGTTCTTTTTTGCAAGCTCTGACCTAGTTGCACTTAGAGCTTTAGCATCAGGTGTGATCTTTTGACGAACAAACTCTTGCCACTGAGCTTGTGTGATTTTTCCCATCTTCCTCGGGCTAGGCACCTTATCGGCCTTAACATAAGCATTCATTTCACTCTTCCAGCCATGAAACTTCTTGCCGCAAGAGATCAATGTTGCTTTCTTTACTACTTCTTCTGTGCCTTTCAGGAACTTGAATTGTTTCTTTACCCTTTCCCACAAGTCATTCTTGGTCTGCTCGGGTAATTTCCTCCAATTCTCGGTTGTGATCGGCACAACCTCCCTAACAAGAAAACCGCATGCATTACGGTACTTGGTAACTGAATCTAGTGGTTCTTGGGGAAGCCCACCTGGTCCGACCCTTGTTATGTACATGATGCAGTCCAATGGACCCATATCGGGACCTCATTGCCCTTGTTTCCGCTTGAGTGAAGCTGAGGATTCATCCATTGGAGAACCTTTTGCGGTTTTAGGAGCCAATGTAACCTCATTGTCTTCGCGATTAATCTAGGTAGAAAAAATTTATAAGACTTCGTATACCTGACAACCAACATTAACTTGAACTGCTCAAGTTAAGATTCGTGATCCATACCTCGTCGGCAGGATCATATTTCGGGTCTAGATCCACTGAAGTCTTTTTAATTTTTATATTCGGAAAAGGATCCGATGGACTGTGATAGGAGGCTGAACTGCTGGAGTCAGTAAACTCTATATTGTCTTCTTTATTGTTACGACTAGGACCAGTCTTCTTAGGGCTTTCCATGTTGGATATAATAAGACAAAAATCTAATAAATGGCATATTAACTCTACATGAAGTGTTGCATGAAGAAAAAGATTGAAGCATTCTAGGATTTGATAAGGCATTCTAGGGTTTAAGGCGACTGACCAAAAGGTTCCTATACATTGCGAGGGTGACAAGCATGTTAAAGTTGCTCACCAGCAATGGCAATTTTATCTTCTTATTCTAAATAGGCTAGCTTCATTCAGAGTGGCGACCACGTTCTTGAGGTTTACTAGGCAGCGCCTAGCTCCGGACCTATAACTGATCAAGCAAGAGACTGATAGCAGCAATAGCAACTAGCAAGCTCACTTTACACCGACAACCCAAGGCATTCTTGTATCATAGAGATCGGTAGCATATGCTCAGACTCCATCGCCACACCTAGTGGTACCTAGATATGGGCGTAAGGATGCTCCTGGCATCACAAATGAGTTGGCCAGCAACTTGTTTGGCTTCGAAGCTAAATATAGCATAACTTTGGTAGCACAGATTAGCTACAATTGCTCAAATGAAGCTGCTGAAGCCACAAGTGCAGACATCTTTGGTAACACAGATTAGCTACAATTGCTCAAATGAAGCTAACTTAGAGAAATAAAAGCAAACTAAGCCAAACTTAGTCTAGCATAGCTAACTCTAAGCAAAAGTAGCCAAATATAGCTAAATATAGCATAACTTAGTCAAAATTAGTCAAGTATAACTATATCTAATGTAAAATTAGCCAAAATTAGCCAAATTTGCTCAACTTAACCAAATATAGCTAAATCTTGCCCCTAATAGAGAATTATGTGGCATATGCAAGGCCGATGACAAAAATAGGGAATATACTGCTGTTACTAACTACCAATTTCACAGTTTCAGACACACAGAACCAACTACCAATTTATCATGATATAACCATCCACATAAATCTTGCCCCACCGAACCCTAACCAAAGATGCCACCGAACTTGACAGTTTTTCGAATTCCACCGAACCCTAACCAAGGATGCCTAACATTTTCCAATTTTCGAACCGTAACCAAGGATATGCAAGGCGACGGCAAGGGCAGGTGAGGGAGGTGGCACGGCGAAGGAAGATGGAAGGTCGAAGGATTTAGGGTTTACCTTGAAGCTCGACGGCGACGGCAATGGCTTCGCTCGGCGTACCTGGAAGTGACGAGGGCGAAGCTCGACGACGACGGCGGTGAACACTTGGCGGCAAACGAAATTTTGGCATCCTAATAGGGTCTAAGTGTTTCGCCCGGGTTAGGTTTTCCTAACGGTGCCGAGGGGTATATATAGACTCCCATTTTCTCAGGCGGATTTTAAGTACCGACCGCTTGAGAAGATTGTTACCTCAGGCGGGTTTTACTTAGCAAGTGTCTGAGAAGATAAGATTATCTCAGGCGGTTGGTAAGTAAAACCCGCCTGAGATAAACTTTTTCTCAGGCGGTTATTGAGTACCAACCGCCTGTGACGATATTTACTTCTTCTTAATTAATATTCTTGATTAAATGTGGGTCCTTTAAAAAGGCAAAATTCCACTTTCTTGTGATATTATTGATAAGTAAAAGTTACCATTAAATTTCACTTCATAAATCCTTTGAAATTGGTCAGAACATAAAAAACATACAACAAATACTATTTTTCATTTTTCTATCTTGATGAATATAATGCTTTTTTCATTTATTTTTTTAGTGGACATTTTTACTAATCATACCAACCTCTATGAATTTTTCAGATTTTTTAATTTTTTTAAATCAATGTGTGTTCATAATTTGATGAATGCCTCATATGTATATGAGCATTTAGTTAGAATGATGGATAGTTAGAATGATGGATAATTAGAAGTTTGACATGTTGGAATGCTTTTAAAAAAATTAACAAAATTCATACATGTATAAAAGATACAAATATGTTCATACAAACAAATTTGAGTGAAGGATCTTTTTTTATGAGATAGACAAATGTGAATAATATGTGAGTAGAAATTAATTTGATATTTACCAAAACATTACAATGTCAGCTATACAAGTTTTAAAATATTTTGCTCAGATGGTAGATGTTAATTTTATACAAATGTAGAAGAAAGAATCATCAAATTTGGACACAATTTGCAGAATCTAAACATGTTTGAGTATTTATATTGGAATCTAAATAAAAAAGAAACAAGGGATAAGGAAACTAAAGAACGGTATCGGGCATGATCTCAGGCGGTTGGTAAGTAACACCCACCTAAGATAAACTTTTTCTCAGGCGGTTGGTAAGTAAAACCCGCCTGAGAAAAATTTAAACACCGCTTGTGAAAAACGGACGCCTACATAAGGACCTCTCACCTACGGACGTGTCGACGTCTGTACACGACCTTTCTTTTCCACGAGGCGCAACCTTTCAATGTGCGGTAAACCAACTGCTCCACGCGGCCCTTATTAAAGACGCGCCATCACCCTTTAGTTCTCCACAAGCGCATCGCTCACTTTGAATCGTCTTCTTTTCTTCGTCTTCCTCCGCTCCGACGACCCAACACCACTATGCCCGACCTTCCGCCGCCAAGCCCTTCGAGGGAGCCACCTTGCAAGAAACAATGTTGCAGCACCCCCGAGAGGATCAACACCCAGCAGCGCCTCCTCATGGCGCGAGAGGCGTACAACAATACGTCTCGCACCATGAGTGCCTTAGGGCTGGGTACCCTTCCAAAGTATCCTAGAATGGGTACTACCGTCGGCCACTACCTCTACGGCCT